>CM044306.1:51878487-53228987 GCA_024291935.2 Okapia johnstoni | reverse complement strand
CTTTCACTGCTGGGGGACACAGGTTCGATACCTGGTCAGGAAACTAAGATGGTGCAAACCACACAGCTTGGCAAAAAAAAAAAGGCAGAACATCTAATTTTGCACCTATTTTGGCTGAGGAATTCTGGAGGACCAGATCGTCAAGCTCCAAATGCCACTCCCCCCCAGCCCCCACACCTGCGTGATCTCTTCTGTTCTCTTGGTCTCAGTTATTGCACACCTTGGCTGACATGCGGAGGGAGGTGTCTAGGAGTTTTGGAGTCAGCTGAGCATGCGTTTGGGTTTGAACCTTGTTCCCCCGTGTAATCCTGGCCAGTTACCTAAATTTCTGTGACTGTTTATTTGTCTGGACAGTGAAGTCGCTCAGTCATGTCCGACTCTTTGTGACCCCATGGACTGTGGCCTACCAGGCTCCTCTGCCCATGGGATTTTCCTGGCAAGAGTATTGGAGTGGGTTGCCATTTCCTTCTCCAGGGGATCTTCCCGACCCAGGGATTGAACCCGGGTCTCCTGCATTGTAGGCAGATGCTTCACCGTCTGAGCCACCAGGGAAGTCCTTTGTCTGGATAATGAGAATAATGAAGGAGGCCCGACAGTCTGGCTCGATGAATATGTTAAAAGAGAAATAGCATGTAAAGAGCCTACCTGAGCTGGGCACCGAGCAGTCACCTAAGTAAACTGTCTCCACCTGTGCCTCCCGTCCTAACTCCCTGCCCCTTGTCCCTGGGCCAGGTGGAGGGGAAGGGTGGGAGGCGGACAGTCACTTCAGGCAGAAGGGCTGCCCCGAGCTAACCAGGGGCTGAAGGTGGGTCACAAGAGCTGTGCCCGGGCTGAGCCCCAGACAGCGGTGGCCCCTGAAGGCCATGCTAGGAGTGTGAGCTGTGTAAGCTGCAGGCTGTGAGTTAACAAGCAGAGGAGAGCTCCCTGGGGTTCTGGGTCCTATTTCCTCCTCACCCACTTCAGTTAGGAAGGGAGTGGGAGGAAGTCAGCCGCTGCTCAACACTCATAAATCAGAGGATGCAGGCAAGCTTCCAGATGCTGAGAACAGCTGACTTGCTCCAGTTCTGTAGCTGTTTTGACGAAAAGCAGCCACACACCCCCTAGTCCCCACTGCCCCAGAGCAGAGAAGTGAACACATGCTGAATCACAAAATCACAGGAACCAAACCCGCCTTCAACCACACAGCCCTCTGGCAGCCCTGCCCGACTCTTTGAAGTGGGTAGAAACCTGAGTGATGAGAAGGCACACACAGAACGTCTGGGGGAGCACCCCTGGCAGAGAGCCAAGACCTGGTACCTTGGAGGACAAGAGATGCAGCCTGTTACACAGAGAAAGAGAGATGGGTGAGGGGCAGCAAAGACCATCAGGGACCTCGCTGGCCAGGAGAGGAGTCTGAGCTTCATTCTAAGGGCTGTGGAAAACCACAGGATGGTTTTAAGGTGGGGGGATGACCTGGATTTTTGGAAAGCTGCCCCTGGCTGCTTATGTCGAGTCAAGTCGGATGGAGGACCAGGGTAGACGAGGGGGCCCATAGGAGGATGCTGCCATCACACAGGAGGGAGAAGACACATCTGGGACCCGGTGTGGTACTGAGGCAGGGTGGTTCAGCTGAAATTCTGGCCGGAGCACGGTTTCTCCACCATAGCGCTACTGACGTCTGAGCTGAACAACTTTATGGCAGGGTATCCTGGGCACTGTGGGGTGTTTAGCAGCATCCCTGGCCTCTGCCCATCAGCACTGACCCCCACATCGTGATGATAAAACAAGTCCCCAGATACGGCTGGGGGCCCCTGGAGGGCAAATGGCTCTGGGTCGAAAACAGGGCTCAAGAAGGTAGAGGCAATTTGGCTGTGAATTTGTGGGGGGTAGAAAACAAGCCCACTCTATCTTTCTGTTCTCAGCTGCTAAGCGGTGCCATTTACCAAGTTCAAGAAGACTTGGAGCAGATGGTCCAGTGGCAGGTGTGACCTGGGAGATGAGAGTCTGGAGCTGGAGGAGGGGGTGGGGTCTGGGCTGAAGAGAGAGATGTGCTATCGTTGGCACGTCTCGTGGCTCCATGGCAAGTCCTGCCCACAGAGGAAGGGTGCATGTGAAGAGGAGAGCCCTGTCCTCCAACATGGCAGCCTCAGGAGGAGCAAGAACCAGGCCAGGGTCGGGGGGGTCAGAGGAGGAGCAGAGGCCAGCTGGGGCAAATGCCCCTGAAATTCTGAGGGAGATGCAGACAGTGAGTCAGGGCAGGAGGGAGGAGAAAGCTAACCGCACCCCTCACCAGCTGAAGGCCTCCTTCCTGCAGCAGGAGCTCAAGATGGGAGGGTGGGCAAGAGGTCCCCATTTAAATCAAATTCTTGGCTGGACCTATAAAATTCCTGGACTAAGAGCAACCAGAAAAATCACAGGACTGGAACTTTCAGTGTGGGCCAGGGGGGAGGGGCAGAGAGAGAAGCTGCCCTGTGGTCTCATCCCGGGAGTCCAGCTCATTTGGCGTGTTGGTCACCTTTGGCTGATGGCACCGGGCCAAGCTGAGAGCTCCTGACAGGTGGGCCTGGGTCTCTTCTCTGTGAGACTAGCCCAGCTGGTGAGTGGTAGGAGGCCGGGACCCAGACCCAACCCAAAGCTCCCATTTGTGTCTGCCTCAGGAGGAAGCTTCCTGTTCAGTAAGAGGAGAAGGCTGTGAATGCAGCTAAAATAAAGCAGAATTAAGTAAGTGCTACCATAAAGCCCATAAGCTGTATGCTGCCTGGGAAAAGAAGAGAAAACCATGTCTGAGGGTGGTGGGGAAGGGTGGCAACCAGGGAAGGCTCCCCTGAGGAGGTGGCATTTATACTGGGCCTGGAAGGAGAATATCAACAACCAGAGAAAGGAAATAATTTTTCGTGGGTTTTAAATTTGTTTCTTCCAGTAACTCTCCCCTCACCCTCTTTAATGGACTATATTGAGAAGTAGCTGGAACAAAGCCAGGACTTTCTTATCTAAGGTTTTGTCATTTCACATGCAAAAAGAAAAAAAAAAAACCCACCTCTGATTTTCCTCCTTCTGAAACACTCATCCATTCAATACCTATTTATTAAGCTCCAATTACATACCAGGCACTAGTATCATAGTTTAACCCACTTAGCTTCAACAATCCTTTGAAGTGTTCACCGGTATTATTCCCATTTTACAGATGAGGAAACTCAGGGACAGAGAGATGAGGTCATTGCCTGAAGCTCCTGGTGAGGAACTGGTGAGATTCGGGCCCACTGCCCTTTCTTTAGTAGAAAATTTGCGGTGATTGGCCATATGGGGAAGGAGGAGACGTGTGCCTCCGCCATTCGGATGGTCTCCCGTAAAGTGATGCAATCCTTCCCCATGTCTGAGGCAATTCCTTCTGTGCAACCACAATTAGCTTCATGGCTCCAGCTTGCGGTCACAGCATCTGCTCCCGCAACTTATGGGGCTAAACTGTCAGAAGACGAGAAAAACCAGACAGCACGTGTGGGGCAAGGAAGGGCTGGTCTCTCCTGGGCCCCAGAGGCGCCTGGGGAGCTCGGGGTCCAGAGAGGCCAGCTTGGCTTCCTCCGAGGGTGAAGGAGCTGAGACACCTCCACGGCCACCCCCACATCCATGTAGCGGGTCCTGTGACCTCTCCCTGGTCCAGATGCTCCACAGGGTCCTCCCAGCCCCACCCCCACATGCAGTCAGATGTCTGGCTTCTGCCCCCATCCCTGCAGGCTCACCTTCCTGCCCCCATGCCATCACCCTTCAGGCCCTCAGCCTGTCTCACCTGATCAGTTACAATACCTTCCTAACCAGTTTACCTGTCTCCAGGCTGGTGACCCCATAAATCATCTTCCAGCTCCCAATTCACTTCTTAAAGTGAAACTCTTACTGTATCACTTCCTCACCTCAAGAACCTTTGGTGGCTCCCCAGTAAGGCTCAGATGGTAAAGAATCTGCCTGCAATTCAGGAGACCCGGGTACGATCCCTGGGTCAGGAAGATTCCCTGGAGAAGGGCATGGCTACCCACTCTAGTATTCTTGCCTGGAGAACCCCATGGACAGTGGAGCCTGGCAGCCTGCAGTCCATGGAGTCGCAAAGAGTCAGATGTGGCTGAGTGACTTTCACTTACTCAGGAACTAACTGAAATAATTACTCAACTTGGCAGTCAAGCTGGCACCCACTGACTCCAGGCCACCAACTTTCACCAGCACTGAGTCAGTGAGAACAGTGTGTGCAGGCTGAGGGGTCAAGTCCTAGCTCTATCACTTGCAAACAGGGTTAACTGGAGTAAGTCCTGTAAAGTCCTGGGGCCTCACTTTCCTCATCTGTTAAATGGGGATAGACCATCTCCCAGACGTGCTAGGAGCAGTAAGTGGGGAGATGCTTGTAAGAGCTCCACAAATGTTCCCCACTTCCCTCTGTAGAGACGTGTCCATTGGCTGAGCTCCGTCTGAAGCAGCTGAGGACAAGGCAGGTGGATTTGGCCAGGGGAGAAAAGCTCCCCTCTGTGCTTTCATATTTGCATAAAGAATTTCACAGGTTTTTTTTCCCCAGTGAAATCAGTTCCTGATACATATTCAGGGAACTCTCAGCAGCTGTTTCTCCAAGAACAGAGAGTCTGGAGGGACCCACCTGCAGCCAATCAAGGCCCTAAGCCCTGAGTCACCAGCCAGGCCCAGACACCACAACAGGTACCATCACCAAAAAGCAAACAACAACAAATCCACAAGGAAGCCATTCACGGGATTAATGGGGGTGAAGGGCGCAAGCCTGTTCCTGTTCCACGTTGGCAGTAGACAAGGAAGGCCTCATTTGCCCATGCAGAGGCGAGTCTTAGAGGAGACAGTTCACCTGGTTGCGTCAGTCTTGACCTTTTTTGTGCCTGGGACCCCCTTAATACCCAATATTATTTTTGAATGAATGAAATAAAATACATAGGATTTTAAAGAAAACCAATGATATTGAAAGACAGTTGGCAGAGAATAAAGCTGTGTGGTAGGACAGCCCAGGTGCATCGTTGGGAACACTTTAGACAATAAGACAGCATCGGACCTGCAGTCAGCCTTGGTCTGATTATGTGATGATGCATTTAGTCTAAATCCGGAGATATTCCTAACAAACTGTCACATGGTATGAACCAGTCTGTGATTGCATCAATGATAAAGAAACTAGTAACGCACTCTTAAGTGCTTTAGTTTGTTACCTACATGTCTAATTGAAAGCAATGCCGAATCTCTCCATCTCAAGCATGCACGTGCACACAGATATCTCACTCTGGGGGAGTCAGTTGCCCTGGAGAGACCCTACGTGGAGTCTGGAGGTGCCCAGAAGTTAGCCTGGAGTCAGTCCAACCAATAGTCAGTAAGGAACTGAGGACTCCAACAGATAGCCACGTGAAGTGAGCCCTCTCAAAGAGGGAGCCTCGAACCCTTTCACTGTTTTTGATGATGCAGATCTATCTGGCCAACAGCTTGACTGCAGCCTTGTGAGTGACCCTGAGTCAGAGCTACATGGCTAGGCTACTACCGGATTCCTCACCCTCAGAAACTGGGAGAGGGCTTCCCTGGTAGCTCAGGGGTAAAAAATCTGCTGGCTAGTGCAGGAGACATGCGTTTGATCCCTGGACCGGGAAGATCCCACGTGCTGTGGAACAATTAAGCCCATGTGCCCCAACTGTTGAGTCTGTGCTCTAGAACCCAGGAGCCACAACTACTGAAGCCCGAGTGCCCTAGAGCCTGTGCTCTGCAACAAGAGAAGTCACCACAACAAGAAGCCCCCACTCACTGCAATTACAGAAAAGCCTATGCAGCAGTGAAGACCCAGCCCTGCCAAAAAAAAAAATACATAAAATTATTTCTTTAAAAAAAGAAACTGTGGGAGAGAATAAACTGTGGATCAATAGGTAGTACACCAGCCTCCGATTTTCCAGTACCCCACCCTTAGCAGAGCCGTGCACCCAGCATGCCCAGGCAGAGGCAGACATAGCTAAGGACCTCTGGCAGTGGCTGAGGACGGACGTCTTTGAGGGGTGGCTTGGGGTCCTCCAGGTGAAGGCAGACCAGAGAATGTGATTTGCTACAGAATGGTGTGTGTGTGTGCTCAGGTGCTAAGTTGTGTCCAACTCTTTGTGACCCCATGGACTGTAGCCCACCAGGCTCTTCTGTCCATGGGGGTTCCACAGGCAAGAATACTGGAGTGGGTAGCCATTTTCTCCTCCAGGGGATCTTCCTGACCCAGGGATCGAAGTCATGTCTCCTGCATTGACAGGTGGATTCTTAACCACTGCGCCCCCAGGGAAGCCCTACAGAATGGCACTGGTGATCATTTTCGTCTCCTTAGGGGCTCTCTAGCCGGCGAAATATGAATCACATATCCACTAAGTGCACTTCTTAGTGTAAATTTTCCCAAAGGTAAACAAGATGAACTTTAACAGGATCCAGGTTTATCTAATATTTACGGAGCACTTAGCAAGTACCATGCACCTAATCCTTACAGAAACACTGTGAGGGGGCTACTCATCTCATTTCTGGATGAAGAAACAGAGCCAGAGGTAAAGGAATTTGCCCAGTTTCAAAACGAGTGAGTGACAGAAAAGGAATTCAGACCCATAGTCTTCAGATTCTAAGTGGCCCTTCCATTGTACCATGCTGCTTCCCGCAAGGCAGGAGGGGTCAGAGAAAGGGTGGGAAGGTAGGAGAGGGATGCCCAGCCTGCCTGGGGTTCCTGGATTCATTGGGATCTCTACTGACTCCCTCCTGAATCCTGTCTTCTGCTGCAGAGAAGGCCGGACACTCACAGGTGTGTGGAGTCCCGTCCACAGTGGGTTAAGTGAGTGACCCTGAAGGTCACAGCAGTGGGTCCCCAAACATTCAAAATTTTCATGTGCATTAAAATAACACATTCACATTGTTCAAAAATTTAAATAGTATGCTTTTTTTCGCTCTTATCCTTCAACTATTCCCCTTTCCTGGAAGCAACTGAGAAACCCAAGGTTTCTTGAGTACTTGTGTTAGTGTCCTGTTACTGTGGGAACAAATGGCCACACCTTTAGTGATTTCAAATAACACAGATTTATTCCCTTTCATTTCTGTAGGTTGGAAGTCTGACACAGGTCTTAGTGGCTAAAATCAAGGCGTCAGGTGTTTTAATTTGAAACTTAATAAAGAGCAGTGCTGCACATTCAAATGTGGTGTGAACCTAATTTTAACTGAAAAGGCTAATTTTAACATGGCTCGGTAGCCAGGCTGTGTCTGATTCTTTGCTACCCCATGGACTGCAGCACACCAGGCCTCCCTGTCCCTCACCATTACCCAGAGTTTGCCCAAGTTCATGTTCATTGCATCAATGATACCATCCAGCCTTCCCCTCCTTGGACGCCCTCTTCTCCTTCTGCCCTTCGTCTTTCCCAGCATCAGGGACTTTTCCAATGAATGCTTTGAAAAGAAGCAACCTATTAATTGTCCTGCTCCAGGACCGTCGTTTAGTTTTAAGGGAATAGAATTCACACCACATAATAAAAGGAAGCATGACTTTGTGGGAGCAAAATGCACAGCAAGGGGAGGTGTGGGATCCAGGAGGGAGGGGGACTCGGGTGCAGTGGCCTGGATGCAGTCAGACCCGCACATGGGCTGTCACGGAGGAGGGGGCTGCCGTGGACAAGAGGTTCACAGCCCACAGGGCTTCCTGCCAGGGTGGGGAAAGGGAACGGGGGTCCCAGAGGTCATCACCCTGCTCTGGGACAGTCTCCCCACATTTTGAGTGTGGAGACCCTTTTGAGACATTTGATAACTATTTTACAGCAAAGCCCCAATGTGACAATGATTATGCTTTTGGTTTTACCATCTGAGAAAATGTGCAGGGATGAAAAGCCATTATAAATTTAGTAATGCCTTTAAAAGGCTACCTTTTGTTAAACACGACAGCTTCTACAGATGTGTTTAAAATAATAAGTACAGAGTCAGGTTTGAAAATATACCAATCCCTCTAACATGTCAGTCTCTTCCCTCAGGAAGAGAACCTGGTGGCAAACTCATCACCCACCATCAGGTCCCACCGGGGCCAGAAACCAGGCATTTGGGGACTGAAATTGCTCTGTCCCCAGGGCGGGTCCAGACCTGCAGTACATTTAAGGTTCCCCAGCAGCTCCCAACTAACTCAGACCCCTATGGAGAGGAAGCCCAGCTGGACTGGCCTCTCCACAACCAGCACCTGAGCCCCTCTTTCAGGGCTCACCTGTGACTTCCCTGAGGCCCTTTCTAGGCTTGAATCACTAATCTCCCCTGAGGTATGCAGCTCAGAAGTAGGTGTTCAAGAACCCCAGGAAGAGGGGTGGTCTAACTCACCCTCAAGAGATTTTAAAAATACTGGAAAGGCAGAGCCCCTTTTTAAAAAGAATGTTCTTGCTTCACTTTTGCTCCATCCTGGAGAGACCACCATTAAATTATCCATATTTATGTATTCATTTTGTGGAGACCAAAGTTCAAACCCAAATGCCATGGGGGGAGAGGGGTTACAACTTTAAACACTCATTGGTTGGGGAGTTTAATCCCTAGAATGCAAGGTTCCTGATTTATCCAATAGTCATGTATGGATGTGAGAGTTGGATCATAAAGAAAGCTGAGTGCCAAAGAATTGATTTTGAACTGTGGTGTTGGAGAACACTCTTGAGAGTCCCTTGGACTGCAAGGAGACCCAACCAGTCCATCCTAAAGGAAATCAGTCCTGAATATTCATTGCAAGGACTGATGTTGAAGCTGAAGCTCCAATACTTTGGCAACCTGATGCGAAGAGCTGACTCATTGGAAAAGACCCCGATGCTGGGAAAGATTGAAGGCAGGAGGAGAAGGGGATGACAGAGGATGAGATGGTTGGATGGCACCACCGACTCGATGGATACGAGTTTGAGCAAGCTCTGGAGTTGGTGATGGACAGGGAAGCCTGGCATGCTGCAGTCCATAGGATCACAAAGAGTCAGACACGACTGAGCAACTGAACTAAACTGATGGGGCAGGAACCACGTGTGAGTTATTGTACTCCATGCCTGCCCCTCAGCAAGGGCTCAGACATGTTTGATAAAAGGGTGGATGGATGGGTGGGTGGATGGATGGGTGGGTGGATGGATGAACAGAGTGAAAAATTGACAAATAGAAGGGAGAGGAAAATCAAAGTCTGTGTTCTTGCTTATTTCCAGGGAAGAAGCATGGTGCTCCTGATCTGCCACATCATATGTGCCTGACAGTGGATCCCAGGACTTCCCCAACAGTGTCAGCCATCTGTATAGACAAACAGCTACCTGGCACCCCAGGCCTGCCTAGAGCTCGGGCTGCTGCAGCTTCCTGTACACAAACCTCCCTGGGGAGTAGTCCCCAGTGGTGTCCACAAATAGCCGAGCGGTGCTCTGATCACAAGTTGAGGAGAGGGAGCCCTGGGGTGAGAGCAGGCCCCACACCTTCCAGAAGAAGGGGCACAGGGGTGGTGAGAGGGCTGAGCCTGTCGTGGGCCTTGGAAAATCAAAGGTGGAAGCATTCCAAAGAGAATTAGAAAGGCAGTCTCTAAAAGCGGGCCCTGGGGCCACCTCTCCGCAGGGGCTTTCTGGAATGGGACCTGCAGCACAGGCTTGTCTATAATCTACGGAACCAGGCTTGCAGATAAGAGAGAATACCACGCCCAGAGATGCTGTGCTTCCTGGCTGTGCCCCCACAGGAGGGAGCTGGGAGAGCCTGCCTCCCCGCTGCCCCCCGGTGAGCTGCTCCCCCCATCCAGAAGACTGAGAACACCACACGAGGATTCAGTTCAGTTTAGTCGCTCAGTCGTGTCCAACTCTTTGCGACCCCATGGGCTGCAGCACGCCAGGCTTCCCTGTCCATCACCAACTCCCAAGGCTTACTCAAACTCATGTCCATTGAGTCGGTGATGCCATCCAACCATCTCATCCTCTGTCGTCCCCTTCTCCACCCACCTTCAATCTTTCCCAGCATCATGGTCTTTTCAAATGAGTCAGCTTTTCGCATCAGGTGGCCAAAGTATTGGAGCTCCAGCTTCAACATCAGTCCTTGCAATGAATATTCAGGACTGATTTCCTTTA
Source organism: Okapia johnstoni (assembly GCA_024291935.2). Taxonomy (NCBI): domain Eukaryota; kingdom Metazoa; phylum Chordata; class Mammalia; order Artiodactyla; family Giraffidae; genus Okapia; species Okapia johnstoni. Next base: position 53,218,923 of record CM044306.1, on the reverse strand, counting down.
GGATGGACTGGTTGGATCTCCTTGCAGTCCAAGGGACTCTCAAGAGGGTTCTCCAACACCACAGTTCAAAAGCATCAATTCTTCGGCACTCAGCTTTCTTTATGGTCCAACTCTCACATCCGTACATGACTACTGGAAAAACCAGTAGATGGATTGGTTTGACTAGACGGACCTATGTTGGCAAAGTAATGTGAGGCAAAAAAACGTGAGGATTCCTCTGGTCATTAAACTATTGTCAGAGATGCAGTCACTGGAACAGGATAGTGAGATCTGTCTGACAGTGAATCTTTCAGAGCAGTTGGTATACCATGGGAAAGGAGGTTTTCACTTCCAGTCCTGCCCTACCACCTGAGGATACAGACCTTGGCCAACCAACTCATTCCCTCAAGAGTCTTAATTTCCTTACTTATAAAATGATAATGCTGTTGTTCATTTGCTAAGTCGTGTCCAACTCTTTGTGACCCCACGGACTGCAGCACACCAGGCTTCCCTGTCCTTCGTTATCTCCCTAAGTTTGCTCAAACTCATGTCCATTGAGTCAGTGATGCCATCCAACCATCTCATCCTCTGTCGCCCCCTTCTCCGCTAGCCCTCAATCTTTCCCAGCATCCCTATCTGGTAAGGTTATGATGAGAAAAAGAAATAAGGTGGGTGTGGCAGACCTTCACCCCTCGGGCTCCTCTTCTCTGTTGACAAACCAGAAACCAACTTCATTCATGTTCTCAGGCATCCTTGTATTCAGAAGAAGCAGTGCTTCTTCCCAGCTCAACAGGGGTTGGTCTTGATTGTCTAAGCTGATTATGGCAAGCCTGTTTCTTCTCAGTGAGTAGTTCATGAATGAGAATGTCATTTTATTCTGGCTAAGGGGTCATGAAAGGAGGTGTCTGGGGAACCTTGAGGAATGTTTCCCTCATCTTAAAAAAAAAACCATAAGGAAGGGATTTACTCTTTTGCTGCCCTTTGGTTATTGTTGGGTGAGGATGTGATAATGGAGCTGCTGCACCCATATTATAACACGAAGGGATTGATGTTGTTTAGCTGCTAAACTCTCTGCAGCCTCCTGACTGTGCAGGCTCTCTGTTCTCTCACATGACAGTACGTATTTACTAGCAAAAAATACTAGCTGCCAGCTGAGGCCACCTGGGAAGCCCAACATAAAGGGATAATACTGAACAAAAAAGCCAAGAGGTAAAGATGGCAGAGCATAAAGATGAGAAGAACCCTGGTCCTTGGTGGCAAATTTAAGCCACCATTCATTGCTTTTCAAATGTTCCCACCTTGGGACATTTTGTTAAATGGAAGAATTCTATCCTATGGTTCAATACACAGTATATGTGTAGTGACCCAGAGTATAAGCTCTGAATTAGACCACCAGATCCAAGCTCTACCACTCATAACTTTTGGTATGCTTCTCTCTCGCTTCTTAGTCTTCTTATTTATAAAGTAGACAAAGAGATAATAACTGTATCTACTTTATGATTGTTGCAGGATTATAAGACCTCCTATGTTGGCCATTGTTATCACAAGTCATTTGGAGCCTTTTCTGCTTTTGGCAGCTGGAAGCATCCTGATGCGTCAACACTGAGCATTCAGTAGACATTCAATCAGTAGCCGTTGTGTCCACTACTGACTAGACTGAAGGAATGTGTGCTTGTGTGTAAAAATGGCAAAAAATGATCGAATGAGCTTCTCAAGGCACAGAGTCTGACACTGAGAGGCAGAGGGTCGAGTAAGGGACAGTGGTAGAGTGACACATGAGGAGTAGCAGAGGACCGTCCTGGGCACACATGGGGAGTAGGCACTGCTGGCCAGGACCAGTTCCCTGTGCATGGAGGGTCAGATCAGGTCAGACAGGAGCAAAAGTCATCACACAGGCTGTTCCCATAAACACACCCATGACTCTAGGGAACTGGGCTGGGGGGCAGGGTTAGCCAGTGCTGAGCTGGAGCCAGAATAAGGGGTGGGGGCCCAAACAAAAAAGCCTTCCCCTGTGGCCCAGACGGTAAAGAATCTGCCTGCAATGTGGGAGACCCAGGTTCAATCCCTGGGTCGGGAAGATCCCTTGGAGAAGGGAATGGCTACCCACTCCAGGATTCTTGCCTGGAGAATTCCATGGACAGAGAAGCCTGGTGGACTACAGTCCATGGGATTGCAAAGAGTCAGACACAACTGTGTGACTGTCACTTTCCTTCACTTCACAGGGACCTGAGAGAGATACTCTGGCCTTGAGATACAAGAAGAGATGTAAGGTGGACTAGAAGGGAAGCTGGGAGCAAAGGGGAAATCTTCTGATTACAAGGACCCACCCAGAAGGAACTAAATAGTGAGAAACTCTCCTGGGGACAGGAGCCATGGAGGTTGAGTCCCCAACAGCCACAGAGCTGGCAGGGGAGGTAGTCTTGGACTTGAAGGAGCCATTCGAGGACCATAGGAAAAGACAGGACAATGTAAAAGACCTGCAGTGGCAGCCAGGCCACTCCCCAGCCCATTGTGTGATTCAGGCCAGCCCTAGACTCAAGACACGCCCCATCCAAAGTCACAGAGAGATTTCCGGCAGACATGTGTTGTTCAAGGAATCCCTTGAGGTTTGTATCTTTTCAAGTCAAAGGAGGAAAAATATGACCCATTCCTGGTCTGTACCCTACGTTCACTCCCCGACAGATCAATCACTTTATAGTGTATAAATAGGGCGTCAACTTAAAAAAAAATAGTCACAACCTAAAAGTTGAGAGTTATGTTTTATTCGATGGGAATTTTTAAGACTTCAAGCCCGGGAGGCAGAATCTCAAACGACCCTGGGAGAACAGCTCAGAGGAGGCAAAGGGAAGAGCCAGGTTATATAGAAGCCTTGTAAAAAACAGCAGGTAGCCTGAACATCAAAAGATCATTGCTAATCAAAGAAAATCAAATAGCCCAAGTTAAGGAATTTAGCAGTTTTCTGTGTATAGGAAGGAAAGTTATGACCAACCTAGAAAGCATATTAAAAAGCAGAGACATCACTTTGCCAACAAAGATCCGTCTAGTCAAGGCTATGGTTTTTCTAGTGGTCATGTATGGATGTGAGAGTTGGACTATAAAGAAAGCTGAGCACCGAAGAATTGATTCTTTTGAACTGTGGTGTTGGAGAAGACTCTTGAGAGTCCCTTGGATGGCAAGGAGATCCAACCAGTCCATCCTAAAGGAGATCAGTCCTGGGTGTTCATTGCAAAGACTGATGTTGAAGCTGAAACTCCAATACTTTGGCCACCTGATGTGAAGAGCTGACTCATTGGAAAAGACCCTGATGCTGGGAAAGATTGAGGGCAGGAGGAGAAGGGGACGACAGAGGATGAGATGGTTGGATGGCATCACCGACTCGATGGACATGGGTTTGGGTGGACTCTGGGAGTTGGTGTTGGACAGGGAGGCCTGGCATGCTGCGGTTCATGGGGTCGCAAAGAGTTGGACACGACTGAGCAACTGAACTGAGCTGAACTGATGTATGGGAAAATGCAAGAGTCTGGGCTCAGGGACAATATTCCTTTCATTTGTATCTCAGCTCTCCCAGGCCAGTATCAGGCCCTAAGCTGCCTCAGGCTCACCTTTGGGAGTGGCTACAATCTGATGGCTGTTAGATTGCAGATAGTTTTCTCCTTCCTGTGTGCCCTTAGGCTCACATTGGAGGGCTGATGACTGTGACATTTTTGTTTACTGATATAGCAGAAAACATTCCATTTCTCAATGGTAAACCATGATCTGAAAGAGAAAAATGAAATTTCCTTAAATCCTCCTATATTTTTGGCATTAGAAGGACTTGACCCAAGAGTGATTAGTGGAGAAGTACTCGACTAACCTCACTGGAAGAAGAACGTGATGAAGGTGGCTGCCCAGAGAGGCCTCCTGGGGACCAGGACTCACCAGGGACAATCAGAGTCATCAACAGGCAAACATTTCAGAGTTTATGGAATTTAGGACCAGGCTGTTCCCTAAGTTACCCCATTTGACACCTTTTCCTGCCAAGTGGGAAAAGCAGGCCCAGAGAAGTAAGGTCCTTAGGAATCCAAGTCACTTGGGGGCATCTACCCCCAACTCGCTCACTTTGCCACTGAGAAAACCAGGTTGGCAAGTTTCAACGATTGGCCTTGAGCAGTTGGCAGCCTGGGGCAAAGGGTCACCAGGTCTCCAAATCTGAAGTCCTTTCTTCTTTCCATCGCACCTCCCAATTCCCAACTTTCCTGCACTATTGAGAAATCAGCCCACAAATGCCTGTCTCCTTCCCCCACTAGGCAGACAGTACTCCAGACAGTTACAACCTCGAATAACAACCCCCTCCGATCCGTTCCGGGAGTGAACGTTTCCATTTTTTCAAAACTCTGCACTGATGCAACAGTTTCACAACATCAGAATTATATGTTTTCAAGAGCTGTGCTTGTAAAACATGCAATTTGGCAAAGAACATTGGTCGCAAGCTTTAACAATGACTCCCTATCCAATTAGGAAAGCAGAGTTTGGCTCCGGGGAGAAGTCAAGATTTTTAAACCTTGGTGACAAATCTGCATAAACACCCTTATTTAAAATGAAAATTGCAAAGGAAAGCCCAGGCTTCAGATGACAGGCTCTGCTTCAACACAAGTTTCCCTGAACCTCAGTGCTAATTTAAATGTTTCTCTTTCCAAGGACAGTTTCTGAGAGCCTTCCGGAGACCCTTGTAGAGATAAGGAGGCAGATTTTTGGAGATTTTTGAAGCTGAAGCTGGTTCTTGACCAGCCACAAGTCTCAGATTCAGTCTCAGACCCTGACAGGCCTCATGGGCCCCTGAAACACAGTCCAGCCAGTGGCTTCTGGGAATGAAAGAGCCAGAGAATTTAACTGGGGGCCTGTAAAGAAAGCTGAGCACTGAAGAATTGATGCTTTTGAACTGTGGTGTTGGAGAAGACCCTTGAGAGTCTCTTGGACAGCAAGGAGATCCAACCAGTCCATCCTAAAGGAAATCAGTACTGAATATTCATTGGAAGGACTGATGCTAAAGCTGAAACTCCAATACGTCGGCCACCTGATGTGAAGAACTGACTCATTGGAAAAGACCCTGATGCTGGGAAAGATTGAAGGCAGGAGGAGCAGGGGACAACAGAGGATGAAATGGTTGGATGGCATCACTGACTCAATGGACACGAGTTTGAGTAAATTCTGGGAGTTGGTGATGGACAGGGAGGCCTGGTGTGCTGCAGTCCATGGGGTCGCAAAGAGTCGGACACGACTGAGCGACTGAACTGAACTGAACCCAGGGTGAGATCGAGGACACGGCGACCTGTCACAAAGTGGCTAACAGTTTGAGCCTGGCCAGAGTTTGAGCAGAGTTGGCAAAAGACAAGAGAAAGAGCATGTTCTTGGATTTTTGCAAACCTAGGTTCAAATTATTGGCTAAGGCCACCTCATTGTTCTGTGACCCTGAAGAACTCATTCGTCTTCCCTGAGGCCTCATGTAGCAAATCTGTTCAGTGACACTAAGGATACATGCTGCAGGTGTGTTGTCAGAACGGAGATTATAGAAGCTTTGCTATGGAGAGGAGTGGACAGGATAGTTCAGGGAAAAGTGGGGTGGCTGAAACTCTCAAAGACTGGAAATGAGTGAATTCTGCCATTGTGGCACCAGAATTCTAAACCTGCTCGTTATTTGACCTGAAATCTGCTCCTAAGGTATCGAGTGTGATGTGTTCCTCACCAGGGTTAGCACCACCGTGATGTGGACCAGATATTAGACCCTTTTTGGAGGGTTTGTGGAGACAGAGGGGTATTAGTGTCTTGAATTAGAAAGAGCCCTGAACTTGGGTCCAAAGAGAGGGCATGGTATCCATGCTGGTCTCAATAACCATATCACTGTGGCCTGGACACTGCCCATCTCTGGGGTTTACGCTCATCTCTGGGGTTGGAACAGTGGTTCTCTATTCTGGCTGCATGTTAGAACCATACGGGGAGTTTTAAAAGAATACCCGAGCCCAGGCCTCACCCCCAGTGGCTCTGATTCATCTGGTCCAGGGCAGGGTCCAGGCCTGGACATTCCCAGGTGATTCTAAAGGGCAGCCAGAACCCCAAGACCTCCATGCTTCCAGGCCTCGCCTTCTCTGATGCCAGGAAAGATAAGATACAGAGCACAGTGGAGCAGGCCCACCGGGGAGTCAGTTCAGTTCAGTTCAGTTCAGTTCAGTCGCTCAGTCGTGTCCAACTCTCTGTGACCCCATGGACTGCAGCACACCAGGCCTCCCTGTCCATCACCAACTCCCAGAGTTTACTCAAACTCATGTCCATCGAGTCAGTGATGCCATCCAACCATCTCATCCTCTGTCATCCCCTTCTCCTCCCGGGACCAGGGAGTCAATAAATTCCATTGTCTTGCTGTATGACCTTGGGAAAAATCATCGCCCCTCCCACCCTCATTGGGCATCAGCTTGTCCCACCTACAAATCGGAGAGAGGGAAAGACTCAGTGCCAACTTCCACTTCTGGGAGTCTATGTGTCTGGTAGCTGTGTGGAGGGTAGACCTTCCACGAGGAGAACAGAGCTCATTGGGCCCCAGCTCATTGTCTCTGGAAACTCAGCTCTGGAAGTTCCAAGACCAAGTGCTCCATGAACTCCAGTTGATCCTTTTTTTTTTTTTTTTTTTTGCAAAAAAAGGTTTATTTATTTTATTTTACATTTTTGGCTGTGGTGAGTCTTTGTCGCAGCACACGGGCTTTCTCCAGTTTTGGTGAGCGGGGCTACTCTCTAGTTGCAGTGCACAGGCTTCTCATTGCAGTGTCTTCTCTTTTTGGGAGCACGGGCTCTAGGGTGAGTGGGCTTCAGTAGTTGCGGTTCCTGGGCTCACTAGTTGTGGCGCACACGCTTTCTTGCTCTACGGAAATGTGAATCTTCCTGGACCAGGGGTCGAACCTGTGTCCCTGCATTGCAAGGCGGATTCTTAACCACTGGACTCCCAGGGAAGGCCAACTCCAGTTGATCTTACCCTGGGCCTGGCAGAAACTTGAAAGGAAATTATGAAGAGCGTGCTGCAAGCAATCTCGTGCATGTCTTTTCACGAACATAGGAGCGCGTTTCTGTCCAGGAGTGGAAGAGCTAGGAAACAAGATGTGCGTGGATTCTGCTTCAGAGGGAAAAGCCTCCCTGAGGAGGTAAGAGGAAGCTGCCCTGTGAGGATGTGGAGGAGAGAAGCCACTGCAATGAGAAGCCTGTGTACCGCATCTAGAGAGTAGCCCCTGTTTGTCACAACTAGAGAAAAGGCTGTGCAGCAAGTAAGATGCAGCACAGCCACAAATAAATTAAATTAAAACAAAAAACTTGTAATATTAAAAAAAAAAAAAAGATGCTTCCTGACCTCTCACCCTCCTCCCTTCCTGCTCCCCTCGCACAGGGTGAGACCTGCACCCAGTCTGATGGCTTCTCCACCCCCACCTTCCCCGATCCCTCCCCTGATAAGTCTTTTGCATGTCTAACTCCATCTTGGAATTGGCTTCTAGTGGGACCAGAATGATCACATTGCTGAACTATCATATTTCTCCCTTAAAGATATTTTTAGAGAAATTTCCTTTTTAGTACATGTAGAGTTTTTTCTGCCTCATCTTATTTTCTAGCTTATTTAACCAGCCCCCTACCAAAGGCAGTGAATTCATTTCCAGACATTTGCTAACAAACGGTGCTATGGTGAGCACCCTTGCACACACGTTACCTCCCCAAGTGAGAGTTCAGCTGGAGGATAGATAAACATGAAGTGACAGTGGCAGGTCACACCCCAAGTGTGATGGGGGTGGCCACCTGACCCCCTTAGATGCAGGACCAAGTCCCACTCGCAGAAACATACGAGCTCAGAAACTTGGTCCCTCCCTCCATATCCTGGCACTCTCAAACTCTTGGATGTTTACCAACCTGATGAGTGAGAAATGGTGTCCTCTGAAGTTTGCTTTCTATTTCTCTTATCACAGTGAAGAAGCATCTTTTCATAGACGTTTCTTTTTTTGTGGAACTGGTTGTTAATAGCCCTCACCTAATTGCCTGTTGTTACCTGTTTTCTTCATGATTTGTAGACACTCTTTATTGATTTATTTCAGCACTTATGCGTTATGCCACTTGTTTGGTTTTTTAAAATTGAAGTATAGTTGATTTGCAATATTGCAATGGTTTCAGGTGCCCAGTTGTTTACTTATTTTTTACGTTTTTTTTTTCTATAAATGATAAAAAATGGTGTTCTTGGGTTTCTCTGGTAGCTCAGTGGTAAAGAATCCACCTCCCAGTGCAGGAGACATAGGTTCGATCCCTGATCCAGGAAGATCCCACACACCTTGGAGCAATGAAGCATGTGTGCCACAACTACCAAGACTGTGCTCTAGGGCCTAAGAGTTACAACTACTGAGCCCATGTGCTGCAACTACTGAAGCCCAAGTGCACTAGAGCCCATGCTCTGCAGCAAGAGAAGCCACCACAATGAGAAACCCGATCCCTGCAACTAGAGAGTGGCCTTCGCTCGCTGCAACTAGAAAAAAGCCCGCGGAGCAACAGACTCAGCACAGCCAAAAATGAAACAAATAAATTAGTTAAATTTTTAAAACTCTTATATAAAAAATGAATTCAAAAATAGTGTCCTTGGGACTTCCCCGGTGGTCCATTGGCCAAGACTCTGAGCTCCCAAGACAGGGGGCCCAGGTTCAATCCCTGGTCAGGGAACTATATCCCACATGCTCCAACTGAGACCCAGCGAAGCCAAATAAAAGTAATTTTTAAAAATGGTGTCCTTAATTTTACTGAAAAGCTCTACCCTGATTTGCTCATTTGCAGATGAGGATGGGAGCGTGGCTCGTTATCCATGTGGGCTCATGGGACCCAGTACAGGTACACAAGCATCTCACTAGCCTCTGGGTAACAATCATTTCCTGTTTTCTTTCCTTTTCTCCCCCCCCCCCCCATCCCCTTTGTTTTTCATTCTTCTAACCCTTCTGACATGTGGGAGTCAATTCCCTATATTAAACTCCCTCTGTATTCTTGCCTGGAGAATCCCATGGACAGAGCACCTGGTGAGCTACAGTCCATGGGGCTGCAAAGAGTGGGACACGACTGAAGGGACTGAGTACACAAGAAGCACCTAGAATGGTTTCTGCTTCCCTAACGCTGCTAAGCCAGCTCCTGCTGTAGCAAAACACCACAGACCAAGTGGCTTCACCAACAGAAAATTCTGAGCCTGGCAAGTCCAAGTTCAGGGAGCCAACACGGGCAGGTTCTGGTGAGAGCACTCTTCCTGCCTTGTGAACAATCATTATGTCCTCAGAAACCTCCGGTCACTTTCTCTTCCCATCAGAGCACTAAGTCCATCTCAGGCGTCCACCCTCATGACCTTGTCTCAACCTAATTATCTCCCAAAGCCCCCACCTCCCAACGTTATCACTTGGGGATTAAGGATTCCACACACAGATCCAACACTTTGGCCACCTGATGCAAAGAGCTGACTCATTGGAAAAGACCCACACTGGGAAAGATTGAGGGCAGAAGGAGAAAGGGGTGACAGAGGATGAGATGGTTGGATGACATCACAGACTCAATGGACATGAGTTTGAGCAAACTCGGGGAGACAGTGGAGGACAGAGGAACCTGGAATGCTGCAGTCCATGCGGTTGCAAAGATTCAGACACGACTGAGCAACTGAACAACAAGACACATTTGGGGATGGGGACACAAACATTCAGGCCGTGGTGTTGACAGAGACACTTACTGAGAACGAAATGTGCTTTGTGACTTTCCCCTGACTTCACCTACTACCACTCCCTGCTCACTCCTTGTCCACCAGTCAGACCAGTCTCCACTCCCTTCCTGGAACACACCAGTCTTTCTTGCCTCGGGGCTTTTGCACATGCTGGTCATATTGCCTAAGGCACCCTCTTCCCTATTCTTTCCTCGGTGACTCATTCTAACCTTTCAGCCCTTTAGCTGAAACATCACCTCCTTTGAGCAACCCACCCTTATCCTACAATCCTGGTAGATTTACCCCAGGGACACATTCATTTCTCACTCTGCACCCTGTGTTTTTCCTTCATGGCACTTGTCACAATTTGTAATGATTTGGCTTCTTTATTTCTGTGGCTACCCACAACCCTACACTAAACTCTAAGGTCCTTGAGGGCAGACTCTGCCTCATCACTGACACTCCAGGGCCTAGAACAGTTCCTGACACAGGGTCAGTGCTGAATGAATAAATGACTAGAGGAAATGCTGAAGGTGGTGAACATAAATTGAGATCATGGATGCGGAGTGCTGTATGAACACAACAGATAATTTTGGTACTGCTGTTAGCATAATTATTATTGGTCTTGTCTTATTTCTTTCCACTCCTTCCACGGCTTCCTGGGCTCCATGACTGCTCTTTAAATTGCTGAAGTCGGTTGTTTTTTTTCCAGGAATTCATTTTATTGCTTGCATATCGCTCAGCTCTGAGCTGGAGACACAGCTGCCAGAGGTTACCATAGCAATGTCCTGACAGAGAGTCCCATAACTGCCACCTCCTGTCTGTGCTGGTGGAAAAGGCAGCTGCTGGGTGACAAGAGCCTTGTCCATGGACTTTGGGGTTGGGAGACAAGGGTGCTGCAGGCTCCCCCAAGGAGCCTGGACCCAAGCCTGTTGTTTTCACAGCTAGGTGTGCGGTTTTCAGAGAATTGAGGGCAGAATACCTGTGCTTAGCAATCAGTGACTGATGAGAAAATACCTACAGAAGTTGGAATCAAATCACTTGACAGGCTAATAGCTACCACCATGATAGCAGGCCAACTCCCCTCGCCAAATCTATCCCTGCCTAGTGTTTTTTTTTTAATTGAATTAAACTTTCTTTAAATTCTATAGTGCTTTACCATTTTCAAAAGTTTCACACACATGATTTCCTATAACCTCAAAATAACCCTTTTGCCCCCACCCCTATATTGTCTCTCCCCTCTTGCCTCTCCCAACTGGTAGCCATTCATTTGCTCTCTAGATCTGTGAGTCTGCTTCTTTTTTTGTTTTATTTACTAGTTTGTTGTAGGCTTCCCTGGTGGCTCAGTGGTAAAGAATCTTCCTGCCAGTGCAGCAGACATGGATTCAATCCCTGGGTTGGGAAGACCTCCTGAAGAAGGAAATGGCAACCCACTCCAGTATTCTTGCCTGAAAAATCCCATGGACAGAGGAGCCTGGCAGGCTACAGTCCATGGGGTCACAAAGAGTCGGACTCGGCTTAGCGACTGACCACATACTAGTTTGTCGTATTTTTTAGGTTCCACATACATGTGATATAGTATAATGCCCTCCAAGTCCATCCTCATTGATGTGAATGGCAAAATTTCATTCTTTTTTATGGCTAACTACTATTCCACTGTATGTATATGTGTGTGCATATCTAAATCTATCTATCTATATATCCCACATTTTTTTTATCCATTCCTCTGTGATGGACACTTAAGTTGATTACAAATATTGCATAGAACATGCAATAAACTTCATTGTTTATCTGAAATTTAAATTTAACTGGACATCCTGTATTTTAGCTGGCTACAAATAATCAACTCAAGATTATTCAACCAGTAAGTGGAAAAACCATTATTTCACCCAGGGCTTTAAGCTTAAAAAAATATCATCATGGGTGTGGGCAGGAAGTGAAAAAGTTACTGGCTAAGAAGGCAGAACTAGAACTCCTGGGTCCACCACAAACAAGCTCTGACTAGGGGAGGGCCACTGAACTGCCCAAGCCTCAGTGCTTCTTATTCATAAAATAGGATAATAAACCCATCTTTCCATATCTCACTGGTGGAGAATAATGATAAACTTCTCTAGTTCCTTGACGGACGACAGTGTAAGAGAGAAAACATCTGGCAGCTACAGAGAGGAAGTCTCTTGTCTTTCAGAAATAGCGCCTATTCTCCAAAAACATCTGGCAAAATTTTCCTCAGGGAACATTCTCCATCTTCCAAATCTTCAGGGCTCAGCAAGGCACCTGCTAGTGGATGTCACTCTTCCCTGCTCACTGTCGGACTCCTATGTCCGGGTACCACTTGTGGGAGGGAGGCTAAAGTGACCCCTGACCTTAGGGTCGTCACAGCACTGACCTAGGGCCACGCCACCCCCTGCACTTTGAGCAGGGAATACCTCTCTGGGGTGCAAATCCCTCCAGCTTAGCCTTGCCCATTGCAGCTGAGCCTGGTGGACCTTGGTTGGGAGAATGAGGCCTTTGGGATTCCGCTTGGCAGAATCACGTGGGGAGTTTTCTTCCACTGACTAAACCTGAGTTCTTTAGGGTGGCCTTCAAGGCCTCCACTGGATAGAAGACGCCATGGCCATTGTGAAGCTGGAGAAACTGAGGCTCAGGGAGGCACACGGACCTGCCAGCATCTCCCACTCATGGTGGGTACAGGCAGGGCAGGCCGAGGTCCTTACCTAGAGCTCAGCCTCCCAGAGGACCCAGGGCCCTGCAGATTCACATGAAGGAACTGGGAGGCTAGGATTGGCTTCTTCAGGCCTCCGGGAGCTGCAGAGCTTCTGGTGGCAGGACCGTGTCTGATGAGTTCTGATCAGGCTGGTTTATTTATTTTTTTTGGCTGTGCCTCATGGCTTATGGGATCTTAGTGTTCCGACCAGGGGTCTAACCCATGGCCCCTGCAGTAGAAGCTTGGAGTCCTAACTACTGGACTGCCAGGGAATTCCCGAGCTTGGTTTAAGACGAGAGCCAGAGGGATGCCACTGTCCCCCACTCCCCGCAGGGAAGCGCCCTTCGCTAGGACATCAGAGAGGCTGCCCCTTTCCCAAGTGCACGTCAAGGGGTCACCTTGAGCTCGGGGAGCGCCGGCTTTAGGGGCAGGTGAACCTGAGTCCTCCCCCAACTCCCCTGTGGCTGTGGCCAGCGATGCCACCTTTGCAGCCCCCATGCCCTCTCGACGCTTCTAGTGAGGATCTAAGGCAATGTGCAGGAAGACCACTCCACCAATGAGGGCACCCACAAGTGCTTTCTTATTACAGCAATTTTGCATGTTCACTGCAAATACAAAAATAAAGATAGCAACCCTGAGGCTGGGAAAGATTGAAGGCGGGAGGAGAAGGGGGCGACAGAGGATGAGATGGTTGGATGGCATCACTGATTCAAAGGACATGAGTTTGAGCAGCAAACTCCGGGAGATAGTGAGGGACAGAGAAGCCTGGTGTCCTGCAGTCCATGGGGTCAAAAAGAGTCAGACACAACTTAGCAACTGAACAACAACAAAAACCATAAAAGTTACCCCTAATTTCACACCTAGAGATTAACCATGTATCATGCTTGCATATACCCCACTAGAACTGCGTGTGTGTGTGTATACTCTAATGTCACTTTTGCTGGCACTTAAGTAGCCCACTGAAAGAACACCAGTCCTCTACCATTATATTGGCTATAGCCAATCCTTTACTGCAATAGTCAATGCTATTAGGGGGCAAACATTCTTGTAACAATCTTTGAGTGTATTCTTAACTATTTAACATATTCTCTTAGAAGTAAAATTTTGTGGTGAAATATCCTTTTGTTACTTTAATGTGTATTGTCATATTTTTTACTTTTGGTTTTATATGCAAAACACTATACTTTCATTATTTTTAACTTGCGTTCTTTTGTCTCTGATGTGGTTAAGGTTTTATTTGAGCACTTATTTGGGCATTTACATTTTCTACCTTGGACTTTCTGTCCATTTTTCTATTGGAATATTTTTCCTATTTGTTTCTTTTTTAAATGTTCCTTTACATTAAGTATACACACCCAAGATTTATCGAATATCTTCCCACTTCTGTTTTTAGAAGTAGGTAATAGTAATAACACCTCCTGAAACTAAGATTTATCTACTGTGTTTGTGGAAGTTCTCACCAACCAAGCTGTGTGTGTGTGTGTGTGTGTTTCCTTAGGTCACCAAGTCAAATTAAATACTTTAGAGGTTGAACACAAGATAAAGCGAAAATCACTGCACACTGGTTAGCAGATTTAATCACATAGTGGTGATTGTCTTTCCTGTAAACTTTCTTTTCAGGTCATGACTTTAGGGACTTATCTGGTGGTCCAGTGGTTAAGACTTTGCCTTCCAGTTCAGGGAGTATGGGTTCAATCCCCCATCAGGCTAAGATCGCATGCCTCTCAGCCAAAACATAAAGCAGAAGCAATATTGTAACAAATTCAATAAAGACTTTTAAAATGGTCCACTTCAAAAAAAAACAAGACATGGCTTTACTGGTCTTTCATGTAATTTGCAATCCTTAGATAAAAATATAAAATAAAATCTGTATTTGAAGGAAGTCCTTATCATTTATGAAACTTTTCACTTCTTTTCTTCCTTGGTGCAACATCTCAGTGAAGTAAGCAGAAAGGAAACCATGCCTGTTCCCTGAATGAGGAGTCGAGGCTCCGGAAAGAGGCGGGGGAGGTATCAGTGTGAGGTTATCAGAGATGGAAACCACACTTAAACCCACATGTTCTGGATCCAAGTCTGGAATATTTTCCACCAGCCCACAGTGGTTCATGGCCCATGTGCAGAGCAGAAACGGGAAGTCAGGAGCTGCCTTTAGAAAGCGGGTGACTTGATTCTTCAGCTCCGAGGCCTCAGTTTTCCCATATGTATTTTTTCTGCAGCATCAGCTGAAGCCCACAGGGGAGTGAGGGCTGGAGGACCCTGGGTCCAGCAGGCACTGTCAGCTGGGTGCAGAATTGCCCGCTCCTGAGCTGGGTCGCAAAGAGTCGGACACGACTGAGAGACTGAACTGAACTGAACTGAACTGAGCTGATGAGGCCACCTCAGCCTTCCAGAAGTCATCACAGGGACAGTTCTCACTTCTGTCACTCATGTCCCTGCGTGGTTTCCCATCATTTTCTGCTTGAGCCCCTGGGGAAACTGATCCGCTTCCTTTCCATCACTTTGGGCTTGTGGAAAAGTGGCCCAAGACTTCATTCATCTATCAAAAAGTCATTGAAACCCTTTCTCATGCCAAGCATCTCGTGAGAAGATTGGCGAAATCCCTGCTCTTTCCAAAGCTTTTCTGTCCAGTGAAGGACACCCATGAGCAGGACCCTGGGAGAGAGAGGGGAGGAAGTGGAGAGGCTCAGCTTCCCAGGGCTGATACTGGGCCTGGGCAGTGCAGCTTGAGGAGCAGCTGGCCAGAGGGAGGCCAAGGGAACAGCCCAGTGATAGAGCCAGGGTTTGGGGTGACGGTGAGAAATCCATCAGGCTGCACATGAAATTCGGGTGCCGCAGGTTGCAAAGAGCCATGAGTTCCAGGGTAGACAACTGGTTTCATCTGTCCCCCTGGTCTCTCTAACAGGGTGGGATATCAGAGGAGCTGAGCCCCTGACTCCAGGTACACCCAGGACAAGGAGGGGAAGGCTGCCACCCAGAATGCTCCCACGGGACCAGCATCCATGAGAAAGTCCCCTTGCTCCAGCAGCCCACAGGGTGCAGGAAGGGTCATGCTTGCCCACACCCCCAAACCGTGGTGGCTGAGTTCTGTTCCCTGGGCCTTCAAGATCACGGGCAGATGATGCTCACTGCAGGGACTGGGAGACTTCCCCTGTGGGGCTGGAAAAGCACCTCTGCTGATTTAGAGTTTAATTTTTTTCCTGCTGGGTTTCCCAGGTGGCTCAGGGGTAAAGAATCCACCTGCCAGTGCAGGAGACACAAGAGACATGGGTTGGATCCCTAGGTTGGGAAGATCCCCTGGGGAAGGAAATGACAACCCACTCTAGTTTTCTTGCCTGGAGAATCCCATGGACAGAGGAGCCTGGCAGGTGACAGTCCACGGGGCTGCAAAGGGTTGGACACAACCAGGCACACATGCACACTTTTCCTGCTCTCTTGTCCACATACTGTTTTTTACTCATGTAAAGTACTGAGGCCCTAGTTCAGGCTCTTGCCTCTCTCAGATCACGACAGATGGTGTTTCCCTTTCCTTCTCACATCAGTCATCGTGCCCTCTGCCTCTCGTCTATGACCTCTCTCTCTGCTGGGTTGCCTTCCACAAGGCTGTGGCTTTAAAACCTAGAGCTTTGTCAACTAAGCCTAGATTCAAACCTGAATTGGTTAGGGTATTGGGTTTGGCTGTGTTAAGTGTGACAGCCCCTCAAAGTAACAGTGAAGAAGCCACACGGTGGTGGTGTAGTCGCTCAGTCTTTGCGACCCCATGAACTGTGTTAGCCAACCAGGCTCCTCTGTCCATGGGATTTTCCAGGCAAGAATACTGGAGCGGGTTGCCATTTCCTCCTCTGGGGGATCTTGCCAACTCAGGGATCGAACCCTGGGCTCCTGCATTGCGGAAGGATTCTTTACCGACTGAGCCACCAGGGAAGCCCTCAAGCAACATGGGAGGCTCTCAAGTGGCAGCCTGCTTTTACTATGGCTGCTGTTGCTGCTGCTGTTGTTTATTAAAGGCTTCCAGGCAGTAGAGAGACCGGAGCGGAGCTGTGCATGAATAAGTTTTAGACAAAACTGACTGTTTCTGCAGATGCTCCTCGCAGCCCTCTGGGAATATCAGTAAGCTCTTTCAAAAACAAACCCCCCTCTCTTTCCAAAGAAATCAAGATGACTTGCCAAGAAGGGCCCAGGCAGCATGATGCAGACAACAGAACTGGAAACAGAAGGTACAGGGCGGGAGGAGGGGGGTGGAGGGGTTATGCTGGTTCAACAGGCACGTGCTGGGGACGGCCAGGCTCCTGGCTGTGTCCCCGTGGCTCCGGGGTCCTGAGCAGCGTCCTGGCCTCCCCAGTTCCACCTCCTGCCTCAGGCCAGGTCATGCATTTTGGGAGACCAGCTCTCTTTCCAAAGCTGCTGACTAATAAGGCGCATTGAAAAGAAGCAGGCTGCATCTTAAAACAAATCTTCAGTTCAGCTGAATTTATTGAGCCCCTGCAACCAGTCTGAGGACTTTCCCCTGGGGAATCAGAGTGAGCAAAACAGAGGCCCTGCCCTTGAGGGGCCCCCGGGCAAGACGAGTGTCTGTAACAAATCCAGACATCAGTGCCTATGGTGGATCTAAGGAGCAGGAGCACGTGGGGAGGAAGTACCCAAGCTGGGCAGTCAGAGGTCTAGCGAGCAGTGGACAAAGGGAATAGGATGTGAAGACACAGGTGTGTCCCAGAGGCACAGTCCGGGCTGGAGGCTGCAGGGCAAAGAGGCAGGAGGAGGAGGAGGTATAGGATGTGTGTCTAGAGGGGCTGCTAGGACCAGAGCTCTAGGGAATTGAGGTCAGCAGGGACTTACCTACAATTAGGCACCAGGGACCCACTCAGCAGTAAAGCAGGATCAGATTCACATTTCAGAACTATTGCACGGAAGGGCAGTGCCGGCTGGACCCAGGGACCTGGACAGGAGACACTCACTCATCTTGCCCTCCCCCCAGTTTGGGAGCCCCCCCAAAGGTAAGACAATGCCTTTCCTGCTTCCTCAATACCACGTCATGGCCGATCATGAAGCAGGAGATGGATAAATATTAAGATTTACCAAATGTACACGAGTGAAGGTGTCAAGTACACATTTATTTAGATCAATATTTTCCAAAATAAATTCCCAAACCAGAAGATCAGTTTCTCAAGGAAGGACAAACATGCTACTTATTTACTTACTACTAGTCTGGGCTGGTCCTCCCATACATGATCTTGTCCAGTTTAACATAACAACCCTCCCATTTCCACTTGACAAATTTGAAAGCTCAGACTCAGTGAGTCCACTATTTTGTCAGAGACATTAAATGTCATGGTGAAGACAAAATTCAAAATCAGGCATTTTTTTTTATATCAAGTACACTGTTCTTTCTACCAGAGCACACTTCTGCTGCTGCTGCCAAGTCGCTTCAATCGTGTCCAACTCTGTGCAACTCCATTGACGGCAGCCCACCAGGCTCCGCCATCCCTGGTATTCTCCAGGCAAGAATACTGGAGTGGGTTGCCATTTCTCCAATGCATGAAAGTGAAAAGTTAAAGTGAAGTCACTCAGTTGTGTCCAACTCCCAGCGACCCCATGGACTGCAGCTTACCAGGCTCCTCTGTCCATGGGATTTTCCAGGCAAGAGTACTGGAGTCGGGTGCCATTGCCTTCTCCACCAGAGCACACACCTGCCTGTAAAAAAGAGAATATTCAGGCATTCAGTAAAAGTATGTTCTATCTCTCCACTGTGGGGTTGTGAATGAGTGTGTTCACCAGCCATCCTTTGAGATTTTCCACTGAACCGTTGTGTAAATGGAGGAGGTTCAGCCCTGCAGGACTCACAGGAGGCCTTGCTCAAGGTGTCATCAAAGATAAAACCAAATGCACATCCCGAGGCCCCCGGCAGGCTCGGTTTGCTGGGAGCAGAGGCCGCTTGGCTGAGGGAGCATGGATGCTCCAGTGGGTGTCTGCAACTGGTTTCCAGCTGGAATGTTTTTAAATAAAGTGATTTGGCCTCTGAACATGTGTGTTTCCAACTCATCTCCTTTCCAAACAGAATGTGTCATCACTGAGGAATGATAAGTCATAGTGAAGTCCAAATTGAAGGGGTCGCTCGGGCCCCTCTTGGTCATTCTGCAGGCTGTCATTTACTTAGCTCGGCACTCAAGGCCTCTGCAAACTTGACTTTGCTGCCTCTCCTAACTCACATGTGACCCAGAGCTGCAACACACGAGGTTACCCTCATGTCTTCCAAACACAGCCCTCACTTTTCTGGCTTTGCTCACTCTGTTCACTTCTTTGCTCTGTGTTTGTCTGATGAACTCCTACTCATCACTCAAGGCCCAATTCAAATGTCCCCTTATCTGCCACCTTTTTATTCTATCATCAATCTGTCCCTCTGTTCCAGCCCCTGTCCCACTATGCATGATCTGTTTTCTTGTCTCCCCTACACAGCCTCACTCCTTCCCGTGGTCACAGAGGACAACTTCAGTTCAGTTCAGTCTCTCAGTAATGTCCAACTCTTTGCGACTCCATGGACTGCAGCACGCCAGGCCTCCCTGTTCATCACCAAGTCCCGGAGTTTACCCAAACTCATGTCCATTGAGTCAGTGATGCCATCTAACCATTCATCCTCTGTCATCCCCTTCTCCTTCCTTCAGTCTCTCCCAGCATCAGGGTCTTTTCATATGAGTCGATTCTTCACATCAGGTGGCCAAAGTTTTGGAGTTTCAGCTTCAGCATCAGTCCTTCCAATAAATATTCAGGACTGACTTCCTTTAGGATGGACTGGTTGGATCTCCTTGCAGTCCAAGGAACTATCAATAGTCTTCTCCAACACCACAGTTCAAAAGCATCAATTCTTCAGTGCTCAGCTTTCTTTATAGTCCAATTCTCACATCCATACATGACTCCTGGAAAAACCATGGCTTTGACTAGACGGACCTTTGCTGGCAAAGTAATGTCTCTGCTTCTTAACACGCTGTCTAGTTTGGTCATAACTTTTCTTCCACAGCTTCAGTGAGTGACTATTGAATACTGAGTGAATAGTGTCGCGATGGGAATGCCTGCATGGCTGGGACAGAGCAGGAAGGAGAGGAAGGAGGGGCCCCTTCCCAGTGGGAAATGCTATGACACGTGTGGCTCAGATATTTGAAAATGTTGTTCTAATCCTCCCCACTCCAGCTGCCGTTTACCAAAGCCAGCTCTTCGAGGTTTGAGTTATTGGATGGAGCAGGCAAACTGAGGAGCAGAGATGCGTGTTAAAATGATTTACTGGATCAGAGACAGCAGCTGGGGAGGAAGGTTAAAGGATCCAAGATTCATTAGCGCAGGAAAGGCGGAGCAGATGGGGGCTCATCCTGGAGACAAGGAGCCTCCTTTACAGGTGAGCCCGGCCCATGGGCAGGCAGCATGAAGTCTCCCGGTGGGTGCAGACCAGCCTCCTCCGGGGGGCTGTGTCTCTGTGGAACATCTTCCCTCCTCGCGCCTCTCCGCCCTGCGGGCCCCTCCAGCCTCGAAACGTAGCTGTGGAGAGAAGCCTGAGGACCAAGTTTACATCCTGAGCACTGCTTATCAACGGGACAACAAGCCACTTCACATCCTGCTGCAGGCACGTGCTCCTAACGGCCAGTTTTCTCCCATCTCCTCCCTCCTCACCTCTCTGCCCCCCTCCGCCTCTCCCTCCACTGAAGATGAACAGGGCAGCCGCCAAGCCCCATAGATCGTCCCCAGAGGGCCAGAGCAGAGAGCACTGCAACGCTCTCCTGGGACCCCCCTCACGTAACAGGCATCCACCTTCTCTCCATGCACACACACCTGCACACGTGTACACACACCTGCACACGTGTACACACACCTGCACACACACACCTGCACTCACTTGTACACATACCTGCACACACCTGTGCACACATGTGCACACACACCTGTGCATACATGGACATGCTACTCCCCAACTCACCAAACTCCCCCATGACTTACCTGTCTCCCGTCTAGACCAGAAGCTCCCCAAGGGCAGGCCCTGCCTCTCATTCTCTGTGTTCTCCCTGCCTGGTATCCGACAGACATCAGTACATATTTGATGAATAGACTAAGGAGTGCAAGGGATGAACGTCTTGCTCCGTGGTGGCTGCACAGTGATATTTTATGGTTCTGTGAGACAAAAGCAACATTAAAACCTTTTAGAAAAGAGCTAGAAAGTGGAAGAGGCAAGAGAATTGGTCTCTAAATCGCATGGCCTTTGGGGCAGCATCTCAGAAAGAGTTTCTGGGGCTGAAAATAAGGATTTTTTTCCCCCTGCATAACCCCCGTTCCCCCTCCCCAGCAGAAAAGCCAGCCTCGTAGGTCCCAAGCTCTGGAGGCCTCTGTTACAGGCCCCTAAGTCCCCTCCTCCCTGTCCTTGGTTTCCAGGGGACCCTAAGTCTGGAGGAGGGTGGAGAGAAACGGGATCCCAGAGGCCAGGGAGGAGTGGAGAGCCAGTGGGGGGGTCATAGGACTGTGGGGTTCTGAACTTGCTGGAAGACAGTCACCCTCAGGAGGGAGCATCCAGGGAGACTGTCCTCAAGGTCCCAGGCCCCAGGTGGCAGGCTCAGAGGCAGCAGGGCCTCGGGCTGGGCTGTGCAGCTGGGCCAGGGGAAGTCTCAGCCCGACCCAGTGTGGATTTTACACCTTGAGGGGTGGGGGAGGGCCCAGGAATAACTGACAGTGCGCGCCCCCCTGCACGGCAGGTGGGTGGAATTTGCTTTAGGGACACACACGTCACGATTGCACCTGGCAGAGGCAACACACGGGGCCCTCTCCTGAACAGACGGGAGGCTGCTGAGGAGCGGGGCCCTCGCCAAGACGACACTCAGCGAGAAGCAGTGTTTGTGTCTCTCCTTCCCACTCTGCAGCCACCATCCTCCCCAGCAGCAGGGCAGGCCCACCTTCCCAGTCTGAGTCTGTCCAAACTCGAGAATTTCTAGAAATGTCAGCAAACTCCCCTAGAACCACTTTCCCCATCCCACCCCAGGATCCCAGGGTGTCTCTGGAGGAGGTTTCCTGCCCCCCTCTCTGATCCTCGCCTGCTCCTGGAGCCCAGCGGTGGCAGGTTGTGGACGGCACTCAGGAGCCCCTCCATCTACCTGAGGCCACACAGGCTCTCAGCAGTGGGCCAGGATTTGACCCCGGTCTCCAGATTCCCAGGTCTGGCCCTTCTTGCTGCCCTGGC
This sequence comes from Okapia johnstoni, assembly GCA_024291935.2. NCBI lineage: Eukaryota > Metazoa > Chordata > Mammalia > Artiodactyla > Giraffidae > Okapia > Okapia johnstoni. The sequence goes on along the minus strand of CM044306.1, from coordinate 53,197,314 downwards.
CTTGACCGCTGGATAGAGATGAGGCTGCCCCAGAAAGACCAGTGAGCTGAACCAAGTGGGATGGGGAGGTTGCAGAGGGCACTTGGCTTCCCAGCTCTGGGCATCATCTGCTAGTTATCCTTCCCACTGGTCTTCCCATGCAGGCAGGTCATCTGTGTCTGTATCCTGGTGAGAGAGGGCGTCAGTCAAAACAGGGAGCAGTAAGGGGGGCTCGGGGGCCCCAATATACAGGTGCTGACAGTCAATGACCCAAATCTTCCCCGAAATTGTGTGCGTGTGTTAGTCGCTCAGTTGTGTCCGACTCTTCTGTGACTCCATGGACCATAGCCCTCCATGCTCCTCTGTCCATGGAATTCTCCAGGCAAGAATACTGGAGTGGGTTGACATGCCCCCTTTCAGGGGATCTTCCTGACTCAGGGATCGAACCCACATCCCCTGCATTGGCAGGAGGATTCTTTACCATCTGAGGCACCAGGGAAGTCCCTGGAACTAGCCGTCCGGAACTCAGTGCCAAGAGCCATGGGTGGGTGGCGCTCAGATACCAAAGGTAATGCCCTCACTCTGGGCAGCAACCCCACCCCAGTGAGCAAACCCATGACATAAAAGCTCATGTACATGTGACTCTGGCAGAAAGGGCCAAGTAAAGCCTCTGAGCTGGGCGTGGTGGGTGTTGGCGGCCCAGCGGTGGTGAACGGTGGTGACAGGATGCCTCGTTTCCCTGGCAACGTCGTGGAGCCTGTTCCACAAATACCAGCCAGTGGGTGCCGCAGCTGGCGTCCCCGAGGACTGAGGTCTGAGGCCCAAGTCTGCCGGCTGCCACCAGGCGGGGAGGGCCCTGGCCGCCTCCTCAGCGGCTGCCGCTGTGGCTTGGTTCCGCCTGTATTTATTCTATCATTCAGCAAACCTCTTACATCTCTGCATTCACATCTGGGCATCTTGGGCGTCTTGGTACAATCTCTGCTGAGAATGTCCTTTCTCTTCCTAGTGGTGAACTCCTCCTTCAATCTTAACGTCCACTTCAAATAGTCACTCGTTCGGTCACATGACCACCCTGAGATAAGCTCAAGACAGTTGGTGGCAAAGATAAGCTTCATTCAAAAAGCTTCAAGGAAGCTCTAGCTGAGCAGATCAGAACAGAAGGGGAACAGTTGGTCAAGGACAGGACTTCTGGGTGAATAGACAGCTGTCTTGAGGACTTCCCTAGTGGTCCCGTGGTTGAGACTTTGCCTTCCAATGCAGGAGGCATGGGTTCCATCCCTGGTCAGGGAGCTAAGATCCTATGTGCCTCGCAGCCAAAAAACCCAAAAAACATGAAACAAGCAATATTGTAACAAATTCGATAAAGACTTTAAAAATGGTCCATATATAAAAAAAAATTTTTTTAAACTGTCTTTAAAGGCATTGCAGAAGGAACACTGTCTTTCCCTGACCAGATGGCCTGGGACAAGCCCCTTCCCCTCCCCATACCCCAGAATCCCCTTTCCTAAAATGGGGACACTGAAGAAGGTAATTCTTAAAGGCCCTCCAGCCCTGACAGCTTCATGACTCTGATTCTAGGGTTCCCTTTCCCCTCTCTCTGAAGGTTACCGACCTTCTGGGGCAGCTTACATCCTGCTTGTCCAACTCCAGCCCGGCCTCTCTCCCGCTGGCCTCAGCCTGAGGTGGGGCTGGTTCTGCTAGGTTTTCCAGCGTGGGCTCCACCAGCAGGGTCTCCCCAGTCTGCCTGGAGTCTCTGCCACTCCTACTCGCACCCTGCCAGGATTTTCTCAAGGACCTACAATAGCTACGCACGTCCTTCCTTCTCAGAGTCTCTTCAAACTGCTTCCCTGACCTCAAAAGGATCCCACCATCTCTGGGGTGGAAAAACCCCTGTGTGGTTAGCGGCGCAAACTCCACACCCTGAGGCTTTTACATCTTGCTCATATTGTTGAAACCAGACTACCTGGGAAAGATGGCAGATTGAACATCTAGTCTCATCCTCCCAAGCCCCACCAGAGCTCCAGTAAAGAGAGTCACGTATGTGCACGCGCGTGCACACACACACACACACATGCACGCACGCCAGGGGAGCAGACCACAACAATGTTTGAGAAGCTAGAAAGCAAGTAGAAGGGTGGAACTAACTTCAAAGATCCCCAAAAGTGGAATCTCAAACCCACAGCAGAGAAAACTGAGAACCAACCAGTGGAGAGAGAACTCTCAGGAAACCAGAAGTATCTGACCCTTTGGAACTCAGGGTAAAGGAGTGGCAGAAGTGAGGAGGATAACCTAAAGTAGCCAAAGAAGGAGGTGGGTCCTGAGGTCCCCTCCGCTCCTCACTGATGGACACTTGTCCTCTCCCATCGCAGGGGAGATGGGAGATGTACACCCTGGGAAAGGGCGGAGAGCGACCCTTTGGACCGGAGTCTCTGAGGTCTCACCACGAACATCGGGATTAAGTGAATGTGCGAATTCTGAAACCCAAGGCCATGTCCCCACATCCCTGCCTGAAGCGGTGGGCTGAGTCTCTGCCCTGGGGGTGGGGGTGGTATGGGGAGGGACCGGAAATGTCTGCTCCGGAGAAAGGAGCCCTGGTGAGCGGCTGCTCTCACCTGTTTGTTCAGATCTCACCAATCCCATCACCGTGACATTTCAGGACACTGCCACGTTTCAGGACACTGTGGCCAAGAGAAGTTTCTGCCAGCTTCCGGGAGGGGGAAGCCGCCTTCACAAAGGGAGGCACAAGTTTGGGTTCTTACAGAGACACTGGAAGCTAGAAGACCCTTCAAAACTCAGGAGGAGGTGGGTGATGATATGACCTAGAATTCTGTAAACAGTGAAACTCTTTGCCAGATGAGAAGCTAGAACAAGGACGTTTCCAGACACACAAGAATTCAAAAATACCCACGAGAACTCCCTTCTTGGAAACCTCTAGAGAACGTGGTCCCTCTTAAAAGGAGGACTAACTCAAGAAGGAAGAAGCCGCTGGACCCAGGAAACAGGTGACCCAACACAGAAGAGCAGCCAGGGGAGTTTCCCCAAAGAGGCCAAGACAGAGGTCAGGCAACAGCTAAGCTCCAGACATGGGGTGGCGAGTCCTGGTCTCGACGGTGAGGAAGTGCTGGGGAGACGAGCTACTCCATGAAGATGTATCCAAGAGAGCCCCAGACACACCTATATGTCTCAGGAGGGCCTTCAGCAACTGGCAAAAAGCCTGGAGTGGAATTGGCAATAAACACACAGAAAATCAGGCTATGAAACAAGGCGGTGATTAACATCAGGGATAACTGCACTCTGTAAAGAAGGAAAAAGAGTCAGAGCTCACCACATATTTTTCTTAGCTATAGAAAGTGTCTCTGTGGTCTAATAATATAAAGAGTGGCTTGATCTATGCAAAATTGCATCACAGGTCAACGAGGAAGAGCGAGTGTGGGGAGGGTTCCCATGTCCGGGCGGGATAGGGGCTGGTGAGTCAGGAGACAGTGTCCAGGCTGGAAAATGAAACAGTGAGTGTGCATGTGTGTGTCTGAGACACAGAGGCCAAGCCAAATCCCTGGGGAACGAGATTGGGCGTGGCTGTTTGGGGGAGGGGCCGGGGGTCCTGTTGTGTTTTCACAACCAACCATCTAGAAGTGGGGGTCTCCAACCTTCAGGATCTAATGCCTGCGGACGATCTGAGGTGGAGTTGACGTGACAGTAATAGAAATAAAGTGCACAGTGAATGTAATGTGCTCGAATCATCCCCAAACCATCTCCGGCTCGTGGAAAAATCATCTTCCACGAAATCGGTCCCCAGTGCCAGAAAGGTTGGGAACTGTGGCTCTAGAGTGACTGGACCCCTTAGTAGATCCAAAGCATAAAACTGAAAGCACTAGGGAGAGTGGGATGGCTGAGCATCTTTGCTCTGGTGAGCGATGGCCACGTGGAGAGCCCTGGGCGGCACAGAGGGGCACAGGCAGTGGACTGGAGTCTTCTTTTGGAGCCTGAGATGCTAAATTACAGGCTTTTTGGAGGCAGCCTGCAGCGCAGAGGCCTGGGACCAGTGAGAACCCAGAAACCTCTCAAGTCCCACCCCCCAGAACCATGAGCAGAACTCAGAGGCAAGCAGTGGTGAGTTTCCAGCCTGGCCTCATTTATGGGCAGTGGTCACACACACCTGTTCAGCCCCAGGTCCCAGCTGCCCTGGCCTGACACCCTTTGGGTCCCCTGAACATTTGTTGGATTAGTGTCATGGACAACATATTGACTAAATTTGATCTCAAACCTGTTGTGTGTGTGTGTGTGTGTGAGTATGTGTGTGTGTAAGTCTTTTTAAGGCTGTCTTCAGGCTGTAAGTGACAAAATAAATATGTATGTGTCCCTAATATGCTCTCACTCCAGACTTACCCCTTCTGATCGTCACCTCCTCTAAGGATGTTTTGTGACCCCATGGACTGTAGCCCACTGGGCTCCTCTGTCCATGGAATTCTCCAGACAAGAATATTGGAGTGGGTTGTCATACTCTTTTCCAGGGAATCTTCCAAACCCAAGGATGCAACCCAGGTCTCTTGCATTACAGGCAGATTCTTTACAGTCTGAGCCACAAGGGAAGCCCCAGGGATGTACAAGGCCAGCGTTTTAATCTTTCTCTTTGCCCAGAAGACAAAACTGAGAGTCTTAAAAGGTTAAAAGCATGAACCCCAGGCCGCAGGGCTCCTTGTGGAGCCTGAGAAGATTTTCCCAAACACCCCTACTCTGGGTCTCACCTGTGCTCAGGCTTCCTACTGCCTTTTATTTCATCTTTAATTCCCACTTCCAGCAGGCCTCCCAGAACCCTCAGCAGAGAGGAGGGAGGTGGAGGTGTCCAGGCTCTGGCATGGGAGACCATGTGCACAAACCCCAGCAGAGCCATCAGCTGCCTGCCCTCTGCACCTTCCCCCTCACATAGTTCATCTGAGACCAGCTCAGGGAGCAGCTAAGAGAGGGGCTTCCTGTCCACAGCTCGCCTCGCTCACATCAGATTTGGAGGGAGAGCCAGGTATCGGGGTCTGAACCCTCCAAGCGGGACCTAGCGTAGAGGACGGCCAGGGCAAGTGGGGTCTTGCACAGATCAAGCCCTCAGTCTGGGTTGGGCTCTCCCCGCAGGCTCTCTTTAATTCTCGCAACAGTGTTATACATCTTCCAGATGCGGAAGCTGAGGTCCAGGAGCTCCTGACAGGCAAGCTCACCCAGCTGGACAGCAGGAAGCAATACAGCAGGGCCCCCCGCCCCACACCTGCCACACGGATGGACCGGAGTGGGGTTGCCGGGAGTCAAGCCCGCCACGTGGGGCCCCACCCCCGAGGCACATCTCGCACCGAACACGGTTGACTCAAGGGAGGGCATTGGCCGGGTGGCGGGCCTGTGGGAGCTCGGTATTTTTAGTCATTTTGTCATCCAGACCAGGATGGAAAGATGAGAAACCACAGGGCCTGGCATGGGCCTCAGGATGAAATCATGAGCCCAAAATAGGTGGAGCTGAAGCCCTTGGAGTCCTGTCGTGGGGACTCCATGCTGACAAGCCACAGATGCACTGGGTTCTTTTCTTGTTTTTGTTTTTGGAGGGCCTCAGATCTCTTTTAGAAGGTATTAAATCAAAGGATGTTTGAGCTGGAAGGAACCTTCCAGGTCTCAGAGTCTGACCCCTCCCTGTGTGAATGGGGTCACCGAGGCTGAGAGCAGAGAGCTTTCGTCTGAGCATTGGCAGGGCCCGGACCCAGCCAGGCCCATCACTGCAACCCACCCCCTGCCCAGCCTCCTGCCCCATCTCCTCTTGAGGGCAGGATGGGGCAGGGTGTGGAGCCTGCAGCTGCCACACGGGGAGGTAGAAAGCCCTGGGTTTGGGGACTGTGGATCCATCTCTTTACTTTTCTGTGATGCCCATTGTTCAGATGACGATGTTATTATGGCTTTTGTGAGATTCCAAGGAAACAACCTGTAAACACAACTTCCCGCTCTATAAACCTAGGGGTGTTTCTGGGAGGAAGGAGGTATGCAAAGTGGTGTGGGAGCCCCTTTTGGAAGCTTCCAGTCTCTCCTTCCTCCCTCCTAGCAGAACTAGATGGTGTCAGGTACCCACCCTCATGAGCGGTCAGCCCCGAGCCCCAGGGCTTCGGGACCGTGGTAATGACGTCATTTTCCTGCCTAGTCACTGCTCAATGTAGGTTTTCTGGCAGTTCTGACCAATAAAAGAGGAAAGGGGGACTTCCCTGGTGGTCCAGTGGTTAAGAATCCACCAGCCAATGCAGGGGACACAGATTTGATCCCTGGTTGTGCAGGATCCCATCTGCCCCGGGGCAACTAAGCCTGTGTGCCACAACTACTGAACTCCATACCACAACAAAAGATGCAAAGAAAATCCTGCCTCCTGCAACTAAGACCCAATACAGCCAAATAAATAAATATTTAAAATATATAAATAAAAGACGAAAGGAAGTCTGTGGGGGGCTTCCAGGGAAGGCTCCTCCAGGATTAAAAGGAAAAAACAAAGCACATGGGAAGAAATAGTCCCTGGACATTGTCATGAGAATGTGACAATTGGTCTATCACAGCTTTACCGCAGGGAGTTCATCTGAGGGCAGAGGACAGCAGAGCAGAGAGAGAAAGCGAGCCTGGGTCCTTGTAAACCTTACCTGTTTGCCACATGAGACCACAGAAGTGTCCACCTTGGGGCTTTCGATATTTGAAGCCCAGATCATTCCCACTGCTACGCATGAGTCTGCACAGAAGTACATGGTAATTTTCCTTTTAATGTCAAGGACTTAATCTCCACGTGGCCCTTTCACAAGACAGGGCAACCTTATTAATCCAGCAGCTTCCCTCTTTTATTTGAACTTCCTGAAACAGCCTTTCAGCCTCTCGCCGGCTCCCAGGACCTGTGTATCGAGTTCTGGGTGTATCACTCTTGGATCATGATGTCAGGGGTCACGAGCATATCAGAAGACAAGGTGGGGTGGTCTGTATCCTCAGCAGTGCTGGGCACCAGGCTGGGGAGACCTGCCTTCTGGTCCATCCTGTGTGACCCCTTCTCCCCACCTCACTGTTTCAGCATCTTCCTGCAACTCTCTCGTCATTCCTCACCCGCATCTGCCCTCAAAGCCTGTGCTTTCCGGGGCACGGGCTGCCCCTTCACTTCCCACCCAGGACACAGTGCAGTGGAATGGACGAGTTACAGCTCCTGTGAAAACAGATCTTACTGCACTTGGCTCTTCAGGGAGAAAAAGATGTGATTTCTTCCATACGTCGATCCCACGAGGAACAGCGAGACCACAGCTTACAGAATCTCAGCTTCCTGGACAGTGTGCCCACTGTTCTGGGCAGGGAGTGGCCCCAGCCCTGTTTGCTCCTGTCATTCCTGGGTGGTCCCCCACGATCAAGCTGGGAATGACAGGTGTTTGGAATGGCGGTGTGTGTGTGTTGAGCTTACAACTGTAACTCTGGGTGCATGTGTCTGTCTGTCCACGTGTGTGTAGTTAAACCTGATGGTGGAGGTGGGGGGTGGAATTAAAATGTGCATGTGTATCTATGTGGCTAAGTCTTGTGGGTGTGTGTGTGTGTATGTGAGAGAGAGAGAAAAAAAACCTGGATGTGTGTGCATGTTTCGGTCTGTCCGTCTGTGCGCCAGTCTGCCTGAATTTCAGCTCAGGCCCCTGAAGCTAGAGCAGCAGCTCCTCTGAGCCCGCACAAAGAGGCTGGCGTCCCTTCCAGGCTCCTCACAGGAATCCACCAGGATTAGCTCTGAAGCTCCACGGCTCTCCTCCCAGGTGGGTCCGGACAGATCTGCACGAACGTAATTTCTGAATCTCCCATGGGCCACGTTTCTTCCATGAAATGCCCCTCTGCCTGTTGGAATGAGCACAGTGACAGCAGGCTGAGGCCTCATCCAGGAGGGCACCCAGGCCCCCTCAGAGCCCCCATGCTCCAGGGAGTCGGGGCCACCCGACTCCCACCTTGGGAACTCAGATTCACACTTAAGTCAAACGTGTTTATTTGGTTTTTCAAGACAGAGGAAGTCAGGAGTATGTGTGTGAGGAGGATCTGCCAGATATAGAGACAGATAGATCTTTGGTCCTTGAATGACCTTGAGCTGCCTGTTCTGGCCAAAGGACGGTCAAGTGAAACAACTAGCCTCCAGGTCTAACAGCTTGTTATATACAGCAACAGTCTTCAATTTTTGGTCTCAGAACATCTTTATGCTCTTAAAAATCATCAACGCACCCACAGAGCTTTCAAGTATGTGGTTCATATATATCCATGGGCTTCCCTGGTGGCTCAGATGTAAAGAATCTGCTCACAATTAGGGAGACCCTAGCTCGATTTCTGGATCCAGAAGACACCCTGGCAAAGGGAATGGCTTACCCTCTCCAGTATTCTGGCCTGGAGAATTCCATGGACAGAAGCTATAGTCCATGGGATTGCAAAGAGTCGGACATGACTGAGCGATGAACATTTCCATTTCATCTATCCATATGATGAACACTTCCATTTCATCTATCCATATGATGAATACTTCCATTTCATCTATCCATATTAACTCTATTGGAAATTAAAACTGGTAAAGTTTTTAAATATCTATTAATAAATTTTAAATAATAGTTATCCATTACTGTGAATGTAAATGTTTTTGTGGAAAATAATTGCACACTTCAAACAAAAATATTTAGTGGGAAGTTGTCACTGTTTTATGTTTACAGCTTAAATATGCCATTTTGCATTCAATCCATCATGATATATGGGTTTGGTTGAACTATTTAAAGAATAGCTGGATACATAGTTTAAAAAGAGGAATATGTTAATTGTTTTTTCCAGATAATTGTGGATATTCTTCTTCAACAATACTTAAATTCTCAACAAGTGGTAGGTTCTTTTTTTAATATATAATTGCCTCTGAGAGGTAGGATTACAGATAATTTTACTTTGCATTTTTTTCTTTAGTGCTTGCCTGTATTTTCTATTTTTCTGGCATAATATTACTGCTTGTGCAAAAACATTCTGATTATATAAGCAACACATTCTCTGTTAAGAAAACATTTTAACAGAGAATGTATACATATATATAAAACACTGAAAAGAATACTGAAACTGTCTATAAACTAACTACCAGAAGTATCATTTTGGTGTATTTGCTATATTTGGTATATTTTCTTTCATTAACTTTTTTCTTTGGTTATTTGAGTCTGTAATTTGGTTCATTTTCTCTTAGGAAATACAGTTCATGTATATTCCATTACATTTTTAAAATTTTATTTATTTTTAATTGAAGGATAATTGCTTTACAACATTGTGTTGGTTTCTGCCATACATCAACATGACTCACCCATTTGAAAGTCACTCAGTCGTGTCCAACTCTTTGCAACCCCACGGTCCGTAACCTGTCAGGCTCCTCCATCTGTAGAATTCTCCAGGCCAGAATACTGCAGGGGTAACTGTTCCCTTCTCCACAGGATCTTCCCAACCCAGGGATCAAACCCAGGTATCCCACATTACAGGAGGATTCTTTATCAGCTGAGCTACCAGAGAGCCATAGGTATACAATTGTCCCCTCCTTCTTGAAACTCCCTCCTATCTCCCACCCCATCCCATCCCTCTAGGATGTCACAGAGCACCGGGTTTGTGTTCCCTAAATACATACAATGGGATATTACGCTGCCATAAAAAAAGAATGTATTTGAGTCAGTTCTAATGAGGTGGATGAACCTAGAGCCTATTGTACAAAGTGAGGTAAGTCAGAAAAAGAAAACCAATATTGTGTATTAACACATGTATGTAGAATCTGGAAAGATGGTACTGATGAACCCATACGCAGGGCAGCAGTGGAGACGCAGACATAGTGAACAGACTTGTGGACAAAGTTGGGGCAGGAGAGGGTGGGATGAATTGAGAGAGTAGCATGGAAACATACACATTACCATATGTAAAATAGGTAGCCAGTGGGAACAAGTGGTGGGTTCTTACTGATAGTTGCCATGTGGAATCTGAATCCATATCAATACCCTTTTTATACTGTGTTACATGAAAATCCATTGTTCTGTCCTGTACTTTGAACAGATCTTTTATCCATGCATGATTTTGTAACAATGCATTTGTTGTTTGGAAAATATTGGTTCATTGAGTTACACAGCGCTTTCCTAATGTTGACATATTCCAACATATAATATTTAAAAAACTCACATTAATCTTTAACCACATGCTCATCAGTCTTTAAGTACTGACAGGCTATCAAGCTTAAGGTGGCAGATACAAATTTTCCAAATTCTAATTTCACAGTTTCACTTGAAAACTTGAATCTTCTCACTGGCAACAAATACTGTCAGTTGCTTTCCTTGAAGTGACAGGCTCACTTTGTTCATTTTTGTGGAAATGTTTGCCAAACATCCGAGTCAGAATAATCATCCCCTGCCTGTCAGTTGTTCTTTTCAAGTAAAAATGATGCTCCATGGATAAGGCCGCTAACTCAGCTTGCAACTCCATGACACACACACTTTTCTTCAGATGACCTCCGTGTTGCAGTATGTCTAAAATTGCCTTACTGTTATTTCTCAGTTCATCCCACAGAATGCTAAAAGGCCTGTCTTTAAAGATTGAAATTTAATAAAATGAATAATTTCTACTACCACATCAGGGACATTCTTAAGTGAAAGTGGCTTCTTTTTTCCCTGTGAGTGCAGGGTGGTGAACAACAGCCACCAGAACAGTTTGGGGTCTCTGGCTGCTCTGACTTGTGCTAAGGCATCAGCACATTACCCAGCAGTGCTTTTGCATCCTCAGGGCAACTGTCAACACAGAGAAGACAGTAGAACATCTTAGTCTTGGTGTGACAATAATTTTGATTTCAAGGGCTTCCTGCAGCTTTTCAAGCCATTTCCCTAGAGATTTAAGGACCACAGTTTGAGAACCACTAAGCTAAGGTTTTTTAAAATGATGATCACGTGTGTGCTTAGTGGCTAACTCGTGTCGAACTCTTTGTGACCCCATGGACTGTAGCCTGCCCGCCAGGCTCCTCTGTCCATGGGGTTTTCCAGGCAAGAATACTGGAATGGGTTGTCATTTCCTCCTCCAGGGGATCTTTCCAACTCAGGGATCAAACCCAAGGTCTCCTGCATCTTCTGCATTGGCAGGAGGACTCTTTACCACTGACTCACCTAGGAAACCAAAATGATGGTTAATAATACTGTAAAATATGTCAGAACAACATTAGAAACAATGAAGTAGAACTGCGTATTCTCACGTGGAATTTTTTCCAATTCAAGTTTGATATGTAAAAATTAAAATTTAAAAAGTCACAGAATAATAGTATTTTATATATTATAGCATTATTGCATTTATGTTAAAAAATATGTGTGCAATGTATATTACACATACAACCATACTGTTTCTAATTATAATTTGAAATTAGTAAGTTATAAATAAGAACTAGTTATAGATGTATGATAATACCATACATACCATACCATAATATCTTCTGGGAAGCTTTAAGTTTCTATTGATATTTGAGTTGATTATAATAATGTAGTGCTTCTTTGGAGTCTCAGATGGTAAAGAATCTGCCTCCAATGCAGGAGATGTGGGTTTGATCCCTAGGTCAGGAAGATCCCCTGGAGAAAGGAATGGCAACCCACTCCAGTATTCTTGCCTGGAGAATCCCATGGACAGAGGAGCTTGGCGGGCTACAGTCTGTGGGGTTGCAAAGGGTCGGACAGAACTGAGCGACTAACACTTTCACTTTCTTTCATAATAATGTATTCACACATTTCATCATTCCATGACGAAACACTTTTTTAAGATAAAAGGGGGGAAAGGAGCTCATTATCTCAGCTTCACGCCTCCAGAAGGCCTTGAGTCTGGCAGGCCTCAGGAGGCAGGCCCACCTGAGATGCTACAGCAGCTCTTTCCCGAGAAATTTCCCCACATTTGTTACTTCCGAAGAATGAGGTAGCTCGGGGGTGGGTGGCAGGTAAAGAGCTGGTTTCCTAGCAGTGTAATCCCCCTGGTGGTGCAGCGCTTGGTCTTTCAGGGTTTACAAAAGGTCTGGCATTTCTCACTTTGGGGAGGAGCCGAGCCACTGGGAGAGAACTGGATGCTCTTTCCCTCTTGTTGTTTACAACATTTGCAAAAGCTGTAGGAACAGAGGTGAAGTAACCCTCCAACCTCCACCTCCCTCCAGAAGGCAGTGGGTGGCTCAGGGGTGGGCTGGAACAGCCACACTGACCTGTCTCTCTGGGGGCGGGCCCACAGAGGGCCCTGGAGGAAAGTTCATTCTACAAGTGGTGCTTGATGCCGGAAGGAGCCTCAGTGACCCAGGTGCAGAGACAGAGTGGGTCAGGGTTGGGACCCGCCCCTTGAAGGAGGTGAGATCTTAGGCTGACTTCGTCTGCCTGACCCTCAGCTTCCTAATCAGTGAAATGAGGACACAATGCTCTGAGAACTCTGTTGGTGACTGTAAAGGAGGACATGGAACAACAGACTGGTTCCAAATAGGGAAAGGAGTACGTCAAGGCTGTATATTGTCACCCTGCTTATTTAACTTATATGCAGAGTACATCATGAGAAACGCTGGGCTGGATGAAGCACAAGCTGGAATCAAGATTGCCAGGAGAAATATCAATAACCTCAGATATGCAGATGACACCACCCTTATGGCAGAAAGTGAAGAAGAACTAAAGAGCCTCTTGATGAAAGTGAAACAGGAGAGCGAAAAACTTGGCTTCAAGCTCAGCATTCAGAAAACTAAGATCATGATATCTGGTCCCATCACTTCCTGGCAAATAGAAGGGGAAACAGTGGAAACAGTAGCTGACTTTATTTTTGGGGGGCTCCAAGATCACTGCAGATGGTGACTGCAGCCATGAAATTAAAAGAAGCTTGCTCCTTGGAAGGAAAGTTATGACCAACCTAGACAGCATATTAAAAAGCAGAGACATTACTTTGTCCACAAAGGTCCATCTAGTCAAGGCTATGGTTTTTCCAGTAGTCATGTATGGATGTGAGAGTTAGACTATAAGGAAAGCTGAGCACTGAAGAATTGATGCTTTTGAACTGTGGTGTTGGAGAAGACTCTTGGGAGTCCCTTGGACTGCAAGGAGATCCAACCAGTCCATCCTAAAAGAAATCAGTCCTGGGTGTTCATTGGAAGGACTGATGTTGAAGCTGAAACTCATATACTTTGGCTACCTGATGCTAAGATCTGACTCTTTTGACAAGACCCTGATGCTGGGAAAGATTGAAGGCGGGAGGAGAAGGGGAGGACAGAGGATGAGATGGCTGGATGGCATCACAGACTCAATGGAGATGAGTTTGAGTAGACTCCAGGAGTTGGTGATGGACAGGGAGGCCTGGAGTGCTGCAGTCCATGGGGTCACAAAGAGTCAGACACAACTGAGCAACTGAACTGAACTGAACTGAACTGAAGTGTACAGCATCAAGCAGAGTCTAGCACATGGCAGACAGCCAGTCAATGGTAGTTTCATCGTATGGAGAATATACAGTCACCAGGAAAATGTAGGGTAAGTCTCCCTGGGGTCTTGTTATGGACCTGACTCCTTGGGAGTGGGGGGAGGCAGGCTAGGGGCTGGCAGGCAGGAGCAGAGTGGTGCTGGCAGGGGCTGAGGCTCCGGGTGCAAATCTGGGGTCAGGAGGCTGAAAAGCCCCCATGGGGATGGAAAGACGAGGGACTAGAGGGCATCCGGGCTGGAGGGAGGTCAGCGGGAAAGATCCCAGGCCCGGGACTGGGAGAGCTTGGCGGGCAGCAGTCCTGGAGGTTGCCAGACCCACCATGTGCTGCCCCAGCCGTGACACCACTATCATGGACTTGAAGGCAGAGCACAGTGCCCTTCCCCCATTCCCAGCCCTGAGCCTGGGGGCTGTAAGCAACGCCAGAAGGAGGTGTCGGTGAAAGTCCAGCAGGTGTCTGCCCTGTGATGTCACAGTCCCCAAGGGCTGCGGCCTGGGCACCGGGCCACCGCTGCCCAGACTCTCCGGCCTCTAACCAGACTGGCCCTGAGGCCCGGGCTGGCTTCTTCTTCATGCTCAGAACCCTCACTCTATGCAGAAGGTGCCAACAATGAGTGCCATGGGTGTTTGCTTTTTCTTTCATGTATTCGCTTTTTTTTTGGCCACCCTGGGCAGCATGTGGGATCTTAGTTCCCGGACTAGTGATCGAACCTGCGTTCCCTGCATTGGAAGCCAGGAATCTCAACTATTGGACAGACAGGAAAGTCCCTTGTTCACTTCTTTTCAGTGACTATATATTCTCAGAAGCCAGAAAAGATGAATAGATTTCACTATTATATTTAAAAATTTGTGTGGCAAAGATAAACAAGAAAGGAATAAAAAATAATAACTTATGAGAGCGCAAAAAAGGAAGAAAGAAGAAATAAACAACAAACTGAAGAAATTTTATAATGTGTATGAAAACAGACTGATTTCCTCAAAATATAAAAGACTTCTACAAATCAGTGTCAGAGTGAAAAATAAACAAATATGAAAGTGGTCAAAGGACATTGTAACTCAGCAGTTCATTAAAAAAAGAAATATAAATAATCAAACTACAAAAAAATGCTACTTTAGTCATAATTAAATTAGTTTCTGGAGAAGGAAATGGCAACGCACTCCAGTATTCTTGCCTAAGAAATCCCATGGACAGAGTCTGAGCCTGGTGAGCTACAGTCCCGGGGGTCGCGAAGAGTCAGACACAACTTGGAGAAGGCAATGGCACTCCACTCCAGTACTCTTGCCTGGAAAATCCCATGGACAGAGGAGTCTGGTAGGCTGCAGTCCATGGGGTCGCTAGGAGTCGGACACGACTGAGCAACTTCCCTTTACTTTTCACTTTCATGCATTGGAGAAGGAAATGGCAACCCACTCCAGTGTTCTTGCCTGGAGAATCCCAGGGACGGGGGAGCCTGGTGGGCTGTCGTCTATGGGGTCACACAGAGTCGGACACGACTGAAGCGACTTAGCAGCAGCAGCAGCAGCAGTTTCATTTCTAGGAATTTAACTTATAAGTACCCCTGCACAAGAGCAGAAAGAAGCATATTATTTTATGCACTTTTATGCATCTACCACATGCATATCCATACTGAATTCTTTTAAAAATCAAGGGGGGAAAAATAAACATTCATGAACACAGGATTGTGCAAATGCATTTTTCTACACTTAATTTATGGTATCAACTTTACGCTGTCAATAGAAACTGAGGCAGATCACACGTACTGACGTGGAAAGTTGTCTAAGACCCACCGACAAAGAGCGAGAGACAGAGCCTGGGACATCGAGCATCACGTGGCCTGGGGTATGCCCACATACCATGCTCCTTCACACAGGAAATACCCAGAAAGCCTCTGAGGAGTAGGACTGAGAAGTGACAGACAGCATTATTTATTTTGCTTTATGCTCAGTTCTCAGACTGTCACAAAACAATGACACAACTGAAAGTTGTGTCAGACTCTTTGCGACCCCATGGACTGTAGCCCTCTAGTCTCCTCTGTCCATGGGATTCTCCAGGCAAGAATACTGGAGTGGGCTGCCATTTCCTCCTCCAATTTTGCTTTATACTCTTCTGCAATGCTGGAATGATTTTTTTACTTTGCCGACAAAGGTGCGTCTAGTCAAAGCTATGGTTTTTCCAGTAGTCGTGTATGGACGTGAGAGTTGGACTATAAAGAAAGCTGAGTGCCAGAGAATTGATACTTTTGAACTGTGGTGTTGGAGAAGGCTCTTGGTAGTCCCTTGAACTGCAAGGAGATCCAACCAGTTCATCCTAAAGGAAATCAGTCCTGAATATTCATTGGAAGGACTGATGCTGAAGCTGAAACTCCAATACTTTGACCACCTGATGCGAAGAGCTGACTCACTGGAAAAGACCCTGATGCTGGGAAAGATTGAAGGCAGGAGGAGAAGGGGACAACAGAAGATGAGATGGTTGGATGGCATCACCGACTCAATAGACATGAGTTTGGGTAAACTCCGGGACTTGGTGATGAACAGGGAGGCCTGGCGTGCTGCAGTTCATGGGTTGCAGAGTCAGACACTACTGAGCAACTGAACTGAACTGATTTATTTATTTACTTGGCTTCACCAGGTCTTAGTTGCAGCTTGTGGGACCTAGTTCCCTGATCAGGGATGGAACCTGCATCGGGAGCTCAGTCTTAGCCACTGGGCCAACAGGGAAGACCCTTGAAATTATTTTTAAAACCAGTCCGAAACTGATGCTGAGCACCTGGAGAAGAGAGATGAAGGTCACACACGCTGACTTTGAGCAGCGCCCCTCCCACCCCCCTGCTAGGACAGGAATGTAAAAAGACAGGTTGGGTGGGGGGCAATGTTCTGAGAGTGACAGAGTGGGCCCAGCCTTCTGGGCGTGGGGGGGAGAAGAGAAGGCCCACTTTTCGAGGAGCCGGTGGGTGAGCTGAGATCTAAAGGTGGGTGAGGGCAGGTGGTGGACCCCAGGCTCAAAGAAGAGCACTCACAGGAGCCCTGGGGGCAGGATGCTACGGGTGTGGTGTGTGGTGCAAAGCACAGCTGGAGAAGGAGTCAGGGGACCTCAGCCGTCCTCCTTCACCTGGCGGTCTGGGGAAGGAGTCACTGGAGCTGTAGTCAAAGTGGAGGCCTCAGAGAAGAAGTTTCTGGCTGCTTCTGGCACCTACTAGGATTGTTGGAGCAAGATCCCAAATGTCTTTTTCTTGGTTGGGTTTTTTTTCAATCATACTGCTATGGGGAGGGTGTGAAGGGTGAGAAGAGAGGAGTGAGAAGCTGGGATGGGGCACCTGAATTACTCCTTGAGGAGGATGTGTTTTCCCAGCTGACTTGGTGCTGCTGTAAGTGAAAATTGCCCGAGTGAGTCGGCTCCTGGGTGTGCTCATAACAGCTCCCTCAGGGGCCTGGCTGTGAAGGCTGACAGCTCCTTCTTCACAGCTGTGCAGGAAGCCCAAGCCGTGTGGACCAGCCCTGTGACCTTGCCGCCACGGAGGAAGGATGCGAGTGTTAGGAGAGCAGGCGACACATTTGCAAATGTGTGATTCCTTTCTCTTCATCTCTGCCTGTGTTTCTATCCAGATACTCCCTGAAGGAATAAATCATGGGTGACGTCAGCAAGCCTCAGAATTTTGACTCCTGAGTCATCCTCCAGGGAATGGGGCATCTGGCTAATTGAATTCTAGGGCTCCAATTGAGTTACCACAGTGACAAAGGATGAATGTTCCAGAGCTGAGAGCATTAAGACATTAAAAAGAGTACACTTAACACCCGCTCCACAAAGGGAGAGTCAGAGAACCCAAGGAAACCCGATAGCTGGCAAAGTCTGACTCACCGTAAAGGACCTTGGATTTCACTGGCCTGGATTCTGGGCCCCAGACAGAAGAGGTGCTGGAGTCTGGGCTCCATCAATAGCTTCACGCATGTTTTGGCTCAAAACCCTTCATCGGCTCTCCAGTTGTGACAGATACATTTGTCAAATAAAAATGCTAGATGCCAGTTAAATTTGAATTTCAGATACACAATTAATGCTGTTTAGGATAAGCCTGCCAATGCAGGAGACTTAAGAGATGAAGGTTCCGTCCCTGGGTTGGGAAGATCCCCTGGAGGAGGACATGGCAACCCACACCAGTATTCTTTCCTGGAGAATCCCATAGACAGAGTAACCTGGCAGGCTACAGTCCATGGGGTCACAAAGAGTCAGACATGACTGAAGCAACTTAGCAGCAATTTATCTATGCAAATATTATTTGCTGTTTATCTGAAATTCAGATTTAACTAAACATCTTGTATTTTATCTGGCAAACCATATCCCCAATGGCTACAAATTAAAGCTCAGATTCTGGCATCTGGTTCTCCAGGATATAGTCCCTTACTGACTTTGAAACCTCATCTCCCACCCACTGTCATCTTTCTTGTATTCAGTTTAGTTTGCAGACAAACTTAACTACCTTCCATGTGTGGCTTTGCCTTTTGCCTTTTGCTTGCTTCCCCCTGGGCTTTTGCCAATGCCTACCCCATCACTTTCCATCTGAAATGCCATGACTAGTATTCCATTGCTGATCCACAATGGGGCAGAGCCTCTCTCTTCTTTAAACATCTTTAGTATCATTTTGAATGAGCTTCTACGATTGAGGAGGTTGGCTTGTTGCTTTGCCTGGCTCCTCCTCCTTCTTCTGGGAAAAGCACCCTTCTTTTGAGAACTGCTCCTGCATCTCCAACCACTTGATTCCAGCAGGCATTTCCATACTCTCATTGACTCTATAACCATAGATGATTGGCCCTAAAGTAGACACCTGATCCAAGCTAGACCTATGGAATCCTTCCCTAGGCATTTTTATGACTCGCCTTGTCTGGCACCCAGTCCAGGTCACACCCAAACACCTGTACGTTGAGCCAGAATCACCATTGCTATCAAGAACATAATCATTTCCCGTAAGGGTCTACCGTGCTAATTTGCTCTACCAAGAAAGAATACACACCCCCATGTGACCATGCTGATAGAGGCCACAGTGTAATGGGCCATGCACTGTCTTGGGAATACAGAGAAAGACCTGGACTCTAGTTGGAGCTGGACCACTAACTCACTACATGACCAATCATCTTAACGGACTGCAAACTCTTTGAAGGCAAAAAAAAAGTAAAAATGTTAGTTGATCAGTTGTGTCCAACTCTTTGTGACCCCATGGACTATATAGCCCGCCAGGCCCCTCTGTCCATGGAATTTGCCAGGCAAGAATACTGGAGTGGGTAGCCATTCCTCTCTCTAGGACATCTTCCCCAGGTCTCCCTCACTGCAGGCAGATTCTTTATCATCTGAGCCATGAGGAAGCCCTCGTTGAAGGCAAGAACCTGTCTTATTATTCTCTGTGGCCTCAGATACATACACTTGGAAGGTGTTAGATAAATGGTAGATGGTGATGGAGACAATGGTGATGGTAATAATGACACAACAAGTCACTGCCTCTCCCTGGGTCCCAGGTTACTTTATTAGAAAATTGAGGGATTGGATTTGATGAGCTTTAAGAGCTCTTTCAGTTCAAATCATTTATCACCACCAGTGCCAATCCTAAAAGATTCTGATGGTTGCTTTACAGCATTGACCAAGCATTAAGCCGAGAGTGCCATTGCTGTCAGACAGAACCAGTTTACCTGTTAGGGCCCATACTCAAAGGGTCAACATGTGCTCCAAGGTTTTATAAAAATGTGTATAGCCAGAAAAATGATATTGACTCATGAAGATGACAAAATCAAGAATGCTAAATATTTAATTAAAGCATAGCATTATATCAACTGGTCATCCACAACTCAAGTTACAGAGATATAATTGTATTAAGTTTAAATTACGAGAATTAAGTAGTCTTAACAAAACTCAAAATTTAAAAAGTGGCTTGGTGAAAGACATCGTTAAGAGAATGAGAAAACAAGTCAGATTAGGAGAAAATATTTGCAGAAGATATATCTGATAAAGGACTGTTATCCAAAATACACAAAGAACTCTTAAAACTCATCAGTAAGAAAATGAACAATCCAGTTAAAAAATGAGAAAAGATCTAAATGGACATCTCACCAAAGAAGATGTCCGAAGAGCAAATACTAGTATATGAAAAGATGTTCACCGTCATATGTCATTAGAGAATCGCATTTTAAAACAATAGTGAGATATTACAATACATCAAATATGATGGCTAAAATCTGAAGCACTGACATCACCAAATGTTGGCAAAGATATGAATCCAAAAGAACTGTCATCCATTGCTGGTAAGAATGAAAAACAGTATAGTCAGTTTGGAAGACAGTGTGGTAGTTTCTGACAAAACTAAACGCACTTTTACTATATGGTCTCTCAGCCATACTCCTTGGTATTTACTCAAATGAGTTGAAAATTTATGTCTACACAAAAACCTGCACACAGATGTTTGCTGCTGCTGCTGCTGCTAAGTTGCTTCAGTCGTGTCCGACTCTGTGCGACCCCACAGATGGCAGCCCACCAGGCTCTGCCATCCCTGGGATTCTCCAGGCAAGAACACTGGAGTGGGTTGCCATTTCCTTCTCCAATGCATGAAAGTGAAAAGTGAAAGTGAAGTCGCTCAGTCGTGTCCGACTCTTTAGCGATCCTGTGGACTGCAGCCTACCAGGCTTCTCCGTCCATGGGATTTTCCAGGCAAGAGTACTGGAGTGGGGTGTTTATAGCAGTTTTATTCATAATTGCCAAAAGTTGGAAGCAAACCAAGGTGCCCTTCAGTAGGTAAACGGATAGATAAATTGTGGAACATTCAGACAATGGAATATTACTCAGCGAGAAAAAGAAATGAGCTATCAAGTCACGAAAAGACATGGAGAAAGCCAAAATACATATTCCTAAGTGAAAAAAGCCAATCTGAAAAGGCTACATGCTTCATAATTCTAACTATATAACATACTGCGAAAGGCAAAACTATGGAGACAGTAAAAAAAAAAAGTCAACGTTTTCCAAAGGTCAGGAGGAAGGGAGAAATGAAAAGGCAGTGCACAGAGGATTTTTTAGGACAGTGAAAATATTCTATGTGATACATAATGACAGATGCGTGTCATTATGTATTTGTCAAAACCCATAAAACACACAACACTGTAAGAGTGAACCCTACCATAAGCTATGAACTTTGCGTGATTACGATGTGACAATGTAAGTTCATCAATGGTAATAAACATACTCTCTGTGGAGGATGTTGATAATTGGGGGGGGTTGAGTGTGGGGGTGGGGATAGGGTCAGAGGTCTATGGGAAATCCCTTCCTTTCTTCCCAGTTTTTCTGTGAACCTAAAACAGCTCTAAAAAATAAAGGGTATATATGTTATTTAATATGGGATATGATATGGGGTGGAGCTACATCATTCTCAAAATAAAAGCGAAATCCAGGAGCAAGACTTTGGGTAGCATCATCTTTCTCCTTCCTCCAGGCTAGATCTACACCTGGTCAAACTTCTCATTGCAATGGCCATACTGCTTATCCAATTGAGTATCCAATTAGTATTAATAATATGCAAAACGATTTTAGGTGGTACACAGATGAACCTATTTTATTCTGACATCTTTATGTCTATCAGTATAAATGTAGTTAGCATGCATAGTATTGATAGAAATTTTCCTTCTAAAGTATTAAGTGATAAATAGTATCAGTGATGGACTTCCCTGGTAGCTTAGAGGGTAAAGAATCTACCTGCAATGCAGGAGACCTGGGTTCAATCCCAGGGTGGGGAAGATCCCCTGGAGAAGGGAACTGGCTACCCACTCCAGTATTCTGGCCTGGAGAACTCCATGGACAGAGGAGCCTGGCGGGGTACAGTCTATGGGGTCACAAAGAATCAGACACGACTAAGCGACTAATACACACACAGTACCAGTGACACTGAGATGGTCTGACACAAACATGGAGACACGAATTCCAGCCAAAGGAAACCTAGGTTGCATTCAAGTGGATGCGTTTTTGTGACCTTGCTGAGCAGTCCTGACCTGGTTATGCGTCAGGGCACTTGCCGGTTGCCCTGCCTTGCCTCAGGCACCCTGAACGAAGGCCCTTTTGTACTCAGCAGGCCAGCATGCAAAACACTGGTGTGGCTCACTTTATGAAACCAGCACATTTTAGGAAAGTTGCACTTAAAACAATTGAACTTCTACAAAGTAAAAGTTTGTATAGACGTTTACTAGCAGTGATGTTTAGTCCTTTAAGTGGAAAAAAAAAAAAAGACAGGGCTGGTGAGAAATCCATCAGCTCTTTTGTGTCATGGCCAGAGAATAAGTAATGGCCTTGTCCCCACGGTGATGGCTGCCCAGAAGAGTATTACGAAGGATTAAAGAGTATCAAGGGAGTGATTCTAATTCAAGACTCATAGTGCCTTGAAGCTGTCACGATGAGAAAATGAAAACTTACATCTCTATGTGCTGACAAAGAGGCTTTGAGAAACATTCTCAGAAAGAGTCAGAAATCTGAAGTCAGGGAATGGAAGCTGAATTGGGAGGCAGGGTGAAGCTGGGAGGCTGCCTGTAGGAGGGGGTGTTATGGAAAGTGGGGTGATACAGAAGCCAAGAAGTCCAGCCGAGGCAGGGGAGGCTCAGAAACATAAGTAGGGGCTCAAGATAGACTTCATTCATTCATTCATCCATTCATGAGACTCGCAGTTTCTTCTATAAAATAAGTTTCAACTTGAGAGTCTTTGGGGCCATCCAGAGTGTGTGAAATATACTGTTGGTGTTTTCTTGGCTGCAGAAAACTCTTTACTTTTTAAGTAGAGTTAATATCTCCTTTTGTATTCATGAGTAAACAAAACCCTAGAGTGTTAAAGCCAGCAGGGCATAGAGTACGAATTTGCTGACGGTACTATCGAATCTACACATTCTCGGTCCTGGGTGTTCATTGGAAGGACTGATGTTGAAGCTGAAACTCCAATACTTTGGCCACCTGATACGAAGAGCTGACTCATTGGAAAAGACCGTGATGCTGGGAAAGATTGAGGGCAGGAGGAGAAGGGGACGACAGAGGATGAGATGGCTGGATGGCATCATCGACTCGATGGACATGGATTTGGGTGGACTCAGGGAGTTGGTGATGGACAGGGAGGCCTGGCGTGCTGCGGTTCATGGGGCCGAAAAGAGTCGGACACGACTGAGCGATTGAACTGAACACATTCTCAATCAAGAGACAACTCCAGGCAGCTGTCCAGTCTTCCGGCTGAAGTCGTTATGACCTGGAGGGAGCCAGTCTGGGAGGCCTCAGCACCTGCACCCAGGCCTCAAGTTCTGCCAACGGCCCCCAAGAAGGACCTGCCAGTGAGCAAACCAACGTGAGCTGGCCCCAGCCCCAAGAAAGCAGATACCTGTCAGTCTTGAACAAGGGCAGGACGTGGCCTGTCCCAACAGACTTCATCTTTACAGGCTCCCCTCCAGAAAAGGAAATAGCAGCCACAATATATCTGCACCAGAACAGTCTGTACAGAGGATTCTTGCCCTTTGGACTTTGCATTGGGATCTGAGGATTCAGCTGCAGAACACTGTGCCCATGCTATGGAATGAACTATTCAGGCTCACCCCTTATGAGGATAAGGGGATACTACTAAAGTTTTGAGTATTGCTAACATCATCCCACCAAAGCTCTTAGTTTGCCTTTAAGTGTATATATTAAAAGGTTTGCCACATTTCTCTTCAATTTTCTTAAAGGAAAAAATCTTTAAAAATAAAAACATCCATAATTCTGCTAACTCTAGCCCCAAAACAACCCTTTCCCATTTTACACATGACCTTCCACACATACACACTTGTTACATACCCTTGTGATCAAGTGATATTCAGTTTGGTATTCTCCTCTTCTGCTTCGTTAAAATGAAAGTGAAAGTGAAGTCACTCAGTCGTGTCCGACTCTGTGTCACCCCATGGACTGCAGCCTACCAGGCTCCTCCGTCCATGGGATTCTCCAGGCAAGAACACTGGAGTGGGTTGCCATTTCCTTCTCCAATGCATGAAAGTGAAAAGTGAAAGTGAAGTCGCTCAGTCGTGTCCGACTCTTCGCGACCCCATGGACTGCAGCCTACCAGGCTCCTCCGTCCATGGGATTTTCCAGGCAAGAGTACTGAAGTGGGGTGCCATTGCCTTCTCTGTCTGCTTCGTTAACAGTGTATCAAAAGCATTTTCATAAAGGTCATTAATAATGGCCACAAATAATTTCATCACGTGGCATATTATAGTTTACACAATCTTGGCTTTGAGTTCAAAGCAGAAGCTGTGTTTTATCTACATGTAGCTCCCATGATACTCAGCCACAGGAGATCCTCAACGAACACCTGTCAGGAAGTCTTGGATCTGATCAATAATCAATAGTATGACAACAGTGGCCTTTTCAGGTGGCTCAGTGGTAAAGAATTCACCTGCCAATGCAAGAGACGCAGGTTGGATTCCTGGGTAGGGAAGATCCCCTAGAGGAGGAAATGGTAACCCACTGCAGTATTTTTTTTTTTAATTTTATTTATTTTTGGCTGCTCTGAGTCTTCCATGCTGTACGAGCTTTTCTCTAGCTGTGGCGAGCGGGTGCTACTCTGTAGCTGCAGTGCACCGGCTTCTCATTGTGGTGGCTTCTCTTGTTGCAGAACACAGGCTCTAGGGCGTGCAGGCTTCAGTAGTTGCAGCTCCTGGGCTCTAGAGCACAGGCTCAGAGGCGGCGGACGGGCTTACTTGCTCCAGGGCAATTAAGATGTGGGATCTTCCTGGACTAGGGATCAAACCCATGTCTTCTGTATTGGCGGGCAGATTCTTTACCACTGAGTCATCAGGGAAGCCCGGCTGCAGTGTTCTTGCCTGTCAAATCCCATGGACAGAGGAGTCTGGCCGGCTACAGTCCATGGTGTCGCAGAGTCAGACACGACTTAGTGTCTAAACAGCAACAACAACGTTATCAGTGTTCAGCTTGGCCTTTGTCGGCCTCCTGCCTGATCCCTCTGCTGCTCCTGTCTGTTGATGTAAGATCTCCCCTGTTTCTCACTGCTGAGAGGTGATCCGGTCCGCCTCAGATGCCCAACCAGATGTTGGCCAGAAGCAAGCCTAGGAGCAGGGACCACCGAGAACGGTCTGAAGGAGGAGGCACAGAGGCTGCAGGGCGTGGACATTCTGGGCGGTGCTGTCCTGTGTTTAAAAGTGGCCCAATTCCACGGTGTGGTCTCGGCCGTGACCGTGGTCATTTCGCAGAGCTCTTCACTCCTGACCTTTTTGCACACCTGGCTCTCTGGCCTCCTGGCAAATCTAAAAGCGGCTCAATAACCTGTCAGTAAGTCTCTTTTCTCCTTCATTTAGCCTGAGCCTGTTTCTGTTGTTTGCAACTAAGCAAAATCCTCATCTCTATTCCTATTGAAACCTGTCCAAGAAAAAATAGAAAATTCCTTCCCACTGAGGCATAGAAATATCCTCTCTCATTCATCCAAAGGCTTTACTGCTTATGACATTCTTGACTCAGGGCTTCTCTGGTGGCTCAGGGGCAAAGAATCTGCCTGTCAATGCAGGAAACACAGGTTCGATCCCTGGTCCATGGGGATTCCACATGCTGCAGGGCTACTAAATCCGTGTGCCACAACTACTAGAGCCTGTGTTCTAGAGCCCTGGAGCCACAACAATGAGAAACCACCACAATGAGTAGCCCCCACTCGCCACAGTTGGAGAAAAGCCTGCAGAGCATAGCCAAAAATAAATAAATAAAAGTATTTTTAAAAGTTCTTCTTTCATGATGTCCTCTCTCATTTAAGTCAAAGCATTTTAATATATGTTTTTTGTTGTATCCAACTTAAAGATAAAAATAAAAATAGAGCCCAAGGGGGTTAAGCGACTGGCCCAGGGTCATGCAGTGACTCTTCAAAGTCTTTCAACTTGAAATTCCACTCCTCTTCACTCATTAAGCCACCTCCAACCTTAATGTCCTCTGTTTCAGGTATTTCAGACAGGAGGGACCAACTGAGGACCAGGAGAGGAAACAGAGAAGGGGGAAGACTTCTCAGATGGAGAAATCGTATCAAACAGGTAACGCTTTGTGCTACTTAAAGGGAAAGAGTTCTTGTGTGTCCACACACTTGTGCACATGCTCACATGCACTCACACAGCTGATGTCTCCCCCCACCCCTCGCTTTCCTTTTACAAGATGCTAAGCCTCGTAGGAACTGGTTAACGGCCACCCAGCTGAGCAAAACACACCTTTGATGAGCTTCTGTTTTCATGATACTAAGTGTTCCACCCATGAGGACTTTTAAACATACACACCCAGCAGAAATGACTCACACATGGAGGCTCTGGTGAGGTGGAGGGAACCAAATTCTGCTGCTTTGAGAGCTGTGTATCAGAGGGAGTCAGACATGTCTCCTCTGATTAAATAAACAGCATGCTATCTGCAGGCAGAGAATATCCATCTTGGGGCTTCCTTGATAGTTCAGTTGGTAAAGAATCCACTTGCCATGCAGGAGACCCCGGTTCAATTCCTGGGCCAGGAAGATCCTCTGGAGAAGGGATAGGTTACCCACTCCAGTGGTCTTGGGCTTCCCTTGGGGCTTAATTGGTAAAGAAAAAGTCTACAATGTGGGAGACCTGGGTTCGATCCCTGGGTTGGGAAGATCCCCTGGAGAAAGGAAAGGCTACCCACTCCAGTATTCTGGCCTTGAGAATTCCATGGACTGTATATTTCATGGAGTCACAAGGAGTTGAACACAACTGAGTGACTGTCACTTTCATTTTCTTTCACTTTGGAAGAGCTCAGATGCAGATGCAGAGAGGGTAGCTCCAAAATGGGTCATGGGACACACTAGAGGAAAGCTCATGAGTCTTCGAGGTAGATCCCTAATATCCCTAATATTTTGAGGCCCTTTCCCGCATGATGCCAGTGACAGGTGTTATACAGCAAATCACACAACACCTTCTAAGAAGCCAACTTGCCAAAAAGAAAAACGTAAGGAACCTGAATCTAGCCAAGCATCTAGGTGTGACCATCATTTATGGGAAATAGGGAGATATCTTAGTTCGGGACCCTCGAGGAAAAAGGCCTGAGACAAGGATTTGGGTGGAGGGAGCTTATTTAGGGGGCTTCCCTTATGAATCCACCTGCCAATGCAGGGGACGCAGTTTGGATCTCTGGGTCGGGAAAGTTCCCTGGAATAGGAAATGGCTACCCACTCCAACATTCTTGCCTGGAGAATCCCATGGACAGAGGAACCTGGCGGGCTACAGTCCTTGCTGTGGCAAAGATTCGAATACAATTTAGTGACTAAATACCAACGAGCTTATTTGGGAGATGGTCTCAGAAAGAAGTGAAGGAAAGAAAGTAAAACCTGGGATAAAAGACGAGAAAGTGTGTGTGTTAATAATAATGAGTGATTATGCACCCTTTACTAATAAATTAGCAACCAAGAAACAATGAAAGACAGATAACTGGGGACCCTCTGAAAATCATCTTGAGCATGCCTGAAAGTGATACCACCAAACGGGGAAGCCAGGGAATTTATCTATCATTGGTTAAAGATTCCCATGAATGTTAGTCCCTACCATCTTTACCTCCCCTCCCCGCAGAAAACTATTTGAGAGAAACCCACAAAGCAGTTAAGCAGAGTAACAGCTGCAGTGTTTCGTGTGGGACCACAATTTTCATCATTTAAGCTTCACTGAAATCAGACGGGTCTAGGCCACCTGATAGCAAAATGATAACTATTGAAGTTGGGTGACAGGTATACGGCTGTTAATGCGCAATTCTCTCTAGTCTTGTGTAAAGAAAAAGTCTATAAACCAGTGTTAAATTTGGAAGAAAAAAAAGAAGGAAAGCAATAATAGGCTCAGAGAAGCATTGATCTAGCCACTGCTCATCACCAGCATCTGCTATCCTGGGATAGGGGAACACACCCAGGGTCACCAGGTGGGTACAATCAGCCAAACCCAAAACTTGGGCAACATCTGCAAGACCAATGACCTGGTTTCTACAAATAAATGGTCTTTTAAAAACAAATAAATAAATAAAAAGAGAGAAACTCAGAGATTAAAACGGACATAAGGACATGCCAATCCAATGCCACATCCTTTTAAGTATCCTCAAATTCCCTGTCAGCCCAGTGGTTAGTACTCCAGGCTTCCATTGCAGGGGGTATGGGTTCAATCCCTGGTAGGGGAACTAAAGATCCCACAAGACTTGAGAGGTGGCAAAAATGAACAAAGCAACTGCAAAAAAAAAAAAACCCTTTTGAGACAATCAAGGAAAATTGAATCTGGCCTCAGTACTAAGATTGTTAAGAGATCGTTATTATTTTTTTTAACAACAAACGGCATGTAGCTGAGTTTGTGTAAGCCTTTTCCTATTTAAAATCTATACTGAAGTCTTTATGGTTGAAACCATATGATGATTGAGGTCTGCTGTAAAATACTCAAGCAAAAAGAGTGTTGGTGGGAGTGTGGATGAAACAGGAGTAGCAAAATGATAATTACTGAAGCTGGGTGATAGGTATATGGTGGTTAATGTGCAATCTCTCTAGTCTTGTGTAAAGAAAAAGTCTATAAACCAGCATTAAATTTAGAAAGAAAGAAGGAAAGCAATAATAGCCTCAGAGAAGCATTGATCTATCCACTGCTCATTTACTGAGTAGCTTTTCTGCATGTCCAAAGTGACTGGAACAATCTCTACCCTGTGTGAGTTAAAGGAAGCAAAGCACTGAAACATTGCATGCATATTCAGGAGTTCAGTGACAACACAGGACAGCCATAGATGGTCACTCTGTAGCAGTGACTCATTCACTTCTACATGGGTAATGGTGAAATATATATATATATATACATATACATACATACATATAT
Source organism: Okapia johnstoni (assembly GCA_024291935.2). Classification (NCBI taxonomy): domain Eukaryota; kingdom Metazoa; phylum Chordata; class Mammalia; order Artiodactyla; family Giraffidae; genus Okapia; species Okapia johnstoni. The sequence continues at coordinate 53,169,012 of CM044306.1, read as the reverse complement.
ATATGTATGTATGTATGTATGTATATGTGTATATATACATATTAGTCTCGGGTCCCAGTTCCTGGCATAGAGCTCCTTAGTCCCTTAGAATTTTCTGGGTAACAGGAGCATCCTTTGTTCTAATGAGGTGGCTGTTGGTGGCTCCAGGATAGCGTCAGGAAGGGGGTTGATCACCAGAAAGACCCAGCCATGCTTAGGAACTTTCAACCCCACCCTCATCCTCCAGAAAAGAGAAGGGGACCAGGGCTGAGTATAGGAATAAATAATCATTCCTGTTAAAACATGGTAAGCATCCATAAAAACCCCTAAACCACGTGACTCAGAAAGCTTCTATGTTGGTAAGCACATCCATGTGTTGAGGGGATGATGTACCCCAACTCCACTGAGACAGAAGCTCCCGTACTTGGGACCCTTCCAGACCTTGCCCTAGGTACCTCTTCTATCTGTTCATCTGTGTCCTTTATCATGTAATAATCACACAGATACACGTCTCTCTGAGTTCTGTGAGCTGTTAGAGCATGTTATTGAACATGGAGAGGGGGTTGTGGGGATCTCAGCTTGTAGCAAAGTCAAACAGAAGTATAGGTATCTTGCCACTGACATCTGAAGTGGGGGCAATCTTGTATATTGAGCTCTTAACCTCTAGGGTCAGTGATACCTGCAGGAAGTTAGTGTCAGAATTGCACTGCAGGACACCCACTTGGTGTCCAGTTATAGCTCAGGCACTAAGTCATGTCTGACTCTTTGTGACCACGTGGACATAGCATACCAGGCCTCCCTGTCCTTCCCTATCTCCCAGAGCTTGCTCAAACTCATATCCATTGAGTCGGTGATGCCATCCAACCATCTCATCCTCTGTCATCACTTTCTCCTCCTGCCTTCGCTTTTTCCCAGCATCAGGGTCTTATCCAGTGAGTCTGCTCCTCACATCAGGTGGTCCAAGTATTGGAGCTTCAGCATCAGTCCTTTCAATGAATATTCAGGGTTAATTTTCCAGGGAGGTGGAGAAGTTGTTGGTGGCACAATTGGTGTCAAAAGTGTTGGTGTGAGTGTGAGAAGAGGAAAGAAGTGTTCCTTCTTTTAGGGATACCAACGGGAAGCCCTTGAGCAGCACTGGATTTCAGTTACCTGGGAAAGAGAGACAAGGTATGGACTGCCATACCTTCTGCCAGCTGGGAGCCTATGACTGAACTGATTGCAATAAAACGTTCCTTCTAAAGCCCTGTTTGAGAAAAAAAAAACTATCTGATTTCTGATTTTTAAGATATCTGTACATTCTGCTAGGTAATAAACTCAAAGAGTTTTATTTAGTGTTTTGAGAACTCCTAGAAAAAGCAGAACTGGGTGGTTAGATGTTGAACAGAGAGAGCAGGTGGTATTTTGGGAACGCTTCACAAAGGACCGGCCGTCAGAAGCATGCTGAGTGGCACTTCAATAAGAAAACTTGCAAAAAGGAAAGTCACTGAGCACCCACGGTGGATGGGATGGCCTTGGCTAGCCTCTGCGGGTTCTGTAGAGGCAAGGAGGAAGGCAAGTTCAGGGGAAGGGGCCGGGGTGTGTGTGACCAGGTGCCTGCCCGTTTCATACTCATCCTTCCCAAGTCACCCCATCTGGGAACTGAGGTCAGATGGCTGGTTCTCACGTCAAAGTCTGAGATCATCTGTAAATGGTTTTTCCCCCTGGTTTCCTTTCCCAGCAGAAGCAGTTCATTTGAAAAGTTTATCTTTGCAAGGGAGGTGGCTCAAAACCTAATTGTTGATTTTGCTTTGTTCTAAAAGTTTCCAAAATGAATGTTGAGAACTGGGGAGGGGACCATGTCCCGCCCCCCGGGCTGCAGATGGCAGAGGAGGTGGCTGGCTGTATCACTGGGGTCTGGAGATAATCAGGATTGTGAAACCAAGGAGGAATGTGGGGCAGAGGAGAGGAGGAGAGAAAGTGAAAGGGTCAGATAAGGAAGGAGGGAGGACCGATGACTCGCCAACAGCGCTTGCAGGATGTTCCTACCGGAGCTGCTGCTACTGCCTCCCCCACCCACCCTGCGAGAGCCTGGGCCATCCTATCCCAGCCTCAGGACCCCCACTCGATGCCCATTTGCTTCTGTTCGGGGAAGGCTAATTCCTGATGGAGTCCTCAGCATCTCTGCTCAAGCTCCCAGGGAACTGGGCCCTGGAGGCTGAGCAGCACAGGGTGACAGAGTGAAGAGCCAGTGCACATGCCACTGAGCCTCTGGGCTTGGCGATAGGCCCGGGCAGGGAATCCCTGGAAGCTTCTGGCTCTGGTTCTGGTTGCGGGACATACCTCAGATCTAGCCCCTGAACTTCCACCCCTCATCCTAGATCCAGGGGAAAGAGACACAGGAAGATGGTGGAGTGACGGCCGGGCCGATGGACAGACACATCTTAAATAACAAAGCACTCTTGTTGTCATTATTTTGTCTAGTCTCACTGGGACTTCTGTTTTCCCTTTTCACTTATGTATAAACAGAGGCTCGGAGAAGCTTGCTCAAGGTCAATCTCAGCATCACACGGGAAACATATTATAGTTAACGCAGACACGTACATAGACTATACACTCTAAGGGTCAACCCCAGCCTGTATCTCATGGAATCCTCTCCCCGGCCCGATGAGACAGATGCTACAGTCCTCGCTGTGCAGAGATAGGTGCTGAGGACCAGAGAAATAGGTAAGTGACCCAAGGTCACACAGCTAGCGAGGATCCCAAGCCTGGTTTCTCGGGTTACACCACCAGTGCTATGTCTACTCAATTTACGTGGGAAATTTTCTCCCACACAGAGAGAACACCCCATCTAGATAACAATACAAATAATCTGTAAGAAAAGTCTGTTCTGTTCTGTTCTCGTGTCAACTCCTTCGTCTGTAAAACTCTGAACAACAAAGCATTTCACAGACACCCAATCAAGCGAGGAAAACATCTCTTATCGTCATTTCAGTGACGCACTCGTGCTCCTAAGAGGAAAACTGATGTGCCAACAAATACTGGCCTCAAGTACAGCATCTATACGAAAGAACAAATGCTTTTAGGGAAAAAAAGGCTTTGTAAGCAGAATACAAAATTCTCTGTCCACTGTGATTACCAATGAGTATAAAAATGCTGCATATAGATAAAAACTGGAAGGAAAATGGGAAAATTAAGTCAGTCTTGTGGCCAAGGGGTGGTTTATTTTTCTTTCTTAAAAAAAAAATGTATTTAATGTTTTTATCATATGTGCCGTAACAAAAGACTTCACCATCGTGCAAAGAAATTCATAATGTGAAATGCTAAAGCCCTTCACACCATCATTTAACCTAAGATGGAGCTGCTGGAGTCCCTGGGAGTATTGCTGTTTGACCACGTTTGACCTTGACCAGTCCTAGTAATGGTCACCATAGAGATAGACGGAGGGGCGAGGGAGAAACCTTGTCACTGGGCTGTTCTGCTGATTGCTTGTTACTGTAACCTTTTTTTTTTAAGTATTTCTTGCTCTCTCTCTTTTTTTTTTGCAGTGAAGTAAGTCAGAAAGAGAAAAACAAATATCCTGTATTAACACATACTGTAACACATTTTGAATGCTGACTGTCCCCTACATCTTTATTTGTGTAGGGCTTCCTCTTGACAGTAGAATCAATTAAATTCTGCAGTTCATGGAGTCCCTTCTAAATACTGAACCCTAAGAGCTCACACCCAGCTCAGTCCTTGGCAGTTTTTGGAGCCTGTGGAGGGTGAAGTCACATGATCTTCTTAGAACCCCTCCTCCGACAGCCTTCCCCTTTTGCCCCCCAAAAGGAAAGGTCTCCAGAATTAGAGGCCCTCTCTGCCTCTTGTCCAGTGCACCTAGAAACCAGACAATGCCAGGCACGTGGTCAGCACTCATTATATATTTATGGAACAAATTTCACCCCTGTCTCAAAACTACCACCCACTGATGGCTCTATGACCTTGGGAATGTCTCCCGGACCCCACTGGGCATCACTCATTACAGCTAGATGATGAGGTTGTGGGGGGCAGGCTGGGACCTTATCTTTGTATCACCAAGCCTGAAAGGATGAATCACTATTCCAGGGACTCAGCTGAGGCCCGCTGAATTGACTCAACTTGACTCATCCTTGGAGGAGGCTCAGCTCCTTAGCGGGCTTCTATGACACTCTCCCATCCGCTCAGCACCTTACAGGTTACATGGAGCCTGTTCAAAGAAGCCATTGCAGGAGCTTTGTCATGAATCTAAATTGCTCTGACTGCACCCCTTTCCCTTATTCCTGTGTTTGTTCTCAGAAATTGCCTCCCAAGAACAAAGAGAGAGCTGCCTCAGGGGCCCAAGGGAGAGCAGTCCTCTGAGGACATGGTCAGGGGACAGCTGGCCATCTGGAAGCCTCTTTCAGAGGGAGATGTTGATGATCAACTCTGTGCTCTTTCTGTCTCTTAGAAGGCAAACAGAAAATTTCAGACCCAAACTGCTCCAAAATTTAAAAACAACAGAGCCAGAATGTACCTCCTCAGTTGTCTCCTAATCCTGCTGAGTAATTCTCCAGGCATTTTTTTCCCTCTATGCTCCCTCCACCCCCGCTAGATGCAGAGAACTATTAGGAAATACGGACTGTATGTTGTATTCTTATCCCTGGACTGTATCACCAGCTTCCGAAGAACAGGGACTGTGGTTTACTTACAACATTCCTGGCACAGGACCTGGCACTTTCCAAAGAGCTAAGGGTCAGTGTTTGCTGAATATGTCGAGCATCCACAATGAACTGTGTGCTATGCAGAAAGGTGGTGGGGGTGGATGGACAGGAGGATGAGTGGATGGGTAGGTGGGTGAATGAATGGATGGGTGGTTGGATGGATGGATGGATGGGTGGATGAGTGAGTGGGTGGATGGGTGGGTGAATAGATGGATGATGGATGGATAGATAGGTGGATGGGTAGTAAGACTCTGTGTCAGGAAACAGATGTACAAATTAGGAAATTGAAGGAGAGCTTAATTTAGAACTATTTACAAAGTAATGCTCAAGGGCTTAGGGCAATCAACAAGAGATGGATGCAGTTCCAAGGCAAAGGGGAAGAATGATTACCAGAACCTAGACAGAGTAGCTGACAGGAGAGGAAGATGTGACTTCCAGTAGAGGGAAGTAGCCAAAGGAGCAAAGAACAGACCTTGATCTCAGCTCCTCCTGATAAGTTCTAGGTTGGATTGTTCAGTCGCTAAGTCATGTCCAACTCTTTGCGACCCCATTAACAACAACATGCCAGACTTCCCTGTCCATCACCATCTCCTGGAGCTTGCTCAGACTCATGTCCATTGAGTCGGTGATGCCATCCAACCATCTCATCCTCTGTCGTCCCCTTCTCCTGCCCTCAATCTTTCCCAGCATCAGGATCTTTGTCAGTGAGTTGGCTCTTTGCATCAGGTGGCCAAAGGATTAGAGCCTCAGCTTCAGCGTTATGGGTTGAATCATGTCCTCCTAAAAGATATGTTGAAATCCTATCCCCCAGCACCTCAGGATGTGACTTTATTTGGAAATAAGGTCTTTGCAGATGTAATTAATTAAATGAGGCCCTACTGGATTAGGATGAGCCCTTAATCCACTATGATTGGTGTCCTTATAAGTGAAAACAATGTCACATCAAGTCAGACACACAAGGAAAAGATGGCCATGTGACAACAGAGGCAGAGATTGGAATGATGAATCTGTAAACCAGGGAACATCTAGTAGAGGGAGGAAAAAAAAAAAAAGGTCTGGAGAATCACTCAGCAACAGCCCTGAAAAGCCAGTCTATTTCAGAAATGAGGAAGTTTAGGTTTGGAAGGAGTACCTATCCAAGGTGCCCCAGGCAGTGGGTGGCAGAGCCAGAACCAGAAACTCCATTGGCACCATCTATATCTCACTTTTCCCCAGCGTGGCACCCCCAACCCATGATGAGTATGGGAGATGGAATGTTCTCTCTCATACCTTGCCACAGGTGCGCTAGGTACAAGCAAGGCCAGGCCCCAAGAGGCTGCCAGCTGCAGCATGCACTTGGCCTCCCAGACTTCTGGTGCCCCCATAGGTGTGACTGGTAGAGAGGAGGGCCTTCCGTAAAGAGCTATGCAGGCACCCATCCCAGGCTTCCTTGGGGCAAAAAAAATAGCCCTCCCATCAGCATCTCCAGTCACTGTGGATCTGGCAGGGGAGGAAATCCTGTGTTTATCTTATAGTCTCAGCACATCTCAGTTTGAGCCAGCCACATCTCAAGTGCTCACGAGGTTGTGCTATGTGCTATGCTGCACTCAGTTGCTTCAGTCACGTCCAACTCTCTGCAATCCCATGGACTGTAGCCCACCAGCTTCCTCCTCCCAAGGGATTTCCCAGCAAGAATATTGGAGTGGGTTGCCATGACCTCCTCCAAGGGATCTTCCCAGCCCAGGGACTGAACCCATGTCTCCTGGCATGCAGGTGAATTCTTCACCTGCTGAGCCATCAGGGAAGCCCATTCATGAGGTTAGAGGCTACCATGTTGGACATTGAGTCTACACCCATTTCAGAAATAAAGGCTCAAAAAAGGCAGGTAACTTTTCTCAAAGTCACACAGCTAGCAACTGGTAGAGCCGAGATTTGCATTTTTCCTGTCTGGCACCCAACCTGGGCACAGCCCACCGCCTCCCACAACTAGGATGCCCAAAAGTCAACATCTGGGACCAGTGCCAAGAGGTGCCCATTGGCCTCCAGTTAAAAAGATGGCTCCTGTGTTGGGTAGGGGTAGAGAGGAATGAACCAGGGGCAGGAAAGTACATTTACGACCTTGGGCTGCCGGGGAGGACTCGTGTGACCTCAGCCAAGGAGGCTCTGAGGGATGAAGCTGTCACCCAGAGACCACTGACACAGGCAAGGCCTTCTTGCCAGTTCTGCCCAACTGTCAGCCTCCATCTGCCCCTTCCTTGTATCTCTGCAAACCCCGCCAGGGGCAGGGCACAGCACTTTCCAGAAAAGCCAGGAGCACACAGTTTCTAATCCCCCAATATTTGCTTTCTCTGCAGACCACCAATAAGGCTGCATCCTGAAAAGAATGCTGATGGGATTGATGGTGTCTGAGGGTGACTTTGAACAAGAACCGGAGCGGGCCTGAAGCAGTGCACTCATGACGGTGAAGTCAGCGGGAGACTCGGGAGAGGAATCAATGCCCTGTAGGTGGATTGTGTGCAAACTGACACCACGATCGAGCCAGTGACAGGCGGCCTCAGAAGTGAACTTTGGAAGAAGCCTGGAAGGAGGCTTGGTGCTTCTGAGCACTTTTTTTTTTTCAAAACTAAAAACTATGCTTATGCAGTGGAAATCTTTTCAACCAGCCATGGGGAACTTCCCTGGTGGCTCAGGGGTAAAGAATCCTCCTGCCAATGCAGGAGACATGGGTTCAATCCCCGGTCCAGGAAGATCCCACATGCCGCAGAGCAAGTGAGCCTGTGCACTAAAGCTATTGAACCTCTGCTCTAGAGCCTGAGAGCCTCAACTACTGAGGCCCACGTGCCTAGAGGCCATGCTCTGAAACAAGAGCAGGCACTGCAGTGAGAAACCTGCACCCCGCAACTGGAGAGTAGCCCCTATTTGCCACAGTTGGAGAAAAAGCCTGTGCAGCAACGAAGACCCCATACAGTAAAAAATAAATAAATAAAATTATTTTAAAAAGAAAGAAGGAAAAAAAACAAGTCATGGGTTCCACTGGCTTTCTGAACTTCAGATAAAATCCTGATTGCTTCCTCTTGAGTATCCTTTCATCGCCCATTTCACTCCTGAATAAGCAAGGAGCTGTGTCAGTTCTCAAGGGCTTGCTTTGCACACGTGGGCCGATGGACTGGGACCAAACACTGGGAAATGTGGAGAGCTGAGTTCTAGTCTTGCTGCTGCCATTCATTGGGAGCTCTCAGACGTCACATTAACTAGTCTGAGTTCGGTTTCCTCATCTATAAAATGGGTCTAGACTGTGTGGTGTCTATGACGTCCCCATTAGATAGTAACGGAAGTATGAGGATTGCCAAGAAGATTAGAAGGCAAATATCTTGCATATAGAAAGAGCTCAATAAATGATGAGCTACTGTAACAGGTAACTCATATATCTCCCTGTAAATCTAAAATCTGCCTATGCCTCTCATGTACTCACTCCTACCCCCCTTTCAGCCCCATCTCTCATCTCTCTGCTCTGTATTTGATTGAAACCCTTGGTTATGTTCTCCCCACCCTTAAAAGCTGGGGAGGTGGTTAGGGGCAGCAGGCTGGCTAGAAGTGAGGGCAGAGGAGGCAAGGACCAGGACGAGGGGCTTGATGCTACACATCTAGGGGCTTGGTTTATCCTAGGGGATGGAGAGCTGCAGAGAGGTTTAAATGAGGGAGCATTGTTCTCTCTTCTCTCCATTTCTTTAATCATTTCTGCCACAGATTCTCAGTTCTCTGCAGCTAGAGCCACAGCTTCTCACAGACACTACTCAAGCATCGAATAGGTCCTCACCCCGCTCCTAGCCCATCTCTAAGGATTAGCCCACAGCAGCAGCCAACTTCGCTCTCCTAAAGCAATTGCCACACAGTTTCCACTGCTGTGGACTCATGAATGCAGCTCTCTGGTGCACTGGAATCAAATCACATTGCCCAAGAATGGTATTCAAAGTATTTAGCCAGCCAGCATGTCAGGGTCCCATTAGCTGCCATGCTGGATCCCTCTTCCCAGCCCCCCTCCCAGGCTGAGTGAGGGATGGCTGGATAGAGGTGTGGGGGAATCTGTAGAGTCCCAGAGAGGAGCTGCAGCAACGGGGGGCATTTGCGAGGCTTAGCATGTGTGCATGCTCAGTCGTGTCTGACTCTTTATGACCCCAGGGACTGTAGCCCGCCAGACTCCTCTGTCCATGGGATTTTCCAGGCAAGAATACTGGAATGGGTTGCCATTTCCTATTCCAGGGGATCTTCCTGACCCAGGGATCAAGCCTGTGTCTTCTGTGCCCCCCACATTGGTGGGCAAATTCTTGACCGCTGTGCCACCTGGGAAGCTTGGAAGGCTTAGACACCACAGCTACTTACTCCTGGGGACAGACATGCTGCAATAGGTCCATAACCTACACAGTTATCCTGCAGCGCACACACACACACACACACACACACACACACACACACACTGAGATTGGCCCCATGTGACCTGCTGTAACCTCAGGGTTGCAAGGTGGAGACCTGGGAGAAAGGCTCACTGAAGCTCCTCCCAGCAACAGACAGTGAGGGCCCTGGTCTGAGTGAAGCAGAGTTCAAGTCAGACTCAGCAAAGCAGAGTTGGAAGGAACTCCAGTTTGTTGGAAATATTCTTCCTTACAAACCAGGAGAATAGGTCTTTGTTCTCCAAATTCTGGCTCATGATGAAATTCACCTTAAAAGAACTCTGGAAAGTGTCATGGTTTTTCTGCCTGAACTTTTCCTGAAAGCTTGTCAGAAGCCTAGAATCTTGCATCAGGAACAGTAGACAAATACTTGCTGTCATCAGAAACCACGGAAATGGTTACAAAGTGAAGGCAGGTGTGAAAAGGGCTTCTGGTGAAGCGCTGATCCCTTTAATACCTGAACCATATCCCCAACCATTAGTCAGCTACCTTGGAATAAAGGAAGTTGTCAGTGAACACTTATGGTGTCTCACTTGCTTGAATCAAAGACTCAGATTGTGGCTGGGACCACGTGAAGGAGAGTCTAAGTTAAACTGTCAGGAATGAATAATTTTTGCGATAAAAGATTCCTGAGATCAATATTTATTGAATACCTTCTATGTGCAGGGAGAGAGATAAGCACTGCCCCTACCCACAAGTTGGGGAAATACCAAAGCACATAGTGAACAACAAAGTACTTTTTAAAGACCCTGAGAGATGTAAGGACCTTAAAACTAAACTACGTAGGGGAATATAGAACCTCAAGCCTCATAGCCAAAGTACTTTCAGATCTGTGATGTTCAGCCTCAAAGAGAAATTTTTTTAAAAGCACCTTAAAGCTTTTTCCGTCAACAAATGTTTGGTTCTCTAATCAATCGGTCAGTTAGGTACATGCCCAGTCCTGTGCATCTTGTCTACAAAACAAATGATCTGAAACTACACACCATGAAGAAGAAGGCACATGTCTCCCTCAGGCAAAGAGCCCAGTCCTATGTGCACAGACAAGGCTGAAGCCATTGCCTATTGCTGTGAGCTTTAAAGCTTCCTCCAGCTCATGTCTCATCCACTGTCTCGCCAGTATCTTCTCATTCAGCAGAGTTCACACTGGCCCCTGCTTTGTCCTGGATGCAGTCTTGCACCTGCTCACACACCATCAGCTGGCTCAGAGCTCAAAGCTCCATCGTCCAAGGCTTTAGATGAGTTTCTGTGCCCAGAATGTACCTTTCAAAAGGGCACCAAAGGGGAATTCCAAGAGCCAAGGAAGGTAGAGAGAGGCTGTGTGCAGGCTCTGAGAAAGAACCAGCAGGACAGCTGAGCTGCAGAGGGAGATAGCCTGCTGTGGTCTGAGACAGCCTGCTGTGGCCCAAGACAGCAGAGAGTGAGGAGGGCCTGAGTCCTCCATCTCCTGTGCTCCCAGACCTGGCAGGAGATACAGATATCACCCGGACCAGAAAGGAAACATCTCAGCTGCTAAAGAAGACCTGGGCAGGGTGACTGACTGGAACCAGAGCAAGTTGGGAGAAGAAATGAGAAGCTGGAGGGTGAAGCTGGCAGGAGCATCATGTGCAATGTTTTCTCCTGCCGAACAGCTAAGGCCGAGTTTTCGGGGATGGAGGGAGACCCTGCAGGGAGCAGGCGAGTCCTTCCTTTCAGAACCACAAGGAATGGACAATTCCATCTCCGTTCAAGAACAGCTGCCAGGCACAGGGTTTCAGCACTGCAAGAGGCCTCAGAAGCGATGATGCTGATCATCATCACCACCATCAGGACTGTAGCAATAGCCGCAAAAACTGAGCACTTACTGGAGGGCAGATGCTGCTGTGCTTTATACGAATCAGCTCATTTAATCAACAACCACTTTACTAAAGAGGACACAGAAATGCAAAGAGGTTAAGTAAATTGCCCAGGGCCACACTGCTGGTGAATGGCAGAGCTGGGCTGGAATCCAGGTTTTTTCTGAGATCCACTCCAGACTCGATGAGTAGTCAGCTGTCTTTTGAACGCAAGCTTCAGATCATTTTTTCTAGCACAGAAACTGTTCTGAATTGCCACTGAACATTTAATGATCACAAACTATTCTTGTAAATTATTTCTCTTTAATAAACTTGATAAAAGTGTGCAGTGATCAAATCTATTCCAAAGTCACAGTACGTATCCTACAGTAATGTTGTGGGAATGTACTCTGCCATCTACTTAAGCTGTAATTTTGAAATATTGGTGAGCAAATAGGATCAGAGGGATTATTTAAAAATCAATTTTATAGGATCATAAATCCTCTCTCTTCCTCACACAGGGAGGGGTGTGGGGGTCAATACAGAGAGAATAAAATAGAAAAAGATGCCTTGGAGTAATCAACTCCTACATCTAATCAATATCTCTGAAATTTAGTCTTCCCAGCCTGTCTGGTTGGGACCATCGCGTTGCCTCCATTCAGCCTTCTTGGTTCTTCTGGAGTTTTCTGCAGCTGCTTCCTACCTTAAGTCTTCTAAGCCATCTTTCATATTGTAGGCAGAGGGATCCTTCTAGAAAATTCCATCAGTTCATTCTCTTGCTTAAAGTATTTGATGAGGGACTTCCCTGGTTGTCCATTGGCTGAGACTCCATGATCCCAATGCAAGGTGCCTGGTGTTCGATCCCTGGTCAGGGTACTAGATCACACGTGTGGCAACTAAGAGTCTGCATGCTGCAACTGAAGATCCTGTGTGCCACCTCGAAGACCCAACACAGCCAACTAAATAAATATTTAAAAACAAATAAATAAAAGTATCCGATAACATAGACAGGAAGTAGATAGGGGTTGCCTGAGCTGGGTGGCGGGGGAGGTGGAATGCGGAGTTGTTGGGGGAGGTGGAATGCAGAGTTGTTGTCGACTGGACACAGAGTTTCAGTTTGGGAAGATCAGAAAGTTCTGGAGATGGATGGTGGCAGCTGGCGCACAATGATGTGAGTGTACTCAATGCCAATGAAACCTAAGTTGCAAAATGGTTAAAATCTCAATTTTATGTTATATATATATGAATTACCAGAATAAAAAAAAAGAGAGTATCAGATGATCCCTGATGTCTCAGGATACCGCCCCACTTCCTGAGAAAGACATTCAAGGCTTCTCAGAATGTGGTCCCCTCTTCACTGGCAGCCATATCCCCCACTCCCTTGCTCCCTTCCCAAACACACCACAACTTCTCACGACTCCTTGCCTCTGTCTACCCTGTTCCTTCTCTCTTGAAGGCACTACTTACCCCCACCCCCCAAATGGCCAAGAACATCTTAATCCTTGAGACCCATTTAAACCAGGTCAGGAGGCTTCACACCTCCACGTCTACACCAGCAATGACCTTCTTTTCTAAGGCACAGGCCCTGTCTTTGTCCCCTCCGGCTCCCCAAGGCCTCACAGACACTCAATAAATGTTTGTTGACTATTAAATGAATAAGATTTTTGTCTCCATCCTAGAGGAGCTTTATAAGTCATATATAAATGAAGTGATTCATTTCTAAAAAGTATGATGCAATCTAGAGGTGAAATAGCATCTTGGACCAGAGAGAGATCTTTGTGGATCTGGGAGGAGGCCAAGCTTGAATGGGGACAAGCCTTCCAGGTAAGGGTAATGATGACAGCAATGCAACCTACCCCTCTTTTTTTCCCAGAGAAAGAAAGACGAGACCCCTGCAGGCTAAGGCTTCTCTCAGGCTCCTAAGTTCAAGTACCAGCCCCCCACCCCCAGCAGCTTTTGCTTTTCTTCACCATGTGGACCTGAAGCTCCAGTGTAATTGCAAGCCACTGGGCTGTTTTTGGAGCCACCCAGCATTGAAGCCCCTTATTTTGTTGGAGGAATTCTTCACTTTATGAATCTTATGGGGGAGGGGAGGTGAAGGCACAGCCCACTTTCCTCTTTGGAAGATGTATACTTGAGATATCTACCTTCTAACTTGTCTTGTCGCATGACATAGCACTTAACTCAGGCCTGGCCAGACAACCCCACAACGGGATTTTGAATCTTGGGTGAGTGACTCAAAGAAGCAGGTCTTGTGCAGAGTTCTTTCTGGGGGCAGTGGCAAAGTTGCCTTGGGATTTCTATGAGGATGAACCCAGTATCCTGGGTCCAGGGAGTCAGCGCAGTAGGGACCGATCGAGGTCTGGGTCCAGCCGCAGAAGCAATGGGAATCCCTTTGGCTGAGGTCTGCGGTGAAATTTTGGCCATAGTTCGGGCTGCATGCTGTCCCCAGTGCTCGCGCGTCTTGGCTGACTGGCTGGTTCCCAAGCCTTCTTCACAACTGGTAAGGAGTAATGGTCTTATATTTAAGTAAGAGTCAGTTTCTATTATTTACAACTAAGGACTCTGATGCAGAAATTAACCTTGACCAATCTGCATCCCTGGTCTTCAGGAAGGAAAAGGGAAGCATTCATTTTCTGAGCACCTCCTAGCCTTGTGACTAAACATGCTTTTATGTGCGGAGGCTCCAAGGACCCTGATGGCCCCCTCATGATTCTGTCTGGGCTGACCATCATCACATCCGGACTGAGTTTCAGCATCAGCCCCTCAATCCCTAACCCTTCAGGGGCTGCCTGTGTGGCAGCTAAAATTTTCTGTCCAAGACCCCAGGCTGCCTACTTTGGCCCAGTGAGCTAAGGTCTCATTTCACCAACTTCCTGTATTGTTTTTTTCATTTCTCTTACTTGATCTTGTGTTCTAAATCCATTGGTTCAAGCGCAACAGGCTATTGCTGCCTTTTCCCCTTTATTTCAGGAAGCTTGCTTGACAGCTGTAGCAGCTGCTGCTACTGCATTCTGTTTGAACACATTTCAGTGATTCGGCTGCTATAGGATCCTTCAAAGTGGTCCTGGGCTCATCAGTCTGAATGGCACGTCTCTGAGTTTCAGAACCAGGAGTAGGGAGAGCGGCCGGGGATCATTCACTCATTCACATTGATTAGAGGGCTGGTCGCCTCCAGGCGCTTCGTGGTCCATTAAAAACAGAGCAAGGCAGCATCTGCTCCTTCCTTCCAGAGGCGGCTTTTGATGGAACAGGCTTTTATGTATTTTGTTTAGATATATGATGTCCCTGGGGGCTTCCCTCATAGCTCAGTCGGTAAAGAATCTGCCTGCAATTCAGGAGACCTGGGTTCAATCCCTGGGGTTGGGAAGACCCCCTGGAGATGGAAATGGCAACCCACTCCAGTATTCTTGCTTGGAGAATCCCAGGGACAGAGGAGCCTGGCAGGCTACAGTCCATGGGGTGGCAAAGAGTCGGACACAACTGAGTGACTAAACCACCACCATCACCATGGTGTCCCTAAATTTCTTCCCTGGGTTTTAAGGAAATCCAGAAGAGAAACTGTCCAAATGAATCAGGGGGTTATTCATTTTCAAAAGGGATTTCCCTCTGCAACATTTCCTTCACTTGTCACCAAGTCTGTGTCCGACTCTCTGTGACCCCATGAACTGCAGCACACCAGGCTGCCCTGTCCTTCACTGTCTCCCTGAGTTCCTCACTGGGTTCTCTTAATCACCATCCTTCTGGAGCAACTGGGAGTTTGTCTATAGAGCTGGACAGGATGGAGGGGAAGGGGGAGACACCAGGGGTTGCCTGGGGCTTCCAGCCCCTCCCAGTGAGTCACAGGTGCCTCCAGCTGGGAGCTGGACTCTTGCCAGAGCCTGAGGCCATCCTGAGCCTCGTCCTCAGTTCCCCCTGTCCTGTGGCTATTGTACACTTGTCTGTGACTCCTTCTTCCAGCGCTTGTCAATTTGTCTCTTCAGTTGTCCATCTCTTGGTACCCAGTCTAGCCACCAAGCACTCTGCTGGGCACCGGGGCTATCTGGGCAAGTTACAGAGACATAGGTATAGAGATATAGCCCCACCTTCCTGCTGCAGGGGGTGGGGAAGTGATGTCCCATGTTTCCTGCTTGCAGAGCACAAGATGGGGGAGCTCGCGTTGCTGGGAGGGGAGAGGAACCCAAGGATAGCCCTGAGAGGCAGTCATTTCTTCAGACTCAGGAGATGACAGGTGAACCAGGTGAAGATGTGAGGAAAGAGGGGATGGAAGGAGCAGAGCTCAGAAGAAGCCAAAGCACAGGTGAAGCAACAGATCAGACAGAAGAGAAACTGAGGTGACATCACTGGGGGGCTTGTGAGTTATCTTAAGGATTTAGCTGCTGCTAAGTCGCTTCAGTCGTGTCCGACTCTGTGCGACCCCATAGACAGCAGCCCACCAGGCTCCCCCGTCCCTGGGATTCTCCAGACAAGAACACTGGAGTGGGTTGCCATTTCCTTCTCCAATGCATGAAAGTGAAAGGGAAGCCACTCAGTTGTGTCTGACTCTTCACGACCCCACGGACTGCTGCCTACCAGTCTCCTCCGTCCATGGGACTTTCCAGGCAAGAATAAGGATTTAGGGTTGATTGTATTCATCTAACAAACACATATATGAGTGTGCTGTGTGCGAAGGCGCTTCAGTCGTGTCTGACTCTTTGCAGCCCCGTGGACTGTAGCCGAGCAGGCTTCTCTGTCCGTAGGATTTTCCAGGCAAGAGTACTGAAGTGGATTGCCATTCCCTTCTCCAAAGGATCTTCCCGACCCAGGGACGGAACCTGAATCACTTAGGTCTCCTGCATTGGCAGATGGGTTCTTTACCGCTAGTGCAACTTATGTGTCACTGTTCAAAACACCTTCTATTATAAATTCATTGAATCCTGATAACAACCTTGGAGCTAGGTCATCATCCCGTCTTACAAGTGGGGAGAGTGAAGCTCTGTGCACTTAACTAACCTCCCAGGATCCCCTATCCTGTGGGTAGGGGAGCCAGGCCATCTGGCTTCTGAATCCAACCACTATGTTGAGCTGCAGCTAAATGAAGCTGAAGGGTTTTAAGCAGGAAAGTAAAGCAAAGACCTGCATTTTTTATGAAATCAGCCCTGCCCAATGGCCCAGGATATTAATGGAACCAGTCTCCCCAACTCGCCGTGCACTTGTTAAGCTGCCTGTGTGGCTGAACTGTTATGCTGAGGGAAGTAAAGAGACCAACGAGGGCCCACCTCCACACCGCAGAGGCCAAGCCCTCCTTGGGTGGTCTGCACTCCAGCCTTCTGTCCAGAACCCCCTTCTCAAGGCTCAGGCCCGTCCAAAGCTGACTCCCTCACAAAGAGGAGATGCTATGGCCTCCCTGCCCTTCCAGAGGCCTCCACTGGGACAGCGGAAGATGGGTGTCCACACCATCATCATCTGGGTGGCAACCCCCTTCTACCACGACCCCTCTCTCTCTGGAGCCTTCCGAGCCCTTACGTCTTCTGCAATGGCTCCGGCCTACACTCACGTCTCCCTGCTCTCCACTCCCATAGCTCTCATTGTGATAGCCACACAATCAGTGCTGTGTGCATTGTTCTCTGGCTGTTGTGTGTTCATTCATCTATTCAACTGTCCTGAATTGTCTGCAGATGAGTCATAATTTGGAAGATGGTTGAAGATGCGTTGCTTTATGTACCCAAACTTAAAAAAAAAGATCTAAACACTGTATACACACACACAGTGTTTATATTTTTAATACATATACATACATATATATATATATGTATATATATATAGTTGACATGAGCAACAACAGCAACAAGAATAAGAACATAATGAGCATTTTTGGTGGTAATTGAGGCTCCTTGCTACTTACCTAGACCTGCCTAAGACATGTGGGTTGCGTGCCCTTCCACTAAAAGGCACCAGCCTCTTGGGCTTTCTCGTTTTTAAATTAAACAATCTCAATTTTTTATTATTTTCATAATACAACAAAATAGGAAGCTCAAAACTGGATCACTCGGCCCTTACTCTTCTTCTGTCTCCTCCCAGCTCAAAATGTTTGCAGCTCTTAATAGTCTGCAGTCTCAGATCTGCCAGTTGGGCTCAACGCATTCAAGCCTCAGTACAATATTTGCAGTTTTAGCCTTTTTCCGGAAAATTGGCTTTTTCTGCCCACCACAGCCACTCTGCTCTCTGTCCTAATGCCGCTTTCCCTGGGCATACAGACTCCTTGCCCTTCTTGCACTGGGTCACACTGTGGGGCTGGTGCTTGCCACGCCTCTTACAGAAAGTCTGGTGGGCTTCAGGAAAGCTCACCATGTTCACAAGTGTGCTGTTCGCATGGCGAGCTCATTAGCTTTTCATAGGTCTGTTGTCTCTACCTGTCAACTGATTGCCTTGCACAGACCTTCCACGGAGACTGGCTCCCAGGTCAAGCCTCAGGGACAGGCCCCGGCTGGCCCTTGAGCCCCAGTGCTTCCTCTGCTCTGAATCATCTGATGAGAAAGAAGGTTGAGTGGATTTCAGAGGGGCTTTCAGGAGTAATTCTATTCTGAAAGTAATTCTACTTTCTAAACAGTCACTTCAGAACCGCTGTGGCTGGGAAGTCAGGTCGCTGAGTAACTGAGAACTGAGAAGCCAGGGAGAACTCCCTGCCACCCCTCTGAGCTGTACCACCTCCCTGCTCTCCATCAGGCTCTCACCAGGCATACGCTGTGTCTTCATTCTTTTTGGAATACCAGCCCCGAGGGTCATGTCTGGCCCAGGGTAGACCCTTCGATATTTTGTTGAATGAACAGATAGGAAGTTGAGCCTGAGAAAGGGGTGGGCAGCTCCTTGGAGAGCTCATTCACTCCTCCATGGGTGAGCATCAGTGTGGAAACTTTAGGACGTTTTCTGATGTTTAGGTCCCTTCAGGGTCAACATCAAGGTTCTTGGTGTGCTTGTCAAAGCGGATGCAATTCTGTGTTCATGGAATCCCTGAGGGGTATACAACTCTGTTTCACATGCTTTCCTCTGCCAATTTACTAACTTTCTAGTGATTTCGTATATGGTTGGAAACAAAGTAAGCGCACAGCACCAACAATTGCTGGTATCAGAAATGTCTCCCTTAATGGCCCAAAAGTGTGAAGTGTGAACGTTTTAGTCGCTCAGGTGTGTCCGACTCTTTGCAACCCCATGGACCATAGCCCACCAGGTTCCTCTGTCCATGGGATTCTCCAGGCAAGAATACTGGAGTGGGTTGCCCTGCCCTCCTCCAGGGGATCTTCCCCACTCTGGGATTGAACCTGTGTCTCCTGTCTTGCAGGCAGATTCTTTACCATCTGAGACACCAGGGAAGCCCCAAAACAAACCCTCTGTAAATGTCTTCCATTAGTCAGTCACCAGGGACATGGAAAGCAGATGAAACTTTGCCCGCTGGAAGGTTACAGACTTACGGGCTCGCAGGGAGAAGAGAGGAGAGACAGATATGTAATTAATTAAAGGGGACAGATAAAGGATGAAGAGGTACCCTCTCCCTGCAGAGACATTGAGAGTAAAAACAGAGGCTTCCACATGAAAATAAAATCAGCCGCTGACTCACCGGCAGATATATACTTAGCCACCCACGAGCCTCAGATAACTAAACATTGTTCTCAGGCCAGCAAACACTGGAGTTTTCATCTTCCATGGCAGGTAGTGCAGAGTCTTGTTTATTGTTGTAGAAGAAGATTGAAATCACCCAGACTTGTTTTTTAATCTTACCTCTGTAGTTTAGCAATTGAGACTGGTAATTTAACCTCCCTGGGCATCAGTTTATTCACCCACAGAGGAGGGTGGCTCACCTTTGTTGAGAGGGCACTATGGATACAAGATCAGAGAAGAAAACCCTGGCTCTCAGGAAGCTCAGAGGTGAATCTGATGTCATGGACAAACACTCAAAGCCAGTAAAAGATATCATATCATTTGTTGAATGAAAGTATTAATCAAGATTCTCCAGAGAAAAATAATAAGATATATAGGTATGCTAAGTCGCTTCAGTCATGTCTGACTCTTCGTAACCCCGTGGACTGTGTAGCCCGCCAGGCTCCTCTGTTCATGGGGTTTCCCAGGCAAGAATACTGGAGTGGGTTGCCATTTCCTTCTGCAGAGAATCTTCCTAACCCAGGGATCAAACCTGTGTCTCCTGCATTGTCACCACCATACATACGCTTCCCAGGTGGAGCTAGTGGTAAAGAACCCACCTGCCAATGCAGGAGAACTAAGGTATGCGGGTTTGATTCTTGCCTGGAGAATCCCAAGTACAGAGCAGCCTGGCAGGCTACAATCCATAAATTCTCAAAGAGTCGGACATGACTGAAGTGACTTAGCACACATGCATGCATATATAAGCTAATAATAAGATAGATATATAGAGATTTATTACAAGGAATTAGCAAGTCCAAAATTTCCAGGATCATCCTGCAGGGGGGAGATCTAGGAAAAACTGTATTTCTGTTAGAGTCTGAAGTTTGTGGGAGACCCAGGGAGAGCTGACATTACAGAGCAAGTTCAAAGTCCGTCTGCTGGAAAATTTTCTTGCTCGGGGCAGCTCATTCTTCTTATTCTATTCAGGCCTTCGACTGGTGGATGCGGCCCACCCATATGAGAGGGCAATCTGCTTACTCAGAGTCCACCAAGTTAAATGTTAATCTCTCCCTGAAACACTCTCATAGAAACATCTAGAATAATGTATGATCAAATACTGGGCACACTGTGACCCAGCCAAGTTGACACATAAAATTAACCATTGCCCTGAACAAAGTGAAGAATGTAATCTTACACATGTAAAACCACATGCATGTCTCCAAATGAAACCAGCAGTTGTGTCTAGAAGGAGGTTCCCAAAATGCCTGCAATGGTCCCCTTGCAGAGACAGCTTCACAGGTTCTTTTTTTACTCTCTTTTGTACATTTATGTGTTGTTTCATTTTTAATATGATGTGTGCTGGTGGTTTAGTCTCTAAGTCATGTCCAACTCTTGCGACCCCATGGACTGTATGTAGCCTGCCAGGCTCCTCTGTCCGTGGGATTTTCCAGGCAAGAATACTGGAGTGGGTTGCCATTTCCTTCTCCAGGGGATCTTCCTGACCCAGGAATTGAACCCAGGTCTCCTGTACTATAGGCAGATTCTTTACCAACTGAGCTACAAGGGAAGCCATGATATGTGCTGTTACATTTTTAATCAATACTGTCATCATCACTATTATCATTGCAAAAGCAATCTTTTTTTAAAAAGTACCTTATCGACATGTAGGAAATGCTCGAGAAATGTCAGAATGCCAAAGTCCTTCCCCAAAAGGCTAGTGGACCAAATGTTGGTTCAGAATGCCTGAAATTCTACCAGTAAACTTTTTTCTTTTTTTGGCCATGCTACATGGCTTGTGCCAAGTCCTAACCATTGGACCGCCAGGAAATTCCCCTACGAGTGAACTTTTATTCTTCAAATGTAAGAGCTTTCTTTCTTTTAAAATGCAAATCGTGGCAGAAGAACTATTGCCGGAAGACTTATCTGTTTTTTAATGATGGAATGATTTGATTAGATTTTCTCCCTGAGAACACACAGTGAGAGTTGGAAAACAATAAATAGCCCATGGGTGTCCAGGAGGTGCCAGAAACAGGACACCCACAAGCACAGCCACATGCCTGCAGATGGCAAGAATGAGCTTCGCCCGCTGCAGGGCTGACGGGAGACCAAGTTCCATCGGCCTGACCCCAGCCCTCAGCCAGGAAATGTGTGGGAAGACCCTGCCCTGACCAAACTGTCCTGGCTGTTACTGAATCTCATTCAGCCCCTCCCGGTGGAGTGGACAGTCAGGCAGTTTTTCAACCACTCTCTCAACAGAAGCACTGATGGTGATTATATGGAAATCTGCAGTGAAAAGTCCCACTCACATGTTTGTCAGTGAAATACCTGCCACAAAGCCGGAGAGGAAGAAGTTCCTCTGGACGACCCACTGCTCTGGGCAAATAAACCACTGAAACAATTTATGAGAGTAAACTCAACCAGAAGGACTCATTCATTTGGAAGTGTACACTGAGTGTAGCCATTCTGCAGACCATTAACTCCACTAATTACAACAGTGATTCAAGAGATAAGCCTTCACTAACTTTTTATAAGGCTCTGAGGCTTATAACAGGACTGGCACTTCCCTTCCTCCCCTGCACTCTACCACCAAGCAGAGGGAAAGAAGGGGAAAAAAAACCCCAATATTTACTGAACACCTGCTGTATGCCTAACGTTTCCTGTGGGATAGCTCCATGACCTCTTTGGAGTAGGGATTGCTTTTGCAGGTTAGAAAACTGAGGTCCAGAGAGGATCATGGTGTTCAAGGTCAAATGTTAGTGGCTCAGTTGTGTCTCACTCTTTGGGACCCCGTGGACTGTAGCCCACCAGGCTTCTCTGTCCATGGGACTTCTCAGGCAAGAATACTGGAGTGGGTTGCTACTTCCTTCTCCAGCAGATCTTCCTGACCCAGGGATGGAACCTGCATCTCCTATGTCTCTTGCATTGGCAGGCAGATTCTTCACCACTGAACCACCTGGGAAGTTCAAGGTCAAATTGCAATAAATAGCAGAGCTGGGATTTAGGATCTTCTGGCTTCAAGTTCAGTGTGTTTCCTCCAGCAGCTTCTTCTCACCAAGCAATTTAGAAAAAAATAACAAGAATATCAAACAGATAAAGTAAGAACTCAATGCTTTCTTTCTTAGCTCTCTGTTCCCTGGAGTTCTGCCCAGCACGTTGAATGTGGATGTTTAACATGTTTTATATTAAGCTAGGATGAAACTCCTAGAGAACAGAGACTAGTGTGGTCTTTCCTAGAGTCCCTACAGCAGTGAGCAAAGGGCTGGCAGAGCCATTACAGGGATGGGCTTTGGTCACCAGGCAGTGCACATAGGTGTACATCCATCCAGGCTCTGCCATTGCTAGCTCTTCCACTCTGTGCTCGATCCAAGCATTGTGCCTCAGTTTCTTTATCTGTGAAATGGAGAAGGTGATCATAAGTCCCCTGCATACGAATGAGTCCTGTTCTGAGAGTGCATTCGTAAGTTCAGTTTGTTCATAAATCCAACAAAGTTAGCCCAATTACCCAACGAACTCAACTGGCTATATAGCACTGTATTGTAATGGGTTTTAATGCTTTTCATGCAAATAATACATACAAATCAAACAAATAATAAAACATGTTTAATCTTTCAGGACAGTCGCTTGAAAAGTACAGTAGTACAGTAAAACAGCTGGCATACAAGGGCTGGAATTGCGGGAAATGCGAGAAGAGTACTGACTGGAGGAGGGAGGTGGCAGACTTGAAGGATCATCAATAGGAGATGGAAGACAAGCTGCAGTGTCACTCATGCCTGACCTTCGTGAAAGGCACATTCACATCTTTGCAAGTTTGAAACTTGAAGGTTTGTAGGCAGGGGACTTACTGTACTACCTATTTCATAGTGGCTTTAAGCAGATTAAATGGGTTAAGACTTGCAAGACTTAAAATAGTGTTTGACACACGTGATCACTCAATAAGTGTTAGCTCTTTATGTGTCCAGGGGCTTCAAGTCCCCAGAGCTTTAATTTTCTCTGAGTTCTTTCAGGGGCAGAGGACTTTAGATTTAACCTACTCCTCTGGTCCCTGATGAAACATAACTTTATAGTGTGCCATTGCTTCCAAGCAGTTTTTACCCATGAGTTCAGGTGATTTTAACTATATGAGTTGGTGCTCAATAAATATCTGATTGGATGAAAGCAGAAATTATAGAGACTGAGTTACAGAGAGAAGTAAACCTTGCCCAAGGTCACCTTGGGAGATGGCAGTACAGTCTAGGCTTTCTGATAAGGATTAGTGTTCTTGCCCTTACCCTCCCTCCCTACCACAGGTTCTATCCCCTGACCATCCTGTTCCGGGGTCTCCATCCCCCACTCACTTCTGCTGGGCTGTCTCTCCTCTCGCTTGAACTGTCTCTAATTCCAGTAAGCTCAAAATTCACTGGTCATACAGAAAGCATTTTATCTGCCCTTGCACATGCAAATTCTTTCCAAGGGGATTTCTTGGTGTCCGGCTCCACCCTAGCCCACATGGCCATAAACACTAGTGTGTCTACAGCCTGGCCCCAGGGATTCCAGAAATAACAGCAGGGCCCTCCATCAGAACGCTGGAACATAGTAAGGCATTTCTGCACTAAGACACAAGCCCTTTCCAGACCAGGCCTCTCCTGTCTGTCAAAGCACAAAGCAACCTTTTCAAGTCAGGATAGGGAGGGGCAGCTGGGAGGCAGTTTAGATTTCCGGAAAGTTTGCACCTTCTCCTGCTATCTGTCAGTGCTCAGATCTTCCATTCTAGAGAGTCTCCAGATCTGCTTCTAAGACCTCCACTTAGAATGTGAAATTCTTTCTTGGCTGTGGCATTCTTTGCTCTCAATGATCTATTTTCCCTTGGACGTGCTGGAACTGGAATCATGGCAGTGCGAGCTCAGATGGCACAAAGACCACTTTCCAGACACGCAGGACAGCCACCTTATTTGGAGTCTGGCACTGGGAACGTTCCGGAGAGAAGGGAGTGGCTGGAGGGGAGTGCCCAGTTTAAAGGGAAGGGAAAGGGCTGGCGATGACCCTGAATAGGAGCCATCTGAGGCGATCGCTCTCATTTCAGAAGGGTGTTCACAAGGGAAAGTCAGCAGTCAACATCTAGGGAGAGAAGTTTAGCTTTTTCATTGCCCTCTCAAAAATACTACCAGAAGATAAAAAGCGTGTACATGTAAGACAGCAGTGATGTGAAAAATAAGTATTTAAATGCATGACCTGGAAAGTATGGAAAGAAATATACAAACAGTTGCTTTGGTGGGGGGAGAGGATTAAATGTATGTTTTTCTCCCAATTATCCCTAAGGTCATCTCCCACTTTAAAGAAAATCATAATATCTGACATTGCCTGGACTTTGGGGGGGGGGGGGTATTTTCCAAGGGAATTTCAGGTTTTATGTGCCCGTCTGAAAACGAATGCATCGTGTAAAACCCAAGCTTATGCCACTTTCTCCAGGAACTAATTCCTCTTTAACGGGGATGGGATTATTTCTAACTCACGGTCCCCATCGCAACGTCATTAAAGGCTGGGTTCAGTGTCTTGAGCTCCAAACCTTTGTCACGAATAGGAAGGTGGAGGAAAGACAGGAGCTTGGGGTAACAAAACAGCCGATGGTGTCACCCTCCCAGGCCCGACCTCACCCGGGCCGATGAGAGCCGCAGCTGCATGAGGAGCCCACAGGATGCAGTGAACCGTCTGCAACGCCGCTGCAGCAGGAGAACCCGGCCACCGCAGGAGAGGTCGTGCAAGCCTCCCGCTCCCGTGCCGCGCCCACGAGGGCCGGGGGTGGTGAGGAGGATGAGGGGCGTTGGTAACAGCATTGCCATGGTAACAGTGACGTCCTTTTACCCTGGATCTAATTGGAGGAAACCCCGTGGCCGAAGCCGCAGCCTGCCGGCCAACCGAACTTGCCCAAGCCGACCCACCCTCCTAGCCTCCCCTTCCCCCCTCCCGCCCCGCCCCCTTATCCCCCTCCCGTTTCCGCGCGCTCAGTCCTCATTGGCCAGAGGCGGGGAGGGAGGCGGAACTCTCGGGGACATCTCGGCGCGCCATTGGCGGGGGTGGGCGGCCGCGAGGGGCCGGGGCCGCGCGGCGGCCCCGCCTCTCGGCTCCGAGGTAGGCTGAGACGGGAGGGTCCTCGGCTAAAGCCAGAAGAGGGATCCAAGTGGTGGGGGACTCGCGCCGCGGCCGCGGAGACGTGAAGGTGAGCGCCGGGGTTGCCCCGGGGCGCGGGGCCTTGGTGGGGGGTGGGAAATCCCTACTCGGGGGCCCGGGCGCGTCTGCGAATCCGGCGGGAGGCTTTCCCCGGGGGGGGGGGGGGGCAGGGGGGAGAGCGGCCGGCCTCGACGCCCGCTCTCCTCAGGGACAGGCTCCGGTGGGAAGGTGCGGGCCAACGGCCGCTTCCATCTTGGGCTCCGGGCGGGCGCGGGAGCGGCCCTTCCTCGTCACCCCCGCCTCACCTCACCTCAGCTTCTCCTCACGGCGCGCGGCCCGGCTCGGCGGGCGCCCCCCGCCCTTCCCCTGGCCCCTCCCGGGCGCCCCGCGGTGGGGGGGAGCGTGGGCGGGGGGAGGGAAATTCAACTGGGCCGAGCGCGCGGGGACGGACAAAAGGGGCGGCCGGGCGGGCGGGCGGCGGGGCGCATTGTCTGACGGCGCCGCCCCCGCCCTCCTGCCACCCCCACCCCGGCGCCCGCCCTCAGGCCTCCTCGCCGCGCCCCCCCTCCCCCCGCCAGCCCCCCGGGTCCGCGCTCGACCTCGCTGTCCGCTCCCCCGGCCCCCATGGAGAAGACGGAGCTGATCCAGAAGGCCAAGCTGGCCGAGCAGGCCGAGCGCTACGACGACATGGCCACCTGCATGAAGGCCGTGACGGAGCAGGGCGCCGAGCTGTCCAACGAGGAGCGCAACCTGCTGTCGGTGGCCTACAAGAACGTGGTCGGGGGCCGCCGGTCCGCCTGGAGGGTCATCTCTAGCATCGAGCAGAAGACCGACACCTCGGACAAGAAGTTGCAGCTGATCAAGGACTACCGGGAGAAAGTGGAGTCCGAGCTGAGGTCCATCTGCACCACGGTCCTGGTGAGTCCCGCGGACCCTCTCCGGGTGCAGGGAGAAGTTGGGGGCACGAGGGGCGGCGACGGCGGCCCCCCCCTCCTCTCCCGCTTTGTGTGAGCCCCTCCCTCGGGACGTTCATGGCAACGGAATGGGGGCCGGGGCTTGCCTGGTGGTCTGCCGCCGTGTTTGAGGTGGTTAGCTTTGGCCTCTTTCATGTGTCACTTCAGTTCTTGAGATCAAGAAGCTTTTTTCCCTCCCCCACCCTTCCCTCTCTAGTGGTAAGTAGATCTTTCCTAGATAGTGGGTTGGTGCATTTCAGTTTTTGAGATCAAGAAGCTTCCCCCTCCTCCCCCCTCCCTCCCCAGAAGTGGTAAGTAGATCTTTTCCTAGATAGTGGGTTGGTGCATTTCAGTTCTTAAGATCAAGAAGCATTTTTTTCCCCCTCCCCAGTGGTAAGTAGATCTTTCCTAGATAGTAGGTTGCTCCACACCAAATAACTTTAAAACGTGCGAGTAGGTTGATACCAGACTGAAACTCGTTCCTCAGCTTACAGAGGTGATCTGGGAACCCTTCTTCACATGTATGTAATCAGTTCATCAGCTCAGGCTTCCGTGAAAAGAAAGTGCTGGCCCCTTTTGGACAGTGACAGTGTAATTTGGTTCTCCTCCCAAACCTAGGAATAATGCACATTTACTTCGAAAACCTGAATAGATTGTTCTTTTTTAAAGTACAGTAGCTGTTGAGCTTTTTCCTCCTTAAAAACGGGGAAGGGAGAGAGTTTGGTAAATGTGGAAAAGGCACAGCTAAATAAAAAGAGTGAAGTATCCTGGTGAATTTCAGTACGCGTTAACGTTTCCTTGCTGCTACAAAGCTACGCTTAAACTCTGAGGTGTTGAAATGAATTCCTATCTGGCGTAGAGCAAGCGGGGAAAGCTGTCTAGGTTTTGAACTGTCTGGTCTTAGCAAGGGTGGCTTTTGGGTGGAGTAGGGTGACTGCTATGATTCACGCTTATTACTGAGAGAGAACATTTTTAGCTTT
Organism: Okapia johnstoni; assembly: GCA_024291935.2. Classification (NCBI taxonomy): domain Eukaryota; kingdom Metazoa; phylum Chordata; class Mammalia; order Artiodactyla; family Giraffidae; genus Okapia; species Okapia johnstoni. The sequence continues at coordinate 53,142,407 of CM044306.1, read as the reverse complement.
GTCATTGTATGGATCTTGTGATTAGTAAGGTAAGGTTTTAAAATTTCAGTAGCAGCATTGTATCCCAGAATGTTTTTAAGGGTGCTAATAAAATATGAAATATCTGATGTCTTTACCTGTTTTCAATGCCATTTTGCAAGAGGGCTACTAAATTTTGATGTGTTACACATGTTTTAGGTGGGCTTTGAAAGACACATCTTGTAGATTGGTGATTTTTCAAGAGGGACTAGAGGGGAAAATGCCTCTTGCCCTCCCAACCTTTTTTTCCTTGCTGCATCAGATTTGTGGGGCAGCATTTTTTTTTTTTCTTTCACGTCCTTTTCCAGTACAAATAATAGGCGATTTGAACAAAATCAGGCTGATGGAGATAGCTGGTAAAGGGGGAAAGGCAGCAATGCCGTGAGTATGTACAAAGTGGAGAAAACCATACTGAGATTTTTTGCTTTATGAAAGTCGTATGTTCATCTCTGTCTCACACTCCTTGCTTAGTGTAGAGGAGGCATGTAGGATTTTTGAACTGAATGCTTGTATTAAAAAAAATTTGCCAACTTAAGAAAGTGATTGTAGACTTCAGTAGCATGTGGTAGCAGTTGTTGGCAACATCCATCATGTCATCGAGGAAGACTGTAAGAACTCCCTCTGTTAACAAGAAGCTTTTCTGGACAGGTGTTACTTTGGGGTGCTCTCACAGCATATTTCAGTCTCTTGTTCTGTGCTGTTACTTCTTTGCGGTTTGTTACTTACCCTGCACCAATTCAGAATGACCACAGAATTTTTCCTGTTCTCTAGCAAGTTAACTGGGAATACATGTTTTATTTCCTGGCTCCTATAAATTTTAGTTTTTATGATGGCTTAAGTGGAGGTGACTTTGCTTAGTTGATAAGTGACTTGAAAGAGAAACCAAGAAGATCGTTTCAATAAGCCAGATCCCCTGAAATTAGGACAGGTTTTTTTGTTTCTGTTTTTTAAACTAAGTGAAATAGAAGGGTTCAGACGCCAGAGTATAAATAAAACATTTTTTTTTTTAGTAAAATGGCTTAAGAAACCAATTGTGACTTAATGGCCAACTTAGAAAAAAATCCCGAGAAAGCCCATCTTCAAGTTGGCTGTGTTTGAGAGCTTAGCATGTACAAGGCACTGTGCTAAGCAGCGGGGGAAGAACAAAGCTGAGAACGGGAGATTTTGTCCTCCAGTAATTTATAAAAAGGAGTGCATGTGAAAATACTCAAATATAGATATGTAATTCCCAGAAGACAGTTCTGAACAAAATGCTCTGTCGTTTGAAGGAAGCAGAAACCTCAGGAAAGGCTTTACAAGGAGTGGCTTTTGGAATGAGCGTCGGAGGAGGAGGATGGGAGTGGGGGTGTCAATATTTCAGGCAGAAGGAATATACAGGATCAGCCTTATTCATGGAAAAAGGTTTGTGTGAAGAGCAGGATATGTGTAGAGCTGTTGTAGTAGAAAAGCCTGTAAGAGGGTAGGAACTATGTAAGAGAATGTCAGAGGGAATTTTCCTTATTTGATTGACAGTGGGAAGATTTTTGAATAATGTGTAGGTGGCAGCATCTAGAATTCATAGTTTGGGTGCTAATTAACAGTTTGTAATCTGAACTGATAGATAAGAAAGCGGTTGGTTAGTGAACAAGTATGATTGGTAAATTAGTGATTTAATTATCAAAATAATGGGGAAAGAAAAATGAAATCTAAAATTGCTGAACATGAGTGCTAAGATTAGGTTTTCTCTTCTTGCCTCCCTCTGGTAAACAGGAAGAGGAATTTAGTGTGGAGGAAGTAGATGACACTGACGTGTTATAGAAGGCTAGTAGTAAAAGAGTAACAGAAGATAGGCAGGATTTTGGTCATAAGTAGAGATTTTCAGCCTTTTCTTTCTCTCTGATAGAGTAAGTTTTGGGTGGAAATATTTGGACTATTAACTCAAAATGAACATGGTGGAAAACTCTCAACCTGTTTGATAATCAGTGTATTGAGAGAGGATATTGAATTGTGGAGGCAGTAAAAAATGTTGAAATCCAAGTAATCTAAAGAGCAAATGAAATAACGGGATCCAAATGGTTCTTTGTAGAATCTAAGAGAAGTTAGGGAGGAAGCTGTCACCAAGTTTTCTTTGTCATTTGTGAAACCACAGAGTTGGGCTAAAATTTCTGTCTCTTCTAATTCTGATATTCTGGGACTATTAAAGTTACATGCTCCCAGTCATTCCACCTATGCTTCTGACTTCCAACTCTAAAATGAGTAATTTTTATAGTCCAGGTTGAACAACATGTCATTAGTTGTTCAATGTTAAAAACAACTTTGTATAGCACTGGGAACTATATTCAATATTCTGTGATAAACCGTAATGGAAAAGGACATGGAAAAAGAATGTATGTGTATATCTGTAACTAAGTCGCTTTGCTGTAAGCAGTAATTAACACAACATTTTAATTCAACTTCAATAAAGAAATAAAACGACATATACAGTCCAAAAAAAAGAAAAATGTTGAAAAGCTAACGACTTCAGTGACATAACTTTAGGAAGAGGTGATGAAAAAGTCATTGGTGATCCTAGTAAGAAATGCTGAAAATGGTAAAGTTCAAGTAAAAATGATTAATAAGTTGTATGACAGCGAAGCAGTGGTTAAAAAATTGAATAAGGTGTTTCAGGAGTCATTAAGAACTTTGGTGTGAGGTAAGGGCAAATTGAAGAAACCAAAGGGGTATACAGAGCCCTTCTGGGACTTGGGGACAAACATCATGTACAAAGTCCATGACCTTGGAGTAAGAACAGGACACTTAAGTGAATGCAGTATACAAGGTAACCTCTGTCTTAAACAACCCCGTGTTGTCCTTCTGTGTTGATGGTCTTTTATTAGACTGATTTCAGTAGATTACTTCAGTATAATGTTTAAACAATTTCAGGAGTTAAGGTCTGTGTTCTTATTTTTTAAAGTAAGAATCGTTTAAAATGTATAGAAACTGAAAGTTGTCTCTGTTGGTGTGTAAAAGCCCTATTATCTTAGTTCCATAATACATTTGAATTTGGTTGTGTTCTAAATGAATGTCTTATAGAAAATGTGTCTAGTGCTAGTTATTATTTTGAAGTAAGAAACCAGTATGTTCTTGATAGTGAGTCTTAACGTAAGCTTTCTGACATTATTGAAAAATCATGGGCTCTGGAGTCAAGACTGACTGTTTTAGGATCACTGCTCTGTAACCTTGTAGTTTTACGATTCTAGGCAAGTTTCTTTCAGCCTCTGTTTCTTTATGAATTGGTGAAGATGATGCTTGTCTTTATAGGCTTGTAGTTAAGATAATAGGTGATAGCTGACATTTACAGGGCTTTTACTATATGCCAAGCACTGCTTTAAGAACTTGATATACCCACTGTGTTAAGAAAACAGGGACATGAGGAAGTTCAGTAACTTGGTCGATGTCGCAGAACTGAGTTTGGAAGAGCAAGGAATCCAGGTGGTGTGACTCCAGATGAAATTGTGTGAAACACATTTAGCTCTAAATAACATAGTAACTGACTAAAAGATCAGTGTTTTGAGGAATTTGTACAGTTTGATAAATATAAGTTAGGAGGGAGGGAGGGTAGATCTGTCGTGGACAAAACTCACGTGATCTGTAATTTTGATGCCCTCCTCAATAAAGTGCGATAACATTTTAAACCTTGACTTTTGCATTTTTTGTCCTTAAAAATGTAAGCTCCTTGAAGCTAAGAGTTATTTCTGAAGAGTGAAATGGAGTGGAATATTGTATATACGGACGTATAAGGCTTGATCAGTGGTTCTCAGGTGAATTTACCCACCAGGGGACATTTGCCAAGTTCTGGAGATAGTGTTTTTGGTTGTCAAGACTAGGGTGGGAGTGAGTTTTTTTGGTTGTCAAGACTGAGGTGGGAGTGAGGAGGTGCTACTAACATACTGTGAATAGAAGCAGATCATCACTTAATGCATAGGAGAATCAATCCCCTGCAAATGACAATAATGCCAAGGTTGAGGAACTCGGGGTTAGGTCATAAATAAAGCAGGCAGTATAAAGTTGTATTGAATTGTATGACACCTGTCCTTTAGGTTCTTACTAATATATTGGCATCTTGTCAGAACCCTTTGTCTAAGATCTCAGTTATTTTTTATTTCTTTGTCACTCTGTGTTTATGCTGTTTAACTCTACAGTTCACCTTTCTGGCAGTTACTCAGGGGACCCTGTAATTTCAAAGTTCCACCTTAGGGTTACCTCTAAGGCCTTGAGCTTTTTTTTTTAAGGAAAAAAAAAAAATCCCAAAATGCTAACCTTGGCACAGAGAAAAAGGATCCAACTGAAATTATAGTGAAACCTGTTTAGAAAGTGGCAGTTAAAATTGATGAGTGGCAAGTATTTCCCTCCTCTTCATAACTGCCATTAATAGTTTGGCATATGTGGTTCTAGACGTAAACCCTGTAGTCTGTTTATTTGGATGTTGTGTAATTATACTAATGCCTTATTGAACATTTAGATTGTAAACAATTTTTCTCTGTTACAAACAACACTGAGAAGAATCCTTGTTGCATGCTTTATGCAAGAGTTTACTTAGTTAAGTTTTTGGAAATGAAATTTCCAGTTTTTTCCCAGATAGCCCTCTGAAAAGATTATGAGTGTTGATACTGTCATCAGCTGTTGTTGAGAATTGCCAGTTCCCCTTATGCTCTCCAGCACAGATAGTTGTTTGAGGTTAACAAAAATCTAGTTACTGAAAGGGTTGAAATTTTACCTGCTTGTTCACCTCCTAAGGATGTATTGAGGACTATCTTTGTTCTCACAAAGGGCTAGTTATCAGACTTTTTTTTAAAGTCTCATGTACGGTTTCACATGCTGTGATACACCTAGACCAGCGTATTAAAAAGCAGAGACATCATTTTGCTGACAAATGTCCATCTAGTCAAAGCTATGATTTTCCCAGTAGTCATGTATGAATGTGAGAGTTGGACCATTAAGAAGGTTGAGGGCCAAAGAATTCATGCTTTTGAATTGTGGCCCTGGAGAAGACTCTTGAGAGACCTTTGGACAACAAAGGAGATCAAACTCACTAATCGTAAAGAAATCAACCCTGAATATTCATTGAAAGGACTGATGCTGAAGCTCCAATACTTTGGCCATGTGATATGAAGGGCTGACTCTTTGGAAAAGACACTGATGCGGAGAAAGATTGAGGGCAAGAGGAGAATGGGGGCGACACAGGATGAGATGGTTGGATGGTATCACTGGCTCAATGGACATGAGTTTGATCTAACTTAGGGAGATAGTGAAGGACAGGGAAGCCTGGCGTGCAACAGTTCATGGGGTCACAAAGAGTGGAACATCACTTAGCAACTGAACACCACCACCAGTTTCACTTATAAAATGATAACCATGTCATGGGATTAGGTAATTCATGGTGCTTGAAAATTGGGAAATCTGCTTGATCATATTGATGTTTATTTCTTTATGATATTTATCAATTCCAGTTTAGCACTAGTTCTTTCAGAGTAACAGCAGAAGGTATCTCTGTACCATTGATTATCTAGGTATCAAGGAGGGATGGTAGAGAAACATTTGAAAGATGTGAAAAGAAGAAAAATTATAGTTCATCCATTTCTACTTTAATAATTAAACACGTAATCCATGGGTAAATCAAATGAAGGTTTCTTGATTATTTCATAATAAATAATTTGACCGGATTATAAACATTGTTTACATATTGAAGTATTTAAAAACACAATGATGGTATCTACAACTTCAGAATAGTAGGATGGGGTTAAGGTGAAACAGGTGTGTGTGCGAATTAATATAGTAGCAGCTGGCTTTAATGAGAACTCATCATGCTGTTCTCTCTTGTGTATGTTTGAGATTTGCCATGATTAAAAGGTTTTCTCCCCTAGAAATTTTCCACTCTTAGGTTTTTACACAAGAGAAAAGCCCTGTACAAGAATGACCATAGTAGCTTTATTCTAAGATGGGAAAACTGAAAACAGTCCATTATTAGGAAAATCAATTAACTGTGGTATATTCATAGAGTACTTGCTAAGTCACTTCAGTTGTGTCCGACTCTGTGCGACCCCACAGACGGCAGCCCACCAGGCTCCCCCGTCCCTGGGATTCTCCAGGCGAGAACACTGGAGTGGGTTGCCATTTCCTTCTCCAATGCATGAAAGTGAAAAGTGAAAGTGAAGTCGCTCAGTCGTGTCTGACACTTAGTGAACCCATGGACTGCAGCCTGCCAGGCTCCTCCGTCCATGGAATTTTCCAATAGAGTACTTACTCAGCAGTAAAAAGGAATGGACTATTGATACATACTGTAATATAGGTGAATTTCAAAAACATGCTAAGTGAAAAAGTACATAATGTCATTCTAGTTATATGAAATTCTAGAACAAGCACAAGTAGTCTCTGGGTGAAAAATCAAAAGAGTGAGGACCTCAGGGGATGGAGGAACTTTCTGTGGTGATTGTAACGGTCTTTGTGCTAATACAGATTTGCGTTACACATGTATATGCATTTGTGGAAACTTGGCAAGTATGTGCTTAATGTTTGTACATTTCATTGTATGTAAATTTTTACTTCAAAAGAAACATTGGTTAGTGACAATCACATGCTGATATCTTCAGTTTACACAAAAACGGATATAATTGGATAGATAAATCATAAAGCAATTTTGTCAAAGGTTAATCGTAAGATATGGGTAGTGGTTAGTAGGTGCTCACTGTTGCCATATGTTAGCGGTATAATATTCTACACTGCTGTGGTTGAATGCCTTTAATACTTACTGCAAAAAACAAAACAAAACCCCAAAACAGTGAAGCCCATGTCTTGTTGACCTCAAGATAGGAGAACTTATGGAAAGGTATTGCTGTCCATTTAGAAGATTGGACTGATAAGACTCCGGCACCATTGCTTTTGCTTTTATTTGGTGGTAAGTGCTTAAGTAGATTAGTGGAGGTAAAGAATGCAATGGAAGACTTAGGTAATTGACTATACTCTGGGGCAGTGGTTCTCAAACTTCTTGGTTTTAAGACCCCTTTGCACAAACTTAAAAATATTGTGGAACAGCAACAACAGAAAATTGTGGAACCTAAAAGATTTTGTTGGTGTAGGTTATACCTATAGATATTTACATTATTAAAAATTTAAACTGAAGATTTTATTACTCATTTTAGAATAATAAACACATTAGAAATTAATGTGGTTTTTTTTTTTTTTAAATTGTGGTAAAATATACCTGAAGTTGCTTCCCTTGTGCCTCAGACAGTAAAGAGTCTGCTTGCAACGCGGGAGACCTGGGTTCAATCCCTGGGTCAGGAAGATTCCCCTGGAGAAGGAAATGGCAACCCACTCCAGTACTCTTGCCTGGAAAATCCATGGATGGAGGAACCTGGCAGGCTACAGTCCATGAGGTCACAAAGAGTTGGACACAACTGAGCGATTTCACTTAACACGTGATGTCAGATTTACCATTTTAAGCATGCAGTTCTGTGACATTAAGTACATTCGGTTTGTTGTACAGTCATCACCAGCATTTCAGATTTTCATCTTCTCCAGGTGAAACTCGACCCATTAAACACTAACTCCGTATTCTCCCATCCCAGGAACCACCATTTTACTTTGTCTGAATTTGACAGCTCTAGATAAGTCATATAAGTGTAATGTAACATTTTTTTAAAATAAAACTGAGAATAGTGGCATTGTTTTATTTGTTATATCACACCTTTTGTAGCTTGTGGAAAACTCCCACTTGTGAGAGCATGACAGTAAAGAAGCAAATAGTATCTTAGTCTGTATTATGAAAGTGGTTTGTGCTTGTGCCCCAACCCACTCAAAAAAATGGGGGGAGGGATCGGAGTTCTCAGAAAAAAGCAGAGACATTACTTTGCTGACAAAGGTCCGTCTAGTTAAAGCTGTGGTTTTCCCAGTAGTGATGTATGGATGTTGGATCATAAAGAAGACTGAACGCCAAAGAATTGATGCATTTGAGCTGTGGTGTTGGAGAAGATTCTTGAGAGTCCCTTGGATGGCAAGGAGATCAAACCAGTCAATCCTAAAGGAAATCAGTCCTGAATATTCATTGGTAGGACTGATGCTGAAGCTAAAGCTCCAATGCTTTGGCCACCTGATGTGAAGAACTGACTCACTGGAAGAGACCCTGATGCTGGGAAAGATTGAAGGCAGGAGGAAGAAGGGGACAACAGAGGATGAGATGGTTGGATGGCATCACTGACTGGATAGACATGAGTTTGAGCAAGCTCCCGGAGTTGGTGATGGACAGGGAAGCCTGGCATGCTGCAGTCCATGGGGTCACAAAGAGTCAGATACGACTGAGCGACTGAACAACAACAGAGGAATTCTCAGAACACACTTCGAAAATTGCTGCTCTTGGATCATTTTGTGTGATTGAGCAGGTTTCTGAGTAGTTGCAATTATGTGGTGATAATGAAATTTGTAAAACCTTCCCCTCCTTTCTCATTGCCCAGTCCCTCTACCCCCCAAATTATTCTAGGAGTATAGATTTGGAGACCAGAAAAATCACAGACTTGAAAATAAAGAAAAGTTTATTTTAGGTATTGGGTAAGAAAGAATCCCTGGCTAATTCCTGGAAAACTTACTTAAGAACTAGTATGTTGGAATGGCTTCTGCTTCCTTACGTTAGAATGGTTAAGGAAGGTTAATCTGGTTTCACTCCCTAGTACCCAGCCTAGAAGCTGAGTTGGCATGAATGAAATTTGTAGATAATGGCTTTTGGAGCTGGTTGCATTTAGGTTTGAAAGTTAGACAGCTCTTGGAGACAGGAAGTCAGGTTAGCTGTTAGCCAGCGTTGGTTGAAGCATTTTAATGAAACTTGTCTTGTGCACAGATCTTGACTATCCATTTACATTCTTTCCATCCGTAGGAACAGCATTTTCCATTATTTCTTTTGTCTGCTGCACGTTTTGCTCCAGATGGATTTGGCATAGTGTGGTGCTAAATATATGGTGTAAAGTGTCCTCAGTTAGTTTACTGCCTTAAAGCTTTGAACATCCTCCTATATGTTTGCTGCAAGCTTTACTTAGAGAAACAGTGGTGTGGAGGGTGAGAACATGACAGTAATGACCCATGTAAATTTAATCTTAATGCTTGTTAAGCATTAAATGCTTAATACTTATTAATCTTAAGGCTTTATTCTTAAAGGACAGTCCTAGATTTGTCCTTGTAAATGTCAGGATGATTGTGGGAAATAAGTGGGAAAGTATGTGAAAATGCTTTAAAACTGTAATGATAACTGATTTTTAAATCAGACTTCATATTGTTATTTATCTAGAATATTTAGTAGTCCCATTTTCCTTCTTGTTTCCTTCTTGCTCATTCCACCAGACATTATTTGAACACAGCTCAGAAAAGCTTCACTCTTTTAAAAACTATAGTATTAGACACCTGCAATTAAACATACGTATTAGGTGTTCCAGTCTTTCAACCTGGTGCTATTTCCAAGTATTTGGCAATGTGTTTTTTTAGGCTCTCAGTGCTCATGTTGCCCTCTCAGGATTCTGATGGACTAGTAAAGAGGTTAGAAAGGTTATCGTAAGGGTTTATGCATTTTTGATCAGAAAATACTCTAGATTATTTGGGTACTGATTGCAGAGACTAAGTATTTGATTCTTGATGAAAATTTTAATTTTTAAAAAAATTAAAGATTTTAATTAATTTTAGCTTTTAATACATTTGAAAAAATTGCATAATATTTAAACATCCAGGGACTGACATTGGAAATGGGAAATGGTGTATACTGAAGTGACTTTATGTTCCTAAAAAATTGAGATGGGAGTCTTTATCAAACTACTGGTGGTCCCCTGGAAATTTTTATTTCCTCCTCACCTTTCTTGTAGTTGTTAAGATATTTAGAGTAGAGAAAAAAACTTCAGAACCAACTTATTAGAGAAAGGATGGAGAGAGTAACAACTTCAAAAGACTAGGGAAGGAGGTAGCGGAGAGTGCATTGGCCGAGCTCAGTAACAGCAATTGTTAATTTTGATGGAATATGACGAATTTTTTTTTCTTAGATTGCTTGTGCTTCTGTTATAATATTAAAGAAACCATTATGGAATCCAGGGTCATAAAGATTTATATCTGTGCTCTCATCTAAGAGTTTTATCATCTTAGTTCTTATATTCAATTTTTGGTCCATTTGAGTCTGTGCTCTTCAACTACGTAGAGCAGCCCCATTTTATCTCTTTTACTGTATATTGGTATTGCTTGATAAGACTTGGCGTAGAGGGAGAGAAAAGAACACTTCCCTCTGTGTTCCAGCCACATAGAATTACCTATGGTTCTCTCCTATATTGTGTACTTAGCATTGCACTTACTCTCTCCCCTGTGTAAGGATGGGTTGTTATGTTGATACAATATTTCCTTTTCCATCGTCTAGTAGTGAGACCCAATTCTGTATTGTCTGGAGTTTACAGTGTCCTGAGTTACTCTTGTGGCTTCCTCCATGTCAGATCGTTATTGGTAAGCTGTAAGGGTATATAAGAACAAGGACTTCATCTTTATTTTTTCTTTTGATTACTCTTTTTTTTAATTAGTTTATTTACCTATTTTTTAACTTTACAATATTGTATTTGTTTTGCCATACATTGACATGAATCCACCATGAGTGTACATGTTTTCCCCTTCCAGAACCCCGCTCCCACCTCCCTCCCCTCTTTTGATTACTCTTAAGCACTGTTTTATTTTTCAAAATTATTTTTTGTGTTGTACCCAGTAATTCAGTTGAATATAATCAGTAACCAGTATAAGTTTAGTGGCCACTGCAGATTAATTTTCTTACCATGGCCTCTTAAATTCCTGTTGACCCTGTTCTTCTCTTTATGCCCTGAAATAGATTTTGTAGACTAAAGGCTAGACCAGAGCGTTGTATATGATACAGCTGCAGAGATAAATGTATTTGGTGCGGTTTAGCCGTAGATGGAAAAGTTAATCTGCAAATAATTGTGTAATTTCTATAATGTAGAAATGGCTTAATTCAGTTTTGGTGTAGACTCACAAAAGACAAAGCTCATGTGAAAGTACACTGGTATCTTTGCTATTATCTATTTTTGGTAGTTTTCCTAGGATATAGCAAAACTTGACCCATCTACTAAGCTAGGAAGGCAATTTTGACCTATTTTTAATTGCTTAAACATATTTTCTTCTAGGATGTCTGTCCAGTTGGATTACTTATGACCAGACTAAGATTTGACTTCTGGTTTGTTCTCTTTTCCTTCTAAGGACACTCTTGTTTTCTCACTATCGTTTGTCTTGTTTTACTTTGCAAATTGCAGGGGCTAACATAGTTTCTGGATGCTAAGATAGTTTCTTAATTCTCTAAGGGGAAGGAAGTATAGACATCGATATTTGCCTTGGTTCTTTTGGTAGCACTGATCTGTAAATGTTGGCAAATTGTGGCTGTGTATGTGTAATTGTTTTTGATGCAGATCGGCAGATTTGGAAAGCAGTATTTTGCCAGTGTATGTAATTAAACTGTCCTTCCAAACCTTCGTATTTTGGCCAGAGAGTTGGGAACTTGGAGGTGAAAGGATAACATTCTTATCTTGCTGTTGTGGCCACTCAATACCCAGCTGCTAAAACGAGAGACAGCAGGTCAGAGACAAAGGACTGGACATTACACTTGTTTCTAAGAGTATCTGGAATTGGCTTGGCTGCTTTGGGTGAAGTAAGGGGACAAAGATCGTGATTTTCTTAAACATTGCAGTTTACACAAACCTCATTATTTGTCCGAGGCTAAAGCTCTATCTGTTATGTGTCTTCACCACTGCAGTTGTAACAGCTCTGAGGCTGAGTTGGAAGATAAGACAAACGTTCTTCTACAGGAGAGTATTTTTATTTTTTAAGTGCTCATTGTTTAGGAGAGGAGAGAGGGGTACTGTCCTCACAAAAGGGCCCCTAAAAGCACCACTGTGCTCCAGTAGATGTTGGTAGCGGTACTGCTGTCCCTGGTGTTTGTTTCGCCTTCGTCATGGGATGCTCGACAGCTTGTGGACCAGGAGAAAGACTTTGGAAATAATTGGGGACAGGGACATACATAAAGCTTTTTCTCTTTTTGTTGAGAACCGTGAATTCTTTTTTTCTGTTTCTTCCCCTGTTTATCTTCTGGGTTTTAGCTCCTTGTTTCCTTTTGCCCACAAAAATAATTAAGTACACAATTGCATGGACCACTCTGGCTTCTTTTACTTTCACTGTGACTACAATAGGACATGTCCCTTTGGATCCGAGGAATCTATATTAATTTCTCTGACCACGATGACGGGTCGTCATGTCATAATTCATATTAATTTTAGATTATTAATTTGACTGATATTTCAACCAGTGTTGAATTTTAGGTCTTTTGTTACTTTTAGAATCATGTCTCAAAAGTCTGAACACTTTTTATACAAGGTGGTTTTTAGTCTACACCATTTCTTCCAGAATGGCATGTTCACATTCATGAATGCTCCAGAGCTGTGTACATTTTAGTAAATGAGATATGAAAACTTGAGAACACTTACAGATTTCCCTCCCTCAGGTCAGGATAAGGAAGAATTGTTTGTTGGTCTGTCTGTCAGGGTGCCAGATGAGCAACACAGCAGTGTACACTTATGGCCCAGGGTTTGTCCCCTTGGACTTACGGCCTCCAGATCTTTGTTGGCACAGAAAGCGGAGCTGCCAGAGCTACAGGTAAGGCAGTCATTGTCTAGCCGTGTTTACTGCTTGAAGGCAAATTTATTGGAGGAGCCAAATTAGCATTAGAAGATTGTTTGATGAGCACACAGAAACCAACAAGAAGAGGCAGGAGTTGGATGATCTTAATGACTAGTTACTCTCAACGCTGCTGCATCCGGCCTTGCTACTTCAGAGACCCAAGACCATCTTTTCTGCAAGTGCTGGAGATATTATACTTACAGCATTTGCCTTTTCATGTGCCCATACCTGCTGTTTTGTTTCTTAGAGTGCCACTGTAAGTATTTGAGAGCTGCCTCGTTATTCTCTGCTCCTCTTGCTGGTGCAGGAGTGGTGATAATGGATATATGTTGGATGTCAGTCACCGGAAACAGTGCTTCCCAGCTCCTTTGTGTTGTGGCATACAGGAATAGCCATATTGTATGGCACACTGGGGAAATTGGATCTCTCCCCTAGCTTCACCCACTGCTGTGATGGCCGAGGGGATCAGTCCTTACTTACTACTTACGTTAGTCAAAGGCTCTAGGTTTGGAGTCTAATCTTGCAGGACCACGTGCGCTCGGCTTTGAGTTTATTCTTTAACAGGCCATTGGGATTTTTTGAGCAGTGGATTAACATACCCAGAATGGAATTTGTGTTCAATCTTGCAGCAGGATATAAAATGGGTTAGAGAAAGAAGAAAGCCTAAAACCTGGTAGATCAGTTAGGTTATTGGATTAGTTGAAGTGAAATGATATGGTTAATTCTGGGTAATAGAAATAGGAATGAGACTGAGAGGACAGGTGAAAATATTAGCTGAACAGTTGGTGGTAGGATGGGAAATGGAGAGTGAAAAATCAGAGGTTGTGATGAGCGGTGGGTAGGAGGGATGGTGGGATGATTAGTAGAAATAAGCAATGGAAATATAGAAACAGGTTTAGAAATAAATTTATTTCTGTTTAAGGCATATTAAGGTCTAGTGGCTATTCATATTTCAAAAGGTGTAAGAATACTCATCCATGTGACACTGCAGAGAAGTAAGATTGTGGATGGAGTGGTGGGAGGGGGCGCATTACCTCTGGGAGTTTATTGCAATTTATAGTATGACCTTCAGCCTTGTTGACTCAAACACATCAGGGTGGAGCTATTTTTCATACGTCCAGTGATAATCAGGCTCATGTAACTGATATATAAAACTGATAGTATTCATTTATTCATGTACAGTGAGGAATAACTAGCACAAAGATTGAAGTACTTGTGGTGTGACCAGTAAGTTCTAATTCAGGAGGCAGGCTCACATAGGAATCAAGTCATAATGAGGGAGTTTCTTAGGAAATGTGGCATTATGACATGAGAAATTGCATGGCTGTTCACGTATTTAATGGCTGTCCTCTCCAGGGTAGGGGATGGATTGACTGACTGGGATTCTCACTCGTCTAAGAGTATAATTTAATAGTTATCCCTTAGTATCACGGGGATTGATTCCAGGAGCCTCCATGAAACCAAATTCTGCAGATACAAGTCTGTCACATACAATAAGTATAGTTGGCCCTCCACGTAAGCAACTTCCTGATTATGACTGTATATTGTATCCTTTTCCTTTGGTGTCTGTATCCCTTTTCTGTTTCCATGCCTCTGAGCAGTGTTGATTCTGATTGACTCATCCTTATTTTTAAAGTATATTTACATACTGTCGTATTACAGTCGTCTTACATTTTTATTACTTTACTATACAAATACGTGTGTGTGTATATATGTATGTGTGTGTATGTGTGTGTTACTCCAGATGAAATAAAGTCTTCTCCTTTAGTGGTTTATAGTTAAGAGAGGGGAGATGTGTGTTCCGAAAGTATACTGTGCTTCTTCAAGAAGGTTTCTAGTCTTGACTTGGAAAATACTACATCCACAGGCTTGGGTGACTAAATATGGGGTGCCAGGGGAGTGATATGAGGGCTTCCCTGATAGCTCAGTTGGCAAAGAACCTGCCTGCAATGCAGGAGACCTCGGTTTGATAACTGGGTTGGGAAGACCCGCTGGAGAAGGGATAGGCTACCCACTCCAGCATTCTTGGGCTTCCCTTGTGGCTCAGCCGGTAAAGAATCCGCCTGTAGTGCAGAAGACCTTGGTTCAATTCCTGGGTCGGGAAGATGCCCTGGAGAAGGGATCGACGACCCACTCCAGTATTCTTGGGCTTCCCTGTGGCTCAGCTGGTCAAGAATCTGCCTGCAATATGGGAGACCCGGGTTGGGAAGATTCCCCTGAAGAAGGGAAAGGTTACCCACTCCAGTCTTCTGGCCTGGAGAATTCCATGGACTGTATAGTCTGACACGACTGAGCGACTTTCACTGATCACTGATCAGGGGAGTGAGGCCAAAGAAGCATTAGGATAACACTCAGGTTTCTAACTAGGGCAAGGGAGTGCTTTTCTGAAGACAAAATTTAGTAGGGGAGGAGAATTAATAGGAGACTGTTTGGAAGGCAAATATAATATGTTTTAGGATGAGTGAAGTTTAAAGTCCCAGTGGCCCATCTCAGTGTCCATAAATTCACACAGGAGCACTCTGCCTGGTGCTTAAGAGACTTGGGTGGTGGAGCGTGGTGATGGAGGTTTGTGTACCAAGCAGTATTCTAAGTAATATGTATTGAGTCATTCAGTCTTCACAACAGGCTGCAAAGTAGGGATTGTCATTAACTATAGTAAAATGAGGTAGGAGCTACAGAAGTAAATTACCTAGCTAGATAAAAGTCAGACTTGTGAGCATTAGCATATAAATATTGGTTAAATTCCTGCCAGTAAATATCTAAAATGAATCCACATCTTGTCAGTTACCTTAAAATAGATAGTGAGCTGTTGAAATGTTTGAGATCCATGGTTATCCTAGTGAAATATTTCCTCCTAGTAGCCAATTGAACTATGATAATACCAAGTGTAGTCTTAAAGCCAGACACTTGTTGGATTAAAGAATGGGAACACATTAACTATCCTTAAAAATTTAGGTGATCTTCTAAAAGAGGATTGGAAAGCACATGTCCTTAATAGCCAACTCAATCCTCTGCACATACTTAATATGGAATAAATTTTGACCTTCTGAATAATCTGAAATACTGTCCTCTGCAAACATGAGGTGTCACATACGTATTGTTATTCAGCATCTTGTAATGAGTCTGTGTTGCAGATTTGGAAGAGTTGTTTTCATAGATTATGACCAGGAATTCTCCAGTTAACTCTAAAATACATATTTTAGTTACTGTATTACTCTACTCGGTGACTTCTCTTGTTCCATTACTTTCTTTCTAACTCTAAAGGGTTCTTCAGTCAAGGTCTGAGCGGGAACTTCTGTCTTTGTCTGGAAACGTATTCATTTTGCACTTGCTTTTATATGGTACTTTAATTGGTTATGAAATTTTAGCTGACAGTTGTTTTTCTCCTCACTTTTAAGGTACTTGATTGTTTTCTCATGAAAAATCAATTTGTCAGCCATACTGTTGCTTCTTGCCTTATAGGTAATGTGTCATTTCTCTGGTTGCTTTTAGGAATTTTCTTGTCTTTGACATTCTTCAATGTTGGCATGCTGGTCTACATATGAAGTCATTTTTGTTTTATTTTATTTGGGATTTAGTGTGCTTTTCCACTTTGAAGATTATTTATACTAGTAACTGGAAGAATCTCAGCCGTTATCTCTATGTAACATTTCTTCCTCATTCTAATTTCTCCTGGAATTCCTGTTGCATATTATCTTGCATCTTTTTGACTTATCCACATTTTTTCATCTTGCTGGTTCTTTGTTCTGTATTCTGAGGGGTTTCTTCAATCATGCCTTCTCTTTTACTGCTTTTTTAAAAAATAATTTATTTTGGTTGCACTGGGTCTTTGTTGCTGCTTGGGCTTTTCTCTTGTTTCAGTTAGCGGGGGCTACTCTTTGTTGCAGTACACAGGCTTCTCATTGCAGGGGCTTCTCTTGCTGATGAGCACAGGCTCTAGGCAAGGGTTCAGTAGTTGTGGCACATAGGCTTACTTACCCGAGGCATGTGGAATCTACGCAAACCATGGATCAAACCCATGTCCCCTGCATTGGCAGGCAGATTCTTATCCACTGGACCACCAGAGAGAAGTCCTTTTTTTAATTTAAAAAATCCTCTCCCCATCTCCAAGATACTTTTCTTTTTTTAAATTGAAGTACAGTTGTTTTAAAATGTTGTGTGTATTTCAGCTATACAGCAAAATGAATCAGCTTTACATATGCATACGTCCCCTCTGTTTGGGATTTCCTTCCCACTTAGGCCACCACAGAGCACTGAGTAGGATTCTCAGTGCTGTACAGTCGGTTCTCATTAGTTATCTGTGTTATATATGGGAGTGTATATGTGGGGCTTCTCTGGTGGCTCAGCAGTAAAGAATCTGCCTGCAGTGCAGGAGACTTGGATTCGATCCCTCGGTCAGGAACATCCCCTGGAGGAGGGCATGACAACCCACTCCAGTATTGTTGCCTAGAGAGGAGCCTGGTGGGCTATAGTCCCTAGGGTCGCACAGAGTCAGACATGACTGAAGTGAATAACAGCAGCAGCAGCAGTGTATATATATATGTTAATCCCAATCTCCCAATTCATCCTACCTTTTCTGCTTTGCAAATAAATTGATCTGTATGATTTTTCTAGATTTCATATATAAGCAGTGTTAGATATTTGTTTTTCTCTTTCTGACTTACTTCACTCTGTATGACAGTCTCTAGATCCATCTACGTCTCTGCAAGTGGCACAATTTCATTTCTTTTATGCCTGAGTAATACTCCGTTGTACACATGTACCACTTCTTCTTTATCCTTTCCTCTGTTGATGGACACTGAGGTTGCTTCCATGTTTTGGTTATTGTGAATAGTGCTGCAGTAAACATTGGACTGCATGTATTCTTTTTGAATTATGGTTTTGAATTATTGTATCCTATCTTTGGACTTCTTTTTCTTTTTTTTCCTCTCCAATATTTTTGGTTGTTTTAATCAAGAAAAAATTCAAACTTAACAAAAATAAAGAGAATGTTGTAATAACTCCCCATGTACCATTACCCTGCCCTGGCAATTATGAGTTTGTTTATATCCCCAGCAGACACGCATCCATTATTTTGAAGCCATCATCCATTTAATCTGTAAATACTAAAATATATATCCTTAAAGGATTTTTTAAGAGTCTTTAAACATTTTTCATATGTTTTAATGCATACTGTTTCATTTAAGTTCTTGGGTACTAACCATCTGTTTGTCTGTTGATCTCTCCTCATGGTGTATCTGTTCCTTGGTTAGTTTTGTTATTTTAAAAGATTTGGATGTAGTATTTCTTATGGAACTTGCGTGGGTGCCTTGGATTATGGAAGATTATAGTAAGATTTTTTCCTTATTAGATTGGAAAAGATAAAAAATGTTTGATAATACCCTGGGTTCAGAAGGATGCTGAGAAATTGGAACACTCATACATTGCTAGTGGGGATGTAAATTAAAATTGCCCAAGGAAGGACACTTAAACATCTATTTTCCAAAGATCAAGTGTACATTTGGTACGTTGTTGGAAATACCACCAGATGGGAAGCAACTTAAATGTTCATCAGAGGAGACTAGATAATTACGATATGCCCATATAGTAGGCATACACGGTGCTCTTCAGTATTATTATATATTATAGAGTGAACCAGTTGTAAACGTGAATAGGGAATGATCTCAGAGGGACTATTACATGGAAAAGGCAAGGTGTAGAACAATGTACATAGTAGACTAACATGAGAACGGGAATGTATGTGGACTTAAAATGTATAAAATATTTGGAAGAACGTATAAGAAAATGATGGTGATGGTTACCTTGGGAGGGGAATAACTGGCTGTCTCAGGATCCAGGGAAGGGGGAGAGAATTTATTTTTCTCTTTTGAGTTTTAGGTGATGACATGTATTACATTTTATTTTAATGGAAACCAGAGTCTTACTTTGTGTGAAGATACAAGTAAGCGAAGAAGAATCCTGTGAGGTTGAATTGGAATTGTGGGTATATTAGTATGGGATCATGATTTTTCACACACACAGATTTGCTGAAGGAGTTAAGCAGAGAAAAGAATGGGAAGGACTTAAAAAAAAAAAAATTTAGAATGCTGGTTAGGGGACTTCCCTGGTGGTCCAGTGGTTAAGACTCCACACTCCCAATGCAGGGAGCCTGGGTTCGATCCCTGGTCAGGGAACTAGATCCCACATGCTGCAACTGAGACCTGGGCTCAGTCAAATAAATTAAAAAAAAAAAAAAGAACGCTGGTTAATTAACGATTGTACATTATTACTTTGATAAAAATAGAGAATTAGAAAAATAATTCAAGAAAAGCCCTGTGCCATTTTAAGCCCTGTACTATGTGTGACTTTTTTTTTTCCCCCCACTGTTGCATCCATTTCATAACCATGTTGCTATGTCATGGTTAATGTTCATTTAACAAATAATGAATCTTACTGTGTGGTAGGCAATGTGCTAAATGTTTAACATACTGTATTTACAGAATTTTGTGAATGAAAAATATTAAGGAAACATTTTTATCTGGAAGTTGCTCTACTTAACAGGCTACTCCTTTGATTTAGAATTAATTATGCTTAGAATTAGCATAGATTATTGAAACTAGAAAATATTTTTATTATTTTATAGAAGAAATTAAGGAACTTGTTCTAGAAGGAAAACCAGGTTTTTGGTTCAGCATTCGTTCCACTGAGGTTCAGTTGTAATTTATGATGAATATTGTGAAGTTTGATCCCTTTTTAAAATGTACTTTTGGTATCTTGGGCAATTTTTTCTACTTTTTGTTTTAAGAAGATTTTACCATCTTCAAGTGACTTTCTACCTGTTTGTACAGTTGTGCCTTTTCCTATGACATGGGCCTTGGAAATGTCTTCTTCCTCCATGCTTTCTGCCTGTTTATAAAATCCAATAGAACTTCCTCGATGAAATATGGCTTCCTTCTTGAGTATTGAATTTTACTTTGATTTTGGTCTCTTGGAGTTAAACCTAGTAGAGTTTTTTCTAGACTTTATTCTTCCTACATGTCAGTGGTTCTTTATACTGTATATAATTCTTGAAGTTGGGATGTTATAAAAAAAAATAGCTTTAGATAAATGTTTAGACAAATAGCTTAGATAAATGTTCCATTTGTTGAACAGTTATGTTGCTCTATATACTATATTAATTCTTTTGTTTGCTTTACTAATTAAATAACTTAAGGCCAAAGCCTTAACTCTGTTAGATATGCTCCATTGTTTATAGGGTAGTGCTTAGAATGCTAGCTTTATTTTCAGATTCTGGTCCCATCTAATTAATTATATGGCTTTGTGTAAGTTTCTTGATTCCTCAGTGATTTTATTCATTTGTAAAATTTATCATAATGGTTCTCTCTATAAAAATAACATATACAAGAGTGGTTAAGATACAGCTTGGCACATATTGAACACTTAGATATTTGTTAAATGAATAATGTAATCTTTTGTGATAACGTGCTGATAAAAATATACAAATAGTGACTAGTGTATATACCCTGAAGTTAGAAATTGAACATATTAGTAGTGTTTTATTTAATGAATTTCAGTAAGCTGATAGGAAATTGAAACTCCTTAGAACATTTTTTTATTTTGTTTGTATTTTAAGATTCTTAATTAGTTATTTGCTCTCTGAAAAAATCAGTTTGGTATGTAAAGTATAAACTATATAATGAGGAATATGTTTTATTTTGTCTATAAAATAAATCACTTACAAGTAAATTTAAGATAAAAATATTTGTTGAATGCCACAGACTATTAACCACTGAAGCCTAATGAATTACTTTGGAAAAGTTATTGAAGTGATGGTTGGACTATTGTATGTAAAAATAATTCACTCCTAGAGATAGTATTGGAGTTTTGTTATTCCTAACGTTTTCTCTAAGATATGGGGTTGAGGAATTCGTTACTGTACTAAATTTGCATCACTTATTTCTTGACAGTTTTCATTTCTTGAGTGGTTCTTTACCACTTTTATGATATAATCCTCTTTATTGTTGTTCCCATCCTATTTTTTCTGAGATTAAGCTTGTTCTAAAGTCTGTTAGTGTCTCCTGAAACGACTTCTGTAATAATGGCTTAAATTTTTTCCTCTGACTTTTGCTCATATTTGAGTTTCTTTGGTCTAGAATGTTCTGTTTCTAGTGCATCCTGTAATTTGGGGTAGTAAGTGCACTGACTTAGTCACATGTCTTTCAAAAAAGCATGTACTTCTTGGTTCTGCCTCTTGGTCAAGTGACACTCAGCCCTGGAGGGAACCCCGATTTAGCTCTCCAAGCCTCCCATGATGGTAAAATTTGCTGGTTGAAGAGTTAAAAGGGGATCGCCTGTTTTATTGACAAGAGTAATGACAGGACAAATTAGTGCAAGGGACTTTTAAATACATTAATGTTAAAAATTGATTCACTCCCTCCCTACTGACTTTTTACCGATGACCTTATCTGGGAGGATTTTCCTATCCCAGGGGGCCACTTGTCATTTTGGTTTTTACTGTCTAACCTGTACTGAGTTTTTTTATAATTAAATTTTTTTTTACAAAAAAAATGTACACCTATGCTACATACCATAAGTATTTTTAGCCTTTATTCTATGTGGTATTAATAATGAATAACTGGTATGCATAATACCTGATACAGCCATGATCATTTTGGTAAGACATGAAGCAGAATCCACTGTCTTTTAATTAGGCTAAAATCTGCATGGCTACTGCTGACAGCAGGTGGAAAGAGAGTTATTCTGTACCTGTTGTTTCCTTCACAGAGAGCTAGTGGCATCTAACAAAGAACCATGACCTGGCTGAACTCCAGGATGGAAGTAATGCACAAGTCACTTAATAAAAGCCAACACTGTAAATCGTACGTAATGGCTATATGCAAACTAATGATCAAAGTTAATCATTTTAGAAGGGAAGAGTGTACAGTTCGCTTAATAAGTGGCTGTGTAACCACTAATGCAGTAGCTGCTTAGCAGCTTTCTGAATCTTTGGAAGGCCAGTGTGCCAGTAAGACAGTCCTCATGAGCACTCCCACCTTGGCTCAAGTGAGGGAGGGGTGATGAGAGCTAGAGTCACATTTCTCTCTCATCCCCCCACGTCCTTATTCCAGTCAGGCTTTTCTGAGCCCCTGCTCCCACATTTTTCCACACTTAGTCATAGAGATCTAGGTCTTAAATGTTCCTAGTAGCTTTCTTGTTCTCTTTTTCTTTTTTTGATTGTAAATACTGTGTTTTCCAGAGCTGGCACTGTTTTGGAGATCCTCTGTGGAATCTCACTTGAAGAAAAAGAAAAGTGAGAGGCGCTTCATTTTACATTGTGGTTCCTTAGTTCAGATGCACGCAGCAGTGTTGGTTCCCACAGTAGAAATACTGTGTTGGCATTGTTTGATACTGCTTCTCAGAATCTACTCTTGGTTTACTTTTTTTTTTAAGTTAGTGATGACTGAGTCAGTTTGAGATTTAGAAACTTAGAGAACTTTTTTGTGGCTGTCTTACCGTTGTACCCCCATCAAAAAAAATAACCCCTAAATTCCAGTGTTCCATAGATGTAGTTTTAAAGTTAAAAGTCATCCATGATATGTAAAAATGGCATTCGAGGAATAAGTTATAGTAGTATGATTTTGTACAATTCTGGGAAAGAGTTTTTTCTCAAGTTTGTTTCAATACTAGTAAAATTGTATTGGTGATGACCAGCAGCAGAAAAGCTTACAGCATGAGCCTTCAATTCAGAAGCAACATTTAGTTTCAGTTGACTTGAGTGTTTGGGTGTGGCCCTTCTGTTGCTTTGGGCTTGGCCCAGCAGCTTTCCAGATGTAAGCCACACTTTTGATAGTTGCCACTTTTATAGTGTAGATGGTTATGGGGCTTCATTAGGTAATTTAACTGTAATCCTAAGTTTAACTTCCCTTGAGCTTCAGACACTTTTAAAATATATTTTTTTAACCTAAACGTATTTTTCATTAAATTTAAAGATTTAAAATGTTTTTATTTCCTTTAAGATAACATGCATGTAATCACTGCATTTTGTTTAGGCGCTTTTTATTCAGATAAACAGGAAGTTTCTTGAGTTAAAGATATATTTTCTAAGCCATTTTTAACTTCTTCAGTATCTATTTGTTGATTTTACTCCCAAAACAAATCTATGAGATGTGTTACTATTTTAAAATTTCTAAAATAATTTTATTCTCTATAATATTTTTTATTACAGAAAGATTTTTAAATTATTTAACATCAAGTAAAATTGATAGTCCAAGAAGGTATATATCATGTTTGTTCTTTGCGACTTTTTAATACTTCTAGGTGCACCTTGTGCAAATACCTCAGTTTGAGAGGCACTGGCTCATTGGATCAAGTGGACATCTCTTGGTACAAAATGAGGGGAAAAAAGACATACTTAAATATTAACCCAACTTAAAAAAATAGTTTGGACATCTCTTGGTACAAAATGAGGGGAAAAAAGACATACTTAAATATTAACCCAACTTAAAAAAATAGTTTCACATGAGGGACATGACTGTCGTATTGCTCGAAAAGTTTCTAGAGCTATTCCTCTCAACCCCTGTACTCCCCCCCACTTTTTGGATGAGCGCTCGTCTGCAGAGGACACTGTGTAGCCCTGCTCTAGGCCATAACGACTTACTTGTTCTGGGTCTGTAGTCTTCTTCAAACTCGATGTCTTAAACATTTTATTTCCCCACTCTAAAATGATCGCACATCCTTGTTTTCTAACTGCTGCATTCCCTCTGTAACTTCTTGACAAGTCAGACACCCCATCTCCAGGAAAGCCTGTCTTAACAATGACCATCTGCAGTAGAGCCAAACATTCCCTCTGTGCTTCCATAGCCTCTTACAGAGCTGCACTGTTAATGGTGTACTCACTTCTTTTCTTATTAGACTGGGGACTCTTTGAGGGCATGGACTTTATCTTTATACCCCTCTGGACAAGTAGAGTGCCTAGCACCCAACAGGTATCAGGAAAGTGAAAGTGAAGGTTGCTCAGGCGTGTCCGACTCTTTGCGACCCCATAGACCATACAGTCCATGGAATTCTCCAGTCCAGAATACTGGAGTGAGTAGCCTTTCCCTTCTCCAGGGGCTCTTCCCAACTCGGGGATCGAACCCAGGTCTCCCTCATTGCAGGCGGATTCTTTACCAGCTGAGCCACAAGGGAAGCCCAAGTATCAGGAAGTGCTTGCTTAAATGAATGGATGAGTAGACAGACAGGCTCTTTCTAATTAGTGTTTGATGGAATCTGGCTTTACCATTATGACTTGTTGTGATCCCAAAGCATTCAACTAATGACAACCACCTGACCCCTGCTTTCTAGCCATGCTTCCAGTCCGGGGGGGTATGGTATGGATTACTGTGGCAATTGTTTTTACTAGTGTCTAATGTTGTAACTTATTTCTTTTAGGAATTGTTGGATAAGTATTTAATAGCCAATGCAACTAATCCGGAGAGTAAGGTCTTCTATCTGAAAATGAAGGGAGATTACTTCCGGTACCTTGCTGAAGTTGCTTGTGGCGATGATCGGAAGCGTAAGTGGATTCGGTTTATGGGTAAAGCTAAAATATGAAAGGAAGGGAGAATAAGTTTGTAATGTTATCTTGTGTTCTCAAAAATTAAAATACAGTCATGAATTTACATTATGTGCTCTTTATGAAAAATTCATAAGCTGATTATAATCTGATAAGATATTAAAAACAGATGTAATCTTTCAGGCTTTAGAATTTGGTTCACCATATTTTTAGCCCCAGAGTTCTTTACATATGCTTTGGGTGATTCTGTTATGTCATGTGGTCTTCAGCATCTTGTATCTTGAAACTTAAGATAACTGAAAATTACATACATACTATAAAAACAGGATGTTGTACTTTTTCTGCTTGACATATTAATTTATTAACTCTACTACCTGTTTTGAGGGATCATAACACTGACTAATTACACATAACCAGGTACAGAGGAGAAATGAGATGAGAGTATTACTGCTGGTGTATAATTTATCACAGAAAGCAGAGATATAGGGAAAAGAGGAACCAAATTTCCTAACTTGACTGTTAAAAAAGCTGAAGTGAATTTATTAGTAGTGAACCCAGTCTCTGGAGTATTGGTAGTTGAGTATACTGTAGAATGTTGTGTATGTGTCTGCTGCTAAATTTATCAAGGAAGTTTTAGGTACAAGTATCACATAACTCATTTTTTTTTCAGTTAGTTTATTTTGTTCCTAATTTTACCCCATCCGAAAAAGGCATGCCCCTGAAAATGGTAATTATGGCTTCCTCTCCTCTTTTCTACAGAGAGTTACTAAGTAAATGTGAGTTTTACTATCCCCCATATCAGTGTAACTGAAATAGGAAGAGAAAACTTTTGTACTTTGCTGTAACAGTCTGTACACTTAAACTGTTGTGTTACCAGTGTATAATTTCTGTTAGCATAAGGATAAGCAAACTGGGATGTGACAGATGTTTGCACAGACTGAACATTTAAATGTCAGCTCATCAAGGGATATCTTCTGGAGACTGGGCCATAGCCCTAGCATTAACTGATCTAACCCTTGCTGGTTTATTGGGATTTTCTGGTCCTAAACGTAGAACACTCCAGTAGTCTGAGACTTGTAAATAGTCTGTATTTACAGTCTGGAAACTGAGACACTTCAGTGCTCTCATTGCAGCACCTCCTTGTGTGCCAGAGAGTAAGCTCCTTAGTTCAGTGTGAGGGGTATACCAGCTATGTTTAGATCAGTAAATGTGCCGTTTCAGAGGAGGAAAAAAAAGCACATATTCGGGCTCTAAAGGGATAACTTAATTTCTGTTAGGTCAGGGTTTTTAGAGCTTGTAATGGGCCTAGTGGCCTCATTCAGAAAACATAACCTTTTCAAGATATGACATAATCAGATTAGTGTTGGTAGTACTTCCTGAACATTTTTTTCAGGAAGGTGACATTTTTATTAGGCCAGTCATCAAACTCAGATCAAATTGTGATCTATATACTGGCACTTTTATATTGCCTTTCACATTAATATATCTTGATACCAAGATATTTTTTTACAGATGAGTCACAAAAATAGAGGCTCTTACGTTGTTGTTGATGTTGTTTTAAATTAATCTGAGTATAAGCAAGCAGCCTTATAAACTAGTTTTTTTAAATAATCTGGTACAAGATAATGTTTTGGGTTTGCTACTGTGATTTCAAAAGAACGCTGCAGAGCGAAGACTGGTTCTGCCAACCTAGTAGCATGTGTTAAAGGTGTGACTGTATACTAGATGGGATATTTTCAGTACCATGCTTTTTTATTTTGTTTTTTTTCCCTTCACAGAAACGATAGATAATTCCCAAGGAGCTTACCAAGAGGCTTTTGATATAAGCAAGAAAGAGATGCAACCCACACACCCCATCCGGCTGGGGCTGGCTCTTAATTTTTCTGTGTTCTACTATGAGATCCTCAATAATCCAGAACTGGCCTGCACACTGGCTAAAACGGTAAGACGTGTGTCCAGAAATACCTTCCTTAGGTTATTTGAGATAGCAAGCATGTTAATTTCTAGGCATTTTACTTGGATAGCCAGGTATTATTTCTCCTACATTTATTTGGTTATCTCCTCCTTTTTCTTACCGTCATGAGCACCTACCACTACCTTACTCTCCCAGCTTTGGTTGTAAGCAGTAACATCTGTCTAAAGAGTGTATTGGTCAGAGTAATCAAAAAAGTATGAAAGAAATGTAGAGGGTCGGAAAGTAATGCCTATCAGGTGTGATTACTAGAATCTCTGCACTCCTCAAAGTGTTTTAAAATGGATGCATTCAGAGTGGTTTTGGCAAATAAATACTAATTCCTATTTGTAAGAAATATATTGGGCATAGCTGCTGTGCTGTCTGTCCTGTGAAAGAACTAAGAAATGCTTGTGTAACTGAGTATATATATCTTTATAAATTTCAAGTCATCCTCAAAAATTCTTAAGTTGAGAATCTGAGCAAGTGATTTGAGTTTTGTTTTTAATGGATAATAGAAAGTAAGGTGGCTGTTCATATATTACATAAAAATGGTCTGTGATCGTAGAGTATCAATTTGTGTTGATGTTAAGTATTATTCATCATGGATATTGATATTTGTCAGGCTTTTGATGAGGCTATTGCAGAACTCGACACACTGAATGAAGACTCGTACAAAGACAGCACCCTCATCATGCAGCTGCTGAGAGACAACCTCACAGTGAGTGTCCCCTTCTCATTTGTATTTCCTGTTTCGGGACAAAAGTGTCAATATCTAGTCAGGCTCTCTGTGTTCCGGGGCAGCTACAGTAGAACTATACCTAGTCTTAGAAAACAGATGTATAAAAATTGCACACAAATGTTAAATACACGTTAGTATTTTGTATAGGACAACTCTTCTTTTGTAGGCAGTTGAATAGCTATTTTATCAAGACCTTCCTGAGGAAATACACTAAGATTTTAGGAACTCATATTAACATTATTGACTGTTACACTGGTATGAAGATGTTGATAAATTATGTTAATATGGAGAGTTTGTCTGTTTTAATTTGTTTTTTTTCTTTAGTTTTTCACCCTACCTCTTGTATAGAAAGGGCATTGAGGAAAAAGTAACGGAGAAAAAACTACAGGTTGAATTTTTCTTAACTTTTGTAGATTCAAGAAAATTTGGTATGTCAAAATCTTAGACAAAATGTGGAAGAAGCAATTCACCTTTTAATATAAATGTAGTTCTCCTGTGGTCCCTCCCCTTGCCCCAGTTTTGATGCTTTTTCTTCTGCTAGATAAAAATTTTTTGGCCTTATTACTCTCGTAAATTATATTTCAATAATGCTTTTTAAGAATAGCATTTAGCTGTCAGGAATTGAGAGAGCATTAAATTCTAAGGATGTTAGTTACCTTCTTTTTGACTGAGATTACAGTAAGCTTTAAAAATGTACTCAGATAGTGTATATCACTTTGCAAATGTACAGTGAAAGGTCTCCTAGAGTACACTTTGGGAGGAGTTGATGATATTTGGGGTTTTGAGAACTATAACTTCCAATCTTAGTCATAGTCTCTATTTGAATAATTTACTGCTCTCACAATTACATTTTAATATAATAATTGGACCTGAAATAATTGTCATATAGAAATAGTAACTTAATGTGATTTTTTCTTTTTTTTTTTCCAGTTATGGACATCAGACAGTGCAGGAGAAGAATGTGATGCGGCAGAAGGGGCAGAAAACTAAGTGCATACAGGGTGTCATCTTTCTTCCCCTTGAAACCTTTTTACTCATCTCCATTCCTTATTCCATTTGGATTTCCTATAGCAAAGAAGCCCATTCATGTGTATGAAATCAACTGTTTATAGTCTTTTCACACTGCAGCTTTGGGAAAACTCCATTCCTTGATTTGTGTTTGTCTTAGCCTTCCTGGTGTGCAGTTACTGCTGTAGAAAAGTATTAATAGCTTCATTTCATACAAACATAAGTAACTTCCAAACACTTAGGTAGAGGACTAAAAATGTATCTGGTATTTAAGTAATCTGAACCAGTTCTGCAAGTGACTGTGTTTTGTATTACTGTGAAGATATGAAAATGTAGCTAATTACAATTTAAAGAGTGTTCTACATAACTTCTTAATTTCTACGTTCCCTCCCTTACTCTTCTTCAGAAATTTCCTTTCAGTAAGCAGCTTTTCCATCTTCTTAATGTATTCCTTTTTAGTAGGAATCCAGAAGTATTAGATTGAATGGAAAAGCATTTGACATTTTGGGGCTGGGGGATCACAGATTAAAATGCCTCCTGTATCATATGTGATGGAGGTCTTGTGTATCTGTGACAACAGGGCGTTTCCTTATTCACTCTTCATTTGCTGCTGTTTAAGTTGACAACTTCCCTTCCCAATAAAAACTCACTCACACCTCCTGCCTTTGTAGTTCTGGTATTCACTTTACTATGTAATAGAAGTAGCATGTTGCTGCCAGAACACAAGCATTGCTTTTGGCAAATGAAAGTGCATGTCATTTCTTAATACACTAGAAAGGGGGAAAAAAAGCACACAGTCCAGTCTAAAACATTAGTACTTTTCCATGCAGATTTGTGCACATGTGAGAGGGTGTCCAGTTTGTCTAGTGATTGTTGTGAGAGTTGGACCACTATTGTATGTTGCTAATCATTGACTGTAGTCCCAAAAAAGCCTTGTGAAAATGTTATGCCCTATGTAACAGCAGAGTAACATAAAATAAAATTACATTTTATAAACCATTTACTCTGGCTTTGTAACAGTTGCATACTCACATTTTAAGGGACAGATGAGTGTACTGCCTTGTGCCTTTATTGCTGCTTCCCGTTTTTCTTCTGTGAAGTGGAGCAGTGCTGCCTAAAGTGTTGTGATCACATGTCTTGGGGAGCCTGGACCTGTGTGAAGCTGAGTTACGTTTCTTCTGTGTTACCTCAGATCTGTTTTGTGGACATTCACTCCCTTCATTAGATGTAAAGGATATTAGTGAACTGTTAAATAAAGTGGGCATTTTAAAACTAGAGAAGTTAAAATTAAGTGATTGTGAGTGCCTTGGCTGGTGGTAGAATTATGCTTCAGTGGATGTTCCAGCAGAATGTTAAAAGCTTAAGAGTACCTTTAGTTTTCAAATGATTCTCTTTGTAAACAGTTATACTGTTGATGAATTCCAGATAATTTTGGTTTTAGAATATCACCATGGCTATTATACTAGCCTGTCTTGAGTATTGGCCTGAGAATTTATTTTAAAGTCAGGAAATAATCTGTGATGATGAAACAAGGTTTCATTTACACTTGATTTGTTTTATGAGGGAAAAGGAAAAGACAGAATTGAATAGGACAGTTATCAGTCCTAACCAAGTTGTAAGTACTGAATAAAGTAATCACTCCACTACTTTGGTGAGTTATGAAAGTACCTTCCTTCTTAAAGAGCAGCTTAGTCCCAGATTATCTCCTTGCTGCAGAAGAAGTGAACATCTTTAAGAGTGGGCCCGGGCTATGGTATTACCTCCAGATGTGTAGAGGATATTTATAGAATACTACAGAGAGCTCAGTCGGGGTAGAGGGAGGATTTAAAGCCACGTTTGAGCTTTCTTAACTTTTATAATTACTTTCTGGAATAGTTCAGAAGATCTAAATGTTACATCCATTTTGTAGGTAGAATTTTTATTTATCTGTTTGGCCATGCTGCGTGGCATGCAGGAATCTTAGTTCCCTGACCAGGGTTTTCATCTGCACCGGGTGCAGTGGAAGCTCAGAGTCCTAACCACTGGACTGCCAGGGTTTTCCCCAGTGGTTAGAACTTTTTAATGGACAGTTTTCCCTTTAAAATGTCGTTTAAGAATAACGAGATAATGAAGGGTGGATTGCATACTACTGCTGATTATCCAAAATTGAAGCATTAGGGATTTCTCTTCCAACATTCAGCCGTGATTATTAGAGCTTAGATTGGGAAAGAACAGAACTTATTATTATTTTTTTTTTTGGATGGGATTGGTAGACTACATTCATGTCTACAACTTGAAATGTTTATGAGTAGAGACTGTTAGTTTTTTAAAAACCATGAAAAGTAGTGAAGCCCATTTAAAGTGTAAAAATTCTAATAGTAAAACAATTTGAGAAGATCAGAATTCTAGTCATTTAAATGGGTGGTTGTTTTTTTTTTTAATGGAGTTAAGGCAACTATTCAAAAATATTTGAGGGCCTATTTTAAGGACAAATGTGGTCAGTTCAGTTGCTCAGTCGTGTCCAACTCTTTGCGACTCCATGGACTGCAAGCACACCAACTTCTGGAGTTTCCTGAAACTCATGTCCATTGAGTCAGTGATGCCATCCAACTATCGCATCCTTTGTAGTCGCTCTTCTCCTTCCTTCAATCTTTCCCAGCATCAGGGTCTTTTCCAATGAGTCAGCCCTTTGCATCAGGTGACCAAAGTATTGGAGTTTCAGCTTCAATATCAGTCCTTCCAATGAATATTCAGGACTGATTTCCTTTAGGATGGGCTGATTGGATCTCCTTGCAGTCCAAGGGACTCTTTTAAGAGTCTTCTCCAACACCACAGTTCAAAAGCATCAATTCTTCGGTGCTCAGCTTTCTTTATAGTCCAACTCTCACATCCATACATGACCACTGGGAAAACCATAGCTTTGACTAGACGGATCTTTGTTGGCAAAGTAATGTCTCTGCTTTTTAATATGCTGTCCAGGTTGGTCATAACTTTTCTTCTAAGGAGCAAGTGTCTTTTAATTTCATGGCTGCAGTCACCATCTGCAGTGATTTTGGAGCCCCCCAAAATAGTCTGTCACTGTTTCCACATCTATCTGCAATGAAATGATGGTACCAGATGTCATGATCCTAGTTTTCTGAATGTTGAGCTTTAAGCCAACTTTTTCACTCTCCTCTTTCACTTTCATCAAGAGGCTCTTTAGTCCTTCTTTGTTTTCTGCCATAAGGGTGGTGTCATCTGCATATCTGAGGTTACTGATTTTTCTATTGGCAATCTTGATTCCAGCTGGTGCTTCATCCAGTCCAGCATTTCTCATGGTGTACTCTACATATAAGTTAAATAAGCAGGGTGACAATATACAGCCTTGACGTATTCCTTTCCAGATTTGGAACCAGTCTATTCCATGTCCAGTTCTAACTGTTGCTTCTTGACCTGCATACAGATTTCTCAGGAGGCAGATCAGGTGGTCTGGTATTCCTGTCTCTTTAAGAATTTTCCACAGTACGTGGTGATGCACACAGTCAAAGTCTTTGGCATAGTCAGTAAAGCAGAATTAGATGTTTTTCTGGAACTCTCTAGCCTTTTTGATGATCCAACAGATGTTGGCAATTTGATCATTGGTTCCGCTGCCTTTTCTAAATCCAGCTTGAACATCTGTAAGTTCACAGTTCATGTACTGTTGAAGCCTGACTTGGAGAATTTTTAGCATTCTTTGGTATTGCCTTTCTTTGGGATTGGAATGAAAACTGACCTTTTCCTGTTCTGTGGCCACTGCTGAGTTTTCCAAATTTGCTGGCATATTGAGTGCAGCACTTTCACAGCATCATCTTTTAGGATTTGAAATAGCTCAGCTGGAATTCCATCACCTCCACTAGCTTTGTTCGTAGTGATGCTTCCTAAGGCCCACTTGATTTCACATTCCAGGATGTCTGACTCTAGGTGAGTGAGCACACCATCATGATTATCTGGGTCATGAAGATCTTTTTTGTATAGTTCTGTGTATTCTTGCCACCTCTTTTTAATATCTTCTGCTTCTATTAGGTCCATACCATTTCTGTCCTTTATTGTGCCCATCTTTGCATGAAATGTTCCCTTGGTATCTCTAATTTTCTTGAAGAGATCTCTAGTCTTTCCCATCCTATTGTTTTCCTCTATTTCTTTGCACTGATCACTGAGGAAGGCTTTCTTATCTCTCCTTGCTATTCCTTGGAACTCTGCATTCAGATGAGTATATCTTTCCTTTTCTCCTTTGCCTTTCGCTTCTCTTCTTTTTCCAGCTATTTGTAAGGCCTCCTCAGACAGCCATTTTGCCTTTCTGCGTTTCTTTTTCTTGGGAATGGTCTTGATAACTGCCTCCTGTACAATGTCACAAGCTCTGTCCATAGTTCTTCTGGCACTCTGTCTATCAGATCTAATCCCTTGAATCTATTTCTCACTTCCACTGTATAATCATAAAGGATTTGATTTAGGTCATACCTGAATGGTCTAGTGGTTTTCCCTACTTTCTTCAATTTGAGACTGAATTTGGCAATAAGGAGTTCATGATCTGAGCCACAGTCATCTCTCGGTCTTTTTTTTTTTTTTTTGCTGACTGTATAGAGCTTCTCTGTCTTTGGCTGCAAAGAATATAATCTCTCTGATTTTGGTATTGACCATCTGGTGATGTCCATGTGTAGAGTCTTGTGTTGTTGGAAGAGGGTGTTTGCTATGACTAGTGCGTTCTCTTGGCAGAACTCTATTAGCCTTTGCTCTGCTTCATTCTGTACTCGAAGGCCAGATTTGCCTGTTAATTCCAGGTGTTTCTTGGCTTTCTACTTTTGCATTCCAGTCCCCTATAATGAAAAGGACATCTTTTTTGGGCGTTAGTTCTAGAAGATCTTGTAGGTCTTTTTAGAACCATTCAACTTCAGCTTCTTCAGCATAACTGGTCGGGGCATAGACTTGGATTACCATGATATTGAATGGTTTGTCTTGGAAACGAATGTGATAATTTTTGTTAAATTATTAATATGAGCCAGGTTTTATTTGTACTGATTATAGATAGGTGTCATCTGATACATACAAGACTAACACTTAAACTCCTCATTCTTATGGTTTAGGAAGATGTCTACTTTACAGTGATTAAGGCAATTATGTTGTCTGTTTTATTCTGCCATGTATCATCTTCCCTTGTATAATTTGTGTTTTGCCAGCTTTGCAAGAGGACAGTTACCATGTATAAATGTCATATACATTACTATTGAATTCTGAGGCCATCACAGTTAAGTACCAATATAAACAACCTTGGGCTTCCCTCATAGCTCAGTCAGTAAAGAATCTGCCTGCAATGCAGGAGATCCGGGTTCTATTCCTGGGTTGGGAAGATCCCCTGGAGAAGGAAATGGCAACACACTCCAGTATTCTTGTCTGGAAAATCCCATGGACAGAGAAGCCTGGCAGGCTACCATCCATGGTGTCGCAAGAGTTGGACATGACTTAGCAACTAAACCACCACTATAAACAACCTGCCACAATAACGTTTTTGATCCATTCAACAGGTGCTTAAGAAACCTGTAGTACCTGAAGATGAGTCCAGACCATCATGAAGTCCAGTTCACAGCAGACTTACCACTTACTGCTTAGCCACATTTACTTACAAAAGCCTTCAGACCTGTTGCTTAAAGGGAGTAAGTAATAATAAATAGCCAAGGGGAGAAACTGGAGACTGAACCATCGTCAGTTTATAGCACCTTGAGCATGACCATAGATGGTCTGGCCCTTTTGTTTTCGTAGATTGAAATCATTCTAGTGCTCGGTCGTGTACCTTCATATTTAATCCTCTCAGCTGCCCTGCCAAATAAATTTCCCTTTGACTGATAGGACATCTGATCAGAAAAAAAATGAAGTAACTTGTCCAAAGTTACGTGTCTTAAATGGCAGACCTATAGTTTGAAATCAGATGCCAAAACCAGATTAATTTCTGTGCCACTGTTGCCAGCTGTGGCTGCTTCTACTTGTTTACTGTGGCAGATAAGTAGAATTAGTTTCTTTTCTCCTGTATTTGGAGGGTTTGTTAGTTTAACTGTTGCCCAACTTACCCCTTAATCTGTCAGCCTTGCCCTTGAGGGAAACCTTAAAACCAGCTCAAGCAATATTAGGACATTCTGGACCTAACCCATGGTTATGGAAACAAGTCCCCAAAAAACCGACTTTCCCAAGATCCCAGCTAATGTCTGACCTGAAACTAGACAAAAATAGACAAAAACAGGTGAAAATAGCTCCAGATGCAGAGTAGTTCTCTGCTGTGTAAAGTGAAAAGAATTTTCAGTGAAAATTGTTTTTTTCCCCTTCAGATTTAGAAATTGAAGGCTTTAGTTTATATTTCTTTCATAAGTCTTTTTAAAAGGTATGAGCCCTCTAATGATTTTCAGAAAGTAAGGAAAAAATAATGTTCATTACCAAGCATTTCGTGTGGTTCACACTGAAGGCCCTTGTATAATCAATGTTAATCATATACTCAACGCTGTAGTGTAGCAATAAGGCCATTGGCAGGGTTCTATCCGAGGGTCCCCACTGGCAGCTGCGTGTGATCTTGGGTGACCGTATTGGGAGCCGGACTTACTCATCTTTACAGGTTATGTTTTTAAGCATCTTCACAAATTCAACTCAGTTTCATAAAATTTTGGTGGTAGATTTCTCTCCTGATGTTTGAATGAGCAAACTGAGGCACGGAAGCTAATGACATGCTCCAGGACTTGAGTCTCATAGGTAAGTGAGTATTGGTATCAGGATTCAAACTTGGGTAATCTACCTGAAAGTTGGTACACTTGCTGCTGTGTTAATGTTGTCCTTTTTTTGAGATTAAAACTGGGATCGTTTTTTTAAACTTAAGATATGACCAGTTAGTGGGCAGTGGAAACCTAGGGGTCACAGCCAGCCCCTCCCCCCTTTTTAATAGAAATACAGGGCATGTTAATAAGAGTAATAGTTTGTGAAATCATTTTTAATTTATATGAACAGTGGGTTGTGATGTAAAATTGATTTTAACTGAATTTAAGAGCGATTTCTTCTAGATGAGCTTAAAGGTTTCTTGACAAGATTCATGTCCTAGGATTGCAATTTGCTCATAGTTTTACTGTGGTGAATGGTGTCAGAGTTTTAATGGTGGCACTGCTGGGTCCCTTCCACTAAACAGTATTGTGATAATGGCACATTTTCTACTTCACACTGCCGAGTAGTGAGTTCCTTGATGCTCTTTGGGGAAAAAAAAAGGAGACTCCTTTTGAGAGTGATACTTTTATTCCACTTGCTGGAGGGATTCTGTAAGGATTAATTCTTTTGTCTTTTCGTTGTCCTCAGACACTGATTCTGCAATATATCATAGCCTTGGCCTAAGACCATCGAGGAGGTACTTAAACCACTAGCAAAGAGGCTTATTAAGGGCTTTCATGAGACATGAATTATTAAATGGATTTGAAACTGGGTTGAGTCCCAAATAAAAATCAGTACAATAGGCCTTACTACTCTAGGCTCTTAAGTTCTTTTATTTGAGCTGGAATACCGGAGAAGGCAATGGCACCCCACTCCGGTACTCTTGCCTGGAAAATCCCATGGACGGAGGAGCCTGCTGGGCTGCAGTCCACGGGGTCGCTAAGAGTCGGACACGACTGCGCGACTTCACTTTCACTTTCACAGTTCTGTGACGAGTATCTGAGTTTCTTATCCAAATGCCTATCAAAAAAGTTGTGTAATGACTGTAATTTGAACTAAAGTCTTAGGAATTTCCTTGCTAATTTAGACAAATGAAATTATATACTGTAGACTCATTTGTTTGGGATGCTGCGCTGTGGCACGCTGATTAAGTTCTCTGTCTCACTCGGGTGTTCGCTTTGATCCTGGCTATGATGGTATGTGCCATGGAGGTTAGTGTCCACTGTCGCCTAGGCTATTGGGAAATGCCCTGATGTAGTTATTAATAGTAGAAATTTGCCTTTATATACAGGATCACAATTTTTCATTCTGTGGCAGCAGAAAACCAGAAAAGGTTTGTTTAAGACCAGTTTAACTTAGAATGCAGCCTGGTTTTCTTTCCACTATGGAAATATAGGGGAGCTAAACCCACTCAGGCTCAGGTTAACTTCATTTCTGAGGACGTGTGTATACGTGAGGAATTGGCATTTATTGAAAAAAATCCCTCATCTTGTGAGTGCCACTCCACACCATCTGACTTTAACTTGGGCCTGTGAAGGAGATCAGACTACTTGTTTCTTATTTTCTGCTGGTGTTGCCAGGTTTTTTGCCCGTTTGGAATTAGTGCTGAGACCTGTAGGTTTTTAGACATGGCCCTGAGCGTCTAAACAGAGCCATTCTCTGTAACAGATGGTGTTCTTTCAGCTGTTCTGGAACTTAGAACCTTGGAGGATTCACTGGAAAGATTTCTGAAGACTGTTTTTTTCTGAGACTGAAGCAATACCACCACTAAGGAGCTAGGAGCATAAGTGGGGCAAGATTACTTGTCGATTCATGTGAGAGACATGTGATCTGTCAGAGATCTAGCTTACGTGGTCATTCATTCTTTTATTCACTCATTTAACTTGCAGCTTTGCCACTTTTTTAGTTGTAGGCCTAATCTCTCTCAGCTTCAGTTTTCTTGCTTATGAAAGACACCTCCCCTGCCTCTGAGCCAATACATGAAAATATTACTAGGTGTAAATATTTGTGGGATGCACAGATGAGGACTACTTTGATACAGTAGCAGGACAGCCTCATTTCAGAATTGGAAAGCTCTAATAAGGTGAAACTAGTCTTGTGGAAGAAAAAACCAACCACACTTGGAGCAGACCTGTTGCCCTAGATTTTCAAGGACATGGTAGACACAAAAAGAAAATGACAGTGTAACTTGGGAATG
This sequence comes from Okapia johnstoni, assembly GCA_024291935.2. Taxonomy (NCBI): domain Eukaryota; kingdom Metazoa; phylum Chordata; class Mammalia; order Artiodactyla; family Giraffidae; genus Okapia; species Okapia johnstoni. The sequence continues at coordinate 53,105,581 of CM044306.1, read as the reverse complement.
CAAATTAAAAAAAAAAAAAAGATTAAGCATTGGTTTTGCTTCTAATTAGTATTCTCTGATAGAACAGATGGGGAAAGGTTATTTTGTTGAAATAGGTAGAGAATAAAGACCCAGAGAACAAGTACTAAGAAGAAATGCCTTTGTTTCTCAAGAGTTAACTGTGGTAAGTGATTGTAGTGCCACAAGGCCATAATTATCAAACTTTAGCATGCATCGTGATCACCTGGAGGGCTGACTGCAACCTGCTGATTCAGTAGGTTTGAGGTAGGGCCCATAGATAATGTGCCTTTCTAACAAGTTCCCAGGCCATGCGGATGGTGATGGTCAGGACTTGCTACTTAGGAAACCACAGCTTTAAGGAAGCGTGGACAATAAGGCCAGAGTAAAAGGTCAGGTGATTTTCACAGCAGGGGAATAAAAAGGAGTCACTTCTGAATCTAGCAGCACACTTGAGAGTTGTGCCCACATGAGGCTAATGAATGAGGGCCTTCCTCTCAGCAACTGAAATTGTTGGGTTGATAGGCAGACCAGTACAGGAGGTTCTCTTTCACTCTGCCTCGACACTCGCAGTCATGCCCATGTTAACGGTTTTTGTATTAAAGTAAAAATGCAGTTATAGTCTTAATACTAAGCAAGCAGATTGTGTGATTTGACAAGCTGCTGAGAGGGTGACTTAGAACTGATCCTGAAGGTCTTAGGTAACGAGGATCTATGTGGCTGGTGGACATGCAGTTAGAGGTCTGTGTTCAGAATTAATGGGAGATCAGTGTTGGGAGGTTGAGGCAGGAAGCCAGGGGTATATTAACAACTCAACCTTGGGCCGGAAGCCTAGAAACTTGTCAGGGCCTCATGTGAGCTGACCAGTGGCTTTGTGGGTCACGAGGGTCAAACTAGAGGCCTGATATTTCTCTTGCAGGGTAGAGCAGATGAGTTCCTTCTGTGTTTATTCTATTAATCCCTCTAGTTCTTAAATTGTTGATTCAAGGCAAAAGTAAAATTTGAATGAGCTTTCTTTCTCAAAGATAAAATGGAAAAAGGAATATGTAGGCATTTACTGTTGTGTTGATGTATTTCATTTGCTTGTAAGCTGCAGGGCTGCAGCTGTCAATCAGAATGCTTATTTCAGACCAAACCACAAGTGTTTCTCACAGGGTAACAGGTATTCTGAGTTTAGCTCTGCAAATTTTGCTTAAATTTCTAATAGATCAGATAATGAAAGGAATAATGACTCAAAGAAGTGATTCAAGTGGTTGCTGACCTAGTTTATTTCCAATCCTGTATTTGGCAACAAAGGCTCTGAAGACATAACAGCTGGCCTCACTCATCTGTCCGGTTTGTAATCTGATGAGACATGCATAATGAACACATGAAGCACAAGACATACCAAAACACAGTGCCTGTTCCATGCAGCAGCTCAGTCAATCCCAGTGGATGAAATGTGCGATGTGTCTGCATTTTGGAGTGGGAGGAGAGTGCAGTGTGGAGAGATGTGGGGAAAGGAGGGTGATGCAAATAGCCCATGCCGTCTAGGATCTTTTGGTAATACTTGCTGATACAGAGCGCGCCTGATGTTATGCCAGATTTCCTATAGTTGCTTGTGTCAGATGACTCGGGATTTGAATCTTGCCTCCACCACTTTGTAGCCATGTGACCTTGGGAATAATGCTTGAAAATAAAGTAGAATAGGGATAATGCTTCAAAGGATTTTTAGAGGAGTCGGTGCAGTAATTTACGCCTCCTGCATGCGGTAACTATTAACATCTGATGATGATATGCCATGCATTATGCCAGGTGAACAGAACAGACAAGGGCCTGATCCAGGCAGTAGTAGGAACCTAACATGTCTACCTTAGTGTTTCATGTTGCTATATCATTTTGCTTTTGTTGTTCAGTTGTGTCTCACCCCTTGGACTGCTGCAAGCCAGACTTCTCTGTCCTTCACCATCTCCTGGAACTTGCTCAATGATCATTGAGTCAGTGATGCCATCCAACCATCTTGTCCTCTGTTGTCCCCATTTTACTTTAATTCTTTGTTATGAAATAAAGTTACTTCTCTAAGTGTTTCAATGCAAATAACAGGCATTGTGTCTTCACTATACAAATTTAAGTGTATATCTCTTAAGAAACATAGTATTTCCTTTCATAATAACAATGATCACACCTAACAAAACTACATTCATTGTTTGGCATCACTTATTATTCAGTTCATATTTATATTTCCCCAATTGTCTCAAAAAATGTTTGTAGTGATTTGTTGCCATCTAGGTTCAAAAAGGGTCTACACGTTGTGTTTGTTTGCAGGGGGTCTTATGTTTCTTAATGCAGAGCACGCTTCTCTTTTTTGAGGGGTGGGGGCGTCATCTTGTGCTGAAGTCAGGTTCTGTTAGATGTCCCCGTTTTGGACTTGTCTCTTGCTTCCTGTGGTTTTATGTAGCTGGTCCCTCTATTCTATCTGTATCTCCCTTTGCTGCTTGTAGTTTTTTTTTTTTTTTTTTGCTTGTAGTTTTATGTAGCTGGTTTTTCTCTGCCCTCATCCACATCTCCTGTAAATGGAAGTTAGCTCAAGAGGCTTTATGAGAGTCATGTTCAGCTTTTCTGGCAAGAAAACTGATTGTGCTGTGTGCTTCATAACAGCATATCAAAGACTGTGCTTGGGTATCTTTGTAATCTGTGGTTGTGCTGTGTGCTTCATAACACTGCACATCAAGGATCATGCTTGTGTATCTTTGTCAGTCTTGTTCTCTATGTCTAGAACATCCTCCCCTTCCCTTTCTGCCTAGCAAATTCCTATTCTTCAAAACCTTGTTTCACTCAGCTACAGCTAGAGAAAACTCATTGCTAACTTACTCAGTTTAAAGTGCAGAAGATTCCTGATGACTCTGGGGAGGTAGTACTTCTTAGCAGAAATGAGTGTGCTAAGGAAAAGGAGAACATCAAGGCTGTATATTGTCACCCTGCTTATTTAACTTATATGCAGAGTACATCATGCGAAATGCCGGGCTGGATGAAGCACAAGCTGGAATCAAGATTGCCAGAAGAAATACCAATAACCTCAGATAACGCAGATGACACCACCCTTATGGCAGAAAGCGAAGAACTAAAGAGCCTCTTGATGAAAGTGAAAGAGGAGAGTGAAAAAGTTGGCTTAAAACTCAACATTCAAAAAACGAAGATCATGGCATCCTGTCCCATCACTTCATGGCAAATAGATGGGGAAACAATGGAAACAGTGACAGACTTTATTTTGGGGGGCTCCAAAATCACTGCAGGTGGTGACTGCAGCCATGAAATTAAAAGACGCTTGCTCCTTGGAAAAGCTATGACTAATCTAGACAGCATATTAAAGAGCAGAGACATTACTTTGCCAGCAAAGGTCCATCTAGTCAAAGCTATGGTTTTTCCAGTGGTCATGTATGGATGTGAGAGTTGGACTATAAAGAAAGCTGAGCGCCAAAGAATTGATACTTTTGAACTGTGATGTTGGAGAAGACTCCTGAGAGTCCCTTGGACTGCAAGGAGATCCAACCAGTCCATCCTAAAGGAGATCAGTCCTGGATATTCATCAGAAGGACTGATGCTGAGGCTGAAACTGCAATACTTTGGCCACCTGATGCGAAGAACTGACTCATTTGAAAAGATCCTGATGCTGGGAAAGACTGAAGGCAGGAGGACAAGGGAAAGTCAGAGGATGAGATGGTTGGATGGCATCACCGACATGATGGACATGAGTTTGAGCAAGCTCGGAGAGTTGGTGATGGACAGGGAGGCCTGGCATGCTGAGGTCTATGGGGTCACAAAGAGTTGGACATGACTGAGTGACTGAACTGAACTGAATCTCTTTCTCCTTAGTTCTTTACAGGTTAAACCAGAAAAAGAGATTAGGCTGCCCTCCCTGTCTTTCTCTTCTTAAGAAAACTCTCAAGGGCAAATATCCCTTTACATCTCCAGAAGCAGAGAGCTCTTAACTGTAAAGAGAGCATTGTACCCTCTCAGTCTCTCAAAAGAGATGTCTCATTCGTTTGAATTTTGCATTAAGTGCTCAACTTAGGTGCCTATTATGAAGGCATTGGAGATGACAGTGGGTGGAATACAGGTCTTCCAGCTGTTCTTTTTGTGTATTCTGCTGGGTGGATGATCCTGTTACTACCAACTGTTGGACTGTACATTCTTGGGTCAGATGGAAATCAGAAACTGGCCTGTCTCAGCTGGGGCCCATTTTCAGTTGCCTAAGGAGTTACCACAGTGTAAGATTGGCACAGAATTGTAAATCAGCTATGAAAAGTGAAAGTGAAGTCGCTCAGTCGTGTCCGACTCTTTGTGACCCCATGGACTGCAGCCTACCAGGCTCCTCTGTCCATGGGATTTTCCAGACAAGGATATTGGAATGGGTTGCCTTTCCTTCTCCAAGAGATCTTCCTGACCCAGGGATTGAACCCAGATCTCCCGCATGGTAGGCAGATGCTTTACTGTCTGAGCCACCAGGAAAGTCAAATCAACTATACTTCCCGCCCTCCCCCCCCAAAAAAAAATTAGGAAAAAGAATAAGAGGGATTTCCCTGGAGGTCTGGTGGTTAGGATATCGCACTCCCAGGGCAGGGGACAGAGGTGCCCTTCCTGGTCCTGGAACTAAAATCCTATAAGCCGCCACTATGTAACCAAAAAATAAAAGTTACCATGGTTTAGGCAACAAAGTCATGGACTGGAGATCAGAGCCCTGGGCTGTCATTCCTGCTGTTAACTTGCTTTGAGACTTTGCGAACATCAATGGCCCTCTTTTTGTAAACTTCAGGAAGGCCCAGGGATTCTAGGAAGATGTTTCAGGAGTGCTTCAATCCCAAATGCTCTGCTTTGATCTATTTTGTACATTAAGTTTCTGTGAAAGATTTCTTTTGGAGATAAGAGTGCTACAGCTAAAAACAATAATAGCCAAAAAAGACTTGCAAACATCACCAAGCTAGATGACAACTACATCCCCTTGTTTGTTTATAATTCACATCTTTGTCACTAAGCTGGAGTGTTTTTTTTTTTTAATTTGTTTCTTTCATTTTTATCTTTTGACTATGTTTCACTGCATATGGCATCTTAGTTCCGACACCAGGGATTGAACGTGCCCCCAAAAGTTCCAGACATTTTTTTTATGGGACACAATTCCACCCATTACAAGCATTAAATTGTCTAATTTGTCTGATTAATGGGAATAGCCTGCGCAGGGCTGTGTTATTTGCTGTCAATGGTAACATGGTCCTTGCCTCAGGAACATATGCTCTTGTGGAGAAAAGCAAGATACCATTGGTGGACAACAATGTGGGACAAAACCGAGGATAGGGAGGCCTGGCGTGCTGCGATTCATGGGGTCGCAAAGAGTCGGACACAACTGAGTGACTGAACTGAACTGAATCTGAGACCAGAGGCAAGAAAGTCACTTCAGAGGCTGTTAGATTGGTACAGAGGGGAGAGAGTGAGAGACTGAGCTAGACAGATTCCATTAACGCCAGCTAAGCATGTTAATGGTGCTTCTCTACAGAGTAAAATATTTAGAAAGCTTTATACGACCTAAAGAGTAAAAAGTCAGTGTGACTAAATACAATATGGTATCCTGGGTTGAATCCTGGAAGAGAAACTGTAGTCCTATTAGTGGTTATCAAGGGCTGGAAGAAGGAAGTAGTGAAGAATGACTGCTTAGTGCGTCTGGGGTTTTTTGCAGGGGGGTGGTGATTAAAATGTTCTGGAACTAGATAGTGGTGATGGTTATACAACACTGGATGTACTAAATGCCACTAATGATACATTTTATGTCACATCTATTTCATCACAATTTTTAAAAGACTTAAAAGCACATTCTTCTAAAAATTGTGAAATCTGATGTTTTCTAGTTTTGACAAAACATACCTAGATTATGTAGATACTAACATTAGAGGAGGCTGAGTGAAGAGAATGTGGTAACTGAACTGTCTTGCAGCTTTCCTGTACATCTGAAATTATTCCCAAATGAAGATTTTATTTAAAAAAATTAACAGGAAAAAAAATGCATGACAGTTTTTGTTTTTTTTAGACCAGTATCACATTGTATGTGTTTTTATGTTTCTCTGTACCTTTCAATTTTTAGAATATAAGTCTATTGAGGGCAAAGGTATGATGTGCATCTCTGGTATTTTTTTTTCCAGCCTTACTGAGGTATAATTGATAAAAAGTTGTATATACACACATAACACATATATATTATATATATTTAAGGTATACAACGTGTTGATTTTATGTACCTTTTCACCGTGAGATGATTAGCACAATCAAGCTAGTTACCATGTCTATAGTTACTGGTTTTGTGTGGTGAGAACACTTCAGATCTCTCTGAGCAAAGTTCAAGTGTATAAAACTGTTCTTAACCATGGTCAGCATAGTGTAACTTAGATCCCCACATTTTATAACTGAAAGCTTGTACCTTTGACCAGATCTTCCATCCCTACTGCTTCCACCCTCAGACACTGGCAACCATTTTTCTACTCTCTGCTTGAGTTTGCCCTTTATATGCTTTTACATATAAATGAGATCATACCGTGTTTATCTTTTTGTGTCTTGACATTTCATTTAGTATAATGTCCTTCAGGTTCCTCCATGTTGTTGCAAATGGCAAGATTTCCTTCCTTTAAATGTCTGAATATTCAATCTCTCATTGTATGTTCAGTTCAGTTCAGTTCAGTCGCTCAGTCATGTCCGACTCTTTGCAACCCCATGAATCACAGCACGCCAGGCCTGCTTGTCCATCACCAACTCCCGGAGTTTACCCAAACCCATGTCCATCGAGTCTGTGATGCCATCCAGCCATATCATCCTGTCATCCCCTTCTCCTCCTGCCCCCAATCCTTCCCAGCATTAGGGTCTTTTCCAACGAGTCAACTCTTCGCATGAGGTGGCCAAAGTATTGGAGTTTCAACTTCAACATCAGTCCTTCCAATGAACAACTAGGACTGATCTCCTTTAGGATGGACTGGTTGGATCTTCTTGCAGTCCAAGGGACTCTCAAGAGTCTTCTCCAACACCACAGTTCAAAAGCATCAATTCTTCAGCGCTCAGCTTTCTTCTTCAACGTCACATCCAACTGACTACTCAAATTGGTCATAACCTTCCTTCCAAGGAGTAAGCGTCTTTTAATTTCATGGCTGCAATCACCATCAGCAGTGATTTTGGAGCCCAAAAAAAGTCGGACACTGTTTCTACTGTTTCCCCATCTATTTGCCATGAAGTGATGGGACCAGATGCCATGATCTTAGTTTTCTGAATGTTGAGCTTTAAGCCAACTTTTTCACCTTTCACTTTCGTCAAGAGGCTCTTTAGTTCTTTGCTTTCTGCCATAAGGGTGGTGTTGTCTGCACATCTGAGGTTATTGATATTTCTCCTGGCAATCTTGATTCCGCTTGTGCTTCATCCAGCCTGGCATTTCTCATGATGTACTCTGCACATAAGTTAAATAAGCAGAGTGACAATATATAGCCTTGACGTACTCCTTTTCCTATTTGGAACCAGTCTGTTGTTCCATGTCCAGTTCTAACTGTTGCTTCCTGACCTGCATACAGGTTTCTCAAGAGACAGGTCAGGTGGTCTGGTATTCCCATCTCTTTCAGAATTTTCCACAGTTTATTGTGATCCACACAGTCAAAGGCTTTGGCATAGTCAATAAAGCAGAAATAGATGTTTTTCTGGAACTCTCTTGCTTTTTCGATGATCCATCGGATGTTGGCAATTTGATCTCTGGTTCCTCTGCCTTTTCTAAAACTAGCTTGAACATCTGGAAGTTCACGGTTCACGTATTGCTGAAGCCTGGCTTGGAGAATTTTGAGCATTACTTTACTAGCGTGTGCTGCTGCTGCTGCTAAGTTGCTTCAGTCGTGTCTGACTCTGTGCAACCCCATAGACTGCAGCTCACCAGGCTCTCCCGTCCCTGAGATTCTCCAGGCAAGAATACTGGAGTGGGTTGCCATTTCCTTCTCCAATGCATGAAAGCGAACCGTGAAAGCGAAGTCGCTCAGTCGTGTCCATGTGAGATGAGTGCAATTGTGTGGTAGTTTGAGCATTCTTTGGCATTGCCTTTCTTTGGGATTGGAATGAAAACTGACCTTTTCCAGTCCTGTGGCCACTGCTGAGTTTTCCAAATTTGCTGGCATATTGAGTGCAGCACTTTCACAGCATCATCATTCAGGATTTGAAATAGCTCAACTGGAATTCCATCACCTCCACTAGCTTTGTTCGTAGTGATGCTTCCTAAGGCCCACTTGACTTCACATTCCAGGATGTCTGGCTCTAGGTGAGTGATCACATCATCATGATTATCTGGGTCGTGAAGATCTTTTTTGTATAGTTCTTCTGTGTATTCTTGCCACCTCTTCTTAATATCTTCTGCTTCTGTTAGGTCCATACCATTTCTGTCCTTTATCGAGCCCATCTTTGCATGAAATGTTCCCTAATGTTCTCTAATTTTCTTGAAGAGATCTCTAGTCTTTCCCATTCTGTTGTTTTCCTCTATTTCTTTGCATTGATCGCTGAGGAAGGCTTTCTTATCTCTCCTTGCTATTCTTTGGAACTCTGTATTCAGATGGGAATATCTTTCCTTTTCTCCTTTGTTTTTTGCTTCTCTTCTTTTCACAGCTATTTGTAAGGCCTCCTCAGACAGCCATTTTGCTTTTTTGCATTTCTTTTCCATGGGGATGGTCTTGATCCTTCACTCCTGTACAATGTCACGAACCTCTGTCCATAGTTCATCAGTCACTCTGTCTATCGGATCTAATCCCTTAAATCTATTTGTCACTTCCACTGTATAATCATAAGGGATTTGATTTAGGTCATACCTGAATGGTCTAGTGGTTTTCCCTACTTTCTTCAATTTAAGTCTTGTATGTATATACCGTATATTCCTTATCCACTTATCTGCCAGTGGACACAGGTTGTTTCCAAATCTTGGCCACTGTGAATCATGCAGTGAGCGTGGGGGTGCAGGTATCTCTTTGAGATAGAGATTTCATCCACTTTGGAGGCATTTTCTTAAAATGTTAGTAGAATTACCATATTTTAAACATTCAGCGCCCGAGTTCTGTTTTTCTAAAAAGGATTAAATAGAACATGTTTTCAGTTAAGGCCTCCGGGCCCTGCAGAGCTGGAGGGTAATTGGCGCTTACCTTTTCTCTGAGGCCTGTCAGCCTGAGAGTAATGACTTCTGGCCACTGCAGACCTGACGTGATTTCAAACCAGCAAAAGTTGACATTTTTTTTCTCTCTATCCAGTCTGTTCTCTATGTTCAGTTATTCACGTGGCTCAATTACTCTGAGATCTCAAGAGAAGAGAGAGATTTAAGAAGGAAAAGAACACAGTTCCATATTTTGTATGGTATACAGTTTGTAAGAGATATGCTTTGCTCACAGTAGCCAGATTAGCGACTTCAAATCATAGTATGATAAAAGACAAGGATGACTGTAAAAAAGAGACATAAAACTGTGTGTATGAGGCAGACAGACAGAGGGAGAGAAAGTAGTTCATAATTCAATTTTCTGCTCTTTCTCATCTAGTATGTGCCAATTTTCCAAGTCATGAGACATTCTTCAGAAACATCATTCTCAATGACTGTATCATGTTAAGTAATAGAGTAGTAAAACTACCGTAAAAATTGATTTAAGTCTTGCATAGTAGTACATTAACATGGTGCATATTACAAAGCTACAAAGGATATGTAGAGAAAATTCTACTTCCCACCTTCTGTTCATCACCTAAGAGGCAATGTAGATTACCAGTTTTATCTTTTTATTTAATTTTTTATTGAAGGATAATTGCTTTACAGAATTTTGTTGTTTTCTGTCAAACCTCAACATGAATCAGCCATAGGTATACATATATCCCCTCCATTTTGAACTGCCCTCCCATGTGCCTCCCCATTCCACCCCTCTTAGGTTGATACAGAGCCCCTATTTGAGGTTCTTAGTCATAAAGCAAATTCCCATTCGCAATCTATTTTACATATGGTAATGTAAGTTTCCATGTTACTCTCTCCATACATCTCACCCTCTCCTCCCCTCTCCCCATGTCCTCAAGTCTATTCTCTATGTCTGTTTCTTCAATGCTGCCCTGTAAGTAAATTCTTCAGTACCATTTTTCTAGATTCCGTATATATGTGTTAGAATACAGTATTTATCTTTCTGACTGACTTCACTCTGTATAATAGGTTCTAGGTTCATCTGTCTCATTAGAACTGACTCAAAGGCATTCCTTTTTATTGCTGAGTAATATTCCATTGTGTATATGTACCACAGTTTATCCATTCATCTGTTGATGGACATCTAGGTTGCTTTCCATGTTCTAGCTAAGGTAAATAGTACTGCAATGAATAATGGGATGCATGTGTCTTTTTCAATGAAATGACTAGTTTCCTTCTCTTTTCAGACTTGAGGGGACATAGTTCAGTTTCAAGAGGGCTGGTTATTTTTTTTTTCTTATTAAAAAAAGATTCCCAAAGAATCATCTGTTTATCAGCATAGATACTCAAATACTCTGCTTTGGTCCATTCATGATATATTTTTTTATTTTCCTTTCTGGACTCCTCTGTCCATGGAATTCTCCAGACAAGAATACTGGAGTGGGTAGCTATTCCCTTCTCCAGGGGATGTTTCCAACCCGGGATCAAACCTGTCTCCCGCATTTCAGGCAGATTCTCTGCCATCTGAACTACCAGGAAGCCCCCTTTCTTTCTAAAAGGATCTGAAATACTTTAAAATTTCTGAACTAAAATCTTGGAAACTGTAGTTCTTGGTACATGACTTTGTATGTAGTCATATTCCACCAAGAGGGGTCTGTTTTCTGAGGGAGACTTGTGGATTTACTTATCCTTTTTCAAGTGCTAACTTCACCCAGATTTATTCACTGGCAAAAAAAAAAAAACACAAAAAACATACAGATGTAGGAATAATTCACGTTAGAGTGTTGAAGATGTCTATAAGGACTGATGGGCGTGGTATAGGACAAACAGTGGCTGATAAGAGAAGCACAGCAAGGATGACAAGAAGAAAATGCCCCCAAACTCAGCCAGAACTAGACAGCTATATCTGATCATTTAGATGAAAGCAGTACCAATGCTTGTGTGAATCTGGTAGTTAACTCCAGAATCATGTGGTGATAGGTGTTTAGTAATTGGAAATATTTTAAGTTCACTTGCAGCAAGTAAATGGTAAATATTTCATTCTATAGCATGGGATCAGCAAATCCCAAGTTATCTTTTACATATCTTTATTAAATCCTAAATTAAAAGAACCCCTTCTGGTGTTAAGGAGAGGAATCTGGATCCAGTCATCTTGCTCATGTTATTTTTCAAATGGGCAATAGTGGCTGTGTAACAAGTTACCCCTAATTTAGAAACTTAAAATAACCAGTATTTATTATTTCCCAGTTTCTGATAGACAAAAATCAGGGAATGGTTGGGTGGGCTTTTCTGACTCTGTCTCTCATGAGGCTACAGTCAAGCTGTTGGGCTGGGGGAATGCCGTTGTCTGAAAGGTAGCCTAGGGCTGGAGGATTCACTTCCAAGTTCAGGCACAGACCAACACTGGTCTAGCGTGGAAGTGGTATGACTCTATATAAGGGTTTGAATATCAGGAAGCAGAGACCATTAAGGGCCATCTGGGAGGCTGGCTATCATAGTGACTGTCAAATCTGTCAGGTATTTATATTCCATTGGGTACATTTAAACCTAACAGCTTTAATTTGAAATGCTAGTATCTCCATTATGCTGCAAATTTCATCCTTTGCAACTGCTTATATTTATGATTTAAAAATGTACATATTAAAAAAAAAATCTTTTGGGGATGAGTATGCAAGTTTGAAGACAGCTGGCTCAGACTTCTGGTTCTATCCAGTGCATCCCTCTTACCCTGTTCTTCTGGCTCTTTATCTCCCCCACGTGGTGCTCTTGTATCTTACCTATATGGACAATTTATAAATTTAAGAATAAACTTCAAACTGGAAATCATAATTTGGGTCCTGCTTTGTGAATGGGAAAAATTACTGGAAAATTTGACTGTCTGAAAATCTAGGACTTCTGGATATGAATAAGAAAATCAGTCAGGAATTTTACTATTTTAAAATGGCATTTATTTAAACAGTTAAGTACTGTGATCTAGGCACAGTAGAGGAGCTGGGGTAGGAGACAAAGAATGAGATCTAGGATCTGTTAAAGTTATAAGCTGAAGAGGACTGTATCTGGATGCTCAGAAAATATATTCTTACTGTACAAAAAAACTGTACCCAACTCATTTTATATGGTATACATCTTTTAAAAATTATATACAATTGGCAGAGGTGTACCTCTGCTTTACTTTTTGATTAGGTGTGTCATCAATGTATATGTTTAATGAAGGCATTTTACACCTCAGATGATCACACCAGATTTAGTTATGCCAAAAATTCACAAAACTAGTAACTATGGATAATAACTGTTGGGAATAGTTGGTGAGATTTTACTGAGGCATGCCGCAGTGAACCTAAATTTAAACCACAGTATGAGTATCTTATGAGGAGCAGCCTTAAAACTTCACCAGACAGGAATAACACTCCATTCCTAACAATCTATCATTTCATAATGGAGAAAAGGCTGTATTTCTCACTTTTAAGCGGAAAATGTATTATGTCCTACTCGTATAAACTTTAGTTGAACCAAAACAGCAATTCACATCCAACGCCGTTAGAATGTTTTATTAAGTACCATGAACACTCTAAACTAGAGCTAAAATGATGCAGAGGACTTGCAAAACAAAACACAAAGCTGTCTTGACAAATCTCCAATCTAAGTAAAAAGTGACCACCAAGTTGAATTTCAAGAAGTTTGATGGACGATTCTAGAACCTCTAACAGGCAGAAGGAGGGGTTAGGTCCAACGTTTAGTTTCTGGAACTCCTTGCACACCCTGTACGTACAGCGGGGCCAAAGAGAAACTGCATTAAGAAAGCACCTGTTTATTTATTGACAAAAAAAAAAGCCTTTCTCCTTACAACGGACCGAGGCCTAAGATACCCGGCTGGTCGGACGCGGGGCCCGGAAAGCCAAGCTGCACCCCGTTTGCGACTGGGAGGCTGGTCTCGCAGAAGCTGGCGCTTGGACGCACGCGGGGGGCCTCCCGCTCCCGGGAGATGTCCTTCGTTCACTCCAGTACTTCGCTGCTGGGTCATCATCCCGAGCACACCCAGCCAGGGGCTCCTCGTCCGCTCTGGACCTCAGGGTTCTACAACTCGCTTAGTGAAAAGGGTGAAAGGGAAAGTCGCTCAGTCAGTCCCGGCCGATTCTTCGCGACCTCACGGACTACAGTCTCGCCAGGCTCCTCTGTCCATGGGATTCTCCAGGCTAGAATACTGGAGTGGGTAGCCATTCCCTTCTCCAGGGGAATCTTCCCGACCCGGGGACTGAACCCGCGTCTCTCTCATGGCAGGCGGATTCTGAGCCACCAGGGAAAACAGGGATCCTATGCAGATGGACTTCCCTGGTGCTCAGACGGTAAAGCGTCTGCCTGTAACCCGGGGAGACCCGGGTTCGATCTCTGGGTCGGCAAGATTCCCCTCGAGAAGGAAACAGCAACCTATTTCAATATTCTTGCCTGGAGAATCCCATGGACGGAGGGTCCATTCGTGAACTACCGCGTCCCTGGCGGCGGTCACCCGGGGACAGAGGGGCGGCCCCATTGGGTCGAGTCAGGATGTCGCCCAGCTCGTCAGAGACGCCGGCCGAGCACCCGACGTGACTGGGAGGGGCGGCAAGATGGCGGCGCGCCGGCGCGGGGCGGAGCGAGCGCGGGCCTCCCGACATGCCGCGCGTGGCGCCGGGCTTCCGGCTGTGGGCGGTGCGGGGGTCGGAGGCGGCCGGAAGCAGGCTGCGCCAGCCTCTGGGAGCTCTGCCTGCACTTCCGGGGGGCCTCTAGCTCGGCTCTGTAGTCTTCCGGTAGGCGGCGCGGGAGGAATAAGAAGCTTGAAGGGTCGGCCCGGGCGGATCCCCTCGTCTCCCAATGTGAACGGCGTCCCGAGCCCCCGCTTCAGGCGAAGGCTGCCCCCCAGAGAGGTGGAGCCGGTGGCCGGGCCGGGACCATGAGGCACCGTGTCCTCTTGCTGACCAGCTTGGTTCATCTGGTGCTGGCGCCGCGACCTCCTGACGAGCGGGGCTCCCCGCGGCGACTCGGTAAGGACCCTGGGAGTTGGCTCCGGGTGCCTGGGGCGTGCAGATTTTGGGAGGAAGAGCAGGCGAGCGGGATCTCTCAGGTGTTTGGAGACGGGGTGTTGGACGACGGTGGCGCGTCCCGAAGTTTTCGGTGTAGGAAGGGGGTGTGGCTCTCGGAAAGGAAAGGAGCTGGGCTTGTCTCTCTGAATGGGAAAGGGGTCCTGGGGTGGGGTGGAGGGGCCTCCGGTTAGTGACTGAGGGCCTGGCAGCGGTCTGCTCCCCGAGTTTGTGTTTGGGCGTGTGTTCCGGAAAGCGGTAAGGCTGGGAGTGGTGACGGCTCGTCTTCGGAGGGGGAGATGCGGTCCCGGTCCTGCCCCGTTAACAAACAAAGCTACATTTTGTTCTTAGCAAAAGCAGGATTCTGGAGGAGGATAGGAAGGCCCAGAGCTCCCCATCTGTTCCACGGCTCTAAGGCAGCTAACTAGATTTTCTACCTAGGAGCTCCTTAGGCTATAATCTAGTTGGAAGGCGGTGACTGGGGAGCTCTTCTTGGAGTTGCATTTTGCGAACATCTTAAGCGTGTGTGTAGTTATTTAAAATGTAGCTGCTTGTTGGAGGTACTTAAACCTGCCGGGCTAGCTGGTGATGCCGTTTACTGTGAATACCTTCTTTCTCATTTTAAACAAAAATGATCAGGGACCCCCAGTTTGATCAGTTTTGAAGCAAGAAGTAGAGGGTTATTTAGATTTTCTGAAGAGCTTGGATTTTAAAGGACTGACATTGAGAGATGTGAAATTTGGTGGAAGTTAATTTGTGAAAACTTACAGTGACCGTTAGGGTTCTCTATCTGTTAAAAGTTAACATGTAAGAGAGTTTGGTTAATTAGTAATAAAGTATGAAACTTCATTTTCCCAGTGTGAAAAGCTCTAGCCTCGGTGATTTTTCGTGGTTGTTTTGGTCTCCAAATTTCACCATAATGCCGTGTAATATAATATTGTGCAGACTGAGACACTATGTAGATTTTTTTATGACCAGTAAAAAATTTGCATTAGTTTACCTGGCAATTCTTTTTTCTTATTAAATGGACAAAAGCCATAATTGATGGAAAATATTAAAGGTGTTGTGTTCTCACCTAAACTACTGCTTTTTGGTTATCTCAAATTGAAAATGAGTTGCAGGTGATGAGTTTAATGAACGGCTAGGGAGAACCTGGTAGGAAGTGCTGAGATGCGATAAGTTAATACAGATTGAAGGAAAATGGTAAGTTAGAGGTGGTCAGGATGGAGGAAGAGGGTAAGGATCCACTTCATAAGGATGAAAAAAAGAAAAGTGAAAGTTGCTCAGTCGTGTCTGACTCTTTGCGACCCCATGGCCTAATCCATGGGCTTCTCCAGGCACGAGTACTGGAGTGGGTAGCCATTCCCTTCTCCAGGGGATCTTTCCAACCCAGGGATCGAGCCCAGGTCTCCTGCACTGCAGGCAGATTCTTTACTAGCTGAGCTATCAGAGAAGGCCTAATATTTAAAAAAAAAAAAAAAAAAAAAAAAAAAAAGGAAGAAGAAGAAGAAAATAGAGACAGTGCAAGTACTGTGTGCATTCCTAGGATTCGTGCTACTTAAAGTTTCCCACTTGTGAACAAGAGAATAACAAAACTGAAATACAAATATTTGTACCACTAATACAACTTTCAGTTTTGTTATCATTCTCTTGTTCACAAGTGGGAAACTTTAAGTAGCACGAATCCTAGGAATGCACACAGTACTTGCACTGTCTCTATTTTCTTCTAAGAAAATATTTTCTAGGTCTGTTCTCAGGAACAGTCACAGATCTTAAGGATTTGTTTATTTGTTTTTGTATTTTGACCATGTGTTTTTATTGCAAAGTGCAGACCATTGATGCCAAAAAAAATGCACACACTTAGCCATTTATTCACTGCATGTTTGAGGAACACATACTGTATGCAGGTAATATGTGTGGCATTGAAAGGATAATGATCAGACAAATCCATCTTCAAAAAGCTTTTGGTATAGTGGAATAGAGAGATCTAAGCAGAAAATTTTAGAACAGTATGAAGGAGACTGTTACAAGACATTATGGCGGGGAATTATTTTCATCAGGTGGTACTTAACCTAGCTGGGGAAGGTTAGTGAAGGCTCCCTGAAGGAGGTGTTGATATTGAGCCAGGCTGTAAGGTTAAGTAGCTGAAAAGAGAAAACAAGGACATTCCTAACGGAGGCAGTTAGTGTTAGAATTGAAATGAAACTTGGAGATCGTGTGTAGTTTTTTAAATAAAGTGGCAGGGACGATGAGTCTCAGAAAAGTGTAGTGACCTATCAGGTTCATACCATTAATGATAAATATATGCCAATAAATACATGCCTTGTCAGTATTTTTTCTTTTGAAAAAAATTTTTTTGTGTGTGTATATTTTGATAGCTTTGAATGTAATTTGTTGCTTAACTCTGCCCTAGCATTTAGATTGAATTGGTCAAGGCCAATGAGTAATTTCATAGTTAAAGAATGTGGTTTATTGTTTAACAGCCTTCTTATCTTATAAGTATTACCATGTATAACCACAGTACTAAATATTGATGAGGGGTTTGACAACATTTTCTGAAGAATACATATATATAATAGAATCCTGGCTTTTGGAGTACTGCATAGGCCATGGAAAATGATTTCAATTGAACTGTTACGAATTGCATAATTTAGGAAATTTATGAGTCATGTGAGCCTAGTCATAGTATCTTGTTGAGGTCGCAGCTGGGGTATATAAGTCTCACTTTGATTTCAAAAGTTTTCTCTGTGTAACATTTAATAAAAGAGAATATAGTGGGTGGAAAGAAAAAAATACTGTCACAGATGAAGGGTGAAAGTTTGTATCTGAAACGTGTACCCTGAGGTAATTGGTGTGGGGATTCTCCACTTTACAGTGCTCATTTCTCATTATTGATGGCATCATTCTGCTCAATGTTTTAACATTTGACTTCCTCTTTTGATGTAAATTTTGCTTATAGGATGGATTCTGTTGAAACTGAAACATTTGCCTACCCCACTTGGCTTCAAGAGAAATTTAATGCAGCTCTTCTGTGTACTAGTGAAAGAGATAAACTGTTTCTAAAATAGAATGAAGAGTTAAGCAGAGAGCCAGGGTGGGGAAACTGGAGAATTCCTTTTGGCCTTCATGGGGTTTTCCAGAACATTAAATGTAGGTGTCTTTCAAGGCCTAGTGTGGTTGAATATCGGATACTTTGCCATTTTGTATTTGTGAGAAGTGGTGAGTGTTTTCTGTTGAAAGTATAAATTGAAGAAAGTCAAAAGATTGGGAGGGAGGGAGGAAGGGACAGGAAAAAAGTCAGAAGATTGGGAGGGAGGGAGGAAGGGACAGGAAAAGTCTTCACAGGGAAACTTTCATAGAGGTAGCAGGGTGAAATGAAGTGCGTTCTCATATGTCCCTTAGTCCTAAAGTGAACCAAGGAGCTGGATATCTCCTTCCCTATGTCCCTCCTTGTTTTTTTTTTTCCCCCCTGCCTTTTAAGAAGAGTTGTTGTTCAGTTGCCAAGTTGTGTCTGACTTTTTGTAACCCCATGGACTGTATGCAGCACGCTAAGTTTTCCTGTCCTTCACCATCTCCCAGAGTTTGCTCAAGCTCAGTGTCCATTGAGTCGATGATGCCATCCAACCATCTCATCCTCTCTTACTCCCTTCTCTTCTTGCCCTCGATCTTTACAGCATCAGGGTCTTTTCAAGTGAGTTGGCTCTTCGCATCAGGTGGCCAAAGCATTGGAGCTTCAGTATCAGTCCTTCCAGTGAATATTCAGGGTTGATCTCCTTGCAGTCCAAGGGACTCTGAAGAGTCTTCTCCAACACCACAGTTCAAAAATATCAATTCTTCAGTGCTCAGCCTCCTTTTGGTCCAACTCTCACAGCCATACACGACTATTGGAGAAATAGTAGCTTTGATTAGCTGGACCTTTGTCAGCAAAATGATGTCTCTGCTTTTTAATACGCTGTCTAGGTTTGTCATAGCTTTTCTTCCAAGGAGCAAGCACCTTTTAATTTCATGGCTGCAGTCACTGTCCGCAGTGATTTTGGAGCCCAAGAAAAAAAAATCTGCTACCACTTTTCCCCCATCTGTTTGCCATGAAATGATGGGACTGGATGCTATGATTTTAGAATAAGAGTTGTAGGCTTTGACCGTCTCATCTGCTACCCTGGTTTCACTTACCATTTGACTGTTCTGATAACTACGAAATATAGATCTCTGACCTAGGCTTGTTCTCTGACGCTCCACTCTCGAGTATCCATCTCAGTATTCACAGATACTTCAAATGTCCACTTCATGTGTTCAAAATTACTTATCTATTTGTTTTATTAGAAGAATGTAAATAGGAGACAAGATTTAATTTAGGAATAGGCAGCGATGTTGCAAACTGTGGAAGTAATCTCATTTCTTAACCCGAATTTGCATCCATTTCAGCTGCAGAGCCTCATGGATCAATCCAGGGTTTTTGCAAGGCTCCCTTAGGCTGGGGCTTTTCTGGTGGCTCAGACAGTAAAGAATCCAGGTATAGTGCAGGAGACCTGGGTTTGGGAATACCCTGGATTGGGACGATCCCCTGGGGAAGGGAATGGCTACCCATTCCAGTATTCTTGCCTGGAGAATCCCATGGACCTGAAGCCTATGGGGTCACAAAGAGTCGAATAGGAGTGAGTGACTAAGCACACGTTGAGCTAGGCTTACTTTCTCTTTGGCTCAGTTTCCCTGTGACGGGTCTTGCTGGAGAGTATTGGCCCAGGTTTAGTCCCAGCCCAGTTGAAGGGCTTTTGATAAGGAGTTATTTGAGGCAGCTCACCCTTCATCCCCCCTAACTGGTATAAACCCATAAAATGAAGTTTTTAGTTCCCAGGGTTTGGGCCCCACCACCTTGCAGACAGCCCAGTTCTTCCTTTCTTATCCCTTAGTCCCAGGAAGGGATTCTCCCATGCCTAGGGCTCATTCATTGCAAAGTGACCAGGCCTTTCCCTTGTCCTGTGTATTTGGAGGAGTACTGAAGAGCAGTCAAGTCTCTTGTGTCTTCTGCACAAGCAAAATACGCACTTGGCTGCAGCCCTGGCTTTACCTTTCCCACTTCTGCGAGAAGTGGGGACATGACCCTGGTTGTGTCTTTTGGAGGAACTCTTCATACTCCGTGCAGCAGAGCTGTGGAGAGTGAGCAGAGTGCTCCAACAGCTCGGCATGACAACCGCAAGCTGAATTCCAGGAAGATGCAGTTGATTGCAAAAAGAAAAGAGAAGTTAAATAAAAAGTTCACAAATGTTTCCAGATTCTTCTAACACTTCATTACTTAAAAATCAGTTTAGTAAGAGGCTCACAGACTTAGAAAGTGAACTTGACGGTTGCCAGGGGGAAGGGATAGTTAGGGACTTTGGGAAGGTTATCGACACTGCTATACTTAAAATGGATAACCAACGAAGACCTATTGTGTGGCACATGGAACTCTGTTCATTGTTATATGCCAGCTTGGATGGGAGGGGGATTTGAGGGAGTACGGATACATGTATACGTATGGCTCAGTCCTCTTGCTGTTCACCTGACTACCACAACATTGTTAATCAGCTGTACCCCAAAACAAAATGTTTCTGATGTTAAAAAAAAAAAAATCAGTTTTACGTTAAAAACTTGACTCTGGACATGATGAATGAAGTAAGGGTATATTTTATGTCATTGTACCAAAGTCAGTGGCCATAAAAGCATATCCTGAAGATACAACAATTCAGGTTTGAGGGAAGGGTGAAGTGGAAGGTTTATCAAACCTGTGGGCCACTCCATTTCTGGATCCAGAAAGCTGGTTTGTTGCAGATCTGAAGGTACAGCTTTCTCTGTATTCCTTGAGAACATAAAGAAGGAAGTATCAGCTGTTTTTTATCACTGATATTGATTTTGAACATCATAGACTAACAGACTTACTCTTTCCCTGCGTAAAATCACGGAATATTCAGTGATGCAACTGCAAACATATGATGACTTAATGCCAAAAAATTCTATGTAAATGAATAATTGCAGACTGTTATAAAGGAAGCAAGATGTAGTCTAGAACTTCAGAAATCTTTCAGCATCTGCTTGTCCCCTTATGTCAACCTATTAAAATTCAGCCAAGTAAATTTGAAGATCTAATTGGCTTGATGAGGCATTTTATGCATTGGGCAGCATGCCTGCCCCCAGCTGGAAGGGTTCTCTGAGGGTCTGGACCAAATGGAAGCTTTTGATAGGAAGAAGGGTGGGACACAGATGCTGTTAGTGAAAGAAAAGGGTAGTTTTTAGGCCTAGACATCATCTTTTTAGGGGGGAAGGGAACTGGCAAGGATTTTACCATATGGAATATCTCTTTTTCCTCTGTGGGATGAAGGGGCCCATGTGACGGATTACCTCCTTGGTGCTGACCAGGCAATTCCAAACTTGTTGCTTAAGATTACTTTTCTGGTGAAGATTGAAACTACAGTTAGGTTAGGTATTAAGCCTGGTTTGGTATCATAGGCTTGTGTTTTCTTTTTAACAAATCCCTTCCCCAAACCTGCTCCCAGTTGTGTTTCCTCTTTTGTAGTCTCAGTGAATATGGTGCCACTGTCTACCCAGATATCCAAATGAGAAGCTTGAGGGTCAGCTAGTGATCTCTACCCAGATTGCTCAGAAGCTTACTAGCTGATTTCCCAGACTGCAGGTTTGTCCTCCTCTAGCCCATTCAGGGCTTCCCTAGTGGCTCAGGGAATCTGAATCTCAGGGAATTAAAGAATCTGCCTGCAATGTGGGAGGCCTGGGTTTGATCCCTGGGTCAGGAAGATTCCCTGGAGAAGGGAAAGGCTATCCATTCCAGTATTCTGGCTTGGAGAATTCCATGAACTGTACAGTCCACGGGTTCGCAAAGAGTCACTGCAGTTATTGTTGAACCCAGGTTCATATGCCTGACACACAGTGAGGCCCAACAAATGGAAATGTCTGATTTTGAAGCTGAAAAAGGTTTATTAATTGGGAGGGTGCCAGTGGAGTTTAGGGGGATTTGGTTTCACAGTCAGGATGAAATTTCCAGTTGATACCTGTTGCCCTTGTCCGAAGTCCTGCATCCTTAATTCAGTTCCCTTACCAGACCTCTGCCTGCCTCTGCAGCCTCCCACCTGTTCATATTCTCCCTGCCATTCTGCCCTCCAGCCTTACTGACTTGCTTTCAGTTCTCTGAGTGTATGATGTTTTGTATTTCTTGTGGACCTCAGCGTAGATATGCCCTCCACTGAGAACCGTGTCCTTTTCTTCTCTTGGCCGCCTCCTCATCCTTTTGGTTTTAACTTCAATGCTGTTTTCCGGGGAAGCATCCTTGGCTTGCCACACAGGTCGTGCTCCTTCTGTGTCCTTCTGTAACTTCTTGCAGTTTCCTCACCCTAGACTTGTGAAGTATTTTATCGTGATTTTTTTCCAGGGCAGGGGGTGTATCATGCTCTTTCTCCCAAAGTTGCAATATTGGAAATATATCGTCTTTCTCTCCATTAATATCCTTCGCGCTTGGAAGGCGGGAGATTTTCAGCAAATATGTTTTGAGTAAATGAGTAGGTGGGGTCTGGTGGAAAGGGGAAGAATACGTGCAGGATGTGTTTGTGAGAAAGGGGTGGGGGTGAAAAGGCTTAAAAAGCTGTGAGTAAGAGTCGAGTCCCTGAGGAGTACTAGGCAGAAGAGGCCAAGTGAGGGAAACTAACACGTGGCAGCGGAGAGCTGAGAGGTTTGGGAGGAGATCCTAAATGATATAGGACTCTTGAATAGCGCACTGTGTTGTTGTTGTTGAGTCCCTAAGTTGTGTCTGACCCTCTGCGACCCCATGGACATAGCCCGCCAGGCTCCTCTGTCCTTGGAATTTTCCAGGCAAGAATACTGGAGTGGGTTGTCATTTCCTTCTCCAGGGGATCCTCCCGATCAAATCTAAGTCTCCCGCATTGGCAGACAGATTCTTTACCACTGAGCCATCAGGGAAGCCCAGTATACTATATTACTACACTATAAATTGTATGCCGTACTCTTCTAAATAGTCTTTTTCTAATTTGTGTTTGTAGCAGCTGAAATGAGAAAAGCTCAGTTGTTCAGGGTGATTGCTGGAGCAACTTGTAGGAAGCGAGGAAAGTGTTCTCCTGTGGAGAATGCTGGGCAGCTGTTGTGGAGTTTCTAAAAGAGAGCATGAAGGTACCCTGAGCTGATAAGATAGTTCTTTTAGCATTGTCTGGTATTGACTGTCATAAACTCTACCGCAGGAAGTTATATGTTTTATATTTAAGTTTTTGGAGATTTTTGGATTTGGATGAGGGAAATAGAAATTCTTTTGAAAAAGCTATGGAAAATTGGATCACCAATAGTTGGTGAAGTGCAGTGAAATACTGAGCATTTGAGAGGTTACTGCTTGTGTAAGGGTGGGAGCTCGGAGTGCAGGACAAGGAGAAGCGTCTGCAGTGCTGTCTGTAATGGCTGCAGGATGTCCAGTTTGAGATCTCTAGTTAAAAAGAGGGTAAATTACAATGGAAACATATTAGTTAAGTACTTTAAAGTGCTTTAGCTAACTCCCTTTTAAAAGTGCTTATTATAGAAAAATGCCTAAAGATAACCAATGATGTTATATCTTGCTCTCATTTTTTTCCTAGCCCTATTTTTGTACATAGTTAAGGTCATGCAATATGAATAGATTTTAAAATCTACCTTTGTTTATTTAATATTATAGTATAAGTATTTTCTCATGTTCTTAAAATCTGTTGTTGACAGCTTTTAAATGGTTGCAGATTTCTTTTCTTTGTCATTAGGAAGTGCTGTCACTTCTCTTTTTGCCAGGTACTTAGTTTGTTTCCAGTTTTTTGTTCTTAAAACTAGCACAAGACTGAACAGTGACCATCTTTATGCTTGAAGATTTTTCCCTTCACTTTGAGCTGTTTCCTTAGTTGCCTAGTTCAGTGGTTCTCGGACTGGAGTGTACGTCAGCATCGCCTGGAAGGCACCTTAAACACAGATGACTGGGCCCTTTGCCTAGAATTTCCAATTGTGGAGAACTGAGGAGAAAACATTCCCAAGTGATGCTGGTTGTGGAGAGCACACTCTGAGAACAACTAGCCTGTATTGTTGACAATAAAACGATAGTATCCCAGTCAGTAGAAGTGATTATGATCTTGAGTGAAACTGAGTCCATGTACCAACCTGTATCAAGGAAGTTGAAGGGCTAAGGGATTGTGTCAGCATCTCAGCATTGAGAATTTGTGCAATTTGTGAACGTGGGAGTGCTGTTTTGTGCAGGATTCTCTGCCAGGTGGCGTGAGGTAAGGATACTGTGATTTTAAAACGGAGCTCACTTTTGGCCGTCTTACAGTCTATTTGTGAAATAAGGCAAATATAACTCAAAAATGCCAGAAGAGAGGTGTAAACAAAAGGCTGCAGAATTCAGAGGGAGGCAGAATCATGTTTGATTGACACATCAAAAAGGAGGAGGCCAAGAAGTGGAGGGTCCAGGAAGAGTAAGGCTATTTTTAAGCAGTTTCAAAGTTGAAATCAATAAAGCTTGAGGTTTTCAGCCAGATGGGCCCCAGTTCAAATCCTTGCACTGTGCTATGTTAGCTTTGTGATACTCTTCTCTCCGAGTCTGTTTCTTCATGTGTAAGGTAGGGGAAAATCCCAAGGATGTTTGTGGAGATAACGTAAAATGGCTAGTATGGAGTCTTGTAGGAAACAAAACACTCAAAAATTGTTGAATAAATGACAGGCTTCTTGAAGGCTTTTCATTGGTGCCTCTAAGCATTATAATTAGCAAGGTCAGGTCACCAATAACCATCCATTGGCATAAAGGAGAGCTGCGAAACAGCTTTCCTCTGGAATAAAATTAAAAGGCAATTTTTGTTAACAGAAAATGGGTGGTACCCAGTGAGTGTGAAATTTGCTACCCCTTTAATCTTGAGTTAGAGCCTTGAATGGACTTTGACTAAATCTCCTATGACTACATAGCAGTGTGCCTCTTCTGGTTTGCTTGAATATCATGCGAGAGTGAGGCGTTTTTCCTTCTTTGACCACTCTGTATAAACTGGCCCTCCCCGCTGTCTGTCTCTGCTTTCCTACTCTCATGCCCACAGCACTGGCATGGGTTTTCTTGAGTGTTGTCTGTCTCTCCCACTGCTGTAGGCAAGGACTTTGCTCGTTGAATGCTTTATCTTAGCCCTTAGACCAGTGGTTGGCACATAGTGAATGAATGGATGAAAGAACCAGTTGAGGGTATTTAGGAGAAGAGGATGGAGAAAAGTATAGGGTAGATTCTTTTAAAAATGGTTTTGTGAGCATTTTTAACTGCAGCAGCAACAGACATATTTTAAGCTCCTGCTGCTCTATTTTGAGGACTTTCTAAGTCCACTGGAATGATTTTGAATACCGTTGCTTCTACAGTGATAGTTGTTGAGAGGAAAGGAAACATCGGCTCAAATATTTTTAGACAGTTTTTACAGAGACTTAAGTCACCAAAAGTGTCTTCCAGAAATCTTCCTGACTGTGGGAGAGACAGCAGAGTTGCCGTTGATAAAAAGTGACTTCCACCTACAGTGTTTATTCTTGCTCTGTGCCAAACAGGAAATTAACATGTGCTTGTTCTGCCTTTGCGGCAGTGCAGCTTTGCTTTTCTTGGGTTCCAAGTCAGTCTGGTAAAAAAAGTGTTAGATTTTTTTTCTTAGGGATTTGTTTGGTCTTACCAGTGCACTTCTTGGTGTCCCATGGGATGCTGTTCTGCTGCATCTGTTGAGGGCACGGTGATAGGCATATCACCACTATTTTGCTCTCTAATTTGGAATATGTTTTTTTCTATAAAAGATTTGCTTTTCCAGTTTGGTTTGCCCAGACCATTGGTACATTTGTTGCTCATTGTTACTTTACATCAAGTGGTAAGGAATTGATGTTGCCCAGGTGGGCAGTGGGCAGGTCACGTAGGCAGCCTTGTTCTTAGAAATTCTGAACATATAGCCATGAATGCCTTGAATTTAGAAGTTAGTTCATTGCATACTATGATATTCTCTGAAGTATTAAAATTATTAGGATATGGACACTCATGTTTCCCTGAGTGTCCCAGGTCTCTTTCCAGAACCCATTCGTTTGACCTTGGAGCCCAGAAGGCTCACACCTCGACTTGCTTCCTGTATTCTTAAGTCTCTTCTGTCTGCACCCCTCCCTTCTTTCTCATGCCATTTGTTTCCTGGAAAAATTGGGTCATTTGTTTTGCAGGAATGGAACATTCTGGGTGTGGCTGGTTACTTCCTAAGGTGGTTATTTAATTTGGCAACCTCTAATCCCTTTTTGTCTTAAAAACTGTAAGTTCGATCTTAATTAGATTCAGGGGTTTGTGAGTGTGTGTGTGTGTTTGATAACAATACTTTGATACTGCTGGGACATTACATCAGGAAGAGTTTGTTGTTTGACTCTCGTTTTAATGATACTACAGTTGATTCTTAGGTTTCAGTGTTAATAACCTTTTTACCTTTGTTTCAGAAAAGCTTGATTCTTTGCTCTTGGACTACGATATCCTCTCGTTATCCAATATCCAGCAGCACTCTGTGAGAAAAAGGGAGCTGCAGGCCTCGACACACTTAGAAACACTACTGACTTTTTCAGCCTTGAAAAGGTAATTTGAAGTATTCATAAAATAACGGGGCAGTGGGGTACTTGGTTTGGTAAAAGCAGAATTGGAGTGTCTAATTAAATCTTAGAGAGTTACATTGTAAAGATTTGTAATTAGTATAATTATAGTCTGTCGTGCTTCTTGTAATAATGTATTGCTTATTCTAAAATTCATACTAATGACTATTTTTTAAAAATTAAATGTGTGTTCCAAAAGTGTTAATGATGGCTGTTTATTGTTGTTTAATGATGGTATAATTTATTTTTTGGAATTCTGACAAAGAATTCAGTGGTTGTAATACTTTTGTGCTGCTTTAGAATTGTCAGCCTTATACTGAGTACTGTCTTCATTTTATATATGAAGACACTGAGCTGTAGAGACAAAGGATTTATTTAGGCTTCCACAGCCAAGTGGTGAGCTGGGTCTACAATTCCGTGCTCTTCCCTCATTGAATTGCTCTTAGGTCAGAGCATACATGGATGGCTGTGTGATCTATTTAGTCATTAATCTTAATATCCCATGTTTTGCAGATGTAAACTTGTGAGATAATTATAGACCTCTTTCTAAAGTCTTTTTAGAGAGTTTTATTCATATCAAAAAACAAACATTAGGGGAATATAAATGGGCTGACTTTTTCTTTATACATGGGATAGGCCTTCTCCAACAAATATTTTAGAGTAATATGTGTACTTAGCTTTAAAAAAAAAACTACAGAGGGACTTCCCTGATAGTCCAGTGGTTAATACTCCAGGCCTCCACTGCAGGGGGTGAGAGTTCAATCCCTGGTGGGGGAACTAAGATCTCTTAGACCTTGGGGCCCCCCTCCCCCCAAAAAGCAGACAGTAAGTATAAGAGGTTTTCACTTCTAATTCTGTTGCACTTCCCAGACCCAGCAAGTTTCCTTATAAACTTCCAAAGATTTTAATGAGTATTTTTGCATATAGATCTACATATGTGTAGGTGATATAGGTAGCATAGATTTACCTCATTTTTAACAGCTGCATAAATATTCCTGTTTTTAGTACCCTGCAGATGGATATTGTTTAATCAGTGATTTCCCCCCCCATAACAAACGGTGCTCCAGGGAATATCTTTATAAATATACTTTGTCTAGGTATCTTTTTAGGATACATTCCTGAAAGGTGAATTACTGTATTGGGTCAGGGGTGTACATGTTATAAATGCTTATTGATGTTGATAAAGGTTTATGTGTTTCAAGTTGAGATGCATTCTTTCTTTAGGCATTTTAAATTATACCTGACATCAAGTACTGAACGCTTTTCCAAAAATTTCAAAGTCGTGGTGGTGGATGGGAAAGATGAAAGGGAGTATCCCGTCAAATGGCAGGACTTCTTTATCGGACACGTGGTTGGTGAGTAGGTGCTCATTTGTTTGCCCTCGTGTATGGACAGAGGAGCCTGGCGGGCTACAGTCAGTCTGTGGGGTCACGAGGAGTCGGACATGACTGAGTGACTAACACTGCTACCACTACTGGGAGGTTGGGTGTCCAGATTAAACTAGAGTTGTATTTTCTTTTTTGAGGGGAGGAGAATGGGGTAGCAAAGAAATTCTATTGTTTGTCTCTTTTATTGGAGCTTTGTAAGTCTGGAAGCAGAAGCATGCAAACAGGAGGAAATGGGTATTATCCAGCGTGTCATTACTGATTGGGTATTTTGATCATACGATAAAGTTCCTCTGAAGTCATATGAATTTAACCTTCTTTTGTCTCCAGGGAAGGACTGTAGACTTCCCTTATGAGATTGTGAACAAGGAAGATGGGATCATAGATCAATTATTTTACCTCCTATCATGTATTTATTTAACAAAATATATTAAACAAGTAATTGCAGTTTACTTCTGGAAATTTTTCTGCAATAAGAAAAAAAAAATGGCCCTAAAATACTCAAAAAGTATAGTTCCAGACCTGTATATTCTAGATCATGCTTTCTGCCTCCTCTTTCTTACCCCAAAGTAGGTAAAGTTATTCCAGAAGAAAATTTGTACTTTTGTTCTGTAACACACTCTAGATAATTCTCACAAGAGACCTGAGGGAAAAAGACCGGTTTCAGATGACTAGAGTTGAGATTCCTCCTTGCGAGTGAGAATATCCACCCATTTTCTGGGCCTGTGTTCCTTAGATCTCCACGGTGCCTGGGCGCATTCCACGCTGTAGAAGGGTGTGGTTGATTTTTATCAACAGTAGTGCATAGTTTTTTTTGTTAAAATTTTTTTAATAACGGCTGTTTTTTTTTTTAAGGTGAGCCTGACTCTAGGGTTCTAGCACACATAGGAGATGATGATATTACAATAAGAATCAACACAGATGGGGCAGAATATAATATAGAGGTAAGTCTGCATGTCAATTTTTTTTCAAGGACCATATGTCTCTTATTTTTAGAAAGCCATTTCACAGTTGTTTTAGGAAGAAAAAGGTCTTTAATTACACTTATTTTCTCCTTGTATTTAAATTTTATTTTTTTAAGACCAGAAAAATAGATGAAATATGTTTTAAAAAACATATCTAAGATACTGTCATAGGACGCACTCTGTATTTTTAAGTACAACAATTGAGAGAAAGTCACATGTGGGATGGATAATAGAAGAGGAAACTTTCTTTCCCTCCTCTTTTCTTTATTCTTTCTCTTAATAATCCCCAGAAGGTAAAGCTTCTCAAAGATGAAAGGGAAATCTCTTTCCTAGATGCTCTGGAAGTACGTGGTCAATAAAAGGTGACAGTTCATAGTCTGAGAAGTTAAAAGATGAAGCTATAGGACACTCAGGCTCTGACCACTCTTTTGTTGAAACTCTAGCAGTCGAAACCAAGCCCAAAGGAGCCACGTTTGTGTGAGACACGTCACTGCATGTCAGATACTGGTCCAGAAAACAAACCATTTGCTCCCGATTTGTGGGTTGAAGTGTTTTCTGCGTCTCTAGAAAAAGAGAATACTCTGGAACATGGACACATGTTCTCTGAGGTTGCCACAGAAGGGAAACAGCTGGAGAATCCCACAGGGGAATTTTATGGGCCAGGCTTAGAAGTGGCCTACGTCACTTCTGCCCACGTTCCAGAACTCTTGTCTCTGATTTGCCTACAGAAGAGGCTGGAAAAGCTGACCTCCTATGCTAAAAAAGATAAACAGGAGGGAGTGCACAGCATTGTTTTTGCCACAGTGCACATGTTTGGTTATTTCCTTAAGATCATCTTTTCTTAGTTCAAAAATGTGTGCATTTAGGATCCAAGTTGGTGATGATGGTTGGTCACTTAGTTGTGTCTGACTGTTGTGACCCCATGGACTGTAGCCTGCCAGGCTTCTCTGCCCATGAGATTTCTCAGGCAGGAATACTGGAGTGGGTTGCCATTTCCTTCTCCAGGGGATCTTCTGACCCAGGGCTTGAACCCATGTCTCCTGCATCACAGGTGGTCTCCTGAATTTCAGGAGGATTCTTTATTGCTGAGCCACCAGGGAAGCCCTAAGATCCAAGTTAAATTTTCTCAGATTCCTCACTTTTCCAAATAATTCCCTTTGGGACAATTAGGAATTCTGTTTTCATTCATTCTTCTCTGTTTCACCAAGTACAAAAATGATCATAATTAACATTTTCCTGTGAAATGGTCACTTAAAAGTAAACTCATCAGGTTTGTTGAAGGATTTTAGCATGAGATCAGTAATTTTTAAATTGATCAAGTGGTTTATTACTTACTTAGAAGTCCACTATCTGCTTCCCACCCCCAACTCTGCCAGCTCTAGGAAATCAGTAATCTATTCTCTGTCCGTTACATTTGTCTTTTTGTTTCTTTAGACTTGCTTGGTCAACTTTATAAATGGAATCACACAACATGTGATCTTTTGGTGTCTGGCTACTTTCATTTAGAATGTTTTCAACATTCATTCATGTTATAGCATGTGTCAAGTACACCATTTCTTTTTATTGCCAAATAGTATTCCGTTGTTTGGATATACCGCATTTTGTTTACTGATTCATCAGTTGGACATTTGCATTGTGTCTACTGTTTGGCTATTATGACTAGTCCTGCTATGAACATTTTTGAACAAGTGAGCATATATTTTCATTGCTCTTGGGTATGTAATATACTAGGAATGGAATTGTTGGGTCATATGATAACTCCTTTTTTAACTTTTTATAAAACTGCTTCACTGTTTTCCATAGTGACTGCAGTTGACATCCTCAGCATTTTCCATTTACTGCATTTTATATTTCATATTCCATTCTCACCAGCAGTAGATGAGGATTTCTCCAAGGGTTTCTTACCTCCTTGCCAATACTTGTTTTTATATGTCTTTTTGATTACAGCTATCCTAGTGGATATGGTGTCCTTCAGGTTTTGATTTTCATTTCCATGATGGATATGGAGATACCTGGATGCACAGATACACAGACACCGCATCTTTTTTTGTATGAGCTATCTAATTCTGTTGAGACCAGTGTCCTTACAGAGAAGAACTTGGTCTTGACTAGTCAGTTTACTTAACCTGGAAACAAATGTTACTGATATCTAAAAATAGGCACAGTCTGTTATAAGAATTTAATAGGCATTTTTATATTTTTATCTCAGTTATATTTGTTTTCTATTTTAGCCGCTTTGGAGACTAATTAATGATACTAAAGACAAAAGAATGTTAGTTTATAAATCTGAAGATATCAAGAATGTTTCACGTTTGCAGTCTCCAAAAGTGTGTGGTTATATAAAGGCGGATAATGAAGAGTTGCTTCCAAAAGGGCTAGTAGACAGCGAGCCTCCTTATGGTAAGATGAAAAACATAGATTTCAAATAAAAAGCAAGCATAACAGTTGTCTTCAATAGGGATGGTTGTTAGTTGATTTAAAAAAAAAAAAAAAGAACGTGATTATCAAGTAACTGTAGTACTAATTTTGGCTTGAAAATAGTTTTGTTCAGGAGAGATCAGGTATGTTCAGAGTGGTATGGCTATAGACAGGAAACAGTATTGTTCAGAAATTTCTTAAGTTACATTTTTTTGCCTATAATAATTGAAAACGCTAGAAAAAAGACTGGGGAAAAGGGAAATTGAATAATCTGAGGAAAAACATTTTCATTAGCAGGTATTTAGAAATGACAGAATAGTACGATGAAAAAACAATCTTCAGGTAGTTTATAAGAAATCAGTTGGTAGCAAGAGAGGTATGTTTTGTTTAAAAGAAGATTAGCAGCCCTGGGACAGATGAATTTAAAGTGTTTTAAAGATCGTCTACCCATTTATTGTTGTTTTATTTAAAGATCAAGCTTTATTTTATTTTTAAATTTTTTCTGGCCATGCCAGGTGGCATGCGGGATCCTAATTCTCTGCCTGGGGATCAAACCTGCACCTCTTACATTGGAAGCACGGGGTCTTAACCGCGGCACTGCCAGGGAAGTCCCCTCACTAGTTTTTTAATGTTGGATTATCTGGATCTTTTTACTGTTACTTTAGTTAATTTGTAGACTTCTTCTAGAAGAAAATGACACCTCCATAGTCTAGCAATAGATAGGTGGTTATTTTATTCTGTGAAGTACTTTTACACTTTTCCTTGTTTTTGAATTCTACAATTTTTTTTAAAACTTTTATTATTACTGTTTTTTTGGCGTCACCACAAGGCATTTGGGATCTTAGTTCCTCAACCAGGGATCGATCCCACGCCCCTTGCAGTGGCAGTGCAGAGTCTTAACCACTGGAATGCCAGTGAAGTACCTTGAATTCTACAATTTGAAAACCTCATTCTTACTTTTTACTTTTCTTTCTCCAAATTTTTCTTGTTCAAGATATTGTTAAGGATACTGAGCTCAAATAATATTTGTTTCAAAAACGTGCTAGATTTTAAAATTTTCTATAAAAAAACTCCTTGTTTTGGTGAATTTTGATTTAATAGTGCATCCAAATTCATATTAGAGCTTGTTCATCGGGTGAAGAGACGAGCTGACCCTAATCCCTTGAAGAACACGTGTAAATTATTGGTGGTAGCAGATCATCGCTTTTACAAATACATGGGCAGAGGGGAAGAGAGTACAACTACCAACTACTTGGTGAGTATTTGACATTGGAGGACGTAATGGGCAGAAACGTTCCTGTAGGTGGGCAAGTGCCATTTAAGTGAAGACTGCAGTAATTTGAAATGTAATGAAATGAGATCTGTTTCAGATGCTTTGTGATTTCCTAGAATATTTGAGGTCTGTCACCTGAGGTTCTTAACATTATTTAAACAATAATGTAGTGTGATTGTTGTTAGTTGTTAGATGCTATTTTCAAGTTTTTGAAAACCCATTTTACCTTTCAACTAGGATTTTCTGCACATCAGAATTTTTATGCATATTATGTTTAGGGAAAGTTCATAACATAGACCTTCTCTCTTTATAGAACTGAACTCTGTGAAAACATCACTGTTGTAATGACAGTGGTCCTGTTGGTGGGACATATGGATGTATACTCCAGAGTGGGGGAAAAAAGTATTTATATGAACCTGTGTGTATTATTTTTGCTTATATGTGTATATCAGAGGAATTGGTCACTTGGTTTGTATCATGTGAAATATCTAATCGTTAGGCCATAACTGAGTGAAATAAATGGAACTTCAGTGTCATAACTGTAGGACAAAGATTTGAAGGCAAGATTACAGAACCATTGATGCTGGATTTTTAAGCATTTATTATTGTAATTTTAAAAGTCAAGGGAGTCATATTTCATTGACATTTTTTGTCAGTCTGACCTCATTCCTCGTGATCACTTGGCAGTGACTGAAATGACATTGAGGGAGTAAAAGAGAATGTGGCTATTCATTGTGTAGTGCTGCAGAGCCCAGCGCAGCAAAGCTGTCTTTCTCCTCGCCTTGCTGGTCCCATACTATGCATTTTTTTGTGCCGTTCTTTCCCTTGCCCTCTGTGTCAAGTAATTTTATTATGAGGGTAGTAGGAGTAGTATGTGAAGTCACTATAGTTCTTGTTCCTAAGTAAGAAACTCTTTTTTAAAATTAATTTGTTTATTGGCTGTGCTGAGTCTTGGTTGCTGTGGGGGCTTTTCTCTAGTTGCAGTGAGTGGGGATACTCTCCTGTTGGGATGCTCAGGCTTCTCATTGCTGTGGCTTCTCTTGTCGGGGAGCATAGATTCAACAGTTGGGTGCTCAGGTGTAGGGCTCAGTTGTTCCACAGCATGTGGGATCTTCCTGGATCAGAGATTGAACCTGTATCTCCTGCATTGGCAGGCAGATTCTTTGCCACCAAGCTACCAGGGAAGCCCAGATATTCTTTCTTGAGAGGCTTCTTTTCTTAGTGTGGGTTTTGTATTAGGGGCTCTTAGTTTACTTCTTTGTTCATTACACCAGGAATATGAATATAATGTAAGGTCTTGTATTAGAAATTGCATTTCTTTTTTTTTTGGCTGCTCTAGGTCTTTGTTGCTGAATGTGGACTTTCTCTAGTTGCAACTTGCAGGCTCTAGAGCATGCGGGCTTCAATAATTGTGGCACACGGGCTTAGTTACTGTGCGGCATGTGGGATCTTCCAAGACCAGGGATGGAACCCGTGTCCCTTGCATTGGCAGGCAGATTCCTAACCACTGGACTACGTGGAATTCCCAGAAATTGCATTTCTTGGTCTTAGAGTTACCGTAAGCAAAGAACAATTTCTTAGACCTGTAACATACTTCGCAGTTGCCAGAACAAACCTCATTTACCCAGTTTGAACAGTAAAGTCTTCTCTTAAGGAAAAGCTGGGTAATGAGTATCTTGTTCCTACTGTAGTTTAATCATACTTGGCTATTATACTGTCCCTCCTCCCTCAGTCATCTCTCTACTGTACCTCTCCCCCCACCCTGTGAGAGGACAGGAGAGAGAAGACATGGTGAGACCTCATTCCTGTTTCTGCCTCGTGCTTGGGTGCTGAGCTTTGCCTAGGGAGGGTCTGGGATCATGTTGGTGGTATGTGTCACTGCTCCTTACTACCTTCTGAAGGTTTTTTTTTTTTTTTTTTTGAAGTATGTGGCAAGAGATGGAGTGAACAGGGTACTTCTTTGGGCTATTTTAGGTAAATTGACTATTAACTTTGATTTCCATAGCTGAGTGGCAGTTTTTAAAAAACCCATTACTTGATATTTCCATTCTTTATGCAGTTGATTACCTGAAATTGGGGGTTAATTGTACAACTGCTTTATTCTGGTAACATTTTAAGTTTGAGGCTAGAAATAATTTCTTTGATAGAACTGTCAACATTTTTTTTTTTTAATAAATTTATTTATTTTAGTTGGGGGCTAATTACTTTACAATATTGTAGTAGTTTTTGCCATACATTGACATGAATCAGCCATGGCTTCACATGTGCTCCCCCTCCCGAACCCTCCTCCCACCTCCCTCCCCATCCCATCCCTCTGGGTCATCCCAATGCTCCAGCCCTGAGCATCCGTCCCATGCATAGAACGTGGAATGGTGTTCCGCTTCACATATGACAATTACATGTTTCAATGTTATTGTCCCAGAACGTCCCACCATCACCTTCTTCCTCAGAGTCCACAGGACTGTTCTATGCATCTGTGTCTCTTATTCTGTCTCGCATATAGGGTTACCGTTACCATCTTTCAAATTCCATATATATGCATTAGTATACTGTATTGGTGCTCTTCTTTCTGGCTTACTTCACTCTGTATAATGGGCTCCAGTTTCATCCATCTCAATAGAACCGATTCAAATGTATTTTTTTTTTAATGGCTGAGTAATATTCCATTGTGTATATGTACCACAGCTTCCTTATCCATTCGTCTGCCGATGGACATCTAGGTTGCTTCCATGTCCTGGCTATTGTAAACAGTGCTGCGATGAACATTGGGGTACACGCGTCTCTTTCAATTCTGGTTTCCTCGGTGTGTATGCCCAGCAGTGGGATTGCTGGGTCATATGGCAGTTCTATTCCCAGTTTTTTAAGGAATCTCCACACTGTTCTCCATAGTGGCTGTACTAGTTTGCATTCCCACCAACAGTGTAAGAGGGTTCCCTTTTCTCCACACCCTCTCCAGCATTTATTGCTTGTAGACTTTTGGATAGCAGCCATTCTGACTGGTGTGAAATGGTACCTCATTGTGGTTTTGATTTGCATTTCTCTAATAATGAGTGATGTTGAGCATCTTTTCATGTGTTTGTTGGCCATCTGTATGTCGTCTTTGGAGAAATGTCTGTTTAGTTCTTTGGCCCATTTTTTGATTGGGTCGTTTATTTTTCTGGAATTCAGCTGCAGGAGTTGCTTGTATATTTTTGAGATTAATTGTTTGTCTGTGGCTTTGTTTGCTATTATTTTCTCCCATTCTGAAGCTTGTCTTTTCACCTTGCTTATAGTTTCCTTTGTTGTGCAAAAGCTTTTAATTTTAATTAGGTCCCATTTGTTTATTTTTGCTTTTATTTCCAATATTCTGGGAGGTGGGTCATGGAGGATCCTGCTGTGATTTATGTCGGAGAGTGTTTTGCCTATGTTTTCCTCTAGGAGTTTTATAGTTTCTGGTCTTACGTTTAGATCTTTAATCCATTTTGAGTTTATTTTTGTGTATGGTGTTAGGAAGTGTTCTAGTTTCATTCTTTTACAAGTGGTTGACCAGTTTTCGTAGCACCACTTGTTAAAGAGATTGTCTTTTCTCCATTGTATACTCTTGCCTCCTTTGTCGAAGATAAGGTGTCCATAGGTGCGTGGGTTTATCTCTGTGCTTTCTATTTTGTTCCATTGATCTATATTTCTATCTCTTTGCCAGTACCACACTGTCTTGATGACTGTGGCTTTGTAGAAATGTCAACATTAAGAATACCATCCTAATGTCAGTTTTTTTACTTGGTGAAGCTTTTACAGTGATATTTAAATTGATTTTTTTTTAATCCCTGAAGAACTTATATTAGACTGCAAAGAATGGTAAAATATACATAATGTCTTTCTCTTACTCTCTTTTTATACACATAGATAGAGCTAATTGACAGAGTTGATGACATCTATCGAAACACTTCATGGGACAATGCAGGTTTTAAAGGTTATGGAATACAGATAGAACAGGTATTTATCAATGGATGTGTGTTATAATGTTCAGCTAAGTTGTGTGGTATAAATATTTGTCACTTGTATTAACAGCCCCAAAACTTATCTTCTACTTTAATCATGAATTAATATTCTGATATGACAGTGATTTTTATCTGATAAACTTAAGTGTTTTGATTATTTATAGATTATGAAATATTCTGTTCTTAGGCTTGTGCTACTAAGATCTTTTTTTCTGAATTCATGGCCTTTTTATCTTCTGTGTTGCTTTACTTTTGATTATGCTTGATGTCTTTAGTTAGAATTCTAACACATTGTTGAAGCCTTAGAAAATTCACTCAATAATGCTGTGTGTATGTTTTCAAGGCATTTATACATATAGAACCATTAGATCTCTTTTCCTAAGAATTTTGTGAGTTCCTATCTGTTAATGATGTCCAGCATTGATGTATTAATGTCATCCTAATTATATAGCATAGTAAAAAATTGTTCCAAATTGATAAAACTTGTTATTAACAAGTATTCTGAAATTGGTTATTACTTGTAGGACAGACATTTTGACATGTAAATTAGGAAATTATCTCTTTTTTTTTCAGGTTGTTTATACTAAAGTAGCCTTATTACAGGTTCTGTAGTGTAGAATTTAGAGAATAAAAAGAAAAAAGCTTTTTAAATCATGTATCATACTTCTAATAAATGTTACACTTTTATAATACGTCTATAAAACTAAGAGTTATTTTTCCCTTTTCCATTTTCTTTTTACTCTTTTGCATTTCCTTTTTAAAGTTTTTATTTGAATAGGTAATATATACACATGGTACAAAAGCCAGTGAAAAGTAAGTCTCCTCAGCTACCCGTTATCAAACCAGTTTCTTTCCCCAGAGACATCCATGTTGTTTCATCCATATCTTCCCAGAGATATTTTATGCATGTATAGCATGTGTTTGTCTATGTGTGGTATGTTGTACTCTTTTGCACCTTTTTCATTTCATGAATATGTTGATGATTACCCCATTATGGTACAATAAAGGTGTCTCACTTGTTTAAAATAGCTGCAGCATATTTGAATTTTAGCAGACCAATAAATAAAGCTGCTTTTTGCTTTAGGAATTTGGAACCAGTTTGAAAAAAACTAGATGTGGTAGGAGATTAAAATACCACCTTCTTTAATGATGATAGGTGGGTTGGAGAATGTGGTTTAGATGTGCAGTCACAGTGGGCTCCCACCTAGTTCATCCCAGAATGGATCTTGATCACCTGGCACCAGAGCTTCAGAGCCCACCCCAGTGAGTTCACCACGTGGTGGGAAGCAGGCTGCAGTATCCCCTCTGTAGGCAGGCAGATCGGGAAGAGATGCCAGAAACAGTGAGCTGAGCATGACTTTGTTCCTTTCTGCATTAGCCTTTGGAGAGAAACCAGCATCCTTTTTTTTTTTTTTTTTTTTTTAAGTAGGATTAATATGAATCTGTGCTATATGTATAAGGAAAAACTCCTTTTTTTTTTTTTTTTTAACTCATATGTCTGTGGTGTACAGAGCTGTACATCTTGTTCTCGTCTCTGAATCACTGGAATAAATGATTTTAGGCTCATGGAACCTAGATTTTTATTTTTTCCAACTAAATAAAGAAATAAAAAGGAGTAAACTTACACATTTATAAATCATTCTTTGACGTATTTTTCATACCATTTTGCTTCTCAGTTTGTTTTTAATCATTGGATATTAGAACTGAAGAATTTTATGGAATTTTGACTCTAAAACTTTTTTTTTTTAAGAATGGTCAGTGGTCTTTTTTGACTTAGTTGAAACAAGGCAGTATTATTTTAGTCTTGTGAACTTTTCTGAAGTGTTCTAAGTATTTTATCTCTTTAAGTATAGATTCGCATTCTCAAGTCTCCACAAGTGGTGAAACCTGGTGAAAGGCACTTCAATATGGCAAAAAGTTACCCAAATGAAGAAAAAGATGCTTGGGATGTGAAGATGTTGCTAGAGGTAGGTCATGGAACCCTGAGTGTGATACTGTTTAACACCATTCTGTGATTTCTAAAAATATGGGTCATGTCTGTATTAATGAGGGGGTGTCTTAGAAGTGGTGAGCACCAGGGTCAGCACACCCCAGGTGATCCAGTGGTGACCTCGTCCTCTGTCGCTGGGCAGACAGCAAGGTGGACAGAACTGAAAGCGAAAATTGCTAGAAAGCAATGCTCCTTAATGGTAAAATCTCTGTGTATCTATTGAAGTAATGGGGCTTTAGGAAATAAATGGATACCCACCTTATTCAGAATAAATTTCTTATACATGATTTTGTTAGTTCAGGTCTCTTTGAAGCTTATTAGTAGACCTCTGAGGTCAGTAACTACCAAATGGTATGAAAATGTATTAGATGGTAGAGGTGTAACGTGGAGATCTGAAAGTACTCTAGGAAATTTTAAATCGGTGTGTTTTTATTCTGGTAACTAAGGATAACATAAATACTGTATGCCATACGGATTCTTGTCTTGACAAGATACAATTTATCGTTTTTGTCCCCGGGTGTCTGTCTGTGGGCTTCCCTAGTAGCTCAGATGGTAAAGCATCCACCTGCAATGCAGGAGACAAAGGTTTGATCCCTGGCTTGGGAAGATTCCTCTGGAGAAGGAAATGGCAACCCATTCCAGTATTCTTGCCTGGAGAATTTCATGGACAGAGGAGCCTGGCGGGCTACAGTTCATGGGGTTGCAAAGAGTCAGACACAACTGAGTGACTAACACACACTCTGTCTATACCATTGCTTTGTTGTAAAATGATCTTCTGTGAAGTGATAGCGTTTATCTTCTACTGTGTTGTTAACATGTTAGTTTCCCATGGCTGCTGTAACAAATTACCGCAAATTTAGCGGCTTAAACAGCACTTTGTTTATCTGATAGTTTCTAGACTTAGTCCATGCACAGTGTGGCTCATCTGGATTCTCTGGTTAGAGTCTCACAAGACTGAAGTGAAGTCAGGTTTTCAAAGCTTGAGTGGAATTAAGGCTATTATCAGTTTGAGATCCATAGAGTGCTGTATCTGTGTAATACTACTTAGCCACGAAAAAGAATGAAATTTTGTGATCTGCAACAACAGGGATGGACTTGGAGGGTCTTACGATAAGTAAATAAGTTAGAGAAGGATATTGTGTGATACCATTTACATATGCAATCCATAAATACAGCAAACTAGTGAATGTGGCGACAAAGAAATACTCACAGATGCAGAGAACAAATAAGTGGTTACCAGTGGGGAAAGGGAAAGGGCAATAAAGGGGTAGGGCATGAAGTGGTGTAAACCATTACGTATAAAATAAGCTACAAGGATATACTGTACAACATGGGAATATAGCCAGTATTTTATAACAACTATAAATGGAGTATAGCCTTTAAAATGTAAATTACTATATTGTACATCTGTAATTTATGTCTATCAACTATACTCCAGTTTAAAAAGATAAAAAATTGCAGTTGTACAGTATGGTAGTATTGTGGAATATTCAGTTGAAACATCTCTTAGTCTGATGTAACTGTTAATCTAATTAAGAGCACTTTGTTTTTTTAAAAGCAATTTAGTTTTGATATTGCTGAAGAAGCATCTAAAGTCTGCCTAGCACATCTTTTCACGTACCAAGATTTTGATATGGGAACCCTTGGCTTAGCTTATGTTGGTTCTCCCAGAGCAAACAGTCATGGAGGTGTTTGTCCAAAGGGTAAGTTTTCCATTTGTTCTATGAAATATATGGGAATAGCAAGGTGATTGGATTATAATATAATTGTGTCATAATAATTATAATTATTGAACAAGCCATTTGTTTCTTTTTTTCTGTAGCTTATTACAGTCCAATCGGAAAGAAAAATATCTATTTGAATAGTGGTTTGACCAGCACAAAAAATTATGGTAAAACCATCCTTACAAAGGTATGTTCTTTAATTTTTAAAAGAGTAGATTTTGAGTTTATTGTAGTGGGACCTCAGCAGTTACATATTTATGTAGATATCTTTTTTAAAAGTAATGCATACTGTTCTTTGTCTCTGCCTAAACAGATGTATGTTTTTAGTGACAAATATGAAAAGTATAAAGAAGAAAATATTGTCAGCTGTCAAACTTCTTTTGAGACCAATTGGGATTATTGTTTTTCCTAAAGACATCCTTTCTGGAGCCCTTCATCTGCAGCTCCCGATAAAGGACTGCTATCCAGGACATATAAGGAGTATACTGAAAACTCAGAAATAAAAAAACGAACAACCCAATTTTAAAATAGGCCAAAGATCTTAATAAATACCTCACCAAAGAAGACATACAGATGGCAAATAAGCATAATGAAAAGATGCTCAACACTGTATATTATTAGGCAATTGCAAATCAAAACAACAAGGAGAGCCCATTATAAAACTAATAGAATCGGTAATATCCAAAGTAGTGATAATACCAAATGCTAGTGAGGATGTGGAACAACATAAATTCTCATACATTGCTGGTGGGAATGCAAAATGGTGTTAATACAATCGCTTAGGAAGACAGTGTGGCAGTGTCTCAGAAAAATAAACATACTCTGGTGTTTCATTGGACCCAGCACCCTTAGTATTTAGTCAAAGGAATCCTCACAGAAGCCTGCCCGTGGATGTTTATAACATCTGTATTAGTGATTGCCAAGACTTGGAAGCAACCAAGATGTCTTTCCGTAGGTGAATGGATAAACAAACTGGTACATCCAGACAATGGAATACTATTAAACACTTTAAAAAAGAGCTATCAAGTTATAAACACATGGAGGAACGATAAATGTATATTATTAAGTAGAAGAAACCAATCTGTTTGATTCCATCTATATGACATTCTGTAAAAGGCAAAGCTATGGGGGCAATAAAAGGATGAGTGGTTGCCAGGTGGAGGGAGGGATGAGTAGGCGGAGTACAGAGGATTTTCTTTCGGGTGTTGAAACTATTCTGTATACTTTAATGATGGATATAAAACATGTGGGGACTTCTCTGCCAGTCCAGTGGTTAAGATTCTGCCTCCCAATGCAGGGAGTGCAGGTTCGATCCTGTGTCAGAAATCTAAGATCTCACATGCCCCATGGCCAAAAACCAAAACATGAAACAAGTAATGTGATAAAAAATTCAATAAAGACTTTAAAAATAGTTCACATCAAAAATAATTTTTTAAAAAAGAAAAAGACATCATGTATTTGCCAAAACCCATAGAAAGTACAACACAAAGAGCAAACCCTAATATAAATTATGGACTTTGGTGAATTAAAAAAAAAAATGAAATGGGATGAAAGAAAATATGATAAGCAGTTTTTGGAAACTTTAATTTCCAAAATTGTTTTTATGGTGTTCCTTTACCTTTTTGGCATTACAGTGTCATTAGTGGTTTGATTTCATGACATGTCTTCCAGACTTTTTCTATTGTTTAAGACACATGGAACAAAAAAATAAATTATTTACATGTTTTTTAAAGTGTTAGTCTCTTTTTTTTTTGAAGTGGATTAGAGAATCCACTAATGAATTTTTCCAAAGCATAGTTTGGAATTACTTCCCCATATTGTACCTTTGGGATTTGAATACTTTTTTGCTAAAAATGCAAAGTTTTCTTTACTACCATTTTAATATTAACACTTGGAAATCGTCAACACATTGGTTTCAGAATTGGGACTCTTTGTTTTAAAAAAATATACAATGTCTTGTAAACTATGCACAGATTTTTTTCATGTCCATGGAGTGATCCCTCCCCCCGCCCCCCGCTGCTACCACCAATCTCAGGGGGGAAAAAAAAATCAGTAAATTGTTATTTTATGCAGTTAAATATGGGAAAATTTTTTAGCTTTACTGGCTAAATTTACCATTCTATTCAGATAGAAATCCTCTGGTGATCTGATAGGTTCAGTACAACCCTTCAACTGGATTCTGAATAAAATCCTCTAGGTCATTAAGATCGTCACTGGACAAGAATTTAGTCACTGGGATAAGGAACATTGTTTTACTGTTCTTTAGTTAACTAGTTTTTTTTTTTTTTTTTTTTTTTTTTTTTCAGTTAGTTACCTAGTTTTAACCTTCCCACCACACTTAGATCTAACGGGAGTGTGACTAAGGGACCGGGGGGCTTGGGTGATTGGTTATTAGCTCTTTGGTTTATCAGTGCCAGGCGGTTTTGGAATGGCCAGTGTTTGGTTCCTCACTGAGTGTTCCAGTCTATCTTTTAATTTATATTTTCTTACATTGATTTAAATTCATCCATATACTACTACTTAACAGTATTCAATACAATCTTAAATATTCCATTTAATTTCTATAACTCATAGAAGAAGTCATAGTCCAACTGTTGCCCTGTTGTTGATCTGAATCTGACTGATCAGGTCCCATTTTAAGAGAACGGAGCCCAGCTGGCCACAGCAGGTGATGGTTAGGTGTTAGGAAGTAACGTTTTCCCTGTGTGATCCTTCAGGAAGCTGACCTCGTTACAACTCATGAATTGGGGCACAACTTTGGAGCAGAGCACGACCCAGATGGTCTGGCGGAATGTGCCCCAAATGAGGACCAGGGAGGGAAGTACGTCATGTACCCCATAGCTGTGAGTGGCGACCATGAGAACAATAAGGTACATGTCTTCTGGCGCTTTTTTTTTTTAATGTGATTAGGGAAGAAGAGATGACGCTGAATGATAATGAGAGCCCAGGAAATCTTTCCATTCATGCTGCAGTCCACAGGGTCACAACGAGTCGGACATGACTGAGTGACTGAACAGCAGCAGCTAGGGATGGAACTGCACGTTAACAAGTACTGTGAAACATGGTCCATCTAAATCTGCTCATTTGGACTGTGTGTCGTCAAGGTTAATCATGTGTTGCTTTGAGCTGTATGGAAAATTAATTATTTCATGCCTTGCACTGGAGTCCTAGTTTGCAGGGTTTGGTGGGCTTAGACTTTCAGTTAAAATTTTCTTTCATTTACAAGTGTATCATTCATATTAACTCTACATTGCTTCACAATTTGCATGTTTTAATAAACTTTTGCAACAAAATATGTAATTTGTCAGATGTAAGTGTCCTGTGGGTAAGGCCCTTGCCTTTCTGGTTTACAGCTCTGTCTCCAGTGCTCATTCAGGGTACCTGGTATGCAGTAAATAATATTTACTTTGTCAAGTAAGTAGAGAGATCATATTCTGTTGAAGGTGTCTAGAATACTCGACACTCGTTGACGGTGTCTAGAATACTCGACACTCGTTGACTTGGGACATGGGAAACAGCTTCAGAGACTTCCTGAGAGTGGCTGTGACTCATTCGTAGAGTCTGAACTGAAAGTCTTCATAGACGTCTGTCTGATCCTTTTTCCTTTTTGCAAGAGAATGGAAAGTAGGGCTGAAGATTCCAAGCTTCTAATCATGGCTTGGTCTTTCTGGTGACCAGTGCCTACTCAGAGTCTGCTCATTACAACAAAAGACACTCCTATTACCTTGGAAATTACGGAGGTTTCAGGTGCTCTGTGCCAGGAGCTGGGGCCAGAGACGAGTGTATGTTTTATACTGTCTCATGAGGGTCTTGTGCTCTCTGCTCCTCAGGGGTCTCATGGCGCTTGTCTGGGTGGCAGATGAAGCCATTGTAGTGATTTGCAGACTGTGGAGGCCCTGTCTCTAAAAGTACTCGGGCTGAGTTTTACCCAAATCTTGTTCCACTTTTCTGGATATTTTCAATTGTTTGGGAACTGGACTCTTATTATAGAGCATCAGGGAAACTGGCCACAGGTAGGTCACTTCTGTGGTTTTGTATATCAAGTGCACAAGCTAGGGGTCAGCTGTAGCAACTCAACGTAAGATCCTGGGAACCCATGAGGACCTTTAGGTAGTAATTTGGAATTTAATCTTTTAATAGACTACACACACACACACACACACACACAGTATCACACCTCTTACTAAACTCAACTGTTAAAAACTTTAAACATGGATCACTGATGTAAATTCAGGGAATCAGAGCAGACGTGTTCTGCAGGCCTGGATCATTGTATCTAGGAAGACAGGGGTCTGCCTGGTTCTCAGTGTC
Source organism: Okapia johnstoni (assembly GCA_024291935.2). NCBI lineage: Eukaryota > Metazoa > Chordata > Mammalia > Artiodactyla > Giraffidae > Okapia > Okapia johnstoni. The sequence continues at coordinate 53,061,681 of CM044306.1, read as the reverse complement.
CCCGCAGTGGGGCCACTCTGAGCCCGAGGTGGCTTAGTCTGGTGACTCATGCCCGACTGGTGGGGGTGTTTGGTGTCAGCATTTGTGTAGCTTGCTTTCCTGTGAAGAATTTTAGGCTCTTCACCAAATTCACATAATGTTTCTAGCCTCCTACAGAGGAAGGTGCCGTGCAAATGGCATTTAAAGGCAACAGTGAACCTGATAAGCCTTCAAGCTGGTTCTGGTTGTGGCTTTTGCGTCAAAGTTTGTCCCTGGAGAATAACCATAAACATTACCTGAATTTTTATGTTATCTTGGGTCCTATGTGGCCTTTTTTCTCTTAAGATGTTTTCAAACTGCAGTAAACAGTCCATCTATAAGACCATTGAAAGCAAGTCCCAGGAATGTTTCCAAGAACGCAGCAACAAAGTGTGTGGGAACTCCAGGGTGGACGAGGGCGAGGAGTGCGATCCCGGCATCATGTACCTCAACAATGACACTTGCTGCAACAGTGACTGCACGCTGAGGCCGGGTGTGCAGTGCAGGTGAGGGGTGCAGCATGGTGGGTGTGCACGTGCCTAACGAGGGGTCCCCAAAACGGTGGGCTGCAAATGCAGGGCCTTTCAAATCATTAGAGGGCCTGTGAAGTGTGTGTCTACCCCTGTACAGCAAGAAAAATGTTTTTTGGAAAGCAATTTGACATTCCATGACAAATCCTCGGTCTTGTATCCTCTCTGCTGTAGCGATGCCATAGTACAGAGAATCCTAAGGAAGCAGGGATGTCCGAAGATGACTTAGCAAGGAGGTTCATGGCCACATTCTTTCATAACAATCCTGGGACATAAACTCATTACTGTGTATCTATGCTGTAGAATAGCGTTGAAGAATGCTGTTGAATCACAGAAACTAAATGTGGAGGAAGGTTTAGTTATAAACCTCTAACTTGTTACAGGTTACAAGTTAGAAGGTCTTGTATTTCCATTTTTAATATCCCTTGCCTGGCTTAGAAGTAGAGGGGGTAACTTTAATTTATGGTGAGTGACAGATTTAACTGTATAGAGTGCATATTAACACTGTAAATACTGACCAGGCTGCCTAGTTTCTTGACTATTGATTGCCTTGTGGGGCTGGCTTTTGTTTTTGTTCTGTTTTTTTTTGCTTTAATTTTTGGCTGGGTCATGTGGCATGAGGGATCTTAGTTCCCTGACCAAGGAGCGAACTGATGCACCCTGCATTGGGAGGTCACTGGACCACCAGGGAAGTCCCTTTTTAAAAAAGTCCCTTTAAAAAAAAAATGGACTAAGTGAATGAAAACCAAGGACACCAAGGTGTTTTAAAGATGAATCACTGTGGACCACTCTGCTGCCCATGTCTGCATCAGGAAGGGCAGAGGGACCGTGTCCGGTGGTGCCAGCACCTGGGAGCCTGTGTAGCAGTGAGTGGCCCCAGCCAGGAGACTGCCCTGCCCTCTCAGGGCCCTGTGGCATGACCATAGTCTGTGCTGTGAAGCTGGCCACTGACTTGGACTGTGTGTTCTTCCTCTGCAGTGATAGGAACAGTCCTTGCTGTAAAAACTGTCAGTTCGAGACGGCCCAGAAGAAGTGCCAAGAGGCTATTAACGCTACTTGCAAAGGCGTGTCTTATTGTACAGGTATGTCCTCCTGGTGGTTCTCTTAGAATGATTTGTTCAGATGGGTATGCCTCTGTTTGAAAGCAGAGCTGTGTTTCATTCAGATGAATCTGACCTTTTACCTTATGGACAGAGTTGAGTTGATCACAGCATGCTTTGCATTGGTCACTGCAAGACCTGCAATCATTCACTTCCATTCTCCTTTCCCTCATAGGCATCAGCTTTAATGTCTTTGATATTTGCCTGGATACGTGTATGTCCTTAAGATAATCTGTTATTTTTTTGTTGCTGTTGTTGTTGAGTTGCTAAGTTGTTTGTCCAACTCTTTGTGACCCCATGGACTATAGCCCACCAGGCTCCTCTGACCATGGAACTTCCCAGGCAGGGATGCTGGAGTGGGTTGCCATTTCCTCCTCCAGGGGATCTTCCCCACCCAGGTTTTGAACCTGCATCTCTGCATCTCCTACATTGGCAGGCAGAGTCTTTACCACTGAGCCACCTGGGAAGCCCGTTATTTTCTGTACATATTTTTTTTTTAATATTTATTTATTTGGCTGCACTGGGTCTTAGTTGCAGCATGTGCGCTCTAGTTTCCTGACCTGGGATCGAATTCGTGGCCCCCTGCAGTGGAGCACAGAGTCTTAGCGGCTAGACTACCAGGGAACTCTCTACATGTGTGTTTTTAATGTACCAAAATGATACCATACATTAGATCTTTTTTGAAAACTCAATGCCATGTTTTTACAGTTGTGTTTTCTATTGCTTTGTATTTCTGTGTGTGTCTAGTTCATTGTTTTGGGCCCTTGCTGGGTTTCCAGTGATTTATTGTGTTTGCTTATCTGTTCACCAAGCAATAGCTGTTAGGATTTCTCTCCTAATACTGCCCGTAGGACTACACTGGGCATCCTCACATATCTCCTTTGGGAGCCATGAGGGCTTCCTAGGTGCATAGGGAAGCATGGAATTGCTTAGTCGTGGAGGGTGGCACTCCACTGGTTTCTGGAACAGCAGTAAGGGTTAGTCAGTGCCACTGTGGGGTGTCCAGGTTCCTGTATTCTGATGTCCTTATCAACACACTGTATTATGTAGCTCTTTTTTGCCAGTCTGAGTATAAAGTGATTTCTTCTCCTTATTTACATTTTTCATGAACATTTCTATATTTGTTAGCTATTTAGATTTCCTCTGTGCATAATTGGTTCATTTATTTGGTCCTTTTATAAAAATTGGGCTTAATTTTTGCTAGTATTGATTTGGAGTTCTTTCATGATAATCCATTTGGTTTAAATACTGCATATGCCTTAGTCCTATCTGTTGTCCTTTGGAACAGAAATCTTTCACTTGAATCACATCTGTCATTTTGTTTCTCTGTGTGTGTGTGTATTTTTTGAGTTGTGGATCATTACAAAGATAATTTCCACAGTTGGTTCTGTTAGCTTCATAATTTTATCTTTTACCTTTAGGACTTTAATCTGTCTCGAGCTAGTTTTAAGATTATCTGTATTGACTGTCAATATTCCCTGTGGTTCTGTCCTTTCAAAAATTCCTTTCAAAAATCTCCAAGCTGTATTATCAGGTACATGTTCTCCACATCTTCTTGGTCTTGCTATTCTTTCATCACTATGTAATGCTCCTTTCTGACCCTTGTGATTTAATTTTTGAAATTTTTATTGGAGTACAGTTGATTTACAGTGTTGTGTTAGTTCCAGGCACACAGCAGAGTGAATCAGTTATGCACATACTCTTTTAAAGTAATATTCAGTTTGCTACCTGTGTGGTCATGGTGTCCTTCTTATTTGTCTGGTGTATCTATTCCATCTTATATTTTTTCATTTATATATCCTTTGGTTGCTTGCCTTGATTTTTATAACAGCTTTATTGAGAGATAATAAGCATATCATACCACCTGTCTACTTGAAGTGTAAGTTCAGTGGTTTCTAGTATATTCATGTTTGTGCATCCACCTACCAGTCAGTTTTCATTGCCTCAGAAAGAAACCCAGACCCTTTAGCTATCATTTCAAATCTCCTCATCCTCCCAACTCCAGACAACCACTACTTTACTTTCTATGTCAATGGATTTGCCTAATCTGGATGTTTCATATAAATGGAATCATACAAATGTGTGCTGCTTTCAGGATGTTTTCAAGATTAATCCATGTTGTAGCATGAATCAGTCCTTTGTTTATTTTTATTGCTGAATAATATTCCATTATATGGATATATCACATTTTCTTATTCATTCATCAACTGATGGATTTTTGGATTGTTGCTGCTTTTTGGCTGCTGTGAGTAATGCTACTATGCAGATTTGTGTGCAAGTTTTTGTGTAGACTTAGGTTTTTATTTCTCGTGTGTCTGTGTGTGTGTGTATCCAGTTGTAGAATTGCTGCGTCCTGGGTACATCTGTTTAATCCTTTGAAGAAATGCCAGGCTGTTTTCCAAAGTGACTACACCATTTTTACATTCCCACCAGCATGTGTGAAGGTTCCAATTTCTACAAATCCTCACCAATGCTTGTTATTATTTGTCTTATTTTTTTGGCCGCTCTGCACAGCATGCAAGATCTTAGTTCCCCGACCAGGGATCAAACCCGTGCCCCCTGCAGTGGAAGTGTTGTCCTGACCATTGGACTGCCCGGGAATTCCCCTGTCTTTCTGATCACAGCCATCCTAGTGGATGTGAAGTTTTATCTCACTTCGATTCTTCTTTCAGCTTTTAAATGTGCATTTTATGTTACTCATGATTCTAACATTCTGCGATCTGTCAGTATCACATTTGTCAAATATCAGGAACCTTGGTATCTCAGTCAACCTTTAAAAAACACTTTCTAGCTGTGCTCACTGTTGTCTTTACTGTAATAAAACAGTTTTAGGAAGGTGCTTTCTTTCTAAATACGTGTAAAACAATTTGAAAAAAGATTTCCTTATCAAAGAGACTTTTGTTCCCATGGTATTTATATGAAGTAGCAGCAGCATCACTTGGGCTCCTGTTAGAAATGCTCGGGCCCCTCCCTGGGCCTCCTGCACCAGCCACTCTGTGGACAGAGCCTAGTGCTCTGTCGCGGCATCCCCTGGGGGGGCCCAGTGTCTGCTCCACTCGGAGGACTGTGCTAAATAGGTGATGCTGTGTTCTTAATTATTTTCCTGTGCATCTTCACACTCTGATTTAATCTTTTAAGAACAGATGTTCAACAAAAAGCATTTTTTTTTTTTGGATCTGCTGAAAGCAGTGTGACATAAATATGGTGACAGTGCAGAGTATAAACCTGCACTGAACTTGCTGTCCTTTTCCCAGAGCTTGCTTTCAGTGGGGGTGAGTTGTCTGTAAGACAGTCTTGTTGACACTTTGAATGCCCAGTATGCGTAACAGATTTTCATAAAATCAGAGGCAAAGGTTAACAGCTTAAGTGTGTCATCTGCGTTAGGTGGTTAATGAAAGTCTGCTTCTGTGGGAAAAAGGGCAGAGTCCTTTAAGTTCATAGACCTTTAAGTCTGAATTCTTTTGATTGGTTCCGTTCTTCACTTGGGGGCTTCCCTGGTGGTTCATCTGGTAAAGAATCTGCCTGAAATGTGGGAGACCTGGGTTCTGTCTCTGGGTTGGGAAGATCCCCTGGAGAAGGGAAAGGCCACCCACTCCAAAATTCTGGCCTGGAGAATTCCATGGACTGTATAGCCCATGGGGTCGCAAAGAGGTGGACACGACTGAACAACTTTCACTTTCATTCCTCACTTGAAAGGCCAGGCCTATGGTGTCTTCATACAGTCGTTTTTCTCTTCTCTTTTAGCATTGACTTTTAACTGCTTGTGCTTTTCATTTTCCAGAATGAGGCACTCGTTTCACCCATTCTCCTGAATTTAACATTTTTGGGTGGCTTTTCTTTGTCCTTAAGAATCACTGATTCTTTCAAGAAATATCTGTGGCTTACCTACAGTGTGACAGGATTGGACATACATTGATTCATTAATAGATTTGGGTTTTGCTCTCCTAGAGCTTACCAGTCTGGTGGTCAGAAACAGAAAAGAACCACAGATAATCAAATAGATGCACACTGTAAGACGTGCTGTGAAGGGGAGAAGTGGTGTGTAGTGATAGGGCCTGATAAGATGAGGGGCCTCCAGCGGAGGTGGGGTCCTCAGGTTGTCTGGGGGAGGAGATACTTGAGAGAAAATGTAAAGGGTGAGGAAGGCCAGCCTGGCCTCCTGAAAGAGAAAGACAAGAACCCTCTGGGGACTGAGCAGCGTGCGTTAAGGTTCTGAGGTGAGAGGAATGGAAGAAGGTGAAGAAGGGTGGCCGTCGTGGCGGGCGTGTGGGCTGGGGAGGGCTGTGGGCAGGAGGCGCTCTGGGGGAGTGTGTGGTCAAGTCAGGGCTCACAGGCGTCTTTTGTTAGTGGCAGTAGTAGGGATCTGTTTTATATACACATTCTTTTATACTCACGTTTTGTTTCACTACGAAGAGGTAAAAGCAGGATACCTGGAACGTGTAGGTCCTGATGGAGGCAAGGCTGCGGGGCTGAGTGGACACTGGGCAGCGCACTGCTTGGCGCGGTGCTCCCCAGCTCCCGATGGAGCAGGTCCGGGTGACTCACGGTGACCGTGTGCCCTACACTGCAGGTAACAGCAGCGAGTGCCCGCCTCCTGGAAACGCCGCTGATGACACTGTGTGCCTGGATCTCGGCAAGTGTAAGGACGGCAAGTGCGTGCCCTTCTGCGAGCGCGAGCAGAGGCTGGAGTCCTGTGCGTGTAATGGTGAGCGTGTGCCCCTGCCCGTCCTGGCGGGGAGACGGAGGTGGCCCTTGCCTGCCAGCCCGTCCCCGCCCTTGGGGGCCCAGCAGGGTCAGGGCAGCAGAGGAGCGCGTGTGTATGAGGCTCTGCTCTATTTCAGAAACTGACAACTCATGCAAGGTGTGCTGCAGGGACCCCTCGGGCCGCTGCCTGCCTTACGTCGACGCCGAACAGAAGAACTTATTTTTGAGGAAGGGCAAGCCCTGTACAGTAGGCTTCTGTGACATGAATGTGAGTATTTATTTATGTACAGTATTTATTCATGTGAAGCTTTTGTTTTGTAAATGCTTGGCTTTGCAAATGGAAGGAAATCAGAACACAGACAGTGCCACGTCTGACCACTGTCCTCGTGAGAGTGTCCAGGTAGGTTCTGTGGGTGTCTCAGGAGACCGCACAGGCCCTGGGGGCTTCATGCTAAAGCTGGTTGCTTTTAAGCAATGAGTCCACTTACATACCCTTGCGTGGAAAATCCCACGCACAGAGGAGCCTGGTAGGCTACAATCCATGGGGTTGCAAAGAGTTGGACATGACTTCACTTCCCACTTACTTGGTTTTCTAGGCTAATTGTAAAACTTATGCTGCAGAACTGTGGGCTGTGCCCTTGAAATGGGTACAGAGTAGGTAGGAACGACCTGCTGGCGGCCTGACCCGCCTTCGTCAGACCCTTGTGCTCCTCACAGAAACAAGACTATCCTGGCCCACTCACAGAAGAGGGTTGCTAGGGGCTTGGGAGGCTTCTGCAGGCTGTCTGGTTGTGTTGTGTGTGTGATCAGTGCAGTCTTTACTGGAATTGGCCCATCTTTAACAGGCTGGTTTTCTTGAGTTTGTCTTCTGGTGACTCTAAATTCGCTTATAAAAATGGACTTTAGGTCCCCATTTCAGTGTGTCACAGATGGGTCTCTTGGCTGTTTGGTTTCAGTGGATCCCTCTTCACGTTAGTTATGTTTTAACGTGAAGGAAGCCAAGTTCTTTCTAAACACCTGACATTTTCTGTTCTAAGGGCAAATGTGAGAAGCGAGTGCAGGATGTCATCGAGCGTTTCTGGGAGTTCATTGATAAGCTGAGCATCAATACTTTCGGTATGTGGTTTCCCCGGGTGGGAGGCTGCTTAGAACTGAGCTAACTGCCCTGACAACATTAGAAAGTGTGGTTTCAGACTGATATGCCCGAATCTTGCAATGGGCTTCCCTGGTGGCTCAATGGGTAAAGAATCCTCCTGCAATGCAGGAGACACAGGTTTGATCCCTGGGTTGGGAAGATTCCCTGGAGAAGGAAATGGGAACCCACTCCAGTATTCTTGCCTGGAGCATCCCATGGACAGGGCAGCCTGGCAGGCTACAGTCCATGGGGTCACAAAGAGTCAGACGCAACTGAGCGACTAACAGTCCTGCAATAGAGGATGGAAATAGTCACCACTTATGTTCTGAAATGTCTTTGTTGGCTAAAAAAAAAAAAAAATGGACTTACAGGTCTGCACCTGTATAGCATGGATACACAGATTTTCAGACAAGGGAAGAGAAAGTACAGACTGCTTTACTAGAAATGAACTCTTGACAGCATAAGCGTGCATCAGATTGTAGACTGCAAGCTGTAGACTGCCAGAATCCTGCTTGATGTGAGAATCATTTATTTACAAGTGGGTCTCAGCTTTTCCCACTCCAGTACTCTTGCCTGGAAAATCCCATGGATGGATGAGCCTGGTAGGCTGCAGTCCATGGGGTCGCTACAAGTTGGACACGACTGAGCGACTTCACTTTCACTTTTCACTTTCATGCATTGGAGAAGGAAATGGCAACCCACTCCAGTGTTCTTGCCTGGAGAATCCCAGGGACGGGGGAGCCTGGTGGGCTGCCATCTATGGGGTCGCACAGAGTCAGACACGACTGAGGTGACTTAGCAGCTCAGCTTTTCCAGAAGTGAGGATGCACATTGTGTCCTCTAGGGTGCATAACTGAGATTAGTCCCAGAAATAACCACAGTGCCCAGACAGTAGCAGCACTGTCTTGGCGAGCATCGTTCCTAGAACGAGCCTCCTCCAGCAGGAGCCCCCTGTGCCGTTCCTCTGGGGACCAGTGGGTCCCCCGTGTGTGACCTGTCCTCCACAAGTGTGTTGGGCCGTTCTGGGGAGAGCGCCCATGTGTGGGGAGGTGCTCAGGTCTCGCGTGAGTGGCATGAGTCCGGCCTCTCAGTGCCAGCTCTGTCGCGGTACCCCGCCGGCAGTCTGTGCCCCGACACCTGATGATACTCTAAGAACGCTGCTTTTCAACTTCTGAGTCCTTGCTCAGGACATTCACTGGAACTGTTCACAGGGAAGTTTCTGGCAGACAACATCGTAGGTTCCGTCTTGGTTTTCTCCTTGATATTCTGGATTCCTTTCAGCATTCTGGTCCACTGTGTGGTAAGTACCAGTTTTTAAGTAATTGAAACATTTTGTTAAACTTGAGCACCTCCAACCATAAAGCTGTTTTGAAAAGATAAAATTTATTCTTAGAAAACTCTGACCTCTTTCTGATGACATTGTTGGTGTTACCCCTAGGAAAGCATATCTTGTTAAAAGACTAAATTTTAAAAAATGGTATTTTTTGTGTGTGGCCATTTTGGTCTCGTGTGTAATTTCTGAAGAATTTTATACTTTCTAAGCACCAGAGACTGTGTAGCTGGACTTGTCTAGGACTTCTGAGTGAAGCTGTGGCACGAACATTTTCAGGCTGTTGTCACTGCGCAGATGGCAACCAGAGTCATCCAGAGATGTTGCCCCGTCTCGTCCAGGGTCCAGCAGCACCATTTGGGGTGTTCAGATCCTTCCCTGTGAGGACACGGAGCAGTCGTTTGATTGTTCAAGACGAGTAACAGCTAACAAGCTTGGTTGCACTTTGAGAAGCTCCAGTACTTTACAAGTTTTCTTATAAATCCATTCTCCTTGCTTCTGTGGGAAAGTGAGGATCTGTCTGCTGTGCAGAGTTGAGGAGCTCAGACCCAGGCTTCCAGGCTTTTGCTCTGAAATCCCTGAGCAGGGTCCCTCTCGTGAGCACTTGGGAAGTTCAGTGCAGGGAACTCTCGAGTCTTCATGGCCCCGGCCGCCTTCCCTCGCGGCGCTGTTCTGTGACGGTTCTTCCTCAGGTTGATGAGCCTGGTGGGCCTGAGGAAACCTCTGCTCCAGCCCAGCTCTGTTAAGAGAGTTGAATCTCTGACACATGGCGACAGTGTCATCCATTACAGAGGCCTGACCTCTGATTTCTGAGCGGAGCTGCCGACAGGAGGGTGGGCAGTGGCTGGTTTCCAAGCACAGAAGACGGTCAGGGCAGTCAGGCCTGGGCTCGGCCTCCTGCCTCGCCCGTGGTCACCTGTCACTAGTCAGCCCCAGACAGGGAGCAGGGCAGAGGGGGGGACCATGTGTCCAGCCTTCCAGAGTATGACTTGAGGGCCAGTTCAAGACTGGAGGCCTAGTTCCTCTCAGAGTTTGGGCCACAGAAGCTCAGGACACACTGAGAAGAGTACTGAGGCTGACGGGTCTGGGGCACTTTGAGGTCAGTGCCCAGTGAGGCCGCGGGCACTGCCCCTCCGCCTCCCAGGGCTGCCCTCAGGGTCAGCCTTGTCTCTGAGTGCTGAGCATGCACGGAGGTGCCCTGGTTGTTCCTGCCCAAGGTGTGGGGCGAGTCTCTCAGAAAAACAGCACTTAAACCTTGCCTGTTTCTGCAGTTAAAAAACATACTTCCTTCAAGTGTAAGAGGAAGCACTTGTGGCAGAACCCCTCAAGCTTGAGTAGACCTCACACTCATCTGCTGGACCTGCTCCCTCTTCCTTCGACTCAAGCTCTAAGCTAGCTCTTCACAGTCACTGTTAGGAGGGGCTTAGGCGGACGGAGCCTGTACTGAGCAGGCTGCAGGAATGACCCCGCTCTTCGTGTCTTTCTAGGATAAGAAACTGGATAAGCAGTTTGAGTCTCTGTCTCTGTTCCACCCCAGTGTAAGTATCTCACACAAAGGGAAGTTGTTTTTGGTTGTGTTTGGAGGCCTGCTAAGCAGAGACCTTCACTGCCTCCCCTGCTGCACCTTCTTTGGCTGGAGGGCCGTCTTCAGGCAGGCAGGATGTGAACGTGAATTCTCTTGACAGTGACCTTTTGGTCAGTTGTTTGGATGGAGACTGATACTACAGAGGAGCGCCGCTCTGCCCTCCCCGCAGCCCTGAGTGGTTGGCTGTTCAGCGCTGACATATTTTCATGTTTGGAGAGCTTTTCTTGTCTTGGGATCTTAACTTGACAAGGGTTCTTCTGCCTCTCTTGGGTCTTCACACATGGGTTGTCAGGACACTTGGCAGCTGTTTAATTGCTTCTGAGGGTGCTTTCCTCAGAAGGTGGGTGGGGATCAGGGTGCTGGTGGGTGCAGCCATCTGGTGGGTCTGGCGGGGCTCACCCCCTGCCCCGTGTCTCTCCAGAACGTCGAGATGCTGAGCAGCATGGACTCGGCATCGGTGCGCATCATCAAGCCCTTTCCTGCACCCCAGACCCCTGGTCGCCTGCAGCCCACCTCCGTGATGCCCCCCGCGCCCTCCGCGCCCCTGGCCCCGAAGCTGGACCACCAGCGGATGGACACCATCCAGGAGGACCCCAGCACGGACTCGCATGCTGATGAGGATGGCTTTGAGAAGGATCCCTTCCCAAATAGCAGCGCAGCTGCCAAGTCCTTCGAGGATCTTACAGACCATCCGGTCATCAGAAGTGAAAAGGCCTCATCCTTCAAGCTGCAGCGTCAGAACCGCGTGGACAGCAAGGAGACCGAGTGCTAGTTCCCAGCCGCACACTGGGCTCTCTGACTTTGTGGACAGAATATTTTTTATGGATTTGACCTCAAATCACTGCATATTTTTTGTGAAGATTTGGGAGAAATAAGGAAGTGACTTCACAGCAGATGCTGGTCATGTGTTTGGACTTCCTTTGCATACGTAATACTGGTGTGGTCAGGCCCTTTTCCTTTGAAGAGGTAAGGTGAATCTGGCTTATTTTGAGGCTTTCAGGTTTTAGTTTTTTTTGATCTTTAAAGTATCCTTCAACCTGTGGTGCAAAACCAGAAACTATGGCTGGATTAGGTTATAAATATTTACATTTTTGTAAATTAACTTTTTACATTGAGAATAGCACTGATTAGGGAGATGATCAGTTTCTTTTTTAAATACACTGTAATGACCTGGTGAACATAGGCATGTAGTGGTTTTGTGTGAGGGTAACTGGACACATTTACTTTTTGCTTTCAAGACAAAGGGAGATAAAACCAACAAGTTATACATTCTCTCCAAAATGTGGGTTCTGTTTCTAGGCAGTCCTAGGTAATACCTAGAACTTGTAACAGAAGAAGGGAATTAAAACTAAGAAATAAGTTAGATTAATGTTTCTTAATTCTAAATTGTTAGAATTTCTAATTTCTAGAATTAAAACAATCTAGCTTATAGTGAAGGTTACAAATTATAGCCAAATGAATCTACAAAATCCTGCCAACTGTTTCTGGACCCTAGTTAGCTGGGCAGTTTTTCTGTGTTTCGTAAGTATCTTCATGTGTCAGCACTGTTACCATGCTCTTAAAACATCTGCCACTCAGAAAACCTGAACTACTTCAGAGTAAGGTATGGTCGTCTCTGTGCAAACACTAGTGGCCAAGAGGGTATGTGAGATGGTTCTTGCCAAAGGAACGGGGTGTGATGTGCTGGCTTGGGGCTTTCTCCCCATACAACTGACTTCCAAAAACCCTTCGTATTCACCTGTGTTCGTTCTTGATATAGTGCTTCAGTAACATCTGCGTTTACTATGTGAAGGATAAAAACCATCAGGTTGAATTCTGATCTGTTTTAAAAGCTTTTTTCTCCTAAGTACTGAAATGTGCTCACCAGCCAACACATTTTAACTGAGGTAACTTGTAAGCTTTGAGGGCAATCATCCAAACCTGTGACAAATCATATCTTTTTTCCTAAGGACGTTTGTTACGCAGATACCTGTTACACTAATACTTGAACCTGTACCTTATGGTATTTGCTGTCTCTAACTAGTCATGATATTCTAACATTGTAGTTACACTTCTGCAATCAGATAGAAGGTGAGTGGGGTGTGTGGGTGTATGTATGAGTGAATGTAAGAAAACCATTTTTTATAAAATTGTGACTTTTTAAGAAACAAAACTGTCTTTACCTTTTTTTCCACTTATTAACAAGCTGCTCTGGGCGTATTTTGTAGCTGTGGCACAGATGACACCTGCATCAATCAATAAATATTTATTATCAAAACCTGATGTACCTAGGCACAAAGCTGTTCTCAGAAAATTCTAATGAGTTTATTCATCTTAGTGGCAGATAGTACTTCTTTTTGTTCCAGAGTCATGACCAAAGACTTAAAACATTCTAAAAAAAAATTCTTCAACCACTTATCTTGGGGTCTTTGTCCACCAGCGACTTCATGTTCTGTAGACAGACAGCGGGATCTGGTTCTCCGTGACTAGTGATCCCCATCTCCCAGGAGACTGAGTTCCGGTCTTGCTTCTGCTATGTCTCGCCAGTAGGGGAGCAGAAAAGGCAGGGAGGAGACTTTCTTCTCTATCAAAGGCCAGAGATGGGAGAACACAAACTCATTTCCTTTTGGTGATAAATGTAGTCCGTCTGACAAATAGGAGGAAAAGTCCTGTGAGGGGTGAGAACTCGGTTAAAGGTGTGTGCTGGTCTGCCGGTGGCCCTCTGGAGCTGCCCTAGCTTGTCCCATGCCCCCCGTCCTGTGCGGAGGCTCCAACTGTATAGGACACACGGAGTGCCCCAAGCTCAGGGAGCGCCTGAGCTAATGTGTCCTTCCGGCTCGGCAGATGGAAGAAGAGAATCAGTGAGTGAATACAGCACTCGACTGTGATCAACAAAGTTAAACTCGTGAAAAACAGCTTGACACACTGGACCCTGTGTGTCTTGACTCTTAGTCTGGGTATTATATTGACAGGTGCGCGATTAGGTGAAAAGAATCTGTACCATCCAGCCAAAGAGCCCAGACGCCCCGCTGACCCGCAATCTCAGGAACACTGACCGAGGGAGCCCTTTCTCCTCTGGGGAGGGGTCTTTCCCCTCTGCTCGAGCCCTGCCCCGCAGCAGAATCGGGAGCTGGCTCAGGACTTGCAGGCTGCACCACTCCTGGGCCTTAGTTATCTCAGCTCTGCTGAAGTTCGAGCAGGTGGCCTGGCCACCAAGGAAGACCTTCCCAGCTTCTAGACCCCTGGGAAGTTCTTTCAGACATGACGCACTGAGAGCCGCTAGCCCCCTTTCTCTAGCAGCAGTACATTCCCACACCACCTGACCATTTAGTGCTTATTCATTTCACTACCTGCCAACTCCTGTCAGAGGGGTTCCTAGAGCATGATGCCAGCTGCTGAATGCAAGGAGAGAACATGGCCAAGCTAGGGGTGCTGCGACTGCAGGCTCTCCCGGAACCTCTCGAGGTCCTCCCCCGCGTCCGCTCCGTCCCAGCGGAGGAGGGGACCACCCATCCGACCCTCTGCACTGGGTCTCCGCCAGGACTGCGCACACCACTGTACCTGACCGTCCTTCTGCATCAGGGTCCACAGGTCGAGTGCCTCAGCCCCACAGTCCTGGGCTACTTGTAAACAGGCCCTGGCATATTCACCAACAACCGAGTTCAGGCGATTTAATTTGCAGCCTGTTGATAAAAGAGAAAATCCAGGTGCAACTAACAGACCCAGGTGCTGGCCTCTGTGCAAGTCCTACTACTTGGAGGGCTTCTCAGGGCAGATAGACGGGTACCTGCTGACGGACCCGAACTGGCCCACCATGGGGCACAGGGGACCCAGGACGGGCCTCGCAAGTCACGCGTGTTCTGCTCCCCAGCACGGGACCAAGGCCGATGGAACCATGAAGGGCGTTTAGGGGACACCAGGCAGATGGGTGGGGGCAGGTGAGTGGCCTGGCTAGAGCCCTGGCTGGAGGTAGATGGAGTCGGGCTGGGGGCCAGCGCAGGGTGTGGTGGGGAAGACTTCGGGGCCCAAATGCCTGAATTGGTGTATGGAACGAGAGGCCGCTGCCGGACGGCAGGGGGCTAGAGCCACCTGTTGACTCTGAACCAGAGGTGAGAGCCGGAAGGGGCCACAGCGCTCAATTTTTCTGCAAAGGGCTGGCCCCTACACACTTTCTGTCGACAGGAGACATGATGGGGGCTCTTCTGTGACCTCTATTGACTGAAAGCGGACAGACAGGGAATTACAGACCCCTGAGGACACAGCCCTGTGTCCGGGAGCCCAAACTCACCTTGCTGGAGGCACTCCTGTGCCCATGCGGCCTCGCAGAGCGGGGGTGGCGTGATGAGGATGAGCCTGCCCTCGGGCACGTCCACGGACCGCAGGTACTGCACCATGCTCCTCAGGTTTGCCACGAACTCCTCGAGGGGCACATGCTGCTTGGGGTTCTCGTCTGTTCGGGAGGGAGATGGACACTTCAGCCCCAAAGCAGGCTTGTTTTAAGGGTGACAGGTCAGGCTGACGCACGTTCACAGCTGGGCCCCAATCCTGACGTCACCAGGGAGCTGTGTGGCACCGAGGGCGGGGGAGGGGGAAGAGTCCCAGCGCGGGGCTCTTCATAAAACGGACTTCAGCGGCCCTGGCTTGGAGCCTTGTAAGTGCGCTGGCTTCTCCTGCTTTCCTGTCCTGTGGTCACGAACTCAATAGGTTGGATTTGTAAATGAGACCCGAGTTGTGGAGGGAACCTGCCCAGGTTCTAGCCTGGCTTTGTCACTGGCTGGCTTTGTGCCCTTGGACAAATGATCCACCTTTCTGCCCCTCTGTTTCCTGCTCTTAAAATGAGGGGGAGAGCAGGGTCTACCTCATGGGGTTGCTGTGAAATTACATCAGCCAAGTGTGTCAGGCACTTAGAGCAAGGTGCCTGCCAGGAAGGAAGCTCTCAGTAATAAATAAGCTAAGCCACAGCTGTCATTACTGCAAAGGTTTCCTTCTAGACAGGCTCACACAGGCTCACTGCAGGCTTTTTGCAAACCCCACAAAAGTGTAATTCAGGAGGAAAGTAAAAGCACTCATGATCCTACCACCCAGAAAACCACTGTTGGCACTTGGTCGTACTTCTTTCCAGTCCTTTCCAAGCCGATATGTATACTTCAAAAAAGAAGAAAAGAGGGATCACACTAAAGATAAATGACCATACTGTTTTTTTTCTAACATACATTATAAGCATGTCTGTCCACAAGGAGTCCTCAGAAACCTGGTGCTTGGTTGTAGGGTGACCACAATGAATGCTTCTACTTCCTGTGCAGCATGCCGTTTTGTTGTAAATAACAGAGCAGAGACATCTCTGCACATGGACCTGGCTTGACTGTCCAGGTTTCTAGATGAGGGAGGTCTGGATGGGAGCTTTCCAGAAAGATTTCAAGTCCTTCCTGTCCCCGCCCCTCCTCTAGTCCTGTAAGAGCACCTCTTTTCCACACTTGGCAACTGTAGTAATGCTGCTTAAAAACCCACTGATGTGAGAGTCAAAACGCCAATATTCCTTGATGCAGTCTTCATTTTGTGCGTGACGGAAGGCTTTACACATTTTCAAACATGTACTGGCTATTACATTTCTACTGCTGTGATCCATCTGCTCCTGCCTCTGACCATTTTTAAAAATTGGAGTGAATATTTTTCTGATTGATTTCTACATTAAAAACATTAACCTTTTGTCATCATGCTTTTGCAAATATTTTCCTTAATGTGTCATTTTCTCTTTTTGACATAGGCTACTTTATTTCATAATCTATATTTTTTTCCTTGGCAATTTCCTCCATTGTTTTCATTCTTGTTTTTCCTTGTCCTGAATTGAAAGAAATTCCTTTTTTAGAAAATTTCTGTCTCACGGAGAGCACTTCCAGTCTCTACCAACACCTGTAGTTTATAACCTCACAGGCACAAGAAGCTTTCCTCACGGTTGGCAGCTGCCCCCCTCCCTGCTCTCAGCCTCCCCTGAGGGCCCCACCTGCGCTGCAGAGAGGGGAGGGGCACCAGAGAAGCCTCTGAAAGCCGCTGCTCCTCTAGGCTACTCTGATCAGAGGGCCCTCCTTTCACAAGCAAGGAAGGAAAAGGGGCCTGCGCTCACCAGCTGTGCCTCCAGTCACAGCAGCAGTTCTTCCAAAAATACGGAGACACATCTCCTGTTCGGACTGTTTCCCGTGGCCCAGGACTGAAGCCTGGTCAGGGCGCTGCTGCCCGGAGTGGTCCTTTCTCCGTCTGTGAGTCGCACCACGACGTGTACAGCTGGCTTTCTTCTGCCAACTGCATCAGCTAAAGAGGGACCTCAGGAACCGAGCGCATCACGGATGGACTCCAAAAACATTAAACTCCAGAAACCGCAGGTCTGCCAAGGACCCAGGCCTCTGCGAAGTTGGGAGTAAAACTGACTGACATTAAAGATAGAAGAAATGAATGGAAGTAAACTCGGGGAACCCACTGTAAGTTTGGCAAAACTACCTCCTGGGAGATAACAAAAACAGGTGGAAAAAGTGTAGAAACTTAAAGTTGGCTGTAACAGAAAACAGTGACAAAGGGACCAGGGAAACACAAGTGCCTGTACCTTTGAGCGCACTGTCATTGGCACCAAAGAAAATAGTGACGGCCACTGGGCTGTCCAGCCCGCTCCCCTTCCTGATGAGTCTGGGGAGGATAATTTTGGCCCATCTGGTGTTGTAACCTGAAAATCCACGATTCAGGACGTCACATTTTCTGAATTGGAAAAAAAAAAAAAATGTTAAAGGTGAATTTTGGGCAGAGAACTGTTTCTGGCCCCGTGCAGCTACGCTTTGGTGAGGGAGGGGGTGTGTGTGAGGAGGCGGGCAGTGCCCGGTGGCTGACGCTGCCCAGGCTGAGGCACGTCAGACTCCTTCCTGGTTCTGAGACCCAGGGAAGTCTGCCCAGGCTTCCGTGAGAGGTTGTGAAGAACTACAGACGAAGGGGCTGTGCGGACTCACTGATGCCATGCCTGGTTGGTGGGGCGCTTTTAAAAGCAGAGGGCAGAGCCTGCTTGTGTGCTCCCCTCCGTCCACAGCGCCCACCGGGGGGCATCTGTTCAGGTTATCAACGGTATTGCCACCATCACTATCACCCCATGGTTTTGATTCAGTAGTTTTACATATTGTGTTTCAGTTTAAGCCAGTTCACTAACAGGCATTTTATTCCTTCTTAAAACTATATGACTTGATTCACAGTACTGTATGGAATGCTGAAAAAGCAAACCATGGAAATGGAGCTAACACTGAGTAAGCTATGACCTTTGGTAGGTTTGTAGACATTTCAAGTTACTCATTAAAACAATTTTTTCCCCAAGGAATCTCAGAGTTCAGTTTATGGTTAGCAAACTAATGTGGTTTTGTTGCCTGGCTGAAATTCCTACATGTACTAAGCAGAGAAGCTGGGGCACCAAAGGCCCAAGAGAGGAGGGCCTCTGCTCCGAGAGCTCAGCATCTGTGTCTTGGAAGCAACGACAACAGAAATTCAGGAACATTTATTTCTGAGTCTTGTGTTCTTAGTGTATAATGATTACAGAAAACTGACTAGCCATTCTAAAGCTTCCACTTGACAGTGGAGCGCTCCAAAATTCTGGTAAGTCTGTCTTACATGCATCCAGTGGTTAGGTCCCTGCCGCACTTAAAAAACAAGAAGCAGAGCTGCGCCTGCTCGTGCGGTGTGGCAGTGACCCAGCGAGGGCTGCGGTCACAGCGGCCAGTGGCTGGACCTCGCCGCCCCCGACCAGCAAGGGCGCTTTCCCACTCAATTTCCCCGAGCTTGTCTCCCCACCACTGAGAGATGAACACTAACACCTCATCTGCTAGGTTACCTGACGATTAAAAGTAATGTAGTCGCCAGATGTACATAAGGAGCTCAATAAATGCCAGCCATGACAGATTTCTTTAAAAAAGTCATTATAATAAGGCTGGGAACCCGGAAAAAACTGCTAGTGAGGCCCAGGGTTGAAACTGTTACAGTTCCTGTCTGAAAGGGGAAGAATATCTGAATTTCTTTGGATTGAATAACACAATCAATAGTGCCCAAGTTATTCAAATGGCTAAAGAAACTGGAAAATTAAGAAAGGTTTTCATACAAATTCTTGGCTAATAACAGGAATTTAAGTTCAGAGGCTAAAAAAATTGTTGAAAATATTAATATATCAATAAATTTGAAAAGCATTTAAGTAGATTTAAGAATTGTTAAAATCCTTTTGAACTGAATAGACAAAGATCTTAATTAAAGCTAAAACTTCGGGATGTCCCTATGGGACTCAATTACTTAGGTGTATTGCTCTCCATGCAGGCAGGTGGCTCAGTGGTAAAGAACCAGCCTGCCACAAGGGACTCGGATTTGATCCCTGGAGTGGGAAGATCCTTTGGAGAAGAATAGCAACCCACTCCAGTATTTACCAACAAAGTCCGTTGAGTCAAAGCTATGGTTTTTCCACTAGTCATGTATGGATGTGAGAGTTGGACTATGAAGAAAGCTGAGCACCGAAGAATTGATGCTTTTGAACTGTGGTGTTGGAGAAGACTCTTGAGAGTCCCTTGGACTGCAAGGAGATCCAACCAGTCCATCCTAAAGGAAATCAGTCCTGAGTGTTTATTGGAAGAACTGATGCTGAAGCTCCAATACTTTGGCCACCTGATGGCAAGAACTGACTTGTTTGAGAAGACCCTGATGCTGGGAAAGATTGAAGGTGGGAGGAGAAGGGGACGACAGGATGAGATGGTTGGATGGCATCACCAACTCAATGGACATAAGTTTGAGTAAAAACTCCGGGAGCTGGTGATGGACAGGGAAGCCTGGTGTGCTGCAGTCTGTGGGGTCGCAAAGAGTCAGACACAACTTAGCGACCGAACTGAACTGAACCAGTGTTCCTGCCTGGAGAATCCCATGGACAGAGGAGCCTGGTGGGCTACAGTCCATGGGGTCACAGAGTTGGGTGCAACAGTACACACGCACGCTCATCCAGGCAGTACAGAAGGGCAGTTACAGTAAGGTGATTCTTAGTAATCTGTGGAGACTTGGAAGTTAGCTAAGTTAATTCAGTGTTTTAACTGAATCAAATCAGTTCTGGGCCTAGGTCTGTAAAAAAAAAAAAAAACTCACTCCAAGTGTTAACACTGCTAAAGACAGAACGTGTCCATCCAAAGGGCAGTTGTTGGTGGGACAGAAAGGAGCATCACAGAAAGGGAGGGTGGGCCGGGACTGTGTGCTGCGGCGTGAAGCAGACGGCACTTCTGACGTGGGGTGCATTGCTCCCCATGTGGCCTCCTGGCTGCTCCGGGGACCTGCCCGTTGGGGGAAGGTGGGCTCAGGGCGCCCACGTGAGGAACCCCTGCTGCCGAGCTGCTAGTCTCTGTTGCACGTGGCATTTTGGTTCACAACAGGTTCTCATGGCCTTGGTTGAGGTCAGAGAGCCCAGGGGATGGGGAGGCAGGCTCTGTGGGCAGAGCCCTGATCAGGGAGATCTCAGCCCACACAGGCCTCCCTGTGGGTCAGCCAGCAGCCGCTCAGCTTTGTGCTTTCTGTCACAAGATGCTTTTAAACAGTGACATAACCATACATGGTCAAAACTTCATCTTTAAGAAATACACATAATTTTATTTATTTGTTGGCTGTGTGGCTTGTGGGATCTTTGCTTCCTGACCAGGGATTGAACCTGGGCCCTCGACAGCAAGGAATTCCCTATGATTACTTTCAGTTTGGAAAATTAACTAGCTGCTAATTAAATGGTCTTTAGCAATCACACCTGTAAACAGACAGTTCTGACCAGATTTTAGTACTAAAACTATTCAGAAAACATTAGTGTATTGGTGTTTCAGATGACTGGAATAACTATTCTGCTTTTTAGTATCTTCTATTTGGTCAGAAAACGTTAATCGATCAATTAAACAAGTGCTGATTACTAAAAACAAAAGCTAGCATTTGCTGAGCACTTCTTACGAACCAGGTACTTGACTGAGCAGCACCCAGTAGCTTGCTCACCCTCCAACAGGAAAGCAGGGTCCCTGTCGTCCCCGGAGGGGAGGAACCTGGGCTCAAGGCCAGCCCACCTGACACTTGCTATTGGGTGACCTCACCTACTTCTCTTCACCCTAGTTTTCTCAGCTATCAAATGGATGGGAGAACTCCCCAGCTGTACTACCCGATAGTTGCAAAGATTCAATGAGACAATAAATATGAAGTATTTTAACCTCTCTGGCACCTGGTAAGAACTCAATAAAGTCAGCTAGTAGAACCTCCTACCCTTCTTACAGGAGAGAAAACGGGAATGAAACGACACTTTTGGGCTTTTAGATTAAGTCAATTTAAACACAGAAAGCATTTGGAAATAGAAAAAGCTGAAAGGTCATTTTTTTCATTTCAAGTTTAGGGGATAAAAATGAAGAAGAAATGAAGACATTTTAAAACAGTTCAAATTCAGAAATTACGTTAAATATATTTTCTTGTGTTAGTTATCCTGCTAAAGAAAATTATGAAGTAATGTAAGCTGGCAGGACACCCAGCTTGTTGTTTCTTCTGAAGAAGGAAAAGAAAGCTGCTGACCAGCTTACTGCAACCCAGTCACAAATCCTGGGGTCTCCTGTTTTTAATGTGGGAATGTTTCTAAATATTTCTTAACCTCTTGAACTGGGACATGTTTTCCTTTTAATAATTCCATTAGCATACGCTTAAATGAATTTTGGCAAATGGAATGTCAAAATCATCACTACTTCTCCCCCCCCCCCCACTATTTCTGCTATATATTTTTAATATATATGTATATAAAAAATATATATATTTTATAAAGTGAATTTGGGAGGAAAAAGTCTTTACCCAAAAAGGAATCCAACTGTAGTTTCAGGACATTTTTGTACTATTTCATCTGACTTCCTTGCTAATTATTTAGGTTGTATCCACCACAAGTGAAAAAGAACTTGTCTTGTTTAGATAGTGAATAGCCATATGTTTTGGATCCAAACCCCTGATACATTTTTTCACAACTTTGAGGGTTCGGTTTCATGCGGTGGCCAAGTTTTAACTGAACCCGAGTGCTATCATCCCTCCCCGACCACTTTACATACACCAACTGGGAAAGGTGGAAAAGAGGAACAGAGGAGGGACTTACTGTTTGGCACTATCACTCCCTCTCTTCTCCATCAATAAGCACTCAAACATCAATCAAGAAACTATTCTCACCTGACCAGCATGTCAGCCAGCGACGCTCCCCATCCACCCTGCTGGAAAGAAAACTGAAGAAAGAAAAGCCCGTTACTACTCATCCATGTCGTCAGGACAGTCTGGTCAGCAACCCCCCTCCTGTTCTCGCTCTGCGTTCTCTGACTGCTTGGCCTGCACCATTCGCTTTGCTCCGAGGTCATTTCAGGGATTACCGTAGCTGCACTGCAGCAGCACTCTGCACTCTGGAAGTGAGGGGTCTTCCCTGGCAACAGGATTTGAGCCAGTCAGCTGCATTTTATTAATTTTTTGGCCACACCATGAGGCACATGGGATCTTAGTTCCCTGATCAGGGAGCGAACTCGCACCCCCTGCGGTGGAGGTCTGGAGCCCTAACCTCTGCACCACCAGGGAAGCCCCAGCTGCATCTTGCTGAGGCCTATATTAGAGTTACTGTTATTTAGAAAAGATACTTAAGAGGTGCAAGAAATAAAATCAACTGTCTGTCTAGTTAGGAAATGAAATCCACACTACACTATCTCACCATAGTTGAATTAATAAGGAAATTAGAGAACTCAGAGTGAGTATTTTTGATATACATTCCCTTGTGGAATTTGGAAAGTCCTTAGAAGCCTAAAAATAAAACTGGTTTAAGAAGTCATGTCTGAATGTGAGAAAATAAACAAAATAAAAGCCGCAGGAAAATGCACTTCTTCCCTGAAGTAAGAACATCTATTTTTCCTCTGATGAGAGCTGAAATAATCTTGGGTGAAAAAGATGATCTGGCTCTTTGCTGCACTGTATGCCTCTGGACACAGGAGCAACAAAATACAAAGACACCGTAATGGACTAAAAATGGCTACATCCATGCTAAGGTGGGACCAATTATGGACAAGATACAAAGAGACCAAAAACCCAACTGCCACTTCTGAAGAGCTGGGAGCAAAAGCAGGGGACTGCCCAGTGCCCCCTGCACTCAACACACTCGGAAGGGTGGCAAACCACCTAAGCCACCCCTCCCTCAGGACCCCGAGACACACACCTACCCTCACCCCATCTAAGGAACCAGTTTGCCCCACCTTGGGGAGCAAGCAAGGGAACATGTTACTTGTTTTCACTCCTTCCATGTGGCCCCAGGAGCTCCAACCAAGCCTTGCCTGAATTCCTTGACTGGTCTCTTGGCAACTGATTAGGGAAAGGCCAAGAACCGTGGTTGCTAACACCTGGAGGCATCTCTTTCTGGATCAACCTGTTCCATCAGAGGAAGCAGAGAGCTGAACTGGTTCCAGCGTTTCTGTGTGGAGCTGGCAGGCAGTACAAAACTGCAGAAAGTGCTTCAGCCCCACGCTTTTCAGAATTCGCTGTATGGCTCAGGAAACTCGAACAGGGGCTCTGTATCAACCTAGAGGGGTGGTATGGGGAGGGAGATTCAAAAGAGAGGGGACATATGTATACCTATGGCTGATTCATGTTGAGGTTTGACAGAAAAGAGCAAAATTCTGTAAAGCAATTATCCTTCAATAAAAAATAAATTAATTTTTAAAAAAAGTCCCTTTCAGGGAAAAGGACAAGGGTCACTGAGCAGGCAGACAGCACGACTGGAAGCAGCCTGCCAGGGCTTGCTGAGATCCCCATGAAAAATGACGCGGAGAGGAAAGGGCAGCCACCGTGGGCCCTGCGACCCCAGGGCGCGGACCGGACGAGCCCCTAAACGCGCCCGCACACGGTCTCATCTGTCAAAAGGGCTCCCCAAGACTCAACGAGACCGGGGTCCAGTACTGCGAGGCCGCGCCGCCCCCCGAGGCCGTCACTCCCCACGCCGAGAAAAGAGCCACCGGCGCGGTGTCCCGAAGGGGCCCACGCTGCCGGCCTCGGAGGCGCCCGGCCTGGGGGCGCCGAGCTGCGAGGGGAGGCGGCCCCGCAACCTCGAGACAGTACGGGGAACGGGAGCCAGGGGTAGGCCGAGAAGCCAGGCCCGCGGTTCTCGGCAGGGACCGCACGCCCAGGGGGCGCGGGGAGGCCGAGGGGGCCGAGCCAGGGTTCGCGGACTGGACGCGGGGCCGAGCGGCGGTCACCTGGGTGATGGAGTCTCCGAAGAGCAGAACCCGAGGCCAGAGCAGAGGGCTCCCGCTCGCCAGAGCCTCGCACAGCGCCATGACGCCGAGGGCCGGGGGGCGGGGCGGATAGGGGAGGGGCGGGGCCAGGCCGGGCATCTGGGCGGGGCGAGCTGCCGGGGACCGGCCGAACTGCTGGAGGGGCTGGGGGGGGGGCGGGGCGCGGCGGGCGGGAAGGAGGGGGAGGCGCCTGCGCAGTCCGGAGCCTTCGCCGGCAGGTCTTCCCAGGTTGGCTGTTCCTCGCGGATGGGCCCTTAGGGGCTCCAGGAGCGGGGTTCCTTTGAAGACCAAGTGAAAGCCTCTCAGTTGTAACCGACTCTTTGCGACCCCCAAGTACTATACAGTCCATGGAACTCTCCAGGCCAGAATACTGGAGTGGGTAGCCTTTCCCTTCTCCAGGGGATCTTCCCAACCCAGGGATCGAACCCAGATCTCCTGCATTGCAGGCGGATTGTTTACCAGCTGAGCCACCAGTTGGACCCTTTGGGGGGCCAAGCAGTCACTTTTAAGACGTGGCTAGCTGTCGCTTCTTGGAGAGCTCATTTTTGTCAGTTTACAAAAGCTCAGCCTCCTGCAATTCATTAGCTCTTTGTTCCATTACCCGAGCCGTTAGATGCGGGGCGCGCGTGGAAGCCCTGTCCTCGGGAAGCCCATCAATTCCCCGCGACAGATAAGGCGAGGCTGCATACACCCGCCCTCTGGCCAGTGTTGACTGTCGGTTCTGCGAGTGGAAGCCAACCCCGAAAGAGTGATGTGGCACTGCTATCAGATCCAACATCCACCCCGCGAAGGTGGGTTCAGATGTTTGAGCAAATGGCAAATCGTTTAAAGAACTAACGAACGGTATAGCAAGGACTTCCAAGGGATTCATTCATCACAGCTATCTCTTGTTAATTAAATTAGGCATCCAACGTTCTGACCTCAGTTAAAAGAAAAAGTTATGACATTTGCTAAACATAGTACGGCACACTACCCAGGAAGGATGACCCCGGTGGGATTTTGCAGTAGGGGACAGAGAGAGGCTAAACTCTGGATATAAGAAAGAAGAGTGAGGGGGTCTGTAGTCAAGGTGCGGGGTGAGGGGTCGGGTGAACGTGAAACTACCAAGAGGGAGGATATATCTCTTTGACCGTGTTCCCATTGAAGGCAGGGCAGGGTGATATCAGGATGAGGAATCTGAGCAGATATTCAGGGTGATTAGACAAAGGGTGAGGAATTTTTCCTAAACCAATTCAGCAGGATTCTTGCTAAAACTGAGCTGAAGGGGCCAAGACTCAGCAGGATTCTTGCTAAAACTGAGTTTAAGATGGGGAAACAATGGAAACAGTAAGAGACTTTATCTTTGGGGGCTTCAAAATCACTGCAGATGTTGACTGCAGCAGTGAAATTAAAAGACACTTGCTCCTTGGAAAAAAGCTGTAACCAATCTAGGTAGCATATTAAAAAAGAGACATTGTTTTGCCGACAAAGGTCCATCTAGTCAAAGCAATGGTTTTTCCAGTAGTCATGTATGGATATAAGAGTTCGACTATAAAGAAAGCTGAGCACCGAAGAATTGATGCTTTTGAACTGTGGTGTTGGAGAAGACTCTTGAGAGTCCCTTGGACTGCAAGGAAATCCAACCAGTCCATCCTGAAGGAAATCAGTCCTGAATATTCATTGGAAGGGCTGATGGTGAAGCTGAAACTGCAGTACTTTGGCCACCTGATGGGAAGAACTGACTCACTGGAAAAGACCCTGATGCTGCCAAAGGCTGAAGGCAGGAGGAGAAGGGGATGACAGAGGATGAGGTGGTTGGACGGCATCACCGACTCGATGGACAGGAGTTTGAGCAAGCTCTGGGAGTTGGTGATGGACAGGGAAGTCTGGTGTGCTGCAGTCCACGGGGTCGCAAAGAGTCAGACACGACTGAGCGACTGAACTGAAAAGGGTCAAGGATAGGACCCAAGGTGGGGGCTTAGAAGACAGAGGAGCCTGGCCCATGTTTGCTCAAAGGAGAGTCCTTGTCACTCAGTCATGCCATGAAGTTTGACAGCTGTGACTGAAGTGAGCCGGAAGGATGTCCTCAAAGAACTGAGCTTAAGGGAAAGACCAGCAGGGAAGCCATGTGAATTAGAAAAGTTGCCATTTGGGTGGCTTGGACGTGGAGTGTCAGAGGAGTGGCTGGAGCTAGAGAGGCAGGCAGGGACCCTGTCTTCAGGTTGGGAGTTCTTGGCTTCAACTAGTATCACCTGAGAGCTTTAAGAGTGTGCTGATGAAGTAGCATCACTGCAGACCAGTTAACTACACTGCAGATGTTGGGACACAGATATCAGCACATTAAAGTCACTGCTTTCCACATGATTCCAATGTGCAGCCAGGATTGAGAATCCCTGTGAGGTCAAGTTAAGGTTCAGACTTCACCCTAATTAAGGTGAAGAAGCCCTGCAGGATTTCCAGCAGGGGTGGCTTGAAGGCAGATCTGCTATTTTAGGAATCAGTCATAGGAAGAGAAGGAAGACCGTGGCAGGAACCAAATGGGAGAAGATGACCTGGACTTAGAGCCACAGTGCAGATTCAAGAGCATCCTTAACTGAAATTGGTACCTTAGGGGGAGGGACTGGGAAACAGGACTTGCTCTTTTTGCTGTATATAACCTGTGTTATAAAGATAATGCAAGTGTGTATTAACTTAAAAATGTTTTTAAATCTATCTAAACAAAATCTTAAATGACATTTATAAAAGGTGACCCTTAGACCTTTGGTTTGGGCCAAAGTAGAGTACGTTATGGAGAAGGCAATGGCACCCCACTCCAGTACTCTTGCCTGGAAAATCCCATGGATGGAGGAGCCTGGTAGGCTACAGTCCATAGGGTCGCTAAGAGTTGGACATGACTGAGCGACTTCACTTTCACTTTTCACTTTCATGCACTGGAGAAGGAAATGGCAACCTACTCCAGTATTCTTGCCTGGAGAATCCCAGGGACGGCGGAGCCTGGTGGGCTGCTGTCTATGCAGTCACACAGAGTCGGACACGACTGAAGCGACTTAGCAGCAGCAGAGTATCTTATAGAAATAGATGTATTTAGTTTAAAGCAAACATTCAGATTCAGGCACTGACGTGTGTGTCACTGAAGCACAGGAAAGAACTAAACAGTGACTGGATGACTGAAGGCTTTAGCCTGACAGTGAGTGTAACAGCTCTGTGGCTGGGCTGTTACTTGAGGAGCTAGCCCCTGTCTGTGCTCTTGTTCAGAGGGCGAAATCAGGCCCTTTCACTGAGAAAGCAGCCCCAGGCTGACCTGCCTCTTAAGAAATCTGAATGCAGGTCAGGAAGCAACAGTTAGAACTGGACATGGAACAACAGACTGGTTCCAAATAGGAAAAGGAGTATGTCAACGCTGTATATTGTCACCCTGCTTATTTAACTTATATGCAGAGTACATCATGAGAAACGCTGGGCTGGATGAAGCACAAGCTCGAATCAAGATTGCTGGGAGAAATCAATAACCTCATATGCAGATGACACCACCCTTATGAAAGTGAAGAAGAACTAAAGAGCCCCTTGATGAAAGTGAAAGAGGAGAGTGAAAAAGTTGGCTTAAAGCTCAACGTTCAGAAAACTAAGATCACGGCATCCAGTCCCATCACTTCATGGGAAACAGATGGGGAAACAGTGGAAACAGTGGCAGATGTTATTTTTTTGGGCTCCAAAATCACTGCAGATGGTGACTGCAGCCATGAAATTAAAAGACACTTACTCCTTGGAAGGAAAGTTATGACCAACCTAGACAGCATATTAAAAAGCAGAGACATTACTTTGCCAAAAAAGGTCCATCTAGTCAAGGCTATGATTTTTCCAGTAGTCATGTATGGATATGAGAGTTGGACTATAAAGAAAGCTGAGTGCCTAAGAATTGATGCTTTTGAACTGTGGTGTTGGAGAAGACTCTTGAGTCCCTTGGACTGCAAGGAGATCCAACCAGTCCATCCTAAAGGAAATTAGTCCTGAATATTCATTGGAAGGACTGATGGTGAAGCTGAAACTCCAATACTTTGGCCACCTGATGGGGAGAACTGACTCATTTGAAAAGACCCTGATGCTAGGAAAGATTGAAGGTGGGAGGAGAAGGGGACAACAGAGGATGACATGGTTGGATGGCATCACTGACTCAACAGGCATGAGTTTTAGTAAGCTCTGGGAGTTGGTGATGGACAGGGAGGCCTGGTGTGCTGCAGTCCATGGGGTCGCAAAGAGTCGGACACGACTGAGCAACTGAACTGAACTGAACTGAATTATACAAAGAAAATATTATTGAATCTCTAAAGTCCCAATTTTACAAACTATAAATTAAGGAATTTGGCAAGAATATTGGTAAGAAATAGAAAGGGGGCTTAAAACTTGAAGTGATAATCTCTAATTAGTAATTCAAATTCAGAGGATGTAAATGAAAACTCAAACCATCACACATTACCTTTCCTTAAAAGGGACATAAGACATTCGGACCCGGCTGCTGGGAGCAGATCTGAAGTTCCTGAGGGAGCTGCATACATGCCTAGAAGCAGAATCAGTAACAGCGGTTTATTCAGCAGTGCAAGAATAATGGACAAATTAGGTGGTGATTTAGCAGTATTCAAGGTGCTGGGATAAAGGCCAGTTGCCATTGAAAGTGAATAGGCTACCACAGATAAATGAATGTATTTTATTTTAAGCAAGTAGAGTCCGGCATTACAAAAGGCTGAACGTCATCAACAGAGAGAGGCTGTCAGTGGACGGGCGTGAGGGCCTCGTACAGTCTCTGGGCTGCCAGTTCCACCATTTCTCGGAGGGATTCATCATCTTCACTGCCTTCTTCACATTCTGCAGTCTGAAAGTGAGAGCACAGACATGCCTATTAACACAAGTGTCTAGAATAATTATATGCAAGGTAAACTCATGCTCTTTAAAAACAGCTGGTTCCCAAGGGGGTGGGGCCTAGATTATCAAAAGCCAGAATGGCTGCACTGCACACCTGTGGCCTGCACCAGGATGCAGAGACTCCCAATAGCATGATGACTGGGTCTAACTAGAGGCTAACTTGGGAGGAAAAAAAGAATAAAAGGAAAGTTGAGAGAACTGTTTACTTCACAGCCTGTGTTTTGAGCCAGCAAATGATACACCAAGGAATTTAAAGTCTATGCAACACAAATTACTGAAATACTGAGCAAACAATAGATGTGGTCATCTACTCAACATCTGGTATTAAATTTGATCTAGAGTGCCATGCATGCATGCTCAGTTGGTCCAACTCTTTGTGAGTCCATGGACTGTATCCTGCAGGCTCCTCTGTCCGTGGGATTTCCCAGGCAGAATACTGGAGTGGGTTGCCGTTCCCTCCT
This sequence comes from Okapia johnstoni, assembly GCA_024291935.2. Taxonomy (NCBI): domain Eukaryota; kingdom Metazoa; phylum Chordata; class Mammalia; order Artiodactyla; family Giraffidae; genus Okapia; species Okapia johnstoni. The sequence goes on along the minus strand of CM044306.1, from coordinate 53,032,639 downwards.
CTAGGGGATGTTCCCAACCCAGGGATTGAAACCACATCTGCACTGACAGGCAAATTCTTTACCACTGTGCCATCTGGCAAGCCCAGTCATCTCCCAATTACTTCTTAACTACAAATCACTATGCTGTTTAGAAGAATTTTTGTCACACAATAAATATCCCTCATGTAAAAATTTAGGAATGAAAACACCCTAATTTATGACCTACTGATAACTACTGTTAACCTTTCAGTATATAATCTTCTAGACTTCTGGCTATGCACATATTCCTTTAAAATAAAAATGGGGTAATTTATCATACTTGCTATCTTGTAACTTTCCCCTCCCACTCAATAATGTAAGTGGACAACTCTGCACATTAATAAATCATTCCTAGTGGCTGTACATATAGTATCATTATAAGGGTATAACACATATATTATTTTTTCAGTTGTTTTATTTATTAGATCCTGCTCTTGGAAATGTAGGTCTCTTGAAGTTTTTCCATGTTATAATCAACGCTAAAATAGACATCCTTTTATAGATATTTTTGCTCACTTGCCTAATTATCTTCTTTGGTTAAATCCAGCAACTGGAATTGTGGATAAAAGTATTTATTTTTTGAAGACTTTTTTTCGATGCAGATCACCAAACCACCCTGCAGAAAGAATGCGCCACCCAACTTCCAGCCTCCTCCTTGTCCAAAATAGCCCTGGAAGTCACTGTTTTCCTCTTCTTTCACTGTCACCCTTTTTAACTTGTGCCAATATAGGTACAGAAACACTGACGTCTCATGCTTTAATCTGTATTTCCTTTAATTATTAGTGGATCTGATCTGAATGTTTGTTTCATAGGTTTACTAGCTCTCAATATTTCTTCTCTAGATTCTTAGCTTATTTTTTTTTTCTTACTGAGGTAAAATAAATCTAGTGTTTTCTCAAAACATCTAAACAGTCAAAGTATATACAGAAGAAATACCAAAAGTGTTATTTGTTTAGTAGAACTGTTTTAACCTTCAAAAACAACTCCACAAGGAGGATATACTTATTCATTTCTGCCTGTGACATAATCCTGAAAGATCTGCTGGGTGTGGTGGGAAGAGGCCCTACACTCTCGAAGCCCATTGTTTGGAAAAATCACTTGGATCTTGCTGCCAACAGAAGAGCGGCTTCTCTGAAAAATCTGGAGTCAACTGGATGCCAAACTAGAGAAATGCTGAGGTTAAGGCACATGATGCAAATACAAAACAGTGGAGTAATAAAGACAAGGGAAATGTGCGCTATGCAGCAGCATGCAAAAACTGCTTATGACAAAAGAGAAATAAAAAGTAAGAATGCAAAACTGGTAACACAAACATAATTTTACAAATGTAGGAAAAAACTGGAAGGAAATGCCAAAATGTAAGAGATTTTTGCTTTCACTTTTTTCCCCCAAATGTCTTGAGATGTAGAAATGAACAGCTACATACCCGTGTCTCCAAGTTTATGTTAGCAGTTTTTCCATCCACTGTGACACTAAGAACAGAACCATCTTTTACGCTAACACAGTCTTCTCCAAATATGTCCCTTAAAATAAACAAAGATGCACTATTAGTGGAAAATGCTTTACAAATATGTACAGTTTTATATATTTGGGGTAAAATAATATTGGAAATAGCCTGTAGTTGTGAAGTGGAATACTTATACCTACCCCCGAAAAGGGAAAGTGTCAGTTGCTCAGTTGTGTCCAACTCTGTTGTGACCACATGGACTATAGCCGGCCAGGCTCCTCTGTCCATGGAATTCTCCATGCAAGAATACTGGAATGGGTTGCCATTTCCTACTCCAGGGGATGTTCCCCATCCAGGGATCAAACCCAGGTCTCATGCATTGCAGGCAGAGTCTTTACTGTCAGCCACAGCATTTATCCCCATCTACCCATGAGATTTATTTACTTTCATGTATTTTATTAATTTTACAAGACAGGGGAAATAAACAGCTATTGTGCTCCATTCAGCAGGGACTGTGTTAGGTACTTTATATACATTATCTTAATCTGTATGTATTTTGGTAAGGGGGCGTCTCTGGTGGCTCAGCTGGTAAAGAATCCACCTGCAATGCAGGAGACCTGGGTTCGATCCCTGGGTTGGGAAGATCCCTTGGAGAAGGGAAAGGCTACCCATTCCAGTATTCTGGCCTGGAGAATTCCATGGACTGTATAGTCCATGGGGTCGCAAAGAGTCGGACACGACTGAGCGACTTTCACTTTCACTTCATTTTGCTAAGGAGACCCTTTCAGACGGGAGGGAAACAAGACACAGATTTGCTTAAAGCCCCATGGCTATGAAGCGCTGGAGTGGTCTTCAAATCCAAGCACCCCAGTCCACTGGCTCTCTGGGCCTTTACGTCAATTCCAAAGGCCTCCTGTGAGTTACACTCAGCAGTGACTGGGATGTTTAGTTGGAAGGAAGCAGTGCAAGCCACTTTACTGATAGAAAACTGGCACCCAGACCAGTTCGGTGGCCTCATCTGAGCCTCACAGCCAGGCAGTGATGGCACCGGCACCGAACACCTCCCTCCTGCGTTACTACCCGGTTGAGCAGTGATCACGCAACACTTACTGGAGCATGATCTCCAGCCTCTTGCTGTAAACGTGCATTTCTAATTTTTTAGAAACCTTCTGTACTGCACCTGGGGAAAAAAAGCAATGGTGGGTTCAATGTCCATATTCCTGGTTAGGATAATTTCCAAATCAATAATCAGAAGACAGTTGCTGAGAAACCAAAATGGTTAACTGGAATCCTTTCAGTGACAAATGTACATAGAGCATCTACCTGTGGAGGTAAATCGAGGGAAATGTGTAAGCTTTCTTGTGTGTTCTCAGAATGTGGGGACTCAAAATAAATGGCAGGTAGGGCTGAACATGCACTCAGGTACAGATACAGCTGCTGTTTCCAGATCCAGACTGAGGTGTCAGCAGGTTAAGAAAGGAAACGGGAGCAAATGCTATCAATGAAGAATCAGAGTGTTTCACAGAAGGTGCTTCTAGAAGAGAGCTGGCATGTGAGGCCTCCCGGAATATTTCAAGCATAGCTTCCTCCCCAGGGACACAAAGATCCACCGTACATGTGTACCTTAACATGTGTTATACTGAATTATGTATAAAATAGAATCAAACTATAAAGAAATGATACAAAGATATTTTCATGGGCATTTTGATTAAAAAATGCTTCTTAGAAAAGAAAACAAAATTACTGCAAAACTGCCCCCAATGGAAATTCCATTTTGTTTAACAAGTTTTACTAGAGGTGAATATAGCAGCATATTTTCATATTAGAAATGTTGGCTCAATTCAGCAATATTCTGGAATTTCTGATTGTTTTTAAGAGGACTATTACTAAAGAGATTTTTATCTTCCTGTTAATTGCAACCACACTTTTACAGCACAAATGGAAACTCAGGATAAAAAGTAAGCAAAATATTAGTAATATACACTGTTATTCATATATCTTGAACTATAGGAATGAAACAATCAAGAGATTTCAAGTTCTTGAAGACTGTTTTTTGCTTTTTATTTCACAGAACTGTGGGAGAAATGAAAGAATTGAAAAAAATGAAGTAATTCTGTACCTTTCCTTATTTTCGGGTTTGACTGAACTTCTAGTATCACGGTTGTGACTGTATCTGCATACATATCATTGGAAGGATTTGCCAACCACTGCAAAGCAAGAGGCAGAATTAGCGGGGTACAGCCCAGCCACGCTCACAAACTGCAATCACCACCACCCATGCACGGACTGTACGTGGGGGACTACCGCTTCTAGCCTTTCGCTGAAATCAACTGACCCGTTATTTACTGAAATTAACTAATAACGCTGACTTCTCTAATTTTTTTTTTTAAACGACAGTAAGATGTCTTATACCAAGTGCGCCCTTTGTGGTGAGTGTCTCATACGCGTCCTCTCGTTTAACTCACATCTTCACCATAAAGGAGCAAACTGACTCAAAAGTAATTTGCGTAAGATAACACAGACAGTAATTAACTGCTAGTTTTGTGATTCAAATTGCCAGTCACTATATTTTAGTAGCATAGCCAGTCTCATCTTTACAGATTTGCTTCTGTCTCTCATATGAAGCCCAAGATCCTCTGTCACTGTCCTGTGCCCACTGCTCTAGAAGTCTTCCCAGTCTGCCAGGTTAGGTGAGACCCCCATCCCCACCCCGCCTCTTATTATTATCTCTCCAAAGAGTACTTTTATAAGTAGTAAGAGTCACCTGAAGATCTACCTTTAAGATCTTCTTTGGCATGTTAATTCTAGGAAATAACAAAATGTATTCTCTTAATAGTATTTAGTAGCAAGAGCTAAATTAACGTTGCTAATAACTTCTCCCCTTTCTCCCCTTTGTCTCCCCTCTCAGATATGCTTTGTATGAATATATTATTTTATGTAACTTCATGTTATAGATAACTATTTCTCTTGATAGTTTTTCAGTTACTTTTAGCCTTATGAATACAATTCAAACTTAAATCAGAGAACTGCAGTGGGACCAGCACGGACTGATCTTTTTCTTTTTGTTTAAAAAGTAATATGTATAAACAGAATAGTAGACCACCGAGCTGGGAAATTTACACTCAGACAAGGTATCTTCCTGGACCATTCAGTTCCAGAACTCACTGAGAAAATCCTTCTTTAAACAGATGCCAACCTATGAAAGGGCTTCCTTGGTGGCTCAGACAGTGAAGAATCTGCCTGCAATGTGGGAGACCTGGGTTTGATCCCTGGTTTAGGAAGATCCCTGGAGAAGGGCATGATAACCCACTCCACTATTCTGGCCTGGAGAATTCCATGGACTGTATAGTCACTGGGGTCGCAAAGAGTTGGACATGACTGAGTGACTTTCACAACCTATGAAAATCAACCACCAAAGTCATTTGGTGTGTGGGTCCTAAATTCTACCAGTATGAATTTAAAATTCTAACAGTGGGAACCACATTTACCTAAATTAATCATTTCGAGCCTTTGTGGATTTGGGTTATTTTAATGTTGCCAATTGAATCTTCAGGATTCCACCCTCTTAAGAAGAACTGCATGACAAGTTTGTTTGCTTTAAAGTAACAGAATTATATTTTTATCGTGAGAATTTTTAAGACCTTTTGATATTACTGAAGACATTCTAGGATACCACAAAATCAGTTAACACTCATATGAGAGACTTTGGCTCATTACACACACTAAATATTAAGTCTTAATTTATTATTAGTGTCTATGCTATTGTAACTATAAATGCCTAGCTTTGCTATATTTAAAGCTGATCTTGCAAAGAAAAATATACACCTATATATTTTGAACAATTTTTTTCCTGATTGGGAAGAACCCAATTTTCTCTACAATTACAAGTGAACTCAAAACATTTCCCCCTCCTTGTTTAGGTAAATGATCTCATCTTACTTCTAATATCACCATTCCTGGTTCCTGTATTACAGTAATATTTTTAAACACTTTCAAAGCAGGCTTTTCTTGAATTTCTAATTCTTCCACATCACCTGAAAAAAAAGAAACTGTAAGATGTATATAATTTTTTGAGGGGGGCGATATAAGGTGGGGAAGTGGAAGGTATAAACTATTGGGTGTAAGACAGGCTCAAGGATGTGTTGTACAACATGAGGAGACAGCCAGTATTTTGTAATAACTATAAATGGAAAGCAACCTTTAAAAATTGTGTAAAAATAAAAAATTTTGGAAAAAAGTCATCATAAAAAATTAATCTTCTAGAGCATAATTATTTATAGAGATAGGTGAAATAAGATGATACAATGAAAAAAACTTAATAACTCACATGTATAGACAGACTTTAAATAGTTAAGTAGATTTTATATAAATTGCTAATAGCAATTGAAAGAGATCAACATGCATTATATCACAAAAATTCACATAACTAGATACAATTTACCTTGAACATTAAACATAGTATCAATTGCAAACTGAGGACTGTCCAACATCTATGTTTGCACAAGAGATTCAGCAACTAGCATCTTAATATTTAACATGAACTGTCCCTCTACCTTCTGTCTTAACAGGTTTTAATAGTTCTACAGGGAAATTCCATTGTCTAAGATAAAGCTTTTCTGGTCTTCCCAGTAACCTTTTAATTAATGGTTACTTCAGACATATTTTGAGCTTCCCTGCTGGCTCAGATGGTAAAGTATCTGCTCGCAAGGCAGGAAACCCAGGTTCAATCCCTGGGTCTGGAAGATCCCCTAGAGAAGGGAATGGCAAGCCACTCTAGTATTCTTGCCTGGAGAATCCCATGGACAGAGGAGCCCTGCGGTCTATAGTCCACGGGTTGCAAAGAGTTGGACATAACTGAGCAACTGACACTTAAAACTTTCAGACATATTTTATTAACTTCCTGTGTTATTTTCTAACATGAGGTTCTGAGGTAAAAAAAAAAAAACAGATGTTCTTTCTATTGGTTTATCTTTTAGCAGTACTGTACTATATCAATTACAAAGAACATGTTAATAGAAAGTATAACTTTGTGATTTGAAGCTCTTGTTTATCAGATAGAGCCCACGTTTTTAGTCTTTGACCTTCATGATGTTCATACACAAAAGTCTCTGATTAAAAATGGTCTAATATGAAAACAGAAGAGGTTACTCTTTACTGACCTTTGCAGTGGTCATGCACTCTTAAAAAACCTGCTCTATAGATCTGTACTGATGGAACCAGAAAAATTATTTTCATTGAACGAAGAAAAGACATTATAAAATTTAGGTATACTAGGTATAAAAATTATGTAAACTGAAGTGGATTTTAAATACAAGAAGCAAGAACTACCAACAATTTTAGAATTTTATGTAGATCAAAAATAAGAGATATTATGGGATTTAAAAAATGTTTATCAGTCTATTTTTAAAATTTCACCTAAAGGTGATAACATGACCAGGTGAAGTACAAATAAAATTTGTGCAATGCTGACACAATTACCAAAATTAACATCCTTTCCTAGATATATACTCATGCAAAAAACAGAAAAGAATTAAGTGAGTGTCAATACATACACACCTGTCAATTTCTGTAGCTGGTAATACAGCAAATTAAAAGGACCAGTATATGGAATGGCTTGGGTCTGTTTTACAGTGCTCATGGCCAGGTCAGTATAATCTGGAGAGGAAATTAAAATGAATATGCTGTAAGAAACAACACTAGTTCCACAAAACACAATTTGCAAACACAGATCAGGAGTAAAGGAAAGAGAAGTAAAAGCAAAGTAAGCGAGAACACGTTTTTCAAGATAACAAGGTGCTCCGCAACTGGTTCCCATTCTGCATCCTCCCCCTTACCCCCTCCCCTCAACCCCCACTCCCCTCACCCTGAACCCCACCCCAGCCAACAGTTAACTTGTGCTCCAGAAGGCACTCACATTTCCCCAAATACATCAGGTCGCTAAACATCTCCAAGCTAGTAGACCAGCTGTGTTCTGCCATCTTTTCCGGTTAGCAATCCTTCACCACCTGGCATAAAAGCCACCTGGTTTTCAAAGCTTTTCCCAACTCTTCTAGGCCCATTCTCTCCTCACATACTCATGCACTCTGTACGTTCTGGGTAAATACTGTGATTAGCTCTTCACAAGATGGTTTCCCTTAATAGAGAGCTTTCCAAGGCCTGGGATTGTGTGTTTTAATACATCTCTAGTCTTCAGTACCTGGCACAATGTCTGGCATAGAGTAAGACCTCACCAACTGTTAATGGGAACAAGTTATATTTCTACTGTGTGATGGTCTGAAAGCTGACAGTTGGCTCATCTCACAGCTGCACCCTAAACATTGCTGTTATTTCTTATTCCTTGCTAAATCATTTTTATTAGTGTCATATAAATAAAACTGAGCACAGTTATTTACTTGAAGATAATACCATAGTTGGGGCTTCCCAAGTGGTGCTAGTGGTAAAGAATACATTGCCTGCCAATGCAGGAGGGGTAAGAGACGCAGGTTTGATCCCTGGGTCGGGAAGATCCCCTGAAGGTGGGCATGGCAACCCACTCCAGTATTCTTGCCTGAAGAATCTCATGGACAGAGGAGCCTGGCGAGCTACCGTCCATAGGGTTGAAAGAGTCAGACATGACTGACGAGACTTAGCATGCATGCACAAATACCACAGTTACTGCAAAAGTAAGGATGGCTTAGCATTTGCATGGGCTTAAACACAAGGCTTGGCAAGCAGCTTAACACTACAGGTCATACAAATCAAAACGTTTATGTGGAGAGTCTAACATTATTTCAGGAAATGAAAGTACCAGTACTTCTTGTGAAATGTAGAAGACAGGCTTGAGAAGCGTCAGCAGTAGCCAATTGGTATTACAGAAGAGCTTATGTTTCCAATTAAGAAAAAAGTTGTTTAAACATTTTAATAGTTCAAGGAAGATTTTTTTCAAATAACGTTAACTAGATTATTAAGTTTTGACTATTTGTACTTTGTTGTTTGATTGTTACCTAAAATTTGGCCACTAGGTAAGAGTTTTTCAGATTTTATTTTTTTTTTATAGATTTTTTTTTAATATATAATTTTAATTAATTAATTATTTTGGCTGCAAGGCATGTGGATCTCAGTTCCCTGACCAGGGATTGAACCTGAGCCCTCTGCAGTGGAAGCAGGAAGTCTTAACCACTGAATCGCCAGGGAAGTCCCAGATTTTTTTAATCTACTAAAATCAAATTACATTTGACATTTAATAGCGTACTTACTGGAGAGGTCACAAGGAGAAAGTATGTGATAATTAAAGTTTCTTTTAACAAGTATTCCTGAGACCCGCTGGCCCTGTTCAGGTTTTTTGTCTGCTAAAAAGCCCATGACCTATTTTAAAAAAGAAGAAAAAGAGCCCAAAACAATTTGAAGAGAACAGAATCTTGTGAAACACAATTAACAATTCAGGGACTCAATCATAATGATGACCAGTTGATCCTTTCCGTTAAACTATCCCCTGGAAAGTTCTGTGAACAGTGAGATTCAGGAGTCAATATAACCATTGGCTCTACTTTGAAAGAAAAGCCTTACATCCTAATTTCTGCAAATTTTCCTCAATTTGACTGCAAGAAATGATATTTATCAAATGGCTTCCTTGAATTTGGCTCATGTACTACAAGAATTCTGTCAAGTTGCTCATTAACACACTTGATGTTTAAAGCTTCAGACAGATCACGAAAAAGCTCCCGTTAGTGGTATCTTAAAAAGACTTTTGATGAACAGGAGGTAAAAATGCGAACTTCTTATAGCATCCCACTAAAATTCCAGGTGAAGTTTTTTTCTCAACTATTGCTTTTTTAAATTGTGACAATCTTACATTTCATCAAAAATGATTAACTCTTGAAAAGACAAATTTTTATAAATTCCATTGTATTCACAGACATTACGTTTAGACATGGGCCTATCTTCAGTTTCCTGGGGAGGATGCCAGGAGGTGGACAGAATACTGTATTGGATGTAGTAAAAAACAGTAGTGGAAAAACAAAACCGTAATGGACCTTTGTTTACTGTCTGATATAGGTATGAAAAGTAAGTTGGGAATGTGGATTAAAAGCTATGAAACTCAAAATCTAATTTATTTGAAAATTTTCCATATGAAAAACCATATTAGTGGTAACAGAAAAAGCCTAAAAACACACGGATAGAGTCTTATAGTATTAATATACTGAGTAGACAGAAATCATCACTGAGCACATTATTTTGATTCGATTAAGAGCTGGATTTTCTTAATATACATTTCCCTAAAGGGATTATGAACTATTAGGAGTGGATAGGATTAAAAACCATAACCTTTTACCTTGGCTAGTTTTTCTCCCCTGAAGTTCAAGGTCACTGCTTCTGTATTTCGAGGATTATGAACCTCTATGTGAACTTCATCATTATCTTCATATTCTCGAATCAGGGCTGCTTTCAATCTGGCCATTTCATTCTGTTCTCCATGGACTAAAATCTACAAAGCATAAATTTTAAAAGAGCATAGGGAAGCATCCTTAGTTCAGGTTAATGTTGGCCTTTATCTGAATTAGTTATTATATGAGATGGAGATATACTTGAAGTCATTAAACTTGACTATGTTTAAGGATCCCCAGTCAATCAAACATGTATGAGGTTTTCATTCTATTTGGCTTATTTCAAGAGGGAGTAAAGAAATCTCTTTTCCATTCCAGTATTTGCCACTAGCGAGATACACAACTTTATGGAAGCTGACTTTTTTCTAGAAAGGGGCTGGACAAGGTGACTTCTGTAGTCTCTACCCACTTTAAATGTACATGGTTCTTACAGGCAACTACTGCTACTCCTACTGTCTCAGAAAACACCCAGAGTTTTCTTTAGGTTTCTTAATATAAGACTATCAAAAGACGCTTTTTATGGAAAAAAATGATTTCTGATGCTTTCTTCTATTTCTTAAAGTAATGCCATATAAAATATTTCACAACCAAATGACATGATGTTTCAGAAAGGTATTTACAAGTATTGCATTAGCTAACAGTCTTTCTAATTGACTTTCAAAACCTGTATTTTACAAGACAGATTATTCTTTTTTCCTAATGTTCTTCTTTTTGAAAATATTTACTTGGCTGCGCTGGGTCTTAGTTGTGGCATGTGGGATCTAGTTCCCTGACCAGTGATCGAACCCAGGTGCTCTGCATTGTGGGTATAGTGTCTTAGCCACTGGACCACCAAGAAAGCCCCAAGACAGATCATCTCTAACCTATAGACTACTGGTAGATGATGTCTTGCCTGGGCTAACAGAAGCTTGCCCAGTGTCACTACAGGCAGAGGCATATGGTCTGGAGATGATGAGCCCCAGCTCTAGGGCCTGGCTGCTGTAACACAAATCCTGGCATTGCCACTTACTAGCTGTGTAACTTTGGGCAAATTATTTAACATCTCATTGCCTCATCTACAGAACCATTGTTGGTTATGAGGAGTAAGCAAGTTGATATATATAAAAGACTAGCACAGTGCTTGGCACATAGTAAATAGTCAATAAATGCTAGCTGTTGTTTACTGTTACCACCGGTACTATTATTATTTTATTGTGTGGGCAGACTTTTGCTGACTTTGCTACTGGAGGAGGGTAAACAACAAATCCAATTCAGGGATTTAAACCGACAGCAGAGCTAGACTCTGGAGAGCAACATAATGGGACTGAGGATGAGGGGGTGATTACAGAGAGAAAGTGCAACACAGCTTTTCCTCCATGGCTTTAAAATCTGGGAGAATATCCGTAAACCACATACAGTAGTAGACACCCATGAACGGCCTACACTTAACTAATATAAAGCCAACCACACACAGTAGTAGACACCCATGAATGGCCTACACTTAACTAACATAAAGCCAAGTTGGATAGGGAATTTTTCCACCAAAGAATCTGCTCATTAAGGGGCAGCAGTAACTGTCAGGACTATTTGCTAGAAAGAACTAAAAAATGAACAACATGGTACACAAAATACTCAGCATCCTTAGTCACCAGTGAAAGGAAAATCAAAACTACACAGAGATGCTGCTTCACCTTTACTAGCATCGTGATGGTTCTAAACAGGAAAATAACAAGCTGACAAGAATATGGAGAACCGGAACCCTTGTGCATTGCTGTGGGAATGTAAATGGTGTAACTGCTGTGGAAAACAGCTTGGTGATTCCTCAAAAGTTAAACATAGAATTAGCCCACGATCCAGCAATTCCACTCTTCGGTATATACCCAAAAAGACTGAGAAAAAGGACTCAAACAGATACTTACATGCCAGTGTTCATGGCAGCATTATTTACAATAGTGGAAATGTAAACACTAATTATAAAAGGTGGAAACAACTCAAGTGTCTATCAACAGAAGAATAACCCAAATATAGTATATACATGCAATGGAGTATTATTCAGCCATAAAAAGGAATGGAGTTTTGATACATGCTACATTCAGAGAAGGTACTTCATTACTTTATCCATTTCCTCATCTTTCATCTTCCATTCTGTAAGTGCTCCTCTAAGTTAAGAAACTTTTTTATAGTTTAACTCTCTCCAGCCCCACCAAAATATAACTGTTAGCATCAAAATTACATAAGAGTTAAGGAGCTGTGCAATGTATTTCATATCTAACTGCATCATTAACTCTTGCTATGATGGCTTGCCTCTCTCTTCTCTCCACATTAAGAGGCATTTCCTATATGCCAGGCACCGTGTTACATGCTTTAAATACATGTTCTCTCATTTAGTTTTCATAAGAACTTTAAGAGGTGTTATTATCCCCATTTACAGATGAGCTAAGGAAAGGTTAAGTCACTTGCCCAGGGCTACAGGGCAAGTGATGGATGGAGATGGGATTCAAAACAGTTACACTGAGAAGTCAGTGCTCTTAAGTTACTGGGGAGACAGCAGAAAAATAGTGGAAAGGAAGCTGAGCTGGTAGATCTGAGCCAGAGATCTCGTGTAAAATGGAGAAAATGAAAGTGCACAGCTTGCCTAACTCAAAGGGAAGCGGTGAAGGTCAGATCTAAGGGCACGAGAGGCCTGTGATGAGAGCACTGCTGTCAGGGCGGGGCTGCTCTGAGGACCAGCTGCTGCTGGGCCAGCCTCTTCCTGAGCCTTTAATGCTAAAATCAAACGCGTACACTAACCACATGAGGCGGCTTCAAAGCACGAATAAATTCACTGGTTTGCTGGTAATCTGTATGCGCAGAGAAAGAGATGTAATCAACAGACATTTTCAGAGGTAACTTCTGCCCGGACATGGTAGTGATTTCTTCCGGTTCAGACATGATATGCTGTTATAAACAAAGAAAAGTAAACAAAACACATAAACTCTCTAATTAGAAAACAAAAGGTACCTTTTCTACTTTTCCACCTGCCCATAAACTCATGCTCATTTAGGACCTTTAGCACACAAAGCATTCTAATACAATTGACTCAGTCAATATCAAATACTTATTTTCTCAATCAAGCAAACGTTTAATCAGGAAAGTCAGCAGATTAACAAAAATTCCATGTATTTGGAGTCCTACAAGGGAGAATTTTAACTTGTGGTTGGAAAAGCACACTTGTATCCCCAACCATATGCCCTGAAAAGTTCCTTTCCAGGTGAGAGGATCTGTATAAAAGACAGAAGTATTTCTACTCTGAAATCTATGTTAGATACACAGCCAACACTAAGTGACCAGCAGAATAAGGTAAAGTAATAAAAATGATCAGAGCTGGGAATCATAATGTATTTAAAAAATAAAACAGAAGTTACCAATAAGAGAATGTGATGCAGGAATGTTCAGAATCTGCCTCTCAAGCTTTGCACGTCAGTGTCTACATCTCTCACAGTTAGTATCAACCACTTAAAAAAATTCATTATTCATCTTTGGCTGTGCTGGGTCTTCGTTGCTGCATGGGCTTTTCTCTAGTTGCAGGGAGCAGGGAATACTCTAGTTGCAGTGCGCAGGCTTCTCTTGCTGCGGAGCACAGGCTCTAGGGCATGTGGGCTCAGTAGTTGTGGCTCCTGGCTCTACAACATAGGCCCAATAGCTGTGGCGCATGGGCGTAGTTGCTCTGTGGCATGTGGGATTCTCCCAGATCAGGAATTAAACCGCTATCTCCTGCATTGGCAGGCGGCTTCTTTGCCACCGAACCACTAGAGAAGCCCTCAAACATTTTATATCAAGAGGAAGGTGGGCACTCAACCCAAACACATTCTCCAACTTTTCAAGAGAACACTTACTAATAAGCCTTTTCTTCATCAGATGAGGGTAGCCATATGTTTGTCTCATATAGATTCCCTTCCACTTTTTTCCTTTTACTGTAACTAGATGAGCACTTCTCAAGCTTTCACATGCTTATCCATCACCTGAATCTCATTCGTCAACCTTAAGATCAGCTCCAGCTGCCTACTGCCATCCTCATTTAAAAAAATCAAGACCTATGTCATTTAAAGAACTACTTCAACGGAGAAACCAGGGAGGACAGCGCCCCCTCTGCAGCCTGGACTGGGAAGTGCCCAGTGGTCTCAGGCTCTGACTGACCTTGGCAAGCGTGCCTTCTACACAGTAGCCGGCTATGATGACGCCGTTCCTCTTATCAGTACACCAGCTTTCAAAGAGCTCTCTGGATAAGCCGCTTTGCATCATGCCTGGGGAGGCCATGACCACGCTGGGACCAATGTCATCAAAATGATCCATGCTCTGAGAGAGGAAAGGAAATGATAACAGCATGTTAAGATAAAGTATTCCTTATTTGTAAAGAACACCAAAAAGTGAGGTAAAAAGGCTAATCACGTGACTGGAAGGGCCTTGACAAAACTAGCAAACATTTTTTAAGTCCCTGAACAGTTTATTTAGGCTGGGAATGAAAGGAAAACAAAATGATAAAAAGCCATTAGTTCACACTGACCTTCAAAACCTTATGTAGGCAGCTAAAAAACCATTAGGACCATTTTCAGTGCCTAGCAGACAGGCAGAGTAAAATGGAAGGAAGAGTCAAATGGGTTTTTATCTATCCAAGACAGAACTCTGAAAGAATTTCCCCAAAGATTCACGATGGTTTTGCACACTTCATCAGTATTCTGAGTTGGCCTGGAAATCTAACTAAGTTTAACATTGTTTCTAGGGAAAACTTGGGTCTAATTCCTAAGCAATTAACCTAAAAGATACTTTGTGAACAGAATCTATTAATAATTGGAAGACCACTTAAAACTTGATTTAGGGTATTATGTTATTATGATTAGAGTATTAGTTCAAATGAAACTTTTTATTTAAATGAAAGGAAATTAGATTTTATTGAATACTCTAGAAAAATAAACATGAAAATTTTCACATATGGAATCTGCAGTGCTAATCAAAAAGATTAGGTCTGAGTAGGAACAGAAAAAATATATAGCAGATATTGTTCTCATCAGGGCTTTTTATTTCAATGGCAGAGAAATCCAAGTTATTTAGCAATAGTAAATATTGAGAACATGTAGAGACTTGGAACAAATGGCAATATTTATATGTCTAAGCAGAAAGGAATGCCAGTTGCTAAGCTTTTGATGTCCCTCAGAAAAGTGATGCCTGCTTCAGGAAAGGTAAGACTTCAGCATGGAGTCAACCAGAGGATCAATGGCGGGCATCTCCCACTGCTAATGGCTTACTTGAGTGTTATTCGTCCTTCTTTCTTCCACAAGCACTCACCTTCAGGTTACTAATGTGTTTGAAAACAAAGGGATTATTGATGTTGATCTGTTTGCGGATTTTGTCATTCATGGCATTCACGTATGTCTGGTACACTGCCATACACTTCTTGGCCAAAGATGATGCGTAGTATATTGGAATATCATGGAGTTCTGGGTGATTCTGCCAGTACTCATCTAAAGAGATTTTACAAGAAACACATTTTTTTTTAATGTGAGGTGGTGGTTTAGTTGCTAAGTTGTGTCCGACTCTTGTGACCCCATGGACTGTAGCCTGCCAGGCTTCACTGTCCATGGGATTCTCCAGGTAAGACTACTGGAGTGGGTTGCCATTTCCTTCTCCCGTTAATGTGGGATAAATAGCTCAAATAATAAATGATACACACAAGTAGTTTTTTAAAAAATTTAGAAAATAAATAAAGCACAAAACTATAAAGAGGTTAAGAAAAATTAGTAAATTAAAAATTTACTAAAATTGGTCCTAACTCAAGCTTACAAAACCAGAACTTCTTTCCTTCTTTTTTTAAATGAGACTATAGTTAATTGAGAATGTTGTGTTAGTTTCTGGTGTACGGCAAAGTGATTCAGTTACACAGATTCTTTTCCACTCTAGTTTATCACAAGATACTGAACGCAGTTTCCCTGTGTGACACAGTAAAGCCTTGCTGTTTATCTATTTTACACACAGTAGTTTGTACCTGCTCCTCCCAAACACTCCAATTATCACCCCTGCCCCACCCTTCCCCCTTTAGTAACTTTAAGTTTGTTCTCTGTCCCTGAGTCTCTTTCTGTTTTGGAAATAAGTTCATTTGTATCATATTATAGATTCCACATATGAGAGATAACATATGATATTTACCTTTCTCTGTCTGACTTACTTCACTTAGTATGATCATCTCTAGGTCTATATATATTAGGAAGCTGAGGCTTAAAAAGGCTGAAAACAGTGGCAATTTTTTTTAACTTGATTTATAAGTGAAAACTATATAAGGACTGGGACTTTTCCTGTCACGTGTTACATTTCTCGCTTTGCCCTCTGGTTTAACTGTTCATATTCTTTTAGATATGATTAGAATTTTTAACAGTGTCGATGCTCTCGTATATGCTCTTGTGATTTCTCAAATACCTTCCAAAGTATACTATATCCCAAGATCACATCACAACCTGCTATTTTTTGTGTGTGTACTTTCATGAGAAAATTTTAAGTGTAAAAAAAAAAAGATGAATAACTTGCCCAGAGTCATATGGTTAGCTCATGGGTGAGATCTGAAACCAGCGGTTGGGAAGGTCATCCTCTCTGTTATAGACAGTCAGGGGGAATTTAAGGGACAAGGAACAAGGGCGTAGAGCAGTCCTCATTCATAAAAGGAGTCACAATATACTTGATAGTGGGGTTGTCAGACAAAAACAGCAAATGCTCAATTAAACTTTAATTTCAGACAAATACAAGATTTTCAGTATAACAATATTATTTTATTTGTCTGCAATATTTGCTGTAATATCAAATATATTATTTGAAATTAAAATTCAACTGGTGTCTTGTATTTTTATTTACTAAATCTGACAACCTGATGATGGTGACAACCTGGTTTTGCATCGTCATTTCTTCTACTCCTCTCATTACTTTGCTGTGGAGTCTTTTCATTTTAAGACTTCTATAAGGACAAATGTGACATGCAGTAGGAAAGGAGAACCAAGAGAAGAAGGACTGGCTTAGGCTTTAGAAAATTTAGCTTCTACTAAGTCCTTCAGTCATGTCCAACTCTTTGTGACCTCTTGGAGTATATAGCCCACCAGGCTCCTCTGTCCATGGGATTCTCCAGGCAAGAATACTGGAGTAGGTTGCCATGCCCTCCTCCAGGGGATCTTCCCAACCTAGGGATTGAACCCATGTCTCTTCTGTCTCCTGCACTGGCAGGTGGGTTCTTTATTTACCACTAGTGCCACCTGAGAAGCCCTGTCTCTCTCAGAGATTTGCTTTTGATCTGAGGTCATTTATTCTTTCCCCTTATTTCTCTTTTCAGTGTAACAGGGATTCTATTTATCCCTATCATCATACAGACGGAAAAACTGAGAGTGAGAGCTCAAGATCATTATCATTTCTAGTTCACACTGAAGCCATATATGTATAAAGCACTTACCAGTTATTCTTGAAGAAGAGTGCATTCCCCAGAAAAGAATCACAGAATGTTAAAAAGGGTTGCTAAATATAAATATATGCAAAAAGTGACACCCACTGTTCCTCTTATTACAAAAAGTTATACATGCTCATTAAATTTGGAACACGGAGAAAAGCAGGAAAAAGAAATCATCCACCTTCTCACTATCCAGATTTAATATCTGGATATCTTCCCAGTCAATTGTGTATTTTCTACCTAACTAGGGTCAGAGTCCACAGTTTTGAACTCTACTTTTTTGGTCCACTTATTATGTAAAAATACATATTAACTCATCTGAAACATGATTTTTTTCCTACAGTGTGATATTTATTGACATAATGTTTCATTAGAAATATTTAGAATTATGAAATCTCTTACTCACAGAATTTTCAATGTATTTATTTCCCAGAGGTTGAACTGCTGGGTCCAAGGGCAGGGTATTTTTAAGATGCTGACTGTTCACCATTTATATTCCCAGCAGCGCTGGAAGACAGTTGCTGTGTCTCTGGGCTCTTATGGCACCAATTCTCTCGTCTTAAATACAGAAACCAAAGCCCAGAGGGTAGAGTGACCTATCCAAGGACATGCAGCGATCTTGATCTAACTGCACTGTAGGATTTTGAGAATCTCCCAAATAAAAAGGAAAAGGCATACCTAAAATCAAGAGGAGCTCCTGGGCCCGTCCGAGAGCAAAGACGGGAATGAGGCCTCGGCCCCCTCTGTTCACAATATCATGGACAGTGTTACAGAACCTTGCCTCTCGCTCCTCTCGCTTCTCATGGATATGGGTCCCGTAAGTAGATTCCTAAACAACACGTGAAAAGGGTGAGACCTAGGCTGGTGAGTCTCAAAGAATACAAAAGGTAAATACCAATGAAACGTAGAAGCAAAGTGACCTAGGTCTCTACTAATATGCCATTTACTTGAACATGTGCTGTTAAAACACTAATTGGAAAGAAGAGTGAATAAAAACGTTAGAATTCAGGTCTGGTTAAGGAAAAAAATCAGGAGATAGTTCAAAAATGTACTTTCCCTGCTCCAGATACTTTTAGGATGCTTCTTCAGCACTGGCCACCCTCCAGGAGCTTATCAGAAGTATTGGAGCCCCAGCCCAGCCACAGTCAGAATCTGCATTTCTATAGCATTACCAGATGATTCACAAACACATTAAAATTTGAGAGGTACTGCTCTGTACTTTTTCCCCTGAGATTTAAGAAAAAAACAACTTCCCTTAACTTAAGGTCAGTTTACATGCTGAATATACCATGAGCTAAGCCAAACTGAGTTCACTGACAATACACTGCATATGGACAGCAATACACACCAGTCCCTCCTGCTTGGGTAGCTGGGGGATGCTGTGGGTGGTGAGGGGGAAACAGACAGCACTTCCACCGATATTCTTATATAAACCATAGGACCAATGCACATTTATTAACTTGCTCCTCACCAGTCATCCCCTCCCCACCAAAGCTTCTGTACAGTAAATTTTCTTTTATTATTATTCTCCTGAGAATTACAATTTAGTAGGAAGGTAAGACATACACATAAAATTAGCAGGTGCTAGAGGCCAGAGGACAGTCACCACGGCAAAGACAGTAGGGCCGTGCCATTTTACACAACCTTTAAGATGTTCTACCTACTTGGAGTAATTAACCTAAACAAGAATATTTGGGAGACAGAATATCATCTCTGATATAAGACTAGCTAATATATTTAACAGCAAGTGGGGCTGCACTACAAAGAAAGGCCAAAAAATTTCTGTACTAAAAAACCAGACACATTTATATCTGATCACAGATATGAAAATGAGATCATGTTATTTTTTCCCAGAAAAAATCCTGCTTACGTTACACTAATTACAATATAGGGCACTAATACTTACAATGATAAGAATATCGGGTTTAATGTTAGGAATTTCAGCTGCCATTAAGTGTCTGTCTTCTTGTCTTGAGAAATCACCTGTGTATAAAAGCTGAGAAAAAGAGAAAGTTAGAAAAGTTAGTTAGAATTCTAGAATGCTTCATTTTACTCTGAATATATTTCACTCATAAATTCTTGAAAATGAAGTGCAATAGAAAAAGTAGCCTACATTTTTTAATTGCTTGTGTCTAATTCAAAATGTGTAACTTAACTCAGTCATAAACCATCTAGAGTTTCAATTATTCAATCTAACTAATGGGAATAATATAATCCCATAATTAGCCCACAAAGATAACCTTGAGATGTACTCTCAGCATCTTAGAGAAAAAGGGCATGATGATCAGGAATGAACTCTTCACTTTTTTGAGATGTTTATTGTATTTTTCTCAATCTTGATACAGAGAGTACTAACACAGGGGTAGGAACAATGATATTTACAAGGCAAAAGTACCAGCTTAATTTTACCTTGTTTCAGTGTTTTCACACTTTGCTAGCCTTAGGGAATATTCTTTAGTACCACTCAGTGGCATAAGCCCTGCACTGATTTCTTACGGGCAGGAAACTCCAAAGCTAGAGCGCACCTTCACGCCTGCGATCTCGATCATGAACATGGCAGCTCCCAGAACATGGCCGGCGTGATAACACCAAAACTTGATTCCTGCAACTTCCTTCACTTCATGAAAATTGATGGTTTCAATTTTGTCCATGCTTTCTTCCAAATCTGTCTCAGTATACAGCATGTCGTCTGCTGATATGTTACTAAATTTTTAAAGATGCCAACACAAAAAATTAAGGGTAAGATTTTTGTAAGTCTTTAAACTCAAAGAAATTGTCTGTGGATGACATAGCCACATATTTCTTAAAATCATATTGTAGGTGTTATGCTATTTCTAATCTCTTGGACCTTTTGTTTATCTTTTTACTCTGCTATTATGAGAAAAATGCTTAGTGTATATAAAGCATGATTTCAAGCAAAGCACACACACTAAATTAAGGCAAAGTACTCTCTAGGACAGCACTTCTCAACCTTTTTTCCTACCCCAACACCTCCTGTGAAATAAAGGCACTCCTACACATTGAATCACAGCGGTTTTCCCCACCTGTGATATGAAAAGACTTGTCTAGAAAGTCTAACAAGTTTCCTCTGGAAAATTATGCTAACATACTTTCAAAAAAACAAGAGAGGTGGGGGTTAAGGACACAGTCTGGAGCCAGACTGATTGGATCTGAATTCCAGTTTTGTCTCTTACTGTGACCATCACAGGTAAATTACTTAACCTCTCTGTGCCTCAGTGTGAGGTTAAGTGAAAGTGTTAGTTAGTCATGTCCAACTCTGCAACTCCATGGACTGCAGCCTGTCAGGCTTCTCTGTCCATGGAATTTTCAGGCGAGAATCCTGGAGTGGGTAGCCATGCCCTTCTCCAGTAGATCTTCCCAACTCAGGGATCGAACCTGGGTCTCCTGCATTGCAGGCAGATTCTTTACCATTTGAGGCACCAGAGAAACCTGTGCCTCAGTCTAATCATCTGTAAAATGGGATTCATGTAGCGTGTGCATCACAAGGCTGACATGAAGACGAAAGGAGTTAACATGTGTCAAGAACTGAGGACTATGCCTGGCATATGGTGAGCTTCATTTAAGTGTTAACCAGTATAATCATTACCAAGGATAACTCTTCCATTCTTCTGTATGTTTATAGATTAACAAACTGCATCTTAGCTACCCTAGGAATATACATATGAAACAATAAGCCTTTGAAGGTTCATCATTTGTGCTATACTTATCACAAAAAGGCTCCAAACTTTCTGGAAAAGGAGCAGATTTTCCTCTTGCAGCTGGAAAAGGCTTCCCCAGGGAACATTTTCACTTCATACAGTCAATTTGCTTTGATCAAATCACCCAGAAAAAGATTTCAGTACATAGCACTGTATAATGTATTCTGCTTCAAATTTTAGTAAAATTATGAAATTTCATCTATAGAATATTGCTATCATACCTTATAACTCACCTAAATTTCAAAGACTTAAAAGAATGCAAAAACTACATAAAGCCTTTATGCCAAGGAGGTGCTGGGGACACAACAGGTATTTGATGAGTTGGTACCGAATGACTAAATGAGTGATACCCTTGTGAATAAGAAGAAAACATCTCATTTCAAAACACAAAATGGTCTATATCATGAACCGTATGTACTGGGTAGAACCAAGTGCATTTATAAATCTATTAAGGTAATTTACCTAACTTTGACATAATCTGAAAGAAGCCATCTATAAATAGCTTTTGTAGCATGAGTCATAAATGTTCTTCCTTTGAAACTTGTCTTCTGTAGAAACCAGGGCAAAGCTCCACAGTGATCCAAATGGAAACTTTAAAAAAAAGAAAAGAGAGCTTCTATCAATTCTTAAAATATTATATATCATATACTTTAGGTACAGAAGAGTTCTATGTAACAATTAGATACTTTCAGAACACCCAGAGTAGGTATGTGCAGAGGGAAGGAATAATGTATTTAGTTCTAGCATAAGAAAAACAAATTAAAAGTACTTCTCTCAAAATATAGCCAAGCCTATTCTCAGAAGTCAAAATTATAACAAGTGCTTTAGTGGTATAAAGTTGAAAACCATAACAGTTTACATATGAAGTTCCCACAGAACAGTGTGACAACACAGTTGTCGTTAGGTCGCTCAGTTGTGTCTGACTCTTTGCGACCCCACAGACTGAAACACGGCAGGCTTCCCTCTCCTTCACTATCTTCCTGAGTTTGCTCAAACTCATGTCTATTGAGTCGATGATGCCATCCAACCATCTCATCCTTTGTTGTCCCCTTCTCCTCCTGCCCTCAATCTTTCCCAGCATCAAGGCCTTGTCCAATGAGTCAGCTCTTTGCCTCAGGTGGCCAAAGTATTGGAGCTTCAGCTTCAGCATCAGCCCTTCCAATGAATATTCAGGCAACACAGCAGCCTCCGGGATATTCTGTGAAAGGGCTTTCTTAGTCTCAAGTTTTACAACAATCAAGGCATATGTTATCTCTTCGCTCCTCCTCATTTACTCTAGAGAAGCAAAAGGAAGTTTGCTGTCATAAACTTCTCTCACCTGTGATGACAATATGGCGTGCTGTCTTAGATGTTTGCAATATAATTCCTAGTAGGAAATATTTTTAAAACACTAGAATCTTAAAATCTGGTAAAGAATGATCTTTATAGTAAAAGTCCTTGAAAAACAATGCCCTTAATAAAAAGTAAAACAAAAACAAACAAACAACAACAAAACACCTTACTGACTAATTAGCAGGAGATCAATCTCAGCTGGGTCAATCAAATCGATATAAGGAAGAGCATCCATTCCTTCAAGGCCAGGGTGGATCCCACAGTCCAGCTGAAAGACATGGGAAAAGAGATCACAGTCTCCTCCACATTTTATTCAAATTCACTCAATAAATAGACATCATAACTTATCCATCATAACACACACAATCAGGAAAGATTCTGTATGTTTGGAATACAATTCTTATTCAATGGGCAAATACACCGTTAACAATTCTAACTTCCCAAATTTAAATATAGCTCGTATTTAGAGTCCAAGGACACAAAATACAAGAAATCTTCTTCCCAGCTACTTTTTGTAGGCACTCTAATAATGAATGAACTCTTTTGCAAGAACTTTAATATCAGAAATGGCTAGCATTTTTAAAGTTTATAGATTCACTACTATCAGATGTGACTATCGTGAGAAGGCAATGATTAGAAAAACAGGAAACTTCTCTGATCAGGACAATTTAAGTATTAGAAGACAAATTCTTCAGAGCCAGTCATTCCTGAATTATATCCTCATTTGAGAGGGTGTTTCTATCAAATTAATACAGTAAATGATTAAAAAGATTGTCTGCCATGTGCCTGTTCTTTTAGAGTGGGAGAAGGGGAGGAGTGAGACCAAAAGACCCTGATGAGCCTCTGCGCTGCCTTCCTAACGAGGACCCCAGAGACCACCTCTTTCAGTCCTTCCAGCTCTCAGCTAAGGGAAAAGGCTGAGAGGGGGCCTGACTTGCCCAAGGCCAGGCACCCTGGTGCTAACTTAGGCACCTTGGCTACCAGACTAGGGCCTGGCCTATCGTCCTGCTGCACAGGAGGAGGCCAGTTCCCTGGGGTCTCCCACTAAGGGTGGGGCAGAAGGTTGGCAGACCTTCAGGAATGGAAGAGGGACTTGGCAGAATTTTAGATTAGGAGATCCAGTTGACAGTTTTACAATCTTTAGTTTCTCAGTTTAATACTATGTCAATGCCAAGTGGAAGTATACTAGTTTTCCACATTAATATTTTATAGATACATATACTAACCATGACATTATTCTGGGGACAAAACAGTTAACTGCTGAATCAAAAAAACTACTGAACTAGAACAGCCTAACACTCAATGCAGACATACTGTTAACCTGACTATACTGTGCTTAGTTGCTCAATCCTGTCCAACTTTTTTCGACCCCATGGACTGTAGCTCGCCAGGCTCCTCTGTCCATGAGGATCCTCCAGGCAAGAATACTGGAGTGGGTAGCCACTCCCTTCTTCTGGGCATCTTCTCAACCCTGGGATCGAACCCAGGTCTCCCGAATTACAGCCAGATATTTTACCAGCTGAGTTACCAGGGAAGCCCAAGGATACTCGAGGGGGTTGCCATGCCCTCCTCCAGGGGATCATCCCATCCCAGGGATCGAACCCAGGTCACCCGCATTGCAGGTGGATTCTTTACCATCTGAGCCACTTACCATTATTTTCCTCCCTTTGAACTCCAGAATAATACATGATCTTCCCACTTCCTGCCCAGCTCCACTGTAAACATTCAAAGGAAAAAATAAAAAAAACGATTAAAAAGCCATCAAAATAAAGCCAAACAAATTCAAACTTTTTTTTACAACTTAAACTACGTTCCATCTGATGACACTAACTTGAGGCAGATGAGTTCCACAAAATTACAAAGACAGGGAAGAAGAGCATCAACGTGGGGAAAAAATGAAAAGTGACCTCTGAGAGGTCAGACTGAGAGGACCAAAGGTTAAATCCAACCTTCTGAATGTTAGGGTTAAAATGATGATGTATTTAACATGTACACTAGTAGTGACTCAGATGATTTAATAAGACTTTTAGAATTAGCACTTAAGTAAAAACCCATAAGCAGTTAAAAATTCTTTCATTTTCTTTAAGATGATAATACACATTTACCAAATAGCTTAAATTTAAATACTTATTCATACATGTGAATCTCATTCCTTTTTCCTTCTACTTTGTTACTTCACTTAAAACAAATTTCCTTTCTTCAGAATAAACAGTTTCTTTCCAATTATCACAAGGCTTTAAGCCTCACCAGTCTAACCCCTCACCTTCTTTGATGCCTATCCCAACCATTCTAGCTTGTGATTCACCCACTTATTTAACATCAAGCAGTTTTTTGGGGTTCTTGGCTGCACTGTGGGGCATGTGAGATCTTAGTTCCCTGACCCAGGATTGAACCTAGGACTACAGCAGTGAAAGCACTGTCTTAGCCACTGGACTGCCAGGGAACTCCCTCAAGCAGTTTCTATTTGCCAAGCAGTGTAGATAAGCACCTAGCATATGGAAAGGCCTAATACCAGGACCCTGGCTCCATGGTGGCTCAGACAGTAAAGCATCTGCCTACACTGTAGGAGACCCGGGTTCGATCCCTAGGTCAGGAAGATCCCCTGGAGAAGAAAATGGCAACCCCCTCCAGTACTCTTGCCTGGAAAATCCCATGGATGGAGGAGCCTGGTGGGCTACAGTCCATGGGGTCGCAAAGAGTCGGACACGACTGAGCGACTTCACTTTCTTCCTTTCTTGGCTCCAAGAACAGATAGGCTACAGGACTGACATGAAATGGACACATCCTCAGACCGAGATCCTACTTCAGAGCAGGATGCAAAGAAAATCAGACGACTACAGAGCTACCGTGAGCCCCCGGCCTGCCACTTTAACTGGCCCTCTGTGCCCCCTCTTGAGGGTCCCTCCAGTTTTTGCTGCACTTTTTCCTACAGTTGTTGGTGTAGTAACTATTTCAAACTTTCTCCCTTTTCGTAAATTTTCCCATGCTCTATCCTACTCTTGAGTCATGGGCTTTCTCTGTATTAAAAAATTAGTTTTCAGTTCACTCAACTTGCCAACCCACTCACATCTTTCTCTTCTTCCACTTCTCCTGGAACAGAGAACAGACCACTCTCTGTAAGGCTAACATTTTCACTACGGTTCTACACTCTGCCCACTCTCTCCCTCCCTCTGATGCACTGACTCCTGATACATCATTGGCTTTCCCCTTACTATCCTCTTTGACATCTGCATTTAAACATGCCAGTCATCCTTGTCCCCAAATGAAAATCCCTTAATTCTAATCTCTAGTCTCCGGGTCCACTTACTAAAGGTTGCATACATTGATTCTGGCTTTTTACCAACCATCCCTCTGAAACTCTCCCTGCAAAACAGCTCTTTGTTGCTAAGTGCAAAGAGCCCTTCTCAGGTCCTATCTCACTCTTCTCCAGGCAGCATGTCATCTGTCCTATTCTGTTCCTCTCGGAGCCTGGTTTCTTTGACTTCACGCTCTCAGCCTGTCCTGCTGGTTTCTCCCCTTAGTTTCCTTCATGAAGCTGCCTCTACCCATCTTTCAAAAGCTTTTATTCCAAGGGTTCTCTCCTCAGCTCCTTTCTCAGTCTTTCTGATCATCCTCACATTTTTAACACATTGAGGAGTTCCTATTCTCTATTTGTAGTCCAGATACAGATATTTGTTCTCCTGAATCACAGACCTCTAACAGTCACCTGGCTTTGGTCTCTCTCCTGGGACATCTCACAGGTGCCTAATATTCAAATATGCCCAACAAATTTGCACCTTAAGTCCCTAGCCTGTGCTCTTCTTTCTGGAACACTCTGCCCTGATATTGACATAATTGGCTCCTGTGTATCATTTGGGTCTCAGTTCAAATGTCACCTCATTTGCCCTTCAGACCACTCGATCGTAATTTATTACTATATGATGTCATTGTATCTACTAATTTATGGTTTATTTCTATTAAAATGAAAGCTCCATGATAGCATAGACATCTATTTCATTCACTGCTATACAGTAAGGTGCCTGACATGGAATAAATCTCAAGAAAAACTTATTGAATGAGTAAAAACTCCCAAATTAGGAAAGTTGGGAACACTACATTAAGTTAAAGAAGCCAGTTTCAAAAGATTACATGTTGCAACCCATTTATATGAAATGTCCAAAACAGGGTAATCTGCAGACAGAAAGGAGATTAATGGTGGCCAAGGGCTGGGCAAGTTGGAGGGCAATGATACAGGGTTTCTTTCTGGAATGATGAAAATGTCCAGGATTAGACAGTGGTGATAGTTATAAAACTCCGTATAGATTAAAAACTGTTTAACTATACACTTTAAATGAGTGTGCTGATGTGATTTCAATCTCAATAAGGCTGTTATAAAACAATTTAAAACTCCCAAATTTACTCCAGACCTGCCCCATCTCGGGTACTCCTGGAGTGAGTAACAGCACCACTTACATTTATCCTACCTGGGAACTGGAGTCATCCTAATTCTCCTTTCTGCCCTGCATTCCTTTCCACATCTGCCCCTTCTGATGTATCTGATCGCTGACAAAGCTCTAAAGCTTTCACTTCTTTACTCTCTCAGGGCTCGCTTTCCAACCCACTGCTGCTCATTTCACTCATTTCAAGATCTCACTGCTTATCACTTGGTTTGTTTCAATCTCATCCTACTAGATTTTCTCCACTTGATCCACCTTTTTTTTTTTTTTGGCCACACCACGTGGCATGAGGGATCTTAGTTCCCCGACTAGGGATCAAACCTGCATCCCCTGCAGTGGTAGCTCAGAGTCTTAACCCCTGGACCACCAGGGAAGTCCCTTAATACACCTTTAATTCATCTGTGCCACTGCTGTCAGAGGCATCTTTGATCTTCCTAAAGCATAATTTCCACCACATCCCATCCTTGCTTAAGACCCTTCCTTGGCTCCCTATAACTGGCGATAAAGACTTCAAATCCTTAGTATGTATGTATACAAGGTCCTTCATAAGCTGGACTCTGAGAGCCTCTACCATCTCATCTGCTATCTTTTAGTTGCACCCATAGGGAGACTGGCCACAAAGAGACCTCTCATTTTCACATGTGCCACTTCCTCAGCCTGGAACATCCTTGCCCCCATGCTTTGGCTGTCTTTAATTTCTAGTCAATCTCTAGGACTCAGCTCAGTGTCCTAATTTCCATGATGCAGGATGGCATTGTTTTCTCACTGGAAATCCACTTTGCATACTCTCAGGGCCTTAGTGCAATGCCTATGTGTCCTCTTACAGTAGTCAATTCACTGAGCACCTACCAGGAGCTCTGCTCTGCACAGTAAAGTGCTGCTCGATTATTTCCACAGGAGGACGTGAGTTCAGTGAGGCTGTTGTCCTAGTAATCGCTGGAGTATGGACTGGATTTCAGGTCTGACTCCAAAGCAATTGGCTGCTATTATTCCAAACTCTCTCTCCAGCACTTTTCATTTGGCACTGCAGTTCCCATCAAAAGGGTGAATTCCGTTAACTCAGCCTTGTCTTATTTGTATCCCTAGTGCCTAGTGTGCTGCTTGACACTCGCTCAGAGTTTGCTGAACACAAGAAGAGACAACAGTGTGAAGTGAGCGGCAGGCAATCTTGTGTTCCATCCCCAGTAGGTGCTCAAGAAGTTATTAAATGAACAAGCGAAAGAGATACTATTTGGAAAAACGCATGTGTTCATGTGGTGCTAACTCATGTCTAACAATAAATATGTTTGTGAATTCAAACTGCGCAGTTAGGCATGTTCTCATTTCTCTAAGCAGCATTCCAGGTCCATAAGGTGCTTCTCTGACAGAAGGCCATTTCCAATGAAAGACAAACCCTCTCACAGTCAATCAGCGACTGAGATATTGTCCTAACATTTCTGCCTTTTCACCTCTCCCACTTTCTACCTTCCCTATTCCCGGAGAGCTTGAGCTTGGAATGTAACTCACAAGTTCCCTAATGTATTTCCCCTTTCACATTTTGGCAAATATGAGTCCTGGAGGTTAATAAGGCACAAGTTTAGTTCTTCCCTTGTGGCTCAGCTGGTAAAGAATCTGCCTGCAATGCGGGAGACCTGGGTTTGATCCCTGGGTTTGATCCCTGGGAAGATCCCCTGGAGAAGGGAAGGCTACCCACTCCAGTATTCTGGCCTGGAGAATTCCATGGACTGTTCATGGGGTCGCAAAGAGTCGGACACGACTGAGCAACTTTCACTTTCACTTTAGTTCTTCCTCGCGCTGTCACAGCCTTATCCAGGTTATCATCTCACCCTACCATCCCCAGCATCCCCGGTGCCCTCACGAGTCGCCCCTCTTGGGCGTATACGAAAGCGCCCTGCGGTCCCACCATAGGCCCTTTTTCCACCCCCTCGCCCCCCAAATCCAACATCCTATCCTCCCTTGAGACTGAAGAAAAAGCAAAATACTATTCAACCTAGCAGGCCCCTTCCGATTCACAGTTCTTCAAACCGCCGCAGCCGCAGAGGCCTGGCCCGCAGCTGCGAGCCAGGGGCAGGCTGCCGAGGCAAGCGGGCCTGGGGCGGGGGGCGACTGAGGCCAACCATCGGGTTCCCCTCCTCGCCTCACAGCCACGGCTTCAGTCCCTCTCAGGTCCCTTACAGGGGTCGGATCAGCAGCTGGTCACTCTCCTCTGCAGGAATCGCGGACATCTCAGAAGTCCAAACAGGAACGAGGAACAACAGGTCGCAGGAGTCTTTCTAAACTGGAAGAGAAGACACAGAGAACCTAAGACGGAAGGACCACCCCCCCTTCCATCCCACGAGTGCACAACTTCCGGCATCTCGGCGCCCGCGACACTAGGCTCCTCCCTCCGACTTCCCGTCGCAGAACCCAACTCGCAAGGCTCCTCCCGGCCCAGGATTCCGGGGACTGCGCCTGCGCGAGGCATTGTGGGGTGGGCCCAGGTGGGCGGGGCTCGGGGCCCGGAAGAGCTGGTGCTGGTATTATTACTGGAGGGGCGGTCGCAGCTTCTCCGGCTACCCTGGCGGTGGGGTCTGACACCTGAGCGCAGACGGCTCGGAGGTGAGAGCCCGGCCGTCGCCGCGCTCGGGCCAAACGTGGTCAGGAACACGGGCCCCGACGGTGGCTGCGGTGGGGAGGCCCGCGGAGCTGGGCGGATGGGTGGTGCCGCCGTCTCCTTAGGGGACCTCCTCCTCCCCGGGCCCTGAGCCCCGGGGGCAGCGCCGGGCGGGCGGCGGGAGCCGCGCTGCGGGCCTGGGCCTGAGGGTGGAGGCAGGGCCCTGGCCCGATCCCTGTCTGGGGTGGGACTGCGGCCCCGGGGACAACGAGTGTGGCGTCTGGCTGGGTCCTGTCGGAAGGCGATGGAGTGCGAGCACCCGCGGGGCTGTTCCCCGTCCCCGGCCCTTATCTGAGCTCAGGGCGACGAAGGGCGGCCGCCTTTTTCTGTGCGGGATCCTGTCAGTTTCTCCGCGCGCTGGGGTTTTCCCCGCAGCGCGGGGCTGGGGCTGTGTCTGTCTGTTTGTTGTCCAGCGCACCAGCACGTGGCAGGCGCTCACGACGGCAACGTAGACCTGGGGAGCTGGGTGGGGTCTGTGGGGAGCTTTGGCGGGAGCGCTACTGAGGCTCCAGATTTGGCCTCAATTGTGTGAGAGTTGGACTATAAAGAAAGCTGAGCACGGAAGAATTGATGCTTTTGAATTGTGGAGAAGACTTTTGAGAGTCCCTTGGACTACAAGGAGATCCAACCAGTCAATCCTAAAGGAAATCAGTCCTAAATATTCATTGGAAGGACTGATGTTGAAGCTGAAACTCCAATACTTTGGCCACCTGATGCGAAGAACTGACTCATTGGAAAAGACCCTGATGCTGGGAAAGATTGAAGGCAGGAGAAGAAGGGGACGACTGAGGATGAGATGGTTGGATGGCATCACCAACTCAATGGACATGAGTTTGAGTAAGCTCTGGGGAGTTGGTGATGGACAGGGAGACCTGGCGTGCTGTAGTCCATGGGGTCATAAAGAGTAGGATACGACTAAGCAACTGAACTGATTATTAGCCTTGTGGCCTTGGGCAAGCTGCTTAATAAACTTAGAGCTTTGGCTGCCTCATTTGAAAAGGGCTATATATAATATTGCACCCTTGCTGGTCACTAGAGAGGGTCAGAGGTACTGTATATACAGCATAAGGACATATATATATATATATATAGCATTTTTTTGTTGTTTTTTAGTCGCTCGATTGTGTCTGACTCTGTTGTGACTCCATGGACTTTGGGCTTCCCAGGTGGTGCTAGTGATAAAGAACCTGCCTGCCAGTGCATGAGATGTAAGAGACAGCAGTTCGATCCCTGGGTGGGGAAGATCCCCTGGAGAAGGAAATGGCAACCCACTCCAGCATTCTTACCTGGAGAATCCCATGGACGGGGGCACCAGGTGGGTTACAGTCCTTGGGAATCACAAAAGAGTCGGACATGACTGAGCTACTGAGCATGGACTTTTAGCCCTCCAGGCTCCTCTGTCCATGGGATTGCCCAGGTAAGAATACTGGAGTGGGTTGCCGTTGCTTTTTCCAGGGGATCTTCCCCACCCAGGGATTGACCCCCCGGCTCCTGCATTGGCAGGAGGATTTTTTACTGCTGAGCCACCAGGGAAATACACACACACACATACATATACATGTAGATACCTCTATGTATGTATGTATGTATGTATGTATATGGCACTTAGCACTGGGCAGCAAATGGTACGTATTCAGTATGTGGAAGTTGTCATCTGGGTATTATCTCACAAGAAAGTTCTCTAGTTGGCTAGCATGGCCTCTCTCAGGCTGTGCCAGACATTGGGTATACAGAGATGACCTGGCCCTGGTCTTTGATGCACTCACTGTTCTGAGATAGTTACAGGTGGGCAGTAGCTGACTCATGCTAAGATCAAGATGTGGAGTGCCATCCCTTAGCCCAACTTGGAGGCTTTCTAGAAGAGAAGTCTGAACTGCGTCTTGACAGGCGACCAAAGTTAGCAGATCAAGTAGAAAGTGGAAGGGTATTGTAGGCAGAGGGAACAGCAGGAGCAAAGTGTGGAACAGGGAGCATAATGCTTGCTGAGAACCTCAAGCAGCTGTGCATTCTTTACATATTAGTTGAGTGTGAAGCTGATTGTGGAAGACAAGACTGGAGAGGTCAATGTGAGCCAGGTCATGCAGGACCAACCGTGCTTGTCCTGGCAAAGAGCTTTGACTTCAGGCTTTAACTTTGAGGAGCCAGTAAAAGATTTTAAGTTGGTTACATGGCATCTGACTTGAGTTTTAAATAAGTCATTTTAGCTGGAGCTTGGTGATAGATTTGAAATGGCAAGAAGTCTAGCTGGGACTGATACCAACCAGTGGTCTTAGCCTTCCGTAATCAATAGAAATGGATAAGAGGCCAGTCAAGAAATTCAGGCAGCTAGGCAAGAGGGTAGGGTTGTGTCTAGGGGTCAGGCAGGAGGGGTGGCTTTAGGTGGTTTGCCCACCCCTTTGGTGGTAGTCAAATTGCCAACATCCGTTGGATCATCGAAAAAGCAAGAGAATTCCAGAGGAACATCTGCTATATTGACTACTCCAAAGCCTTTGACTGTGGATCAGAACGAACTGGAAAATTCTTAAAAGAGATGGGAATACCAGACCACCTTATATGCCTCCTGATAAATCTGTATGCAGGGCAAGAAGCAGCAGTTAGAACCAGACATGGAATAACAGACTGGTTCCAAATCAGGAAAGGAATACCTATGACTTGTAATGTGCTTAAATGCGCTGCTGCTGCTAAGTCACGTCAGTCGTGTCTGACTCTGTGCAACCCCATAGATGGCAGCCCACCAGGCTCCCATCCCTGGGATTCTCCAGGCAAGAATACTGGATTGGGTTGCCATTTCCTTCTCCAGTGCATGAAAGTGAAAAGTGAAAGTGAAGTGTTCAGTCGTGTCCAACTCTTCACGACCCCATGGACTGTAGCCTACCAGGCTCCTCCGTCCATGGGATTTCCCAGGCAAGAATACTGTCTATACAACAACATTTTAACCAATCAGACTATGGTACTTTATGATGCTAAGGTAACCCAGCTTTGGGCAGACCTTGGAATAAGGCTCTCTTGCCTTGTCTAACGGAAAAGTATCCTGCAATGGTGAAGCTCTCGTTGGCAACAAAGTTATCCAACAAGTCACCCACCAAAGCTTTCTCAGTAGTCTCCCTCTTTTTACTCTTAGGCTCTGTACCTCGTTCCCTACCCAGTAGCCATTCATCTTTCTAAACCAGAAATCTGATCATACCACCTGACTGCTCTTTGAAACCTTCCAGAGTCTTCCTGTGGAACCCAGAATAAAACTCCAACCTCTGTTGTGGCCTGCGAGGTGTTCTGTGGCTCTGTCTCACCTGTCCCTGTCCCTCCGCCTCCGGTTCTTAGTCGTCCTGGCGTCTCACTGGTCCTCCCGTCAGATGGCATCCCTCAGGACCTCTGCACTGGCCATGTCCTTCACTCACGGTGCTTCTCTACGTCGTGTCTGCTCCTGCTTCTCTCGGGTCTTAGCTCTCACCTCCTCAGAACGTCATTTTTTCTGTCTCAAAGAGTCACCCCTTCCTTTGATCACTATCTCCTTAACTTGCTTTAGTTCCCCTTGGAGCAATTATTATTTCCAAATAATGGGTTTGATACTTGGTTTTCATGTTGGTCTGGCTGGAGCCCCCTGGACTTCCCTGGTGGTCCAGGGGTTAGAGCTCCATGCTTCCAGTGCAGGGGGCACGGGTTTGATTCCTGGTGGGAGAACTAAGGTCCCACACCGAAAAAAATAAAATTAATTAAAAATAAATGAAAAATGAGTTCCCCGAGGTCAGAGACTTTATGTGTCTTATTCACTAACGTATTCCCAGCACCTGGTAGGTGCTCACTGACCACTGAGGAATGAATGAATGAATGGGTCAGGTGTTCTTGCTACTCCACAAATGAAGCAGAAATGTAGAAATAAATTGGATGATAGGGCTGATCAAACATGAGCTCGGGTCAAGTCTAAGGTCAGATGCTCGTGAGTGGACTTGGTGGTAGCAGGGGGAGGGGGTGGGGGGGAGTATCTCCAGATTCACTGGGAGAAACTGTTCATTGGAGAGGGACATTCACTGATTTACTCATTCTTTTCCTTCATCAGGTACCCTGTTTTTCTGTCAAGAACTGACCATGTCAGAGTGAAAGGAAGCTATCTTTGCAGACCACTGTCTGTGGAACCTTTGAAGACGGTGGAATAGCATTCAATTCTGCAGTAAGCAGACCCCTTTTTCCCTCTGTAGAATCAGTCTTTAGTAAACATTTGTTAGTCTCTCGAATTCATACATTTTCCTGAAAGATGGGTCACAGTTCCCTCGTCTGTGAAACGTGGATTTTAACCTCCCTTCTGTTATTCTGTGGATTCCAACTCCCTTTGGGGGTTGAAGGCAGAGCCCAGACAGGATATAAGATGCAGACAGACCCTCAGAGAACGCCTGGAGCAGACTCCAGGTGTCTCCAGATGCTGTGAGGATTAAGTGAGACAGTGTGAAAGCACTTGAACTATGAAACATTTCTCTGGCCTGTTCATCATTGTTCAAGTATAATATGCTTGCTCCTATGAAATGGGCAAGGAGAAATAGTTCATTAAAGATCTACATAAGGCTGACTCTGGAATGTTTAAGGTCACCTCCCTCCTGGCCTTGCTGGAATGAGGCAAGAGGTAGCACCTGACATTATTGTCATGTCTGCCTTTCCCTAAATGTAGTTTGAGACTAAGAAAAATGCACCAAACCCAGAGGCTTCAGTGCTTTCAGTTCTTGGCTCTGCTGCTTACAGAACAGGAAGCAGAGACGGTAACTGATCTCAGAATCTTGGTTGATAAACTAATATGTCACATATTTTACTAATGTCTGGGCTTGATTAAAGAGAAGGCAGGCACTTGACTATTTTGAGGACTAGATGACAGGTGTCTGGTACTTCTGATTGGTGCTTTTCATACTTCTAGAGATGACAAAAAGGTTCCTACCTTTTTGGTTCACTGGGTTAAAACTTTGTGATTCAAGAAAAGAATAAGAAATAGTATCCAAATTTTGTGAGTTGATGGGGAATATTTATGTTTTAAGTAAAAGGAGTATACCAGGGAACTGGGAGGAATTGATGGTTATTATTTAATTTTATTCCTATTATGTGTAAATGGATTCAAAGTCGCTTCTCTCCATATATCTAACCAACACTTGCTCTTCCAGAGGAGCGCCTGCGAATCAAGCTATGGTGGAAGATGTTTCGGAAAGGCAAAAAGCGCCACAGCAGTAGCAGTTCCCAGAGCAGTGAAATCAGTACCAAGAGCAAGGTAGGTGGTGGAGTGGAGACCATAACAGTGAGAACTGTTTCTTCTGAGCGATGCTGCGTGAAAGGTACTAAACGTGGCAAACCAGCTGATGTTCTTCAAACTGGAGGTTTTTACATTCTTTTTTTTTTTTCCTTTTTGCACGAGATACATCCTGCGTTTGATTTAATTTTATTTTGGTAGATTTTCTGAAGTCCTTAAATCTGCTAATGTAGATGGATTGGCACCTGTGAGTGGTCTCACTGAAACACTGGTTTTTAATTGCTTACATAATAGAAATTACAAGCAGTCAAGGAACTGGATGTCTTGAATTCTAGGGCTTGAGGTGTGTGTGTATCATTATAATTCTGTGTCCACCACGGGGAGTGAGTTGGAGAGTGAAGCAAATGCCCTGATTTGAGTGTGCAGGGCCCTCAGGGTCCCAAGTCCTGGCCCACTGGGCCCACTGGACTAGGACTAGAAAACTGAAACTGAAGTTTCTCAGTCGTATCCAACTCTTTGCGACCCCATGGACTGTAGCCCGCCAGGCTCCTCCGTCCATGGGGTTCTCCAGGCAAGAATACTGGAATGGGTTGCCATTTCCTTCTCCAGGGGATCTTCCCAACCCAGGGATCGAACCCGGGTCTCCTGCATTGCAGGCAGATGCTTTATCATCTGAGCCACCAGGGAAGCCCTCAGGACTAGAAAGGCTTTTTAAAATCATTCTTCACCCTCGTGAGCTCCCTGTTGTGAAAGGTGTCTGTGCCCAGAACCTGGACTGGGTGAGGCAGGTGGCAGGAGAGGAGCCCAAGGCCCAGCACCTCCAGGGGGTGCCTCTCGCCAGCCTGTGGGCAGTGCCCTGGGTGAGGATAGCCACACTTAGGGAAGACACCACTGCCCTCAGGAATTTCCATCAGGCGGGAGGGCTGAGCTCTCAGCATGTAGCCAAAACCACGGAAACCTGACATTTTCGGAGTCCTGTGGAGTCTGGGAATGGGACGAGTAAGTTTTTCTTTAAGGTGTCTAAACTCCTGAAGCTCGTAGAGAACCGCCCCGGTGTTACCTCCGCTTGAGGCCTGCAGGCTTGAACTGGGCCCAGTTTCCTGTTTTCTAGATCAGAAAATGGAGAAGGGGAGACTCACGGACCTGTTGCTGGCCGAGTTGGACCAGAGCTCGTGTGCTGATTCAAGGACCTGCTGCCCCGGCAGGGTGGGGGGTGCTGGGGAGATGCAGGAAGACCCGTGCCCCAGAGTGAGGTCTTACCCCTAAGTGACGGGGAGTCTCGTGTGGCTTCTATGCAGGCCTGTGACTGTTAGACGTGTGCTCTAGGATGCAGTAAGTAAGCTTCGCTCTTGTCA
Organism: Okapia johnstoni; assembly: GCA_024291935.2. Classification (NCBI taxonomy): domain Eukaryota; kingdom Metazoa; phylum Chordata; class Mammalia; order Artiodactyla; family Giraffidae; genus Okapia; species Okapia johnstoni. Next base: position 52,996,660 of record CM044306.1, on the reverse strand, counting down.
TTCAGAACCAGGGGAAATAGGCCAGTTTCTCCCTTCCCTTCCTCCTTGCTCAGGGGGTTGTTAGCTTCTGGCCGTCTCCTGCGTGCAGGGGTAACTGGAAACACAAAAGCTTGCTGTTACTCCCTTTCCAGAAGGTAGCCTGACTCTGTAACAGCATCTTAATTCCAGGTCCCCTTTCTTCACTCTTTGAATATTCAGGTTTTTTCCCAAGTTGTCAGAACCATACAAACGTGACGGTGACCCTCTCTGTGCATACCACTCTGCTCTTGTTTGAAAGTGAAAGTCGCTCAGTTGTGTCCGACTCTGCGACCCCATGGGCTATACAGTCCATTGAATTCTCCAGGCCAGAATACTGGAGGGGGTAGCCTTTCCCTTCTCCAGGGGAATCTTCCCAACCCAGGGATTGAACCCAGGTCTCCCGCATTGCGGGCTGATTCTTTACTGTCTGAGCCACGAGGGAAGCCCAACGTGATGATGACCCTCTCTATGCATATAGCTCTGCTCTTGTTTGAGATTCCCAGAAATGCAATTATTAGGAAAGAGAAGAAATAAAACTGAAGACTTAACACATTTTTGCATTCGTTTTGATTCACTTCTTAAACATCTGAAAATTTGACTGTACTTTTAAAATGTAATTTTGATTTGAAGTGTAAAAAAAAGTGATTTTTTTTTTCTTTTTGGCCGAGCCATGCAGCTTGCGGGATCTTAGTTCCCCAACCAGGGATTGACTCTTGGCCCCAGCAGTAAAAGTGCTGAGTCCTAACCCCTGGACCACCAGGGAATTCCCAAAAAGTGATTTTTTTTTTTTTTAAATCAAAGGTTTTTACTGTTATTTCTAAAAAATTAAGCACACTGAGCATATGATTCTGTAGAACAAACTACATTGACACGTGTGATTCTCTGAATTTTGCTGAACAGTTTTGTTGGTTTTTCTTTGTAATTCACATCACAGTTATTCTCTGGTCTGCCGCTCCATCTGTGTTTACCTGCTGGGGCCAGGCAGTAGCTGGAGGCATTGTGATACTGGGGTGAGGGTCAGGAGACGTGGGGCTGAGATGTGGTGTGACTAGACGTAACCTTGGGTAAATCGCTTCACCGCTCTGCATCTCTCCTCTCATTTACTAAACAGGAGGACACTCCCTGCCTGCATTCTGCAGAGTTCTTCTTGGGTTCTGTGGAAATAATGTGAAAGTGAAGTATAGGTTTTCACATGCTATGTAAAATCTCAAGTCTCAATACGATGTAAATATCAACTATCTTACAAGGCTTTAATTTAAACTGAAAGTTTTGATTCCAGACTTATTATTGTGTTATGGGAAGAGCAGTTGGGATTATGTTTTTTTTTTTTTTCCTGAAGTTTGCTATGGAATTTGTCTACAAAAGAATCTGTCACAGTTGATCTGCATGAGTAACTGACCTGATTTTATATGTGTTAATTCAGTGATAGTAAATAAGTCATTTGAATGTTTGGTAGAGAACTTGAAAGAAGATAGTGCTTCTAATTATGTTTAACATGTTTGTGTTTGTTTGTTATTTCTCAGTCTGTAGACTCCAGCCTTGGGGGGCTCTCACGGTCCAGCACGGTGGCAAGCCTCGACACCGATTCCACCAAGAGCTCAGGTATGGACGGGGGTGGGATCATTTATCATCTCGGGCTTTTAACTGAAGTTCACATGGTTTTACCAGAGTGGACAAGGAGTTCTTAAGTATTTGGGGTTTTCTTTCTCTGCTCTGTCATTTTTGATACGAGTTCAGAAATGGCCCAGGATCTGGTGGAAGGTGGATTGGGGTGAGGAAATGGGTGGTTGAAAGCCACGGGAGCAAACTGCTCGTAACAGTTGTGGAGCAAAATTATGTGTGGCTACATGGTGGTGACAGTTTAGAAGTGTTAGAATAGCTTTGTTAAGAAGTGGGCTGGCGGAGGGCGAATTATTTTGGAGTTACATTGTTCGTGGGGAGTAGAACAATGTCCTGCTGATTAAAATGACTAAGGAGCCTTGTACCCAGAGATGTAACAGCTCATTAACATCAGGAGCACATGGTTATAAGCAGAGGTCTGTCACTGGCCCTTGGAAACATTTATGCAGCCTCCTGAAAGGAGCAGCTCTCTAGAAATCAAAAGGTGGCTTCTGACCCACCTGTTAGCTGGTGTCTAATTGGAAACCTACTACATTCATTTTGTTATACAAAATCCTTCTACTTCCTTTGCGATCACAGACAACTCAGTCTATGAAAGGTGGTGAGAGCAGCAGAGGCGTAAAAGGGGATGTGGTAGCATAAGGTCTATTGTCTTTACTTCCAGATGCTTTGAAATATTAAAAATGTGGGCATCTTTTTCTTACATAAACATGATCTAAGAATGACCACATAGTATTCCCTTACTATGTCAGATGTTGTAAATCCTTTGTGGTACCTTGTACTGGCTGGACTTTATGGCACATGGAGTTCTTCACCTGTTACCATCTGGTCCTGTCTGGCATTAACTTCATCTATACTAGGGGAAAGAAGGCCTGGTCTTTTCTGGCTGAATGGGAGAGGTAGATCAGGTTTCCTGAATCAGGACAGAAAGTTAAAGTTCATATGGGAGAGTGGGAGAAGAAACCAAAAATATAATGAAATGTCATATTCATTATAAAGGTGTTCAATCATTGTCAAGTTGACATTTTAGTTTTCTGCTTTTTGATGAATAAGTGAAGGCTATTAATACTTAATTTATTCCTACTGAGATTTTATACATTTAGTACATTGCGAGTCACTGAGGAAAAGGTTAGTGAAAATTCAAGTTTTTTCCCATTGCATCAAAAAGTTGGCGTTAAAAAACTTTTAATTTTTATAAAAGATTTAATTCTAATGATACAGTTGATTTCCTATGTGGGGAGGGGTTAAAGATACCCTGTAATGCAGCTGTTTCTTTCGAAGTCTTACTCTTTCCTTTCACCTTTAGGACAAAGCAACAATAATTCAGACACCTGTGCAGAATTTCGAATAAAGTATGTTGGTGCCATTGAGAAACTGAAACTCTCAGAGGGGAAAAGTCTCGAAGGGCCACTGGACCTGATAAATTATATAGATGTTGCTCAGGTAAAAAAAAAAAAAAAATAGTTCTATTTTCTCAGATTCTGCGGTGAATTCGTGGCTTTGGAGAGACGACACTCTTCCAGTCTCTTCACTGCTTCTCCTGAAGCCATGTTTTTATCACTGTTAAGATGTTACTGAACGCTGTGCAGAGGAAGGACCTGGGGACCGAGTCACAGAGGAACACAGGGACTTAGTTCCTTCCTTCTAACAGTGGTTTTTTACTCTTCCTGGGGCTGACTGAGGACGTCTCTTTGTTTAAATGGGGAGCTGAGCGCAGTGAGTGAGTGCACACCACAGGCTTAGCTTTAGAACACTCTGGCAAGTCTTAACTGTCTCCGTGGAACTATTTGCAGTTATTCAAATAAGCAATCTCATTCTCTCTATTCATACCCTGTCTCAAACAAGGATTGAGGTGAGGTGGGTTTAGAAAATATATCCCAGTCGAGAAAATAAAAGAATAAATTTGGGTTCGGGAGGGGGAAAAAAAAAAAAAGAATAAATTCATCACGAAGGAAAATTTAGAGTGAAAATGAAGACAAAGGTGTAAGGTTTGTGCCTAAAGTATTGTGAGGTCGGTACTCTTACCAGTGAAGGGAGTGGATGAGCTGGAAGCCTGAATGCTGTCCACAGTCAGTTGCTCCCCAAGTCTCTAGAAGATGGAATTGCCCGTCTTTGTGTTCACGAACAAAGGGATATTACTGCAATGGGAAGATTCCCTTACCAAATTTGTAGAGAGTGTTGGTCACTCTGAAGATCATATGGTCTCTTAACACATGGAGGTGAGATCGTTTCATATGCCGTTTCATGTCCTCCTGAAGGAAGTCGCCTCTGCCTGAGGGGAAATCAGCCAGTCTGATCCACCATTGACCAGGCAACTAACACGATCATCCCAGCATTTTACTTTGGAATCTATAAAGTCATTCCAACCTCGTGCAAGCAACAACTAATAGTCTCCTGAAAGTTTGCTAATAATGCTCCCCACCTGCCCCACCCCCGCCAAGTACACTAGGATTGTTTTCACACTGACGGGCTGCTCGGTCTCTCACAGCACTATGAAATTGGGCTTGTCAGAACTCCACAACTGACAGTAGCATTGCTGTGGATTCTTGGAGTTGCTTTACCCTGTGTGAGAGGTGATAGGCATGAGGGTATGCTTGTGTGTGAGGACCCAAGAGCTAAGGTAGGTGGACACCGCTCATGACTGTAATTTCTTCAGTGCAGGCAAATGGTTCCACAAAAACGTTGACCGTGTGGAACATATCTACTGATGGTTGACAGTATCGTATTTGTTTTAGAGAAGACAAGTCAGGCACACTAAGCAGATAAAATGTGATAATCTGCCTGGAAAACCATCAGGCATTAGCTGCTGTCTTCCTTGTTTCTGAAGAGCTCAAAATACTGATGGATGTTTTCAAGAGCCGAAAAACCATTTGTCAAGCTGTGTTTATTCGCCCAAAGCCCTGGGACACTGGGATAACCAGACATATCAACACCTGGGTAGGATATAAACCGGTTGAGAATGGTTCCTACAGTGTGTTTCCTATTATTTAATGTGCTGACATTACGGTAAACTTTGAATAAGGAGCCCTACATTTTTCTGGTGTAAATATATAAGCCCCACTGGTATCTGTGAGGAGTGTCAGTTTACAAACAAGAACCATAGAGCACATGGATCTGAGTTCTGGTCCAATTTGTGGACTTCTTACTGAAAAAAAAAGGTGAGGGGGTATTTCTTCTGCCTCTTTGGAGAGAAGAGGGCTGGGCTATTGTGTGCCCCACATTCTTTAAAGGGTTTGGGTTTGCGATGGCCACATGCTAAAATTGACTAATCAGAATCAAGAAGGAAACATAATTTTTTAAAATGCAATTTATTTTTACTTTAAAGCAAGATGGAAAGTTGCCCTTCGTTCCTCTGGAGGAAGAATTTATAATGGGAGTTTCCAAGTACGGTATAAAAGTGTCCACATCAGATCAGTATGTAAGTAATTTAATTAAAGGGGAAAATGGGTTTTACGTGTTGGGGCATTCAGACCAGGAATGGCCTTCTTGTAGTTAGATCTGCCTGTTTGCAGAGTGGTTGGTTTGTCGTCATTCCTGGCAGTTGGCCTTAAAAGTGACCAGTTTCCTAGGGTAAACGATTAGGGGCTTTTGCTTCTGTGTTGGGCCCAAGCCAGGGCTTCCCAGGTGGTGCTAGTGGCAAAGAACCCACCTGCCAATACAGGAGATGTAAGACACAAGGGTTCGATCCCTGGGTCAGGAAGATCCCTTGGAGGAGGGCTTGGCAACCCGCTCCAGTATTCTTGCCGGGAGAATTCCATGGACAGAGGAGCCTGGCTGTAGTCCGTAGGGTCTCAAAGAGTCAGACTTGACTGAAGCAGTTTAGGGCCCAAGCTGCCCACCACCCCCCGCCCCGCCCCACACCCACGGCTGGTCCATCATGCATTTTCAGCTTAGGACCCCACGCCAATTCAGAGCAGCTGTCAGCTGGGTGTAGAAAACAGGGCCATGAATTTAGGTTGTTTCAGTCTTCCTAGAACTTACGCAGGAAGGCATGATTCTAAAGGCAAACTGGCCCCTAACCGAGCTCACCGGAATGTCCCTTTTGGTGAAAAACCTGTAAAAACTACGTTCAGCCAGATAGATCCATGGATGGATACGTTCTGTTTAAAGCCTCATGGTAAATTCTGCCCTGGAAAATGTGGATATATGAAGAAATAGCACGGTCCTTTCCCCCTGACCTCTGCAGGACGTTCTGCATCGGCACGCTCTCTATTTGATTATCCGGATGGTGTGTTACGACGACGGTCTCGGGGCAGGAAAGAGCTTACTGGCTCTGAAGACCACAGATGCGAGCAACCAAGAATACAGCCTGTGGGTTTACCAGTGCAACAGCCTGGTAAGGTTTTCAGTCTCCTGGTTACTAGTCTCATTCATTAAACTGAGTGGTAAAACCAGATTATTTAGATTTTTCAAAGGCAGAAGAGATACTTTCTGCCACGTTGTCTGATAACCTGGCAAAGCAGGGGAATGCATGTATCAGATGGCAGGTCAGCCAGCGGACCAGCCTACTGCAGACTGTAAGCTGTTAGCGCAGAAGCAGCACTCGTGCCCCATGAGTGAATGCAAAGCAGGTGAGGGGAAGGGGTGTGTCCTCCATGGGCAGCCCCGCTTTCCTGCACCTCGTGGTCCTGACTTGTGAGGGTCCTCCCAATGGCTGCGGGTCCTGTGTTACCGCGTGCAGTTACTAAAGGGGCCCAGGAAGTGGTGACCCAGGCAGGCCGTGTCCTGGACGTCCCCACACTGGCAATGTGTAGGTTTAGGACAGGTGTTAGGAGGGTGATCTAGTTGGGGAACAGACTTACCAATTCTTTTACTGTATCTTTTCACTTAATGTAGGAACAAGCGCAAGCAATCTGCAAAGTTTTATCCGCTGCTTTCGACTCTGTATTGACTTCTGAGAAACCTTGAATTCTGCAATCAAGGGGGAAGTAAGCTTCATGTGCAAATTCAGCTGTTTTCTCAATAGTTTCTGTTTCCAGTCTGCAGTGTTGAACTGTTACGGAAATATGAGCGATCTTTTGCTCTCAATTTTCTGAAGAAAGTATAAAATACCAGTCATTCATTTTTCTAGTAAAATGAGTCTTATTTAACAGCGAATTAACTCATTGAAGTTACCTACCTACTGGGACTAAAAGAGCAACGTCATTTGTCGCTTTTAGACACAAATAAGCCTAATAACTTTTGTGTCACAGAAGCACCCCAAGTGAGTAATGGACATGGAGAACTTTCTGAGGAAGACCCAGGCCATCTGTCCTGCAGCACTGGCTGGTGACGCAGTCTCACCAGCTTGGAGCTCTAATCAAGCAGAGGTCTGGTCCAGGGACCCACGAATCATGCTGGTTTGAAACAGTGATGCTGTCAACTCAAGTCACAAAAAGGGAAACTTTAAAAGGTGTATTGTCAGGATAACCTGTTAACAAACCACAATATAAACCACAGTAATTATCATTGAAAACCATCAGATTACTGATCATGTTAGAAGTCATACACTGTGAAGAATTTCATATTCAGTAGACTAGTGTATTTTTTTTAAAAGACTTCTCATATACAGTGCTTTACTGAAGACTAAAGGGGCTTCCCAGGTGGCGCTAGTGGTAAAGAACTTGCCTGCCAATTCAGGAGACGAAAGAGATGTGGTAGTTCAATCCCTGGGTCGGGAAGATCTTCTTGAGGCGGGCATGGCTACCCATTCCAGTATTCTTGCCTGGAAAATTCCATGGACAGAGGAGCCTGGTGAGCTACAGTCCATGGGGTTGCAAAGAGTCTGACATGACTGAAGCAACTGAACACTGAAAAGATTAAAAACATGAAAGACACCGGGTCCGTTTAAAAGTATTTTATTTTTTTCCAGTCAGATGACTAGTTAACAAGAAGAGTAAACTTATTTAAACATGCTCTAATTAGGACAATGAAAATAACTGATTTAGGTTATACAATATATACAGTTGCGCTGCAACTAGACAGAAATAATCGAGTGAATGAATTGAATATCATACATCTCAGATAGCATCCAGGCTGCAGTCGTGGTTCCCACCCTTCACAGATCACACGCTAACCATTAGTCCGTGGACAGATTTCTGAGTCGCCATCCCTAGAGGTCAGACCTGATGGAGGATGGCATGCCAAATGCCAGAATCCTGCAGCTGAGGTCACAAAACGTAAACTTTAAATATAAATAGATTATCTACAGTGTTTTCCTTTTTCTCAGTTGCTTTTTTTTAATTTGCAAAGAGCAAATAACTAGGAAAGGACATTAGTAGGGAAGTTAATATAATTTCTCCTCCGGCAAGAGTAATATTACTGCACAATAGCACCACCAAATTGTAGACTGGGAAAATATTTCCGAGACTTATGTTTATATCAGTGAACCTGATATATCAGTTTGGGACTGGTGTTCCACTGTTGATATGGATCAACTTTAATTCCTTATATAGCTGGCACCAAGTAGGCAAAAGGCTGATTGATTATAAGGTACAGATGTGGGAGGGCTGTGCTAAAATATACATATGAAGTGCACTGTGCAAAACATCTGTTTACTTTCTTCAATCTATGAGAGAATTAACTAATGAAGGGTTCAAAACCAGAAATGAACAATTAGTGAAAACAGATGTAGTGCTTAAAAAAAAAAAAAAAAAGAAATACTTTAATTACAGATCTAACACATTTTTACCCAGAACTTTGAAAGGCAAAAAACGCAATTGCCATACAACATCATAAAACATTCCAGTTTGTTCTTCCTTTATAATATCAATGAAAAAAAAATACAATGAAATTAAAAAAAAAAAAAGCTCTACAATCACAAGAGTCTTGCATAATAAAGACAGGCTGCTTCAATCAAATGTACCATCATGACATGCAGAAACAGCATCGTCGTCTTGCTTTCCAAGCCTATCCTTAAATTTACCGCTTTTGGTAAAAATCTAAGTGGGCATCACATGCCTATTTAGTCTCAGAGAGCGCCAAATTTTTCAACATACCTACTCTGAATCTTACGCTCACCATGACTAAGTAGAGGTATGATAGTCAAGTTCATTAAACCTAATGAGTGTTTATTTTATCGTATACAACCTAACCCCCACCCCCCTGCCCCCAGTAGCTTAAGTTTAAGAATGATATGATGGACTTCAACAGGAAATCTGGATGTCTGGGGTTATTTTATTACCTGGGACCTACAGATTTCTGATATGTTCGTGATTACAAACAGGTGAACAGATTAAATTGCAAGACAGTGTAACTACCATTCCTGTTGGTATATTCTATAAATACAAGACACTAAATCGAGGAAACATTCTCTCGAGCTAGGAGGGAAGGCAGCGGTACACTCGACAGGAAACAGCAAGGACTTGGTGACGGTATTCTGGCTGCAACCAGGGGGCTCGAGAAAGCGAATCCCAGGACACCTAAAGCGTGTGAACTAGCTTGAAGAACCGTGTCGCAATCCGTCATCTTTAGTTTTCAACCGAATTCAGGAAATGCAGTTTTATACAATCTGGAGCTGACGTATGCCATAGCAAACCATCTGTAGTTGGCTTAGGTAGGCTTGTTCACAATAGTTTACACACTCATGCAGGATACAATGACAGCTGCAACCTCACACACCAGGTGCTGGAAAATACAACGCTTACTTATACACTCCCAAGTTGCTTTAAATAAATGTCGGGTGGATTTCAAAGGAAACCTTTCAAGGTATCATTAAAAAAAAAAAAGTCTGTTAAAGGTGAACTGAAGCATTTTATCTAGAACGTGCAGGTTAGCTGCGGAATTGGAAAGCAAAAGTTTACCGGCTTTCTAAAAAGAATAACTGTGCTAAAGGTCACCGACTAAAGAAATGGGCCAAGAAAAGCAGGACGCATTTTTTTCCCAACACTCAAAACTATTTTGAGGTTCAGCTAATGCTGTCAATTCAGGCTTGATTATGTAGTTAAAATCACTTTTCAGAAAAAAAAAAAAATCACTTTTCAGTTCACCTCTTAGGAAATTGAGTTTTTCCTAATAAAAGTATAGCAATGTTTCATGAAAAACACAAAATATAAAAACAATTCATTGATATATATATAAATTGCCTTTTGAGTTTATAAAGCAGAACAGTGGCATTAGAGAAAGTGGGTACGGTACAAGTCATGAAAACAGGTTATCTGGCAAGAGTACTGGTACCAAAAATGAAATAGGACATGACTTTTAAAAGAAGTGTTTTTCTTCAGTAGCAGTTCAGTCAGCAATAAAGTGCACAAAAGACACAGGAAATGCTCCTTTGCGAGTTGGATCTCCGTCAATGTGGCCGATCTGAAATGAATACAAGGTTAGGTGGTTATAAAAATTCCAAATGCTGAAAACTCTGAAGGGAGTTTTAGCATTTGGAGGGAAAAAAAAAAAGATCTGTCTGGAAGAAGTTCTTCTAGGAAAGAATTACCTGGGTAAAACATCTAAACTGTTTTCTTCCACTCACATTTCAAACAGTCCCTGCCTACTACTCGGAACTCCTGTTCAAGGGCAGTTGGTGCCCTCAAAGACGCCCCCACCACAGTCCTGGCAGTCTTGGGGGGCACATAGGACAGAATCTGACCACCACCGCCATATGTTTTTGTTTTTTTAATAGATGAAGGGACTGAATGTCAGAAGTTTGTGAGCTTCAAAGTCAGAGAAAGTGGCAAACACGAGGGAGCCCTATTTAAATATAGGCAAGCATTTCATGCTGCTGCTGCTAAGTCGCTTCAGTCGTGTCCGACTCTGTGCGACCCCACAGATGGCAGCCCACCAGGCTCCGCCGTCCCTGGGATTCTCCAGGCAAGAACACTGGAGTGGGTTGCCATTGCCTTCTCCAATGCATGAAAGTGAAAAGTGAAAGTGAAGTTGCTCAGTTGTGTGACTCTCAGCGACCCCAGGGACTGTAGCCTACCAGGCTCCTCTGTCCATGGGATTTTCCAGGCAAGAATACTGGAGTGGGGTGCCATTGCCTTCTCTGAAACATTTATGAGACTTCAGTAAATCATTCACTTTTGCTCTGGGAAAATTATTTAAGTTCTATATCAAGTCTGATCTCAATGATGTAAATTAAGTAGGTAAGTAAAAGTCTTAAGAGAAAAGCACCAAAATTTAAATTTTTTTTTTTTTTTTTAATGAGTGGAGGAGCCCTGGAGATTTGGGGCAGCATTTCCGTACTTGATACTTTTTAAAAAAAATATATAGAAAAACCGAAGAGTTATCTTATTCTTTTGGCCACGCCATGCAACTTGCAGGATGTTAGTTCCCTGACCAGAGATTGAACTGGGGCCACGGCAGTGAAAAACACCAAGTTCTACCCACTAAGCCACCAGGAAACACCATGCCATATATTTCTATTAAAAAAAGGCTGAGAGGCTGGCTGTGACTTCAGGTTTCCACTGTCCACTCACTGGGCTTCCCTGGTGGCTCAGCGGAAAAAGAACCCGCCTGCCAAAGCAGGAGATGCAAGAGACCCAGGTGCGATCCCTGGGTCGGGATGATCCCCTGGAGAAAGAAATGGCAACCCACTCCTGTATTCTTGCCTGGAAAATCCCATGGACAAAGGAGCCTGGCGGGCTTCAGTTCATGGGGTCGCAGAGAGTAAGACACGACTTAACAGCTAACTAAGCACACATCCACGGTTGGTCAGAATCTAAAGCTGCGGATCTGCTGTTGCACTGTGGAGGAGGCAGCAGCCCAAGACTTCCAAGGCCACGTCCTCCTTGCAGACCCTCAGGCATGCTCTGGAAACTGCAGCCCACGTGGCCCGCCCACCCGAGGGGGGGGGCCTCGGGAAAGAGGGGGGAGCCGAGGAAAGACCCCCCAGGCCCAGACTCACCCACCACTCCTGATCCTCCTCGCCGTCCACGATGATCACGTCCCCCTCGGAGAACGTCAGCTCGTCGGGGTTGTCGGCCACGCAGTTGTACAGGGCTTTGACCCGCTTGGGCTTCAGCTTGGTCTGCATCAAGCAGAAGGGGGCTCAGAGCTCAGTGTGTGGAGAGACACACCTGCTCAGGAGAGAACTGGGCCACCTTGCTTCCAACGGGTCCCCGGGGCCTGCAAGCCTGCACACCCACCCGGGGCAACTTGGGGAGGCTCAGTGCAGCTTGCGGCAGGGGGACTTCCTGGAGGAGGTCAGCCCAGGGAAGAGAGTGGCAGCCTGGTGCCTGGTGTGCAGACGGGTTGGTCCTAGAGCCAGCCCCTCAGCTGTGAGCTCTGGGTCGTGTCCGGCTTAGATCTGAGCCCTTGGAGGATAACCCACATACTCCTGGCCAGAGCAGAGAGGCAGAAAAGAAGGGGCTTGTCCACTCACCGTCTGGGACTTCCTGGGCATGGGCGCTGGGGGCTGCAGGACCATGGCGTTGGACAGAGGACCCAGAGCTTCTGTTCCAGAGAGGTCCACTGCTTTAGGGCCAAAATGAATCAACTTCACAATATGCCCCCTCAGCCATCACCACGAGACAGAAACAACGTAAAAGCCGTTGTGTCAGATTCACAAGGCAGGTTTCCTGAAGTTTTTCTAATCATTGACAGAAAGTCCCCTGAAGGCCAAAGAACCCTGTGACTTCCCTGCGGCCTCTGTAGAGTGCCGGCCTGCAGCTGTCACCGTGGGGCAGACGCTATAACCTCCTCCACTGACCACCCCCCCCACCAGCCCCTGTCGGGGCCCCCCACCCGCCCCCAGTGGCAGAAAGGGAGTGGAATGCGGGGTATGGTATCGGCAGTCCTGGGAACAGGGGCATCAGGGGCTCTGTGGGGGGCAGGGTGGCCGCCCTGCCCTGGACAGGACAGCTTGGCCAGGAGACAGAGCTGACGGCGACGGGACACATCCCCCACGCTGCCCTCATAGACCAGTTCACATGAAATAATTACCAGGTCCTCTCGGCTGGCCTTTGTTAATCAGTGGGCTTGACTTGTCAGACCTACGAAGAAGGGGAAATAGTGTCACTGGTACACGCATGCGTGCTAAGTTGCTCAGTCGTGTCTGACTCTGTGCGACCCCACGAGCTGTAGCCCACCAGACTCCTCTGTCCGTGGGATTCTGCAGGCCAGAATATGGGAGTGGGTTGCCATGCCCTTCTCCAGGGGAACTTCCTGACTCAGGGATCGAACCCACGTCTCTTAACATCTCCTGCATTGGCAGTTGGATTCTTTACCACAAGCACCCTCTGGGAAGCCCAGAGTCACTGGTACAGGAGGCCCAAAAGGCACGTGACCGCCCTACCTCACTCCCTGTTCTACGGGACCTGTGTTCAAACTGAAAACAGGCAAGCTAATTTTATCAACTGCCATCCAAGTAATTCTTTTGGAAAAAGAATGAGAGGCCTAGAGGACAGCGCCAGACCCCAGGGGTTCCTGATTCCAAAACCAGGCTCCTCCCGGGACTCTGTCCTGTGTGAGCCTGCAGCCAGCACCCCGGGTCTGGGCAGGAAGCTGGGCACTGAGAACCAGCTCTGCCTCCGACGTTCCCGTTCCACACGGCTCAGGTCTCCTCCTGTGCCAGGTGGGGCTGGATCAATCCGCGGGCCCTTGGGGCTCTGCCAGGATTGTCTGGGCCCCACTGGCCCGTGTCGTCCTCTGTACCGTGACCCTGCTGCCTGTAACCCCCCGAGACTGACCATGGCTCAGCTCCCCTCAGGACCGAGGGGCTAAGTGAAAGCTTATCTTGATTTCTACGTTCAAACCCCAGAAAACACACTCTGTTCAGGCAATAGACTAGAAGTCTGTTCTCTAAGGAACCTGCGGTGTCCGAAACCTGGGCCACCCAGGGAGACTGCTCTATGGCAAGACCCATGCCAGCAGCTCTATCCATCAGGGTGCAGTCTGCCAGCTTCTAACGCTGCATTTGAAGGGGCAACTTAGGGACAGGGAAGACCACACTTAGGGGAAAGGCGATGACATAACAGAAGTCAAAACGAAAAGAACTGTGGAAGAGATGAGAGAAAATGGTTCCGTGAAACCAATAGGATCCTATTAACATGAACATTATATGATGGCAAAAAGCTAAGAAAATCTCCCAGAAAGCCGAATGTAAAAAGCAAGCAAGCAGGAAAACAAGGCAGGAATGGAAAACCAGAAGGGGGAAGCTGGTCCCTTCGCAGTGCAGCTGCTCTTCCAGCCCCTGCCTCTAGGTGGGGCCACGGGACTGGCCTGAGCAAGAGCATCACTCAGGCCCCAGAGGTTCGCTAGCCCTCCCAGTTTCTCCTCCTGCAGAATTAACCCTCAGTCAGTTCAGTCGCTCAGCCGTATCCAACTCTTTGCAACCCCGTGGACTGCAGCACACCAGGCTTCCCTGTCCATCACCATCTCCCGGAGCTTGCTCAAATTCATGTCCATCATGTCAGTGATACCATCCAACCATCTCATCCTCTGTTGTTCCCTTTTCTTCCTGCCTTCAATCTTTCCTAGCATCAGGGTCTTTTCAAATGAGTCGGTTCTTCACATCAGATGGCCAAAGTATTGGAGCTTCAGCTTCAGCATCAGTCCTACCAATGAATATTCAGGACTGATTTCCTTTAGGATGGACTGTTTTTTCCTCCTTGCAGTCCAAGGGGCTCTCAAGAGTCTTCTCCTACACCACAGTTCAAAAGCATCCATTCTTTGGCGCTCAGCTTTCTTTATAGTCCAACTCTCACATCCATACATGACTACTGGAAAAACCATAGTCTTGACTAGATGAACCTTTGTTGGCACAGTAATGTCTCTGCTTTTTAATATGCTGTCTAGGTTGATCATAACTTTCCTTCCAAGGAGTAAGCGTCTTTTAATTTCATGGCTGCAGTCTGCAGTGATTTTGGAGCCCCCCAAAATAAAGTCTCTCACTGTTTCCATTGCTTCCCCATCTATTTGCCATGAAGTGATGGGACCGGATACCATGATCTTAGTTTTCTGAATGTTGAGTTTTAAGCCAAGTTTTTCACTCTCCTCTTTCACTTTCATCAAGAGGCTCTTTAGTTCTTTTTCACTTTCTACCATAAGGTGGTGTCATCTGGGTATCTGAGGTTATTGATATTTCTCCCGGCAATCTTGAATTAACCCTCGGCCCAGGGGATAAAGATGGTGGAGTCAGAAGTAGAAGGAGTCTGGGTCTCTGACTCACTCCTTGGGTTTGCTGTACAAGCAAGAATGGGGACACTCAACCTCATAGCAGAAAGAAGTGAATTCCTTATGTTAAACCATTGAGATGGTCCAGGGGTAGGGTGTTAGAGCAGTCAGCTTACTCTAATAAAGAGAAAAGGTGATACACATAGAGGAAAGGCCAAGGGGATCTGATAATCAAATAGTAAGAATTAGACTACTAGTTAGAACAGAAAAATACAGATGCTAAGTCATTAAAAAAAAAAATCAATGAAGATTTCTCAGATGCAGGATGTAGTTTCTATGTTGAGAGGCTCCATCATCTACTTGGGAGCAGGGATGAAAACAGACCACCTCACCCTGGGGAGTCAGAGCCCGAGGTGTCCATGGACGGGGGCCTGATGGGGTTGTGCCTGAGGGGACACAGGAAGGCATCCACCTGGCTGGGGGCAGAGGCTAGCCTGTCAGGGGAGCTGGAGACCCAGGAGGGTCCCAGATTCCAGCAGGGAGAGGAGGCTTCTGCACAGAGGAGAAGGCAGAGATGGGAGATGCGTTTCATAAGGGTACCAATCAGTTAAGTAAACACAGGAGCTGGGACTTTTTTACCATTCGAAAAGGGAGTAACGAGTGCAAAAAGGAAAAAAAAGCTATAATAGAATGAACCTTGTGGAGCGTTTAAAACACCACCCCCAAATTCCTTACCGAGAATGGACTGCATGGCCACTGCAATGCCCCATCCTCCCCCAACTGAATCCAGGCTCTGCCTGTGCCGAGCAGTAGCAGAAGGCAGATGTGATGTCCTTGCTGGTTTCCAGGACTTGCTCTTGGGCCCAGTCACCCTGATGTGAGACGGGCCAGGACATGTTAAATATTCTAGCCGAGAGCCCCAGCTGGAGTCCCAGCTGACAGCCAGCACCAACCACGTGTGTGGACTGGGGAGGCCTCCTCTGATGAATCGCTCTGTGTTGAACAACCCCCAGCCCTAGAGTCTTTTCGGCTAAAGGCCCAGATATTGTCAAGCAAACTCAAGCCACTGCCCCTGTGCTGACCCAAACTCATGAGCATAATAAGACAGTTGTGTCTTATGTCAATACATTTTGGTGTAGTCTGTTACTTAGAACCAAGTTTGTTACTTAGAAATTGGAGACAGTGTGAACTCATGGATTTCCATCCATATAGACAATAAACAGAAATAGAGATAAATATGTTTATACATGTATACAAGCATGCATGTATATGTATAAATATACACGTGTATATCCCTAGTTCTGATCACTCAGAGGGCCTGCCTGGCAGCACTGACACTCCAATGGCAATGAAAACACCGAGCACCCAGATCTTGGCGTCTAAGTATCATTCCACTATAAGGAACCATTTCTCCACCACAAAGATCCAGAGCGAAAGCCATGAACTGGATTCCATGAGCTTTACTACAATAAATGTGGTAAAGGACATTTATTTAGACAAAAGGCAAAACCTGGAGTCTGAATTTTGGAAGGTAGTATCCAGATTAAGAGCTTCCCAGGTGGCCAGTGGTAAAGAAGCTGCCTGCCAACGCAGGAGACATGGGCTCGATCCTTGGGTCAGGAAAATCCACCGGAGAAGGGAATGGCAACCCACTCCAGTATTCTTGCCTGGAGAATCCCATGGACAGAGAAGCCCAGCGGGCTACAGTCCATGGGGTTGCAAAGAGTCGGACACAACTTAGCGACTAAACAATAACAACCACATTAATTTTCTGATTTGGCTGCTGTATTATGTTTATGTAGGAGAATGTCCTAGTTTGTTGGAAATACATGCCCTGCACTGCAAAGAGTCCACGTATTCAAGATAATCCTATAAGTGAACAACAGGTAAGACTTAAGGACTTTAACTCCCCCAGTCCTAGTGTCTATATTCGACAGAAATCTAAATTCATCATGTGGATATAAGACAGGCATCAGTATGAAATGTTTGCGGTTTAAATATTCTTGGTAAATTATTTTGAAGACCCCTGAAACATAATGAATTAGTCATGCAACACTTGACCTCAGGGGTCACAGCAGGATTTGAAATGTGGACGATTTCAAACGTTCAGAGAAACCCCAGCAGGTGAAGTTGTGGGGTGGATGCAATGGGAAGACCCCTGAAGGCAGGAAGCATGGATGGTGACCTGGCTGGCCCAAGGGGGACACAGACAAGCAGCAGTTACCCGGGAGCAGGCCTCTTCTGGGGGAGGCGGCTGGGTGGCTGGGGCGGCAAGGGTGGCGGGGCTTTGCTGGGCGGGAGCCCAGGCTGGGCCGGCTTGCTCTGCTGGCTCAAGGCTTCGATCACACTGGGCGTTTTGGCCACCGGAGGGGGCGGCGTGGGAGCCAGGGGGTCTGCGGAGAGAAAAAGGAAAGAGAGAGACACACACAGAGGGTCAGCCTCCAGGCGTCATATTCCCAGGCTCCCCACCCGAGGCTCCTCCAACAAGGGCTTCCTTTTCTCCTTCCACTATTTCACGGGGAAAATACCCACTTCCACCGAAGACTTTCAGACAGTAGTATCGGCGGTGAGTCCTTCCAGGCCTCAAGGGAGGATTAAAATGATCCCATGGGCCTGGGGGTGTTTTCTCAGTTAGAACCCCTCGGGGGAAGCCAACTGGGTCTTCTATCCTCCAGGGAACTTGGGGAAGCAGCCGTAGGAGGCCTGGCCCGGGTCCTGCCCTGGGGCCCACCCATATCACCCGGTGGCCAGCCGGTCAGTCTGGGGAAAGGCTGTGAAGAGCCAACTCTGTGAAGGCTTCCCGTCTGTAAGGGGACAGGGCAGCAAGTTACATTCTCTATGTTTAACAGAGAATGAGGGAGCCGAGGCTTTCAGCGAGGGCACGGGGCTGGTAAGACAAGGGGCCGGACCTTGAGCCTCCTTCCTGTTTGCTGACAAACATCAGTGCCCCTCTCAACGGCCAGCACCTGCGTCCCGCAGTCCAAGCAGAGGCAGCGACCTGCCCCCGGGCCTGGATGTGGACACCTCAGGAGCCTCGGCCCCGGATGGAGGAGGCGGGGGGCACTGGCTGAGCTGGGAGGGGTCCAGTTCAGGCTTTCTTTCCTTTATTCATAAGCTTTAAAAGCAAAGTCAAAAGGCAGACTCTCGCATGCCTATCTACAGCCGCGGGGACACGGGACCATGAGGCAGAAGAGTGGGCTTCAGAGACCTGCTGGGCGCCTCTCACCACTGACCCCCTCGCTGCCACCCCCAGACCTGGGTGCCCCTACCCCACCCCAGCCTCTGGAAGCCCCTCCCCGAGGCAGCTGCCTGCTTGGCCTCCAGCACCCAGACAGAGGGCACCGACTGCAGCCAGGGTGGCTTCTCCCACCTTAACTCCAGTTACAGAAACCCAGGGAAATCCTCGGTGCTCTTGGAGCGGACCCACACTCCGAGAGCCCGGAGCCCCTCCTCCTGCAGCATCCAGGCCTCGCCTCCTGGTCCAGCCGCCACCCCCCAACCCTGCTTTGCACCCCCCGCCCCTCCTCCCGGTGCACACGTGACACTGAAGGGAAACACAGAGCAGATTCTAATCCACAGGAACACACCCCGGTACCCCGAAGCATGGAACAGCCAGAGGAAGCCCCAGCACCAACGTGCGAGAGAAAGAAACGTTGCTGGAGTGCTTGGAGATGGAGGAGGGGCGGGGGTGGCCCCCGTCAGGAGTGGGACAGACAGCAGCCAGCCGCCGGGGAGGAGGGGGCCGCAGGGAGGCGGCCACAGAGGAGCCCCCAGCAGCGTGCAGGCCGGGGCTTGCTCCCCACGTGGCAGCCGAGAGGACCACCCCCCTCCTCCCCACCAGCCATCCGTGTAGTACAAAGCCCGACGGCAAGAAAGGAAAAAGGAAAAAAAAAAAAACGTACTGGTAGATGTCACGCGGAGAGGGGGCAGCGGTGGATGGACAGCGGGCGGATCTGACGAAGATCGCTGCCGGCTTATACTGTCCACGTTTACAGAGTTTGTCTTCCACGGGGCGTTAGCGGAGGAGGCTGGCTGAGCTGCACACGCACGCACACGCACACCCATGCACACGCAGGCATGCACACGCACGCAGGAGCACAGAACAAAAACAGAAACAGAACACGGCATTATTGATCCTCTCCCCGTACGACGGGAACTGTGACCCTTCTGTGGACAGAACAGTGGTAAGACCACAAATAGGATGCTCATTTGTTACAAAAAAAAATTCTTATTTCTGGCACCTGGAAGACAGATACCAATACACAGCAAACCAACGATGCTCCTGGGAAAATTCCCAGGTGGTCTCCATCTTACCGATGTCTCTAATGCAAGTACCGTTTGAAGAGGGAAATGATAACCACAGTGACCCTCCCGAGTGCTGCGCTCGGGGACAGGACGTCTGCTCATCTCTACCCATTTACATCCTCCTGTGGAGTCAGCACCTCGCCCAGGGGGCACCTGTCCTCAGACAGAGCACGTGAGAGGAGGGAAAGTCGCACACAGCCAGTGAAGGGCAGATGTATTTCTGGCTGGATGCTGTCAAGGCCCTGGTGACACCCTTCCTCTGCCCGCTCCTCCTCACAGAGCGGCGTCTGCCCAGGGCACAGATGTGACCGTGTCTGAGGCTGTGTGTGGTCCACACAGCCGGCTGGGCCTGGAGATAAAAACAGGCCACAGCCACACAGGGCAGACCTGGGGTAGGGGGAGTCTTCCCATGTCTGCTGACGGGGACAGCGCTGGCCTTCTTCCATTTGTTGGGTGGATACTCCACGTGGATCAAGGGTAGAACAGACAGAAAACAAAGATAGGCTTTAGGGGGCTGGAGGGGGTGAAGGGCAATCTCCATCATCAAAGGAAGAAACGGGGAACCCTCCAAACCCTTCTCATCCTAAGACTTGAAGGAAGCCAAGAACCACAGGTGAACAGCCTTCTACCACTGTTCTATGACCCAACAGAGCAAAAGAAAATCTCTCCGCCCGTGACACATACAGTCAGGAAAAGCCACTCACGAGGTGGGGACGACCTAACCATTTAGCTCCAGCCTCACAAGACAACACACACACCTGGGACTTGGGAGGAGGGAGGGGGAGGCAACAAGCTGCCCCCATGAGACCCCCTGACCACAGCAGCCCTCACACACCGGGGCCCCTTCCAGCTGCGGGACGTGACCTCCTTCCTTGCGCAGGGGCTCCCCACAGGCCTGGGAGGAGGAACGGGCTCTGCAGGAGGGGGTGGGCTGGTTTCCAAGGACTGTCCGGGGTGGTCAGTGACCTCTGGGCGTCCCTGAGCACTGGGGCAGGGCTGTGTGGAAGGGCCTGCACCACAGCCTGGGCGGGGGGATGGGGGTGAGGGGGCAATAGCCACCCCACACTGCGAGCACAGACTTCAGGCCTCCCAGCATCACCACCACTCAGCTATGTGCCCCTCTCCAAGAGGAGCTCCTGCGAAATGCAATCTGGGACGTACTTATGGGGCTGCCATCAGCCTAGAGCAGCCGTGGGGCTTGGACATCACACCCCGGGCAGGCTCCTGCCCCCGCCCCCGGGAAGCCCCCTGGAGCCCCAGCATAGAGCCGGCCTGGCTACCTGCTGAACCTGCCTTCAAGGAGCAAAAGGGCCAGTGGGCCTCCAGTGCTGAGTAAATTATTTAACCTTTGCGGGCGGGCGAGTGGGCGGGCCTTCAGTTTCCATTTTTATAAAAACAGAAAATAGTATCTGTGGTGTCAGACTCACTATGCTATGAAAGAGCGGCTGAGGCCAGCACAGCAAAGCTTCAGCACCTGAAGTGCCAGCAGGACCTTCAGGGACTATTCTGTATTTTTACAGCTAAGCTGAGCACTGCTTCCCAAATTAGCATCTTTCTATCCTTCACTTCATGGGGAATCACAGAGAGAAGAAATAATCAGATGCCACAAGCTGGCCATGTACAGGCAGGAGAGAGATAGAAAGGGAAAGAATGGAGGCAAAGGGAGGGGTGGGCAGCAAAGAGAAAAGCACCAGGAAGCAGGTCTGCAGGAAACACCCAGGGACAGCGGCAGGGCTCACCTGGCCATCCCAGGCCTGCCCAGTGCAGTCCCTGTGTTCCCTGAGTCACACAAGCCACCTCCCTGCCTGGAACAAGAACGAAGCCAAGACACACTCCCACCATCCTAAGAATGATGGAGCTCATTTTGGAAGTAAAGAACGTTCAGTACAAAACAAAAGACCCAAAAGAAAAACGCATCCTGACGCTGGCCCACAGGCGAGCTAGCTGGGGAGACAGCAAGTAGAGAGTCCCCAAAGCGTGACCCCAACCACAGCCTCCTGCACCCAGGGCGACCAACAGCTCAGTACGCACCTTTGGCAACGTTCCGTGGGGGGAGTGGGGGGGCACTGGCCGAACCGGGGGCCGCAGGTTGGGTGGGCGGCGGGCTGCCACTCAGGATGGCACCGTATGTCTCGTTCTGCAGGAGGCTGGGCACGAAGCCCCTCTGCTTGTCCTTGGCCAGGCTGCCGGCGTCTCTCACCAGAGCCGCAGCGCTGGATGGCAGCTGGCTGGGGCCCAGCTGGTAGAAGCTGACAGGCCGGTCTTCTCGCCGACTGGGGCTGGGCTGTGGGGGTGGTGGGCAGAGGTGTGTGAGACGCAAATGCGCTGATCTCCGAGTCACGGCTATGGATGTGCTGGTGACAAGCCCAGGCAGGCCACTCAACCACCTGGGCACAGCACATTTCTGCCGTTACAGGACAGCAGCGAGACCTAAACCTCACTCTTAGCGTGTCTCTTAATGGACACACCCACCAAAAGAGCCGTGCTTTACAAGAACCTGCAATTCTTCATTTTGGGAAGAACTTAGAATATAAGCTGTTTCATCTGTACCAGCCAGAATTGGCTCAGTTTAGCTCTGTTTTCACTGCATGTCCCCTCCACGAGCATCCTTCTCAGACAGCGCCCACAGCTATGACTGACCCCCAACAGCCACACAGCTAATTCAGGGGAGATCAATGTCTTCCTCCCATAGAACTAGGACTCTAAAGAGTCCTTAGCTCAGGGTCAGCAAATTATGACTTGTGGGACCACCACCTGTTTTAACAAGTAAAACGTTAGCAGAAAGCAGCCATGCCTGCGTTTTACACACTGCCCATGGCTGCTCTCCAACCACCCTGGAGGAGAGGAGCTGGAACACAGGCTCGTATTTTAGGCCCACAAGCTTAAAACATCTGTCATCCAGCCCTTTATGGGTTTGCTGACCCTTGGTCCACCTGAAGGTCATGTGCATGGAACCAGGGACTTGGGTAAATTCAATCAAACTCCTATCCCAAATGTCAGGATCTTGAGCAAACTAGCCTTGCTGGTCCTATTTTTCATCTGTTAAATGGGTACAAATTTAACTACCGGCACAGAGCCCAGAATTTAGCAGGCATGAGTACTGGCTGTCACACCCACCTGCCCTCACATGACCACCTGCCTGGTCAAGGCTCTGGCCAACCAACGGCTCACACTGAGCTCTAGTGCACAGAGCTCAATGGCCAGTGGTTCTTCCTACAGAATTTAAATTCCGACAGGGAACATGGCTATGTGAACCATGCCTGCCGCTCTCTGCTGAGGGTGGGGTGGAGTGGGGGGCGTGAGTGTTAGCACTGCTGCTGGGCTCTCACTGGGGCCATAAGACCTGCCCAGTCATTGCCCACACGACCCTGGGAATCTGACAACGTGATGTGTGCCTGACCAAGAGGCACTCATGCTGGGGCAGATGTTTCAGAGCTTCTCTTTCTTAAAAAAAAAATATTTATTTGATTGTATTTTTTATTTATTTATTTTTTGGCTGACCCATACAAGATCTTAGTTCCCCAGGGAGCAATCAAACCCGTGCCCCCTCACTGGGAGCATGGAGTCTGAACCACTGGGCCACCAGGGAAGTCCCAAACCTTCACGTTTCTTAAAGGAAAATCTAAGTATAAAGTAACGAGCTCCTCTCACTTTGATATTGTTTTACAACGAACTCAGAAATCCCTTATTCTAAGAAACAGAATAGTCCAACAGCTTTCAGAAACGCCATATATTTCTGAAACATACACGAGGACATTAAAGTCCAGCAGTAAGAGTTAGAACGTTAAATCATGGCACTCCCACTAATTCCACAGCTTCTAGGCATACAGGTTTTGGAGTAGTCGTCCTGGGTCTGTCTCTGAGCTCTGAGACAGGTGTGAAGGTGGTTACCTTCCAGGCGTGCCCCCAAGTGCATAAGCCAGAGCATCCTGAGGAGTGGCTGGACGAGGAGGCAAGAGCCCCCGGGCAGTCTCCAAGTGCTGGCTTCACTGTGGCCAAGTCAGCCTCTCAGTCTTGAGGCTTGAATGACCCATTGGATACAGGAAAGAGTTGGACCAAATGAGCTCTAAGGGTCACTGACTTCAGTGAAGGTTTTAAAGATCAACTCGGTGAACACAAAAACCACTTCTGGGGGAAACATGGCTTTTCATCACATCATTCTCAGTGAGAGAGCGTCCTCTAACATCCACCAGAATCAGAGGCCCTCTTGTATCTCTCCTTCGTATCAGAAGGTGAGTGACTGCCATGATAAGATAACTAATGTCCCATAAAGTCACATCTGTAGGAGCTGGGAGACAGGGGCAGTTGTGGGATGGGTAAAACCCAAAAACTACTGAGATCAGCAGAAGCAAAAAGTAAACTCTATTTCCTTTCCTACAACAGCTTTCTGCCCTAAATACAGGCCAGGACCCACACCGCTCTGAAGGATGCTCATCATAAAACTCTTCACGTTTTACAAGCTGGCACAGACCTGCAACTTCTCGTCCATGTCGTCATCGCTTTCATCCAGGTCTTCGTGGAGCAGTCGCCATTCATATTCCACGTGAACGTGAGAATTAAACCTTCCAGACAAGGCCTGGTTCAGCTGAGAATGACAACGGGCCATCAGTGACACTGCTCACACACACGGCCTTGTAAAGTAGATGTGGATTGAGAGGCAGTGGGCAGTGGGCCTGAGCCCCAGAGAAGCTGTGCCCCAGCATGAGGCTGGCTTATTTAATTTGCTGTGTCTCAGGCCAATCGCCCCTCCCGAATCCACATATAACCTAGAAGCTCAAACCCAACAACTCCCATTTAGTGCTTAGTAAGCTGCAAAGTCACAGCATGCAGCCAAGGTGTGTTTGAGATCTAAAAGCCAATGGCCAGCCCTTGGGTACCCACAATCACACTGCTGCTGCTGCAGCTAAGTCGCTTCAGTTGTGTCCAACTCTGTGCGACCCCATAGATGGCAGCCCACCAGGCTCCTCCGTCCCTGGGATTCTCCAGGCAAGAACACCGGAGTGGGTTGCCATTTCCTTCTCCAATACATGAAAGTGAAAAGTGAAAGTGAAGTCGCTCGGTCGTGTCTGGCTCTTCGCAACCCCATGGACTGCAGCCTACCAGGCTCCTCCGTCCATGGGATTTTCCAGGCAAGAGTACTGGAGTGGGTTGCCACTGCCTTCTCCACCCACAACCACACAGGGAGCACTTAATCCAAGAAGGAACAAGCCTGCTAACTGTAGACCCCACTTTTCCTGACCAGTGCAAGAGAATTAAGCCCTGTGGAAAATGACGTGAATGACTGCTTTCCCAGCTTTCTCTGGGAAGGTGGACAGCTGGTTTCATTCTAGATGCACAGGTGAGAAGTTATTGCATCAGATAAATGGGTGTCTTAGCACATCAGGGTCTAAATTTTCTCCAAAGCCAGACAGTAGCCATGTGATCGCAGGCAAGTTATTTAACCCTCTGAAGCTGTCTTCTCATCTATAAAATGGAATAAGAGTAGGTACCTACTAATCAGTGTCCTAAGGGGTAACAGTAGGCGCCTACTAACCAGTGTCCTAAGGGATAACAGTAGGCGCCCGCTAATCAGAGTCCTAAGGGGTAACAGCAGGTGCCCACTAATCAGTGTCCTAAGAGGAAACAGTAAGGGTCTACTTAATCAGTATCCTAAGGGGTAACAGTAGGCGCCTACTAATTAGTGTCCTAAGGGATAACAGTAGGCACCCACTAATTAGTATCCTAAGGGGAAACAGTAGGCGCCCACTAATCAGTGTCTGAAGGGGTAACAGTAGGCACCCACTAATCAGTGTCCTAAGGGTTATCAAGATTAAATGAGTTAATGGACACAAAGAACTCAGGATAATAACAATAACGTTCCTCATTTTCTATAGCAGCAACTGTTAATGGCTCTGTTTACTGAGCACTTACTACGTGCCCAGGGCTTCACAGAGTTCAAGTCCACGACAGCCCTGCAGACTGGAGTAGCCGACTGCACTTTACAAACAAGGCAACAGTGGGGAAAGCTGGTGCAACTTTCCCAAGCCACAGCAGTGGAGCTCCCTGCAAGCCAGGGGGGCCTCGGCTCCACTCACCCCCAAAGCCAGAGACGCCAACATGTCCAACCAGAAAATACTGACTCGTGTTCCAAAGGTGTCACCACTAGGCAGGTGGTCCCCTCCTCTCTAAAGGTGCCCCAGGACACTTGCTCCGAGCTGTCCCCTCTAGGACACTGGGATCTGCTCAGGACCCTCCTGCGGACCCTCCCCAAGGGGCACCCCCCACCCCACCAGGGAAGACTCACCAGCTCCTCACAGCGCTCGTGCCTGAGTCGCTTGGCGATGTCCAGTGGTGTCTCTCCTGACTCGTTAGCTAAGGGACAGTGGGATGAAAGGACGTGTTGTGGCTAAATCAAGCAAAGGTCTGATGCTGCTGCTGCTGCTGCTGCTAAGTCGCTTCAGTCATGTCCGACTCTGTGCGATCCCATAGACGGCAGCCCACCAGGCTCCGCCGTCCCTGGGATTCTCCAGGCAAGAATCCTGGAGTGGGTTGCCATTTCCTTCTCCAGTGCATGAATGGGAAAACTGAAAGTGAAGTTGCTCAGTTGTGTCCGACTCTTAGCAACCCCATGGACTGTAGCCTACCAGGCTCCTCCGTCCATGGGATTTTCCAGGCAAGAGTACTGGAGTGGAGTGCCATTGCCTTCTCCAAAGGTCTGATACCTGGAGGCTATTAAACAGAGACCCAATGAAGCAGCCCAAATGAAACTGGACCTGACTAATGAATACCGGCAACTTAGCCCCCGTCAGGGCTGAACTGTTCTGAAATCATACAGAACTAAGCAGTGTATAGTCAGTAAGGTTTTAAAAGACAAGGTTTGAACTAATCATGAAAGTAAAAGCACTAAAGTTAAGCCAACTAATGTAAAAATAAACATCCAAGGCGTAACTCACTGAGTAAAGCAGTTCATGGTAATTCTCTAACCAAAAGCACTGCTAATCTAGTTCCAGGCACCTGGCTGAAAGACTTTACACCTCCCTTTATTAATAAGTAGTCTGTCAATTTGGAATTGTGTATTTTCTTCTAAACAAGCCTCAGTCAATGAGGTTGGATGATTAATTAAAAAATAAAGAACTCAGCTCTCAAGCAGGCATGAGCCTTTTTTGCAGTCTTGGCTCTCTGTTTGATAATTCTTCAAAGCTCCTCCCCAGGACACATCACAGCCAGATGTCCTGGGGGTTAGGCTGTGCCTGGCCAGCTGCAGGTCAGGGCCCTGGGAGGAGGAAGTGATGGAAGCCAAGCAGACATGGTCCCTCACAGAGGAGGTTCCATGCCAGGGAACAGAGGGGCAGTGGGCAGTGACTCCCAGCAGTAAACGTGCCCACCCAGGGCCAGTGAGGGACCAAGTCTGATCTCAGGTGGAGTCAGGAAGAAGAGGGCAAGATGCCTGAACCTTGTCCAGGGTAACCTGGCCACTGGTTAACAGCTGCAGGCCATCCTCTGCCTCTCAGAGCCCAGAAAACGCCTGTAACCCAGGGGCAAGTCCACGAGACAGCAGAGGAAAACTGCTGACAAGTATTGGACCACAGCAGCCTGGCAGAGCGGGCCCTGTCTTGCTGGGCTGCACCAGCTTCCCAGCTCTGCCCGGAGCCCAGTGGCCAGAAGGGTCAGGGGAAGAGGCGGGGCTGAGGCTTACCGATGCCGATGGAGGCCTTGCCCCGCAGCAGCAGCTTCAGGCACTCAGCGCTGTCAGTCAGGCAGCAGTAGTGCAGGGCCGTGCTGCCCTTCCCCGTCTGTTTGTCCAGGTTCCCGCTGGTGAGGATGGACACGCAGAGAGAGAGGAGGACAGGGAAGTTTCAGGCCAGAGGCTGGGGTGCTGGGCAGGGGACTGGGGTCCGGGAGTGGGAGAGGTAATCGGTGCCCACGTTCGTGGCTGGCAGGGTCTCTCGTCCTCCTCCAGGGTAAGGGACCACAGTGCCAGCCCAGCTTGTGGCAGGAGGCAGCCTGGGCTTAAGGCCATTGGGGAATAAACGACAATGGCAGAGCTGACCAAAAAAAGGGGGCGAGGCACCTGTGCACCCCTGAGAGGGGGCTGGGAGAAGGGCAGGTGAACCGGGGTCCCTCCCGCTGCACTGCTAAGGCCCCATCAGTGTATCCCACCACACGGAAGGTTGGGCTGAGCTCTTTTCATCCTACTGATGACACTCTTGCCAGGAAGGGGAAAAGCCACTTTTTCCAAAGTTCAGAGTCACCAGGCTCCTCTGAGCTGGCTCACCCTGGACCAGCCTGGAAACAGGCTCCGGGGGAACGAGGGGACCACACGGGTTCTGCCAGCACAGAACAGACCGGGCGATCCCAGGATGAGCCACTCAGCCCACCAGTGGGGTGGCCATCGTCACGTTGTGAGCGGACAGCAGGGCTGCACCCTGGACAGACACGTGGGGACGCGGAGGGACCACCGGGAGACGATGCCTCAGGATCCCAACAGGAGGAAACCAGCCACGTTCACTGTTCCTTTTTTCCAAGCAGCTACGTTTTCAGTAAAAAAGAGCCTGATCTCTGATCTCTCCACTCTCCGCTCCCGAGAAGAGGGACCAGGATTGCCCTTCTCCTGCCCCCCAAGAGTCTGCTCTGAGGGGGTCGGCACCGCACGGCTGCTCCAAGCCCCTCCACGCTGCTAGTGCTGGGTGGGCAGCTCCCCCCAGGCGTCCAGTGAGCTCCCAGTTCCTGGGGAAGGAGCTGACCGCCCCCAAGCTCCTCCAGCCCCGGCCATCTCTTCCCTCTTCCCTCCAGGAACAGCAGAAGACACAAAACGCAAAACGTCTCCTTGCTCCTGCATTTGCTGAAGAATTTCTGTGGCTTCCAGCCATTCCCTGCCCCGACCCCCACCCAAAGCCACGCTCAGGGAGCCACGATGCACCTCGACTGGGCTTCATGACTGGACTCCGGCCGTCAGGCCAGCCCTGCACCAAGCAAGGCAGGACGCACCTGATGGGAGCGCTGGGGCCAAGGAAACTGCCCACGCCCATCCTCTCCACAGGCATGCTCTAATTGAAAATAACAGCTTTTCCTACCAAGCTAAACACCCACAAACCTGCCTCGCCCACAGTGGAGATGGAGCCCTGCTTCCTACTTCCCTCTCCCTTTGCTCATGGCACCCTGCCTGACGTCATGGGACCCCCACCTCACAGGACAAGCTGGGGGCTGCCCTGCCTGACGTCATGGGATCCCCACCTCATAGGACAAGCTGGGGGCTCCCCTGCTGACATCACGGGACCCTCACCTCACAGGACAAGCTGGGGGCTCTCCTGCCTGACCTCGTGGGGACCACCTGCCATCTCACAGGACAAGCCCGGGGGCTGCCCTGCCTGACCTTGTGGGGACTACTCCCCACTTGTCAGTCAAGGGGGCTGCAGCCAGAGGCTGCTTTCCAGGGGCTTGGAATTCAGCAGACCTATTCACAGGGCCCTGAGTCCCAGACACTAGAAGCTGGATGCTACAGACACCAGGAGGGGTTAAGACCACATGGGAACACCCCACACCTGGCAGCCCTTTTGCTGTCCTGTAACTCCTAGTCACACCCGGGGAAATTCCAGCACGTTGGCCACACCGCAGAAGCAGTGAGGCAACCCCTGATCCCTTCCCCAGAAACACCCAGGAGCAAAATCCAACACCGGCCCTGATTTCAGGACACCTACCTGTTCTGAACTAAAAAGTCTACAATGTGGAGAGAAGTCCGGTCCACGGACCTGACGGCAAGATGGAGGGCAGTCTCATCCGGCTCCTGAAGATCAAAGAGAAACAGTCCAGAGTCCCAAGGGGAGCACTCAGTTCTGTGGCCAAAGCGAGTGAAACCATGTATTTCTCTTCTAAAAGCCTCTGAGTCTGTCCTTTGAAAAACCTATCTCTAAAATGTGTTACTTATTGCTAAGTTGTGTCTTGCAACCCCATGGACTGTATGTAGCCTGCCAGGCTCCTCTGTCCATGGGATTTCCCAGGCAGGAATACTGGAATGGGTTGCCATGGCCTCCTCTAGGGGATCTTCCCAACCCCAGGATCAAACCTGAGTCTCCTACGCTGGTAGGCAGATTCTTTACAGCTGAGCCACCAGGGAAGCCAACCTCCATGGCAGATTCTGCCCTTGGGAACCTGTCATTTAGAGTCTGGTCCTAGTCCTCCTCCCTCCCCAGGAAAGAATGAGAAATTCGAGGGTTTCATTGCAAAGTCCTCTCAAGCTTTTTGACCCCCTCCCTGCATCATCAACATGATGAAGCTTAGGCCTCTGAGAAAAGGTTCCTTCCCCCGGGGATGGACTCTCCTCCCAGAGCTGCCACTACAGTTTGGCTGAAGAATCAACCAGGAATCTCCTCTCACCCAGGACTCACTGCCTCTGCTCTCAGGGTGTTTCATGACACTGTCAGCACTTCTGATGACACTGCTTTGTCACTCCCCATCAACCCCCCCAACCCTTTCTGTTTTTACATGTCCTTTCTTACATGTCCATTGGCCAGTGGGATTTTTTCTGTAAGATCCACACCGTCGGCATATGCTTGAAGTAATCCAAAAATGTCTCTTGTTTTCACGGCTTCACAAAGACTATGAAGTTTGGCTGCATTATCCGCGTGTTTTTTCCGTGCATATTTCCTCTCAATGTACTTGGCAGTGATATAGTCCTTTCTTGCGTTCCTGAAATCAAACATAACTGCCCTGTAAATGATTAAGGGCCTTAACATCCATTCATCTGTAATAAGTTAAAAATAATCCCACCCCCTCATGGTAACAAAGACTGATGCTGAAGCTTTAGTACTTTGGCCGCCAGATGCAACCAGTTGACTCACTGGAAAAGATCCTGATGCTCGGAAAGACTGAGGGCAGGAGAAGCGAGTGATAGAGCATGGGATGGCTGGATAGCATCACCGACTCGATGGACGTGAATTCGAGCAAACTTTGGGAGATGGTGAAGGACAGGGAAGCCTGGCATGCTGCAGTCCATGGGGCGGCAAAGAGTTGGACCCGACTTGGCGACTGAACAACAACATGGTTAACAAGCGGCACGGGCAGAAAATGACAGAGCAGGAGGCAGGCGGTGTGTGGCTCTCCGGCAGCACCGGCGTCCACTCTGCCTCTAGCACTTTCAGGAGGCTGGACACCCAAGACAAGGGGTTTCAAGGTCCAGGTCTAAGGGCTAAGCAGCCGGGTGGGGGGACTGGCAGACTCCAAGGAAAGACTGTTTTCCTATTTGTGGGCACCATGCCTGGCAGCCAGGTTCCCTACATGCCCCATGAAATCAAACGAGCTGTCCATCTTCGTGGTCTATTTCCTGGCTCTAACTCAGCCTTGCGGGCACAGACCCACCTCTCCAAGGAGCATAGCGTGGCAGCAACTCCATGGGAGCCAAAATCCTCCCCCGCTGTAGACTGTCAAGTGACCCTGGGCAAGTATGTGACCTCAGATATTCTTATCTGTGAAATTCACACAGTCTGGGCGAAGCACACAGGTGACACCTTGCCACACTCCCGACAGGTCCTTAGGGCGTCGGAAAGTACTGATGAACTCGAAAGACGGAGCAAGAAAAACAGCAGCTCCTGGTCCAGAGGACCACGCATCTCACTTTGAGGACCATAACAAGCAGCAACAACAATAAAAACCTAGACACAGTGTTTGAGGGACAGTAAATGCTAATTACCCATGACAACCAAGTCACAAGGGTCCGTCAGCTGATGAACAGATAAAAAAGACGTGGTATCCACACAACAAGAGTACAACTCAGCCACAAAAGGAGTGAAGCACTCACGTGGATGAACCCTGGAAACATCCTAAAATCCTAAACGAAAGACGCCAACGCTAAAGACCACGCGTGGTGTTATGCCATTCACTGAAACGCCCAGAACCGACAAATATGTAGAGATAAGGAGCAGGAGAGCAGTGGCACCAGGGTGGGGGGAGGGGGTGTGGGGGGGAGTAGGGGGCGTAAGGGGACAGAGTAGGGGATGGTCAACAGGTTCAGGGCTTTGTGCTGGGATGAAGGAAATCTTCTAAAATTGCTTGTGGTGATGGAAGAACAACTGAGAATATACTAGAAGCCAGTGAACTGTACTTTAAATGGGTGAACTGTGATGGTATGTGAGTCACATTTCAACCAAGTTGTTAAAAATTCCAAAGACAAAAACTCAGCACAGATCAAGGTGTTTCCCCCTCCCCACCCCCCACCCCGGTGACTCTGGGCCAGCGACTCAAACCTCCTCATCCTGTGCAAATGCACACAGCCTGTGAGGGGTGCACAAGCCGACGACGTCTGCTCGCAGGCCTCTGCAGGATCACAGAGAACGAGACGGCACACTGAGGCCTTCAGCCCAGGATTCCGTGTGCAAAAACCAGGACAGCACGGAGTGAAGAGGCACTGGGAGAACTCACCGGCTCTTCTTGGCTGGGGCACTGCTCGCTTCTACCCTGGGGCCAGGGCTACACCCACCGCACCTGCTTCTATGACCGTCAGGGCTCAAGGCCCCCACGTCAACCCATGTGGGTCCTTGCTGCAGCCCACCAGGGTTCAGGAGCAGGTGGATCAACCCCAGGACCCCAGGGGGGGCAAACAACACTTTGCCGGCCTCACCTAATAAACCACCACCTGGGTGTCCATAGACACAGCCTCGCGTGAACTATGCTGGGGGACTTCACACGTGTCCCCCACAGGGGATGGTTACTGCAGGCCACAGGTTGGGTGGAGCTGTGCTGTCCATCTGACTCTCGCGACAGTGTTGTGAACGCGAGCCCATGCCCTCCAGCAGCCCGGCAGCTCCGAGGGCCACCCTACTCCGCTGGACTGAGCTCTCCTCGCAGGGCCTCCCAGCCAGAGTGATGCTCTGGCTGCCTGGTGACCGTCCCGGCTTGACAAAACCAACAATCCATCTGATGAAACTCAATAGGTCTCTTATGACGGGCGGCAGGGCTGGACAGGTGTCAAGGCTTAGAGGACTCCAATAATCACTCTGGGACAGCATCACTACAAACCCTCAGGAAGGGGCTAGTGATAAACTGGACCTTATACTTTTTAAATGTTTTATCCACTTGTCCAGGCTCTGGGTCCCAAACCCGGAAGGTGGTCCCTCCACCAGCACAGGTACAGGTCTGTTTGGGCCACACCAGGCCCCACGGATTCCTGGTGGAAGTTGACTCTGCCAGTGTGATCCCTCCACCCCCTCTTTTTTTGGGAAAGGTTAAGGCTTTTGGAGGAAAGCAATGAATTTAATAATAATGTGTTTGGCGTGTGTTCAGAGAGGGAGGCTTCTTATACTTCCAAAGGACAGGGCGTGTGTGAGCGCCCTGAATCACGGGAGAGAAACAGTTCTGGCCTCTGTAAGCAGGAAGCTCCCTGCTTCCTGGCTATTTATATCTCTCAACACCCCCCCCCCCCCCAAATCCATCTGGGGATTCACAGGCCACGAGACGGTCTCTGGCTTCCCTTTCAACAGATTCATCTGCAGATGGTGTGCTGCTTTGAGATAAAGCCAGGAGCAGTGCACTCCTTTTAATCTGGAAGTAAGATAGTAGCTTCTCTAAGTAGTCACAGAGCTAGGGCTTTACCTCTGACTCATTGATTCATTGTTTATGTACGAATATTTCCCATCACAAGCAACATACTGTGGTAGGACATACAAACACAAGTAAGGTGAGATTTATTAGAAAAAAGTATGTGGACACCTAGGTACAATGTAAAGTGGGATGAGATGCTTTAAAACAGAGCTACACCTGCAACTGGCTTCAGCTGAGGGGGCATCCACACAGGTGCCATTTTGCTGTTACATTGGTCATCTGCCCTCATTATGAAAAAAAAATAAAGGGGGGGCGGTTAGTAAATGTCCATTTCACTGGTGCCAAGGCTGGGGGGCGGGGCAGGGTCTCAATGTAGATGGAACATTTATATCCAAGAGTCCCATGCAGACAGGATTCATTTTTCAGAACCATTTTCCCCCAGAATAAACAAATTCTCTGCTTTAATAAAGTAACCCTGGTACTTGGAAGAAATCAGTGACCATGTCTTATACTTTGTTCAAAGTGGATCAACACTACAGAGTTTCAGGAGACCACGCCCTTCACCGTGAGAGCAGGTGTCTATGAGGCAGTAAGTGAAGTGCCCCAGGGGACCACGACGTCTCTGTCCTAACAGACCTTCTTGTAACCCAGTCAGCCCACGTCAAGGGACCTCTCCACAGACACCTGCCTCGAGAGGACCCGAACTTCTCAGCACCCATGCCCACAGTGAGCAACAAGGGCTGCCAACACCAACCAAGCAGGAGGTGAGCAACCCCCTCACCCGTGATGTATGTCCCAGCGACTCTGTGAGCGGGGGGACGGCTGTCCGTCTGCTTCTATTAAAGGAAAAGGGCCTGGGAAAGCTGACGAACCCGCCCAGCTCCCGTGGTGGGGAAGGATGCAGGTTTCTACGCCTCCCTGCTGTCTCTCCAAGTCTGGGTAAGGATACAGACTTGGAACTCAGATCCTCATCAGGAGAGGATACCAACTCAGTAAGCCCCGTGCCTGGAATCTAAAATCACACCTTGTGTAATCTCAAGGAAATGCCACACCACTGACATCTGCTCCAGGACCCAGACGTGGACTGATGCGAATCCACCCCACCCACGCTCACCTCCAAGGCTGACACCTGTGAGGGTGTGCGACGTGCAGGACACCGGCTCCTCCTGTTAGTCTAAGCTCCCTCCCTGGATTAAGTCACCTCACCCAAGGCCAAAGAACACAGATCCTGTGACGTTGGCTTCCAAAGACCCGCCCTCACGGCATGAAACGCTCTCCCCACCACTGCTCAGGGTCCCCCACCTGGGGAAGCCCTGCCGGCAGCACTCCCTCTGGTTACTCCCAGGGGACGGCTGTCTCAGTGAATGGATTTTCTCCTCCCTCTGAGCACGTATTTCTTTTTTTTTAATTATTTATTTCTTGTTTTTATTTTTTTGGTTGCACTAGATCTTCGCTGCTGCACACGGGCTTCCTCTAGTTGCAGGCAGCAGGGGCTTCTCATTGCAGTGACTTTTCTTGTTGCAGAGCATAGGCTCTAGGGTGTGCCGGCTTCAGTAGCTGCAGAGCACAGACTTAGCTGCTCCACGGCATGTGGAATCTTTCAGGACCAGGGATTGAACCCGTGTCTCCTGCATTGGCAGGCGGATTCTTATCTACTGTACCACCAGGGAAGTCCCTGAGCATGTATTTCTCGCTTCCCTTTTCCTGCCGAAACACACTCTGACTGGAAATCAACCCTGAATATTCACTGGAAGGACTAATGCTGAAGCTCCAAAACTTTGGCCACCCAATGCAAAGAGCTGACTCACTGGAAAAGACCCTGATGCTGGGAAAGAGTTAAGGCAGGAGGAGAAGGGGGCGACAGAGGATGAGATGGCTGGATGGCTTCACTGACTCAATGGACATGAGTTTGAGCAAGCTCCGGGAGTTGGTGATGGACAAGGAGGCCTGGTGTGCTGTAGTCCATGGGGTTGCAAAGAGCCAGACACGACTGAGAGACTGAACAACAATACCACTCAAACGCTGAACTGGCCTGAGACCACCCCCATCTGCCTCACTGTGCCCCCCCAGAGTGGGTAAACCACCCCAGTCCTGGTGCAGCAGATAGGCCACCAAATGGAGAACAGGGCTGGAGCCTCAGGGGGCAGGCGGCACTGCCCTGCCCCCAGTCACCCATCACCTCTCTCAAGGACCAGTGTGCGGCCTGGGTGGTTTGTGCTTTATACGATAAGACTGGTAGGAAATTCCCCTGCTGTCAGCTCTGCCTCAGTGGGCCAGCTGGGTGCGTGATGAGGCACGAACGCGTCCTAATCAGGTTTCATGTCAACAGTTAAAACAGAAACAAAAATTTTTTTGAAGAGAACGACACTCCACATTTGCTTTGAGGACCAGACAAAATCATGTATCTATGACAACCCACCCTCTCAGCAGCTCGGAATTCAGGTGGGAGAGCGACGACCCTGCCCTGAGACAGAGGCAAGGCTGTGCCCACACAGAGGGCGACACTCAGTGCCCCCCCACTCCCAAGGAAATCTGCTTTCCTCTGGCTTCTAAGAAAAACTGCCACACCAAATTTCTACTTGGATACCCAGCAGGGTTGCAGAGACTTTATACAGAAGACAGGCTGATTTCTTCCTTAAAAAAGCAACAATTGATACACCCAGACTTGTTAGCCCCCTGCCTCTGGGGCCCAGGGGCAAGCCAACCTTTGTTCAGCGAGCGAGACCCGCCTGCCGCATACGTACATGTCGCTGCCTGGGTTGGGTTTAACCGAGTCCTCAGCAGGGAGACAGCACTCCATAATTTCATTAAAGCCTGCGTTCCCGATATTCTTGGCAAGCTGCAAAAACAAAAGTCTGTTTCAGTGCACTCAATTATTAATACCTTCACCGCTCCACACTACTCACACAGCTGATTTATTTAATGGTCGCTAAGAAATAGAGCAATAAAGTGGTTTGCCTTTAATGAAGTTGGACAAAATCCAAACCCCAGAGGTACCCATAAAACCAGAGACAAGAAGCACCTGTTACCGAGGAGGGCTCTCGTAAAACGTCCCCTGGACAGAAAGCCTCCATGGACGGGGAGGAGCAGGAACTTGGCTCAACTCAAGTTTCTATTCCTTCCCCAACCTCCCACTCCAAGAAGAACCTGCGTTCTGGCTGAGAGAGATCTAACAGCCTTTACTCCTGCCAGCGATGGGGGGAGCTGGGCCAGGAAGCCAAGATTCACCTTCAATCGAGCTTCTATTTACTGGCTTTGTGACCACAGGCAAGGCGGCTTCCCTGAGCTTCAGTTTTTTAATAGAAAAATGGGGATGATACCTACCTTGCCAGTCTGCAAATAATGATAAAATGGGATTTTATGTGAAAGCATTCAATACACCAAAGCACTGAAAACGCGTCTGTTTCAAGGTAAGGTTCTCACTTGCCGATCAACCCCTGACCTAGTTAGAAATGAGCAGGTTTCACTGCTGACACAGGCTCTGTGCTGGATGCGGCGGGTACCATGTAAACACCATGGCTGGTGGCAGCCAGGCCACCCAGCAGCGTGGCACTTGGCACGCTCCTGAGTGGATGCGCAAATCCGGAATGACTGGGCTCTTAGGAGCAGGGACTTATTTGTCCCACCCCCAGCACCCAGCTGAGCACCTGACCAAGAGGGGGTTCTTCAACATCCAGCGAAACAAAGAAACCGAACGTGAACGCCGGGCCCAGTGCAAATCAGGTGACTGGGGTCTTAGGAACAGGGACTTAATTCATCCCACCCCCAGCACCCTGCTCAACAGCCGATGGAAACTGGGTTCTTCAACATCTAATGAAACAAATTTAACGGGAACACCAGGCCCGGTGCTTTGCAGAGAACAAGTATTTTCATTTCCCATTTCCACATTGAAAATGACAACAGTGGAAGCAGTGACACTTCTGGGGCTTCTGCTCTCAGTGAACCACATGGACATAGGTGAGCGGATGTTCTGGGAAGTTAGGCTGTGCCCGAACAGCCTCTCTCAGGGGGTGCAGCTGAAGGAACAGCCAAGGGGTCTGGGTTGGACAAGGCCACGCTTCCTGGTGGCAGGTCACACGACATGGAGAGGGGGTCATTGGGGGGGGTGCGGGGTGTGAAGGACAGAGAAACACGCCAGCTTCATGATTGGGGTGGGCAGCCTTCCTGAGTCTTCCTAGTCCTTGTGAACCAAGTTCAGGATGTCCTGAGCCCCAGGCTCTCAGGAGCCCTGCCTAAGCCTCTGGCCTGGCCCCGGGGCATCTGGTGGCAAACTCCAGGGTGCCTCACTGCTGTCTCTGGAGACAAAGCTGACTATCAGGGTAGCACGCCACAGTGGGTGATGCGGCGTACCAAGAATCTAGACTGAACCCCAATATCGGGGCCCCGGTTTAGAGCCAGGCACCTGCTAAGGCCCCACCGCTCCGTGCAACATGAACGGCATCCCGCAGCCAAACACAGCCGCCTTCAGGGGGGTGACAGGACAAGCCCCAGCGCCGCCCCCAGGGGCCCTGTGGGCTGTGGGCAGATGAGAGGGGGCGAAGGGAGGATTCCCAGGAATCGGGAGCTGCTTCCCTTCTGCTTGGCTGGCTCACAGGGGCCAGCTGGTCCAGGGGGCCACCACAGCCGTGCATCACAGCCGCCCAGCGTGGGCGACGGGCCGCCTCACAGCTTCGCCGAGTCCTAGTGGATGGTCCAGCCCGTGGAGAACCCTCTGGAACCAGGAGCCAAAGCACAGCATTTGCAGATGGAGGGTGCAGCGTCATGTCAAGAAAACGGGGGCCCAGCAGGATAGGGCAGGAGCCAGGGGAGCAGGAAGGTGGGTTAACCAGCCCCGACCCACACGGCCTCTGCTCCCAGAGCACTGTCCCTGGACGGGGGGCCTCGTCGAGGGGACATGGGGCCCCTGCAGATCTGGGGGGTCTGGGGCGCTTACAAGCCGGGACGTCAGAGAAGTGAGCCCCAGGGATGGCCAGAACATGCATGGCTAGGCTGGGCTCTAGCCTGCTCCAAGGGGCTCAGTCTAACAAGACAGAGGTGAATGAAAAAGCAAAGGAAGGGACCTGTGATGAGGGCTGAACCAGCAATGCAGGAATGGAGATGGCAGGATGGTGGGAGAGCAGGGGTCTGGTCTAGACGCACCCCCCACCCCACACCCTAGGACTGCGTCTCCCTGATGCACAAAGCAGCTGAGGATGGGGTCTAGGAGTCACACATTCCTGGAGACCCGGGGCACCTACCCTCTCGGGCTCCTGCCCCAGAAAGGGGCTGTAGGTTCTCTCTAGAGATGGTTTCCGGAGTTTTGGTGAGGACCGGGAGCCTCCGGTGCCCTGTTTTCATGCTTCCAGGTGGAGGGTCACCATTCCTGAGACATTCTGTCTTCCTGTACTCATGCACCAGAGGAGAGGAGTGGACAGTAAAAGACCTCCCTGCCCGAGGGGCTCAGAAGGACGGACACCCCTGGGACACCCTCAGAAGGTTGGACACAACCTCAGAAGGTTGGAAAGCTTGGAGTGCACGGCACACAGATGGACAAAAAAGGCTCTGGGAAAGTGGAAGAACTTGGACCCTTGTAGGCAGAGCTAAAAAACAGCAACGAGCTCTAAACTGCTGCCTCCAAAGAAGGGAGCACAAAAAAAATACTCTGAAAAAAATTGTATGTTTCCCCTGAGCCTTTAAAATTTCTACTTTAGATATATTTTATGAAGTATACAATACACTTCTTAGTAAGTAAGACAAATGCAACTATACATTATATACAGGTCTAGGTCTTAGTGCCCAATTTTTTCTGATAGGGTTTGTGGTTTTTAAAAAGTTCATAATTGTGATTTAAGAATAAACCTTTTAGCCACCTTTTTAAAACAGAGCTCTTGTTCAGGCTAGATAAGACAAAGGACCTGGGACAATGTCTGGAGCATGACAATCACTCAGTAAATGGGGGCTGATGCTGCTACTTCCTGTTGCTCTTTGTAGCCTGAATGGCTTCATTTTAGCCCCAAGTGAA
This sequence comes from Okapia johnstoni, assembly GCA_024291935.2. Classification (NCBI taxonomy): domain Eukaryota; kingdom Metazoa; phylum Chordata; class Mammalia; order Artiodactyla; family Giraffidae; genus Okapia; species Okapia johnstoni. The sequence continues at coordinate 52,958,175 of CM044306.1, read as the reverse complement.
ACATCGGTGTCATCTGTAAGGAGGCTCTCAGTTTCTGAGGGTGTTCCTCTCCCTTCTCTCGCAGATTCAGCTGTTAGTTCATTTGCTTTACATTTAATAGCTTGCTAACAACGTCAGGAGAAGGAGGCATGAGAAGGTCACAAAACGGGCTTGAATCAGGATTGTGGGCTCCTGGGGTTTCTGACCCCATTCTCTGATGTTAGATGATTTTTAAATTACTGTGGATGTGTGCTATGTCGCTTCAGTTGTGTCTGACTCTTTGCGACCCCATGGACTATAGCCCGCCAGGCTCCTCTGTCCATGGGATTCTCCAAACAAGAATACTAGAGTGGGTTGCCATTCGCTTCTCCAGGGGACCTTCCCAACCCAGGGATCAAACTCGTGTCTCTTAGGTCTCCTACATTGGCAGGCGAATACTTTACCATTAGCACCACCTGGGAAACCCTTTAAATTACTGACTCAAATTCAATTACAGAATACTGAAGTTTTCTTTAGTAACTTCACTTATAATGTGAAACTGATCATATGAAACTAGGAGTCTCATACCAACAATACTGTTCTGTGAAGGATCTGAAATCATAATGTTCTGTGTTAAGGAGGAAATTCATCTTTTTAAAATCTTTGCTTTTCAGGAGGCTTTCTGAAAGCAGAGTTGCTTTAACATCTAAGGGTATTAAGCTGGTGCACACCAGTTAAGATGGCACAGCTTCCCTGGACTAAACAAATTAATACTTCAATTACCCCAGTTTCCTTCCACTGAATAAGAAGTGATTCCAGGAGAAGGAAAAGGGAAGAAAAGATGACTGCCAACCAGCCACCTTCACGGATACTGCTAAAACCAATCGACTAAACATGGGACCCCAGCGTGCTTGAAACAAAAACAAATTAAAAAGGAAATGGTGAAGCACCACATCAGGGGAAGCTGTTTGCAAGACAATTTAGACAGAATTAAAGACTTCCATCATGAGGGCTACGCTGAGGCCATACAGGGGGGACAGGGGTGGCATTTTATGGGGTGAGCATCTGTCTGTTCAGAATGCGATGCCGACAGGAAACGAAGCTTCCTGCTCATGTCTCTGCTGTCTCCATCAGGCTTTTCGAAAACCCCGTCTCATGTCACAGCACCCTCCTGTGTGGGGCTGGGACCCTGGCTTGGGGAAGGCTGCAGCCTCGGACACGCCGGCAAGTCCTCCTCCAGTTCACCCTCGTATCTCTTTCAGAGAGTACACAGGGTCTAGTTACCACGTGCAACCCCAGAAGACACACTCCGATGAACACACCAGCCCAGGACCCTGACACCATGGCTCTGTGAACCTGAAAAGCTCACAGAGGGAGCAGTCGGTCTGGTTGGAGGATTCACACGTTACGACACGCGGATCATTCTTCTTGGAGGATTTTGTTCCAATCCTTCTGGAGGAGGAGATGACAATACTTGATAGTTCTTACTATGCACCAGGTGGAATTCTAAACACATACATGCACACACAGGATGTGTGTGAGTCAAGCCTTCAGGAGATCTTTTGTTCAGGCAGCATCTGTCTAAACAAAATAACCAGGGGCTTTAAAAAGGCTTGAAATTCTCACGCTTTACAAGTGTTACTAACACCCGACACACACTCTCTGTCTATACCCGAGGAGTAAGGGTCTGGGCTTGGGGTCACGCCCACAGTAACTGGGTTGGGGTGAGAGGCGGGGAGACGTTCTCCTCCTGCGAGTGGCTAGAGTTCAGGGCAAAGAGAGGGTGGGAATAAACCCCACATGATTCAGTCCTCTGGCCCTTTGTTTTTCTGATAATCACAGAGGAAAAGAGGCTTAGATAAAGGGAGTTTAGGCAGAGATTAGACATCAGAAATAGTTGCAGCTGTCAGTTAAGCGGCCTCTGCCTGGATTTCTCCATAATGGCTGAGTTGGTCAGACTGTAAACGCCTGAGAGATTACATAGATGAGGCTCTGAGAGACAGGAAGGAAGCTCTGAGCCAGGGATCAGAAGTCACCTCCTGCTTTCATTGAGATGGAAGCATTTTCCTTCCAGCCCTCTCTGGCGCTTCCCTCTGCAGTAGGCAAGAGTCTCGTGCAGCCCATCAGATAAATTTCTGAAACGTGTTTAAGCAGGTGTAACAGATGTGCTGGTATCAGGCTCCCACCAGCTTACATGAGCTCAGCTGTTAAACAGTCATTATTAAAAATTACATTCTATAAACTCACGATCAAATAAACTACACTAAGGAATTCCCTGGTGGTCCAGTGGTTAGGACTCCACGTTTTCCATTGCCGGGAACCCAGGTTTGATCCCTGGTTGGGGAACTAAGATCATGAAAGCAGTACAACGTGGCTTTAACATAAAAATTATACTAAAAACAAAGCAGTCCTCAAAACTCATCACTTCTCATTTTACATCTTACTGTTCTGTTTTTGAAGATCCTTGCAACAACAGGGTTTTTGTGGGTTGAGCTTATTATATGTGTGTGACCAAACCTCTTTCTTACAGCTCATTCAGTGATTCACATGGTGGCCTGCAAATGGCCCCAGTGGGAGTGTTTACATCATGTGACTGAGCAGACTACAAAGCAGGACGTCTTTGCCTCCCAGACAGCTGGCTGACACTGTCAGGGATGGGGAGGGGGGATACGGAGGGGCTGCAGTGAGGTTTATGCATTCCCCACAGGGTGAGCCTTCGGGGTTTAAAAGTGTGAGCTCTGACTAAAGAGGCCCCCACTTCAGACCTGGTGTGTGGATAACACATAACCTTGGGCTTGTTACAACGTTCTAAGCCTCGGTTCCTCTTTTGTAAAATGGGGATAATACACCAAGGCCATGGGGTTGAAGAGCAAATGAGCTAATACACACCAAGTGCTTTGCAAAGTACCTCACGCAAAATCAGCAATTAAACCTCAACATAAACCAGTTAACACTTTCCACTGTTTTTTTTTTTTTAATTCCTAGGTCGCAAAGAGTAAGACATGACTGAATAGCTGAACAACAAGGGCTGTATAGCAGCTACCCTGGTTTAGCAGTGCTCAATAAAAATACATGTGAGGGTTTCACGTCTATGCTGTCCCCAGTTACCAAGGTTTCATGTCTACGCTGTCTCCTGTTACACAGGACATTGCCTGCACACACAAATCTATGATGGAGCCTGTATGAGTTATGACATTAACAATAACTGTACTATGTAACAAAGAATACACTGCTTGGGTCTTGCCAAGGATAGCTTAGTTTTAAACTTCAATTAATCAGTGATGCTACTAACTGGGCTACCAGAACCCACTGTAGTTTCTCCCAGCTTTGTCTTTCAAGACCATAAAGGAATTCCTTGGAAAGACACAAAGGATTTGTTTGACAAGATAGTTCTAAATGCATTACAAGTTCAGACACGTCGGTTCCAGAATGGTCATCAATAAGACTTACAGCCCCTCGAGAGGTCTATTGACCACAGCAATTGATTTTCTGCCAAGACTATTGCTCTTGACATTAAAATCAATGGTAATCAATATCCTCTTAATATTTAGTGTCCAATGCTTGGCTATCCCAACAAAGAACTTCAAATATTGCCTTCTAATCAGCAGTTACAGACTTTGAAAACACTCCAAAGAGCTCATGCTTTAGGTGTCCCCAAAGGTGTTCCTTGATGGGACCACAGTCTCTAGGCTCTGAAAGTCACTTCACAGAAAATGCTTCAACCTCTAATAGTGATCAATAGTGCATGGCTATGTGTATCTCTGAACCAAGAATGAGAGTTTTCTTTTTTTTTTTTAAAGAAATACAGGCAGTAGAAGCAAATATTATTCTCTCCCCCAAAAGGCAACAATAAGGGGCAGAGAAAAAGTCCACCTGAGGCTCGAGCCAGGTAGTGACTGCAGACTCAGCAGAATCTGGCTGACGACTCTAGAGAAGGAGTCTTTCCTGTCTCTGAGCTTTGGGCTCCATGTCCTCTCAATGCCTGGGATGAATTGGACTCTGCCAACACTCACACCAGTCTCCACGTTCCTCTATAAGTTCACTTCCATTTTAGTCATTTAAGAATAAAGCTTTGCAACCCTCAACCTCTAGTAGCTGAGGAGGAGGGATTACCCGTGAGTTTCTAATTACCCAAATGTACTTAGCAATATCAACAGCTACCAGGCCCAGGGGAGCTTTAGGTGACCAAAATGGAAACCTCACATTCAGCTCATCTGTGTTCACTCCAAAATTCCAAAATCAAGGGACCTAAAGCTTACCAGTGGAGAAGGCAATGGCACCCCACTCCAGTACTCTTGCCTGGAGAATCCCATGGACGGAGGAGCCTGGTGGGCTGCAGTCCATGGGGTCGCTGAGAGTCGGACACGACTGAGCGACTTCACTTTCACTTTTCCCTTTCATGCACCGGAGAAGGAAATGGCAACCCACTCCAGTATTCTTGCCTGGAGAATCCCAGGGACGGCGGAGCCTGGTGGGCTGTTGTCTATGGGGTCGCACCGAGTCAGACATGACTGAAGCGACTTAGCAGCAGCAGCAGCAAAGCTTACCAGTAGTTCGGACGTTCCTAACACGTCTAATGTCAGGGACTGCATCCTGGAGTAGTGGACCCCCAGTTCTCTGTGGATCCCGGAACACTCAATGCAGGTCAGAATGCCAAGGTTGGTGGAGAGCCACGTAGGATCTGCCAAAGACAGTGAGGAACACCGAAGCTTGTAAGGAGGGGGTCAGGGTCAGGACTTTATTCTTGTATAGTTACTACTCAACATGGAGTTTTGATGTACATGCAGCAGGATCCTAGGTGCAGTGGGAACCCTCATCCATCATTAATTACCATCAGTGGCTAAGATGGTAAAGAATCCGCCTGCAATTTGGAAGACCTGGGCTCGATTCCTGGGTCAGGAAGATCCTCTGGAGGAGGGCATGGCAACCCACTCCAGTATTCTTGCCTGGAGAATCCCATGGACAGAGGAGCCTGGAGGGCTACAGTCCATGGGGTCGCAAAGAGTCAGACACGACTGAGTACAAACACAAGTCACACACGGTGCACAGGTGCACATATCTATTCCCCTTCTGCCTACAGCTCCACCTGCCCATCCTTCCATTCATTTAATAAATGCTCCCAAGGGACAGGGCTATGTGTAGAATAGGACACTCGGTGCCCTCTAGCGGTCACGGGTCCCTGGACACAGACCACACCCACCAGCAACCAGGTTGTATCAGCAAAGGGGATAACCTAGTGCCACATGGGGGACAGTCTTACATGTCTGTATGTCAAAGATGCTAATTATACCAGCCAAGAACACATACTATGTGCTGATGCCAAGCTCTGCTCAGCACAGAGCTGAAGCAATTACAGTAGGAACAGCTCCACCTCTAACAAGAGCTTCAGAAATTACAGGTGCTTTCCTTCAATAGCTCATTTAACACACATAGGAGGATCTGGACGCAAACAGGGCCGGTGCCTTCACGATCTTGCTCAGAGAGGCCAGGGGCCTTCCTTGATGCTGCGGAGTCAGACTGAAGCCCTGCCTTTACCCAGGTTCAAACCCAGCTCGCACTGCACGTTCACTTATTCGCGAAAATGTCCTAACCATGTGCCACAGTAAGCCATCAAGAAAGGCTTGCTGCATTCTGGGTTTACTGAAAAACTCGGAATTCAAAATAAAACACACTTGAGCATGTGAGCACAGTCCGGAAGTTCAATTCTCTTTAGAACTGCTTGTTTGCCCTCAGAAACTCATTGCAGGTAAATACCGCAACCTTGGTCATGTGAATCGTGACATTATTTTTAAAATGTTCAAGTATAAAGATTTTATCCAAGTTTGCAAACACTTCCGGGCACCTGTGTTTCTACTTTTCTGGACCTATTCTGCTGTTATCAACCGTGTCATGCTTAGTAGACATGTGCTTTAATATGTCATGTCATATTAAAGTAGGACTATTAATACTTTATAGTCTTAGCATTGTCTTAGCATTTTAAAACAAAAATGTTGTAACTCTTTTTTTTTAAATTTTTTTTAAAATTAGTTTATTTTCTATTTTTTAACTTTACAATATTGTATTTGTTTTGCCATACACTGACATGAAGTCCAAGTACTACATGTCCTCCTCTAAGAAAAAAGTGTGATTTACTACTTTTGCTACCCACCTCATCTCCTGCCAAAGACATGTTATTAATGGTCCAAGGCCTCACGAGGTAATTCTTCAAATTACCCCCAAACACAGCCTCCGACCTAACAGGAACCCCCCGCCCCCCACCATGGCACGTCTCAACTGTCCACTCTATCTTTGCTTTGTTTTCAATAAAAATCATCATAGAACCAGAGAAACGCAAAGTGACCATCCTAACCAAGCCACAACATTTCCCATTTTACACATTTTCAGAAAACACTGCTCTGCAGCTCCCTGACCAACACCATTCCATCTGAATTACAAGAGTAAGTCAACTCTTTAAACTTTTAAAGTACTGTTTGTTAAAATCTACAATGATAATTTCTGTCCATTAATAATGAAACCCCAGTGAGTGTTAGTCGTTCCAGCCATGTCTGAGTCTTTGGAATCCTATGGACTGTCACCCCCAGCATCCTCTGTCCATGGGGTTCTCCAGGCAAGAACACTGGAGTGGATTCCCATGCCCTCCTCCAGGGGATCTCCTGGACCCAGGGATCGAACCCGTGTCTCTTACGTCTCCGCACTGGCAGGCAGGTTCTTTACCGCTAGTGCCACCCAGGAAGCCCAGCAGGCTTTATCAAAACTCAGAAATAAAAACCTCATTTCACAGAACATGGCAGCTGGAAGGGGCCCACAAGCAGCCTGGACTGGTCCCTTCACTTTCCAAACAGGAAAACCGCCATCTGAAAAAGCCAGTAGCTCTTACAGGGTTACCGACTAGATAGTGGCTTAAAGCTGCCGCAGGCGTAGTACAAAGAGAGGATGGATCAAATCCCCGAAGAAGCCGCAGCCTCCAGCCAACAGTGACCAGTGACCCTGGCTTCACCCTCGCTGTGTGCTTCTGTTTTCAGTTCTCAGAAAGCATTTATAAATTTCAGCTCTCTCCCCTCCGGGGCCTGTCCTGAGGGCTGGGAGGCAGGCACCCTCTCTCTACACAGTCTGCACACAGCTCAGCGAGCCCAGGATGGGCTGGGCTGCTCTGAACTGGACATGTGACAGGACAGCGAAAGCCTGTGACCAGCTTCCACAGCACCCGGGCTGGGAGGGGGCGGCTGGGTCACCTGACGCCCCACAGTCACAGCACACGTCGTTGCCCGTCATGCCCTGGACCTCCGAGATGATCTCCTTCGTCAGCTCCTGGACGATGTTATTTTCCCCTGTGTTGTCATCTCCCTTAAACGCGTTGTTTAGAGCTTCTTCTTTGCTGTTTTGCAGCACGGACATCCATCTAAGAGAAGTAACAGTGACGCTCTGTTAAATCCCAAGGACAACAGCCCGTCCCAGGTTCCTCCGCTGCGTAACTTACATTTGACACTCCTGTTCATCCTCGGCTTGAAAGTGGTACGTCCTGTCATCTGCAGGGCAAGGAGGGGGTTTTTGTCAATTGTAAGCCTGGACACTAATTCACACACAATTCCAAAAGAAAGTGGTTTGTAATTAACCTCCGGAAGAGTCTAAACTCCGCTAGGAAGTCAATGATTTGTGTACAATCAGGCACCCCCACCACTTCGCAGGCAGGCCCCTGCTTGGGAATTGTGGCTTTGTGATGCAAATTAGCAAGCCGCCTCGGTTCCTCCATTCAAGTCTAAAGAGAACAAAAGTTTTTTTTTTTTAACTTGCTACAGAGTTGGTCCCCAATTGCTATGGCCCTTTGAATAGTATAAAAGCCTTTTCTAAAGCAAGGATCTTACAAGCTTTCTGGGTTCTTAGCCCAAAATGTGTAACCTCAGTCCAGTTGTGGGAAAGCATCAGAGGAACACAAACTCAGAGCCAGGTGACCAAAAAGCTGATCAATAATTTTCAAAGTATCAAAGTAACAAAAGACAAGGAAAGATACAGGACTGCTATAGGCTGTAGGAGACTAGGACGAAATAGCAGTAGCAATGTGAAGCCCTGGAACACAAAAAGGACACTAAGAGAAGAAATGGTAAAATGTGAATAAGATTCTCAGTTACAGGCATCGCAGCCATGCAAATATCCTGGTTTTCACAGTTCCAGACATGGCCTGGAGGTGGTTCAGATGGTAAAGAATCTGCCTGCGATGCAAAACACACAGGTTTGATCCCTGGGTCAGGAAGATGGATTCCCTGAAGTAGGATCACCCCAATATTGTTGCCTGGAGAATCCCATGAACAGAGGAGCCTGGTAGGCTACAGTCCATGAGGTCGCAGAATTGGACATGACTGAGTGACTAATGCTAACTAGCGAATGGCATTAGGCAGTTTTGTACTAAGCTGTCAGTATTAGGAGGGGTGGATAAGGGATATACAGAAATTCTGTCTACGATCGGTCCAGAAACAACGTACAAGAGAAAGTTAAATTTAAAACACAAAAAAAGAAAGAAAAAGGGGTGAGAGAGATCCAAGTTCTGTAGACAGCAGGGCAGGAAGGGCAGGGCCTGTACTCTGGGTTCACAATAAACGTCTGCGCCCCTCCAAGGGAGCAAACACGGCATCTCCAGCCTCTGCTGTTATAACACTTGTGCAAGCGCTTTAGTCCTCAGGAGACTTCTGGTGAGCTGGCCGAGAGGAGGCTGAGGCCCGGAGAGGTGAAGGGGTAGGAATGAGTGCGCCACGTTTTCTGACTCCAGGTTCCAGCCTCCTCCTACCCTTCCTCTGACACCCAGGGGGTACCCCACCCCCACCCGTTACTGAGGAAAGGAACAGGGTTTAAGAGAACTGTGTCAAGTTCAGAAAAATAAACTTGATCCTGCAGTGCAGATGTTAGTGGCTGAGCGTGGTGTTCGTTGCTGCCTGATGCTGGGAAGAGAGGAGAGGCCACCTTCCCCGCCTCCAGTCTACCGGGGGTACAGGGCGTCACCCACCCCAAGCAGACCCCAGGTCCTGGGGAAGCCCTGGCCACGGCAGGTTGTCCGGAGGCCCCAGTCTGACATCAGGCTAACACCCTCCATTCTCCCCAAGTCACTTCATGGTCAGACCAGGCACAGGCCCCAAGGGAAATCAAGGAGATTGGGGGGCGGTGGGGAGAGCAACCCAGGTCCATAGCTAATTCTGTGCTCTAGCATGTGAATGGTGGGAAGCGAGGGAAATTCCCCATGAAGATTGCCAAATAAGAATTCCCTGGCATGCACACTAAATAAGATGCCTTTACACCAAGGACAGTTTCTAGCAGCTTCAGCCGGAGGGAGAAGAAGAGCAAGACGATGCGGTCGGAGCCCCACTATGCCAGCTCCCGGGCTGGGCTGCTCCTCCACTGCAGGCTCGGGCTCCAGCTGGCCACCTGCCCTCCACGTGGACCCTGAGGGTCCGTCCCACTCAGGGGACTGACCCAGATCGTCTCCAGCTTCTCCTGCACCTCCCACCCCACCAAGTGGACCACGTGATCTGAGGGTAACAACTCAGGACATGGATTTGTAAATGGCAGGGAGGGGACAGGGTATCGAGGGTAAGGGGGTCAGACATGCTCCTGGAAGGGCTGGCCTGGCCACAGGAACGTCCTCCTTGAGCAGCCAGGCTCACAGCAGCTTGATCAGCACAGCAATTCCCCTCTCAGGGAAAGATGGGTAAAGGAGGATCCTGCGGGGAAATGGCTGAAGCCGGCGGTCCATCTGTTCCTCTTCTGGACTCTCTAGGTGAGAGAGCCAAGCTGGCTTTGCAGGGTGAGGCTCAGGAGGAAGGGGCGCTCCTGGGGGCTTGGTGGACACACACCAGAAACCGCACCCTTGCTGCCCGTTTGTAGCTTGACTTGTGTTTCCCCACCACCCACATGTGTTAAGAGAACAAAGCTGTCTTGGTGACGCGTGCCCCCAGCAACCTGCTCAGCAGGAAGTCAGGCAGAGACAGGCCGGAGGCCAATCCCCGGCCTCTTAGGAGGCTGATTCCCCCGCCTCTCAGGAGGCTCATCAGGCCAGGGTCTTCTCACTTTGCCCTGTCTCCCTTGATCGTTCTGGGGGCTGTGAGCATTAAACTACATAGTAAACTCCCCAGCCACAATAATACAATCCCATGCATGTCTTTAAAAGCCTCGCGATCTGAGGAGAGACTGAGGCTAATGAGACAGCATTCATCTTCAGGGGAGGCTGAGAGGCCTCACGCCACAAAGGAGCAGTCTGTGGGGTTCTTCTGGGTGTGCCCCAAAAACTAGCAGCACGCAGGAGCAGAAACACTGATTCTATGGTGGGAAAACAAGTCGATTTCCAAGCTGGGGATCTCAAGGGCTCTGCTGGGGGCCACATCATGCCAATATGGCAGCGTTTCTAACATCCCCCAATCAGAGGAGCTCTGAAGACAGAGTTGCCCTGTTTTCACAGTGAAAGGACTGTAGGCTGGAGGGTTGATCTAGCACAATCTCCTTGTTTACAAAGAGGAAACCGGAGGCCCGGGAAGCAGAGAGGATGTGGCGGGTTTACAGAGCGCCCAAGTAGAGCAGCTTCATGTCCTGAACCCAAGAGACCGGCAAGCTGACTGTAGTTACTGGTGGGGGAAAGAGAGGATGCAGTCACGGGAAAAAAGGCATTTCTCCGTGAAAACCAATTCTTCAAAATGCACTGTTTGAAATGGGGTTGATGCCCTAGACAAGAGTTTAAAATAATTTCTCTACAGCAGAGTATCTGAGAAAGAAGCTTACGTGAAATTAGGTCAAAACACTTCTTTTCCTCGGGGTTGGTTTTCACTTGGCAGGTTAACAGGTTAAGCTTTGCGGGAGGCCGGTTAGCCTGTTGAAAGACAAAAACAAAAAACAAAAACAGAGCTGAGTGGAAAGGAATGGGAAACCACAGCATTTGCTGCTGCTGCTGCTGCTAAGTCGCTTCAGTCGTGGCTGACTGTGCGACCCCATAGACAGAAGCCCACCAGGCTCCTCCGTCCCTGGGATTCTCCAGGCAAGAACACTGGAGTGGGTTGCCATTTCCTTCTCCAATGCGTGAAAGTGAAAAGTGAAAGTGAAGTCGCTCAGTCATGTCCGACTCTCAGCGACCCCATGGACTGCAGCCCACCAGGCTCTGCCGTCCATGGGATTTTCTAGGCAGGAGTACTGGAGTGGGGTGCCATTGCCTTCTCCGACCACAGCATCATTCCCTGTCAAAATGCAACAAGAACAGGGTCTCACGGGGCTGCAAAGACAGCGACCAGAAGGCAGGCTTTCTCTGGAAGGCATGACACAGGTACCTGGCAGGGTGTCCCTGGGTCTCGGCTCCCAGGGGGCAGCTGTCCCTCCCTGCAAGGGACACTCAGGGGCCCACACTCCCAACCCGGGTGGGGGGACAAGTGATGCTGGGCTAGCTTTGAGGTCCAAGGGCAATGGGCTCCCTGAGATCAAATGCTCCCTGGCCAAAGCCCAAAGGCACTCCGTCCTGATCAGCTGGGAACACGGGCTCCCATATCAACTTCTAGTGATCTCAAAGTGTTCTCCTGAGCACTTTCAGGGAGAGTAATCTCAGGGCACAAACAAAATAGCGAAATCATATCCCCGGCTTTCTGAAATAATGACAGATGATAGATTCATGATCCTTAATGCCAGCCATCTGTGACTTAACTTTCCACAAAACCCACCTCATTCACATGTGTCCCCTCCCCCCTTCACGCACAATGGTAACAAGATATCACAGCACCCTTTTGTCAGAGACGTGGCAAAAATGACTACTTTACTACCATTTCAAAAACTATTGTACCTAGTCCCCAGAAAGCAAAGGGCAGAGGATAAGAAGATAATTTCAGAAAAAAAATAATTCCAAATGGCAAAATGCCCTCAGAAATCTTGGAGAAATTTCCCAATATGAATGGCTTGTCTTACCACCCACCACGCTGCTAGAGCAGAGACGGAATCAAATGTCTCAGAGTTCAGCCGTTCTTATTCATCCTTCCCAAGGCCACCAGACAAGGCAAGAAACGGCAGACACCTGGATGTGGGACTAACCGAGACACACACTCACACGCATCCACACCTGGGCAGACCAGCGTTTACAGACCCGCCTCCACTGAGTTTGGAGTCGGGAGTGAGGGCCTCCATTCCAAGAGAACTGACCCTGGCAGCGTGAACAAGCAGTTGATATAAGGAACTTGGGGGTGAGCAGGAGCTGGACAGACAGGGTTGGACTGGACTCTCCTGGTCATGGCCATGCTGCCCTCATCCCTCTCGTGGAAATCACGGGGTGTCCATCACAGCAGATGCCCAACAGACGCCCTGGGTCATCAGAAATCCGTGCTCCAGGACTCTACGCTCAGCCTGATCCAGCACACCTTGACAATCCCAAGCACCATAAATCCAGTTTCGGATCTGTATCAGGAGAGTTAAATGGCTAGGCCAGGAACCAGGAGATCTAATGGTATATTTCTACAATAGGAGCCCACACCACCACAATTGCAACCAAGCGCTTCCCCAAGGGGCTTGGCCCACAAGAGGTATCCGTCTACTGTGTTACCTCTTGGGACCCCACAACTGTTCAGGTGCACTCAGGTGACGTTCCTGGACTACTTCCAAGTCCTGGTGTCCACTGAATCTAGATACAGGAGCGGTGAAAGGGGTGATGACAGACCGTGGTCAATGCAGAAACGCTTCCATGGACGAGAAGATGATTTTGAATAAGAATAGATACTTTTACTCAGTTGCTGCTATTGTTCTTGTGGTTATTATCATATGTGCTTATATGAGGCAGGCACTGTTGAAAGCATATTTAAAGAACTCACTCATTTAATTCTCCTAGGGAGGAACTGCTCCACCATTTACAAAGAAAGTGACCCTGACAGTAAATCTGATGGTGCAGGCACAGTTTGGGAGCAGTGACACCAACACTGGAACCAGGCAGCCTGGCCCCAGAGCCCGAGCTCCTGAAGGCCCTTGACACGGCTTCCTGGGAAGCAGAGCCACTTCTGGATTATCTCTCGGTGTCCCGAGTGCAGCAAAGAACCACACTGGAGTGAGCGCTCCCCTCCCTCCATCCCCCTCCAACCTGTGTTCTTTCCTTTTCCCTGGGCAGTTGGGGAAGTGGTCCATTCTTACTGAGACACAGCTCCTCTCAAAGACAGACTTCTGACTTCACTGTGAGGGCACCATGAGATACACAAAATACTGGAAAAATATCCAGTGCCTATAGGAATGAAGATGGAGTGAATGTGGCTACCGTTCCAAAAGGACAACCATAAGAATGGTCCACGACACACAGAAGCCGACCACATTGAGCTGTTTCAAGTTTTACACTAACAAGGGGTTGCTACTGGCCCATTCAGATTAATGATGAGTTTGCCAGCAAAGCTGTCCGAAAAATTTGGGAGAAAAATTTTAAGCAGAGAACATTCTATCCATTAAATTCCCTCCGTGCTACAATTTTGGGGGCAACGCTCCCATCATTAAAATTCAGCTGTGGAACAGGTCCGTCTAGTTCATCAGATACCAATGTTCCTTGAGGGCCTAATTTGAGGAGCCCTGGTTTAATAGGAAAAAACTCAGGAAGGAGCAGAAAACAGACCTACAGCCCTAAGCGTCTGCCATGAAGACACGGGTTATTAGTGAGGGTCCATTTTAATCAGGCCATTCCATTTTCCCCCAATTTGTCAGGCTTTTATAAAGGAAGCTTATATTCTTCCTTCTGCCTGATTGATAATCATTTAAAAAAAATTTTTTTAAGATTTTTGTAAGAGCCAACAGATTTTTCTCTTCCAGCTTGGTGCAGTCTCCAGTCTTTAGCAGTGTGGCAAAGTGATGAATCTGGCAAGGAGGATATCTAATTAGAGTCATTTTGTCCCAAGGATAACTTCTTTCCAGTGCCAGAAAACACAATTAGCCTTGGCTAACGGGGAATACCAACTTGGGCTTCCTTCTCAATCCACCCCGGATGTCATCACTGCCCCTCTGCTGAAACACAGAAGACAACAATCTCATGTTCCAAAGGCTGCCAGCTCCCTGGGAAGAAACTACCTTTCCTAGCAATGCAAATACACCCCGAGCTTCCGCACAACTTAAAGACCCGATTCGCAGCTGGGTGGCGGATTCTGTTCTTAAGATTCCCATTTACTTGGTCAAGTCTTGGAAAAACTGCCCCCTTTTTTTCCTGATGGTAAATTAGCACACTAAGGGAGATGCTGGCTGAACAGGTAAGCTACACAAGGAGCCAGATTCAAACCAGACCAAACCAAACAGGCCTCTCTCCTTTCTTAGTGGAGGTTCATTCACGTGTGAACACCCTGTGGGTGCGGTGGCACTGGATGTCAGGGTCTGCCTTCTGCAGCATGCAGGGAACGCCGCTGAAGAAAGAGGGCTGAGTTGTTTCCCAGGGGAGGCAGAGGGACGAAGCCCCCACCTGCTGGAGGGGTTGGAGGCAGAGGTCATCGAGGGCCAGGCAGCTAAAGGCAGGAGGAGGCGTCCAGAGAGAAGGACTCCCTGAAGCAGAATCCCCGAAGAGGAAACGCTAACTCAACACGCAGTGGTGTGGCAAGCTGAGCTGTCACCACGCTAGTAAAGCTGGTTATAACTGTACTATCTGCTGAAAACTGGGACAACCCGGCAATGTTTAAAGAAAACTAAGCCTCTGTATCTTTTAAGAGGAAGCTCAAGCAACAGAAGTGATGAGAACCAATGTTGTCAGCAAAGGATTACCAGAAATGACCAGGCTTGTTGTCATCTCTGAAGTGCAGGCAGAACCACTCTTTGGTTCAAGCTGAGGCCCTGGGTCTCGTGGACACGCCAATGAAGCTGAAGAGACCCGATGACTTTAGGGCTGTAAACAAGCATGCAGGGAAACTCAGTCTTACTTTATAACATTTTCTGCACTGAGACAGTAAACCTGAGTTAAGAGAACAGTCGGAAAGCAAACCACAGAATCACAGGTGTTAGGGCAGGAAGGGAACCTGGCCTTATTCCATTTTTTCCATTCTCCACGTTAAAGAGGATTGATGACTGAATCAATCTGCTTTCCTTAGTCTACAGCATTGTCACCCCGAAACACACACACACACACACACACACACACACACACACACACACCCCTCTATATGGACAGAACATCACATCAGGACCCAGACTGCAAGGCCCCACAGGGACAAGGTGACTGTAAAGAAGGCCCATGAAGGCCAGATTTTAGAGACGAGAAATGACCTTCAATTGCCCAGGTGGGAGCCCCATTCCACCCTCAGGTCACAGGTCCCCAGAGACCCCTCCTGACTCTTGGCACCCACTAGTTCTATGGTCTCTCCCTCACACACAGTCAGAGCACATGAAGGGGGCCACCTAAGTGCCATCCTTCGAGTGGGGTTTACTCTGTCTCCTTACTCCTCAACATGGACAAAGGTCATTTCCTTGGAACCACACTGAACCATGAGCTCCATCCGGGCACCTGGAGAGCCTGTGTGCGCTCCTGCCCAGCTCTGCCCCTCCCAGGGGAGCTGGTGATGGCAGGGAGGGAAGAAGGCT
This sequence comes from Okapia johnstoni, assembly GCA_024291935.2. Taxonomy (NCBI): domain Eukaryota; kingdom Metazoa; phylum Chordata; class Mammalia; order Artiodactyla; family Giraffidae; genus Okapia; species Okapia johnstoni. Next base: position 52,942,683 of record CM044306.1, on the reverse strand, counting down.
CTTCTCCACCATGGCCTGCGGTCAGGGCCAGGCCTCTGGCCTGAAGCGTGGGGACACAGGCCACCACCAGCATCCTCTATCACAGCAAAATAGCCACTAACTCCACCTCCAAACATTTAACAAATGTCTACCAGCCTCCTTGGCTTTCACCAGATCCCACGTCCACGCCCGGTAAGGTGATAACAAGTCTCAAGACCACCATGGACAAGGGCCGTGTCTATAACTGTGGTTACAAGCCCTGGTCTCTGCAAGCCAGATTAGCCAACCATCCTGTTCCAACTGGTTTTCCAATTGGCTCAGCCTATGTTGGCTCAGTTTCCTGCATGGGCAACTGTATACAGGGTTGGAGAAAACAACTTGATGAAGGCTAGGTGCAGTGTGTCTGCAGTGAAGTTACTGAAATCTCTCCTCTCTTGGATTTTTGATTCCCAGAGTCCTGACCACCTGCTTTCCTCTAACAGAAAAGAGGAAATCGTCCCAAGTGCGATGTTCAATTTCCAAACACAGACCACCCGACTCCTCAGATATTCCTGATGCTGTTAGACAGCAAGGGCCCCTGATCAGGGAACCGTGAACAAGGAGCAGGTGTACCGAACAGAGGAGGAACCCAGACAAGCTTTTCTCAGCAAGAAATATGTTTAAAATGCACCCTCAGAGCCAGCAACCAGGGCCAGGTCCCCTCACCAGGCCTGCAGCCCGCACCTCTCATCCCATTACCACCGGGACAGCGATGAGAGAATACTTACGGTGCCGTGGGATATGGTCAGAAAGCCGTTTTTCACCGAACACTTCCTTTTCTGCCACACTTTTCGGATCCTTATAGATACACAGGGAAAGATAAGGAGTTCAGAGATTGTGGATGCAGGACATAACAGACACACACACACACCAAGCCTCTTGCGATGCCATCTATGTGCACACACCCCCCCCAAGCCTGCAGCAACGCCATCTACACACACACGCGCGCGCGCACCCCTAGCCTGCAGCGACGCCATCTACACACACACACACACACGCACGCACACCCCTAGCCGGTAGCAACGCCGTCTATACACACACACACGCGCACGCGCGCGAGCACCCCCAGCCTGCAGCGATGCCATCTACACACACACACGCACACCCCTAGCCTGCAGCGATGCTGTCTACACATACACACACACGTGCGTGTGCACCCCAGCCTGCAGCAATGCTGTCTACACGCGCGCGCGCGCACGCACCCCTAGCCTGCAGTGACGCGTCTACGCACCCGTCGCTCTTCTTGTAGAGGTTGCCGGTGCGCTCCGTGCCGTGCTCCTTGTTCCCCTGAGGCTGGTGTAAACTATAGGCCGTGCTCTGGCGCATTTGCAAATCCTGAAAAGGGGCAAGAAGTGAGTTGTTTTTAATCCTGTCCAGATTCCAATTTTCAAAAGGCAGCACACAAAGACACTTACGCCCTCACAAAAAAAATATTTTTTTTAATTAGAGAATTTCCCCTCATAAACACTTCTAAAAAGGGACATACAGTTCATACCCGGGGACCCATAAGTGCCACCCACAGGCTGGAGAGGGAGATGACAAACACCAGCATCCCCAAACTGGCTGAAAGAAGAAGGGGCTGTCTGGCAGTGACTTGTGAAGCTACTTAGATTTCACTTATTTACATCCCTGACGGTGGCAAGAAGCTCCTGGTGAAGCAAAAGCAGCCTTTGAGAAGAAAGGAAACACAGCGCGCTGACAAAGGTCAGGCTTTCAAGCAAAACACACAAAAACAACATTCCGCCTCTTTCTTTGGGCAAGTTACTAAGCTCCCTGCCTCAGTTTCCTCCTGGGAAAACGGGAAACAACTTCTAGTCAGGACTGTAAACCTAGGAAGGCTTGAGGGAGACCACCTGTGTGAACACCTGGGGTGTAACACACATGAACGGCACCCTCCTTCTGACCCCATGCACCCCAGCAGCCGGGCTGTGGGCATCTCTCGGGGCAGACTGTCCACCCCATCAGCTGAGAATCTGGCCGATTCCACCACACTTGGCAAACTCCAGCCTTCTTGAACTAACTTTTTATTGTGGTGTGAGGCAGGGGCCAAATGCACTCTTCTGTTCTGGCTATCCTGTCCCAGAGTCATCTACCGAAAAGACGACTCTTTCCTCACTGGAAAGTGAAAGTCGCTCAGTCGTGTCTGATTCTTCTGTGACCCCATGAACTGTAGCCCACCAGGCTCCTCTTCCCATGCAATTTTCCAGGCAAGAGAACTGGAGTGGGTTGCCATTCCCTCCTTCAGGGAATCTCCCCAACCCAGGGATTGAACCCAGGTCTCCTGCATGGCAGGCAGATTCTTGACCATCTGAGCCACCAGGGAAGCCCTTTTCAACACCTTTGCTGACAATCCACTGACCATAAATGTGAGGGTTTCACTGATATATGTGCCCATCTTCATGTCAATGCCACACTGTCCTGACTACTACAGCTTTGTGGTAAGTTCTGAAACCAGAAAGGCTGAGTCCTCCAACTTTGTTCTTCTTTTTCAGGACTGCTTTGGCCATTTGGGGTCCTTTTGCATTTCTGTATGAATTTAGAATCAGCCTGCGGATTTCTGCAAATAGGCAGCTGGGATTTTATTTTGATAGGGATGGCACTGAATCTGTAGATCAATTTGGGGGCATACTGCCATCCCAAGAATAGTGAGTTTTCCAGTCCATGAACATGGGCTGTCTGGCGCTGACTTTTTAAATTCTGAAATACAGGTGAGATAATTCAGCAAAAAAAAAAAAAAAAGAAAAAAAATTTTTTTTTTTTTTGTATCTTCATCTGAGAAATCAGTAATAATATGCACAAGCATTCCACAACTGAACTGACAACAGAGCCTGAGCAAGCAGGCCCCAGACAGGAGAAACGTCCTCCTTTTCCACGGGGATTCACGCCCCCAAACAACTAAGGCAAACAGCTCATTCATGAGGTGAGAATGGTCCAAGTTCCCACATTCTCTCAGAAGGGCAGTATACACTGGCACTAGACATTTAGAGCAAACCAGCTTTAAACATCACTGGAAATGAATGCAGTGGAGGGGAAATGGAGAAACAATGTTCACTTATCTGAATCTCTGCGAAAGACTAAAAATAGGCCTGTCAAAAGGCTACACAGTACAACTAAGAAATAAGTCTATTGATCTGGAGAGGGGATTAAAAAAAACCCTGCACAAAATAAGTGGTGAAACATGTGACACACTGCTAAAAGTGTTCATGCCATGCATATTAATCAGAACTCTTCACAGGTCTTATCAACAGGATATAAAGGATATTCTTCTTTTCAACAGAATCAGACGCAATGCCAGAGGTTGGGGAAGAAATTACTGTTTTATTCTTCAGATAAGGTGTTTCTTTAATCAATTTAAAAGTGCAAGCAAATCTGAAACTATAAAATTTAAAATTTGTAAGAGGAATATAGTCCATCTAACATAAAACTGAACCTGCTTTAGAACTATTTCAGCACCTTCCAGGTGACTTCTATTGTGACCCAACAAAAAAACAGCCTTTACCTGTTTATATGACATGTGATCAAGGGAAGGAAGTAAAGCTGGCCCTTTCATATAACCAAGATTTCAGCTGAACGGAATGTACATAAAGGGACAAGAGACTTTCGTTCTAAGGAGATTCATCACCTAACAACACGGACAACTGGCAGGGGCATCCACACTGCCCAGACTCTGCAACGTACTCATGCTTCCCCCAGGAGGGCCAAGGACAACCTAAGACCCGACTGAGTGAGCCTCCCCGTGGAGACGGTTTGTATGTCTGAAGCACACAGGTTATGTAGGCATTTTATAGACCTTCAGAAAGTGCTCATAAAATTCTATCAGTACCCATATACCCTCTGTCCTGTGACACCCAGACAAATTTCCCAGATCCCAGGCACCAACCAAGATCTTCAGTTTTGCGTGGCCTTATGAAGGGTTAGCCACAGAGCCTGCAGAGATAGAAACCACCCAGATGAGCAGTGGACTCCGTATCTGAAATCTTTAGGAATGGGCTGGGGACATGACATGTGCATAGTCGCTCAGTAGTGTCTGACTCTTTGCAACCCATGGACTGTGGCCCGCCAGGCTCCTCTGTCCATGGGACTTTCCAGGCAAGAACACTGAAGTGGGTTGCCACTTCCTACTCTAGGGGATCTTCCCGACCCAGGAATCAATCCCACACATCATGAGTCTCCTGCACTGGCAGGAAGATTCTTTACCACTGCGCCACCTGGGAAGGCCTTGGGGGAAGGAGGATGCTGCATATTTTACACAGACACACACCCCCCAGAAGTATCAGGGGGAGAGAGGATGCTGCATATTTTACACACACACGCACACGCCCAAGAAATATCCCTGAGCTCCCTAAGAATCTAGAACATCACAAACACTTTTACGTTTTATCCATCCGACTCTCAAAAAGTCTATGTTCAGACAACTGTCATGATGAACGGATTGGAGGCTTCAAGTCTCTCTGCCAAGGGAGGGGTGTGATGCCCAACCTCCTCCATCTTCCCCAGGCATGTCCCTGGACACATGTGCATGGATACACCGGGGCGGGGCTCTGCTAAGTGAGCACTAAGCTGTGGTCTGCGAACATCTCTTACCACCTGTTCCCCGTTACTGCTGGGCAGCATTTGTTTTTTTTGGCCGTGCCACGCAGCTTGTGGGATTTTAGTTCCCCAACGAGGGATTGAACCCGAGCCCTGGCAGTGAAAGCGCCAAGTCCTAACCACTGGACCGCCAGAGAATTCCTTCTGAGTAGCTTCTTAAGAGATACTATCTGACAGAGATCTTACTAAAGTCACATAAGACAGCTGGAAAGAGAAGACCCCTGCAGTGGAAGAGACCAGGGCTCAAACCTGAGTTCATCACAGCAAATGCATTTCTCAGACTTAAGTTGTAAACGTGGGCTAACACTACCTGCCCCACCATGCTGTTGTAAGGCCTAATTACTAGTCACACTTATCAAGTGCCTGGAAAAACCTGAGAAGGAAAGCAGGCAGGAAACGCCACAGAGAACATGTGGGTAAGTCCTACCAACCAACAATGCAGTTTCTTTGGGGCATGTTACCTAATTTTTATGAACTATAATCATGGAGATTTAGAATTTTTATAACACTGAATAAAATCCATCAACACCTTCATTTTTCTGCATCACAGAAGAAGATCCAAAAAGAAGCAGTGAAAACTGAACAACAGTAATGCCCAAATGTTCAACTCGTGTAACTGCAGGGACCTCAATTACAAAAATCATTTTAAAATAGATCAAATTTAACTTACACACTTTTTTTTTTTTTTTAACTACTTGCAGTGTATTCACAGAATGTCCAGCTGATGAAATATCATCATCAAAACGCAACAGAGTGTGAGACACCGAAAAAACAACACATTCACAGCCAGTGGATGGGTGGGTGGGTTCCATCTTTGGGTGTAAAGCCAGAGGAGTCAGAAAAGAAGGTTCACTTGACCCCTGTGTGCATCTGGGGCAGACAGGCTGGTCAACAAAAAACCAGAAAAACAAGCCATTAAAGACTTCTGGTCTGTGCTGGTAAGTTTGTTACACTTTTCTGAAGAGCTATAAATAACCTCCCCTTCCCACACAGCCAAAGCAAACACAGGCCCTCCCTCTGTGCCCAGAGGGCTGCTGAACCCCAGTACCTGCTCTTACGGACTTTAAACCTGGACTTGGCTTCACAGGTCTGACCCTCCTTCAGGGATCCTCCTTGCCCCCAACCACTCCCACCAGCTCTCCGGGGCCTGGTGGCTCCTACATCAGTGCCATCTCCTCTGGTTACAATCAGGCACCACAGTCTCCATACTCCAAGCTCTTTTTTTTTTTCCCCCTTTTGCTGTTTATATTCCATGTTTGGGAATATCAGGACCTAGATTTCTCTAGCCCCAGAGGAAGTCACCAGGCTGTGGGAAATTTCCAGCACTACATCCGACCTCAATCTGCCAACCTCTCACTCAGCGGACCCGTGTTTACCAAGAGCCTAGGGAAGGAGCAATATGGTGCGATGACGTGATGGTCGGCCAGGCACAGAAGGCTGGAAGGCCTCCTCCGCCCGCTCGAGGTCCAGCTGGAGAAAAAAGCATCTGTACACTTGAGGACAGAGCCAACAAGCCCCCCAAATATATATGCTGTCATGTTTTTTGAAAAGTCACTCAAATAGAATGTGTAATACAGATCACTGGGGCTAGGGGGAACAGAAGCGACCCTGCCCCAGAGGCAGGCACTGAGGTGCTTCAGAAAACAGGCAGAACTCAGTGATGCAATGCAGGGGGAAGGGGCCAGAGGTTTCACCTTCACAAAGGAGTCACCCCCAAAGGCTAAACTGGAAACTTGGAAAACTTCCATGTCACTAACAGTTATGTATACAAATTCTTTGGTCTTTAATAAAACCCACAGCTCTTGGAAGAGGAAGAACAAAAATAAAAACTGCTACTAGACATTTCACGGAAGAAATATCTATTTTTTGAAGTTCATGAAGAAAGCATGCAAAGTTCTACGATTTATTAAAAATACTGAACTACTTACTCTCCTAGACTTCGGTCACAAAAGGTAAATGCATTTGGGAGAAAAACAACAATATTCAGTTATAGTACAAGAACTTCAAACAAAATAGAGCATGCCAATATGCTAGCAGTGAACTTTACACTCTGCTAAGTCATTTAATAGACGATTGATTTAATTGACAATTGAAATTCACTTAATTTCATTGACAAGGATGTGGGTTTGCATTAAATTTCACATTATAATATCTGCACTGTAGCAAACATGTGAAATCACCTTAAAATGTACTTTTTAATGGTTTTTCTACCAAGCTCCCCACATACAAATGATCACTGCAAATGTGTTAGTACACAGAGCCTTCTATAATTATATGAAAGAGATGATGTAAGAAACTAAGGTTTCTGCCCATCAGAAAGCAGAAAATCGAGCTCCTCCCATTTTACAGAATATCATCTCTGGGCTGGAAGATTCAGATGGTCACCAGTCACCTGCTGATGCCACACAGGCAGAGCCCATGGACATCAGGGCAGAGGAACCACAGAGCCCCAGGGAGCCAATCAACAGTAATTGATATGAACGACGAATGTCTACGTGAAGACACAGTTAAGATGGACAGAGCAGCAATTGCTGAAATGCTGCCATTAAGGCAAGGCCTATGGTAATGGTTCCTCCACAAAATAAGCGTATTTTCAAAGATGGTTTTATAAAACCAACTCAAAGAACAAACTACATATTTTCATGCTGTCCAATACAACCCCGGAAGTGAAGGAGCACCCAGAGACCTGGATCTCACCTCTTCAGTCCTACAGCCACCAAGACTCAGGGATGAAAGGATAAAACAGCGATCTTTCAAACTTAAATCCCCTCACCTCTTTCTGTTCAACCTGTAATGCCGATTTCAGAATATCTCGGAGCTGTATCAACTGCCTTCTCTCTTCGTCCTGGGCCTGTTTGATCTTTAAAAAACAAAACAAAGCAGAGAAAGTACGGTTTAAAACACAAAACAAAGCAGAGAAAGTACGGTCGAGGTGCAGCAAGGTGGTGGAGCTAATGGTCATTTCTCAGCAACTGCAACCTTCCCCCAGAAATCAAGATGGAGGATAGAGCAGGAACCCCATTCCCCACTCTCCTTGGGGGCGCTCCAGGGCGGTCATGTTCTGGGCAGTGCGGCACACAAACACGAGATCACACAAAAGCAACGTTTAAATCCAAGTGCGTAGTGCATACTTTTGACACTCACGTGGGAGAGAAGTTACTTACTGTGTGAAGGTCTGTGGAAAGTGTTTCAATGGAAGGTTTGAGGCTTTCAACTGCTTTCAGTCCATCCTGGAAAAAACTAGGAGGAAAAAAGAGCATAGGCTGTGTGTGTTTCATAAAAGAGAAAACAATTTTGTTAGATGGAGAAAAAAGACTTCTTTAAAGGAAATGGCTGAGATCACGATGTAATTCCTGGGGGGAAAAGACTAGGAACCAAACCTTAAAATATCAGGCAAACCACGAACAAAGTGATATTCAAATCTATGAGCAATGAATTGAGAAGGAGCCGCAACAAGCCTAGTGTCTGTGATTTTTCCTGGAAGATTCAGATGGTCACCACTCACTTGCTGATGCCACACAGGCAGAGTCTGTGGACACCAGGGTAGGGGAACCACAGGGCCCAAGTGAGAGACATAACCATCTGAATAACGAGAATCTATGTGACTGGACGCTAAGAGCTACTTATCCAGTGACGAACAGAGCAGAAAAGGTTGAAACGCTACCGTTTCATATAAAATGAGCCCTAAATTCTCAGTTTATAGTGGGAAAACAGGACTCTCCTCACAAATTGCAGCAGAGGCTTGGGTTCAGAAGTAGAAGAGTCTGAGGCCAGAGAAGCACAGGGTGAAAGTAAGAATAAGACACTAAATTTTAGGCTCCTTAATAGGCCACAGCTAAGTGGAAAAGACAAAGGACGAGGAAAAAAAGCAAGCTGGCTTAATGCACACGGATGGTCCTGTGTGCAGAGCAGGGAGACGTGGTCAGAGAACTTGAGATCGAATATCAAAAGAAACATTTTTAACACTCAGAACCCAGGGCTCATAAAGGCACTTATAACAAGCGATTCAGGAATGAGAATGGAGGCTGGACGAGTTTTTTCTGCAGCTCGGCCTCTGAGCCCATTTGAGGGGAAGCAAAGTCTTCCAGGAGCTTAGGCGAGGGTTCAAAACCTGTAACAGGGCCTAAAGTGCCCACCTCCAAGCTTCAGTCCACCCCCCTTGCCCCTTTATTCACTTCTCCCTACTCCTCCATGGCCACCCAGTCATTTCTGCCTCAGGCCCTTTGCACAGACTGTTCTTTCCTCTGAGGAGGCTCTGAAGTCTGCCTTCTGGTTCACCTGGCTGGTTCCCACTCACTCTCCAAGTTTTTAGCTAAATATGGCCTCATCAGCAAGGTGTGCCACACTCCCCTCCCTTCAAAGAGGTCTTCTCACCAGATTCTCTCAGAGATGCTGTCTCTGGCTTCGAAACACTCGCCACAACCGTCGTTATGTGTTCATTGGGGTAACAGTTTAAAATATAGTTCCCCCGTCAGATCTGAAGTTCTGGGAGAGTGAGGACACGGTACCCGCAAAACCTGACACATATCAAGTGCACGCTATTTGTTGAAGGAAGAAATGAATGAAGGAAGGAAGGCGTCTCTAACTTCTGCCGGTTTACTGGGTACCAAGGAGACTATCTTCAAAAAGTGACCTGGGGTTCACACGTTTCTTTTAAACTCAGCAACGGTCCTGTGGGAATTTCCCATATCAAGTTTGCAATTAATAGGAGGGGCTGTAAAAACAATACTGCATGACACTTAATACAATAACTCCAAGGAGGGAAGAGGAAGGAAGGAAGGGGGAAGCATACACACAGCATGCGGGTCACAAACCATTATGAGCTGGTTACTAGGAAAGAGGCTGGGCTATCAGCATTTCTTACTTTAATCTTTAGATACTTGCGTAATTTCACTTTATATTCTCATTCCTGTATTTTGCCTAACTCATTTTCTTTTCCCCCCTAAATATAGAACATGCTTCTGGTAGAGCAATTGTGTCCGGGTTATAATGACTTTTCCACGTGTCTGTTTCCACTGCTAGGGCAGAAATGCCATGTCTTGCACGTCCCTGTGTTTCCACTCTGAGCACAATGCCCGGCCCAGAGCAGCAATTTTAAATTGAAAAGGAAACTGGGAAGCACAAACACAGGAATGAGAGAGCAAACATTTCCCTCGTCATGAACTCATTTGGTTCTGATGTTTTGTCTGAGTTATATTTTTTTCTTGTATAACTATTTCACTAATCAAATTCTTGTAAAATAGGTGAAGGCAAGAGGTTTGGGGTGGGGGGGGGAGAAGGAGGCAGGGAGGGAAGGGAAGTTGAACACACGCTAGTTTAGGGAGAGAGAAAAACATCACTGGGGATTGGCCCAGAAAGGGGCAGTAGGCGCTTGGCCCTGGAACCTACGAGCCTGGCGACAGTCCCCACAAGCACCCTGCAGTGGAGTCAGGCGCCCAGAGAAGCGCTTCTCATCACAGACACTGTCTGCATTGCAACACTGGACGCTGCGCTTGGAATAATGATCCAGACTTAGATTTCATCGTTGTGGAAAGCCTCACCAATCTTGACCATCTACCTACAAAGCTCTTCCCCCTGATTTTCAAAACTCCTATCTTTTGTGTACCAATTCTTATTGAGGCAACTGTGTCCTGTCTCTCTTTTCTGCCCTTAGGGGGAACGCTTCAAAACAAGGGGCCTCTTTACCAACTGCTGTCACTTCAAGCCTAAGTACAAACTCCCAGGCAGTTTTCTTAGGCTGAGCCTGTCAGCGCTTTCCCAGGCTTCAACAGTATCATCCATACTACCAAATACCAAATTTTGCTTTTCTAGCATACCTGATCAAATTTGCCAGCCTTTATAATACCCCCACTGAAATTCAACCTTCATGTGCCCAACAAGCAGAGTGGCCTCCCCCTCCTAAGCCTTCCCACCAGCACCCCCTCATGGCTGGGGGCCTCTGGCCCTCTCTCTCCTGGAGGGAACTTCTCCCGGGCACAGGAGTGGGTCTTATTCCATCTGCAACACCAAGGACATCAGCCGCCACTGGTCACAGAGGTTCCCAGCAGGTACAAAGAACGAGTCACTTCAGCGCTCATCACTACTGTCTAGAACTTCACCGTTTTTGTTTGTTTTAAAGACTGCCTAGTTTTAGATTCCACTAGAGAACAGGAGTCTCAGTCTTCAGCAGCAAAGGCTAGTAAGACACTATCCAGGCTCTTCTAGGAACTGGAGATGCCAGTTCTGTTCTTACATGATATAAAAGGCATAGACCATAAGTTTATAAGATGATCAACTTCCCAGGTGGCTCAGTGGTAAAGAATCTGCCTGCAAATGAAGGAGAACAGGATCTAATCCCTGGGTCGGGAAGATCCCCTGGAGGAGGAAACAGTAACCCCTCCAGTATTCTTGCCTGGAGAATCCCATGGACAGAGGAGCCTGGTGGGCTACAGTCCATGGGGTTGCAAAGAGTCGGACACGTCTGAGCAACTGAAGATGAAGAAGCTATTCTTCAAGAAGGCTTCTGGAGAAAGCAAAAAGGAAGAAGAGTCAAGTCTGTCTAAGCAGTTCTCAGGAAGAACACGCAAGCATGCTTCCAGGGAATGTAGGCTCCACCACGAGGCCTCTGGCCACCTGCAGAGACCAGCAGTCCCCGCTGAGCAGGCTGCCTCTGCCTTGGGGTCACCGCGCTCGCCAGGCAGGGCTGTGCTCCCGTGAGGCATGGAGACAGAGAGTGTGAAATGGGGACACGGGGGAACTGCCTGGCAGATAAACACGTGTGGGGCCACAGGCTCCTTCATCCAATGGCTGAATCACTCAAGCTCCATGTTTTATGTCCTCCAAATATGCATTTGAAAAGTCAAAGCTTCTCAAATGATTTGAAGAGCATGCAGTATATACATGTGTGTACACACACACACACACACACACACATATACAAGCTCCATCCAAAAAGGCAGTAATGGAAGATTCATCATTTTTAAAAGTTACTGAGCTCATGCCCATAAAAGGCCAACTCGTTCACTTTTCCACAAGTGGTCTGTTGCTAACCAACTGATTAGTTTGGGCAAAATAAAGGAAAAAAAAAAAAAAAGGAAACCCCAGAATAACTTCTTAAAAAATAAAATATCAGCAAGGAAGCGACCTACTTCCTAAATAGCCTCACATAAAGTTACAAGGAGAAGACTGAAGAAGCAACTTGTATGGTCATCACATAGCATTTTGAGTAAAAGAATTCATATTAAAAATTCTACAAACTGAGGGTCTTCCTATTTTCTGAGCTCCACGCCGGGAGCTCTTCTTTTAACCCCGAATGAACCACACGACGTATCTCCCTTTGCTGCTGGGCCTCCACTTCGGAAACACAGAGTGGCCAGAGGTGTGTTAAGAATTCCGAAGCCCAGCTCCACCCAATTCAGTGCAATTCACCGCTGTAAACTGGGCCAAGGAAACGCGACGCTGCCAAAGGTGAAAAAATAAATGTCACGGAGGACATCTCTGCAGAGGATACAGCTGGGCGGGAGACACGACACACGAAAGGCGCCATCGCGGGGATGTGCAGGGAGCACCGTGGTGACGAGAGAGAGGAGCCGTATGCAGGTGGGGCGAGCAGACGTCCCCACCGCGGCAGCTACACCTGAGCCGGGTCTCACAGGACCAGAGGCTAGGGGAAGGCACAGAAGGAACAGAACTGCGTTCCAGGCAAAGGGGACGGTAGGGTAAAGGATACCAGTGCGGGGCACAGCCCGTTAAGGGAAAGGCACGTGAACACGTAGGAACAACGCCCTCGAGAGATTTCCACGTCACTCACACATCCCCCTTGTGTGGCCACAGCCCCGGGTCCAGGCAGCCTGGGCTCCGGCCACCCTCGGACGCGACCCCTGCGCCTGAGTGGTCGCACACCCAACCCGTCCCATCTGGTCCTTCTCGGCACCCAGAGCAACCCCGTGAAAACAGAAGTGGATCAGGAGGCGCCTCCCTGACGTTCCCAATCCACTCCGCTTCAGGCGGGCTGGCCTCCCTCCTGCCTCGAGACCCTGACCCTGCCTGGAAGGTTCTTCCCCTGCTCCCCACCTGCCGGCCCCTCTGTGTCCTTCAGACCCCAGAATCCATGTCCCTGAGAGAGACCTGCAGGTAACTGAGGAATCTGAACACCTCCTGTGGGCCAGGTGGTGTGCTCTGCCAGCTGGAAAACACAGCAAGGACGAAACAGACAAAATCTCTGCCCTCCATCTCAGTCTAAATTAGGTCCTTCTGTTACATTCTCTCTCAGACTCTGGGACTTCAGAATACTTTGTGAAGCGTCCGATTATACGTGGGTTTGCCCACATCTTGCTCCAGCAGGCGCTGTGCCTGGGATGTACACCACCCTGTCTCCAGCATCTCAGGGGGCTCCCAAAACACAGCACACCCCCATCAGCAGCAGTGAATGAGCCGGCAGCCTGTTCACGTCAATGGTGAGATGCAGGCTGAGGAAGAGGAAAGACAATGAGGCCCTGGGTGTGGAAGGCTGACAGACACAGCGAAGATGAGCACGTGAGCAGTCCCCTGAACCTAATGTTTCTCCCTCTCTCCCCAGTCGGCCGCCTTTGCTTAGCACATCATCTGTTTTATAGATCAGTAATACATGGAAGTATTCTCCTAATTTAAGACTCTGCATTAACACCATCTCACTTCTCTTTTAACAAAAAGAACATCCAAGAATCAAACTAGTTTGCGCTTTACCAAAAAAAAAAAGTATATTTGATAAAATAATGTAGATTTTTATATTATTTTTCAGTTTTTGAGATATAATTCTCAAACTGTAAAATTCAACCTTTTAAAACATACAATTCAGTGGGTTTTAGTATATTTATTCACAAAGTTGAGAAATCATCAGCCCTGTCTAATTCCAGAATATTTTTATTACCCCAAAAAGAAACCCTGTGCCCCCTGGGAGTCGTTCCCCACTCCCCCTCTCCCCTCAAGCCCTATCTCAGCCCTTTCACTTTATGTGTTTTGAAGGTTCATCTGTGTTGCAGCATGCCTCATTGTTTTACTCTTTTTACTTATTTACTAGTATATTTTTAAATACATGCATACTTTCCTCGGCATAATACTACAGATCTCCAAGAAGCTGTCGTAAAGAGAGAAACATCTGAAATACCATGATAATGAAGGAAAAGAACCAAGAACTTACTTGCATTGAGCGTGAAAATACTTGATCAGATTCTGAAGTAAATCCACTCCCTTTTTAATCTTAATTTCATTGACCTTCAGCAGATACTGTTAAAAAAAAAACACACAGGAAATGTCATAGAAACAGAATATGAGCTGAACATGAACTTCTGAGGGCAGGTCACCTCCCTGCCTTCTCTGACATCCTGTGTTATGGGTAGGGCGATAGATGCTTAATATTTTCTGAATGCCACAACTAAATGCTTCTTTTATTTTGGTGCCACATGAATTACCTGACCTTTGGGTAATCAAATGCTTAGCTTTAAGTGCCAAGAACTCCCTGCAATAAAACATTCTGTCTTAACCAGCTAGGGAAACTTTTGCCCCAGTTGCATGGAAGAGTGACGATGGTTAGAATGAAAGGGTTCCACCTTCTGGACTTTGCTGTCCACATCCCCTGTTCCAGGGCCCTTTCTTCAGGAAGGCCATTGTCTAAACACTAACTGCTGGTTTTCTGTAGTTAAGGCTCTGTCTCCACATCTCTGATATTGAAACACTTCCCCGACACTTTAAATAAACATTGTGACTGTTTGAATTTAAAAAAACAAATTTTAAATTCAAATAAATTAAAATCATTTTTAACTTGGAGAATTCATTAACAGTCACAAGACAGCAGGAAACCCCAGGGAAGTATAGAACTAGCATCAGGACATACATTTGCTCTTTGCTAAGCGTTTATAGAACAAAAGATCCCATAAATTCCCTGTCCCCTTCACTATCGAAATAGGATATATTTACAATCTTGCGAATAAGTCACCTCTAAGACTGAAAGCCCCCTAGAGAGCTGCTGACCCCCACTGACCACTGGCATCTCAGCTGTAACCTGGGAAACTCGCCTTCAAGTGTCCTCCTGCCCGGATGCTCTGAAACGGTAACTACATCATTGCCTTTACGTTCTCATCTCCCTCCTTTCTGATACTTATTCACTGTTAATTAAATAAGACGTCTGGCAATGTAGCAAAATGGTTCGATGGTTAATGAGATGTTTGGCCATGTGTCAACGTTAAAATCCATGTGCCCTTTGACCTGGAAATTCTACTTTCGGGTATTTATTCTAAGAAGACAATCATAAAAATTTACAAAGATGAATGGAAAAGAAGGTTCATTGCAGACTTGCTTGTAAAAGTGAAAAATGGCAACAAGCCAAATGTAATGAATGGGGAACTAAGTCTGGCGCATTCATAGAAAGAAGGGCTATTAGTAATTAAGCCAATAAAGCAGAGACTTCCTGATGTGCAAAGATGTCTGTGGCACACTAGTGAGTGAAAATAATCAGGATACAAAGCAGCAGTAGGGAATGATCCTGGTTATACAAACTGTCTTTAACGTATGTGTACCAGGGACTTCTGGAAGACGTGCAGCTAAATGTCAAGGTGGTTACCTTAATAAGTAAAATCTGTAGTGACTTTTAATTTCTTATATGTATATACACATATATACATGGGCTTCCCAGGTGGTGCTAGTGGTTAAGAACCCACCTGCCAATGCAGGAGACATAAGAGACACAGGTTCAATCCCTGGGTCAGGAAGATCCCCTGGAGGAGGGCATGGCAATCCATTCCAGTATCCTTGCCTGGAGAATCCCTATGAACAGAGGAGCCTGGCGGGCTATAGTCCATAGGGTTGCAAAGAGTTGGACACGACTGAGCGACTAAGCATGCATGCATGCACATATATACATACACACACATATATACTGACCAATGTTTTAAAACACATATTTTTATAATCATAAGAAAAGCAAGAGCAGATCTCTCATACATTCTCTATTCACACGAGCTCTGTGTTACCGATCTGGCATACTGAATGTCTTTATAAAATTCATTTTTGAAGAAAAAATTCCACAGATTTAGATTAAACACCTGAAAGTCACTTCTCTACGTTAGATCCAAGGCAACTAAAATGGTAAACACTCGAACAATGTCGAGCATTTACAAAGCTCGAGGGCTTCAGTCTGAGGAAGCGGTGGAATGATTTTAAAGCCACTGTAACTGCAGCAGTCTTCACTCTGAGGGGCCGGGTTCTCGGGGACTGCTTTTCAGACACACTCTCTTTCCAGCCCAGGTCTGGCTGGTCAGTGTCTGCAGCTTCATCAGATGCGTCCTCCTCTGCAAACTCCAACCTCACAGCCTGCTGGCCCACCTCCACTTTTGTGCCTGCACACAGCGCCGGGCCCTGCCCCAGCAAGCTCTGCAGAGCGGGGACCCCATGACACTCGGCACAGGCTGGGGACCCGCCCAACAGACGACTCATGTGGGTGACTTAGCGGCGTCGGGTAAATAGCGCCTTTCCAATAAAATAACCCGTCTGACAGTCCTCACAGCCCATTCGCCCAGACAGGACAAGCTCCAGGGCTGGGTACACACCAGGTGCGCGCTGCAGAAAGCACACCCTCACCACGAGGAAATGCCAGTAACACCCAGACTGAGTGTCTTGTCCCTAAACGTACTTGAATAAGCAGTCCTGCAGAGTTCAGGTCGACAGCTTTCCTCCTCACTAGCCAAAGAGAGAGCACAACCTGAACTCACACACACGCCCCTCCAAATCCACTCTCCGTAAAACACTGCTACTTCATTTTAACCCACTTCAATAAAAGCAACGCCCTGTGTCTGCATGACATGCAGCAGTTTTGCTTCCTCATCCCTGTTGCCTGTCGTCTGGGCTGATTTCTCCAACACTGTGAGAAATGGGCGGAGAAGGCAATGGCAGCCCACTCCAGTACTCTTGCCTAGAAAATCCCAAGGATGGAGGAGCCTAGTAGGCTGCAGTCCATGGGGTCGCTACGAGTTGGACATGACAGAGTGACTTCACTTTCACGCATTGGAGAAGGAAATGGCAACCCACTCCAGTGTTCTTGCCTGGAGAATCCCAGGGACGGGGGAGCCTGGTGGGCTGCCGTCTATGGGGTCGCAGAGTCGGACATGACTGAAGCGACTTAGCAGCAGCAGCAGTAGTATGAAACGGGCTAGGCAGGTGTTAGTCTAAGTGATGCCTGCTGTGATAAAACAGCATGTGGATAAAAACATTCACTCTCCTATCTACAGGAACACTTTGAGCTTAGTTACACCTTTCTAAATATTCATGTAATGAAAAACAAAGCAGCAAGGAGAGACAGAGGAACAAAAAAGACCTAAGACATAAAAAAAAAAAAGTAAAAGAACAGACTTTCTTGATGTTAGTATCGCAACCACATAGACAGTAACATCAAATGTGAATGATTAAAGAATCCCATCAAAAGGCAGAGATTGTCAGACTGGATAAAAAATCATGACCCAAATATAGGTTGCCCACAGGAAACACATTTAAGAGTCAAAAGGTATGCGTAAGTTGAAAGTACAAGGCTGGAAAAAGAAATCCCACGCAAACAGAAACCAAAAGAGAGTCGGTGTGACTGTCTAATATCAGACAAATGTCTCTTGTCCCAGGGACTGATTCTCCTCCATGGGCCACTTAGTGTACTCTGGGAATAGAAAATCATTTAAATACACTCCTAAGATACACATATGGAAAGGCCAGGTGCTTGCTGTAATTAACAAACATCCTAAAATCACAAAGTGCCTTTTGATGAACTTTGTTGTGGATAGCTTACAGGGAATGGAGAGCTGCCTGAACCAAGTCTCAGTGCCTGTCACAAACATCACCCCTGCACGGGCATACTCAAAACGTACGTCTGCACTGCTGTGGGGGAACATAAACGCCACAAAGCACGGACGCACCGCCTGGAGGCATGAGCCCTCGGGGGAGGGGGGAACTGTTTCCACGAGCTGTTCCAAACAAACCCCCAAGCAAGGCATGAACAAAAGGCTGGAAGCAAAGGCTTGCATGGCTGGTCTTGGGGACTTTCAATCCCTGAGCCTCCAGCAAAGAAAAGTTCTGAGTGTCGGTCCTGCCATTTTCCCCTCCTGGAGGCGAGGACTCAGGCTGCAGGTGGAGCGGAACAGGATTTCAGGCTGTGAGAGCATCCCTACCCAGAGCAGGTGGAGCCCAGGGTTGGGGTGGGGGGCAGACACTTGCAGAGGCAGAGGCTTCTGGAAACAGACCCTCACGCTCACAGAGGGGACCACGGCTGGGGTGAGGGGAGGGGGTCTCACTGCCCCAGTACCTCCTTAAAAGCACCTAAGGGGGTATTCTGGCTTCCCTGGTGGCTCAGATAGTAAAGCATCTGCCTGCAATGCAGGAGACCCAGGTTCAATCCCCAGGTCGGGAAGATCCCCTGGAGAAGGAAACAGCAACCCACTCCAGTACTCTTGCCTGGAAAATTCCATGGACAGAGGAGCCTGGTAGGCTACAGTCCTTGGGGTCACAAAGAGTCGGACACGACTGAATGACTTCACTTTACGGGGGTATTCTAGCTGACTTAAAGTGGAAGAGAGGTGTTTCCAGGAGGATCTGCATGAGGCAGAAAGAACCTTCTTGCAGGTTCTGTTGTTTAGTCGATAAGTCATGTCCGACTCTTTTGTGACCCCGTGAACTGTAGCCCACCAGGCTCCTCTGTCCATGGGATTTCCCAGGCAAGGATACTGGAGTGGGTTGCCATTCCTCCTCCATCTCTCAAATGAGTCTTTCCCTACCTCTAATAAACGTTGATGTCAGATTAATCTAATCCCACACTCCAGGAGCCTAAGGCTCCCTGAGGGGCAGAAAGCGGACAACAGCATCCAGGGCACCTTGGCGCTGGCCCCGAGGCCTCTGGTGGGCCCTGCCCACCCCCCTCACCCGCACCCCTCGCACATCTGCACCTCGCACGCCCTCCTCGCACGCCCCCCTCACACATCTGCACCTTGCAGGCCCCCCTCGCACGCCCACCTCGCACATCTGCAGCTGGAAGTAGCGCCGCTCCTTCTCCATCTCCTCCGCAATCTCAGCTCCGCTGATCTCCGTGCGGATCATCCCGTGGAGCTTGGCGTGTTCCTTCTTTTCCTTTTCTATCTTGGTTCTAACACATGGAAAGGCGAAGGAATCAGTCAAGACACCTCCAGACTGGGGAGCCCCCTCTGCGATCCTGACGCCCACCCTGGACACAAATGTTCCCCGAGATGCCTCGGCACAGGACAAACTTGAACTCATTGAGAAGAAAAGATGCGATTTGTCCCAAAAATATCCATCTTGGCCCTTTTTGTTGAGTACTGAACTCAGCAAATGCTTCCAAAGCAAGTCCACTAGGACAGTGCTCAAGGTCACAGAGGACTTCTCTGGTGGCTCAGATGGTAAAGAATCTGCCTGCCATGCAGGAGACCTGGGTTCAATCCCTGGGTTGGGAAGATGCCCTGGAGAACGAAATTGGCAACCCATTCCAGTATTCCTGTCTGGAAAATTCCACGGACAAAGGAGCCTGGGGGGTGCTATACTCCATGGGGTTGCGAAGAGTCGGACACAACTGAGCTTTAACACTTTCACAGTCACAGAAGGAAACAGACAGCCTTTCCCGTTTTTAAGCTTCATTCCCCTCTGTCTTTATCTCCTGCTCGACTGTGCTCCTGAATCCAGCATGCGGGACAGCTGACCTCTCCCTGGAGCGTGTCCTGAGACGGGGGACCGGGGTAGCTACAAGTCACATCAGTTAGGCAGGGCTTGAACTACTAATTAGACTTTTATTCGGGAGAAAAGGAAACTAAACAAAAGCCACAGAAAACCCTCAGAAGTGTCAAGGCTAGCACCAAGAGAAGGGCAGAGACTCTTCATACAGCACCCCCAAGGCAGACACCAACACAACACAAGCATCACTCCTCAGAAAGTGTTCAACGTGAAATGGGTCCCTCTGGGTCCAGAGTCCCCATCGTTTGGGGAGGGGGTATTCAAGAAGAGGCAAGAAATACAGCTTCTAATTCTTGTTTTTTATTTGAAGCACAGCACTAGGCACACAGTAGACAGTCGCTGACTTGAATGGGTGAGTAGGTGACCACTTGGTAGAGATGTTGCTGCAGTGACTCATGCCCCAGGAGGGAGTGTGACTGGAGGCCCCTGAAGTCCCGGGACAATTACGCAGCCCCGAGGCGCCCCTGACGCCACTGCTACCGCAAAGGGCCTGAGATCCAGTCTGATGTCCATCACTTTCATAATGGTCAGGTATGGAACTGCAGGCCAGGAATTTTAAAGACGTTTTAAAGCTGTTTGTTACACATCACAGGGCCTCTCAGGATAATCTAATCTCACATGTAGGTGGGTAGAGTGAATTTTTTATCTCACATGTAAGTGGGTAGAGTGAATTTTAAAATTTATCCCAGGATTGTTGTTATTTTTCAGTCGCTACATCTTTACGACCACATGGACTGCGGCACACCAGGCTTCCCTGTCCCCCACCATCTCCTGGAGTTTGCTCAAACTCATGATGATGTCAATGAGGTCATCCAATCTTCTTGTCCTCTGTGGTTCCCCTTCTCCTCCCGCCCTCAGTCCTTCCCAGCATCAGGGTCTTTTCAATGAGTCGGATCTTTGCATCAGGTGGCCAAAGGATTGGAGCATCAACGTCAGTCCTTCCAATGAATATTCAGGGTTGGTTTCATTTAGGATTGACTGGTTTGATCTCCTTGCAGTCCAAGGGATTCTCAGGAGCCTTCTCTAGCACCACAATTACTCTGAGTTTTAAAGGGTGGTGCTCATTTGTCCTCCAATTCTGGGATTTTGTGAGTCCTCACCGTATCTATGTGTGTCTTGATTTTACAGAATTTGATTTCATTCTTCTTTCAAACCTTTCGCTTTCAGAACCAGAAGACTCTCTCCAACAACCCTCCTCAGAGACCCCCTCACGTCCCAGGTTCAGAAATGCACAGAAGCATTTTCTCTAAGGCCCGTGAGTCTGGCAGTGACAGCAGCTGAATGGGAGTGGGCAAACCCACGCCCTGCCCTTGGCTCAGCTGTCCCTTGCGGCTGACCAGAGCAAATACTGAGGCCTGGTGTCCCGTCTATAAAGCAGGAATCCGGATCCCCTTCTTATTTACTGAACTGAATTGGCACAGGGATGCAGGACGCTAACGGGCCAAGCATAGTTGAGTTTGGAGCCTCTCTGGGTTGAGCCAACCTTCAAAGCATTCTGGTTTAATAATCTGTGTTAAGATGTGAATGAGCACCTTTAGAAAAACTCCAGAATCTGGAGTACGGGAACTTAAGATTTCTAGGACAGGATGAGCACCAAGGATTTGGTATTGCTTGGTGTGAGCTTTGTGATCCTCCACCTCTGAACAGATGCCTGGGGCTGGTAAAAACAAACAAACCCAATTACCTACCTGTAGCTACATCTGATTGCCAGGAGAAATACCAACAACCTCAGATACTCACCACCTTTATGGCTGAAAGTGAAGAGGCACTAAGGAGTCTCTTTATGAGGATGAAAAAGGAGAGTGAAAAAGCTGGCCTGAAATTCAACATTCAAAAAACTAAGATCATGGCATCTAGTCCCATCACTTCATGGAATAGAAGGGGAAAGGGTGGAAGCAGTGACAGATTTTATTTTCTTGGGCTCCAAAATCACTGCTGACGGTGACTGCCAGTCATGATATTAAAAGACGTTTGCTCCTTGGAAGGAAAACTATGACAAACCTAGATGGCGTATTAAAAAGCAGAGACATCACTTTGCTGACAAAGGTCTGTATAGTCAAAGCTATAGTTTTTCCGGTAGTCATGTATGGATGTGAGAGTTGGACCATAAGGAAGGCTGAGCGCCAAAGAATCGATGCTTTCAAACTGTGGGGCTGGAGAAAACTCTTGAGAATCCCTTGAACTGCAAGGAGATCAAACTAGTCAATCCTAAAGGAAGTCAACCCTGAATATTCACTGGAAGGACTGATGCTGAAGCTCCAA
The DNA here is from genome assembly GCA_024291935.2 of Okapia johnstoni. NCBI lineage: Eukaryota > Metazoa > Chordata > Mammalia > Artiodactyla > Giraffidae > Okapia > Okapia johnstoni. The sequence goes on along the minus strand of CM044306.1, from coordinate 52,921,083 downwards.
CACTTTGGCCACCTGTTTGGAAAAGACTGACTCATTGGAAAAGACCCTGATATTGGGAAAGATTAAATTAGGCAAAAGGAGAATGGAGCAGCAGAGGATGAGATGACTAGATAACATCACCAACTCAATGGATGTGAATTTGAACAAATTCCAGGAGATAGTGAAGGACTGGGGAGCCTGGCATGCTGCAGTCCATGGTGTCACCAAGAGTTGGACCTGACTTAGCGACTGACCAACAACAGCAACATCTGAAAAGGCTTTCTTCTGAACACTTAACCACTTTCCCAGATGGCTTCATATAAAAGTTTCTATTTCCACTGAGAAAACTCTATTACCCAATGCACAGCCATTACAAAGCAAACATGAGGCATTAAAACATATTTTCTACTTCTCAGGTATTTAAAATAACCGAAACCATTATCCCCACAATCGCTCACCCAGTTCTAGCTGGCTCGATCCTCTCCATTCCAGGAATCGAGAAACTGTGATCAGAAATGTTACAACAGCTGCCTAAAGTCAACCAGCAGCAGTCAATTAACATTCCTGAAAACAACAATCAGGCAGTCATAGGACAGAAGAGGAGGGACAAGAAAAAGCCTGCCTGAAGAGGTTAACATCAGGAAGGCAGACACCCGATACAGAAGAAAACATCTAGCATCACAGCAGAACAGGGCAGCACAGGTCTGGGTGAATTCTTTCCTGGATTAAGGTTCATTCAGACAATACTTTTAAGCAATAAAAGCACGATCTTAAATTAAAGCCTCAAGCTACCCATGCTTATTTTTTAAAACGAAAACACTCACATTTTTGTTTCATAGTCCTTCCAAGCTTTATCAAAAGGCTTCTTCAAATCCTGTAAACAGAGAGGCATAAATTAAACTAGACTAATCATGAACTTCTGGGCAAGATAAACTTACTTCTCCCAAGACTAGCCCTGAAAGGAGTATTCATTTCTGCGATAAATGACATATGTGATCCCATGAAAAATAAAGAGCCTAAGCTCTAAGTACAGGCTTTTTAATTAGACTAGTGGTGGCATTTCTTTTCTAAAAAATTTTTATTATAGAATATACAAAATGCACACAGAAAGAAGTGGAGAGAATTGTATAATGTGCCAGTCAGCTTTATCAACTCACAGCACATCTTCTTTCACCTAGACCTTGCCCTCTGCCCTAGAATTATTCTGAAATTAAACCCAGAAAGACATAACATTTAATCTGCAAGTATTTATCCCTCTGAAATAAAAGGACTTTTTTTTTTTCATTAACACAGGAATCTCAACACACGTACCCCTGATGTGGGCCCCAAAACAAGAACATAATAGCCATTTACTGTCTCCTGTGACCTGATGGTTTAGGTGCTCAGTTGTGTCAGACTGTTGTGACCCCACGGACTGTGTAACCCGCCAGGCTCCTCTGTCCATGGGATTCTCCAGGCAAGAATACTGGAGTGGGTCACCATTTCCTTCTCTAGCGGGATCTTTCTGACCCAGGAATCAAACCTGGGTCTCCCGCATTGCAGGTGGATTCTCTACCTTGTGAACTACAAGGGGATTGCACGATTCTGTCTGGAACTCAGGACTTCACATTCTCTGATGAAACCTGACTTAAAAATGTACTGAGCCACCAGAAATCCCATCAAGTTGTTTGTTCCCACCTATGTATGCTCTCTTTAACAGGGCTCTTTTGGAAGAGAAAACTCTTGTTGCAGGGATTTCTAATTCTTTCCAGCTCTTCTCTGGTCTTCTGACAAGGCCCAAGCTCCACAGCCTGGCACCTAGATCCTGTAGAGAGGGGGCCAGTTCACCCCATCAGCTTCACCTCCACTCCCGCTGGCTCAGGCCACGGGGCAGGACTGCATCTGGCTGCTGCAGACAGGACTTTCCCTGTGCACCCCGCCTTCCCGTTTTACTGCCTATCTCCCCTGACATGTTCTCCAGGGCCCCAGGGGACGATGAGTAACGTTCCTCAGTGTCTTCACTCCTAACGGCTCACCGGGCCAGACTCCCTGCCCTGACAGCTCTCCGTGCTTGGTTTGACTCTACAGAGACTCCAGGTCAGCCAGGTTGGCCTTGCGGAGACCGCTGGGGATCAGAGAACTCGGCCTCCTAAGGACTGGGGCATGGTCGTCTCCCTTTCATATCACACACTGTCTGTGCCACAGACATGCACGAATGACTTTCTGCTCAGCACCTGACCCCACACTGCACTCGAGCCCTACACACACGTGCTCAGGACATAGTTCACAGCTCGAGGGTTTGTGGGAGGCTGGTGCGGCCTCAACGATGGGCGCACTTTGCAGAACAGAAAAATGAAGGTGGCTCAGGCCTTGCTGGCGCTGATCTCCCAGTGGGAAGACCGTGTCCCTGCAAGCAGCCTGTATAGGGGCCAGTCAGGGCTAGGGCAGCTGGAAAACCAGACTGTACACAGGCTTCCCTGCTCCGCCAGACGAGCCCATAGTCGTTCACAGTTTCCTGTTTCTTTCCCTCCCACATCTCAAGTACCAGCGGGACGGCTGGGAAGGCCATGGGTCACCACTGTTAGGGCTGAACGGTGGTGCCAAGGTGGTCAGTCAAGGGAGCCCAAGGTGGCATGGAGCTGTCCTGCCATTTCAGAAAGGGCTAAGGGGTATCTGCCCAGACGGGCCAGCGAGACCGTGATGCTGTCCTCAGGCCACCGCCCCCCAGACAGGACTCCGCAGGTCGTACCCCTTTCACTCCTTTCAGGTCCCCCTTCAGCAAACTGTCCAGAGGGAAGGAGATTATGTTGTTCATGTTCTGAATCTAAAAGACAAAAAAAAAAAATCAGAAAAATATTCTTATTCCATTTCCTTTTTAACCTAAAGCAAGGGCAGTAAGGAGGTTTAAGAGAACATGTGGTGATAAACTTTCCCTAAAACGCCATCATTCTTAACATTCTCTGTAACGATATCATCTCATGAATGAAAACCTAACAGTGAAAAGTCTATATCTGTTTATATTTCACAAAATATTAACCTATTACTGGGCTATGAAGTCTGTGGAAAGATAACCATCACAATGAAGGAAAAGAACTCAATGAAAGAAGCACTTTAAGGATCCAGGAACGGGAGCTCAAACACTTCCTCCTCTCACAGCTCCATCCACACCCTGGAGCTGTGACTCTGGTCAGTTCTGGGGGTCCACAGCCCCCCCAGTCTCCACACCACGACCCCCAATAAAGGAAACTAAAAGAGAACGTGTGTGAGAGGGAACAAGCACTGAGGGGGTGGGAGGTGGCTGGAGAAAGCAGGTAAGTGAGAAAAGGAGGGACAAGCGGTCTCGAGGTCCCCTGTTCTTCTCCCTGAAGCAAGAAGGCAAGAGATGGTGGCTTAGCGAGTTGTCACCATGGATTAAATCAAGGAGAACCAAAGCCTCCTGACACACTCGGGGCCCGTCCCCGCCGGCCACTCAGCTGTGAGCCAACTTGAAGACACCAAGCTTTAGTGAGCAAGAAAGCTCAAGGCACAGAGTTCCTGGGTTCTCATCCTGATGAGAATCCCTCCCCAGGGAGAAGAAAGCTGAGGCTCTCCGTCCTCACCTTCCCCGCACACGCTCCCCAAGTCAGCACAGCTACCGTGCGCCGCACTGGGGCGGGTGCCTGTGTCACTTTAGAGACCTGCACCGAAATTACGGGACCGTCAACGGAGAGAGATGGGAGCCTTGTGTAAGACCCTTCCTTCTTACAACCCAACAAAGGAAAATTTCACTTTTAGTAGAATTACCTTGGGCTGGAAGGCCAACCACCGTCACAACTTTTATAGCAACATGGGATCTGATTTCCATGCCGTATTCAGCATATGAACTTTCAAACGGAGGAAGAAATTTACCTGAAAACTACTACTAGCAAGGTGTGTAACCATGCCCGCACCAGCCACCTCCCCTGCCAGATAAATGATCAAGTCATGACTGTCGTCTCCGAAAGGCCTTCTGGGGTAACTTCTGTCTGAGGCTCCCACAGCTCGACTTGGCAAGCACCAGCAGAGCCACAATGCCCTCAGCTATGACCTGCCAGGATCAGCCTGGAGAGTTTGGATTTAAATACTGAAAACCTGAGTCTAAGGTGAGGCCGTGCAGGTGACTCACCCCTGACGGGAGCACGCCTGGGTTTCCGCTGAGCCGTGGGGGGAGCTGTGTCCCCACACGTGTCCCCACCCACCAGCTTGGCACTCAGCCTGCCTTCTGGGGCTCCGGCCTCTCCAGCCGCTGCTCGTCCACACGCTCCCTCTGCCTTCTCACCTCCCAGCCCCTTTTCTGGACTGAAGCATCACTTTCCCCGCCCGCCCCAACCCCTTCCTCTCGGCTGTCCAGTTTCTCTGATGTGTCCCTGATAAAAACCAAACCTATTTCTGCATCTCAACCCCCATAGTCCAACCTCATTTGCCATATTTCATCCCCTGTCTTTGTCATTTCCTGCTCCCCAGAGTCTAAGTTCACGGATGATGTGCTCCATCCTGAGCTCAGTCTTCCCAGTGCCCCTGATGCTCAAAACCTGCCTGTCCATGAGCATGACTCAGGTGCCACAATTTTCATTAACATCCCAACTGCTCAGCAGGAAGCAATGCCCACCCCCACAGTGATCCTCCAATATATTCTTTAAAAAAAAAATTATTATTTTTGCCTATGTCAGGATTTAGTTGTGGCATTTGGGCTTAGTTGCCCTTTGGCATGTGGGATCTTAGTTCCCAGACCAGGGATTGAACCAGGGCCCCCTGCATTGGAAGGCGGATTCTTAACCACTGGACCACCGAGGAAATCCCCAGTATTTTCTTTTTAAAAAATTTAAGGGACTTAACAGGTTCCACTCTGCATTCGTCTTATCAAATCCTAAATTCGCCACAAATCCTAAGGGGCGGCTTCTAGCTTTTCTGTTCTCCATAGCACTCACCTACTTCTGCTTCACTGACTATGCTAAAGCCTTTGACTTTAGCGTAGGAAAAACAAATTGTGGAAAATTCTTAAAGAGATGGGAATACCAAACCACCTTACCTGTCTCCTGAGAAACCTGTATGCAGGTCAAGGACACAGAAAAACGGACTGGTTCAAAATTGGGAAAGGAGTACGTCAAGGCTGTATATTGTAACCTTGCTTATTTAACTTATATGCAGAGTATATCAAGCGAAATGCCGGGCTGGTTGAAGCATAACCGGAATCAAGATTGCCAGGAGAAATATCAATAACCTCATATATGCAGATGACACCACCCTTACAGCAGAAAGCAAAGAGGAACTAAAGAACCTCTTGATAAAGGTGAAAAAAAATGCTGGCTTAAAACTCAACATTCAAAAAACTAAGATCCTGGCATCTGGTCTCATCACTTCATGGCAAATAGATGGGTAAATAATGAAAACAGTGACAGACAATTTTCTTGGGCTCCAAAATCACTGCAAATGGTGACTGCAGCCATGAAATTAAAAGATGCTTGCTCTTTGGAAGAAAAGCTATGACAAAACTAGACAGCATATTAAAAAGCAGAGTCATCACTTTGCTGACAAAGGTCCATCTAGTCAAAGCTATGGCTTTCCCAGTAGTAATGTATGGATGTGAGAGTTGGACTATAAAGAAGGCTGAGTGCTGAAGAATTGATGCTTTTGAACTGTGCTGTTGGAGAAGAGTCTTGAGAGTCCCTTGGACTGCAAGGAGATCCAACCAATCCTAAAGGAAATCAACCCTGAATATCACTGGAAGGACTGATACTGAAGTTCCGATACTCAAGTTCCAATTCTTCTACCAGCTGATGTGAAGAGCCAACTGACTCATTGGAAAAGACCCTGATGCTGGGAAAGACTGAAGGCAGGAGGAGACGACAGAGGATAAAGTGGTTGGATGGCATCCCTGCCTCAATGGACATGAGTTTGAGCAAGCTCTGGGAGATGAAGGACACGGAAGCCTGGCATGCTGCAGTCCATGGGGTAACAAAGAGTTGGACATGACTGAGTGACTGAACTGAACAAGAGACAGAATCTAGAGATACATTAATAGCTTTAAACATATTATGAATGTGGGAATTCGTTAACTCATTCACCATGTATTTATTGAGCACCTCTTTCACAGACAGCAGAAAGCTGGCTACGAACAAATCAATGTTTGCCATCTCAGAGGAAGAATAAATATGTTGATGTTGTTCAGTCGTTAAGCTGTGTCCAACTCTTTGCGACCCCATGGACTGCAGCACACCAGGCTTCCCTGTCCATCACCAACTCCCAGAGCCTACTCAAACTCACGTCCATCAAGTCAGTGATGCCATCCAACCATCTCATCCTCTGCTGCTCTCTTCTCCTCCTGCCTTCAATCCTTCCCAGCATCAGGTCTTTTCCAAGGAGTTAGCTCATCAAATCAGGTGGCCAAAGGACTGGAGTTTCAGCTTCAGCATCAGTCCTTCCAATGAACATTCAGGGTTGATTTCCTTTAGGGTTGACTGGTTAGGACTCTCAAGAGTCTTCATAAATATGTAGACACCAAGAATTAAACATGCAACATGTTGGACTCTGTACAGATACCAGTGGTTCTGAGCAGTCAGGTGGGCTGACTTGGGCTTGGGAAGAACGTGACAGTTCCAGTTCCTAAGCCTTGACTCTGCCCTTTTGTCCACTGGACTGCAGAGTCCTGGCTGGTGTCCAACAGGTCAGTTCAGTCCTGATTGCTGCCCGGATGAGGCCAATGTAAGACCAGGGGCAGCAGGAATGGCCCAGGCAGGAGGCTGAGCTAAAGATACCGGAACAAACAGATACATGGTGGGCGGGGGGAAAAAAAGAATAAGGTGCTTGCTGACTAAAACTTGTGGTTCTAGGAAGAACTCTGGTGTGTCTATGAGAGGTGCCTTACGTGTGAGTGCATGCATGAATGAGAAAAACAAGGTTCTGCACAGCAGGGAAGAAGAATAGCACGCAGAATTTGTTTACACGTCTATTTTAAGACTGTTATCAGGAATTCCCTGGCAGTCCAGTGGTTAGGACTCTGCACTCTTACTGCAGAGGGCCTGGGTTCAACCCCTGGTCGGGGAACTAAAATCTCACAAGTTGTGTGGTGTGGCCAAAAAAAAAAAAGGCTTTATTATTATTATTATTTATTATTATTTTTTAATTGAAATAAGAAGTCAGGTAGTAAGGACAGGTATTAGGTGAGAAGAGGTAAACTAGACTTCAGCACCCAAGAGTTAAACATTAGAGTAAAAACCTAGGGAATATGCAAACATGGGGCCAGCTTTCATGCTGGACACTGGGGACAAGGTGGGCATGACACACAATGGCCATCACAGCCGTGATGACAGTGATGAAGGAGGCACATGGGGCATTCAGGGAGCAACGGGAGATGGAGCAGGTGAGAGGGCTTGGGAGACAAAGACGCATTAGACAGAAGCTCGGTCCTCATGACTCACCGCTTAGTAAGGAAGATGAAGCATGTAGGTGCCACATGGAAACCCTATGAGCCATAAATAGAACACCACGGAATTGCTCAGAAGAATCGCTTTCAGTTTGAACACCAGGGAAATCTTTTGCTGACGGGGGATTACATGGGATGGACCTTCAAAGACAGGGAGGACTCTGCTGTGGGAGCGGGTGGAGGGCATCCCGGCATAGGACCAAGGAGAAGGGGAAGTGCCTCGACCAGGTGGGCGGAGGGGGCAGCGGAAGGTAAGAGCTAGAAAGAGCAGCCCAGAGAGGATCCCACCAAGGGGCTTCCGGCCCTCCTTCCAGCTACTTCTCTTTCTGGGGTTACTCAAATGATCTAAAATAAGAAGCTATTACTTCTCTAATCAGAACATAATTAGTGAAATTATTACAAAAGAGACGGAAAAGTAGATCAGTGATTGCCTGGGGCTGGAGGTGGAAATGGGGATTAACTATGAGGGGACAGGAAGGACCTTAGGGGCGGGATGGGGAGGAAAGGTCCCCAAATTGATTCGAGGTGGCGGCTGCACACTTGGTAAAGCTACTAGAAATCTCTGACTTGTAGAAATGGAATGAGTGAATTTTATGATATAAATACAGCTCATAAAGCTGCTTTTCCTTTTTTAAAGAAGAAACTGTTACAGTGGGTTTACTAGCAAAGCACCCCACCCGCAGTCCCGGCTCCAGCGTCTGCCTGCCCTTTGCATCTACCTGCTCTCATACGCAACCTGAACAACACACAATGACTCAGGGTGAGCATCCAGGAAATGACTGGTCCTCCTTTCCGCCTGAGCCCTGAACCATGTGCAGAGCCCAGGTGTCCCACCTGGGCCCAGCACAGGAAGGACCAGCTCCAGGTCTCCCTCGGACAGCCTGTACTGGAGCTGTCCCACAGTCTCAGGTCCACAGCTGAACAAACCATCCCCATTCCGGCCACAAGAGGTGAAAACCACAGCCAAGGGCTCACTGCACATGCCTCATGCTTAATGGCTCCAGCTTCAACTTACCAGCAATGAAACTGTTATGATCTATGGGAAGAATTCAAATTACCCCTGGGCGACCCAACGCGAATATTTTGCTTAGCACCAAGCAAGCACTGGGCTTTCTCTTATCCTCTGACTTACTTTTTAAAAGTATAAAATGGCTTTTCTGAAACACCAAGCTCGATCTGAGTACAAATTATGATTCTTAATCGCTGCTAGTAAGTACGGATCTAACACCGAGAGCACACAGGCAATCTTTAACAGCCCTCCCCTTCTCTGTCGTCCCCTTTCCTGGGTTCACTTGGATATGTCTTGACAAGAGGAATTGATAAGTGATCAAATGTCCGTAATCTCAGGAGAAGAATGAGTCAGTTGTGGAGAGACAGGCAGATGGGCTATCAGAGACCAAGGGTGGCCTCGGTAATGTCACAGCTGATCAGCAGAGATAAGGACATGGGGGTGGTGGGGGAATACAGCCAGACAGCAGCCATCTTCCCACATGGCTTTTTCCTAATTATTGTGTTTTTGTCTCAAAATTCCTTGACTCTAGCTTCGCCACTTCCATACTATAAAATCCACTCCCCCCCAATGCTTCCCTGCCACAGGGGCAAGGTCTCAGCTGCTCCTTCAGCTCATCACTGGTCACCAGCAGCTGCTGAGCCAGGCAAAGCTCCGCCCCTGGTCCCAGCCTGACCCCCGGGACCCCCCGAGCGTCCTCTTTCCCGACTCAAGCAGTGAGCACACCTGTGCTGCCCTGGGAATCCATCTGGGAGCCTGAAGCTAGAAAGGATTCTCACATCGCAGCATGCTGTTCTCAGGAGCAGCAAAGAGAAGAGCCTTGGACAGCAAGGAGATCCAACCTGTCCATCCTAAAGGAGATCAATCCTGAATACTCACTGCAAGGACTCATGCTGAAGCTAAAACTCCAATACTTTGGCCACCTGATGCAAAGAACTGACTCATTGGAAAAGAACCTGATGCTGGGCAAGACTGAGGGCAGGAGGAGAAGGGGACGACAGAGGATGAGATGGTTGGATGGCATCATCGACTCTATGGCCATGAGTGTGAGCAAGCTCCAGGAGACGGTGAAGGACAGGGAAGCCGGGCGTGCTGCAGTTCATGGGGTTGCAAAGAGTCCGACACAACTTAGCATCAATTCTTCGGCGCTCATCTTTCTTTTTAGTCCAACTCTCACATCCATACACGACTACTGGAAATCACAGAGTTAAGGAGGTAAAATCAAGACCTCAAAGAAGGGCAAACACCTGTTCACATGTGCACAGGCCCCGGGAGCACCTCCATGCGGGAGGGCGGAGAGCTGCAAAGACCTCAGACCTCACTGCTTCAAACACGGGCATTCCTAGCAAAGGCTTCGGCACGAGCTAAGGACATGCACCGAGGAAACAGGCTGCACCTGCCTGGAGCTGCGACGTCTTCTCCAGGAGCTAGGGCCTGAGACCTGGCGCAGGGAGGGAGAGAGTGATTGTGTGTGTGTGCATGTGCACGTGCTGCGGGATGTGTTACAGCAGCAGGAAAGGCTTTACACCTGTGCAGTCCAGTACGAGAGACACTAGCTACACAGGCCCATCCAAATTGAAGTGGCATAAAACTAAATCAAGTTAGAAACTGAGTTCCTCAGCTGCGCTAGCATGTTTCAGGTGCATAAGGGCCACAGGTGGTGAGTGGCTTCTGATACTGGACAGAGCAGATGCAGACCATGTCCATCAACCACAGTTCTGGTGGACTGCAGTGTTTTACATGAGTAACCTCAAGAAAACGTTAAGCAGCTCTGAGGTGTAACTGATGTCTTAGTACAATAATCTGCCCACATTAGAGCGGGCGTTATGATGCATACATGCACCCAGAAAACCACTGCCCAAATCCAGTGAATGCACCTGTACCCCTGAGGCCTTTCTACAATCCCCACCTCCCACCTGCTCATTCCCCCATCTCCAGTCTCCAGGCAACAGCTGATCTGCTTCTGTCTTCACAGTAACCTGCATTTTCCAGGGCTTCACATACGTGAAATCCTACACTGTGCACTGCTTTCTGCCGACTTCTTTCATCCTTGCTTTGAGAGCCATCAGTGTTTTTGCATCAATGGCTCCCTCCCACTCCTACTGAAGAGTTTTCCATCACCTGACTTATCCACATGCCTGCTGACAGATTTCTGAGTTGTTTCCAGTCTGGGAGCTGCTATAGATCTTACAAAGGGCTTCCCTGGTAACTCAGACGGTAAAGAATCCGCCTGTGATGTAGGACACCTGGGTTCCATCCCTGGGTTGGAAGATCCCCCAGAGAAAGGAATGGCAACCCACTCCAGTATTGTTGCCTGGAGAATTCCATGGACAGAGGAGCCTGGTGGGCTACAGTCCATGGGGTCGCAAAGAGTCAGACATGACTGACTAGGCACGCACACCTGAATCTTACAGATAAGGCTACTCGAGAGAACCACCTCTTGAACAGTGATCAGGAAGCGTTTTTAGAAGGTGACAAGCAGCAGAGTCTGAAGGAAGCAGTCAGTAGGCACAGAGAAACGCTGGTGGGAGCGCGTTCCCGGCAGAGGTAATTCCTCACACAGAGGCCCAAGGCAGGCACATGCCTGGCAGGATCACAGCAGTTTTCTGTTCTTTCCAAAGGCTGCTTATCCGAGAGGACGAACATCCAGACAGAAAACCTCTTGGAGAAGCAGCAGGCAAAGTGGCCTGAGTGACTCATGACACAGCACAGGGCCACTTAATCGCTTGTGAGGCCTTCATCTGCTGAGAGGTCAGTGTGAGCCCCATTGTACAGAAGGGGAAAGAGTGGGAGGGTCGGGCCACACACTTTGCCCCAAACCCTACAGCTAAGCAGCAGCTGAGCTGAGAACGAGGCCAGCACTCTGCTGGTCACTTCCCTGCCGGAGGCGACTGACCTTAAGAGCAGTCAGGGCTGCTCACGCCTGACCCACGGCGGGAGCGGGACTGGCGGAGGCCGAACACCTGCTCCCCACGGAGGTGCTCACCCTCCACGATGTGCCGTCTGCATTGGGGTCCCCTATTTCCAGTCCATAGAGCAGTTCCTCAGAGACACACGGGAAAACCTGACAAAGGAAAACCATCTAGGCCCCTCTCCTTTTTGGTGATTTCTCCCCAGGGACTGGTGAAAACATTGCCCAAGGCCTACCACACATGCACACATGTGCACACACCACACAGTGTCTTGCTTGCTCTCTCACACAGGGCCCTCAGGAACACACATGCCCAGGCCTGGCTCTTGGCAGCAGAGTCACTCTGATGGTTTGTTTAATTAAAAAGGGAGACGGGAAGCCCACGCAGTTCCTGAGTGTTTAACGCAAACTGAAAGATCAAAACCAGGCAGCTGCCAAAAACACTGGCAACTTTCACACAAGAAAGAGGGGAGACAGCTGACCCGGTTTCTGCCTTTAGCGTTGTGTCTCTGGCAGTCACTCCGCTTTGATCTTTCAGGTTCTAAGTGCAGAGAAAACAGTGACCCTCTTCCACTGGGGAGCAGATGACGAAATGACACACCACAGCCCACCTACAGCCGTGTGGTCACCTCTGAGAGGCATGGGGACCGGCACAAAAGAGCCCAGGACTCATCAAGCCACAGCTTCTTTTAAAACCCACGTGATGTTACAATTGCTGAGTTAAGCCATCATCAAAAATGAAAGCACCTGTTCCAATGCATCAGCTCTGAGAACTTGAGGGTGGACACTTGCGGCCGAGTGGACACTCTGGCACCCTGGCCTCAGTGTCCCCAGGGGAAGATGGGAAGCAGTCCACTGGGCTGTCCTTAGCACAGCTGGTTCCGACACCAAGCTCAATGTCACCAGGACTGATCAGAGATGCGAATGGAGGGTGAACTCTGGGAGACGGCACCCAGCAGAGAGTGTTCTAGCAGCTGTTCAGGTGCTGTCACTGGGTAAAGCTCGAGAACCACGAATCGGTAGGTGTACGTGGGGCCTGTGTCTTTTAACTAGTTCTAGGTGATGCTGCTGTTGGTCCACGGACCATACTTTGAGAATCTCTGCTCTCAGGTGATGCTTCTCAGACTGGAATGCGCTGATTCGTGCCCTGGGAAAACGGAGCTCGGCAGGCCTAGGGGACAAGGGCCTGGGTAGGGTTGGGGTCGGGGGTGGGGTCCTGCATTTCTAAGTAGCTCCAGGTGACTCCACTTGAGTGCAAGGCTAGGGCTCTCTGAGGGCAAGACGAGGACTCTGGGGATGGCAAATGAAACAAACAATGTCCAAGAGCTTTGTAAACCAGAATTTACAATATACAAGTACTGATGTAGCTTGTCAAATTTTAGGTTTAAAGGACGGCTTCCCTGGTGGCTCCAGGGGTAAAGAATCTACCCGCAATGCAGGAGACAGGGGTTTGATCTCTGGGTTGGGAAGATCCCCTGAAGAAAGAAATGGCAACCTGCTCCAGTAATTTTGGCCTGGAAAATCCCATGGTCAGAGGAGCATGGCAGTCTACAGTCCATGGGGTCGCAAAGAGTCGGACACACTGAGTGACGAACACTTTTACTTTTAAGGTAAAGGATGTATTCATGAACTTGGCGAAGGGTCTGGACGTGGACGGACCCTGTGATAGCCCCCAGAACCCCTGCCCACCTCTACCAAGGACCCAAGCACCCGAGGCCGTGAGAGTCACACCCTCAGGCCTCTGTGGCATTTGTACAGGGCTGGGCCGGCCCTCACAGCATCCTACTAAAAGTAGCCCCGACGGGAGCAGTGAGTGCTTCCTGCCCAGGAACTGGGTGCCCCCAACAGGCACTCACTCACTCTTCTCAGCTGAGCTCTCCTCCTGGGCCCACCCCGCCCAGGGCTTTTCCCACCTTCTCTGACCTTGAGGAGTCCTCTTTCCACCGGGGTGAAATGAAATTCCTCAACCCCTGGGCTGCTGTCAGCTCTCTCCCTGGAGCTCCGTACTGGACCATGCGCTCACCTGGAGCAGGTTTACGATCTGAGGGCATATATTTCATGAGCCATTCTCTGAAAACAGAGCTGGACACGACATACCTGCAACTGAACTTTCAGGAAATCTGTCCTTTCATGCAGCCCTTCACTAAAAGGCCACTTTTTAAAAAAATTATTTTTAATTGGAGGAACACTGCTTTACAACATCGTGTTGGCTTCTGCCACGTGTGCGTGCATGCTCAGTCACTTCAGCCGTGTCCGACTCTCTGTGACCCTATGGACTGTAGCCTGCCAGGCTCCTCAGTCCATGAGATTCTCCTGGAAAGAGTACTGGAGTGAGTGAGCTGCCGTGCCCTCCTCTAGGGGATCTTCCCGACCCAGGGCACTTCTGCCCTGCAAATAGGCTCGTCAGTACCCTCTTTCTAGATTCCATATATATGCATTAATAAACAGTATTTGTCTTCCTCTTTCTGACTGACTTCACTCTGTAGAATAGGCTCTAGGTTCATCCGTCTGAGTCAAATGCATTCTGAACTGAGTCAAATGCATTCAGAAGGCCCCGTCGTAACACTGAAGCAGCCCTGGAAAACCTTTCCAGGAACACAGGAGACGGGGCTGACTTTATCACCAGCCTGACTTCACACCTGTTACATTTCTGGGGGCAACCTTGCTTTTTGCTTTCTCCTGCATTACTGCAGAGAGAATTCATAGCCTCTCTGAAGGTGAGAATCTCACCCATTAGAAACAAAATCATCACTCTATATTAAGTTAGCTTTTCTCTGGGAGATGTTCTAACTGCCTTATAAACATTCTTTCATCCTGAAGAGCAGGTAGGTGGTAATTATTATTCTTTCTGGATGAGGAGGTAAAACTGAGGGTCTTGGCCATGTGGAACTGAAATGGTTTTTGAATGCCCAAGAGAAAAGCAAAAGCCAGGCTTTTAAAACAAGAGATAGAACAGATTTGACCAAAATAGGAGTAAGAATGGTATACAAAATACCAAAAAAGGAGAATTCTCCTATAAGCAGCTCACTCTCAGTGATAGCTTCTTAGAGGCGGCCCCCTGGAGTCCCTACAGCCACAGACCTGCAGCACCAACCCTGCCAGGGGCACCTGGCCTGGAAACGCAAATTTGCACACAAATAAGGTATCTGCTTGGAAACAGGATAGTAAAAAGTAAAAACCAAAACGACAGTTATGCACCTGGACTCAGAGCTACTGCTGTCTGCGCTGTAATAAATTGCTTTTGCTTAGTCACTCAGTCATGTCTGACTCTTTTGCAACCCCATGGACTGTAGCCCATCAGGCTCCTCTGTACATGGAATTCTCCAGGCAAGAATGCTGGAGTGGGTTGCCATTTCCTTCTCCAGGGGATCTTCCTGACCCAGGGATCGAACCCATGTCTCCTGCATTGCAGACAGATTCTTTACCATCTGAGCCACCAGGGAAGCCCTGTAATAAGTTACCTGACCACAGTAACACAGACATGCCACCTGTGTGCTGGGTTTCTAATTCATCAACAGCCCTTCTCACTGATCCCTGTTATCCTGATGCTGGCCAGGTGAGGCGGGGTGGTTTTCTCACCTCTGTTTTAGGATGAGGCAGCCACGGTGTCAGGTGCCTTGTGGCTGCAGCAGTACAACCCAGGGGCTTGTCTTTATCCCACATTTTTCCCTGCATGGCCTTCCCTTCTGTTCTGTCCCTTTTTCCTCCCAAGGAGTTGACAAGGGGCCTAAATTCCTTTAAATACCAAGAGGAAAGGGCATGGGATTGGGGTTTTAAGACCCAGATGTGACTCCTAACTGACCCTGGTGGGGGTTCTGATGGGCCCGGGGTGGCAGAGCCATGGGGTGGTGGCCCCAAGTGACAGTGTACCCGTCACAATGTCCAGGTCCGGCTCTGCTTTTAGTTTTGCAGAAAATCAAGAAATGAAGGGGCCGCTTTGGTCTAACTGTGCAGCTGCTCATGTTAAAGCTGAGGACAAGCTACTTCACGTAGGAGGCCACCATATGGATCGATGCAGGCGGGCTCTTCCACACCTGGAGGCACATGTCCAAAAGCTGGCAAGGACTGCGAGCCGCTGGGAGGGAGATGAGCTCTTTAAACCATCAGGGCCTCAGTTACCTAATCTACAAAGTGGGGACAATACTGACTCACAATACTGACTTATGGGATTGCTACAAGGATGAATAAGCTAAGATGTGCCAAAGCAACTGGCTGTGCTCCTTACAAAACCAGGCATGGCGTCATCATCTCCATCTCACAGCTGAGAAAACCTGAGTGGAGATCAGCTGAAAGAAGACCCAGAGCTGGCTGCTTGGGGTGGGGGACAGACTCTGGCCCCTGGCCTCCCTTTCCTACCTCCACGCTACCCACTCAGTAACGGTGCTGACTTTTCCCCTTCGCCGTCCTCGTGGGACCCCTTTCACTGTTTTTTTTCTGGTTGGATCCTGGTCCCTGACTCACACATCTTCCTCTTTTTTGGCTTCCCTCTTCACAGTGCTCAAGCACAACCTCTAGGCGTTTCAGAGAAATGACACTTGAGAGCTTTGCATGTCTGAAACATCTCTTCAGTCTACTTTCATGCTCAGGTGCTGGGTCTCATTCTACATTAGACTACATTCTCCAGGATTTTAGCAGCAACGTTTCAGACCTTTCAAAGTTTCCAGGGTTACTGTTGAGGTGGCCAATGCCATTGTGATGCTTAATCGTGCGTGTGCTTTGTGAAAGCATTTAAGGTCTTTCACCATTTCACTGGGGGATGCCTTGGGGTGGGCAGGTCCTTTCCCTTACTGTTCTGGGCCCTTCCATCTAGTTTCAGGAACTGTCTTTCACTCAGTTGCACTCACATTTGGTTTTACTTGGTTGTCCTCCTCTGTCTCCTATTCTCTTGTTGTAAAATGCCTGTCAGTTGGACAATGGACCTTGAGGACTAATCCCTGACTCATCCTTTAATTGCTCCCCCACTTTTTGGTCTTGGTTGGTCCTTTTGATCTATTTTTGAGAGACTTGTCTTACTCTATCCCTTCTTGTAGGATTTCCAATGTCACAATTTCCTACGTTAACCGTCTCCCCCTCTTTAATGACAAGCTGTATCCCACTCTCCCTTCCGATATGAGAAATTAAATGTAGCTTCTTTAAAGTTATCTTCTGTTCTTTGCATTGTCTGTTCCCCACTCAGATCTTCCTTCTGTTTATTTTGGTCTCTTTCATTCTGGGGGCAGTTCATTCATATTTAAGAGGGAAGCATGTGGCAGCTGGCTGGCAGCTCAGTGAGACAGAAAGGGGCTTACCTCCTGAGGGGCTGGGGGATTAGGGGCTTGGAGGATTAGTCCGCAGGCTGGTTTTACACTAGAAGACCCCCCAGCATGTCAGCGTCTAAAGAGAACTTCCCTGGGACCATGCAATTTCTCCAGTTAGGAAAAAAAAAAAAAGGAAAGAAAAGCTCCCCTGTGACTCGGTGATGAGGCCCTAACAAGCCAAGTGCCCATGTCCAGGGAGGGAGTGGGGCTGGAAGAGGGAGCCAGGCTCCACGTCTGGTCTGCGTGCCATCAGCCTGTCACCTGACAAATGGGAGACAAACTTGACAACAGCCCCAAGAGATTCCAGATTAACCTGAGTAAAGAACTTCAGCACAGCAATGGCTTTTTACTCTTACCATTTCCAAGTGAAACATCTCATGAGTGAAGACACGGAGAGAGACCAAGAGAGCCGTAATGATCTGGTTCTCTCCTCTCCTGGTTATTAACCCCCACGCTGTGGTCCCTTGTCTCTGCCCTTCCAAGGCCAGACATCCAAACCCGCCACCATCGCCACTGCAAGAATGAGGAGCTCGTGTCTCACTTGTTATGAGCTTGCTGACAGGACAGATGAAAAAGACGCTGTTGTTTGCGACCTACACAGAAAGCATTATTGAGTTCTTGATCTGGTCTGGTTGTCCATGACCTCTGGGAGAAGCTAAGGAGAGAAAAACAGGAAAGAGATGCCGGGACCATCCCCAAGTACAGTCCCCTCGTGGAAGAAACTGCCCAAAGGGTCACACACCCCCTCCCTCTCAGGCTGCCCACTTCTTCAGAATTCGGCTCCCATAACGGGGATGACACAGGGCTGCCAAGCACAAGAAAGAACCCATTCACTCCGTTTTACCCAGCCCCTACCACAGGCAGGAAGTACTCAGTCCGTACTTCCGTTTGCTTTAAAAAGTGAGTCTTTTCTTAGGTTCTGCATTTGGAAGCATTAACGGCCTTTAAATATTCACGGTAATTTCTGGGCTTTGACTATAGGTTACCTCGCTGTGTAAGACGAGTCTGAAGCACATCTATTAAATACTGGAAGCTTAAATAACTACTCTAATCACCAGAAACAGGCTTACTCTACCCAGCTAAGAAACTACTGAAAATTGAACTCAGAGCCCCTTAAGAAGATGAATGCATTATCCATTTTGAGCCTCAGCTGTGCACCTGTAAAATGCCAAGTTAAATTCTAAAAAAAGTCTCACTAGAGTAAAAATTGCAATTCTAAAATTATTCCAAAGTGACCTAATGTACACAGAAAATATCATTCTTTTAGGTACCGTGGGAGGTAGGAAACATATTCCTCGCTCATCAAACAAACCTCAATTACCGTCTATGGAGCCCCCTTCCCAGCAGGAGCATTGGCCGGCACTTACCGCACCACGTGTTCACCGCACACGCTCATGACACTCACCAGGTTTTTGAACAGCGCCGTCAGCTCCTTTGTAAACACTGAGAACTTGAGGAACGCGCTCCCCAGGTCTGGGTCATCTCTGCACACGCAGTTGCCCCCAAACTTCTCCAGCGCCTGTGTGTACTGCTCCTCGTTTTCCACATGTGCTGCAATAGTAACGGGAGAGGCACTGTCAGGGCATCAACACTCCAGATCCGCCCTCCGCCAGGTCCAGATGTGTGAGCAAAATAGGACGCATTAAAGGCCTGAAAATCTGAGAAAAGTCAAGTTGCACCAGGGACAGAAATAACTCTGCTGTCCCGACAACCACCCATCGGACCAGCGTGCGTGCGTGCTCAGTCGTGTCTGACTCTGCAACCCTATGGACTGTAGCTCACCAGTCTCCTCTGTCCATGGTATTTCTCAGGCAAGAATACTCAAGCGGGTTGCCATTTCCTCCTCAAGGTTATCTTCCTGACCCAGGGATCAAACTCCCATCTCCTACATTGGCAGGAGGATTCTTTACCACTTGAGCCACCAGGGAAGCCCCCAGTTGCGCCAGCAACAGACCCCAAAGAACAAGCAGGATGACCAGGAGGGAGGCACCTTACACAAGTCTCACAGTCTCCAGCTGATGCGATGAGATCCCAAGGGGACCTCCCCCCATGGCCCCATGATCTCTAACGAATTTGATGAAATCCCAAGGCAACGCACCCCCTGCCCCCACGGCCCACATGATTGCAGGACTCGCAGCCTATAGCCCTAGTCCTCTCCTGGAACCCAGCCTCTGGTAGGACACTCAGCCAGCCATACACCCTGGCTTCTCCTGCAACACAGAGGAGCCACGGTCCTCGGAGCACAGTCCAGGGCACCTCTCCTCATGATGTGCCCTGTGCCCGGGGGCCCTGCCCTCCTCTCCAGGCCTTCCATGCCCCTGCCCATGTCCGCAACACTGTCCTGGCCTTGCACTCAGCATGGTAAGCATGCAATTGCCTGGTAAGCATGGTCCCCGACATACCAGGTGCTTACAGGGGAGGGACTAAGTCTTATTCATCTTTGTGCTTGAGATGTAAGACCACACACATGTGTCTGAATAAAAAAAGCAAACTGTGGTCACCCATCTGAAGGTGTTTTACCACCATTAGGCTCTGAGGCAGTAGTAGCTTAATGTGCAAAAAGCCTGGGTTCAGAGTCCCCTATTCTGTGGGTCTCAGGCCCTATGGGACATCAAAATCATACACAGATCTTTGTCAATTGCAGAAGCCAGAGTCCCACCTCTGGGTTAGAAGCAGGGTGGGAAGGGGACAGGGAATTCTGGTTAGCCAATGTGCCTGGACGTGAGCCCTCACTTCAGGGCCAGCATTTTTAAATGAACCCGCCAGTCTGTAATAAAACAGCCTCCTGGCACAGACACTTGAGTTCTGTTCCTCCATGGCTCCAG
Organism: Okapia johnstoni; assembly: GCA_024291935.2. NCBI lineage: Eukaryota > Metazoa > Chordata > Mammalia > Artiodactyla > Giraffidae > Okapia > Okapia johnstoni. Next base: position 52,901,642 of record CM044306.1, on the reverse strand, counting down.
TCAGAAACGTGACACAACTCTACAGGTGTATCAGGGCAGGTGGGTGGGTGTGTCAGCCTGCACGTGAACCACACTAGGCAGGGTCAGCCACGTCTCCAGACTGCTGCCCCACAAAGAGGACGGCCCAGGGCTGCCAAGTGCCCATAGAAAGCCCCGTGCTGCAGCTCCTTCACCAAAGAACGGATCCTGAAAAACCGGCTGTGGCCCCCCCAAAGTCCTCCTCAGGGAAAAGGGACCACCGTCAGCAGTGCTGGGACCCACAGGGGACACATGCTCATGGAAGGCGGCCCTGGGCCTGAGCTGGACCCCAGGACCCACCGACGGTGCACCCACCCACCCTGCCAGCAAGCACTGCGCCCTCAGCTTTCACTCGGGGGCATGTGGGTGCCTTACGGAATTCCCTTGAGTATCTAACAAAGACAAGAGAACACTAATTCCACCGCTTCAGTCCTTTTCCTTCTTTCTATTATGACTATCTTCTACGCTAGAAAAGAGCCTGAGAGCTCTGGATGCATTATACGTATTTGTGGGCTTCCCTGGTGGCTCAGACGGTAAGGTGTCTGCCTGCAATGCGGGAGACCCGGGTTTGATCCCTGGGTCAGGAGGATCCCCTGGAGAAGGAAATGCAACCCATTCCAATACTCTTGCCTGGAAAATCCCATGGATGGAGGAGCCTGGTGGGCTACAGTCCATGGGGTCGCAAAGAGTCGGACACAACTAAGCGAGTTTCACTTTCTTTTCTCTCTGAGACTACACTCAGCAACACACACACACCACCCCCCACCACTACCCCCACCCCCTACCCCCCCCGTGCTGAACAGGCGGTAGAGCTGGAAGAGCCCTTAGCAGGTCCAGACCTTGGAGTCTGTGCCTCCCAGTAAACATAGATGACCTGGGAACACATGCATTTACTCTCACGGGGCTACAGTCAGGGCCACGTGAAGGACAAAGACCTGCTGTGAGACACTCACAAGAAGGTAAGACTCAAAGAATGAGCCCGCTCACCCACACCCAGCACACGCCCACCAGCTGTGACAACGGTTAACAGCAGCACAGATGTCATCTACATTGAGCACAAACGAAGTCCACGGTTCTTCCAGACATCACAACTTACACGTGACATGAATGACTTCTCACAACGCTGAAAGGAAACTGGGACTCAAGGAGGTCAAGGAAGCTGTCCACGGAAGCAGGGCAGAAAGTGGCTGAGTTGGGGCGCAACCCTGAGTCTGCCTGACCCCCAAAGCCCATTCGAGGTCTCCCCGCTGTGCGGTCCATTCTAAAAATAGCTTACCTTGCCAAAGCCAAAAGCACACAAGTTTTAGATTTTTTAAATTCCATTTCAGAGGCAGATCGGTTACCCCTCCTTTGCTCTATAATTCTGGCCAACAGTGAGGGGCAGGTCCTTTCAAACCACACACCGTTTCGTAACTATTTCAAAACCGGCGGTCAAGATGTGGGCAATTCCATGTGGTTCTGCAAAGGTGTGGCGGCCACCAGCAGATGTCTGGAGCTGATGTCACCATTGCCACCCCCCTGCCCCTACTCTCGTTGAGAGAGACAGGAACTCGGAGGCTACAGCCACCTCGGGAGCCACATGCTGCCTTCACAACACACCTGGACCCTCACAGCTGCTCTGGGTGAGGGGGACAGAGGGGGTATCAGTTTTCAGTCAAGGCTGTTAAGTGGCCCACAAGCCTTTCGTTCAATTAAACCTAATGACACTACACGGTACCAGCTGCAGCATCCCTTGTTATCTGCTAAGTGAAGTAGGGTTCAGAGGGCCTATATGATCTGCCCGAGATCACACAAGGAGGTGGGTCAGGGGTCAAGCCCATCCTCTATTCATGTAGGCTGCCCCCAGCCTGGGACAACCTTGGGAGAAAGGATGCTGCCTTCTCTCCAGGGGTAGTCGACCAACCTGGCACAGAGGACAAACAGCCAGCGAGACCAGGAAGGACAGACCCACTTCCTTTCATTGCTCCTTCTGGGCCTTTCAACTGACCACCTGGTATAGGTCACTTTTTTTTTTTTAATAAAAATTCTTTCCCTTTTAAACCTTCAAAAGAATATGCTGATCCCAGCAACCCCGATAGTGATGAATGAGTGTTCTGGACCATCACTGTCACCATCACCTCATGTATTTATATTTAAAGCGTTCTGATCCACTGCAATCACTATCTTCTGATGTGCAAAACCGTCCCAGCTCAGGTCAACAGAAACCTCTTCACACTGATCTAGTTGAGGTTTTTAAGACCAATTTCTCTTCTTGCAAACACACTTGAAAAGCTTTTTGAAAAATGACCACAGCCTGTGCGTTTCGGTGTCTCCCTGAAACAGCTGGCCCGGTGCCCACCATGAGGACAGGGAACTCTTCACACATCATGTACCGTCTGTCTGGCCTGCTGGTCCACATCACCCAAAGTTTGAGATGTTCCTACGAGAGAAAGTCATTGAGCTGCTTTATTTTTCTTTTGCCAAAACTAAATTTAAAATAGGAGCCTAAAATAAATGGCTTGGGAATCAAGTTTCTGGAAAGAGCCCAACCTGGGTCTCTCATCTCCTATTTAGAGCACTGTGAAGGCTGTCCCTCTCGGAGGAGCTCACTCCCCCACGTCCTCCTTGCTCAGCGGCATCTTCAACTCTGGTTCTCATTCACGATCCAGGGCCAAGAAACTCCGATGTGGGAGGGGCTTGGGAGGATGAGAATATGAATCCCTGAGACCACAGCAGATGAGACCCCAGTTCTCCCCCAGCCGGCAGCCCTCCCACTTCCCGCACCTCACTGCATCAAGGTCAAAGGGGTGCAGACAATCCACCAATCCGTGAAAGGGGGTGCAATCAGAGACTCGTGCAGGAAGAGCTGCCACGAGGCCAGCAAACAGGCGCACACAGTGTGTTTAGGGGTAAAGGCTGGGCCTTGCTGTGTGCCTTTTACTTCATTATGTCAGTTTAAAGACTGACACCGAGGAGAAGCCCCAGTGCATGCCGTTCAAGCAAAATGTTGGATCCAAAAGGAAAAAAGGCAGCCTTTTTACTCACACTGGATGGACCACAGCACGTCGGGGAAGCCAACCGCCCGCCTAGTGCTACCAAAGGACAAGAACGGTCCCGCAGCCAACTCACCTCCACCACATTCACGTCGCTGGGAGTGTCTGCCCCTCGCCGGGCTGTGACGGTGTAACACAGAGACGCATGTGACTATGTCCAGGGACAGATGCACCAAGCTATGTGTGATGGCCTGTGACATCCTAGGGCTGGCAGTTCAGAGACGCCAAGAAGGGGACGTTTGAGCTGGGGCTCCAGGTCAGGTAGGAATTTCAAGAGACGAGCAGGAACAGGAAGGTACTGACCCCAGGGGAATGGCCAAGAGGTCCCGTTTGTGTGCAGAGGCTGTAACCGCTGTCCCAGTCTGCAAGTGCCCGTCAGCATCCAGCTCCTGACACAAGGCCATCTCAGGACAGCACTGGCCTCACTGTCCCACCCACCCGGGGCCACCCCTGGGGTCTTGACAGTCTGGAGGATCCTGAAAAGAAGCCTAGGAGAGAGACCCCCTCTGCAGAGACAAGGGCACCAAAGCTCAGAGAGGGCGCTGACTTGCTCAGCTTCACACAAGCTAGTTCGATGAAGCTAGAGAACCAGAACTCAGCTTTCCCAGTGCCCAGTCGTCCCAAGTCCCCCCCAGCACGCGGGGAAACGTTTCTTCATTTGCTCATCACATAGTCACTATTCCCGGCTCTAGGCTAACACGGGGATGTGCTACAATCCTCCAGGCCAAGCACACGCACCAGTGACCCCAAGTTCCAAGAGCCCTGACAAGACAGAAATGGGGGTGTGGGTGTGGGTGGGGGAAGGTAGCCTGACGGTGCTCCCCTTGACTGGGACCCTCCAGCCCAACGGCCACTCACGGGTCAGATGGAAGCGAATTCAAGCAGACACTGCACACACCCAGCATCCACGCAGACAGCTCCACCAAGGGCACATTTTAGGAGAGAAATACGTTCTCTACAGTTGCAGCTTTATAAAAAAAACCCTACCTAGAGGATGATTAACATTCAAATGTGAGCCACAACTGTATCATCAGGAGAACCTGCACAACTCAATAGCAAGGAGGCTGGGCCACTTCCCCTCAAGCCGTGGGCCCTGCACGTCGCCTGGTTTCAGATCTGACTCTCGGCAAACAGCACATGGGAAAGCAATTTCCCAGAGTCAAAGATAATCCCCTCTGCTTAACAGAATCTCAACCCTGTGAACACCCCATGGGAGAAAACCATTTTTAGAACTTTTATTTCTGGAGTCATACCAGATAACAATCTTTCCATTCACAATTTGGTAATCTGCATGAAAAGTTTTTCAAACGTTGTTGTCTGTCATTCCCTCTCATTTCTAGAAATTTATGCTAAAGAAATAATCCAGTGCTTAGAGATGTATATAGGGAACCAGTGATAAGCTGAAACTGCATGAAGCTCAAATGATATGGAAATGGTTAACAGTATCTTTTACAAAATGGAATATTATGTAAGCTTTCAACATCATGATGTAGGAATATGGTTGGGATAGAATGCCAAGTTAAAAAAAGGCAGGACACAGAACTATATATTTCATCTCAATTTTTAAAAAATGTAAAACATAGACAAAAGGCTGAAAGGGAAGAATATCAAAGTGCTAAGGTGGTGTTAAAAGAGCAGGTGCTCAGTACCTGGCAGCTGGTGCAAGCCAGGTGCTTTCCTGTGCATCGCTGTGTCCTCCTCGAGGGGGCATTTCTTGGAGGAGGGGACAGACTGTAGGGGCCAGGTGGCAGTTCTGAGTGGCCAGGGTCACAGCCTGGGAACCTCAGACTAAGAGTACAGCCCAGCCCCTCCCATCTCAGAGAGGCGGGCAGGCACCGGACCCTGACTTTGATCCACTGCTTTTCTGGATTTTTTTTAAATGTTCTAAACTAAGCTCATATTATCTTTATCATCAGATAACAATGCAAGGAATAAATAAAACAGAGAAACCTGAAATGCCAGCTACAATGGCTCACTGAGCCTGGCTCTCTGTGCCTCTGAGATGACCAGAACCCGTCTTTCTGTACCAGCTTCTCCTGGACCAGCTGACATGACAGACACAGCCTCTGCAAGCTGGCCTGAGTACCGGCGTCGTTTCTGATGAGACACAAGCACCTGCCACCAGGAGTGTTTGGTGAGAACTCCTGTCCTCTCCCACAAGCCCTCTGGGCCCCGCTTAAGCCAGGCGTGCAGGCCCCTGCAAAGATGGCCTCGCCCCTGTGTCTCACCACTTCCTCTGCTCTCTCCAACATGCTGGGCCCCTTCTACTTTCAAAACTTCACACGGAACTCATTTCCATCAAGACTTCCCTGGGGTGTCCCCTCTGACGTTATGGAGACCTTTGGATGTCACCGCTGCAGATGTCTGGCACAGGAAGCCAATAATCAGTTCAGAAGGTCACGGTGTGAGCTATTAAAATGTGTCAGCTGTTGTCTGTGATCACCTGCTATCCTTTGATCCTGCCTTGTATTAATGACGACAAAATGCCACTTGGGGGGACTTCCCTGGTGGTCCAGTGGAAGCGTCGGTTCAATTCCTGGTTGGGGAACTACGATCCCGGCATGATGAGTGGTGCAGTTAAATAAACAGTTAAATAAAAATTAAAAAATGACACTTGGAGTCTGTGCAACTAACTGAACACAACCGCAGTCACCTCTGTATAAAACCTGTGCAGCAGCACAGCCGGGGTGGGGGAGGTGGGGAGGGGGCGAGAAACCGAGACCTATCTACCGGATGTTGTTGTTCAGTCGCTCTTTGCGGTGTCTGACTCTGCGACCCCATGGACTGCAGCTCGCCAGGCTTCCCTGTCCTTCACCATCTCCCGGAGCTTGTTCAAATTCACGTCCATTGAGTCGGTGATGCCACCCAACCATCTCATCCTCTGTCGTCCCCTTCTCCTCCTGCCCTCAGTCTTTCTCAGCCTCAGGATCTTTTCTAATGAGTTGGCTCTTTGCATCAGGTGGCCAAAGTATTGGAGCTTCAGCTTCAGTTCTTTCCAATGAATATTCAGGGTTGATTTCCTTTAGGATTGACGGATTTGATCTCCTTGCAGTCCAAGGGACTGGATGATGTACAATAAAAATCAGTAGAACGTTGCAGATTATCTCTTCAGGAAAAGGTATCCTGACATAATTTTTCATACAAATTTTGGGATGCACGGACCCTTTAGGCCTGTCCATAGACCCAACACACTAGGTAAACAAGCCCTAGCCTAGATCAGCATAAATTCCCTACCCCCCAAATATGGCCATGTTAATCATATTTAATTATGTGTGATCATACCTGATTACGTACAAACCACACATGATTCATGTTAATACTTGGGACATTAAGTCACAGATCTTAGCCTTCCTTCAGACACACTATCCTTCCATGATTAATATGTTGATCACAGTTGCTGGGATTCCACAAATTAGCCATCTAAGTTCCAGTCACTGTTCTTAACCAGCAGAGAAGAGACAATTAGGAGCTCAGAGCCTTGCCCCTGGAAGACACCTCAAGGTCTTCGAGTCCGTGACTCCAGCTCCCCCTTAACTGCCCTAGAGACCAGGCCCACTCGCCAGTCCTCTCTCTGCTGGAGCCCTTTCAACAACCAGCTCACCCCGGGGCTGACCCCCCAGCTAACTTCTCCCTCAGACCTGAGTCAAAACCTGCTGTCTTGAAACTACCCTGGAGAGAGGGGCAGGGAATCCTCTCACTTCCTCATTCTAAGACAGCCTTCAGATGCACCCTCTGCTACCCCGATACGGGCCCCTGCAAGCGAAGATGTCCCAGGTCCTTCCCACACCCCCCTCCCCCACAGGGTTCTGGCTCTCATGTGGGTCTCCTCTTAGAGAGTTGCTCTAACAACTCAACAGTGGGGCCACTATCTACACACTTCCCGAAGGTCACTTGTGCTCATCTCTGGCACGCTGGTCACGTGCGGGCTCACAGTGAACGTGTGACCAACCAGACCACGGGGAGGTTTTTCATCAGAGCCACTCAGGCTCAGCCAGATGATGTCTAAGACGCCCCCACGGCATTACTGCCCAGTGTTTCCCCCCTGGCACCCCATCACCCCATCTCCCCTGTGCCCCAGGCAGTGTCTCCAGGTTGCCATGGTCACAGGAGAGCCTGGGAAGCAGACCTGGTTTTGAATCTCAGCTCCTCTACTGCCAGCTGGACAGCCCTGGATCAGTCACTCCTCTAGGCTCAGGGATCTCATCTACAATGGAGTTACTGACAGTACCTAACTCACAGTGTGAGGATTCAATGTATTTATTCAGAAGAGGGTTTGGCCTATAAACGCCACTTTATACGAGTGTTTGATTATTATTATTATTGTTTCCATTCTTAAGTTTATAAAAGTACTTCAACAGATGTACTCTCTTTGCTTTATCATCATGTGTTACTATCTATTCTTTTTTTAATCACAGATAATGGTATACACATATTTTGCAGCCTCAGTTTTATTGTCTGAAAGTTTCACCATAACCATTTTTCTTCATGTTGCTATATAACCATTATTCCATCATATTCTGACTTAGTTATAGGAGGCTTTCAAGTTTTCCCTTTGATAGGTAATGCAAGTAGCATCTTTGTGCCTTTCCCAATGATTTTATTTTTCTTGATGTAGTTGTTCAGTCACGAAGTTGTGTCTGACTCTTTGCGACTCCATGGACTGCAGCACACCAGGCTTCCCTGTCCTTCACTATCTCTTGGAGTTTGCTCAAACTCATGTCCACTGACCCACTGATGCTATCTAACCATCTCATCCTCTGCTGCCCTTCTCTCCTTTTGCCTTCAGTCTTTCCCAGTATCAGGTCTTTTCCAATGAGTTAGCACTTCCCTTTTTTCTTGATACACATGGCCAAATTTCTTTCTAAAAACTCCATGCTCCCGTTCTCAAAGCCACAACAAAGTAACAAAATACCAGTTTCACCTTATTCTTGACAAACACTGAGGATTATAACTTATTTTCTCATGTAACAGGTGGAAAATCATGCCAGATATAGTACCTGCTTAATGCACATTACATTTCACTTCCTAAATAATTACATATATTTTTGAATTGTTCTATCCTAATTATGATATGGTAATAGAAATAATTCTCTGTGTTAACTTAACAGCCACATTCTTTTTAGCATTGCAAATAACAGGGAGAAACAAAGCTGAACTCTCATGTTCTTTTGTAGGTAGTAGATGATAAAGGTCTGAAGAAAAATTAGTGTTTCTTTCTTTGTATTTTTCATTTCAAGGATGTGCCAATTTCTCTAGGATGTTCAAACTAAGGGTAAAGAAGGACTATCTCACTCTCGGTAAAAATAGCTCCATCAAGCTTTTAAGCTAGAGTTAATTCTAGAGAAGTGAAAATGAAAATCTTTTGTTGCTTCCTTTTCGATAAAGATGAATTTTCCACAGCTGAAAAATGTTGGCATCAACTTCCCAGGGGGGAAAAAAACACCTAAGAGCTGAGAAAGAGATTGCGAAAGTCTAGACCAAGAAACGACTAGAATAAATAGGAGCTGTTTTTTTTTTAAGAAGTCAGATAGCAGTCTGTTGTAGGTGGGAAAAATTACCGTGGAAACAGTTTCTCAACAAATCATCACAGTAACTGCTTTCGTAAACTTGTTCACAAGACGATCTAGAAAATACATCTAGCTGTGTTGTTATCCTTTTGGAAACTGGGAGTAAACATAACATATTTGCTATTTTGCAAGAAAATTATTGTTTTCATATATGGGGACATGGTCCAATGTTTAAAGTGGGGGTGGGGCGTATTCTCAAGACCAGCAGCTTTAGCATCACCTGGGAACTCATTCATGTGGAAAATACTCAAGCCCCATCCTGGACTGACTGAGCCAGAAGCTCCTGAAGGCAGAGACCAGCAGCCTGGGCTTTAACAAGACCTGCAAGGGGTTCTGGGGTGCTCTCACATATCAGAATCACTGCTCTGAAACGGGTTGGCAAACTTTTCCTAAAAGCCAGAGAGAAATATTAACAGTTTTTGCAGGCCAACAGGCAATCCTGAGGTTACTGGGTGGATATGCATAAATTTCCCAGTCACTCTGCTGTACAGCAGAAACTGATACGGGATATAAAGCAACTATACTCCAACTTTAAAAAAGGATTTTAGAAAAGCAGGATTATAAGTTTATCTCTCCTGCACTAAGAGGACAGTATAAGAACCTATAGGAAAAACATAACCATATACAAACGAGTATTATCAGCACATACTGTGTACCTGCCAGCCTCCATGCTGGCCAATGCAAGGAACACAGAAGAAGTACATTTGCACCTGCCTCACTGCATGTGTCCAGAACCACATCTCTCACTTTTCTGTGTTATCTCAGCTCGCTGTCACTAACAGGCCTATGAAATATTAACATTCTCATTTTACAAGTGTGGCAACTGAGGCTCAGAAGAGCAAACAACACTCCCAGTGAATTTCTGAGTGGCACCACCCACTTTGGCCTTCAGGATTCTGATACCCATTAAACCACACTGCCTCTCAGAATGAGTCACGGACCTCAGGGCTTGTCATCTAATCGGAGGGCAAAGATCAAGAGACATAAAACTCTTAGGGAACAATAAAGAGCAAGATTTAAAGAGTAAACAGAGTCTGCATATTAGAGTCTCTTTCAGTCTTGACCTCAAAACTCACAATTCAGAGAGGAAGTGTGGTCAGCAGAATGCTGTCTCCTCCCCCACAAAGACATCCACCTCCTAATGCCTGGAGGGGGTGGGCAGTAGGGTGTGCTACCATCTGAGGTTGCAGATGGAATTAAAGTTGTTAATCAGCTCAGCTGAGCAGGGAGGCTTATCTGGGATCATCCCGGTCGGGCTCCCCCGATGTAATCACAGGAGGAGGGAAGAGGCAGTGTTGCTGGGGACTGCACCATGAGCCGCTCCCCAACCCCCAAAGCTAGAACCCCCAGTTTGATGATACTCGGGGGCCGGTCCTTTGGGAAGTGATTAGGTTTAGATGTGGTCAGGGGGACAGGGCCTCAAGATAGGATTAGTGTCCTTATACTAATAAAAAGACACCAGAGAGCCCACCAGCTCTAGCACACCTACAGTCTCCATCTCTCTCTCTACCACGTGCGGAGATGATTGTCTGCAAGCCAGGAAGGGAGCCTTCACGAGAACATGAGCACGCCAGCGCCCTCACCTTGGCCTTCTAGGCTCCAGAATTGTGAGACAATGTCTGAGGTTTAAGCCCCCCAGCCCGTGACACTGTTAAGGCACCCCCAGGCAGATGAAGACGGTGACGGAGCGTGAGAAAGCCTGCACCAGCCATGGCTGGCTCTGAACATGGAAGGAGGCCATGAGTGGAGGAACGAAGGGGCCTCTAGAAGCCAGAAAGGGCAGGGAAACCTCCCTCCCTCCGGGAAGGAAGCCAGCTCACACCGTGATTTCAGCCTGGTGAGATCAGCTTGGACTCTTGATCTCCAGAGCTGGAAGATAAATCATTGTCATTTTAAGGCACCCTGTGGTAATTACAGTGGCCACGGGACACTAATACAAGAGAGTGAAAGGAGGCCAGTACCGTGTCAGGTCCTGGCTAGATGGGGAAGGCTGGGCAGGCCTGGGACAGGAGAGCGTGTGGACAGACCAGGATCAGGGCCACTTGGGACACAGTGTGCTAGGACACAGACATGGAGGTGACATGCTCCTGCAGCAGGAGGCACCGGCCAGCCTGGGAGAGTCCTCAGGTCGGATGGGGCCAACCCACCACCAACCATGAAACTTGGCAGAGAAGTCCCTCTGGCACATAAATTAAGGAACATGAGACAGGAAAAAGTATTCGGCAGTGTGAGGCATCAATACTAAATCATCTTCAATGTTCTTCTAATAGTGCATAAAATGAGCGTTCTTCCTACCTGCCTAAGGAAATCAACTCTGAATATTATTGGAAGGATAGATGCTGAAGTTCCAATACTTTGGCCACCTGATGCAAAGAGCCGACTCGCTGGAAAAGACCCTGATGCTGGGAAAGATTGAGGGCAGGAGGAGAAGAGGATGACAGAGGATGAGATGGTTGGATGACATCATCGACTCAATGGACATGAATTTGAGCAGATTCTGGGAGACAGTGAAGGACAGGGAAGCCTGGCGTGCTGCAGTTCATGGGGTCACAAAGAGTTGGACAGGGCTTAGTGACTGAACAACAACAAGGATAATCAAACCACTACAGTGACTCCTCTTGGAACTGTCTTCAGAGCCAGAAGGACAGTGGTTACAACGCTCCTAACCGAATCGTCGCCAGCAGCTCAAACCCTTACTGAATCTGCCTGGCTTACTTCTGACATCTAGTTCTAAAACGGTTGAATCTATCCTTAAATTCCCCCACTAAATATATAATCAAGAAAATGTGCTAGAGAAGAGATCCAAAATGCTGTGAACTATGTCAGCAGCTCACATGAGAAGGTACAGGGTTTCCTCGGGTGACTGTTTTGAAGGAGACAACACTTGCTCTGAAATAAAGATTCCAGGATCAGTACGCTGGCTTTAAAAAAAAAAAAAAAATTGAGACTCACAGCCTTATAATAACTCAAACTTGGCATGATGTAAAGATGGGTAAAAGGCGACAAAAATAGAGGCCCATCCTGCAAGTTCAGGCTGACGGTCAGCCTGCTCTGTGCAATGCTTCAGAAAGAACAGGCTGGAACGCAGAATGCCATGTCGAAATTCCAGGCAAATGCCTCAACCTCCTGAAGCCTCAGTTTCCCCTCCGACCAAGTGGCAAAATGCCATTTCAAGCAGATGGAAGAGCGTGTGCTGAGGAAAGAGGACACGTGGGATGTGGGGGCACACAGCGAGCTGCGTGCCCACAAAGAAGGGCACGGAGAGGCAGGAGGGACTCTGCACGGGTATCTAGGGTCCAGGGGATGCCAGGAGCTGGGATCGTGTCTGGTCTCCTGCTGTGTTGACTGGGCTGAGGCTCAAGGTGGGGGCAGGTTCAGGGAGGCCGTGGCAGTTTCATAGGCAAATGAATTTGGAAAAGGTTAAGACCAGTTCCCCCTCACAATCCACTCTAGCATGTTACCCTTTTTGGCTAGTTTTCCAGGAAGAGAAACCTGTCACCTGTGCTTTTGTCCAATTTCCCTAAAATTTTTGGAGCCCACAGAAGCACGTTCTTCCTCATCTGTCTCAAGCTCTGGAACTTCACGAACATCAGTGTGGACACACTGCAGAGTTGTGAGCACAGAAGCGACATCACCGAGTCGTGTTTTATAAAATGACTCTGGGGGGGCAGGTAGAGAAATGAGGTTTAAGGCATGTGTTCCGCAGTACAGGTCAGAAAGGCGGATCAGCCACCAGTGGTGTTCAATTCGTACAGGCAGCTTCCAGACGCCAAAGTGCACACACCTTCCCCTCCTAACGCTTGTTTGCTGAAAAGCTGCCCTGCCGGGCCCTGGGCCAGCCTCGGGAGCCACGGGAAGTCCTTCCTCGAGGCGGGCAGCGGCCACGCAGACAACGTGTGCACGTGACTTCCTATTATTTCTGATCAGAACAACTTCTCAATACAGGACTTCAAGGTCATTTTTGAACCTGATCAGACTATGAAATATCCCTTTTACACAAGCTTTAAATGACTAACTCAAAGTGAACACAATAAACAAAAAATCTCAAGGTACTTTTTGCAATCTGCTGTTTGTCAAAGAAATTGACATCCATCTCTTAGTGGTTTCTTGACTCTGGAAGAAAGCCTGCCAGCGTCAACAGTGGCAGCCTCGCAGCAGAGGGACCACTGATCACAGCCCTGCAGGCAGGAAGCTGAGCTCCAAAAGCATCCAGAGAACACCTGCAACCTTTGCCCTCAGCATCCTCTTTGTAAAACGAGGACCATGTGTTGCAAAGGTAAGTATAAAGGTATAGAACCCCAAGGTACACAGAAACGTTCAAAAACATAAGATGATCATTATTCTCTTTGTCTACTCCCCACTTTATCCAGGAAAAGCGCTTTGTTCGGGGGTGACCACCTTTTTGGATATTGAAACCCTTGTTTCAGCAAATGTCAGGGCTCTATTAAGTGGAGGAAGCTTTATACTCGTGTCTTTGATATTTACTTTAAAATAGAAAAAAATTAATAAAAATTTCCCGACATGTTTACTTCCAGTTAGGTGTTAGTCACTGAAAACGCCACTTCCTTCTTTCATAATATCAGGGGTTGTCAGGTAATCAGTTAATATCTACGTACAGGCAAGCTAAGCACGGTGGTAGTTTTGTTTTTCTTTTGTTGCTTGTTTTTAAAAAGCTGTAGAGGATAAACAACAAGGTCCCATTGTATAAAAGTGAAAGTATACATTCAATATCCTGTGACAAATCATAATGGAAAAAAACAGAAAAGAATGTGTAAGCTGTGGTACGTGTACACAATGGAGTATTACTCAGCCATTAAAAACACGTTCAAATCAGTTCTAGTGAGGTGCATGAGACTGGAGCCCATTATACAGAGTGAAGTAAGCCAGAAGGAGAAACACCGAAACAGTGTACTAACACATATGTATGGTATTTAGTTAATCAGTAAAGATAACCCTGTACGCGAGACATCAGAAGAGACACAGATAAATAGAACAGTATTATGGACTCTATGGGAGAGGGCGAGGGTGGGATGATAAGGGAGAATGGCATTGAAGCATGTAAATTATCATACGTGAAATGAATCGCCAGCCCAGGTTCGACGCATGATACAGGGTGCTCAGGGCTGGTGCACCGGGATGACCCAGTGGGATGGGATGGGAGGGAGGTGGGAGGGGGGTTTTGGAAGGGGAAAACATGTACACCCACGGTGGATTCATGTCAATGTATGGCAAAACAAATACAATACTGTAAAGTTAAAAAATAGATAAATAAACTAATTAAAAAAAAAAAGAATGCGTATATATGTATACTTGAATCACTTTGCTGCACAGAATCTAACACAACATTGTTATCAACTATACTTCAATAAAATAAATTTAAAAAGACAGCTGTAGGGGAGACTGTGAGGATCTAGACAGGGGTTTCTCAAGCTTGCATTACTGACATTTGGAGCCACATAATTCTTTGCTGGGGGCTGTCCTGTGTGTCACAAGACCTTCAGCAGCATCCCTGGCCTCTAACATTAGGTACCAGTAGCTAGTGTGCATGCACGAAAACACACACACACACACATTCTTTAGTTGTCAATGCATGTGTGTTGTGTTGATGGTGGCGAACCACACTGGCTGAGAACCACTGATTCGCATCCGAACCTAAATGCACTATTTAGGAGACAAGGAAGCCAGGGCTAAAAGACGCCAAGTGCTTGGTCCAGGGCACAGCAGCCCCGCGCCACAAACTCCGGGCCCAAAAAGCTTTCCAGTTTAGTGGGGGACCAGCTCAGTGGGGAACCTAACTCCCAGCTCTTCTTGGCTTTCCTAAACTTATTTCACATTCATTTGGCACTTGTCATAAACAATTAATACCTGTCTAATCATCTTAACATCAATATAATTACAACATATTAAGTATGCAAAATAAAGGGAGGAGAAATATCTATAAAGTCAAAACTCTGCAACATTCATTTTTGGCCTATTTTCCCCAAATATTTTTTCCTATGGATATGCTTTTCTCCCCATCTTGGTAAATTTTTAATTTTTTCTTTATCCTTGATGTCACGACAGGAGGACATGTCTTCAGATATGCACACATATCCACCCATACATAAATACATGTACATGTGGATATTAGTACACATAAATTTATATAAAACTTGTTTCCCTGAGAATTCAGTGGACTCTCTAAATCTGAGATCTGAAATCTTTCTTTAGTTCCAGGGACTTTTTTTCAGCTCTCAATTAAAAAAAATTCCCCCCTTTCTACTCTCTTTTCCCTCTTCTGGAGCTCCTTTCAGGTGGATGCTAATATTGACTCCTCTGAATCTATTCTCATTGGCTCTTAATTTTTATTTCACAGTGTCCATCTGTTCAGCATCTTGTGTTCACACAACATGGGGCCCCACTAATTCCTTCTTCCTATGTGTGTAGCTTGCCATTTATTGAATTTTAGTTTTCATTTCAGCAAGTTGTTTTTTTTTTTTTTTAAATCTCCAAGCCTTTTACCGGTTCTTTTTCACTAGTACTTGCCCATTTCAACAATTTCATAACCTCCCTAGTCCCTTGAAGGATCCAAATCATTCATTCTTACTGAAAAGTCTTGCTTTGATTGCCTTATTAAATCTGTTTCTTCAAGTATGAGTTTTTCAGTTTCTTCATTTGGGGGCTCTTCAACTGTGAGGCTATTCTTGATACTATCTGAGCGAGTGAGATTTTCATTTTGATGAAGTCTATCCATTTTTTTTCTTCTTTGTTTATAGCTTTCTTTGTCCTACCCAAGAAACTTTTGCCTACCCCAGGTTGCAAAGATACCCTCCTGTATTCTTCGAGAAGTTTCGTAGGTTTAGCTTTTACATTTAAATCTGTGATCCATTTCAAATTAATATTTTGGGTAAGGGATGGGAGAGCGTCATGGCTCCCTGGTTCCCATGTAGATATTTGGCTGTTGCAGCAGCATTTGTTAAATTTTAGAATCAGCTTGTCAGTTCCCCTGCTGACGTTTTGATCAGGATTATGTTGAACAGTAACATCAATTTGGGAAGCAATGACATCTTAACAATATTGTCTTCCAACCCACACACACACCATATACCTCTTCATTTATTTAGGTCTTCTCTAGTTTCTGTCAGCAGCGTTTTATAGTTTTCAATGTCAGTTCCTTATGCATCTTTTGTTAAATCTGTTCCTAAATATACTTGGCTATTCTTAACTGCAGCATCATCTTTAAAGCTGAAATCTCCTACTACTCTTCACTGTCTTGGTCTGCACCGCCCTCCCTGGAGGAGAGAGAGCAGCTAATAGAGTTGTGCTCACACGACAGAGGACTCTCTCTCTTTTTTTAATGTCTTTATGGCAGTGTGTACATGTCCATCCCAAACTCCCTAACTGTCTCTTCCCCCATCTGCCTCCTCTGGTAACCATAAGTTTGTTCTCTGAGTCTGTGAGTCTGTTTTAAAGGTTACTCTTGAATAAGGTGGGGATTAATCAGGGTATAATTTCTGTGGTTCCTCCATATCCTCAGATTCAACCAACCATGGACCTTATTCATATCTGCTACTGAAAAACATCCACGTGTAGGTGGACCCGCGCAGTTCAAAACAGCATTGTGCAAGAGTCACTTGCATTTGAGCTGAGGGACAGGGGTGTTAAGTGGGACCTACAAGGGTCACCTGCATTTGAGCTGGGGGATGGGGCTATTGCGTGGGACCTGTGAGGGTCACCTGCATTTGAGCTGGGGGACGGGGGTGTCACGTGGGACCTGCAAGGGTCACCTGCATTTGAGCTAGGGGACGGGGGTACCGTGTGGGACCTGCAAGGGTCACCTGCATTTGAGTTGGAGGACGGGGGTGTTATGTGGGACCTGTGCTTCCAGAAGGTCTCACAACTCTTCTCCTGACACCACACTACCAGCAGCACTCCCTGCCCTCTGCTCCAGTCACCGTCTCCCCTGAAGGGAGGGACCACGACGGTGAAGGGCACAACGTGGTGCTCCCGGGGGCATAGCCCAGGCCCCTCCCCTCCCAGGCCACCGCCTGTAGGCACCCCCAGGGTACCTGCCACCCTCAGCAGCGGTGTTTGTCTCCCACCAGCCAGCCCTTCTCTCTGCCCGCCATCAGCCCTGCTCCAGCCTCCTCAGGATTCCTCACAACTGCTGGTCCTCCGAGGCTGCTATTTTCTCCTGAGTCACTTAATGGCTTAACTTCATAGTCACTTAATGGCTTAAAAAACATTTTCTATCATTTGTAAGGATCTGTGCAGGGAGCAGACCTGCCACATACGTGCAGCCCGTCACTTTTAGGTCAAAAGTTCCATGTTTTTTTATTTTTAGCTGTAATAAAGTCTAGATTAAATATTACTACAGTCAAATTAGTTGATTATGCTTTCTTATTTATTTTCTTTCCAGACAAGACAGGTAAGAGAGAAAATGGAAAGGGCATCTGGCGTAATTAACAGCACAAACCAAACAACAGAGGCAGAAGTGAGTCCTCCCCCTAACCTGTCTGACAAAGCTGTTCACACAGGGCGATCACAGCAAACTCAACTGCACTTCAGAGGACAGGAAACACACACGCTCCTAAGAATGACACATCCCAGCTCACCTCTCTAACTTGTACACCCAGGAAAAGAAGTCTGGTTGATTATTCACTCACGGTAATTAACACTATGATATCCGGACTGCAAACACAAAATTGTCCACAAAGAAAACTGGGAAAGAACGCGTACTCACCCAGCCCGGAGATATTTATTGCTTTCACAGATTTCTTCATTTTGTAGAGAACCATCCGGTCCACATCCAAGGCCTAAAATACAGAGAATGTACTCATTAACGTGCGCTTGAGCTTAGATCACAGCTACAGAGAAGAGCCACATGAGAGCCACAGGGAGGCCAGTCTGGGACCACCTCCCTGGGACCAGCGCTCAGTGCGGTGGGGAGGCAGGTGGTCCCTAAAAGCCACCACCTTGCCACGCCCTCATCCACCTGAAGGCTCTGAGTTGTCTCTGATTGCCGTGCCCACTGGATGCTGGCCTCCCGCAGTGTCGCAAGTCAACCTGGACCAACTCTGCTTCCACCAACCCTCAGTTTATCCCTGTGAACCAGCCAGGGCTGGGGACATGCCAGCCTGCCAGGGTCTGGACCAACCACCACACCATAGATGTCTACAGCTCTTACGATGCCTAGCACATAGTAAGGGCTCAAATAATATTGGTTCAGTGACTAATCATACCTGGAGTTTTAATCACAAAAGACACAGGGGTAAAGTGTCCTTTTATCCCAATGAAACTGTACAGAAAAGAAAGGGGTGTCACTTTTTGCTGTGATGGGAAGGAAAAGGCATTTGTAAACCGGGACAGGGACACCAAACACACGACTTTCGTGAAGACTAAACGCACACCTGCAGGGAAGTAGCTAGCCTAATATCTGGTATACAGTAGATCATCGATAACATTTCTTGTTACTCATTTTGAGTTTGATCAAAAAAGTACAATGATGGATCATCTTACACAGAGCACACCTTTCCCCAGAGAGACAGATTCTGGATGTCCAGCCTTCCTGAATCTCCTCTTGAATCTATTTTCAACGTGAGCTCAGTTGCTCAGTCGTGTCCGACTATTGAGACCCCATGGACTGTAGCCCACCAGGCTCCTCTGTCCGTAGGATTCTTCAGGCAAGAATACTGGGGCGAGTAGCCATTCCCTTCTCCAGGGGATCTTCCTGATCCAGGGACTGAGCCCACATCTCCTGCTTGGCAGGTGGATTCTTTACCACTGAGCCACTGGGGAAGCCCTTTTCAATACCTGCTTCGTAGGTCCTAGTTCTAACGCAGCAAGGACTATTTTTTGCTGGACGCTAAAAACAGACGTGACTGCTGCTGACAATTTTACACAGAAAAGTTATCACAAGCCACCAGATATTTGACAGAGTGGTTAAATACAAAGAAAGCATGTAATAAACAAGCACTGTTTTCCAATATATTGTAGAAAAGAGTAGGTAGGGACTAATATAAGACAGTAAATAAAATTATAGAGAATTAGCTTTTATTTTCCTAGAATGTCATCTCTAATCCATTCCTGACTTTCCCTTGAGATATAAAAAGAGATTTGGAACAGCAAATAACCCATGAAAATCACTACTGAACTATCTTTCTCACAAAATCTCATCAATTTTTACTGACCACGCATGTTCCAACTCCCAGGGCCAGCAAGAAGACAGGGTTTGCTCAGGGCTGTGTCAGAAACGCTACTTCCTGAAGCTTGGACAATGGTATGTCAGAGAACACGGCTCTCACATACAAAGACACAAGTTCAACACAGGCATCAAAAGCTCTTCCAATCTCCACATAAGGGGCCACTACAAAAACACATCTGTTCTACTCAACATCTTGCCTAGTGTTTCGAGAGAATTTGGTCCTGCCTAGACTTTGGAATCACTGGAAAAGAATCTGTTGTGCCTGCATGCTCAGTTGCATCCAGCTCTTTGCAACCCCAGGGACTGTAGCCTGCCGGGCTCCTCTGTCCATGGGATTCTCCAAGTAAGAATACTGGAGTGGGTTGCCATACCCTCCTCCAGGGGATCTTCCCCACCCAGGGAGGAAACTCATGTCTCCTGCCTTGGCAGGTGGATTCTTTACCACTGCACTGTGTAGAAAAGTGTGTAGAAAAGCGTCTGACTTGCATTCAAATAATAAAACCTGCTCCTCTTTCTAAAGCTTCTCACAGACGGTAGAAGACATCAACAGCAACCTGGTCAGACTATATGGAAACACTCTAAGTCAGCCAGTCTTCTTATTAAGCCCCTCCTGTGTGGTAGGAGGTGTGAAGGTAGAAAAAGTTCTGCACAGAAGAGAGAAACACACAAGAGTCCGAGGGACCACTCCCTGCCCAGGAGGTCCTAGGACAACCTCTCAGCTCTTTGGCAAAGCTTGAACCTGCACCCTGAACTTCCATTACAATGAATTAATGAAGCTCCCATCAACCTGCTACCTTCTCTTGGCTTCCAAGTACTGTACACCTACTCCCCACCCCTCCCAGAACACTCTCCCTTCCTCCTCGTGACCTTCAGCTTCCACGCTGAATCTGGTTTGGTTGGTTTAGAGGCACCTCTTCCTCCTGAAAGTCTTCTTGGATGTGTCAGCTGGGTGCTCCTCCCAGCTTCTCCTACCGAGTTCTATGCTTAAGAACTGACTCATTGGAAAAGACCCTGATGCTGGGAAAGATTGAAGGTGGGAAGAGAAGGGGACGACAGAGGATAAGAGGTTGGATGGCATCACCGACTTGATGAACATGAGTTTGAGCAAGCTCTGGGAGTTGGTGATGGACAGGGAGGCCTGGTGTGCTGCAGTCCATCGGGTCGCAAAGAGTTGGACGCAACTAAGTAACTGAAATGACAATTTACTGAGCACCTACCACAAGCTGAATATGAGCTACATTGTATAGATACGATGGTGTGCAAAACAGGACCTGCCCCTGCCTTCATGGAGTTTACAATCTAGCAACTCAATGCCTGAAATAAACACAAATTAACTGTGACCACAGCCAGGGGTCCAGGACTGAGCTTGACCTGCTTTTCTACTTGTCCAGCTCCGCCTCGAGACGGATGCTGTCTCGTAGGGTACCTACCAGGGCCAAGTGTCTGCTAAGCATGGAAATGTGGCTCATGGCACACCTTAAAGTGATGCTGTTTTGGACAAACTAGGTTAAGTAAAATATAAATAAAACTAATTCTACTGTTTTTTTTACATTCCTCATGTTCTCTTCTAAGGACAGACAAGGGGCAGCCACTGTAGTCTTCTTGGCAGAGGGCAGAGGGGAGGAGTAGGTCATGCGGACCCAGTGAGAACATGGATCTGGGCAGGCAGGGGAGTGGATTCAGGGAAAGCCCACCCAAAGGTGGGGGACTGGCTGGCCCCACAGTGGGAAGGTCGAGGCAGGGCAGCAGACACACTGGAAAGGTCTGGGAGTGGCCACCGAGATCTACTCTCAACCAGGCTTCAACTCTCCAGCTGCTGGTCCTCCGAGAGAGTAATCTGTCCACCGGGCTTTGGCTCGATCACGCTGAGAAAAACGGGAACTTCAGTGTGGAAGGCTGACAGCAGAGGAAACGAGCTTTATCACAAAGTTAAACTCTGACAATCTCCTCCCAGGTTATACTGTGGGACACACCCCTCCCTGATCATTCAAAGTCTTGTAAAGATATGCCGTCCCATGGAATCCTCGCCTTGTCATTAAAGGGCCGCGCTGTTTCCTGAACTCAGGAAAGAGCAGATAAGCAGTAACGGCTGCTTTTCCAGTCTGTTAGGAAGAGCCTGCAAGTAAAGGTGAGGTGGGCGGTAGAGGTAATTTTTAATTAAAATTATAACAGGGAAATGCAATTACCGCCCCTCTCAAAAACACACTCCTCATTATGGTGCATATTTACAGATAATTAAGGTTGAATTTAGTCAGAAGTTCAAGTGATGGAAGACTTGAGTGCTGGAAAAAGCCTCTGTCATTTATATATAAAAACAGCACAGGAATCTTAGAACAAAAATACTAAAAATTTGAGAGTTTCAAGGAACCAAAAGCTTCTACCAATTGGGCTGAGATTTCTAACCAGATCACATCCTCACCCACACCCTGCCCTCTCTAAAATCTACCTGAGCTCAGGAAAAGAGAAAAAAAAGCTGTAATTACAACCAGAATTTGCATGTAAAAACTATAAACAAGCAAAAATCTAATAGACAATACGGCCCTAAGCAGGCACCGTGCAACAGCCTACATCTGGCCAAAGCTCATTAATTCTGAGAAGCCGGACCACAGCTGACCTTTAGTTTATAAAGCAAATTTCACAGAGTAAATTTATCACATAAACAAGGGTGTGGGGATGTGTCTCAGATATTTCAGAGGAAAATAAACAACTGTCTACAGCCACTTTTAAGGCCTTTCTTTTGAGCCTCTAAACTGTTGTATTAATAGCCACAGTTCTTATTTATTCACGGAAGCAGCTCTCCTCTGAGTCCACGGCTGGTCCAGGGCTGTGTGCAACATGGGAAAGGACATCTTCCCGGGAGGACGCACACACCTCTCCTTTTCAGACCCATGCTGTCCAAGACGGCAGCCGCTAGCCACAGACGAATATTTAGAGTAAAATTACAGAGTCAGCTTCTCAGCCTCGCTCCCTTTTCTCTGGAGCTCCGGTCGTGGACCAGAGACCATTTCCAAGCAGGTTGCCCTTGATGCTTCTCCTCTTTTCTGAGGGTCCCTCTGTGTGCCACCCTCCAGGGCTGCCCCATAAAACACTGGGAGCACTTAGGGGCCCACACCCTCTTCCCTCAGTGAGCTTGACACCAACACCACCATGTGACACGCCTGTCTCCCCTGTTCCCAGGGCCCTACGGGGACCTCCATTCTGGCATGAAGCCACCCTCGTCCTGATGCTGGACTGTGGGACCACGCCTCAAGGTGGTCTGAGGTGAGCCTCGGGCATCTGGGGTCGACAGGCATGTCTACCCCTCAGTCTATTTACAGGCAGCCATGAGCCAAGGGTCTGTCCAATCTATGTGATGATCGGATGATGGGGGATACTAACTCTGAACCCCCATTAAAAGAAAGGTTCATACAGCAACTATACTTCAATAAAATAAAAGAATAAGAAAAAAAAAAGGGAGAGCAAAAGAGAGAAATGTCATCCCTCCCAGAAGGAATTCCACTCTTCTCATTAGTAGACCTGCATCACCAAAAAACCATAAAGAAGGCTGAGCACTGAAGAACTGATGCTTTTGAACTGCGGTGCTGGAGAACACCCTTAAGCGCCCCTTGGACAGCAAGGAGATCAAACCAGTCAATCCTAAAGGAAATCAACCCTGAATGTTCATGGGAAGGGCTAATGGTGAAGCTGAAGCTCCAATACCTTGGCCACCTGATGCGAAGAACCGACTCACTGGAAAAAGACCCTGATGCGGGGAAAGACTGAAGGCAAAAAGAGAAGAGGACGGCAGAGGATGAGATGATTAGTTAGCATCACCGACTCAATGGACATGAATCCGAGTAAACTCCAGGAGATAGTGAAGGATAAGGGAGTCTGGCATGCTGCAGTTCATGGGGTCACAAAGAGTTGGACATGACTTAAGAGACTGAACAGCAACAACAAAACCAAAAGAACTATTTCATCATCATTATTATATTCTGATTTTCATTAATAAAAAAATTTTGTGGAAATTTATTTTATCTCTTATTATCTAAGCATGTACACAGTTTCCTCAATTTTGCCTCTGGGGCTGAAAAGCCTGAAATATTTACTATCTGGCCCTTTACAGATAAACTCTGCTGACCTCTGACCTGCGGATCCACAGAAACGTTTCTCCAGCACCGTCAGGCGCCCTGCTGCTCCTGCCCTGACCTGGAGGGGTCGGCACAGGGCCAGCTTGGTCCCCAGCTCCCTAAGGCCACAACTGGAGCCAGCAAGGGTAGCAATAGCCTGGCCTATTGTTGGAACCCAGAGATGCTGCCCTGGAGGACAGCGGACCACAGGCCTCCCCAATCGGGCCACAATCCAAGCCTGACCCATCTCCCTCATTCCTTTCAAGAACCAATTGGAGAGGAAATGACAGATTTGAAGGACAGAAGACCAAATAGCAAAACAAAACAACGCGCAGACCTGTGCCCTAAGGACAGCTTTGCCCAGAAAGGGTTGTACAGACATTGAGACGGCAGCTTTGCCTCATTGCATGTTTGATCTGACTTCTGAAGTCACGGAGAACATTAATGACAGTGTCAAATATTTCCAGAAGCCTTTTGGGAAGCACAGAAATGCACTGTGGCCTGCAGTCTCGGTTTAAAGGAAGAGCAATAATGGATTGCCCTCCTCCTGGGAATAAAGCAGAGGCCAGTAGAATAGCAGGTGTCATGAAGAATAAAGATCAAATAAATAGCCAAGCTGGATCACAGCTGTGTGCAACGTGTGCATGAGGACAAACCAGAAGGTCGAACTTTGGTGTTGCCTAATAAAATCAAAGTTACTCACAGTATGTGAATATCTGCATTGGAAGATACGTATAAAGATGTTCGTGGCACGCTTCCAAGGAGCTGAAAACTGGGCAAAACCAAATGCCTATCAATGGGAAAATGGACGAACTGTCGTATATACATACAACAGAATGCTACAGAGCGATGGAAAAGATCAATCTTTGCCCACCCAGAACACAAATGAAAATTCACAGAAATATTAAAGAAGCAATTTGCAAAAGTAAACATGCAATATAATACCATAAAAAAATTTTTAGGTAGGCAAAATTAGACTGTGTTCAGAGATTTAGACTATGTTTAAGGGTGTAGATATTACTTAGAAAAAATGGGAAAGAGCCACAAATGCCCAACTATGGGGGTAACCACACACACGACAGTGCCCTCCTAGGATCCGAGTCTAGACTTGTTAGGATGACTGATGCCAACTGGGTCACACAACTGAAGCCATGAAATGGAAAAGAACACAGACCATGTACAAAGACCCGGGATAACAAAGGAGAGCCTTGAGGCACGTAAGACTGAAGGACCAAGTATCCACAGGCTCCCCATGGACCCTCTCCTTGGAAAGCCAGCCCCCAACACGAGCCTTATCAGAATCACTAAGGCAGAGAAATGGAAACAGATGATGTGAACCCAGCTTTATAAAAGTGCTCCTCATCCTGATTTTTACTAGGGGGCGGGTTCTGGGAGATCTGAGGAGCTAAAAGGGAAAGGCGAATTTTGGAAAGAGAGCTACAACCCACCAGAAGCAAAGAAGGCACCCCCAGTCTCCCTGGCCCTGGTGCCCTGTTCCTAGACAGATGAGGGGCAGGGGGAAGGCCTGGCCCGGGTCCCCCAACACCTCCCACAGTGCTCTGCTCACAAACAGAAGGGACCTTATCCCAGAAGATGCCAGCACACCCCTGCAGGAAGTGGGGTGGGGAACAGGCATGGACCTGGCACCGCACGCCTGGCCATGCAGAAAAAGCAGCAGGGGAGGCTAGGAGTGAGGTCAGCCTAGGGGCACAGGAGCAAGCCACACGAACACATGCTGGTAACACAAACGGGGCAGGGGGCACTGGAGATGTTTTCTTCTTTCCGGGCCCCATGTGCAGACAAGGAGCACAAAGTAAGACTCTGTTCTGTAAGCTAAGGAGAAAGCTTCCAGAACTGTGCCCCCAGCTCCGTGTGCTGACAGTTTGGTGCCCAGAGTTCCAGAGTGGCCAGGGGAGCTTAGCAAGCTTCTACATGCACCTTTCCTAACGTTGGGAAATCATCGCTCTTGCACCCTGCTCCCTGGGCTTTGTTTTAAGCCCCTTCCTCTAAGCTCATCCAGGTGCATGGGCACACCTGTGCAGCCTAAAGCTGGGCACACCTGCCCAGACCACTGGTGTAACCAGTCTGGGGTTCCAGAATCTTCCAAGAGCCGAGGAGAGGTAGGCAGGGCCTGAAGGCAGGTGGCGGGCTTGCCTAGTTCCACCATCAACTCCGGGCTTTTCCAGGGGAAGTTCAGAGAGAGGACCGCTATCTGGCTGTGTCTTGATCTTCCACTTCTCGGTTCCTGTTTCCCATCCCAAAGGCCTGGCACCCTGCCCTGTGATGAGGCAGGAAGGAGGGAGGAGGGAAACCCAGAAGGAGGAAGGAAGGAACCAGCTGGCTTGTTGAGGCCCCAGAGCCGCCTGCCGCACACAGAGCCACCCTTGCAGCAGCGCAGCAGCGGGAGTTTTCCGGGGGGAAAAGGAGGTGAAAATGCAAATCAGTTCACATGCTCCCTGGACTCCTGTTGCACAGCCCAGCCCCGCGGGTGGGTCACGTGGCTGGTCACAGCTGGGATGGACCCAGGGCTGCACAGGGCCTGGTGGCTGCTCCGGAGGGCCCGGCCCCGGTCCACTTAGGGTGAGAACAAGGGCGGCCAAGGGAGCCAACTACTGGGAGCCCACGCCCCCCACAGATGGCATGGAGGATACCTAGCCCCCCAGGACCCTGCACTCACAGCCTGGGTCTGGATGGGCTTGTTCCCCAGGGTGCTCCACCCCAGAACCTAAGGGTGGTCGTCTGTAAGGAGTGATGGACAGAGCTTGGACAAACACTGGGCAGATGCTCGTGTAAGGGGTGAAGTTGAGGTGCCCGGGGCATGAGGGCATCAAGCCTGCCCACAGCCCTGGTGCTCCAAATGGGGCTCCTGATGCCAGGAAACCTACAGGTGGGTCTACACCAGGGGCTCCCTGCTCCCTGCTCCGTTTAATCTCAGGAGTATGCAGAACCCTTCAGGGGTGTGAGAACTGAAAAGAGGGCGCGGGGGGAATTCAACATCAGCACCTCCAGCCTGGAACACAGCAGGGCTGCTTTACAGACGAGGCATCAGATGAGTTCATCCAAAGAACAGGAACCTCTGCTAAACACACACACCGTGGAAGATGGCTTCCACTGCATTGGAAAGCTAACTGAACCCAGTTGGGAGCAACGCAGTGACCAGAGAGGAGGACCGCCGGGGGACAGAGGGCCTCACCCCTTCTTCCTCCCTCTGAACCACTCCGCCCCCAGAAGGCACCCTTTCACCCAGGAAGCAGGGGGAAACTGGGGAGTGGAGACCGTGGCTTGGACAGAAACGTGGGACCGGCCACGTCAGGGAGGACAGAAAGGTGAGGTTTCAGAGGAGCCAGCAGCTCGGCAGGAAGAGGCGGCCACAGAGTCAGGCAAGCTGGCGGGATGCGAGCTGGCGGGATGTGGCTGGACCGGGGGTGGGGACGGGCAGTCAAAGGCAAGAGCAGCTGTCAGAGGGCTGAGATGGCTGCTGGGGGTCTCAAAGGCTGTTTATTTTCAGCATCTGGGGATGTGAGTGTTTCTCCACAAGGAAGGGCTTCAGACTATTCGTTTTTACTTTCTTTGTTCTCTATCCAAAGAAAACTAAACCCCAGCTGACAGAGTCAGAGGGAGAGCAGGGGACGGGTTCCCACAGCCCAGGGGAGAGGCCCCCTCCCGCCTGCAGGACCCTCGGTCAGTCCTCATTCTCCTCTCCACCCCCAACTCACCCCCCAACCTGCCCCACTCAGGACACACGCCCGCTGCAGCTGCCATTCCAGATGATATAAAAGTAGATATCCTACATTTCTTGAACCAGAATGCTATCTGCTTTTAAAGCTAACATGAGAAGTATTTACTATCCCTCAAAAAAGCAAAGATACAAAATGTGTATTGTTTCTCAAGAAACCTGCGGAAGCTGCAAGAGTCGATAGACGTTATGCTCATAGAAGCTGAGCAGCCCAGTCTACAGTTATTACAGGGACAGGAATGATGGATTGTGCAAAACCAAGGGTGGGCACAATGGCCGGGAAAAGGCACGGGCAGGCTCTCTCAGCTACTCGTATCGTGGCTCGAGACAAGTCACTTCTCCTCTGAGGTCCCAGACAAAACAGTCAATGAAACTACTGTCTTTAAGGCAGTGTGCATTTCAGCTATCTATCTTTCCAAGGAGGGACTATCAGTTCAGTTCAGTCGCGTCTGACTCTTTGCGACCCCATGAGTCGCAGCACGCCAGGCCTCCCTGTCCATCACCAACTCCCGGAGTTTACCCAAACTCACGTCCATCGAGTCGGTGATGCCATCCAGCCATCTCATCCTTTGTCGTCCCCTTCTCCTCCTGCCCTCAATCCTTCCCAGCATCAGGGTCTTTTCAAATGAGTCAGCTCTTCACATCAGGTGGCCAAAGTATTGGAGTTTCAGCTTCAACATCAGTCCTTCCAATGAACACCCAGGACTGATCTCCTTTAGGATGGACTGGTTGGATCTCCTTGCAGTCCAAGGGACTCTCAAGGGTCTTCTCCAACACCACAGTTCAAAAGCATCAATTCTTCCATGCTCAGCTTTCTTCACAGTCCAACTCTCACACCCATACATGACCACTGGAAAAACCATAGCCTTGACTAGACGGACCTTTGTTGACAAAGTAATGTCTCTGCTTTTTAATATGCTATCTAGGTTGGTCATAACTTTCCTTCCAAGGAGGGACTATAAGTGCATTCAAATGCACCTGACGTAATGGATTAATTTTCCAGGGTAACTGAGAATCCTGCCCAAGGATCTCAACAGAATCAATCGATCATTAATACTGTGAATAATCAATCCTATTCCAAATGTACAAACAAATCCTTGGTAAGAGCAAAACTTAATTTTTAACTAAAAATGTCGCATTTCCCTGGCTTGGACTCCTCAAGAGAGAGAGAAACGTCAAGTGTGTGTCAGCACAACTTACCAGAAGGTCAAGGTACCAACATGGAGATGTCGGCCAGCAGTCACCTTAGGGGTAGCGGTATTAATAAATCTCACACCTGCATGAGCCCTCAGTTTTTCAAGTACCTTCCAAAGGCCTTTAAGATCAACTCCTCTAGGGTCACTCGCTCCTCAATTACCTAAACTCCAAAGCAGTTTCAACACTATAGCCTCAGGCATCTGTCTGCCTCCCTGCCCACAGGCAACAGCACCTCCAGTCAGCATCTGTGCAGGGAATGTTACCAGCTGAGGACAGCTCTCCTCCCAGCCCTTCCCTGAGGGCCATGTTCTATGGGCCACATGAAAACATCTCCCTGTCGGTACATGCCAAGCATACAGTCTGGCTCATTATAAAACACTGATGAGAGAAATTCAGTGAACTAGACAGGTTAATTAATGTAAAAAAAAAAAAAGTTAAGCAAAGGAGAAAATGAGAGATGCTGGCTCGCACTTCCTGTTCTTCAAGTCCCTCAGTTCAGCCCAAGCCCATCTGTGGTCCTGTCAGGTCAGCCTTCCTTCCTGCCGGTTCCCTCACTGGACCTGCCATGGTTAATCCCTCAGCTACAGCTTACTGCTTTCCAACCGTGTCTGGGAGCTATTTGTGGACTCTGTTTAGACAAAAACACACCACACTGCATTTCTCCTCAGGGGACCAGGCTATGTCCCCACATCCTTTTAGACCAGCTGTGGGATGAGGAAACACTTCACACATCCTAAAGCATGTTAAATGATTAAGACTGAGGCCATGACCGTTGCACAGGGCCCTGGGTCTGACATCCCCAGAGTCAGGTGTGGCACTGGGAGTTTCCAGGACTCCAGGGTTCTAGAAACGAGGATGCAATGAGACTGCCTGGCATTTCCTGCGCCTTCCCCTGACCAACCATAGAGTCTGTGGTCAAACACCAGCGGCTGAATTACGAGGAACAATCACCATGTGTGCAGCATACCCTGCAGATTACAGAATGCTAGTCAACAAACCTTAAATGCCCACTGTGTCTGGCAGCAAGCTAAATGCTAGAAGTGATGAGGATGGATGGAGGTTCAGCCCCAAGGAGAGACCACATGTACCATTTCAGCTTCAAGCCTGGAGGTAGTTAATGTAGGTGTTACTTCCCTCATTTTACAGATAGTGAAAGTTTGAAGGCGGGAGGAGAAGGGGAAGACAGAGGATGAGATGGTTGGATGGCATCACCGACTCAATGGACATGAGTTTGGGCAAACTCTGGAAGATGGTAAAGGACAGGGAAGCCTGGAGTGCTGCAGTCCATGGGGTCACAAAGAGTTGGACATGCTGAGTTAATGACCAACAGCAGACAGTGAAACTGAGGCTGAGGAGATGAAGTACATTTCTTCTGTAAGGAAACAGCACAGACGGCAGGAGCTGTAACTGGGGTGTGACCCCCCAGCTCCTGCCTTCCCTCCCCCACGGCGCCCAGCCTGACGTGCCCACACTCCCTTCACAGACCCCACATAGAACCAGCCCAAACGAGACGCCAGAGGTTGGCAGAGGGGTTTCCAGGGTGCCTCCTCTGTGACCAGGGCCCCTGGGGAGGTCCTGGCTACCTCTGAAGGAGCAAGGCAGCCAATTCCACTCAGCCCTCAGGGGCAGGCCGCCGGCAGGACTCAGCACACCCATGGCACCCACTCTCTGGGCCCCATGGCACCACTGGTGCTGCCCCACCCCGCAAAAGCCCGATGGGCAGGCACGTGACACCTGTCATTTCCTCCCAGGTATTCTCCCCGTGACCTCAGCAAGGCGCTTCCGGGGCACACTGCCGGCGGGCCCCCGGAGAATGCGCGTGGCAGACAAAGCCGACGACATCCCCGCAAACCCCTCCCCATCTGAGCACAAGGCGAGCCTGAATGTGTGGTTCAAGTATATAACTACGAAACCCTATAGACGTCACAACCATCACAGACATGAAAATTGCTACGTGCGGAAAGCTCTGCCACCCACTTTGGAGACCCAGGGGCAGATGGAGTAGACAGAGAGAGGGTTAAGGGTGAGGGTGAAGCCACAGACCTGCTGTGCAGGCCAAGTTCATGCTAGGTTCACTCCACATTTAAGGTGCTCTTAGAGCAGGGTGTTGAGCCCAAAACCTCACAGCAGAAGAACAAGGCATTAGGCCCCCATCGGCCATAAAGAGGGAAGAAACCTGGGTCACGCAGGACACCCCGGGGCCAACCTGGCTCCACCACTGACTGTCTGTGTGGCCTTGGCCAACGGTCAACTTCTCAGCCCCAGCCTGGGCTGGCTCATCAGAGAACTTGCCACTGTCCACAGGAATGCTAGCGTGGAGTTTTTTCTAGACTTAAATTCCAGGAGTCTATGCCTCTACGCACATGGGAGTGGATAGATTACAAAGAACGGCATTATTTAACACAAACTTCATCCCTGGATTCAGGGTCCCTGACCATAAGGGACTTCCAATCTAACTGAAATACACAACCTACACGTCAAAGGATCCAGGAAAATTCACCAAGTAACTGACCAGTAGACATCGGGGGATGTTATGGCTAGAAACAGAGAGAGTGAATGCCAGGGAAACAGCAAATTCCCATACCTGCCAATCACCCGCATCTGACGCCTTCTGCTCAGTGTGCCATGAATTCTCCTGGAAACCCTCTGA
The DNA here is from genome assembly GCA_024291935.2 of Okapia johnstoni. Classification (NCBI taxonomy): domain Eukaryota; kingdom Metazoa; phylum Chordata; class Mammalia; order Artiodactyla; family Giraffidae; genus Okapia; species Okapia johnstoni. The sequence goes on along the minus strand of CM044306.1, from coordinate 52,871,150 downwards.
GCTAGGGGCATTATCCTTGTTTCAGAGAAGAAGAAACTGAGGCTCAAACAGTTAGCTCTCACTGGGTCACCTAGCAAGTAGGTGGCAGAAGTCATCAAGAGTCACACCCTGGACTGTGACGCCACAGCCCACGGTCTAACATTTCCTCATATTTGAAAACTAAGAATTCTACATAAATTGATTATCTGGGGGGAAAAAATAACATGGAAGTACCAAAAGTTTTTTTTTAAACTAAAAAAAAAGTTTTAGTTTTAAAACTTCAAAAAATAAACTTATAAAAATTTTTTAAAAAGTTAAAAAAAAAAAAAAACTTATCTTAGTTGGAAATCCCAGAGAAGCAAATTTTCTATTGTCCTGTTTTCTTAAATAGAGAATGGAGCACAATTCTGCTTAATTCTCAGGCTTGCTGGGAGCACCAAAGACCGCCTGGCCTGTAACACCTGGATGGTCCGTGTGGGAAGCAGGACCACCGGGCACCACGCCGCAGCCCCGCCCATGCGCCACGTCCTCTCTGCCCTCAGCTGCCATCCTCGGCCCTCTTGGCCAGCCTAGACTCCAGGGCGGCTGAGCCAAGGCCTATTCTGTTGACTTCCAGTTCCTGGACCTGTTTCAGGTGGCCAGGGTTGCTAAGTGTCTGACCCCTAGATACGTGGGGCAAGGGCGGGGGGAGGGGGGGGGGGGGTCAGGGGGGGGGGGGGGGGGGGGTGGGGGGGGGGGGGGGGGGGGGGGGGGGGGGGGGGGGGGGGGGGGGGGGGGGGGGGGGGGGGGGGGGGGGGGGGGGGGGGGGGGGGGGGGGGGGGGGGGGGGGGGGGGGGGGGGGGGGGGGGGGGGGGGGGGGGGGGGGGGGGGGGGGGGGGGGGGGGGGGGGGGGGGGGGGGGGGGGGGGGGGGGGGGGGGGGGGGGGGGGGGGGGGGGGGGGGGGGGGGGGGGGGGGGGGGGGGGGGGGGGGGGGGGGGGGGGGGGGGGGGGGGGGGGGGGGGGGGGGGGGGGGGGGGGGGGGGGGGGGGGGGGGGGGGGGGGGGGGGGGGGGGGGGGGGGGGGGGGGGGGGGGGGTGGGGCTGTGTGGGGGGGGGTGCGCTCCCTTAAAGACCCTTCTCACAGAAAGTAAAAGTGAAGTCGCTCAGTCATGTCCAACTCTTTGCAACCCCATGGACTGTAGCCCACCAGGCTCCTCCGTCCATGGGATTCTCCAGGCCAGAATACTGGAGTGGGTTGCCATTTCCTTCTCCAGGGGATCTTCCCAACCCAGGGATCGAACCTGGGTCTCCTGCATTGCAAACAGATACTTTTACTGTCTGAGCCACCAGGGAAGCAGCCAGCAAACCCACAGAAGCACACGAATCAAAAAGCAACAGTAGCACCTGAGGAATAAGGTCCCTGAGGCTGATGTTCTATCAGGTAGGCAAATGGCTAAACCATCAATCACCTGGAGCAGAAGGGGACAGGGGACCACCTGAGACTCGCCACGTGAGGTACCTGGTGATATGGAACTGTGCGGAGGTGGTGCCTCTCCCCCAAAGCACGAGGTGGTGGTGAAAGTCACTTGGTCCGGTCCAACTCTTTGCAACTGCTTGAACTGTCCCCCACCAGGCTCCTCTGTCCATGGAATTCTCCAGGCCAGAATACTGGACTGGGTAGCCGTTCCCTTCTCCACGGGATCTTCCCAACCCAGGGATCGAACCCAGGTCTCTTGCATGGCAGGCAGATTCTTATACCGTCTGAGCCACCAGGGAAGCTCAAAGCACAAAGAGATCTCCCCCAGCTGACAGTCGAGACTTCAGCCTCATCAAGGCTCCCAGCGGCTACCTCCTCAACACCCGGCCCCTGCAGCCTGTGCCGTCAAAACTCGGGAACAGACGAACTGCTGCCAGGCAAAGAGCTGTCTCCTCAATAAAACCCCCCACTGGCTGACGGTTCTGCACACACCGCTTACACACCAGGCCTTTCCGGGGACAAGCATTTCCCACGCAGGGGTGCCATGGTGGCTGAATGACTGGGATGTGGAGGAAGGATCAAGAACATGGGGGACGGAGGAGCGAGGAAGCCACACTATACTGACGATTACTGAACTGAAGGCGTTTTCGTTTTTTTAAAAGAATTCTAGACCCAGGATGAAACCTTACACACAGCTGAAGGATTAAAAGTTTTACACCGCTCCCCTGCTCAGCAGCATCTGGGTTACTGAAAAGATATGTGCACCTCGAACGGTGGTTAAGTCTGCCTATGCTAAATGAGCAGGGAGGGTGAGCTGCAGAGAGGTACAGAGAATCCCATCCAATTTTTTTGCTCATAAATAGCAAGTGTTGTCCAAAGTCAAGCAGTTTCTGAGGAGCACACCCACAGCCCCTAGTCCAGAGCTCCATCCTGGCCCCAGGACACAACCCTGTGGTCCTTTCACTAAACTTAAATAACCATCTCCTCCACACACTACTTCGGAGAAGGCAATGGCACCCCACTCCAGTACTCTTGCCTGGAAAATCCCATTGACGGAGGAGCCTGGTGGGCTGCCATCTATGGGGTCGCCCAGAGTCGGACACGACTAAAGCGACTTAGCAGCAGCAGCCACACACTACTTGTATTAATAAGTTCCATCAGAGAGTCAAAGGTGGGGCTCACTCTTCTTGCACCTGGGCCCCAACCACCAATATTTATTGCGACCCCAGTCACGTCTCCAGCTTTGTTCAGAGCACCAGGGAACTGACGGCAAACAGAAACGAAGTCTCTGGACTTTTCCCGGTGGTCCAATGGTTAGGAATCCACCAGCCAATGCAGGGTACATGTTCAATTCCTGGTCTGGGAACTAAGGTCCCGCGTGCCTCAGGGCAGCTAAGCTTATGCACCACAAAAATGGAAGCCTGTGCTCCTAGAGCCCGGGTGCTCTGCAACAAGAGAAGCCATCGACGCGAGGCCAGCGCACCGTAAGTAGAGAGTAGCCCCCACTCATGACAACTACAGAAAACCCATGCGCAGCAGCAAAGATCCAACACAGCCAAAAATAAATAAGTAAAAATCAGAGAACAAGAAGCAAAGTCTCTGCGCCCATGGAGGGTCCAGAGTCACCCCAGTAGACATAGACAGTGATACACACAGGCATGACGCGTCAGACAGAGACAACTGCAAAGTAAGAGCATCACCGGACTCCCCAAGGCAGGGCCTCCTGTGTCTTCGGCTCAGTGCTGGTGCACAGCTCCCCAGGAATACACGACAGTGAAGAGCGGTGCGTCCAGACAGGGAAGTCAGGAAGACGCGATACTTGAGCAACACGTGAAAAAAGACGTAGCAACTGCGTTACAGGAGGTACCTGCCGTTACTTTAAGAAATGCCCCAATATAAATGTATGGCTCATCTTTTAGGGCTTGTGTATAAAGAATGCTCCACACTGAAGCATGGTGAGTGACCGAGCAGGCCCAGGATACACTGACTGGTCCTGCAGGCCAGCTCTGGTTCAGGCAGTACCATCACCCCCACACGAGATGTCAAGGAGTAGCAGCAGCACAACTACCCCAGAGTCATCAAAGGATCTAGAAAAAAACACCCTCCCCAACAGAGGCAGTACTAGTCTTTCTCAGACCAGAATCTTTTGTCTGGGAGGATTCCTGTTCTTTGTGTGAAAATCAACCCTAGTTCCCGGAATCTCTATTAATTACAATAATAACATCATCACCACCTAAGTACTGAATCCTGACCACAGCTGCACACTGGAAGAGGCATGTAACACGCATTATGACACCTGGGCCTCCTGATAGTCTGCAGTGAAAGAAAGTGAAAGGGAAGTCGCTCAGATGTGTCCGACTCTTTGTGACCCCAAGGACTGCAGCCCGCCAGGATGCATCTTCCATCCGTGGGATTCTCTAGGCAAGGATACTGGAGTGGGTTGCCGTTTCCTTCTCCAGGGGATCTTCCCCACCAAGGAATTGAACCCAGGTCTCCCACACTGCAGACAGACTCTTTACCATCTAAGCCACCAGGGAAGCCCGACAGTCTGCAGACTGGGAGACAGAGGAAACTGCCCCGGCCACACCTGCAATGAGAGGTAGAAGCTGACATCCTTCCTGGGCCTGTATGTTTCATGTCTTGACCTTCTACATCACAGTCAAGTGTCCACTTGAAGTCCAGCTCCTTCTTCTTTTTCAAGACTGCCTTGGCTATTCGGGGTCTTTTATGTTTCCATACAAATTGTGAATTTTTTTGTTCCAGTTCTGTGAAAAATACCAATCCAAGAACATGGTGTATCTCTCCATCTGTTTGTGTCATCTTTGATTTCTTTCATCAGTGTCTTATAGTTTTCTGCATACAGGTCTTTTGTCTCTTTAGGCAGGTCTATTCCTAGGTATTTTATTCTTTTTGCTGCAGTGGTAAATGGGGCTGTTTCGTAATAACTTCTCTTTCTGATATTTCATTGTTATTGTAGAGGAAAGCAAGGGATTTCTGGGTATTAATTTTATATCCTGCAACTTCACTATATTCATTAATTTAACTCTAGTAATTTTCTTAATCCTAATCTTAATGGCTTGTTAAAGCCTCATTAGCTTCAAATTCTTTAATGATCAACTTACATAAAAGTAAATTTTCCACTAATTTCCAAAAGCAAATTTCATATACATGTTTCATAAAAACTAACACACATGGACCACTTTTCATTTTGGGGAACAAAGTTGGCTGGCTATTTTTACCACATTATTTCCAGGTTATATCTCTCTGTCCCTTACAACTGGAGAAGGCAATGGCAACCCACTCCAGTACTCTTGCCTGGAAAATCCCATGGATGGAGGAGTCTGGTAGGCTGCAGTCCATGGGGTCGTTAAGAGTCGGACACGACTGAGCGACTTCACTTTCACTTTTCACTTTCATGCATTGGAGAAGGAAATGGCAACCCACTCCAGTGTTCTTGTCTGGAGAATCCCAGGGACGGGGGAGCCTGGTGGGCTGCTGTCTACGGGGTCGCACAGAGTTGGACACGACTGAAGTGGCTTAGCAGCAGCAGCAGTCCCATACAACTAGACTGTGAGCCTTGCAAGGTCCATGTTTATACAATTCTCAGCAGTTAGCACAGGGTACAATCAAATTGCTTGATGAGTAAATGAACAAGTGAATGAATGAATAAATACACACCAGACAGAGTCCGACACGACTGAAGCAACTTAACAGCAGCAGTAGCAGCAGAGTGACCTACCTACCCATTCATTCTGCCTCCAATTACTCCATCTATAAACATAACAAGCTTCAGTTTCTCCAAGTGGACCCTACCTCCCTGAAAAATAGAGTATATCTTTGATTCTCCACCTAACTATATCTTGAAAGTATTTTAATTAAAATTCATGTGCATGACACAGTAAGCAGATGCTTTTTAAAAAAATATCATTTCAACAGTTCCTTTTCTGATTTAGTCACATTTTCCATCTGAGTTCCTTTACCAACTGTGATTATAATTTGTGAACAAAAATGTGCATGGTAGAATTTTTCAAGGCTCACTGGGGCAAAACATTCCTGTTGATGGAAGTCAAAGTACAAACTTTTATTAATCCATGTGCCTTCTCTCCATTATACCTAAAGTCATTACTGAGGGTAGGCCAGAATAAAGAAAATACACAAGGCGGCTTATGCATCTTGTATCAGCAAAAATTTGTTTTTTATATTACTGGGCCCATACCTAATGGTCTGAATGCATGTAAAGTCTCATCTGACAATTGTTACACAATCAAAAGCTGTCTCCCCAATATCATGCTGCCCTGCAGAGGGCAATTCTCCTTCATAAAAGAGGTAGGAAAAGCAAAAGTTGAAACAGAAAAGGAAACAGAAAAACAAAAAAAAATAAAAGATAATAAGATGGTGATCAGCTGTGAATTCTCTCTTTGAATCTACCCTGGAACTACAAGGAGACACAGGCCTTTGGATCCTCTCATAACAATGATCTTTGTTATTGTTGGTTAGTTGCTAAGTCGTGTCCAACTCTTTGTAACCCCATGGACTATAGCCAGCCAGGCTCCTCTGTCCATGCGATTTCCCAGGCAAGAATATTGGAGTGGGTTGCCAATGCCCTCCTCCAGAGGATCTTCCCCACCCAGGGAACAAACCTGCATCTCCTATACTATAGGCGGATTCTTTACCACTGAGCCACTGGGGAAGGCCAACAGTGATCTAGCCACCAGCTATTCTCTCCAAAGGCTTCAAACAGAAGGCTCAGAAAACAGAAGCCAGGCTCCGTTCAACACAAGATGTTCATTCCAGGTCAAGCTGCAAGACCGTCAAGCACCCATCACCACCAGACTGGACACAGCTGCTACAGAGCTGGGACTGGTCACCATCTGTAGCATCCAACCTCCTGAGATCTGATCCTCCCAGAAGGAAAGACTTAGAAAAGCAGATCTCCAGAGGTTACTGTAAAACCTTAGTGTATTGATTCAGCAAACATATTTACCTTGCCTGACCCATGTGCTGGCACTGGGTTACGTGCTGGAAGAGCACTTGACAGTCTCAACCAGGGACTGAGCCTGCACTTCCCAAGATCCAGGCCAGAGCAGATTTTATTTGTAAACCACCAAAACAGGCTCCCATGAGATCCCAGCCCAAACAGAACGCCCATCACTACTGTCTGGCCAAAAAAATAACGTTCATTCCAGCAGAGAGCACAGACCTCTCACCTCACTTCCAAGACAGGAAACACACACACACTAAACACCTGTGAAATACCCATTGTACCTTCATCTGCTTTGTTTCATACGAAGAAACCAGGGCTAAACAAGATAAACCACCTTGCCCAGAAGTACAGAGCTAACAGCAGAATCAGGCTTAAAATTCACAGGTGTCTGTCCAGTAACAAAGTTCTCGATCTGTCTAATAGGCGGCCTGAAACATTAAACTTATTTGGACCCGAACACATGCCACCAGGGAATCCTGTGTCTGCCAGCCCTCAACCCTGTTTGTGCCTGTTGAGCTCATTCTTTGAGGCCTTTCTCTCGTCTCCCTTTCCGTGTTTTAGCAGGGTGTCTGGCATGATGTAGGTGCTTAGTTAATGTTGACTGTGTCCACAATGGGAAAATTAGGGGACACTTTCCCGTGAAGGCATGAGCATTTACTTAAATCAGTTTCATTTTCAAGTATGTATGTATATAGCCAACTCCAACTGTGTATAAGGAACTCATAATCAAACCGTAGCTTAGCATACACAGTGGCAATAGGTGATGGCTTACCGGAAAACCTTTCACTGAAAACTATTAGGCAAGTAAAGAATGTTTTACATGCCAACGGTTCAACCCAAATTCTACAGTATCAACATCGCTGCTTAATACTGATAAAATATGCTCCTGCACACATGCTGACAGAGACATAGAAAAACAAAGTTACGTTTACTAAAGAGGGAAAAGGGGTGGAGGAGGGATGAAGTAGAAGTTTGGGACTAGCAGATATACGAACTACTATATACAGAATAGATAAACAAGGTCCTACTGTATAGCACAGAGAATTATATTCAATATCTTGTAATAAACCATAATGGAAGAGAAAAAAATAAAAAAATGAAGTACAGCTAATCTTCAAATCTCAATATGACACAAAATCTGTGCTTACCCTACACATAAGGCTTCCATACCAAAGGGTAGTCACAGCATTAAAAATGTAATAGAACTCACCACTTTTTAACAAGCTAAAAAAGGAAAACCATATGGTCATTTCAATCGATGCAGAAAAAGCATCTGACAAAATTAGACACCCATTCATGTCAGAAAATCCTCAGCAAACTAGAAATAGAAGAGAACCTGATAATGGGCTTACAGAAGACACCTACGGCTATGTCATGTTTTACAGTGAAAGAATGAATGCTTTCCCCTTAAGATCAGGAACAAGGCAAAGATGTCCACTCCCCACCCCCCCCCATGACGGCTTGACATTGTACCGAAGCACCCTGGAGTGCAGTAAAGCAGGAAAAAAATAAGACAAACAGTAAAGGAAGAGGGTAACACTTGTTATTCACAGATGACATGATCATCTGTGCAGAAAATGCTAAGGAACCTACAAAAAAGCTACAAGAACCACCAATACGTTAGTCTGAAACAGGAGGAAACTTTTGGGGAGGTGATAGAAGTTGTTTTACATCGTAATTGTGGTGACGATTACATGACTATCTGTCAGCATTCACTGAATTGTACTCTTAAAGGTGGTACATTTTACTACATGTAAATCACATCACGATAAAGAAGGGGACCACGTGGCTGCTGCTTGGAGGATGGGTGTTGACAAAGACCTGGAACTACCACGGAACTGCACACGTGGAACCACAAGGTAGACACAGGATGCCATACCCCAACTGGGACCTCCTCGGCCTTACCGCTTGCTTTCACTTGGGAATAGGTGTAAGACCCCTTTCAAACTCGATCTGACCGTCCACCTGTTCTCAGGACAACCACTCCTCAAGTCAAAGGCAGAATGCTGGGTGCCTGCCTACTGTGTGTGCTACGTGCTCTTCACCAGAAGATCAAGACTGGCTCCCATCCCTCCTGGAGGCTCAGAATCCAGCATTCCAGTCACACAGCAGACAGAACAATCGGGGACTTCCTAAACAGCAGAAGGAAGCAGAAGCATCCTCATCTTTCCAAAGACATCGCCTTTCAATCCAAAATTCACAGTAAAGTAAGAAAGGTCTCAATCTAGCCCCAAGACATGACGCTTGGTTAAGGTTTCTCCGTTTTCACGTTTGAAAAGCCAAAGCCAGAAAGCAATATTAACGATCAAAGCATGTACAAAACAGGGATTTCCCCCCACTTTTTTTTTTAAGAAGATTCTACCCATACAAGCCAGAAATTTGGGTGTTTTCCTGACTTCCCACCCCTCCCTCAGCCCCCGCAGCCACGAGGTCAGAGACTTGTCCCTCTTGTCTGTTTCCTCCCCATCCCCTGGCTCCAGGCCAGGCTCAGACCTCATCCTCTTCTCTCACCAGCCTCTCCCTGGCCTGCCAGCCTGTCTCCCTGCTTCCAGCCTCAGAGGGCTCTTTCTGACTCAGACCTTGCTGTGTCCCTGTCCTTTCACTCAAAAGCTGGCCACACCTCCCTACACAAACAGGATAAAGTCTAAGCTCTTCAGCTTAAGGCAGAACTTTAAATGAGAGATAAATCAGAAGTCAACACATTCTCAGAAGCAAATAAACACTTTATCTGACACAGGAAAGGATCCTTGAAAGAAAAGCAAGAGGAAAAAGGATTTTAATTCTGCTGGAAATAAATTATAATTCCAAATTTTACAGGCAGGGCATTTAAAAAAAAGTAAAATGTATCATGTAACTCTCATAGCTACATATACATACAGAATAATGGGGTAATGGGTTGCCTTTATTTTTTTATTCTATCAATCTTTATGCTTCCCTTTACCTCTCTAGTGAAAAGTCTTCCTATTTTTATAGATACTGAATTAAGATTTTTTAAGTGCAGATAATTATAAAAGTAAATGAAATTCAAGCTCTTTATATCAGTACTAAGGCAGTTTTAATTTTATTAATCTTCATATCATAAAAGTAAGGTATCAAACTATACCCCAAAGAAGGTCATTTAGTATTCTGCACAGCACAAGGTTAAAGGACAGAAAAGAATAACACAGGGAGAAATGAGAACATGCCAGGAGTTTAAGAGGATCAGCACTTTAATGCAATCCTTTGAAGGTCTTGATCGACTTAATACATCCGAGTGCCCTGAAATCATGATCTTCACTTCATAGCACTTGATTAAGCTTGAGCTTATGAGAATTCCTAAACTGTCTTCATCCTGTCCCAATTTAAGAAGAAACTCAGGCCCACCAAGACCCTCCCTCATCTCACCAGGGAAGCAAGAGCCGCCAGGGGTACAGACAGCTGCCCCCTGGGCCCCCTAAGCCTCCCAGGACTTGACAAGCTTCCAGCCCTGCAGTTCTGGGCGCAGCACTCATAACACCCAGGAGCCGCCCTGCGCACTGGAGGGGTTCAGGAGCATCCCTGACCTCCACCCACTGGACACCAGCAGCGCCCCTCCCCTCCCCCGCTGAAGCCATCCAGCACATCTCTAGATGTTGCCAAAAGTCCCCTAGGAGGCAAACCTGCCCAGGCTGAGCAGCTCTGTGCCAGCCTAATCCGACCACCCTCACCGTTCACGGGAGGGCATCATCAGCCCCCATTCTGCACCCCATGCCGGGTACCCCACCACCACAGCCACCCTCGGGGTTCAGAGTTTCTGACAAAACAGCCTGACTGGCTCCTCACACATTGCCACCAGCCCCTGGGTCCAGCCCCACATCACAGCGGCCAGCCCCTCCCACACCAGTGCCCACTCCTCCCATCTAAACCCAGCCAGCCCCCCAACTCTGGCCCTCTCCACAGCTCAAGTTCAGCCTCTCCTATTGTTTTTTGGTATTATTTCACCACCTAATGTATTGAGCTCTCCAATCAGCCTGCCAGAAGGCCTCGGGCCATACAGAAGACAGCCGCTTCGTGATGATTTAAAACATCCGGCCTCTGTTAGAAGGAGGAAGGCCAATAATAAAAAAAACCTGGAATAGCAGCAGTTCATGGTAAAATCAGACTATCCAAGGGAAGGGCCGGCTGACTGCACACTGTGTGTGCTCTGTCTGCCCTGAGAGGCCGTCCCCATGTCTCTAATTCTCTCAACAACGCTCTGCAAGCAACTCGGTCCAGGGTACCGGGCACAGGCTCCACCACGGCCTCCATGGTGGACAAGAAGTCGGGCCATCCACTTGGTTCAAAAGGTCACCTGATGCAGTCAGGTTCAAACTCCAGGCCCCGTATCTAATTCCATTAATCCCGTCACCAGTCACCCTGCAGCCAGCCACACATAGGTCCCTGCCTACAACACAAGGAGGGAGATCTCAGTGGGCACAATCAGGTCAAGGCACTGAAACCCCACACGTGGAGAAGTTCAGACGGGTACACGGCAGGGAGGGCTCTCTGGAGGAAGCAGAAAAGCAGAGCTGTCTGGTGCCCGCACCATTCATCACACGGTGCACCCTTCACAACGTCCCAAAACGCCTCCCCCAGGACTTCCCCAAACAGGATGTGCTCCGTCAGTGAGTCATGAAAAATAGGGTATTTCTAGAAATCCACTGGAAGGAAGGTGTGGGAGAAAACCTCCAAAGAGAGGGAACAGAAAGACAATATGCAGGGCTAATTAAGCATTCACAAGGCCGGAAGTGGGCCCTGCTGGCCCCACCGTTGCTGGTCAGCCTTCCTCTCACTCCTTCTGCTCAACTCAAGAGTCCAACCTTCTGGTTCCTCCCGACAGACCTACCTTTCCTCCTGTGGGATCTCTCATCTAGTCCAACCCTGGGCTTGGTAACCGATTAGAGCCCCAGTTAGCTCCAGGAGCTAATCAAACGGGACGGCACCTGCCATACTGATGATCAGTGCCCGGGGGTGTCAAGTCTGTCCTCCAACTAAGGCCTCCCAGGCCCCACGGGAAGTCATCTCTGTTATCAGTGCTCTTCGAGGACACTTAACACACGTTACTTTCCATGAGTATAATTTGTGTACCATCTAACCTCCCTCTGCCAGGCTGGAATAGCAGCGCCAGCTGCCACAAGCCCTCACCACGCAACAGGCTGAGTGTTCTACAGGGGTTTTCTCACTTAATTCTCACACCAATCCTGCACCCAGGCAGCATTATGACCAGTTCTTCCATTGTATGGATTTAGGAAGCTCAAGCTTGTTAGGAAGCTGGGAGGCAGCAGAGTGTCATGACAAGAAGCACAGACTCAAAAGTCAGAGTATCTGGGGTGGAGATTCCAGCTTTGTAAGTGTCTAGCTCAATGATCTTAGGAAAGGGACCTAATCTCTGTGCCCCAGTTTCCTCCTCTTTAAACGTGGGGATGACAACAGTACCTACTACCCACACGGTTGTTGTAAGGACTAAATAGGTTTAACACACGCATTAACTGGTGAAATCAGTGGTGGAGTCCAGGTCCAAGTGGCTTCAAAGCAGAGGCTCTAATCACTGCACAGGCTCAGGGATAACATAAGCTCCTCCTAGGCACGAACCACGTCTCATCCATCTCATCATTCCTGCAAAACTACGGGTCCCAGGCCACCGTACAAGTTTTAGAAGTGTCATGTTACTAAGGGAAATCTGAAAAATTCATATGGTTTCTCTGAAAATAGCTTATCAACAGTAAAAAAACTACCAGTTCAAAAAGCAGACTAGCATCTCATCATGGTAACCCTGTAATCCTGGCAACCATTCTGAGAATGTTTATTTTGGAGGCCTTAACATTAACAAATAAATAAATTTCCATAAGGCAACAGTCCAAACCAGAAAACAGGGTGAGACAGGACAGGTGGTAACCATTGCTTCTCAATTCCTTCACCATCTGATAGACTCTTCAAAGTCCCAACATAATACCAGCCTTTGTCATAATTGTCACACAGACATCAGATTGCTGTCACCAAAGCAACTTTGGAGGTGAACCTTCAGCTCTCTTGGACAATTAATCGACTCACAGTTTTAAAGCCGTGTCTGTGAATTACTCCAAACTACTTTGGATCCACTGAGTAAAAGAAATAAGGAGCCGCACTCTCCACTCCTACTAAGCAGCAATCTGGAAACATACACGGAATCCCAGAGCCTGTCTGGAGATGGATACAGAGTGAGGCTGGGCACACGTCTAACCCTGGATCCGAACCCCCGCAGGCAAGCAGCAGCCTCAAGCCCTGTGGAACTGAGCCACTCAAACATGCTCTTACTTTTCCAGGGATCTACCCTCTAAGAATCAAGTGTCTTTGCTATAGCCAGAGAAACAAGATTTCTTTGGGGAGAAGCAGGGAGCCCTACCACACAGCTTCCAAGATCCTAGTTTCCCCTCCAAGGGATCAAACCCCGGCCCTCGGCTTGGCAAAGTCCCAACCACTGGACCGCCAAAGAATTCCCGAGAAACAAGATTTCTATGAACCAACAGCACAGCGCTCCTGGATCACGTGTTTCACTTCCTGCAATCCAAATTGTATTTGCTGGCCAGTTTTATTCATTCAACAAATGTGCACTATTAATGGACTGTGCGTCAGGCACAGGGAACAATTCTGGGTGCTGGAGATGCATCATTAACTGAGAGAGCCAGGAATCCCTGCCCCCATGGAGCTGACGATCTAATGGAAGGAAGAAGGAATTAGAAAATAAATTAAAAAGCAAGTTATGTCCTAGGTTATGAGGCGCTAAGAGCTGTGTGGGACAAGAGATGGTCAGGGGGCTGGTTTAAATGGTGGTCAGGGTAGGACGTCGAGAAGGTGATGTTTATTTAAAAGAAGTAAGAGGGTGAACCATGCGGATGAGCAGTGAGGAGAGAAGATGGTTCTGGGCAGAATGAACAGCGGGGAAAGCTTCTGAAGTAGAATCTCTGGGAGGCAGCATGGGGTGGCGGAGCAGGGTGGCGGGGTAGGGTCAGGAAGACAACACATCGTCCCTCATCAAGGGACTTTCACTCTAAAAAAAAACGAGGGAGATGCTGACCGAGCACCAGTAACTCCTTCACCAAATCACGCCTGGTGACTGGCACGTGCTCAGCAGACGGAAAGCCTGCTTTGTGACTCAAACACACGTTTATATGAAGCCCAGGCTGCGACCACACCAGATGCCCCTCAGTTCAGATCAGTCGCTCAGTCGTGTCCGACTCTTTGCAACCCCATGGACTGCAGCACGCCAGGCTTCCCTGTCCATCACCAACTCCCAGAGTTTACTCAAACTCATGTCCATTGAGTCGGCGATGTCATCCAAAAGGGGCTCAAAGTTAGAAGTGACTCCACACACATCCCAGAGCAAGAGGAGGCAGTGAGGAAGAGGGGATCACAGGTCAAGTCACGGAGCCTGAGAGCCCAGTCAGGAGACAAGGAGAGACTGTCACTTGCTTCCTGGAAGTGGCGAGTCCTGGCTGGAGGGATGGGAGGTGCAGAGTCACACCAGAAAAATCCTTCCAGCAGACGGAATGCCGCCCACCTGCCCTGCGGCTGGAAGAGGAGTTCCTCCCGCCAGACTGGTATATAAGAGGAAACAGGAAATCAGAGGCTCAGGAAAGTGTCACACAACCACAGAGCAACCTGATCTCCTCTCTGAAAACGCGTAGGTGATTGTGCTGTCAGGAGGCAGGAAGCTGACCTGTCCCCTGCCACTGGACCTAGCCAAGGACCCACCCCCCTACCTCCGCACACAATGCCCGGGCCCCACGAATCCCCATGGTCCTCTGGTCGGAGTACTGGACAGCCGGGCCTCACGGACCACATGGTCCACACTCGGAGCGTGGACAGCTGGGCCCCCACGAACCCCATGGTCCACACTTGGAGTGCAGACAGCCAGACTCCACACGGAGATCATTTTGTTCCTGCCACAGAGATGCCACTGCCTTCTCCACGTTCTAGTCATGACCCTGGTACATCTGCCTGATCTGATTGAAAGGATTCTTCCATTGATTATGAAATGCAGATGCTTTCCTGGTAATCGACCCTCAAATAGGGAGGAAAACCTACTCTCCTCCCATACCTGCCCTCGCTCCCAGCCTAGATGGGAAACAAGAAACATCCTCTTCATGCAGTAGCTCAGGAGACACGGAGACTATATTTAGCATCCTGGTTCTTGGCAGAACCCAGGTCGGTGTGCGGAAGCCGCTCTCCTTCCCCGCCACCCCTCCCCTTCACGAGGCTGTGTCTACCCAGGGAGAGCGCCCCACAATCTGGTTGTAGGACTGCCCTCTGGGGAATTGGTCCCAGCACAGATTTTTCTTGCTCGTGCTAGAGACGTCACAGGGCCAGGGCTCAGCCCACGGCTGCTGTTAAGACTTCTTCATGGGCAAACCCACTCGCTGGGGTCAGGGCTGACCCAGGCTCACAGCATCAGGCTCATCTGAGTGGTAGCGGCAGGATACCACTCACCATCACTTCTCCGCTGGGTCCCCTATAAGAAGACCCTGAGCAAGCAAGCCTATTGGCTCTCACAGGATGTATGAGTGACTTGGCGTTGCCATAGCAACTGCCTCTGCATCTTACTGTATTTATCAAACCATACTGTAATTGTTTGTTTACGCATCTGTTTACACAGATGAACCATGTGAAACTGTGAACGCCTAGAAATCCAGGATGTTCTTCACTCACATGAGTAAACGCCTAGTGCTGGAACGGGCCAGGGAGACCTTCAATGAATGATGGGGGAAAAAAGCAAACACAACCATCTCCTCTTGCAGAAATCCCCTCTATTGCAGAAATCATAAAGCTGCTCTCGACCAATGCCTTCCCATCCTCGTAGAGCAAGGCTAGGACTCTCCACTCCACATGCTCACTTCTCCCCCAGCCACATGGACAAAGAGTCCAACACTGCCCCGCCCCAAGCGAAAGAATCACCCACTGGGCACAGCCCTCCAGAGCCCTGCGCTGTTTTATCTTTCTGCACGCAACCAGTCTCCCGCCTTGGGCTCAGGCACTTAGTTCCCATTCTAGAAGAGTCTCACCTTCTGCTATCATTCATTCTCCCATTTACTCAGCACCCCCTTGGGCTCAGGTACTTAGTCCCCGTTCTAGAAGAGTCTCACCTCCTGCTATCATTCATTCTCATTTACTCAGCAAATATCCCAGAGGGCTCTTTTGTGCATTAGGCTTTGTTGCAAGCTACCTAATGCCTGATTATGCTTCCAGATCTAGCAATGGTTCAGCTCCCGCAGGAAGTACACTGGCCACCAGCCTCTCCCGCCAGGCTAGCGGCATGGTCGGGAGGGCAGGGACATCTACCTACCAGGCAGCTTGCCTCAGCGCCCAGCTCAGCAAGCGTGGGCACACGGTCCTCAGGCAGGTTAACTGCCAGATGGGGAGACACCGCTGTCAGGGCTCAGGGGAGAGCAGAGGTGAAGACAGCAGGAGCAGGGCTAATACCATTGTCATGACCACTGAGTAAAGCACGGCCCAGTGCCAACGTCCCCCACCAGGGCTGAGCGGGGTTCACCAGGCACATGGGGCCCGATCCCCACCAACTCTATTGATGGAACCCTTCTCAAACCTGTCTGGATTCTCTGTCCCTGAATTTGAGATGTAATGTAATCGCCAGGAGGAGAAAAGAAGGACTCAATGTTAAAAAGGAAAAGATAACTTTCTTCCTAAAGCAGTCCCTTGTCTCAGCGCCATGCCCCTCCCCAGCAAACTGGGCTAAAATCCCTCTTCTCTACTGAGTTATCGCACTACCCTGACCATCCACTTTCACCCTGCCCTCAATCAGGGCATTTCCACATGGAGAGAAGACAGTCAAGGCCTTTAGGAGAAAGGCACGCGCTCACTCACTCCGGAAGATGTGGAATCTTCCATCTCTGGTGCGACAACCCCATAGCCGGCTTTGGAGCTGCTGAAAATGTCAGAAATTCAGCAGGAATTGTACTTCACCATTGTGACGATAAAACAAAAATTTCAGTTATATAACACTATTGAGAAACAGTATCATTCATAATGTCTTTGTCAACCAAGCAGCATAAATTTACATACATTAGGTATCAATAGAAATCATTTGCATTTGGGCATGCCAACTCATATACACATTCTGTTGTCCCCTGGGAGTCTGAGAAACTCAGTGTTCAAATGGCACCATCATTGTCGCCTGTCTGTGTGACAACCAGATGGAAAGAGACCATTCATTTGTCGATCACAGATCAGCTCCACTCAGGAGGAAGGGCACTGCTTACTTGTCAAGCATAACAAAAATACATCCTCTAGCAGCCCCTAAATGGGCCCAGTTCTCCTTCAGCCACCAAAGTGACCTTCCCCAAAGAAAGAGATCTAAAGTCAGATATCAGAACCGCAACAAAAAGGACTGAGAAAACTGTGAAAATGTGGAATATGATTATAGACCCAAAGACTGGGTACCACATAGCTACCACCTAAAACCCTCTCTCTCTTCTCAAGGATAACCAAGTAGAGTGGGCAGGATATAAAAAAAAAACAAGAAATATGCAATGTAACTAGAATACTCACTATGACACATGAGAGAAACATATTTTTAACACTGAAGACGATATGCTTCTCTCAAAAGATACTTCATTCCAATGATGAATAATTCAAGATTGATGACATCTCCAAGGTTACAGGGCCAAAAAGTACCTCCTGTTACAGACAAGACTGGAGTTATGCCTTACAGTACCACTCAGCTCTTAAAACCTTGTATTTAAATATCCCCCCCCATGGAATTTAAATTATAATTACACCTACACTCAATGCTATCTGGGCTTCCTTCTCCAATCTTTCTGCTATCATCTGCTTATTATGAATAAACAGTACCTTTTTCTGGAACAGCTAATACCACTAGTATTAATAGTAACGGGTACTATTAGCTCTCTTCTGACATAAGGTGCAAATATTTCTAAATTATCTGTCCTCTCTAGCCATTTCTAAAGACAGTAACAGCAAATGATACATGTACATCATTCTGAATCTCTTTTAAAATAGACTGAACGAAGAAGCTTCTAAGCATATAGAATCTGTGCATAAATACTGTACCGATATCTTTTTTTTTTAACTCAATAAAACGATAACTGAGCAGGTATTCAGTTGCTCTGGGAAACAGAAAGATCCCTCAGTGACAAGAGCTGTGAGATCTCGGCTCAATTCTCAGGGCTACCACTGACTATCTTCTTTTATGAAGCCACGAGACGCCTGGGAGGCTGTTTTCTCAGTTGTAAAATGGGCATAAAACGTGTCTAGCCCAAACCGTGTTTTGAAAAACAGTCAAGTTTAAATAAAAATATAAGCATATTATTTTTTAAAAAAAGAGCTCCTGCTCTCAGGAGTCTGCAGTTTGGTTTCAGGAAACGAGAACACAAACGCAGGAAGCAGGTCGACGGTGGGAACGCATGCCTGCTTCAGGCGAGTCACCCCTGACCGCTCCTGCAGGCGGGCCTGGGGTCGGCTCCCGCAGGACTTGGGGTGCAGAACACCAGGTCCCCCTTCCGAGGGCCCCCCCACAACGAAGGGCTGACCCTCTCCCCCCGCCCCCCTTGCCTGCCACGCCAGATGGGCTGCCTGAAGCCCAGCCCTGCTCACTTCACCCGTCTACTCAAAAGCTGTGGTGCTTTCCTGCAGCCTGGGGCAGAGAAGGTGCTTCCACAGGGAGAAGACTGCTCAGGGCGCTTGTGTGACACACAGACCACTGGACTCGACCAAAGGCTCCACACACCCCAGCACTCTGCACACTTAGTCCAGACTCTCTACACTCACAACCCATCAGTGTACCTCAGGGCACAAGCACTTGCTGCAAAGGGCCCCAGAGGAAGTATTTCAGGCTTTGCAGGCCACATCCACACAGTCTCTGTTGTACAGTCTTCAGATTGGGTTTGTTTTTTAATAATTCTTTTTAAACTGCAAATACCATTTTCATTTTAGTTTACTTTGGGTTTTGTTTTAGCTTTTTTTTTTTTTTTTTTTTGCAAACAAAAACAGGGTGGACTGTAGCTTGCCATCCTCTGTCCTGACCAAACAGGGACAACTCTGAGGACCCCGAACCCTCAGACAAGCGACCCCCTCCTGTGTCCTCCCTGATGAGATTCCTGCCCTGCAGAAGCGAGGGAGCACCAAGGAGGGAAGCACGGGCCACTCTCAGCACACACGAAGGACCCACAGCTGCTGTGGTCCACCACACTGCATGTGGCACACTTCATGTCAAGCATGAGTCATCCCACGTCTGCCCCAATGATGGATGGATGGACAGACGGACAGACAGATGGATGCCTCAATCCACGACTGACGGATGGATCAATAGATCAATGGGTGGACAGATGGATCAACCAAACCCTGAATCAATGGACGGACAGATTGATCCAAAAGTGAGTCAGAGTAACTGCTTTAAGATTTCAGAGAAGGGCTCCCCTGGTGCCTCAGTGGTGAAGAATCTGCGTGCCAATGCAAGAGACATGGTTTGATTCCTGATTCGGAGCAGTTAAGTCCATGCAGCACAACTACTGAGCCTGGAGTCGAAACTACTGAAGCCCACAGGCCCTACGGCCCTTGCTCCACAACAAGAGAAGCTTCCAAAAGGAGAAACCCACACATTACAACTAGAGTAGCCCCCACTTGCCACAACTAGAGAAAATCCCACACAGCAACAAAGACCCAGCAGAGCCAAAAAATAAAATAAAATTTAAAAATTATTTTTAAAAAAGAGAAGAAAGTTCTGATAGACGACAGATGTTAGGGAAGGTTTTACAGAATAAAATAGATATTTTTCAATGAAGAAAGTCGATATCAGGGTGTTTTAGAGGGAGGAGATTTCAGTAATTCTTATAGAGATTTACCTGTTTCCAAGGATAACATGACAATCTTGACTGTGCAAATCAAAACAAATTTATTTCTAAAAATACAGCAAGCCATTTGAAGGTCAAGATATAAAATCACAAAAACAAAGATTACCTGGGCCTTCACACTCAACAGACAATTTCTGAGAACCATGGGCTGGGAACCACCTGGGACTCTGAGGATTTAAAGAGAAGGGACACTTAACCTGAGGCATTCTCAGGGTCTGGCAGGAGGGTCCAACACGAAAACTAAGAGCAGGCCTAACTGTGGATTCCAAAGCTCCCTTGCCCCCGAGAAGGAAATGCCAAGAGACTCTGAGGTCTGACAGCAAACCGCATGCTCCTTAACAGCAGATATCTAACAGCCCTGAGGGTTGTCCTCATGAAAGCCTGCGTGACCCAGAAACCGATTCCATGTCATTCTGCCATGGCCCAAACCCCATCCTGAAGATGTCCTAAATGCCACATTCAGACCAACACCAAAGGAAGGAGCTGTTCCACATAAGTGAATTTTCTCAGTGAACTAAAAGTCATCAAAATTACACAGCAAAGCTCAAAAACCATCCTCGTGCAAACTCCCCTCAATGGATCACATGCCTCCCTGCCCATCAGGGCAGAGAGCACCGACTGGAACTCGTGTTAGACCTGCTGCTGAGCGGGGAGAGACCTCGGGGATCCCTGGAAAAGAGGTAGCCCTACACTCTGAGTGAGTCCAGTGTTCTCTCTTCCTCCCTTCCACTGGTCTCAGCTGTTGAGCACTGGTCCCTGTTATTTCTATTTCACTACCTGGCCTTTTCGAGAACCCTGAGGATGACCCTGACCTACAGAGAAACAAGATGGGTGTTCCAGGAGCTACCGACAACAGCTTTTTCTTCTGTTTACCTTCTAACACACGTCTACCACTGGCTTTAATTATTCAACCTAACAGTATGTTTTCCTTGGGAAAACCAGTAACAAATTCCTGAAACACTCATCTGCTGACACTGCTACTCCCTAAACCAAAACCTAACCAACTGTCAGAACACTCTACCAGCTCGCACTGCATCAGGGGCAGGAATAAAGCCTCGAATGCGACACCCCAGGCCTCACTGGCTTTGTGTACAGATGCTCAGGGATGCAAGGAGCTTCATAAATTAAAAAGAGCAAATAAAACAGAAGCCCTTAAGAGACTTCACATTAGCTATGACTAAAGCAACTGTGTCATAAGATCAATCAAACCTTTACTTTGCCCTGGCCATAAAGAAGAAGACGGTGCACTTCAAAAAATTAAGCTCCTTCCACACTGTTACAGAAGACAATAAATCATTTTTAAAAGACCGAACAATAAACCCAGTTCCTGGAAAACTGAGAGGAGGCAGGGTGGTAGGAAAGGAGGCCACCGTGAAACGTCATCACCAAAGAGCAGCTCCCCAGAAAAGAAAGCCGCAGACTGAAACCCCAAACTAAATCTTCCCTTGTGCATCCCCTCTGGCTGGAAAATCCGCTTTAAAAAGGACGTACAGAGCCTAGGGGTCCGGAAATACACCAAAGGAGTGCAGGCAAGAGAAGGCAGGAGAAAAAAGAAGGGAGGTGAGAACTTTCAGCTTTGGACACCGCCTAGTCGGCAGCATCAGCAACCTGGTCTCCAAGGAAGAGAAACCACAGCGTGGAGAAGGGAAGGGAAGGCAGATGGAGGTGGGGAGCCTTCTGCCTCCTTTCGATTTCCGCCGTGTACCACCCTGCCTGGTTTCTCTTCCCCATGAGAAAAGCCTGTGGCCTGGCAAGCTACTACAAGGGCAAACAAAAGCTGCAGGTTCTGACAACCCAACAGCCCAAGGAGTAAACACACCTCATTCCTACTGGCCACAAAAGAAAAACCCACATGAGAATTTACAAGATGAGAAGAAAACCAGGAAGCTCAACAGTTATCTTTGGTCAAGAAGTGAGGGGTCCCCACCATGAACAGGTCAAGGTGATACTCATAGAAAGAAGCAGCCAAAAGGCCAGGATAACCGGGAAAAACAATGGACCATACTGAGCTTGCTGCTGCAGAGACAGACAAGGCCTGGCCCTGGACTGAAAAACCCCCAGGTACCACGGCACATCCGGCCAAATGAGGCACCTATCTGCAACCAGGCGATCAACAGTTACACTCCCGCTAACAGACTTTGCAATCAGAGACCACATGGGCAAGTCCTGCTTCTTTTCACCAGAAAAGCCAGGCACAACAGAGCTGTAATCAAGAGACCAAGGCATGCACCTGGAAAGACCCTTCACTGTGAGACCAGATGGCAAAGTATAGAGAGCCCCATTTGTCCCAGACAAACTAGTGATGCACCCAAAGAAATTCCAGCCTCTGGGCCAACCACCTTATCGACTCCAGTGGTATTCTGGGGGAGGGAATGTTTAATGGGGGAGCAGAGAAAGGGATATTTTCACCTCTAACCTCTTGAAAGGTATGGATTTGAATGGCCAAGAGAAGGAAAAGGAAAGAAGGCAAGAGGCAGGTGAACTGTGTTACAGACAATGTTAAGAAATATCTCATCCACCCTCCACTTTACAACTGAGGCCACGGAGGCTGGACCAGTGAAATCAGCTGCCCAAGGCCCAACACCAGGAGAGCTATCAGATCAGGGCTAGCAGAGGAACAGACACAGTACAGGGACTGAACACTCTCCCTTCCCCTCAGAATCTCCCCCGAGTTCCCTGACTGCCAGCAGGGTACTCAGTCTGTCTAGACAAGTCACATCTGTGACCCTGCAGGGGTCACTCTCCAAGCACACATCTGCTGACTCCAGGGGGACACTGCATGGACTGGTCACTGCCTATGTGGCTCTGGAGTCCTCTACAAGCAGCTGTGACAGTGTCCTCAGCTCTGAGGGTGGGGGGATGTGTCCTTCTAACTCACTCCAAAGCAGGCAAGGTGAAGCACCTCCCCAAGGGTTAGAGTCTGACAGCCTTGCCCAGGCGACCTCACCTCAACAGCATCGACAGTGGGGACCCACCTGCAGAAGGTGGACAACTATCAACCTGCACAATTGAAGCCCAGAGAAACACCTAAAGAGGGATCTTTACCGGCAACAGAGACACCAGCAGGAGACCATCAGGGAGGCATTAAAGGACCAACAGGAAAACAGTCTTAAGCACACAGGCTGATCTCAGCGTGGCTGGAGTTCCTGGTTCCATCATCTGCTAACTGTGGGACAGGCTGGCTACCTGCAGTCATGGCACCAGTCTGAGCTTCAGTGTCTTCAACTATAAAACAGAGGTAACAGGATCTACACCAGACAAGCCAAGTGAAAGGATTCAAGCATCAAAAACTTCCATTTAAAACACAGCACAGCCCTGAACACAGAATTAGGGCTCAAAGAAATGTCAGCCATTGGTGTTAAAAAATTAAAACAACAACAAAAAAAAACTCTACTAAGATTGTGATTTCTAGGACACTAGGGAAAGAGGCCCTCAAATCCGGATTACCTGGCTAGAATCCTAAAAGCCAAGGCAATTCATCATTTGCGGGAACTGTCTTCACCAGCCAAGGCCTTTGATTGCCAGCACCTGCGTTTAAAATCATATTGACAGAGCCATCTTCAGCTGGAGCAGAGAGATGATAATCCCGTTAGTAGGGCAGGCCTCCTGCCAGGGTGTGAGCAGTGCTCGGGGCCACCGGGCTCTGCAGGGCTGAGAATGTCAGCAGAGTGGTGAAGGGAGTAAAGAGGAACCATTTGGGGGGCAACACAGACAGAGAAGGCAGAGAGGCAGCAAGCATTCCCCAGAAGCACCCACTCAAGGAAGGCAGCAGGTGCGTGGTACTAAACTGGACATAGAGAAAGAGGTCATGCCCATTAATCACAGAGGCATCAACACGGACGGCATCCTCCAGGCCAGGCTCCACAGAGGCAGCCGGCGGCTACAGGAGTGGAAACTCACGTGTCAAAATGCTTGCGTTTGAATCCTGGCTCCACCACTTCCTAGCTCTGTGCTCTTAGTAAAGTGGTTTAGGTTCCGGAGACCTTACAGGATTTTTGTAATCATTGAACAAGTTAAGAGTTAATATGTGCAAAGAATTTAAAGCAAGCCTGGCATACTGTAAGCATCCAATAAGTGCTAAAAGAGGCAAGAGAAAAGAAAAAAAAAAAAACCCAGGAACTGACAGTAACATTTCAGCTATGCTGTAGACACCCCAAACACACTCATGCAACAACAGCATCATTTCAAATGTTACCCTCACTGAGAACAAGGCAGAAGTCCAAGTCTCCCCTTTGAATTCTGGGCAGAAGGTACCTATAAACCTATCACTTCACACCCAAGCTTGCCCTTCAGAGTTAAGGACAGCAGATGACAAACCAGAAAAACAAGAAAGGTAGAAATAGAACTGAGCAGCCCAGCTCCGGGTCCTCCTAACTACAGGACTCATAGATGCAATTCATAGTGTCACTGAACTCCAAGGCATGCATGAGGGTATGAACTAACCTGGGATCACATGAGAAATTGCCAAGCCCTGACCTTGAAAAAAATGTGGAGAGCACGGCTGTCCAACCACAACTGACAGCTTTCCCCTCCACCCCCAGTTCCTCTAAGCACCTTTACTACTCGATGATTGTAACACAGGCTTGGGGTGTCACCCCTCTCTGCTGAACTCTAAGAACCAATTCATGACAATGACACTGTAATAATCACGAGGCTTGTTTAAACAACACTGTTACAGAGTCACTCACTCACTCACTCCAAAAGACAATCAACTAAAATAATCTTGTCAAGCCTGGAATTCTTAGTCTGAATTCAGAGAGCTGGGATTTGGAAAAAGAATTACATCTGTATTTCATTAGCCCCGAGCTGAAATTTAGCACTTCCCTCAATTATGAATGTAAGCAACACACCATGGTAACATCAGCAGTACCTGTGACTCCAAAGAGAAAACTTAATATAGTTTTAGAGTCGTTAAACAGCTCCCCACATCGCTTACATTCATCAAGACCTCAAAATTAAAGTATTTATTAGACCCACAACCAACCAAATCTTGATATTCAATGCATTAGTAAAGAAATATATATTAGTATGATAGATTTTTTTCAAATACTTTTCTAACTGTATTTCAATATATCTGGTCCCGTTTAAGATTCTATGTGGGGACCCTGGTAGCTCAGCTGGTAAACAATGTGCTTGCAATGCAGGAGTCCCCGCTTTGATTCCTGGGTTGGGAAGATCCCCTGGACAAGAGATAGGCTACCTACTCCGGTATTCTTGGGCTTCCCTGGTGGCTCAGACATGGTAAAGAATCCACCTGCAATGCAGGAGACCTGGATTCAATTGTATCCGATGCATTAAAACATCTTTCTGAAACATCTTCACCAGAGTTCCAGAGGGTCCACAGCACAAAAAAAGGGCTGAAGGGATAAACACTAACTGCACACAAAAGACTGAGAAAATAAGGGCTTTACGGGGAAGGAGCTGGTCCCACCTGCCTTTACATCACTGGCACCCCACAGTGACAATACATTGGTAGGTGCCCAGACGTATTTATGAATCAGGAGGCCCAACACAACCAAATACAAATGAAAACACATCCCCAGCATTCCAGCTCTGGTTCATTTATTCCACATCGTCCACATGATAAAACCATAATGTAGAAAAGTACCTGGAAGGATCCTGGCAACCACTTGAAGGCCATACGACACAGAGAAAGTATAAGCAAAGCAGGCAGGTTCCTACTGCGGCAGGAGGGGGACATGAATTCACCACCTCTTTTTTAGTGGAAAGAAGAGTGTTTGGGGAGCTGAATGGGAACAGTGTCCCAGGCACCTGACACCGTTAAGAAAGTGTCACCGGCTACATCTGCCTACAGACAAGAGGAGAGAAGCAAACACCCTGTCCACACAGCTCTGTATCCTCTCTCCCTTCTCTGATCCGTGTCTGCAGAAAACCAAATGAACGTCCAGCATTGGTTTCAACACAACTTCTAGAGCAAGCTGTGCAAGCAGCACACAACGGGCCTCGACACTAAGTAGTACCGGGGTGTCAGCTTCGCCAGGGGGACACCAGGAGGTCCACTCTTCGGGGGCCAGAGCCTGGTCTCTGCCTCCACTGGGACAGGGACCCTGTTCTGTTCACCTCGCCCCAGCACACACCAGGACTGTCAGCACAGAGGGTCTCCATCGGACTCTTGTCGCCCCCACTGCATCCACCTGCCGGGAAGACCCCCAGCCCCCACCAGTCTCCCTCTTTTCTCTCCTGCCCTGCCTGTCTATCCTGCCTGGAACAACCACCCTGAAATGTTGATAATGTAATCAGATCAAACCCTCCAACGGCTTCCCACCACATGAGAACAAAATCCAACTCCCTCCCGACATCGCCAAGGCCTCCTGTGATCTGGCCTGCCTGGCCCCCACCCTCGCCCCTCTTCTCCTCCAGGATGGCTGAGTCACCCCCATCTCGGGGCCTTTGCACAGGCTTCTTCTCCCTGCGTCCTGGGCTCTGCTCTAATGCCACCTCTTCAAAGAGGCCTCTCCTGATTTCAGTTTCCTGCTCTTCAGATCTCATTCTACTCCTGTATCCTGTGTAACTTATCACTACCTGGCATTACATTACTTTACTGCAGTGATCATCAACCACATTTAGGGGGTGGCTCTAGAAAATGCCAATGCTTCAGGGCCCACCCTAACTAATAAAGTCGGAATTTCATGGAGTGGGCCAGGCATCTATTTTACAACCTCCTACCCTCTCTGCAAGTGATTCTACTGTCAGTCATGGTGAGAACAGCATTTCTCAAACCTTAACATGTATTAAATACACCTGGGGATCTGGGAAACCATAGATTCTGATTCCAAGGCCTAAGGTGGGCTCTGACAGTCTGCGTTTCTAACAAACTTCCAGGTGATGCCGATGCTGCTATCAGTAGACCCTTCTGAGTTGCAAGCGTCTAAAAAGCATCGTCCAGCAGAACTTTCTGCAATGACGAAAATGTTCTAACCCTACACTGTGCAATGCACATGTGCTTACTGGCACTTGAAATGTGGCTGGAGCAGCTGAGAAACTGAATGCTTGATTTCAGGCTGCCATGTTGGATACTGCCTAAAATTAACCATCACTAGTCCCATCACAGAGAAAGCAATGGCAACCCACTCCAGTAGTCCTGCCTGGAAAATCCCATGGATGGAGGAGCCTGGTAGGCTGCAGTCCATGTGATCGCAAAGAGTCAGACACGACTGAGCGACTGAACAACAACAAACTGGACAGTGCAGATCTAGAATGCATGTGTTCCAAGAAGAAAGGTATCAGAGCCTGGGAATGGGGAGGGTAAGAATCAAGGATTATTCCAAATTCGTGGTCTGAACAGTGCTCTGTGGATTGGCTATGAAAATCCCACCAGAGGCCTAGATGGCCACCACCTCAGGAGTGGGTCAATATTTACCTAAGGTGGGGAGACAAATACAAAAGGATCTATTGAGACAGCTTAGTAATTAAAGCACGAGGTAACCCACAGATGACTATCTTGACTTCAAGACTCGATCCCACGTCATCACGCAAGGCCCTCCTATCCATGGCCCCAGACACACCTGACCCCTGCCATCCCTGGGCATCCAGGATTTTGGACAATCTTGTGGTCACAGCCTCACCGTGTTTTACTGCACTGATTTGTTTATAGGATGGCTGTCTCTCCCTCTCAGCTGCAAGCTGCTTCAAAGATAGAACACATTCCTCCTGGGAACTCTCTTCCCATCACCTGGCACACAGCAGCACTTACTAAATACTGAATGAGGGACAGGCCTGAAACCACACCAGGAAGGCATTAGTACTTTAACTGTTAATCACAAGAAAGAGACAAATTGAAGGGGCAGCGGGGGCGGGGGGGGGGGGGGGGTGGTGCGGAGAATGGGAATCTCATAAACAGAGATCATTCTCTCAAATCACTCCAAGATTTTCAGACGCCTATGTCTGGATTACAGAACACAGCATAAAAAGGTGGCCCTGGGACTTCCCTGATGGTCCAGTGGTTAAGAATCTGCCCTGTGCAGTGCAGGGGAGACAGGTTTGAACTCTGGCCGGGGAACAAAGATCCCACATGCCATGGAGCAACTAAGCCTCTGAGCCACAATTACTGAGCGCCCAGGCTCTGGAGGCAGCTCAATACAATCGGAGAGTTGGAGGGCCACAGCAAAGATTCCACCTGCCTCAAGTAAGACCTGACGCAGCCACATAAACAAACATATATGTCTATTTTTTTTTAAGGTGGTCCTGTCTGACCCATACAGGCTCATTTCTGAAAATAAGAATGGACTGGGCAAGTAGGTGATGTCCTTTCACTCAGTTGTGTCCGACTCTGCGACCCCATGGACTGTAGCCCACCAGGCTCCTCTGTCCGTGGGATTCTCCAGGCAAGAATACTGGAGTAGGTAGCCATTCCCTCCTCCAAGGATCTTTCCAACTCAAGAGATCAAACCTGGGTCTCCTGCATTGCAGGCAGATTCTTTATCGTCTGAGCCATCAGGGAAACCCGACAATAAATCTAAAATCCATTAATCTGCTATTTGGAAGAGGTGTTTTTCAAACAAGTCACACAGGGCTAAGGTTTAGAACCATACTCTTGCCTAAAAAGTACACAGGCTGGGTTCCCACTAATAGCTGCTGGGAGGGGCATCTGGCCCCAAGGACAGCAAGGCCCCCGGGAGTCTGGGCAGTCCAGATGCTCCTTCTCTCCCTGCAGTTAGAACCCTGTGCTTGTGACAGCAATGAGATTTCCAAGGCAACCAAGGACAACAGAGTGGAGAACTATGGCCCGGAAGGAAGCAGATTAAATTTTAATACTTACGAGTCAACATCAAATTTATTTTTAAAACTGTGTATCTGACAAAGCCAAATAAGCATGACAGAATGGCTGATGCTCTAAAGGAGGGTCTAACTACGAACATTTCACATACGTGTACAGCTTTTCCCTATTCTGAGAAGATTTCAAAGACCTCAGAGACTCAAAGAAAGTGAGACAGCAATAAAACCCCACAAACGATAGAGGGGAGGGTTTTCAGATTCAGTCACTACTGATTTTTTCCATTATTTCCAAAAACACAGGGCAGATCCCAGTTGAAGCACCAGACTTGGCTAAAACTGTGCAAAACAATTACTTCACCAAGAGATCACCAAGTGAAAATTTTAAAACACTGCTGTGCTGACCTGCTGCCAAGACAATAAACCAGTTAAAAAGCAATGGTTAACAGACATGTAGTAGCTTTCCATCCACTTACTCATTCAACCATTCCTTCCCCCTACTCTCCTAGGCCACATCAACCCACCCATGTAAATCTCATCTTGGGGCCAAATATCCCCATCAGGTTCTATGGATTAATTATAATACAAACTGTTAAAGCAGTTAGCATGTATTACACCAGTTGTCTACCAGGTACTGTGTTGTGGACTATCTCATTAAACCCTCACACCTCTCCAAGGCAGACAGGTATTGTTATCCAGACTAACATCAAGGCAAATGAGAAAACATTAGGTATCTCATCCAAGTTCACACAACTGGACGGTGGTGGAGTCTGAACTTGGACAATCTGACAAGAGTCATTTAGAGAATTCAGCCTTGCTGAAAGTAACAAACAGCAGCATCATTTTTGAAAACAGGATGGAGCCAAGTTCAAACTCTAGCTCTTCAACTTACTAGCTCTATAACCTTGAGCAAGTTAATGTCTCTAAGCCTCAACTTCCTCACTTGTAACGCGGGGATAAGGAATAAATACAACAGATGAGAGGTTCATAGTACAGGGTAGGGTAGTCCAGCTACAGGCGTGTGTATCAAAGAAAAAGTACACTTCAGTTGTAGGATGATTTTTAGCAGACATAGCCTATCCTGGAAATAACAGATACACAAAGGTTACTCGGTTCGAAATTAGTTTACTAATTCCATGACACATTTGTTTAAACATAGGACCATGGACTTGCAAATTTTATATTTATTTCTGTTAAATGAGTAACTCTGTCCCAATAACCACTGTCTGCAGGAAGAGCACATGCTTGATTATAATCAAAACATGAAGACATACTTGTCAAATAAAACTGTTCCCAACTCAGTTCTCTCATAAACGTAAGCTCACATGTAGCAGCATCTCGGTATGTGTACTGGATCTGCTTAAAGTGAGACAGACCTGTAATGAGTTTCTTTTTTTTTTTTTTGAGATTTTAACCAATTCGTGTTCTTAGACGCAACATGGAGCAAGCCTGCAGTTTAATAAAATGACCAAATCTGGTTTCTCTTTCATCCACTCAGTAACTGAGCTCTAGGGTAATCTGCCCAGCACACTAACAGAGCTTTAGGACTACACACCACAAACTAACATTAATCACGAAAGGGTATGCCGACTTTAATAGCAACTCCTATTTGCCTAGCTTTCCAACATCTGCCAGTGTTAATAATATTTAACCAACAAACTGCAGTAGTGAAAAGAAACAGAACTTTGGACACAATTAAGCCTTCTTTTTAAGGCAGGGTGTATAAAAGCTCCCTTCCCCGAAAATGTACTCAGCTACCTTTTGGGTTGCAATCAGTCCATAAACATTGTTAATGATGTATTTTCAAAACACTGCAAAAATATTTTTTCTTGCTTTTCAACCAGCACTTCTGAAGAAACTTCTGACGCTCATCCCCCATCAGCCTAATTTGAAGGCATCATTTTGAAGCCTTGCTAACAAGAGTAGAATTAAGTGATGTGGGATCACACAGCTCACTCCAAAACCTTTACATGTAGCTCTCTTCCCCCCCAAAAAAAAATGGGGGGGGGCGAGGAAAGAGGGAGAGGAGGATGCCCTTACTACACTTGAAACATTCAGAATGCCGAACCTGCTGCTTTTCATTTAGCCTATTATTGACTCTCAATGCCTACATAGGAAATTTTTTTTCATTAAGGGAAAACATTCTGGATTTTTTTTTTCCCAAGCAGTTCCTAACAGCAGCTGCTTTGTTCAAGCGGGCAAAAAACTGAATGCCATCGCTTAATTAAGCTCTTCTGGTGACCTCCCTTCACTCACTCAGGCCCAGTCCTCTCCTTCTAAAATACCTACCATACCCCATTTCAAGAATATGCCTTGACATTCTGGCAGAGAAGGTGACCATCGATTCAATAGCGGCACCATAGGGCTTGTAAACCAGTTACCTATTTAGTATATTTAGTACATACCTATTTAGTATAAATCAAGCACTTGACACACAGCTGTCTCTGACTCTCACCACCACCCTGGAAAGGATGCACTGCTCGTCCCGTCTGACAGGTAAGGGTAAATGACGGCAGAGAAGCGAGGAAAAGCCCCAAACCACAGTCAGCGGTGGCCCTAGCCTCCCAAACCCTGCCCTTCGGTAGCAGGCCGTTCTGACCGTCACCTAAGTCTGCTGGTCCTAAGTGCGCTCGCCCAGGACGTGGAGGGCTTCCTAGTTAGCAGCAGACGATGACTCTGCACCTTGCCTAAAATCAGGCCTTTTCCAGGCTGATGGGGAAGGGAGGCGTCCGGGGGGTGCGATCAGGTAAGACACACACATCCCGGGGTGGTGGGGGCTGGGGAGAGGAGGGGAGCAAAGGCCTTCGGATCAGAAGCCCGGCTCTGCGCACTCCTCCCCGGGCGCGCTGCGGGACCGGGCGGGCCCCCATGGCTAAAGGTACGCACACCTTTCCTGGGCAGCCGGGGTCCCCCGGACCGGCCCTCGAGTCCGGCAGAGCGGGGCCCCGGGCACAGAGCGCCGCGCCGGGCAGGCTGGGCATCCGGGCAATTCCCCAAGCTGGGGGGAGAGGGAGCGCCGGGGGCCCGCGGGCGAGCCGAAGACCCCGCCGCGACGGCCAAGGGGGGGCTCCCTGCTCACCACCGCCCCGACTCTCGGGCCAAAGTTGGCGGGGCGCGGGCTGGGGGGATGGGGTGTGAACCGTCCGGCCCGGGGCCCCGCGGGGGACTGGGGAGGGAACAGGCGGGGGGGTGGTCTTAAAAAGGCCCAAGGTAGCCTGGCAGCAGCAGCCTTCTCCTGGAACAAAGGGCTTCTGTTTCGGGCAGGGATCGCCCGGCCGCGTCCGGATTCCGAGGGAAAGAAACTTTTTCCCGGGATGCCGGAGCCGGGCCAGGGCGGGGGCGGGCGGGGGCGGGGCGGGGGCGGGCCGAGTTGGGGGCGCGCCGGGGCGCGGCGTTACCTGCGGCCGGGGCCGCCCCCAGCCGCCCCGCGAGGCCCGCGGGCGCCGCTCACCTCCTCGATGGCCGCCACGGTGTTCCGGCACTGCGCCGTGCGCGTGGTGAAGCTCGAGGCCGTGGGCGCCTTGTAGTCCTCATGGGTCTCGGCCACGAATTCCGACACGGAGATCTGGTCCGGCATCGCCTCGGCGCACCGGGCGGCCGGCCGCGGGGCAGCCGCCGCCTCAGCCGCTTTGCGCGGGCTCCGATCGGCCCCCCGGACGCCGCTGGCCGGCCCGCGGACAAAGGGAGGCGCGCCGGGGCGCGGGCTGCAGCCGCGAGAGCCGCACGAGCCGCCGCAGGGAGCGGGTGGGCCGCCCGCGGGGCCGGGCGGCGGGAGCAGGGGCCGCGCGCGCGCAGCCCCGCGCAGCTCGGGCGCGGCCCGTCCGTCCGTCCGTCCGCCGCTGCCGCCGCCGCCGCCTGCGCTCGCGATCAGTCCCCGAAGCGGAGGCTGTGCCGGCGGGAAGCGCCGGGCCGGCAGGATAGACCTCCCGGGCACGTCCCGGGCCCCACTCCCGCCCCGCGCCCGGACCCGCGCGCGGGGTGCTCTGGACACCTCCCGGGCGGCGCACGGCTCCCTCCTGCCCCGTTCCCGCCCCACCCCGGGAGTGGATCCCGGGAGTGGATTCCCTTCTTGGCCGTCCCGCACCCCCCGAGCCGCCGGGGATGCCCATCCGGGCGCGCGAGAAAGTGTGGGAGGAGCTCGCCCCCTACAGGACGACGCGCCCCCCGCCAGCCACTTTGGGGGTTCGGTGACGGTAATGAGAAACGACCATAGAGTCACCCAGTCCTCACAACCTTGTGAGGCAAGTAAAGAGGTGGTTATTCGTTTAACACGAAGACAGAACGGTGCTCCCGAGAGTACACTGAGTGGCCCACTGGGGTTCAGATCCAAGTCGGGGCTCTTCCTCCGAGGGCTAACAGGACCCCTGGTCAATGTCCCGGTCCGTGTTCCTGCCGTCCTGGGTCGTTCTCGGTTAGTTAGAAATAGTTTCGGGGTACTAGGCCAGGACTCCCTTTAAGCAGGTAAGAATACACTGAAATGGTGCTCCTGGGGGAAGTAGAGGGGCCCGGGGGAGGGGGGAGGGGAGTAAGAACCAGGAGAAGGAGCTTATTCTTATGATTTCAACCAGGACATGAAACAAGAGGGGGCAAAGCTTATATATAACTGGTCCAGTAAAGAGTTTGAACTAGTACAGATTTCCATTGAACAACTCTTAAGGAAACGATCATGATCATTTTTTAAAATGAGTTGGGGGGGGAATAAAAAGGGAGATTTAGGATGGACATACCACTACTATGGGCTTCCCAGGTGGGGCTCAGTGGTAAAGAATCTGCCTGCCAATGCAGAAGACTCAGGTTCAATCCCTGGGCCAGGAAAATCCTTGGAGAAGGAAATGGCAACCTACTCCAGTATTCTCGCCTGCAAAATCCCATGGACAGAGGAGCCTACTATATATAAAGTACATAACTAATAACCTACTGTACAGAGCATCGGAAACTCTTTTCAATACTCTGTAATAACCTATATGGGAATAGAATCTAAAAAAGTGGATATATGTATAATTGATACACTTTACCGTATAGCAGAAATTAACACAACATGTTAAATCAACTATACTTTAATAAGGCTTCCCTCCTGGCTCAGACAGTGAAGAATCTGCATGCAATGCAGGAGACCTGGGTTCAGTCCCTGGGTGGGGAAGATTCCCCTGGAGAAGGAAATGCTACCCACTCCAGTATTCTTGCCTGGAGAATCCCCTGTACAGAGGACCCTGGGGGGCTACAGTCCATGGGGTCGCAAAAGCATTTACAGGACTGAGCCACAACTGGGGAACTAACACTTTCATACTCTAATAAAAAAAAATTTTTTTTTAATCCAGAAGTTCTGAAGACACTGGTCAAATAAAATCCCACCCCATAACACTACACCAAGAATATGGTGTGCTTTCTGTAGCTGCCAGCAGTAAAACCAAGAGAAACTTTACAAAAACCTTTTGTGCATCGGAAAAGGAGGAAGTGTGAGAGACACTGGAAATTTAATATGTGAGACAAAGCAGTCTCCTGCCACTGTAGGACAGTGGACCAGTCAAACAGTCTTTTTAAAGCTCCCTTGTAAGAATTTGCTATATGAGGTGGCAGCATGGGTCAGACATTATGTATGGCCTTTGGTATTTTAGTAGCATTTCGTATGAAATTTTGTTTTTCTGAAATAACTGTATTAGTGAATAGCTTTTATAACTGCACCAGGCAGTAAGTGACTGTTTTTAAAGCTGTAGCATCTCTGTTTCTATCTTCTATTTATGTTTTTCACCCTTTTTGGTGTCTTTGGTAGTTTCTGCTATTTGCTCCTCTCTACAATTCAGGTTCTGTAGATATTATTTATATTAATGCACCCTCTCCTATGGGCTTTCAGGTGGCACAGTGGTAAAGAATCTACCTGCCAATGCGGGAGACTTAAGAGATGTGGGTTTAGTCCCTGGGTCTAGAAGATCTGGTGGAAGAGGAAATGGCAACCCACTCCAGTATTCTTGCCTGGGAAATCCCGTGGACAGAGGAGCCTGGCGGGCTATAGTTCATGGGATCGCAAAGAGTTCAGACACTGCTGAGCACACACATCCTCTCCTATACCAGGAAGATTCCGTTCTCTCCTAAGTAGCTTTCTAGCTACAGTTGTGTTGTTTTTCTTATCCTGGGTAAGTTTTCAAGTTTTGATTTTTAGAGGAATAGTATCTATCAGGCTATGGATTTAAGGATTTAAGAAGAGAAGAAAGTAGTGTTTTTCCTTGACAACTAGTATGGCATTAATCAGACTGATCCAAACTTCTACAAGGACCAAGTTAAGCTTTGTGTACTTCTCTATCCTCTCTTCATGTGCAATTACAACCTTCTTTTTATAATGTAATAGTGTTTTTCAGGTACAGAAACCTGTGCTGTGCTGTGCTTAGTCGCTGAGTCGCATCTGACTCTTTGCGACCCCATGGGCTGTAGCCCTCCAGACTCCTCTGTCCTTGGGGATTCTCCTGGCAAGAATACTGGAGTGGGTTGCCACGCCCTCCTCCAGGGGATCTTCCCAACCCAGGGATTGAATCCAGGTCTCCCGCATTGCGGGCGGATTCTTTACCATCTGATACACCAGGGAAGCCCCAGAAACCTGTAGTAATAAAATGGCAAAGGTGCACTGTGTTATACACAGGGATGAGAAGGCTGGGGGAAAGCAAGTCATCCTACCAAGTCCAGTGCAGAGAGAACATCCGTGATAGAACACCCAAGCAGTTCATTCCTCTAGCCATCCCTGTAAGAATCTCAGAAAACCTTGCCCAGCACAAAACCCAGAATTAAAGCAAGATCAGAACTAAACGTAGCTAATGTATCTCTGAAATTAATAGAATGTAGTTTCCAATAAATAAAAAAAATGAGAGTTGAATGTGGATCAAGAAGACATTATAGACACATGCTTTTTTTTGGCGGGGGTGGGGGATTCATGAAGAAAAGAAAAACATTCTGGGGAAACCATTACAGGCCTATACTCCCTTATCTAGAACTTTAAAATTCTGAATATCTCTGAAAAATCTAAAGTTCAGAAAGCAACTCTTTTAGTAGTAAAATTGGCCTAAAATAAATTGACGTGACTATTTACAGTCTTGCTTCATAGGAATATTTATGTTTTCCTGCAAATTATAAATATAGTTGCTTATGGAGTATGGCCCCAGACCTCACTGGGGGTGACTTAAAATATCTAGTGTATGTGCTGTATTAACTCTCTAAACTCAGACAAATTCCGTACACATCTCACCTCAGGGGTTGGCTTCAGATAGGTTGTAGGATTGTATTATTAAGAAAAGAAACATGGTGTTGCAGACTTGTCATTTCTAATGAAGAGGAAAGAAACTCTTCTCTCAAAAATGAAATTTTCAGCAGCCCTTTGAGACTGGCCAACAGCCCATTTTCCAAAGGAATTTTCTAACCCTAGTAGTTCTCAAGAACCTGAGATTTTTCACTCTGAAATCAAGGTTTAAAATACATTCTTATCTCTGAAATTTGCTTGAGGGTTGGCTGGCTTAACACAAGACTTAGCCAGTTCACTTGCTATAAACGATTAATTTGGAAATGATTATTCCTGGAAAGGAGAGATCTATGTCTTAAAAGAACTATGGTAAACTGTAATTAAATAGAAAAACAAGAAGAAACGCCCCCTGAGATGGGAACATGTAAGCTTAAGCAAAAGTTTCATTTCCATGCTTAACAATATTCACCCTCAGACAGTGTTTCTGAAGGGACCCATTTATCCGCAAAGTGAGAGAAATTTGAATACACTTACCACAGTGATCCCACCTTAGCACTTGAGGGGAAAAAATCAGCATGCAGAAACTATTTTACAAATGAAAACTTAGGTTCTGATGTCAGCTTTGCTTCTCTGTGACTTTGAATAAGTTATAATAATTAACCTCCCTGGACTCAGCCCATTTGTAAAATGAAGGAAGCTGGACGAGCTAATTTCAAAGGCTACTTCCTGAGCAGGCATCTCATGATTCCATGAGCCGTATTCTGTGTTAGTTTAGGCACCAGAGGGAATTTCTACAAGGGCTACATTGCTACTGGGGAAATCTAATCAGTGGTCCTATTCACTTGAGAATAGGCCTGTTTTAGATGACATTGGGGGCTAATTTTTGAGAATGTTGTCCTTTTGTTAAGCTGGTAGATTTAGATGGCAAATTGATTTATTCATAGCTAACTTCACCACCCTTATGGCAGAAAGTGAAGAGAAACTAAAAAGCCTCTTGATGAAAGTGAGAGAGGAGTGAAAAAGTTGGCTTAAAGCTCAACGTTCAGAAAACTAAGATCATGGCATCTGGTCCCATCACTTCGTGGGAAATAGATGGGGAAACAGTGGAAACAGTGTCAGACTTTATTTTGTGGGGCTCCAAAATCACTGCAGATGATGACTGCAGCCATGAAATTAAAAGACGCTTTCTCCTTGGAAGGAAAGTTATGACCAACCTAGATAGCATGTTAAAAAGCAGAGACATTGCTTTGCCAACAAAGGTCCGTCTAGTCAAGGCTATGGTTTTTCCAGTGGTCATGTATGGATGTGAGAGTTGGACTTTGAAGAAAGCCGAGCGCCAAAGAATTGATGCTTTTGAACTGTGGTGTTGGAGAAGACTCTTGAGAGTCCCTTGGACTGCAGGGAGAACCAACCAGTCCATCCTAAGGGAGATCAGTCCTGGGTGTTCATTGGTAGGACTGCTGTTGAAGCTGAAACTCCAATACTTTGGCCACCTCATGCGACGAGTTGACTCATTGGAAAAGACCCTGATGCTGGGAAGGATTGGGGGCAGGAGGAGAAGGGGACGACAGAGGATGAGATGGCTGAATGGCATCACCGACTCCATGGACATGAGTTTGGGTAAACTCTGGGCGTTGGTGATGGACATGGAGGCCAGGTGTGCTGTGATTCATGAGGTTGCAAAGAGTCAGACACACCTGAGCAACTGAACTGAACTGAACTTCACCAGAAGATACTTTAAGTCTGTTCATTTTTTGGTTTTGTTTTAATAAAGCTCATTTTATTTATTTATTTTTATTGGAGGATAATTGCTTTCCATTTTGTGTTGGTTTCTGCAAACATCAACATGAATCAGCCATAAGGATACATATGTTCCCTCGCTCTTGAATCTCCCTCTCACCTCCAACCCCATCCCACCCCTCTAGGTTGTCACAGAGCACCAGGTTGAGCTCCCTGTGTTATACAGCAACTTCCCATTAGCTCTCTGTTTTACACATGGTAATGTATATATTTCAGTGCTACTCTCTCAATTCGTCCCACCCTCTCCTGCCCCCACTGTGTCCATAAATCTGTTCTCTTTATCTGAGTCTCTATTCCTGCCTTCCAAATAGGTTTGTCAGTACCATTTTTCTAGATTCCGTGTACATGCATTAATATATATTTGTTTTTCTGACTTACTTCACTCTACAACAGGCTCTAGGTTCATCCACCTCACTAGAACTTACTCAAACACGTTCCTTTATATGGCTGAGTAATATTCCATTGTATACATGTACTATAGCTTCTTTATCCATTGCAAAAATCAGTTCTAGATAAATGAGGTGTCATTTACTGTGCTGCAGGCAGCTCCTGCTGACTCCAGAGAGCTGACTGTTAAATTTCCAGATGTTTTACAAACTGTAGGTTGTATCTGTGTGTTATAAATACCACTATAATGGTATACTACTCTTCCTAACTCTTCCTAACTCTACATTCTGTCAGTTTGAAATTGTCTACAATGGGACTGTTTATACCAGTGCAGGTGGTAATGTAAAAAAAAATCACAACTTGATTGTTTTGTTGATTGTCTAAGCGTAATAAAGGGGTCAAGAAAATTTTAAAAGTGCAGATTTCAAAGCTCAGAAATAGAGGGCATAATTGTCACTCCCTTTATTTATGCCTTTCGGTTGCATCACTTTGCCAGAAAAAAAGATATAAACTTAAAAGTTTGTCATGTCTGTAGCCCTTACATTATGAGTTGTGAAAATATTTGAGGTAATATTCTTCCAGTATTTGCAAACTGTCGTATGATTCAGCAAAGAGGGCACTCATCTCACTGACAGATGAGTGAAGTCACAGCAGGCATTTCATGGCTTCACTTTTATCTTAGCCATTAACATAAAAATGTCAACCAGCATTCATGTCGGAACCACACTCATTTGTTAATGACATGAGGAACTTCTCTGCCAAACTGGGTAATAATCAAGCACTTATTTGTAGTCTTATTTTGTCAGATCATGGTTGAACTGCAAACACCAAGTGTCTATGAATACAAGCGCTGGGCAAAAATCAAAAGAAGTGTTCTGTGAAAATCAGTGAACTCAATGAGCTGGTGACTTAGTGCTAAAGAACCTGCCTGCCAATGCAGGAGATGCAGGTTCGATCCCTGGGTCAGGAAGATCCCCTGGAAAAGGAAATGGCAACCCACTCCAGTATTTTTGCCTGAAGAATTTCACAAACAGAGGAGCTACAGTCCATGGTTTCACAAAAGAGTTGGACACGACTTAGCAACTAAACAACAACAAATGGAATTTATAATAAAGAGTATTATATAATTTGTTATTATTTACAAATTGGATGCTATACATCCTTTATAGGATTAAATGAAAATAAACTTATGTATGTATGCACACACAGACATTTTGCAGAGCAGGTTGTTAAACATTTACCAGCCCACTGCTGAGTGTAATTGCATCTTCCCCACCAAGAGGCAGAACATGAGACCTTCCCATTCTGAGTCATGCCAACAGGATAAAGCCCACATAGGACAGAACCTCAACAAACTGGACTACACACACAACGGCAATTTGTGTTTGTAGAAATTGTCTTAGAGTAATTAAGAAAATGCCATTTGTTGTTTTTAAGTACTTAGACCAGCATGAACCAGTGCCAACAGAGGGTGTGGTCTGTTTGAATCAAAAAGCAAAGAAAAAAACCCTTTAATTAGCTCTCTGTATGCAAATAAATTCTGCTAAAACTTTTATTAAAGAGGGCCTGCAATAATTTCTTGAGTCCAGTCGCTCTCCCACCATTTAGACTCATTCTTAGGTTTTGTGGGACACCCTCTTAGGTGGCCCAGCAGGCCATTGGTACATGATCCCTGCTCTAAAGACCTCCAGTGCTTCCCCACTGGCCACAGGATAAAGTTTAAACCCTTTAATGTGTCCCAGGCTCCTTCCTAATTCCCTTGACTGTTAACCTTCTCCCAGCCAGGTTGGCAGACTACGGCCCAGGGGCTAAAGATGGCCTGCAGCCTGACTCTGTACTGTCCCCAAGGACAGAATGGTTTGACTTTTTTTTTTTTAATTTTATTTATTTATTTGGCTGTGCTGGGTCTTTTTTTTGCTGCATATACTTTTCTTTAGTGGTGGCAAGTGGGGGCTCCTCTCTAGTTGTGATACATGGGCTTCTCATTGCAGTATCTTCTCTTGTTGCAGAGCACAGGATCTAGAGCGATTTGGGCTTCAGCAGTTGCGGTGCGTGGACTCAGGAGTTGAGGTTTCTGGGTTCTAGTGCAGAGGCTGAATAGTTGTGGTGCACAGGCTCAGTTGCCCCACGGCATATGGGATCTTCCTGGATCGGGATACAACCTGTGTCTCCTGCATTGGCAGGCAGATTTTTTTTTTTTACCACTGAGCCCCCAGGGAAGCCACTGACATTTTTTTAAATGGTTGAAAAACATCAGGAGAAGAATATTTTTTAACACATGAAAATGATATGAAACTGAAATTTGAGTGTTCAGAAAGTTTTATGAGGTGAGATGGCTGGATGGCATCAGCAATGCATTGGACGTGAACTTGGGCAAACTTTGGGAGACGGTAAGGGATAGGGAGGCCTGGAGTACTGCAGTTCGTGGGGTCTCAAAGAGTCTGACACGACTGAGTGACTGAACAAAAACCACAGTTTTATTGGCACCCAGCCACACCCACTCAATTACATATTATCCAGGGTGGTGGTGCAGTTGAGTCGTTGCAAACCACCTACCTAAAATGTTTAAGTAATTATTTGGCCCTTCACAGAGGAAGTTTGCTTACCCTGCTCCAACCTCACCAAGCTTCTCATTTTTTTCAGTCCATGGAGTCCTTTAATGAGGTGAATTAATGCAGTTCTCTGCCTGTAACCTGCTTCCTAGAAGGTCAAGTCCTAACTCGGTTAGCAAGGCCTCTCATAGCTTTCTCTTTGCTCCAGCCTTATCCCCTCCCCACTCCCCACCCCCAGGTTCTCACCACCCTGCAACCCCAACCACCTCAGGCCACACCTAACTCTCACTGTTCACTTAACATTAAGTGTTCCCTCACCCACAAGCCCCTTGGCTTGGAGCCCTCGTCTTCTGTCCATCCGACACACTTCTGGCCACCTTTCAGGGTCAAAGGCAAACCTCGCCTCCATGAAGTCTCTTTTGAACATTCTAGGCAGGGTCAGCCGTCTCTCTGTGCTTTAGACCTGTGTCCGATGCTTTTGCTAGGAAGTGAAATGAAGGGTCTGTTTCCGCGTCCTAACACCCTGGAGAAGGTCTCCAGTCCTTCCTCTCTCCTGCGCTCCCCACCACCCTCTCTCCTCTCACTGGCGTGTGGAGCAATTACATTAGCCAGACAAGATGGGGGCTCTTGTTTCATTCCACTGATGAGCCTTAACTTCACCCTGGAAAGGAAAAGTGCTTCACCTCCCCCAAAGAACTGGATGCTTCCATGACAGGAAGTTCCATGTTATAGCTTAACCGGAGCATTTGTTTCTCATCTCACTGCCTTCAGAGACTAGGCTCCTGGAGGAGAAGGGGCCAGGTTTGGTTTATCTTTGCTCCAAAACACAGAACATGCACACAGTAGGTGCCTAATAAACACGAATTGAATTGCTTGGATGTTCTTCTCTTCTAATACACAAAATAAGAAAAGACATATGAATTCAGTACAAGGAAAATCTGTAGGTTTGAGAGATGAAGATGTAGGCAGCATCCTGGGTTTTTCCTTCTCTGTCAGCTCGAGTATGCTGATAAACATACAGTTGCAGAGGGAAGTCAAGACTTGGGGGTGGGGGGCAGTTTGCTTGATGACCTGACTTCTTCAGAAATGGACTTGTTCAGTCTTCCTCCCTTGATATCAATACCAGAAGACTTACTGCGTAGCTGGTTTCCACCTGGTGGTGGGGTGACCTTCCCCCATGTAAACTAAGGCACTCTGTCCCCTCAACCCTTACCCCTCAAAGTGTGGCCCCCCGACTGGCAGCATCAACATCAGCTGGGAGTTTGGTAGAAGTGCAGTGTCTCAGACCTACTGAGTCAGAGTTTGAACTTTCACAGGACCCCCAGGACATTTGTTTAAAATTTGAGGAGCGGTGGTCTAGCATACGTAAAGGATGCATACACCACAAGCAGGAACCTGGCTTTCCCATCCTGTCAGAAACCCAGTATTCCAAAATATGTCAACTACACCATGCCCATGGGACTTGATAAAACCTAAAGAGTTAAGGTTCTTTCTAATGCTGAGATGCATGAAGGTTCCTTTCAGTTCTGAAAAGCCATAGTGTCACCCATTATGTCTAGTTGCTGTTGTTCTCCATTGCTCAGTAATTCAACCAGTACTTACTATCTACTGTAGACTAAACACCATCCCCCAAACTAGGATGTAGTTGCGAACAAGCCAGAAAAGGTTGCTGCTGTTATCATACTTAGATTCTAGAAGGAAAAGGCAGATAGTAAGTAAATACATAAATAAAATAATTTCATGTGAGTCCCATTGACACACATGGACAAGATGAGGTAGTAAAGAGTATCTGGCGTGGGTGAGGGGTGGTGACATTAGGGAGGGCGATCACCAAAGACTTCCTGGAGAAAGGAACAGTTGAGCTGAGCCCAGAATGAAAAGAAGGAGCAGGGGGGCCTTTTACAAAGGCAGAGTGAACACAGAGTTCCCAAAGCAGGAACTGGATAGATATTTAGAGAAAAAAGGACAGAGCATCTGGGTTGTTGTGAGCAAAACAATATCAAAAAAGAGGGAGAGAGAGAGGACGTGAAGTGATGATGGAGGAGGATGGGGGCAGATCACGGGAAGCCTCAGAATCTTGGAGATTTTCCTGCACAAGAAGGATGGCAGCGTTTGCTTTATACTTAAAAATGAAAAAGATCACTGACTACTCTTGGAAAAATTATTGTAGGCAGGTGTAGCAGCAAATCAGGGGGCTGAAACCCTAATTAGCAATGGATAAAATGGGCTTCATCAAAATTTAAAAATTTTGTACTTCAAAGGGACATCAAGAAATTGAAGAAAATCCACAAGTTGTGGAAGAGTATTTGCAAGTAGACATCTGATAAAGGTTTTGTATCTAGAATGTGGAATATAAAGCTCTTACAACTCAATAATGAGAAGACAACCTGGTTTTAAAAATGAGCAAAGGATCTGAATAGATGTTTCTCCAGAATAGATCTACAAATGGCCAAGAAGCACATGAAAAGATGCTCGACATTATAGTTATCAGAGCAATGCAAATCAAAACCAAAGTATGATTTATTTCCAACCCACCAGGTTGGTATAATTAAAAAAGACAGATAATAACAAGTGTTGGTGAAGATTTGGAGAAAACTGGAAACTTCATACACTGTAGGTGGGAATGTAAAATGGTGCAGCCACTAAGGAAAATAGCCCTCAAAAGTTTAAACACGGAGTTATCAAATGACCCAGCAATTCCACATCTAGGTATATACCCAAAAGAAACGATGGCACACGATCACACAAAGTCTTGTCCACACATGTTTACCTGGTTATTCATAATAACCAGAAAGTAGAAATAACTCA
This sequence comes from Okapia johnstoni, assembly GCA_024291935.2. NCBI lineage: Eukaryota > Metazoa > Chordata > Mammalia > Artiodactyla > Giraffidae > Okapia > Okapia johnstoni. The sequence continues at coordinate 52,828,370 of CM044306.1, read as the reverse complement.
AATATCCGACAACTGATGCATGGATAAACAAAATGTGGTCAATTCATATAATGTGTATTAGATTGCTAGGGCTACTGCAACAAGAAACCACAAACTAGGCGGCTGAAACAGAAATTTATCATCTCACACTTCTGGAGGCTAGAGTCCAAGATCAAAGTTGTAGTAGGACTGATACCTTCTGACATCTGGGAGGGAGAATATGTGCTTGTCTCCTAGCTTCTGGTGGGTTGCTGGCAATCTCTGATGTTCCCTGGGTTGTACAAGCATGACTATCATCTCTCTCTTCGTGTTCACATGGTATTCATCCTGTGTGCATGTCTTTGTGTCCAAATGTCCCCTTGTTATAAGGACATTGACCATACTGGAATATGGACCCTCCTGCTCCATACGACCTCATCTTGGCTAATTATATCTGCAATGATCCTACTTCCAAATAAAGCCACACTCTGAAGTTTTAGGGAATAGGATTTCAACATATGGATTTGAAGGAGCACAGTTCCATTCCTAAAACAACAGAATACTCTTCAGCCATAAAGAGGAATGAAGTACTGACACAGGCTACAACATGAATGAGCCTTGAAAATGTGCTAAGTGAGAGAAGCCAGCCACATATTATGTGATTCCATTTATGTGAAATATTCAGAGAAGACAAATCTATAAAGACAAAAAGTAGATTACTGGTTGTTCAGGGCATGGGAGAGGTTGGAGGAATAGGAGGGTGATAGTTAAAGGGTACATGGTTTCTTTATGGGTGATGGGAATGTTCTAAAATTGCTTGTGGTGATGGTTGTACAGCTGTGAATATGCTAAAGATAATTGAACTGTATACTTTAAATGGTTGAGTTGTATGGTATGTGAATAAAGAAATTACCAAAACAAAACACAAATTAACATCATAAAGTGTTAAAGACATTTTCCAAAAGTGTAACTTAGGATTTGGGTCCAAAATTCTCCAACTTTCTGTTACTTTGAGCAAATTGCCTTAATTTCTCCACTGAAAAGATGTGGATATGGGAAAAGGAGTCTAGCAGGATTGTTCAAGAATTAGAGATTATCTAGGCACACAGTGTGTTGTTTAGTCACTGAGTTGTGTCTGACTCTTTTGTGACCCTATAGACTCCAGGTTCCTCTGCCCATGGGAGTCTCCAGGCAAGAATACTGGAGTGAGTTGCCATTTCCTTCTCTAGGGGAATCTTCCCAACCCACGGATTGAACCCTCATCACCTGTATTGGCAGGTGGATTCTTTACCATTGAGCCACCTGGGAAGCCCCAGGCACACAGTAGTTGCTCGATAAAATCATTACTAGTCCATACATTTTACCCTTGAAAACATAGTATGATTCTATCATGGATAAATCTTTCTTTGAGTCATTTATTTTTCTAAATGATCCAATAAGACCTTTATCATGTCCCTCAACAATCAAACTCCCCAAAGAGAACTCAAACGTAGAAGAAAAACATATCCCTTCACACTTTTCATGCCACAGGAGGACCAACTCTGTGCTGCTTTTCTGCCTCTGACACCTCTTCTAGCCTTTTGTTTTTATTCTTTGAGCTGATAATTGAAGCTGTCAAAGAAGGCTCACACTACTTGGTGTTTCAGCAACATGTTCCAGCTGGGACAAAAGAGCATGTTGCTGAGTTGGAGAAAGAGAGCGAAGGTTCCCCGGGAAGGAGCCCACCCTTGAGCTTCCGCGCTGTTGGGTTATTAAATCTGTGTCCGGGGAGGGTTTCCCAGCACATCCGTTTGAAGGGACGGACCTGAGTCAGCATTGAGTCTGAAGTGAATACAGAAAGACTTGAGAATAAGTCTCTGAAATGCCACAGGTCTAAGCATTTCCTGATGCTTTATAGAGAAAATCATAATCAAATCTTGCCCTGGCCATGAGTCAGATGCCTTCATCACAATGCCAGGAGGTGTAAGGTCAAAAAAGATGCAAGATGCTGTGCAAAGCCATTTGGCGGCACTCATGAATGGTGTGTCCAGTGCTGTGCTGGGCCCGGGGATGCAGAGATGATGGTGAAGTGGTGTCCGCAGAGGCCTCTGGTTTCGTGCACAGAAGCAAGCTCACGCCCTTCACAGAGGTGTTCTGCAGTCTGTGGAACAGGAACTCAGGGTCACACGCAGAACCTATGATCGGTGCCTGTGGTCTGGGCATCCAGCGCCGATGAAACCTCCCCGATAATTACATTTTCTCCAACCTCTCCAGACAGTCTATTAATTCCATCCTGTCACTACATCCCAAACAGGTCCTGTCCAAACAGTCCTGCAGTGATGATTCATAATCCCGGCAGATGCAGCCTTATTTAGAACATCTTATTCAGAGATGATCTTCTTGTGAACTTTGAGGAAAGGCAGAATGGTTGGCAAAAGTCCCTCTGCCTCTCCACCCTGTCCTGGCACCGCTTCCTTCCCCCTGGAGCATTCCTGCCTGTTGTCCTCATGTCACCTTCTGGTCACCCAGGTCGGTACGCTCTCTCCCTCATTTGGTCTCCTTAGGGGAAGATCCCCTGGAGAAGGGAATCGTTACCCACTCCAGTATTTTTGCCTGGAGAATTCCATGGACAGAGGAGCCTGGAGGGCTATAGTCTAACTGATTCACAAGAGTAGCAGAAACTAACACAAACTGAGCTTAAACTAACACCAATTTCACGTTATTAGATTATATATCAGACAGTTCTTGCAATGCAGGAAAAAGGTCAGACAAAGAAATAACAAAATCCATATTTTTGCCAGAAGGCCCTCCATCTAGAGGACACTAATCTATGGGGTCACTTTAGGAAAGGGGCAACTGGACAATTTCACGATTTTTAATGTGAGCTCCAGGAGATTTTAAAATCCATATTCCAGAAGCACTCTAGTTTGAATCAAAGTTATGGAAAGGGGTCTGGAAATTTAGATTTTTAAAACCCAAGCAAGTTTGGAAAGACTTTTGGACTCATTTTCAAGTGCATTGCCTGTGTCAGAACAAATCCTAGAGGGGAGGTTTGAGGTGAGCAAGCCCCCTCCACAAAACAATAACTCTTTCTCTGGAGTACTCCTGACAAAATTATGATCTGAGAGCAAAAGTGTTCCCAACATGGCCAGAAGGCCCCCCACAGGGCCAGACTTCCGGAAACAGGGTCCGGCACACTGGGTCAGCTGGAGTCATTACCCTGGAGACAGGACCTGGGAAAGGAATGGCCGAGGGATTTGATGAGAGGAGAAGCAGCTGATCAATGATTCCTTTGTGCCCTGCTCTATAAATTGACACTGCAATCCAGACTGGAGCTCTCAGAAGCAAAAGCTTACAGACCTGAATCAGATAGCAAAGATAGGGATGCTGAAATGGGGTAGGACTGACTCACATGGTTTGAGGAGGGCTTCAGAGACCCCTCGCTTGCAGGCTGAATAAGTAGTCTTCACACTTCTTGAGTGTAAGAGTCTCTTGTAATGCAAAAAGCCAGACCGCCTCACCTCCTTACTCAGAAAGCTAACCCCAAACTAGAGGAAAGATGGCTTTCTTTGATTGAGGCCCCAATGAATGCTAACCCAAAGCAAAAAGACAATTCACTTCATGGTTCTGTTCATTTAACTTGCTCCTCTTCATCTAGTTGTCCAAACAGAAACTGTGGCGCCATCCTAAATCCTTCTCCTTCCTCATACCACACATTCAGTCAGTCACCTGATGCTAATGCTTCCACCTGTTTAATATCCACGTGGTTGTCCCCTCAGTTTCCCCCTCATCCTTCATTGATTCAGGTCCTCATTCCGTCCGTGCATGAAGAATGGGCTTTATGACAAGTCCTCCTGTCTCCGGCCCAGGGTGCTTGCGTGCATTCGTGCTTAGTCGCTAAGTCATGTCCAACTCTTTGCGACCCCAGAGACTGTAGCCTGCCAGACTCCTCTGTCCATGGGATTCTCCAGGCAAAAATACTGGAGCGAGTTTCCATTTCCTCCTCCAGGGGATCTTCCCAACTCAGGTATAGAAAAGTCCTCCTCTAGTCCCTCCTGTTTGCTTGGGAACCAGGGTTATCTTTCCGAAAATGACCTTTTAAAAATGCCAGTCTAATAATGGCTTCCCACAGTCTGAGAATAAAACCCAGATTCCTTGGTGTACTGTATAGGGTCCTTCATGGTCTAGACTATGTAACTGTCCAGCCTAATCTCTCATCAAGCCTCACATACATCCAGAGATGCAATCACACTTGACTCATTCCTTCATTCGAGTTCCTGGCATGTATCAGATCCTATGCTGGATTCTGATAATCCAGTGGTGCGAGCAAGGCCCCCACAGTCCCTGATCCCCTAGAGGTGGCAATCAAAGGCAGAAGACAGACTTTGGACATGAAGGTATATACTTCATTGAGTTCAACAGGTGCTTTGCTAGAGCACAGCAGATGGACATCACCTGATCTCGAAGGCAGGGATCCCTCTGATCCAAAGGAATGAATGAGAAATGATGAATGTGAGTTGGAAGTTGGTGGTGAGAGCCTGTGTGTGCGAAAGATCACAGATGAGAGAGCTGAGTGTTTTCAAGTAACTGAAGGGAAGTGTGGCCTGTCAGTGATGAGAGAGAAAGCTGGAGAGGCCAGTGGATCTTCCTGGTCATGGAAGAGCTCAGAAGATTCCGTATTAAGGACTTTGTGACATTACCTAGAGGAATAGAGAGCCACAGAACCATTTAGAGCAGACTTGATTTTTGAAAGATCTCTCTGGCTGAGTTTAGAGAATGGGTCAAACCACTGATAGCGCCCCAAGGTGCTGTACATTTCTGCACAGTTGGGTCTTAGCACAAGCCTTTTCATGTCTCTGGGATGCCCCGTGGCTCTGGTCTAGTTAGTGAGTCCCTTCCATCTTTCATAGCTCAGCTCATAATCCTTAAAATTCATAGCCCACCCCTTCCCTCTGTCCAAGTGGAGTTGGGCATATCTCCATCTTTGCTCCCATAGCATGTGGTTCCTTTTTTGTTGTTGTTCAGTCACTCAGCCTGACTCTTTGCGGCCCCATAGACTATACCAGACCAAGTTTCCCTGTCCTTCACTATCTCCTGGAATTTGCTCAGACTTGTGTCCATTGAGTCAATGATGCCATCCAACGACCTCATCCTCTGTCATCTCCTTCTCCTCCTGCCCTTAATTTTTCCCACCATCAGGGTTTTTTCCAATGAATTGGCTCTTCACATCAGGTGGCCAAAGTATTGGAGCTTCAGTATCAGTCCTCCCAATGAATACTCAGGGTTGATTTCCTTTAGGATTGATTGGTTTGATCTCCTTGCTGTTCAAGGGATTCTCAAAAGTCTTCTCCAGCACCAGAGTTCAAAAGCTTCCATTCTTTGGTACTCAGCTTTCTTTATGGTTCAACTCTAACAACCTTCCATGACTACTGGAAAAATATCACGTCAGTCCCCACTACTAGACTGTGTGTTTATACAGGGAATTCAGTCTGTTTTCCTTTCAGCTTTATATCCCTGAGACCCAGCATTTAGTAGTAGCCTTAAATGTGTTAAGTATTCTTTGAATGTGTGAATTTACACCAGAGACAAAAAAAAAAAAAAAAAAAACAGAAAAGTTGAGATTCAAGACCTCCATGACTCCCTCCATATCAAGTCCTTCCCTCCCCACTGGAGCTCCCTGTCATCCCAGACCCAGCAACCTCACATATTTGCCCGTCCCTTTTCTCTTTCCCATGCAGCGCATTTCGGCAAATGCTCCTGAAGGAACGTGGTCTCTACAGCCTCCTCCAGTCTTCTATGATGTGGAAACCCTCAACTTTGTACCTAAATTTGGGCATAGGCCTGGTCAGATAGTTGAATTTAAAATTGTTTTCATTGAAGGGGCCCAGGGCCAGTTGTGTGCCTCGGAGCTCAGGGCCTTTCCTGTCGGTCACCACGATGCTGAGAATTTTTTAGACTCTTTGAGGGTGGGGTCCCGGAGGCAGTAGTGTCTCAGAAGGGGTCCCTTTCCCAACCAGGCACTGAATGGCTCTGTGTAGGCTTGATAAGCTAGAAGGCGTAAATCTTTATTATTATTAATATTTAGCCAGGCTCCTCTATCCATGGGATTCTCCAGGCAAGAATACTGGAGTGAGTTGCCATGCCTGCCTCCAGGGGATCCTCCTGACCCAGGGATCGAACCCATGTCTCTTAGATCTCCTGCACTGGCAGACAGGTTCTTCACCACCAGTACCACCTGTGCCTAGAGTGCATACCTGGGAGGAAGGCACTTATGAGTTCACCTACCACGGCTCCCAGAACTTTGCCTCCTCCTGGGAAAGGCACCTGTGATCGGGGGCCACTCATCAACTCAGGCTTCCTCTGTCTGCTCACGAATTTCTAGTCCCACTGGGCATCTTTGTGGAAGGTTGAAGGTAGGTCAGAGAGAGTCGAAATATCAAATGGCTACTTTTCAGAACAGTCTGACCTATGGTGGACCTGGCATGCCTGTTCCGCCCCTTAGATGTCACATCTGTTCAAAGGGGCTGGCTGAGAAGCTGCTCTTAGCTGGCATCAGGGACAGATGATGGTGGTTTAGTTGCTAAGTCGTGTCCAACTCTCTGCGACCCCATGGACTGTAGCCCGCCAGGCTCCTCTGTCCATGGGATTTCCCAGGCAAGAATACTGGAGTGGGTTGCCATTTCCTTCTTCCCAATGCAGGAATCAAACCCGCGTTTCCTGCATTGGCAGGTGGGTTCTTTACTGCTGAGCCATCAGGGAAGCCCCTGGGGACAGATACCCTTTTTGCTTACCCATGCTGTGGAAGTTCTGGTTTTAACTGTTCTGTGCTGAGCCCAGATTACCGAGCAAGTCAGACTAGAGAACATAGCCTGGCACTGGCACAGAAGTGGCTCGTGGGCTCATGGCAGAGCCACTCTGGGTCCACTTGACCTTGGGAAGCTCCATGCCGAGGGGCGGACTGGTCCCAGACAGGGGCTCCGGGGAGGGTCAGGCCACTGCTGTTGGACCGCACAGCCCGGAGGCAGCAACAAACCCTGCCAAGGACCTGCTAATAGCTCCATCAATCATCCAGGGAGCGATTTCTGGCGCTAGATAATTGACTTCTGTTCATTGTGCCAGATGAAGCTTTGAAACCCCAGAGTCCATGCCTGTCTCTTTCATTAGTGACAGGCTCTGCTTGGGAGGGCAGTTCAGTGGGTGAGAGAAAGCGCATATTCAAGCTTTTATCCCAGTGTGGGGGTCAGACTGAGACCCAATGCCATTATTTCCACCATCTAGGCCCTCAATCCTTACTGTCTCTGTCTTTACAGTTATCGGAGAAGGCAATGGCGACCCACTCCAGTACTGGAGAATCCCATGGACGGAGGAGCCTAGTAGGCTACAGTCAATGGGGTCTCGAAAAGTCGGACACGACTGAGCAGGTTCACTTTCACTTTTCACTTTCATGCATTGGAGAAGGAAATGACAACCCACTCCATTGTTCTTGCCTAGAGAATCCCAGGGACAGAGGAGCCTGGTGGGCTGCCGTCTATGGGGTTGCACAGAGTCGGACACGACTGAAGTGACTTAGCAGCAGCAGCACCAGGGAGGATTTGATGATCTCGACCTTCTAATCCAAAGAGTTGATAACTTTTACATTGGTACACAGTTTTTAATGCTTTTTCACAGTTCATCGATTTCATTTATAGGATCTTAGTTCCCCAACCAAGGACTGAACCTGGCCGCATGGCAGTGAAAATCCCGAGTCCTAACTATTGGACCACCAAAGACTCTCCCGTCAATTTTTCTTTAATTTAAAAGGTGTGTTTTTTTTTTTTTTTACTTATTTATTTATTTTTGGCTGTGCTGGGTCTTTGCTGCTGTGTGGGGGCTACTCTTTAGTTGCTGTGCACAGGCTTCTCCTTGCAGTGACTTTTCTTGTTGTGGAGCCCCAGCTCCAGGCACAGGAGCTTTAGCAGTTGTGGTTCCCGGAGTCTAGAGCATGGCTCAGTATGGGCTCAGTCACTCCACTGCATGTGGGATCACCACGGACCAAGGATCAAACCCATGTCGCCTGCATTGGCAGGTGGATTCTTTACCACTGAGCCACCAGGGAACTCCCCTATCCGTTTTTGGAATAACGCTAATAACCACCCTGTCCTTGGTGTGACACCATTGACATCATTTCACTCAGTCTGCCCATGCACAGGCGGAGTGAGGAGGGCACCATTATCCTCTCTAAAATTTAGAAAGGTTAAGTGATGTTCTTGGGGCCACGGAGCAAAGAGAGCGCAGAGCTGGGACTCAAATCCAGGTCTTGTGGGTCTGACCTGCTCCAGAATTCCACCACTCCTGCCCCTTCCCCTGGAGGGCACACGGGGGCCTTTCCCACTGCCTTGGGACAGGTGTTCACTCTCCACCTGTCTAACTGAGCTCAGTCTTCCTCGCCACCCCCTCAAACCAGCTTCTACTTCGATGCCCTTTTAGTCAGCGTCCCGTTCTCCTCACGCCCGTCTCCTTTTTCTTTTCTCTGCTTCCACATCCAGTTGCTCAGCTCGTCCTCAATCTTCCTGCCCAGTCGGATGGTTTCTAGGCGGCCCCTTCCTTCCTGTGCTCTTGTCTCTGCTCAGGAATGCCCCCTCCCCAACAGCAGCCCCTGACGGTATCCCCACCACGTCCAGCCCACCCAGACCTTTACCCCTGGTACACGGACCATTCGTCCTTCCAATAGCACCATTTTGCCACCATTATGCACCAAGTGTGTTAGGTCAACAAGCACTTACACAGTGTCTTGCATTGTCAAGCATCACTTACGGGATGAATTTAACAGTGTTATCCTCGGGGTGGGGATCACATGTATTTATCAGCAGATGATCCAGCCCAGGGTACCTTGGCGGTGCTCAAATGTATCCCGTGCGTTAGTGTAAACCAAAGGAGGCACTTGTCAACTCAAAACCTCCAGAGGCTCCCACTGCCAACAAGTCAACATTCAAGCTGCTGAGTCTGGCATTCTACACACTTGATAGGATTTTCCTATATTAGGGCTCTTTATGTTTGAGAGATTTAAAATCCAATTCTAAAGAACTTAAACATACAAATGAGAATTTATCAGCATATACAACTAGAAGGCCTAAATATACCAAGGTTGGGATCAATAGAGCCAGCAGGTTCAGAGGAGGCTGTTGCAGCCCAGGGGGCCTGAGGCCAGATCTGGAAGGTGGGCACCAAGGCTGGAGACACAGAGATACTGGAAGGGGTCAGACCACCTGTTGGTGCCCAGCTATGCCATTTACTCAGGTGGCTCAGTGGTAAAGAATCTTCCTGCCAATAAAGGAGACACAAGAGGTGTGGGTTCGATCCCTGGGTCAGGAAGATCCCATGGAGTAGGAAATGGCAATCCACTCCAGTATTCTTGCCTGGAGAATTCCATGGACAGAGAAGTCTGGCAGGCAACACACAGTCCACGGGGTCACAAAGAGTCGGACACGACTTAGCACGCACAGTACATGTCACTTCCTTGCTGTGTGACCTTGGGCAAGTGACTTACTGTCTCTGAGTCTTAGCTCTTCATCTGGAAGGCTACGAGAATTAAAGGAATTATTGTACATAGGCCATGTTTATCACACAGGGAGAGCTGTAAAATGTGTCCTTAGCTTCTTACAATTGTTACATCACCTTGCTACTGAGAATGACGAGCACCCAGAAAAACAACATTCCAGAACAACAGGCAGTATCCCTTCAAATAGAATCCCAGGAACACTAATAACCCTGGGGAAGCCAGTCTTCCCTCTCCCATCCTGGTCAGTCTGTCCCTGGGGGCCCAGGCTCAGGATGAGGCCCTCATGGGGGAGGTCAGCCTGAGAGCTTCGGGGGCTTTGCTCTTATTGGCCTAAACTAGATGGTCTGACAGCTGTTTGGGAAAATGCACTGCGTTCTTTATGTATTTTCCTCCCCAGAACACGTCTGCTTCGTCCTCTTTTAAAGGGCATCCATGAGTCATCCGGCAGGAACAAAGAAGCTTCAGTCTGCGACTTCCATGGGGAAGCAGTCGAAACAGCGCGGTTCACATGGTTTTCTGAAATCTGAAAACATGTCTTCGAGGTGCCTAAAGCGCCTGATCCCGGTTGTTCTCTCTCTCACCAGCTGGATTCCAAACACAAACACTATTTGTCGGAGCGCGTCTCCATCACTCGCACGCAGAGGTGGACGGCTCTGTGACAGCCGGGCGTGCTGGGCATCGGCCCTGACACTCTTCCTACTGCTTCTGCCCACGGAGCCCAGCGCATTCCAATTTCACTGCCATGATTCACAAGGAGTGGAGGGTCAGGCCAGGACTGGTTCTCTTCTTAGAGGCAGCTCCAACATCCGAGCTCTGTTCCTTGTCATCAACATGAAGACACCTGCGGTGAATGGCCGAGAGGAACAGGGAGGGGTGTCCCACTGAGCACCTTCACCACACGACACCCAGACCCGGGTGGCTAGACAGATGCCCCTTGGCTCTGTCTGAAACTGTGCCCACCTGTCCACGTTCGGGTGCAGGTGGGCAGGCAGCACGTGGGCATCTCTGATTTAGGCACTTGCCACTCCTTATCGAATGACCCTGCAGGTTATTTGGCGTCTCTGGGGCCTGTTTCACCAGCAGTGTTTACAGTTCAGTTCAGTTCAGTTGCTCAGTCGTGTCCGACTCTTTGTGACCCCATGGACTGCAGCACGCCAGGCCTCCCTGTCCATCACCAACTCCTGGAGTTTACTCAAACTCACGTTCATCGAGTCGGTGATGCCATCCAGCCATCTCATCCTCTGTTGTCCCCATCTCCCACCTTCAATCTTTCCCAGCATCAGGGTCTTTTCCAATGAGTCAGTTCTTCACATCAGGTGGCCAAAGTATTGGAGTTTCAGCTTCAGCACAATGATAATAAATAATAAATCCCCCTCCTGGGGTCGTAGTGAGGATCAGATGACCTCATGCATGTAAAGTGCCAGCCCGGAGTCTGGGTCGTGCTGGGTACCCTCCCCTGTTGCCCTGTGGTTCAGTCAGCCCGTGGGGCCCCATGGTGCTCCTGGATGATCACATGACCTCTAACAGCTCCCCCCATTCCTGTCTTCACCCTGTTCCCATCTATCCTCGACTCGGCTGTAAGAGTCGGCTCCCTAAGTTCATTTACGAGCCTCTCACTGTCCTTCTGGAAACCCTTCGTGATTGCCCATGACTTGGGTACACCTGTCAGCTCCACTCATGGCTCATAACACCCTTGACGACCTGTGTCCTCACTCACTCAACACACTTGCCGGCCCCAGGCAGCAGGGTGGTGAACAAACAGTCCCCAGTTTCTGCCCCCTTGGAGCAAGGGAGTCAGGCGGGAGGGAGGACCTCGAGAAACTTTCCTTTTTTTTTAATGTAGACCATTTTTTAAAAGTCTTTATTGAATTGATTACAATATTGCTTCCATTTTGTGTTTTGATTGTTTTGACCACAAGGCACTTGAAATCTTAGCTCCCCGACCAAGGATCAAACCCACATCCCCTGCATTGGAAGGCGAGGTCTTAACCACTGGACCACCAGAGAAGTCCCGAAAGTGACTTCTGAGCTGAAATTTAAGCATGCCCCAGAGTTTATGGGCCCCGGGGGTGGGGGTGGGACACTGCTGCAGTCTTGCCCTCCAGGACCTGGTGGAGAGCATCTGGCAGGTGTGCAGAGCCGGCCCTCTTCTCCGCCCTCCCTCATCAGTCCCCTCCACACATTGTCCGTGTCTGTGTCCTGAGGCCCCAGGCCCTCTGCACCAGCACCAGCTGTGCTGTTAGACCCGTGATAAGCATCCTCTTCTGGCTGACTTCTTCTGGTCCCTCCAGACTCCACTGGGCACTCTTGTCCCTCCACCCAGACAGTAGACAATAAGACAGTGGACAGTAGACAATAACACAGCACTTCAGTTGGTGCTCTATGAGCCCCTTTGAATCACCTCTGCTCGATCATTTCCTGTCCTCTATTTCCATCGTCCATCTGTCTCTCCAGACTGTGAAGTCCTTTTCCCCAGGCCCTGCCTCACTGGATGACATGGGGCAGCCAGCAAGAGCCTTATTCTGTGCTGAGTGAGCCCTGGCAAAGGAGTAAATGGCCTGGGTGGCTCATGATCACTGTGTCTGCCCAAAATCCTCTCCAAGGGCAGTTGAGTTCAGTGTTGGATTCAGTTTTTTGATCTTATTCATCTTTCTGGAGCCCACTTGGGAAGTGCAGTTTGTTGGGGTTTGGTGTTGGGGTGACAGGCAGTGATGTTCAAAATATTTAACAACTGGTAAGGCCCAAGCACTGGTCAATCTGATTGGCCAGCAAAACCATACCTGAGGGCTTCCCTGGTGGCTCAGTGGTAAAGAATCCACCTGCCAATGCAGGAGACACGGTTTAATCCCTGATCCAGGAAGATCCCACATGCTCCAGAGCAACTAAGCCCGTGGTCCACAACTACTGAGCCTGTGCTCTAGAGCCCAGGAACCGCAACTGCTGAGCCCATATGCCACAACTACTGAAGCCTGAGCACCCTAGAACCTATGCTTCACAACAAGAGAAGCCACCAGAATGAGAAGCCAGCACACTGCAACTAGAGAGTAACCCCCAATTGCCACAACTAGAGAAAAGCCTGAGCAGCAAAGAAGACCCAGCACAGCCATAAATAAATAAATAAACAAAATTATTTTTAAAAATAAGACCACGCCTGACAAGGAGGCTATTTGATGAGCAATGATGCCCAGTGCCCGTTGTAGGTGCCTACAAATTGGCAGTTTGGAGAAGTATGGGAGCTTCTATATCCTGCCACACACTCTGTGGACTTTGGTGGCCAGTGCTTCTACGACAGAGCACTGAGAATCTTCTATCATCGACCAGACACCGTATCAGCTCTGTGGGTGAACCTTCTTGCTTTCCTTCTGCGAAGAGGGCTGAAGTTCTGGAACCAGGCAGATGAGCATTGGAATTCCTGCCGCTGGGGAAAAGTACCTAAGATCCGGACCCTTCAGCTTCTTTTCTGTGAAATGGAGGTAATAAGTTATATCTAACCTAGCAGCTGTGAAGTTTAGATCAGAAAACATGTGTCCAGTGCTTGGTATGTAATAGGCAACCAATAATATTCGTTTCCTCTTTCTCTGTGGTGAGTGGAACTCAAACGAGTTCTACTTGACAGATGAATTGCCACTCTCACTCTGAAAGCCATGTGCAGGCGGAAAGTCCACGGTCAGCAGGCTACTCCCCGGAGCGCTCACACCACTGTCACCGCACCTGGCGGCAGAGCTGCACGCTTATCAAGAGGCAGCTGCTTCTTCCCAAACCTGTTTACCCCAGTAGTGCCTCCTATTTTAATTATGTTGTTTAATTATATGTAATGCAATAAAATACGTGGGTGTAAACAGCATCATCTAGAAACAACCGATGTGTTAGTCACTCAGTTGTGTCCAACTCTTTGCAACACCATGGACTATAGCCTGCCAGGCTCCTCTGTCCATGGAATTCTCCAGGTAAGAATACCGGAGTGGGTTGTCATTCCCTTCTCCAGGGGATCTTCCCGACCCAGGGATCGAATCTGGGTTTCTGGCATTGCAGGCAGATTCTTTTTGGTCCGAGCTACCAGGGAAGCCCAGTTTTATTTATTAAAAATTTTTTTATTTGATCACACCGTGTGGTGTGAGGGACCCTAGTTCTTCAACCAGGGACTGAGCCTGCACCCTTGGCAGTGAAACGGTGGAGTCCCAACCACTGGACACCAGGGCATTACCAACAAATTCATTTTAGAAAAACGACTTCATGAGGGTGCATGACATGTGGAATCTCATCAAGAACAACTACTCAAAATATGAATGAATAAGTGTACATTTTAAATTAAAATAAGATGTTTAAGAATAGGTAAGCATTTTTGATGACTTTCAAGTTTATTCTGCCCTTTCGGTATACTGACGAACCGCCGGTCCTGGTCCTATCAGAAATACAGGTACCTCATTAGAGACTTTATGTGTATATCTCATGATCCCCGCCACTAGCTAAGATTAAACCAAACTGTGTATGAACAAAACATTAAAAACAATGTTTAAGACATTTTATTTCTTTTTCATGTAGAGGGATTCTAGAGGTTGGAAATTCTCTATGAGGTGTCATCAGGGAACCAGGCCTCTTTTTATTCTTTTTTGTCCTCCACACATGGCTTCCATTCTCAAGGTTTCCTCTTGGGTCCAGGATGGCTGCTAGAACTCCAGTTATCACATCCGTAGTTCAAGTTATGATATTCTTGTTTCAAGCAACAGGAAGGAGAAAGGAAAGGGCTGGTAGTAGGGAAGGTCACACCTCTATCCTTTGTAAAGCTGGAAACTGTAGTCTTTTCTTCCTGGTGGCAATACGGCCACTAAAATTCAAGGTTCTGTTAAGAAGGAGAAAGGTGAAAATGATAACAGAGCAAGCAATTAGCTGTCTTCATCATGTTTTTATCCTCATGGTACAGTGAGGAAACAGGCTGCGACAGGAAAGATCACACAGCTGTTAAGAGGCAGAGAAGAGATCCAAACACAGACCAGCCGAACGCCTGACAGAACAGAAACATTTTCTTGCCGTTGAGTGTATGCTAAGGCAGCCCTTAACCTCTGTTCTGAGTCACGTGTCTCTCAGGAATTCTGTTCATTTAAGATGAAGTCTGCCCACTTCTGCTCTCATTTAGGATCTCTGAGATGGCTCCTGGTGGTATTTGTCCACGGCAGGTGTTTAATTGGTTTCCATTTTTGAAAAATAGCCATGGCAACTTTGGTCATTACTGTGACACGATTTTTTGATGCAATTTCTTGTTACAGGAAGACAGAATTGTCAGAGGAACGTCTTGAAGATTGAGTTAGAACATTATCAATAAATGAGGTTGCCCTGTGGGCTCGAAATCAGTGGTTCACGGCTGAGGCAATTTAGCAAGGTCTGGCGATATCTGGGGAGTGTCACATCCGGGGAGGTGATGCTGGCATCTACTGGAGGAGAGGCCAAGCAAGTCATAATGTGCTGGACAGGCCCCCACGACAAGTGACGTCAGTAATGCCGAGGCAGAGATACCCGGGTCTGGCCCATTTGAACTGATGGAGCTTACATAACAAGACATCTGCTGCTTTGTGCGGATGTCCCAGTAAGAATCTCAGGCTCTACGTTCTCTCTTTTTTCTTAATGTCTCTGCCTTTGGCTATAGGAAAAAAGTAATCTTGCAGAAGTCTAGTCAGTAGATGTTCATTATTTAATAATAAGGCTTAAATGGACATTTTTTAAAAAAGCAATCACTAAATATTTCCTGAATAGCTTCAATCTACTAACCAGGAACCTGGAGATCATCCAATTCAGAGACCTGTTTATTTAGGTCTTCTTTAATTTCCCTCTTTAATTTTCCTTTTTTAAGAGTGCAGGTCTTAAAAAACCTTTTGTCACGTTGATCCTTAATATTTCAGATTTGGGGGCATTATTATTAACGAATTTTTTAAAAATTCAATTTCTGATTTCTCATTGCTAGCACATAGCAATACAATAGTAGTAGTAGTAGTGTTAGTCACTAAGTCGTGTCCGACTCTTCGTGACCCTATGGACCATAGCCCACCAGGCTCCTCTGTCCATGGGATTTTCCAGGCAAGAATACTGGAAGTGGGTTGCCATTTCCTTCTCCCTCGTCTCCTGCATAAGCAGGTGGATTCTTTACCACTGAGCCACCAGGGAAGCCCCTCTTGGTATGTAATAGGCATCAGCTAATACTCCCCTTGGGCATCTGGGCTGCATCACCAAGGTTGTCTACAGGTTTTCTCAGTCACTCACTCTGCAGTCCCATCTGTTTATCTCACCCTTAGGAAACCCTGTTGAGTTGTGGGAGAGGAACTGGCTTCTGATAGCGGCAGGAAGAGAACTTCCCCTTGGAAGCAATACAAACCCATTTCCATGGATGGCCTATTCCTTCTGTTCTAAAGAGACAGGGCCAAGCACTATCAGAGAGCAGGAAAATGCTTGCTTCACACTTTTGCTTTTAATCATCTGATCTTCAACCCCTGTGGGCTTCATCTTTGGTAAGGAGAAGATTTAAAAAAAAAAATTCAACAACTACCTTAGGGCCTCGATGCAAATATTAACAACTTGTTTGCTTAGTGGAGATTTCTGCCTTGGACTGGTTAGAAGCGTCACAATGCAGTTGAACTTGTCTGTTTGAATGACTAACATTTTGCTACTATTGTCCAAGATGCTAACAAAAGCACATATGCAGTTATTCTATTTTCAGAACACTTTATGTGCACTGACCACTTATTTTTCATGATCTGTGTGTTGACTCTTGGCTTTATAATGGGGATATTGAGGTAAAGGGCAAACTCTGGGGTAAAATGAATGCCAAACCCATGATTTCTAGCCAGATGTTTAGGTCTTGGTCTTACAGCATAGAGTATCTCGACGTTCCTAGACAAGAATCAGCTCAGGAAAATTCCCGTATTGTCAGGAGAATGTTCAGATTTCTATTTAACTGCCTATCTCGTGGGAAAGCAAATAGCCTTAGACCATTAATAAATATGAAAAGCACACTTCCCTTAGGGTCATAAGCGTCATCAGTGCAATCTCTTCAGATTTTTCAAGTGTTGGTCAACTCTCAGGGAACTAAAGTGTCACCAGTCCTTTGATGTTTGAAGTCAACGTTGACAGCACAGCCTGGAGAACGCAGGGCTTCCATTGTCTTCCCAGCTAATGATGTGTTTGGGGACCCAGACTGGAAGGCTCTGTCTTATCGCCCTGCTGAATATTGACAGAAGGGTCAAGTGGACATAACTAAATGCACAATCCTAAGATGAAAGGGTCTTGTTATGCAAACAGACATTGTTGATCAAACGGCACAGGCAGAACAGTGGGTGGCTGGCAGATTTCATTAATCCTCAAGCCGGAAGGGACGTTAAAGGTCACTGACTCTGGAGTCCAGGGAGCAACCGAGTCTTGGTGAGAACCCACCTTCCTGATTCAGAGACAGGACTCAGCTCTGACCATTGATCAGCACCTGGGTGCCAGCTGGGGCCAGTGGGGCCAGGAAAGTTCACATCTCTGTCACACAGACCACTGAGGAAGCACTCAGAATCTTTCTGGCTAATTCTCCCACTTCTTTGGTTCATGGCCCCTGGGAAGTGAGTCATCCAGAGAGACGGGTGCTTCTGTGGATGGCAGGAAGCCTGGAATGACTGCTAACTCATCCCGCAGCTTTGGGCAAATCACATCACCTCTCTGGTCTTGGACCCTTTATCTGTAAGTGAGGACACTGGCTTCAAGACCTTGCTCCAGCCTGCCAGCTCTAGCTTTCTAGAATTCCGCTTTTCTGATATCAGTCGGACAGGCCTTCATCCATAAGCAAACCAAGCAAGAGACCATGGCAACAATTTAAGTCTCAGTCCCGGTTTTATGAAGCCTCAGGCTTCACCTATTATCTCAAGTTGGATGTGGAATTCTCAGGGCAAAAGGTATTTAAATCCCTTTCATTTTTCTACACCCTTGAGGACTTCCCTGGTGGTGAAGAACCTACCTGCCAATGTGGAATACTCAGGTTCCATCCCTTGGTTGGGAAGATCCCCTGGAGAAGGAAATGGCAACCCACTCCAGTATTCTTGTCTGAGAAGTCCCAGGAGCCTGGCAGGCTACAGTCCATGGGGCTGAAAAGAGTCGGACAGGACTTAGTGACTAAACAACCACCACCACCACCATGTCCTTAGGATGGGAGGCCAGCGTGAGCAACCTCAGACGGAGAGTGACGTCCACATGAGACAAGGGTGAGGACCCCAAGTCTATGGGGCTTGTTCCTCATTCCCAGCTCCCCACTCCCAATCTGAAAGCCCCACAGCTGCAGCTGACCCCCGGGGGCCACTGGAGAAACAGCTGCTCGAACCCAGACCAAAAGCAGAGAGGAGCTTTCTGCTCAGCGAGGATTCATGCCAAGTGAACTACTTACTGAGTGTATTTGTCCCAGCAAACCTCCTCTACAAAAAATACAAGAGGGAGTCCTAAATGAAAGGACCCAAGATAGGAACTCAATTCCACATGAAGAAAGAATGAATACCAGTAAATAAAACTACACAGGTGTGGATAAAAGACATTTTTTATTTGCAAGTCACCGTGGGCACCTTCATCTTCTCCAGCCTCAATTTCTTCCACTGTGAAATGGATACAGTTACAATGCCTCTCTTGTGGGGTTTTTGAGGATTAACAAGGTAACGTGGGACAGTTCCTTAGCAGTGCTTGGCAGGTGGTAGGTGCTTGATAGGGGTCTCTGATGTGCACTGTTTTCTGTCCCTGTCCAGCCTATATTCTGTTGGGAGCAATGTCATTCATTCAGCCTTCAATCCCTCACTTGCATATTGCTAGCTGATGGTTCCCTGGTTGAATGGGCTGTAGCAATGTAATATTATGTGGGGTTACTTAAGCACATAAAATACAATTCTTGACATACCAGATTTTAAAGATAATCTCTATAATCTAGCCCTGAATAAATCATATTTATTATAAGACTATATTAACTTCCTGATTAAAACTGGTTCACTAACAGTGTCCTAAAAATGCTATTAACTGGTGTACCTTACTTACATTCTGAATTTGTGGTTATTTTTGAGCAATAATTACAATTTCCAAAAATTTAAAATCTTGGTAACCTTCTAAGCCCCTGTTCCCCTGTCAAAGGAACTGCAACCCATCACAGACGATGGTCCAGGAAGCAGGAGCAGCTTAGGGGTTTGAGGTGGTTCCCTTTGTGATGGTTCTGCAAACTCCAAGACAAGCTTCATTCCTGCTATGGGGACTTCTCCCCAAGAAGGAGAATCCGTTACCCCCTCACTTCTCTGTCTTCATAGCCATGAGGGTAGAAGAGAAGCACAGCCTTAAGAACTAATAGTTCTGTGGATTTTATTCCATACTGGGTACGGTATGGGTTATTTCTTGACAACCATTTAGCATGCTATGGTTATTTTGATACCTTCTTAATGTACTACAGCTACTCCCTTCTCATTTTCTGAGACTGAAGTTGGCTGCGATTAACAGATAATATGAATAACAGTAAAAAGCTATGACCAACCTAGATAGCATATTAAAAAGCAGAGACATTACTTTGCTGACAAAGGTCCGTCTAGTCAAAGCTATAGTTTTTCCAGTAGTCATGTATGGATGTGTGAGTTGGACTATAAAGAAAGCTGAGCACTGAAGAACTGATGCTTTTGAACTGCGGTGTTGGGGAAGACTCTTGAGAGTCCCTTGGACTGCAAGGAGATCCAACCAGTCAATCCTAAAGGAAATCAGTCCTGAATATTCATTGGAAGGACTGATGCTGAAGCTGAAACTACAGTATTTTGGCCACCTGATGCAAAGAACTGACTCATTGGAAAAGACCCTGATGCTGGGAAAGATTGAAGGCGGGAGGAGAAGGGGATGACAAAGGAGGAGATGGTTGGATGGCATCACCGACTCAACGGGCATGAGTTTGAGTAAGCTCTGGGAGCTGGTGATGGATAGGGAAGCCTGGCATGCTACAGTCCATGGGGTCGCAAAGAGTCGCACACGACTGAGCAACTGAACAGAACTGAACTGAACTCAAGATAAGGATGTATGTTTCTCTCATGCAAAAGAAGTCCAGGGGAGGGCAGTCCAAAACTGATACAGCAGCTCCTCAGAGACCCAGGCTCCCTCTACCCCTCCTTACAACAATCCTTGGCAGTAATTTGTTGCCCTGCGGTCCTAGGCTGGCTGCTGGAGCTCCAGTCATCATGTCTCTGTCCCAGGAAGAGAGAGGTGGAGGTTAAAAGGCAGGAAGGGCCCAGAAACCTGGTCGAACATCTTCCACTGACTCTCCTTTGACAGAACTGTGTCACAGAACCTCACATCATTACAGAGTGACTGGGAAATTTAGATTGACACATTGTCTCTTTGAAATGAACGTGGGTTTAATTAATAAGGGCTTCCCAAGTGGCTCAGATGGTAAAGAATCTGCTCACAATGTGGGAGACCTGGGTTTGATCTCTGCGTCAGGAAGATCTCCTGGAGAAGGAAATGGCAACCCACTTCAGTATTCTTGCTTGGAGAATTCCATGGACTGGCTGTCTACAGTCCATGGGGTTGCAAAGAGTTGGACTTGGCTGAGTGATTCACACTTTCACTTTAGTTAATAAGGAAGAAAGGAGGAATGGTTCTTGGGTTCCCCTTTCTCAAGCCCAGAAAAGATACTAGCACAGAAGAGAATGGTCAACAGGAGCCCAAGAGGAAGAAATCACTCAATGCCCAGAACTTGGTTAACATCCTAATAGGTACCTGTGTGCCCAGGGACCACTTTATTGGGTCAGGCATCTGGGAGACACTCCTAGCTCTTCACCAGCCCCTGAGTTCCAGCTGACACTCCACTCCTGCTGACTTATTTCTCCTGCCCTTCTTGCCCCACATCGGATCCATCATGTGTAGAATTCCAAGGATCCGCACCCCTAACCCTTTATAACAAGGCATCACACAGCTGGAGGCTATTTAAATGGACTTGTTTTATTCCTAAAATGTAAAGCATTTGATTTGTTGACTTTTAAAAATGGCCACCGAAAGGAGCATGGTTTAAGGAAGTAAAAGTTACCTCTTTCCCCAGCCTTAAATAGATTTATCTCAATCCGGCTATTAGACATGACAAAAGCCAGTGAGATGGAGACAGATGCGGTCAGAGGACACAGCTGGCGCTCTGGCTGCTCTTTCCGAGAAGCCAAACCTCCTGGGAAGATCGATCAGATGCAATTTTTAACTAATTGATGAATTGCTGTCGAAAGCCCATTCATTAAAACACACTTTCACCGCTGATGGAGTCGTAAAATTGCAGAAGCCCCAGCAGCAGCGGGGGGAGATGCTGTCCCTGGAGGCCCAGGATGGCTCTCAGTGCTGGTGGGTCTGGGCTGAAGACCTCATGCAGGTGAGAGAGCTGGGCTTCAGGGCAGACAGAGCCTTGCTGTGACTCCCAGCTTCTCTGAGAGGAGTGTGTCCATCTCTGAGGCTCCTCTTCTAAAGGTGGACACAGGAATCCACCTCCCAGGATTCAACTGCATCACGTAAAGAAACACTGACTACAGGGTTCGTTAAAACTCTGCTTTTAAAAAAAAAGAAGAAGAAGAAAAGTTTTAAAATATTTATTTATTTGACTTTTCTGGGCCTTAGTTGCAACATGTGGGACCTAGTTCCCAAACCAGGGATCAAAACCGGGCTCCTTGGATTGGGAAAATGAAGTCTTAACCACTGGACCACCAGGAAATCCCCAAAGCTCTGCTTTTAAACATGGCATTTGAGGCTTGAGTGGAAAAGGGGAAAGCGGACACCAGGCCATTTGTGAGGTGCCCTCCAGAGAGACTGTTGCTAACTTTCTCTTGTAAAGGAAAAGCCAGAATCACACTGACTTTGGGGGGTTCAGATTGTGCCAGGAAAAGACACCCTATTCTGGTCGGTAAAACCTGGCTCAAAGTTGTTCTTGTTTACTAAAGTGAGTGAAAGCTATTGAGCTACTCGTGGTTAGCTCTCTGTTCTGGCCAGGACTTTAGGCAAGGAGGTGATTTGAGAAGAGATTTTCATTCTTCTGTCTTCCTCTCGCCAGCCTTGGGGAACCAGGCCTCAGAATGTGGGACGCCATAGACACGTCCTCTGGGCCCTTGGGCTCTATCTGAGACTCAATGCATCAACAATGGATGAAACACACCCCAAAGGTGGCTGTTTATGGTAGAGTTTTCTCTCATGATTTGGGACAAACAAAAGGAGCCATTAGTGCTAAACATCTTGCCCCCAAGCCTGCAGAGAAGTGTAATTTTTCTCTCTGTAGCTTGCCCTCTCTGGGTCTTGACATCTTTTTTCAGACAGCTTTGGGGCAGAGGGGGTCCACTGTGAGGGCCGACTCGTCTTCCTTCTCCAGGTCCCCCAGCAGCCCTCCTCTGGCCCGAGGACTTGGCTGAGTGACGGAGCGCAGGGCTGGGCCTCCTCGTGGTCCCCCCCACCCCCATGGCTGTCATGGCCACAGTCAGGGTCAGCTTTGTGGTCACAGAAAAGCAGTCTGCATCAGTGGCCACTGGTCTGTCCCCTCTGGAGGAAGAGGCTGATGGTGGCCTTCCCAGGGCCTGCATTCTCAAGGTCAGCACAGGGAGGGGCGGTGGGAAGGCCTGGACTGAGTTCCATTCAGAGGGTCTTGGGATTCAGCGCCCCCAACTCTGTCTCCAGCTGGCTGTGCCATCCTGGACAGGCTGCTTGACCGCTCTGAACCACTGTTTCTTTAGCTGTAAAACAGGTTTCAAAGGGACCCATCTCAGAGACTGCCAAGATGATTCTGGGAATTAATGAATGTGGACGTGCCTGGTGTGGTGTCTGGGGAATGAGAGGCAAGCCTGGCCCAGCCCACATGTGAAGACAGCCCATGAAAGAGGGGAAGGGGTGGAGGGAACCCCAGAGAAGGGAGCCAGATCCCTTGGCACAAAATCAGGTTTTGTGATCCCTCCTGCCCCTGCCCCGGCTGGGAGACAAAGCTTCCTCACTGTTTAATTTGGTTTGAGTGGTCATTGAGCCTATGTGAGAGGCTCGGTCGTGGTGTGGGGTGAAAATGAAGCTTGCCAGACTCTTCCTGAAATGACCACAACAATCACTTGCATTATTATCAAGATATTTGTGCTAGTGCTCACTATGTGCCAGGCCAGGGGAAGCACCTTGCAAAGACAAACTCAATTCCCAGTGGTTACATAACGGAATAAGTGCCATAACTGCACCCATTTTATGGATGAGAAAACTGAGGCACAAGAGGCTAGAAAACCTTCCCAAGGTCACACAGTGACAGACCTGGGGTTCACACTCAGGAATCTCAGAGTAAATGCCTTAAACCTACTCTATCCAGATGACTTTCCTCACTTTCTCACCAAAAATTGCATGGGCAGATATGGTTAGCCCCATTTAACATGGGAAGAAGCAGAGGCTTGGGGAGCTTAAGTGACTGCTCAGATGGCACACGGATCTCAGGGTGGTGCTATGGGGATTCAGACCATCTGTCTCTAAAGAGCCCTGACCCACCACCTGACCTCTGAGCAATGTAAGAGTTGTTGTTGTTCAGTTTCTCAGTTGGACACGACTGGGGTCTTTGCAATCCCGTGGACTGCAGGACACCAGGCTTCCCTGTCCTTCACTATCTCCTAGAGCTTGCTCAAACTCATGTCCATTGAGTCAATGATGCCATCCAACGATCTCATCCTCTGTCATGCCCTTCTCCTCCTGTCCTCAATCTTTCCTACCTTATTGTAGGCATACGTCATGGCCTGCCACAGAGAGATAACCTGAGCCCGCCCACCTGTGAAGGACAGTAAAGAAGTGAAACTAACACAACCGCCTACCGGAGGCTTTCCATTCTAGGGGACATTTGCAAGGACTGAATAGTCTTTTTACTTTGTTTCTTCACCTCTCCCCCCATCTCTGATCCATAAAAGAATCTGACATCCATGCCCTGACAAGATGGTTATTTTGAGGCACTAGCCTGTCATCTTCTCCGTCGGCTGTCTCCGGAATAAAGTCCCTTCCTTGTCCCAACATTTCATCTCGGATTCATTGGCCTATTGTACGGCGAGCTGCGCAAGCTTGGACTCGGTAACAGATGGAACACACACTGAGCTCCTTGTTTAACCCACGGAGCATGATTTCCAGGCACTCTTGCCCCCATTTCACAAAAGAGGCAACAAGCTGATGGGAAGGATGAAGTAACTTGTTCAAGATCCACACCCATCAGACGGTGCAGTCAGGTGTATGGAGTCCTTTCTGAAGCTCCGTCGGTTTTGGAAACCAGAGATTTAGGTTTTGCTACTTGATGTGACTGACTATGGTGAACTGTGGTGTTGGAGAAGACTCTTGAGAGTCCCTTGGACTACAAGGAGATCAAACCAGTCAATTTTAAAGGAAATCAGTCCTGAATATTTGTTGGAAGGACTGATGCTGAAGCTGAAACTCCAATACTTTGACCACCTGATTCGAAGAACTGATTCATTGGAAAAGACCCTGATGCTGGGAAAGATTGAAGGCAGGAGGAGAAGGGGAAGACAGAGGATGAAATGGTTGGATGGCATCACCAACTCAATGGACATGAGTTTGAGTAAGCTCTGGGAGTTGGTGATGGACAGGGAAGCCTGGAGTGCTGCAGTCCATGGGGTCGCAAAGAGCTGGACACAACTGAGAAACTGAGCTCAACTGAACTGAACTGTGACTGACTAGGAGCTTTCAGGTGATGCTAGTGGTTGTCAATTACCAACTGGCACTTGCCAATAGCATTGCCAATTAGTGAACAACAAGGGCATTTGCCATCTGCCTTTGTGGAGATTAGACTCAGACTTGGTGGAGATTGAGCTTCCCTGGTGGCTCAGACGGTAAAAGAATCTGCCTGCAATGCAGGAGACCTGTGTTCGATGCCTGGGGTGGGAAGATCCCCTGGAAGAGGGCATGACAACCCACTCCAGTATTCTTGTCTGGAGAATCCCATGGACAGAGGAGCCTGGCAGGCTACAGTCCAAGGGGTCGCAGAGAGTCAGACATGACTGTGTGACTAAGCATACACATCTGTGGAGACTGATCCTTGTGTTGTTGCAGCTGTTGACCTTCAGCACGGCCTGAGGGACCTGTTCAGGGTGGAGTGAGGCACTCTGTGCTCCAGGGAATCTGGTGGGACAGGTCTTTCAGTTCAGTTCAGTTGCTCAGTCATGTCCAACTCTTTGCGACCCCATGAACCGCAGCACGCCAGGCCTCCCTGTCCATCACCAACTCCCGGAGTCCACCCAAACCCATGTCCATTGAGTCGGTGATGCCATCCAACCATCTCATCCTCTGTCGTCCCCTTCTCCTGCCTTCAATCTTTCCCAGTATCAGGGTCGTTTCAAATGAGTCAGCTCTTCCCATCAGGTGGCCAAAGTACTGGACTTTTAGCTTCAACAGCAGTCCTTCCAATGAACACCCAGGACTGATCTCCTTTAGGATGGACTGGTTGGATCTCCTTGCAGTCCAAGGGACTCTCAAGAGTCTTCTCCAACACCACAGTTCAAAAGCATCAATTCTTCTGCACTCTGCTTTCTTTATAGTCCAACTCTCACATCCATACATGACCACTGGAAAAACCATAGCCTTGACTAGACGTACCTTTGTTGGCACAGTAATGTCTCTGCTTTTTAATATGCTGTCTAGGCTGGTCATAACTTTCCTTCCAAGGAGTAAGCGTCTTTTAATTTCATGGCTGCAATCACCATCTGCAGTGATTTTTGAGTCCAGAAAAATAAAGTCAGCCACTGTTTCCCCATCTATTTGCCATGAAGTGACGGGACCGGATGCCATGATCTTAGTTTTCTGAACGTTGAGCTTAAAGCCAACTTTTTCACTCTCCTCTTTCACTTTCATCAAGAGGCTCTTTAGTTCTTCTTCACTTTCTGCCATAAGGACGGTGTCATCTGCACATCTAAGGTTATTGATATTTCTCCCGGCAATCTTGATTCCAGCTTGTGCTTCCTCCAGCCTAGTGTTCCTCATGATGTACTCCGCGTGTAAGTTAAATAAGCAGGGTGACAATATACAGCCTTGACGTACTCCTTTTCCTATTTGGAACAAGTCTTTTGTTCCATGTCCTGTTCTAACTGTTGCTTCCTGACCTGCGTACAGATTTCTCAAGAGGTAGGTCAGGTGGTTTGGTATTCCCATCTCTTTAAGAATTTTCCACAGTTTATTGTGATCCACACAGTCAAAGGCTTTGGCAGAGTCAGTAAAGTAGAAATAGATGTTTTTTTGGAACTCGCTTGCTTTTTTGATGATCCAGCGGATGTTGGCAATTTGATCTCTGGTTCCTCTGCCTTTTCTAAAACTAGCTTGAACATCTGGAAGTTCATGGTTCACGTATTGCTGAAGCCTGGCTTGGAAAATTATGAGCATTACTTTACTAGCATGTGAGATAAATGCAATTGTGCTGTAGTTTGAGCATTCTTTGGCATTGCCGTTCTTTGGAATTGGAATAAAACTGGGACAGGTCTTTAGATAATTGGATATTTTCAGGAACTGATTGCATGATCCCAATCTTTGCATCTTCTGGTATCTAGAAAAGCACTAAATCCCTTCAAGATGACATCAGATCTTGTGACTAGCAGAAAACCTTGTAAAGTAAGTGCTTGATTGCATTGAACTCCATCACCAAAATCTTATATATTGACCTTCCCCCATTACCTCTTTGGAGAAGTCTCTCAGAGCTGTCTAAGATGGTGCCTCCCAGGCTGCAGTCCTCATTTTGCCCCCAAATAAAACTTAACTCGCAGCTTTCAAGTTGTGCATCTTTTTAGTCGACGTAGTAAAGAACCTGCTTGCCAGTGCAGGGGACGTAAAAGATGCAGGTTTGAAACCTGGGTCGGGAAGATTCTGGCATGGCAACCCACTCTAGTATTCTTGCCTGGAGAATCCCATGGACAGAGGAGCCTGGAGGGCTCTAGTCTATGGGGTCACAAAGAGCTGGAAATGACTGAAGCAAGTTAGCACACACACACGTGACCAACTAGACCCTTACAAGTCCCTCGTGTGTGTCAGCCTTAAATCAAACATCTCGACTCTCACCAGCCCAGGGTGCTGGCCCTTTGTTTCTGAGGCCTGGTTGATATCAAGCTTCAATGGAAGAAGCGAATTTTACTTCGGCTATTGTCCAAGAGCCACAGAGCTGGGCGGTGGTTAAAGCAGTCAATGCAGATTTTAACCAGCAGCTACTGCAGTGGGGAAAAGAGCCCTCAGGACAGAACTGGGGTCAAATCCGAGAGCAGCCTGGCCACCTGGGCATTTATGGCCAGGGGACCAGGTAGGGGTCAGTGAACGGAAAATTGCTAAGAGGAAGCTTTGGGGTAAAGGTGGGGAGGTTTTCTGGTTAAACTGGATTCTTGCTGGAGGCAGGCCTGGGGGATCAGTCGTGGAATTTGATCAGATATTCAGGGTGATTAGAGGGTGGGGTTCCTTCTCAACTGACTTAACAAGATTCTTGCTACAACTGGGCTGTGCAGGCCCAACAAGGATAACTGAGGTGGAGGCCTCAAGGGTTCGGAGAACCTGAGTGAATGAGGCCACCACTTGAATGGATTCTCCCTGACGACCATGTTGTTGTTGTTTAGTTGCTAAGTCGGTCTGACTCTTTGCGACCCCGCGGACAGTAGCCCTCCAGGTTCCTCTGTTCATGGATTTCCCAGGCAAGAATAGTGGAGTGGGTTGCCATTTCCTTCTCCAGGGGATCTTCCCAACCCAGGGATCGAACCCTCATCTCCTGCATTGCAGTCGGATTCTTTCCCACTGAGTCACCAGGAAAGCCCGTGCTCTCAGACTTGAAAGCAACGGCTGAGCATGTGCTGCACCTGGAAGCCAAAATGCTTGGCTGGCTTTTGTGTTTAAAAAATGCGCTGGGGCTGCAGGCTGAAGATAGGCCTGAAGCAGGGGGTCTGGACTGTGGCCTGGAGTTCCTGGGGAGACTAGGAAGCCGCAGGAGCAAGTGGATGGGGGGGGTGGGGATGGGGAGGGTGAAGGGGTTCCTCAACCACGCTAGTTTGAGGAGGTTGCAGGAATCTTTATTGGGGGAGGGTGGCTGGATGCACAATCTTGGAGCCCAGGACAGAAGCGTGGGCTGGACACTTTTTTCAAAAGAAGTGCTTTGTCTCACTGTTCACTGAACCCAGGGTAGGCAAGGCATGAGCTGGGGAGCAGAAGGGAAGGAGCTGGGAGAAGATGCCGGAGGAACTGCAGATGTTCTTTATCCTCTAAGGGCAGACGCTGCTGCAACGCACAGCAGGGCTTTTCAGGGGGTGCTTATACAGGACCGGCTTCCCCTGTAGCTCAGCTGGTAAAGAATATGCTCGCAATGCGGGAGACTTGGATTTGATCCCTGGGTTGGGAAGATCCCCTGGAGAAGGGAAAGGCTACCCACTCCAGTATTCTGGCCTGGAGAATTCCATGGAGTCACAAAGAGTTGGACACAACGGAGTGACTTTCACTATATAGGACAGAATAAAAGTGTCATGTGGCCAAACGAATACATCATGATGTGCGTGCACAGTGCTATAAATGACCTCAGATGTTACATAACCAGGCAAAGTCATTGTTTACAAAACATGGGGCGAGAGAGCCTGACCATCGCCATCTTGGGTAACTGCGCTTTCCCTACAACCTTTAAAATTTCAAATAATTGCAGATTCACAGGAAATTGTAAAGAAAAATAAAAACAGTTAGGATTTCATCCAGTTTCGCTTGATGGTGATACCTTGCATAAGTACAGTATGCCATCCAGAGAGCTGGTTCAGATTTCAGCGGATTCATATGTTGTCTGTGTGTGCAGGTCTATGCAATTTTATGACGTGTGTAGGTTTGGGTAACCACACTGACATCGATTGTGTGTGTTAATTTGCTGATGGAATGTCTCTATGTTCAGTAATGGTGTCTTGGAAGCATCTTTGATGGACACTGAAGGCTCCAGACCTGGATGAGATTTCCAAGGAGAGGACACAGAGGAAGAAGAGGAGGAGGCTTGGGTGGGGTGAAGGTGGTGGATACCAGATGGAGGAAGACGGTTCTGCTCTGGCTCCTGGAGGGCCTTCCTGGAAGACACATTTCTGAGAAAGGAAGGGGCTCAGGCTCCCCTCAAAGGCACCATGTTGTCCTCAGCCCACCCCACCGCATCTCAGCCCTTGGCCCCGGGTTTTCCAGACCTCCTCCTAGGTCCCCAAACCATCAGCCGCAAATGCCAGCATGGTGGTCCCTGTGCCAGGCTCCCCAGAAAGAAATCTGCATTCTGGAATGTTTTGTTGCACCATGGGTACCAAATCTGGGCTTCCCTGGTGGCTCCGTGGTAAAGAACCTGCCTGCCAATGCAGGAGATGCAGGTTTGATCCCTGGATGCAGACAATCTCCTGGAGAAAGAAATGGCTACCCACTCGAGTATTCTTGCCTGGAAAATTCCATGGACAGAGGAGCCTGGCAGGCTACAGTCCACAGGGTTGAAGAGGTGGACATGACTGAGTGACTGAGGACATGAGCCTGTGTACCAAATCTAGGCTTGGAAAATTGTAAATGTACTTGAATAATATGTCAATGACACAATACTGTAACCAAGGCTGAGGGGACCCTGGTGTCACTGTCGTGAGGCTGTACACTGGAGTCTCATTCACCCCAACACAGGGCCCACTGCACAGGGCACGCTCATGTGCACTCAGCTGTCCGTGGTTAAATGTTATGATTTTTGTCATCTTTTCACATAAGAGCACACAGCCATGCTGTCTGCTTTAAGTCAGCTCCTACTTAAGTAAGGAGGGTATTTTCCCCAAGGAGGAGGGGGTGCCTTAGTATCAATTCCATGCTCTATTTTTATTCTGTCATGTGCACATTAATTCTTTCATCCATGAAGTCTCAGTTTTGCAAATTCTGCCTATCACAGCAGGATGGACACTTGCCCAGTGGAAACCCCACAGTGGAACGTCCAGGGCCGTGGCCGGGCCTGAATGGTGCAGCGGCGCCATCGTCTGGTGTATCTGAGAGCTGCATCCTGAGAAAAGCAAAAGCTTTTCTCCTCTTCTACATCTTCTATGAGCATCCGGTTCACCCAGCCCCAGAGGATCCCAGCTGTCCCAGCTCTGGGAAAGCCCAGGTGTGGACCTGGGAGGCAGGGACCAATGTTTAGGGATCGCTACTGGCTGTGTCTCAGAAATTACAATGAGGATCAGGGATGAAGGGGAAATGGTCCCTGACATCTCAGAACTCACACCTGGTGGAAGATAAGAGCCAAGACAATGATGCTTAAGAGCTGAGCTGCCTGGGGGTGTGGTTCTGGCTCTGCCCCTGCTGGGTATGGGACCTGGAGCAAGCGGCTTAGGCTCTTTGAGGCTCAGCTGTTTTGTATTCAACAGGAAAACAAGGCTAATAATTAGTCCCTGGTGTGGTTGTTTAAAAAAGACATTTACTGTGAAATGTGAAGTACAGAAGTTCAGTTCAGTTCAGTTCATTTCAGTCGCTCAGTTGTGTCCGACTCTTTTGTGACCCCATGGACTGCAGCACGCCAGGCCTCTTTGTCCATCACCAACTCCTGGAGTTTACTCAAACTCATGTCCATCGAGTCGGTGATGCCATCCAACCATCTCATCCTCTGTTGTCCCCTTCTCCTCCTGCCTTCAAAGGAAGGTAAGTATATTTCTTACTGATGTAATAACAACCGATCAGACAAAGAAGGGGGTGCTGGGAGGTGGGGGTCAGGAAAGGTTTTCCAAGTGAGGGTACATTTCAGCTGGGTTTTGAAAGATTCGTCGGAGTTTTCCAGTCCAACTAAGGGGAAGGGCATTCTGTGTGGGTGAAAGGCATGTACAAAGGTACGGTAAGAAGTACTATGGCATTTGGGAAATGGCACATAGTTTGGTCTGATCTAAGCAGAAGGGGGTGGTGAGGGGGACATAGAGCTGGTAGAACTGAAACTGGGCAGGTGAGCTTCATCAAAATCTCTAGGAGAGGGGGAAAACTCTGTGTTTCTTACAAAGATTCCCAGGGGATTCGGAGGCCTCCTGCCAAAAGTCTAATGTCTGAAAACGGTAATTCTACCAAGCATTCTGTATAATCCTCTCTAATCTGCACCACAGCCTAGCAAAGTAGACATTGCACACAGCATAAAGCTGAGGCTCAGAGAGGTTAAGTGACTCACCCAAGATCACACAGTGAATGTGAGCTACGATTCACTTCCTGGTGGTTTTGACTTCAAACTCCCTACACGTAGCACGTGCTCAGTGAAAGCAGATACGACCCTAGTTCTGATGCTCTTCAGGACTGGGCTGCCAGGGGTGCTGGTGTTGTATTTTCCTGACATCTGTGCTGTCAGAGTTTGAGGGAAGATAGGCCTGGGGCCAGGGAGGCCCACTTGGGGGGCCAGATTCTCAGGCTGGGTGCATGAGCTCAGAAAGGTTTTCTTGGTTGCAATTCCTTATCGGAAAGAAGAGACCCCTGCTTTTCCTTTCTCAGGAATTTCTAGAGATCGTTTTGTGGGTGACTAATGTTGAAGCTGAAACTCCAATACTTGACCACCTGATGCAAAGAACTGACTCATTGGAAAAGACCCCGATGCTGGGAAGGATTGAAGGTGGGAGGATAAGGGGACGACAGAGGATGAGATGATTGGATGGCATCACCGACTTAATGGACATGAGTTTGAGTAAACTCCGGGAGTTGGTGATGGCCAGGGAGGCCTGGCATGCTGCAGTCCATGGGGTCCCAAAGAGTCGGACACGACTGAGCGACTGAACTGAACTGAACTGAACTGATGTCATTTTTAAAAAAATGCAAAACAATCTCAAACTTACAGAAAAGTTTCAGCACAAATTACATATTTTTTTCTAGAATCGTCTGAGGATACGTTGACATGACGCGCCGTCACCCCTGAATCAGTTCAGTCACTCAGTTGTGTCCGACTCTGTGAACCCATGGGCTGCAGCACGCCAGGCCTCCCCTGAATACCTCACTCCTGAATGCTTCAGTGTCATTTCCTGCAAATAAAGACTTCCTCCTATTTAGTCACAACACAGCCATCTTGACATGGCACTGCTGTTCCAGTCTCACCACCTGTCCCGGTGATTCCTTCGTCGTAAAGGGATGCAGTTCCGATCTGCACTGCATCTGGCTATGGGCTCCGTGGTCCCCTGCAGTCTGGAGAAGTTCCTCCGCAGTTAAGCTAAGGAAAGCCTGACTTTCATGACTTTGACAATTGGAGGATTAAGGATCTATTTGTCTGTGGCTTGTCTCTCTATTTGAGTGTGTCTGCTGTTCCTTTGTGATGGGATTCAGGTTAAAAATCTTTGGCAGGAACATCCCAGAAGCGCTGCTTATGTGGCACGTGATTTCAGTTCATCCCATTAACAATGGATGCCACACTCATGGTATATCCACTGGTTACAGTGGTGACTGCCTGGCTTCTCCCTGAAAGTTACCTTTGCAATTAATAAATATTCTGTGGAGGGATACGTTGACACTCTGTGAATATCCCATTCCTCACCAGACTTTCTGTTTATTCATCTCTATTCCATTTACTCAGTAGGTTACAATCCATTACTGTTGTTGCATGTCTATGTGCAAATTGTCTCAGATTTGGTTCTAGGAGCCCCTGGAGCTGGCTTCTGTGTCCTTTTGATGTGCCCCCTAATTCTCTGAGCACTCCCCATTTTCTGGTGCAGTAAGATAACCCAAGTTCATTCCGTTCTTCCTCTGCCCATGCCATGGAAGCAGCCAGTTCTCCAAGGAGCCCCAGTCCACCTAGTGGGGAATAGAACTTACAGTCAGTATCTAGATGTTCAAGCTGGATTTAGAAAAGGCAGAGGAATCAGAGATCAAATTGCCAACATGCACTGGATCATCGAAAAAGCAAGAGAGTTCCAGAAAAACATCTACTTTTGCTTTATTGACTATACCAAAGCCTTTGACTTTGTGGATCACAACAAATTGGGGAAAATTCTGAAAGAGATGGGAATATCAGACCACCTGACCTGACTCCTGAGAAATGTCTATGCTGGTCAAGAAGCAACTGGACATGGAACAACAGATTGGTTCAAATCGGGAAAGGAGTACGTCAAGGCTGTATATTGTCATTCTGCTCATTTAACTTATATGCAGAGTACATCATGAAAAACACTAGGCTGGATGAAGCACAAGCTTGAATCAAGATTGCTGGGAGAAATATCAATAACCTCAGATATGCAGATGACACCACCTTTATGGCAGAAACCGAAGAAGAACTAAAAAGGCTTTTGATGAAAGTGAAAGAGGAGAGTCAAAAAGTTGGCTTAAAACTCAACATTCAGAAGACAAAGATCATGGCATCCGGTCCCATCACTTCATGGCAAATAGATGGGGAAACAATGGAAACAGTGAGAGACTTTATTTTGGGGGGCTCCAAAATCACTGCAGATGGTGACTGCAGTCATGAAATTTAAAGACACTTGTTCCTTGGAAGAAAAGCTATGACCAACCTAGACAGCATATTAAAAAGCAGAGACATTACTTTCCCAACAAAGGTCCATCAAGCCAAAGCTAAGGTTTTTCCAGTAGTCATGTATGGATGTGAGAGTTGGACTATAAGGAAAGCTGAGTGCCGAAGAATTGATGCTCTTGAACTGTGGCGTTGGAGAAGACTCTTAAAAGTCCCTTGGACAGAGAAAAGATCAAACCAGTCAATCCTAAAGGAAATCAGTCCTGAATATTCATTGGAAGGACTGATGTTGAAGCTGAAACTCCAATACTTCGGCCACCTTATGCAAAGAATTGACATATTGAAAAAGACCCTGATGTTGGGAAAGACTGAAGGCAGGAGGAGAAGAGGACGACAGAGGTTGAGATGGTTGGATGTCATCACCAACGTGATGGATATGAGTTTGAGCGAGCTCCATGAGTGGGTTACGGACAGGGAGGCCTGGTGTGCTGCAGTCCATGGGGTCGCAAAGAATCGGACACAACTGAGCAACTGAACTGAACTGATCTAGGTGCCAGGTGTTCTTCTTAGGGGTCATGGCTCCCAGACTCTCAGCGGAATATGTGTGTCTTTGTATACACACATTGACATCTATATTCTATACCTATTTATACATTTATATATTTAGATCACATGTGTACCTACTTATCAACCCTTTTTAATGTTATCGTACCTTAGCTAGATGGCTTTTCAGCTTTTGGAGAACAATGGAACATTAAAGCTTTTCGAAACAATCCAGTCTAACCTCTTTATTTGTTTTAAAGATTTTTTTGATGTTGACAACTTAAAAAAAATGTTTATTGAATTTGTTACAATATTGCTTCTGCATTGTTTTTTTTTTTTTTATGTTTTGTTTTTTTGACTGTGAGTCATGTGGAATCTCAGCTCCCCGGCCAGGAGTTGAATCACACCGCCTGCACTAGAAGAGGAAGTCTTAACCACTAGACCACCAGGGAAGTCCCCTAACTTCTTTGTTTTACAGTTGGAGGACCTGAGACCCAGGCGACTATGTGCTTAAGACCCAGGGCATCCGGGCTGGGAAGAGGCAGGAAGAACACCAGGCTGACCTTCCAGGAGCTGCAGGCTCTGGTCAGTTAGACAGGGGCTTGTCTTCTGGGGGAGGAGTGTGCTCACCTGGGACCACCCCAAAGGCAGGACGAGAGCCCTGTAAGGAAGCAGACGCCACTTGAGGGGAGGACGGACCAAGGGATGATGGTCACGGTGGCGATGAGGCCACAGGGAGGTGGCGAGCTCGCTGACTGGCTGCCCGTGGGTGCTGCCGGGGGCCCCGGCCAGAAGGGTGGTGGTGGGGGCTCCTTGCTCCTCTCTGGCTCTGCCCCCGTGATTCGCCCACCCTGCTCTGGTGAGCAGGCTTGGGGGGCCTTTTCCACAGCCTGATGTCTGCGTCTCTGGCTCGACTCCCATCACCGTCTACCCTGCATGTGAAATTCTGCCCCCTGCCCCCCGCCAGATGTCATCTCTGGGGCCTGGCCGCGGGGTCGGGTGTGGGGCTGAGATGGGGCAGAAGTGCCAGCTGGTGCCCAGCAAGCTTGCCTTCCTGGATAGAGCCTCTCCCCACTTCCTGGAGTCACCCAGACTTCATATTCCTTTGGGGTTCACCCTTCCCCCTCATCCAGAATCACTGACTTCTTGCAGGTTCCGGCCCTTTGAATCCATCTCCACAGTTACAAATGGGATTCCGAGGTCATCTGAAGGCCCTCTGATTCTAGGGGCTTCCCTCAGAGCGTCTGTCCCCTGGGGTCTACCCTCAGATTCTCCCTCCTCTGGAACTCAGGTGGCCAGATTCTGCCAGAAATACCAAGGTGACCAGCAGGTGGCGCTGCTGGGTCAGCGCTCTGCACCCTTACATGCAGATTAAGCGCAGACAACAGACCCCAAAGTGCAGGGCAGAAGTGAGCAGTGGGGACTGGGAACTAGGGGATGTATGGTCCACCAACGAGCATTCTGTATGTGCGCACACCAGGAAATACACATAAATACATGCCAGAAAAAAATATACACACATATCATACATAGTAGTAAATACACGTACATATACATAACTACATATCAATACATACATCAATATGTATATATGGGAAGACCCATATCGTGTATATATAGATCCATATACCAGTAGGTGTGTGTGTGTGTGTATCTATATACAGTGTATATATAAATCCATATACCAGTATGTGTGTGTGTATCCATATACAGTGTACATATAGAGTCACATACACATATATGGACTTCCAAGGTGGTGCTAGTGGTAAAGAACCTGCCTGCCATTGTAAGAGAAGTAAGAGATGTGGGCTCAATCCCTGGGTCGGGAAGATCTCCTGGAGATGGAAATGGCAACCCACTCCAGTGTTCTTGCCTGGAGAATCCCATGGACAGAGGAGCCTGGCAGGCTACAGTCCATAGCATCGCAAAGAGTCAGACATGACTGAAGTGACATAGCAAGCAGTACATGGAAACACACAGGTAAAAAACAGTATATATATATGTATAATATATATAATATATGTACATATGCACTAGTACAAACACACATGTAGACCTGTGTATACAGGTGTGTGTGAATATATGTATGTGCATGCATATGCAGGCGCACATGTGCACATGTGTGTGTGTGTACCAGCAAACAAGCACAGCCAGTTTGTGGCTCTGGCTCCCGACCTCTGAGGCTCTGAGAGGCAGGGTTCTCCGCGGATTGTGTAGTCTAAGTCCAGGTCTTCATTCCTCTCTCAGATGCTTTTTCATTGCGTACAGATGATGGGTCTTCCTGTCAGTCCAGTGGTTAAGACTGCGCTTCCACTGCTGGGGGCATGGATACAATCCCTGGCTGGGGAACTAAGATCCTATATGTCACATGGCGCAGCCAGAAGAAATTGTCTAAAGACATAAAAAAAAATCCATATGGTCATATTGGACTAAGTCCCACCCTACTTCAGTGTCAGTTCAGTTCAGTTCAGTCACTCAGTCATGTCCGACTCTTTGCAACCCCATGAACTGCAGCACGCCAGGCCTCCCTGTCCATCACCAACTCCCAGAGTTCACCCAAACTCATGTCCATTGAGTCGGTGATGCCATCCAACCATCTCATCCTCTGTCGTCCCCTTCTCCTGCCCTCAATCTTTCCCAGCATCAGGGTCTTTTCAAATCAGTCAGCTCTTCGCATCAGGTGGCCAAAGTATTGGAGTTTCAGCTTCAACATCAGTCCTCCCAGTGAACACCTGGGACTGATCTACTTCAGTGTGACCTCCTCTTATTGTTCGAGGCTCAGTCATGTACAACTCTTTGCGATCCCATGGACTGCAGCATGCCAGGCTTCCCTGTCCTTCACTATCTCTGCTTGTCTTATTACATCTGCAACAACTCTATGTCTGAATAAGATAAATTCTGAGGTCCTGGGGGTTGGAGCAATTCACCCATGACAGAGGGGCTTTGACCTGATGAAGCCTCACAACTAATTCATTAATTAATTCTTTTCAGTCTGCCTCTGATGCCCGATTAATACCATATTATCTTTCTTTTTTCTCTCTCTCTTTTTAAATTTTTTAATTGGAGGATAATTGCTTCACAATATGTTGTTGGTTTCTGCCACATATCAGCATGAATCAGCTATAGGTATACGTATGTCCCCTTCCTCTTGAACCTCCCTCTTACCTCCCACCCCATCCCACCCCTCTACATTGTCACAGAGCACTATGTTTGAGCTTCCTGCATCATACAGCAAATCCAATTATCTTTCTGACTGTTGAAATGCTAGTAGCTTCTGGCTTGTCTGCAATTGCTATGTAACCTATTATTCAAGAAAAAGAAGACTTGTATGGTGGATAGAAAGATTAACTAGTTTTTGGTTGCCTGTCTTGTTTTCTGCAAGACAGCTACATGCACTGCAAACAAGGGAAGGAAAGAGGTGAACAAGACAAATGAAGCCCCAACACGCCGGAGCTCTGAGTAGATATTTCCTCTTCTCCATGCCTGGGGGTTTGTTAATGGATTCATGTGTCACTGCTGTTGAAGCTTGGCTGGGAGACTGGATTTCTCATGCAAAGAAAGTGGTGCAGTCTCAGCCCAGGGACTTCACATCTGCGGAGCCGGAAATGCTGAAGGATGCTGGGTCAGCTGGCCCAAGAGATCCACATGCACAGGGCAGGTGGCTGGATGTTAGGGTCAGAGAGAGCCACAGCCCAGACCA
This sequence comes from Okapia johnstoni, assembly GCA_024291935.2. NCBI lineage: Eukaryota > Metazoa > Chordata > Mammalia > Artiodactyla > Giraffidae > Okapia > Okapia johnstoni. The sequence continues at coordinate 52,791,230 of CM044306.1, read as the reverse complement.
GGAGAATTCCTTTCCATCTGTTCCACTTATCTGGGCATCTGTGAGACAGTGATGAGACAGGGTGGTTTCAGGGCCATGTGATCTGTGCTTAGAAGAGCCCTGGGCTCAGTTTACACTTTAGTTTGGCCATCTTGAAATCCTTAAGACTTTTTAACAAGGGGTCCTGTATTTGCATGTTGCATTGATCCCTGCAAATTACATAGCGGTCCTGATGAGTGTCCTCGGTGCTTGGTCATTTGTGAGGCAAGTGGTGCCACTGGCAGTCTTAAACCCACGCTCAGGTGTCTGAAGGAGAGAACTCAGACCCAGTGGAAGAAAGCCTACAGACCCTGCTTATTTTGTGCACAGACCCTCGAAAATCTACTGAAGATGCTTGAACACTGAAATATGCCTTCCTTCAGTCCTTGGCCGTCCATTTTACAGTAACACAACTCTCTGAACTTAAGGAACTACTAGTGGCCTGTATTTCTTGACTGGGGAGGGGGGACAGAGTCAACCTGAGGTCTGGGTCTCCCTGGATTCCCCTCCTGGGGTCCTGTTACCTGTGTTGCACACTTGTGGGCTGTGTGTTCCCTGAGCTGGGCCTTTGGGGGGTTTTATCATGGGTCACTCTACGAGAGTGTCTAAAGAGAGCCAGTTTCATTATTATTTTTTTAATTACTTTATTTTTAATTGAAGGATAATTGCTTTACAGAATTTTGTTGTTTTCTGTCAAACATCAACATGAATCAGCAATATGTACATATGCCCACTCCCTCTTGAAACTCTCTCCCATCTCCCTCCCCATCCCACCCCTCTAGGCTGATACAGAGCCCCTGTTTGAGTGCCCTGAGACATACAGCAAATTCCTATTGGCTATCTATTCTACATATGGTGATGTAAGTTTCCATGACACTCTCTCCATACATCTCACCCTCTCCTCCCCTCTCCCCATGTTGATAAGTCTGTTCTCTATATCCGTTTCTCCATAGCTGCCTTGCAAATAAATTCATCAGTACCAACTTTCTAGATTCAATATATATGAGTTCAGTTCAGTTCAGTCACTCAGTCATGTCCGACTCTTTGAGACCCCATGAACCGCAGGATGCCAGGCCTCCATGTCCATCACCAACTCCTGGAGTTTACCCAAACTCATGTCCATTGAGTCGGTGATGCCATCCAGCCATCTCATCCTCTGTTGTCCCCATCTCCCACCTTCAATCTTTCCCAGCATCAGGGTCTTTTCAAATGAGTCAGCTCTTCACATCAGGTGGCCAAAGGATTGGACTTTCAGCTTCAACATCAGTATATGCGTTAGTATATGCTATTTATCTTTCTCAAAGATAGCCAGTTTCATTATTTTAGCCTCCCGTGTTTCTCAAGGCTTCTGAAAGTGAACTGTGCAGGTTCCTCAGAAGTTTAGGAGATTTTAGCATTCGTTTTTAATTTGAGTAACAGCTTCACTGTGATATAATTCACATACTGTACAATCAACCCATTGAAAGTGTATAATACCATAGCTTTTACTGTACTGAAATAATTTGCACAGCCACCACCACAGTTAATTTTAGAACATTTTCATCACACCCAGTAGAAACCCCACATGGTTTTGTAGTAACCCCTCTTCCTCCAGTCCCTCACTAATCTGCTTTCTGTCCCTATGGATTTGCCAGTTCTGGACGTGGCATAGAAATGGAATCATACAATATGTGACCCCTCGGGTCTGGCTTCACTCACCGAGCTTCATGTTTTCAAGGTTCATCCATGTTTGTTGCACATGGCATCACGTCATTCCTTTTTAAGGTAGAAAAATATTCCGCTGTATGGGAAACATGTTGTTTACCCATTCGTCCGCTGACAGACACTGGGTTGTTTCCACTGGACTATTACGGATGATTCTTTCTGAACATCTGTGCATAGATTTTTTTGTGTGATCATGTGTTTTCATTTATTCTTTATTTTTAATGTGATTCTTTTCTAGGAACCAATTGTGGTTTCTGTAGGTCCCTCGTGGATGGCACTGTATACATTGCGTCTGCTTGGGCTCAGATTTCTTGTCTGTAAAACAGATCTGGGAAGAACAGCACAGTGTATGTGTGTGTGTGTGTGTGCACGTGTGCACGCACACACGCATGCATGCACGTGTATCTATCTTTCTCTGTGTGGGGCTGGAGTGAAGGTGGGGAGGGTTGCTGATCAAGAAACAGGCTAGAAGCGGGGCTGAAGAGGCACTCAGAACAGGACGACATTCTTGGAGGGGAGAGATGGCTCATTGATCCTGTCCTATTGCATCTCCCCGTCCCCTCTGCTGAGCTGGAAAAAGATGCAAGTGAAAAGGGTTTAGGCACTTTGAGCCCTGAGGTCAGATCCACACAGTTTGACTTGGCGGCTATGAGTGAGTCATCCGCAGATTACCCTCCCGTCGTTGTGGCCTGTCCTGCTAGATCCTGGGAGGGCCCCTGAGTCTATAGGAGACCGAGCATCTATCAGAGCCCCTGGCGGGGAGCCAAGAGGATACACTGTCTCTCCCCCTTTTCACTGGCCGCCGTCTTGTGTCAGGATGTCAGTTGCCTCTGGCTCCTTTACCAGTGATCCTCATTTGGCCAAAATCATCTGGATTCTTCACACACAGCTTGGCAGGGTGGAAAGAGGAGAAGCTGAGATTGGACGAACTCGATTCCCGTCCTGGGTCAATCACTTACCGGGTGCACAGTCCTCAGTAAGTGTATTCTCTCTGAGCCTCATTGCCTTTATCTGAGGAAAAAGGGAAGGATTGCTGAGAGCATCTGGTGATGAACACTGAGTGCCTGGAGATAGCAAACAGTCGATGAACACCTTGTGCTGGAACAGTGCTGACCACTCTGTTAAAATGCCCCGACCCTGGTAAGACTCCTCTGACCTGGGGGCGGATGGCGGAGGGCTGGCAGCTTTCATCTGCTTCTCGGTTGAGAGCATTTTCCCCCACATATGATCCTTCCACCACAGCTCCACAAACTCATGGGTTTCCAAGGGACTCTGAATTTTTCCCTGATGGATGTTTAGCGAGTTTGACTGCATGTCGGAGCCACGCTCAGTATTTTACAAATATTTATCCACCTAACCAGCACATACCAGTCCATCTTCTAGGCCTCCCTCTCTGATGAATTTAGATAAGGGAAAGTATCTGAAAGATGTCCAAGACATGGGCATTCTTCACGGACGGATCGGAGACTCGAGGGGTGGAGGGAAGCTGGCTCCATGTGCCCCAGACCTGGGTTTTACTTCTGGCGTTGCTATTGCTTTGCTGCGTGAAGTTAGGAAACACACTCAACCTGTGATTCATGGATTCCATTCACAAGGGAGTTGAATGAAGTGGTTTTATGAGCCCTCATTCTTCACCGGGCCTCAGAGACGGGACTGTCCTGCGGTCAGGGCTTCCTGGTTTCAATCTTTATCTCCACACTCAATCTACACTTTCTGAACTCAGACGAGTTTCGTGGGAAGCAGAAAGCTGAGATGTTTTATGGCAGAACCAGGGCTGAGGGTGGGGCGGCAATGCAGGAGCCCAGAGGACAACACCCAGGGCGCCATCGCTTTGCTTGCTTTTCGGTTTTATGAAGGAGATTTCAAACATACGCACAAGTGGGGAGAACAGTGTGAGATTCGCCAGTGCACCAGGGATGAAGGCTTCCCCACCTTGTCTCTTCATAGGCCTCTCCTACGTTGTCTATTGAGGGAACATTGGTTTATAGCATTGTACGTTTCACGTGTACAACACTGTGTTTCTGCTTCCATATGCCCCGTAGGTCTTCACCACTGAACATGTGGTTTCTATCTGTCATCACACAGTTGATTCTCTCCATCATTTCCCCCACTCCTCCCCCTTCCCCTCTGGCAACCACTACCCTGTTGTCTGTATCAACATTTTTGCTTTGGTTTGGTTTGTTCATTTATTTTGTGTGTGTGTTTATTTTTTGTTTCTCATATTCCACGTGTGAGTGAAATCATATGATCATTGCCTTTCTCTGACTTACTTTATTTAACATAATACCCTCAAGGCTCATCCATGTTGCTGCAAATGGCAAGATTTTATTTTTTTATGGCTGAGTAATATTCCACTGTGTATACAACCAGTGTGTGTGTATCACATATTCTTTCTCCATTCAAAGGGCACTTAAGTCGTTTCCATATCTTGGCTATTGTAAACAATGCTGCAGTGAACCTATGGGTGCATATATCTTTTAGAATTAATGTTTTCATTTCCTTTGAATAAATACCCAAAAGTAGGATAACTGGATCATACGATAATTCGTATGAATATGGATCTCCATACTATTCCATAGTGGCTGCACCAGGTTACATTTGTCAATAGAGTACAAGGGTTTTCTTTCTTCACATCCTCACCAACACTTGTCATTTCTTGTCTTTTTGATAACTGCCATTCTACCAGGCGTGAGGTGATATCTCACTGTGATTTTCATTTATATTTCTCTAATAATTAGCGATGTGGCACATTTTCCCATGCACCTGTTGGCTGTCTACATATCTCTGGAAAGAATGTCTGTTCAGCTCTCTGCACATTTTTGAACTAGGTTGTTTGTTTTCTTGTTGTTGAGTTGTATGAGTTCTTTGTATTTTTTGGATTTTAACTCCTTATCGGATATACCATTTGCAAATATCTTTTCCCATTAGGTAAGCACACTTCTTCCTGACACAGTTTGTAATTTTTATTTTAAGGCAAATGTCAGACATGTTCTTAGTTCGCCTATATATGCCAGGATGTATTTCTTACTGACATATGTGACTGTACATGATCTAACTCTAATGCCAAATTTTTGCACCTAATTTAACAATATCATCTGCTGCCCAGTCTACATTCAAATTTCACGCATTTTAAAGACCTTCCACATTGTGAAGAGTCAGTTGGCCCCTCCAAGTGCTTGTGCGTTCATTCAGCTGGCACTATGAGCTCTTTAACACTCTTGTTTTGTCTGTATTTTTGTTTTGGGCTGCACTGGTCTTGTTGAAGCAGGTGGGATCTAGTTCCCTGACCAGGGATTGAAGCCAGGTCCCTTGAATTTGGAGTGTGGGGTTTTAACCACTGGACCACCAGGGAAGTCCCACATTCTTGGTCTTGATGGAGCTTGTTGTTTCATCAGGAAGGTACCTAACTTCTGTGAAATAGTGGGATAGATTCATTGTAGAAATTGGCACAAATTCTGCAGGAGGCCAGGGAGGTCATGGAGACCCCATAAAGCAGGGGGGATCCTGGCTGAAGTTTGAAGGATGAACAGGCTGCTGGCAGACAGGTGATGGGGAAGTGATGGAGCTGGAAAGGGAAGGGGTGGGGAGCATGTAAGGACCTTAGGAAGCACCAGGAAATGTCTCTTTAACCAACACATGTGCCAGGTACCCTCCTGGGCCCATGAACAAAACAGTCCTGAGTGTTCATTGGAAGGACTGATGCTGAAGTTGAAACTCCAATCCTTTGGCCACCGGATGCAAAGAACTGACTCATTGGAAGAAACCCTAATGCTGGGAAAGATTGAAGGCGGGAGGAGAAGGGGATGACAGAGGATGAGATGATTGGATGGCATCACCGACTTGATGGACATGAGTTAGAGCAAGCTCCCGGAGTTGGCGATGGACAGGGAAGCCTGGAATGCTGCAGTCCACGGGGTCTCAAAGAGTTGGACATGGCTGAGCGACTGAACTGAACTGAACTTGTTTATGCAGATCAAGGAAGTCAGATGCCATCTACGAGGGAGGGGGCAGGGTCTGGAGGGACAGGGAAGAGGAAGCCTCCGTGAGCTCGTGAGCTTGGGGTTGCAGGCTGCCGTTTGTCGGGGGGGACCCTAATTAGCCGCTCTGCGAGGCCCTGCAGCTGTGCCGGGAGCCGTGTGACTTCTCCTAGCAGCTGGGCCAAGGCCCTGAGGGTGGGACAGGAGCCCAGAGGGGAGCTCCACCCCTGGGAAGCTTTGCATCAAGGGCTGGGTTAGGGGAGCCTCTGGTTCTGTCTGTAGGGGCAGAGTCTGTGCCACCCCAGGTGCACGCCCCACAGGCTGGGGCCTGGGGCTGGGCAGGGCTGGGAGGGGAGCCTGCCTGCTGAGGGCTTGTCCTGCAGAAGGAAGATAGGGGCTCACAGTGAGCTTGGCCTCAGCCAGAGGGCATCACCCCATCCAGCCCCTCTGGAGTTCACTGAAGTTCTTCCATCAAGGGCTTCTTTCTGCCTTCCTCAGGGGCTGAGGGAGCCACTGCCCTGTGTCCTTGGGCAGGGAGGGTGCTGGTCCTGGTTGTCTTCTTCTAGACCTACACCTAGAGACCTAGGTATGTATCACCACTGGGATTCTTGTCTGGGCCTTTGATTTTCCTGTCTTCTCACTGCAACCCAGGGAAGCCCAAACCCAACGCCCTAACTCTTGGTCTGGGATGTGCTGCTCTTCATGGAAATGGCCCTCCCTTTCATTTTCCCCTGCTGTGGCATCTTTCAGAGTGTGTTCCAGCTGTTATCCTGTTTGGTCTTCCCAGGGCTTGCTCATCACAAGCTCCCCACGGGCCCCAGTCTGTGTCATTTTGGCCACCTCTGCCACCTCCTCCTTGGAGGGCCGTCCCTTTGCCTACAAGGATGGTTGCATCACAGAGCCTTCATGCTATGTTCCCTGTGGCCAGAGGGGAGCTCACGGCCCAACCCAGACTTGTCAGGCACTGGGGGATCCCTGTCACAGGGTCACCTGACTCAGCTTGGTCAATCCAGGCTTTTTCCATTCACTTAACACACATTCTTAATGCACTTAACACACATCCATCCTAAAGGAAATCAGTCCTGACTATTCATTGGAAGGACTGATGCTGAAGCTGAAACTCCAATCCTTTGGCCACCGGATGCGAAGAACTGACTCATTGGAAAAGACCCTGATGCTGGGAAAGATTGAAGGTGGGAGGAGAAAGGGACAACAGAAGATGAAATGGTTGGATGACACCACCGACTTGATGGACCTGAGTTTGAGTAAACTCTGGGAGTTGGTGATGAACAGGGAGGCCTGGCGTGCTGCAGTCCATGGGGTTGCAAAGAGTCGGACAAGCCTGAGCAACTGAACTTAACTGAACACACATTCTGGAGGAATTCTGGGTGTGTTCCAGGTGTTGTGTGGGAGACACTCAGGATGCAGGGAGAAATGCACAATCATGCCCTTGACCTGCTTGCAAACCCTGGAGGTAAGACCTCAAGGGCTGCAGCAGCTGTCGTGAAGGGCGTGGGTTAAATCGCCTCCCAACCCAACTCCTGCTGGATGGTGGGAGACGGCTCTGCACCTGCTGGGCAGTCAGGCTCATCTGTGAAGTTGGACGCTTGTCACATGCCCGCTCTGTGCCCTCAGGTGCTCCACACCCTCGATCACATCTCCCCTGCCCTCTGAGGCCACTGTCTTCCCTCCCACGAACAGACGAGGAGACCAGACCTCTTGCTTCATTCTCACAGCAAATGGCAGCAGTTGGTTATCTTCCGATCTTGGCGGAGGCCTCCCACTCTCTTGCGAGAATTCAATGAGATTTTTTTTTTTTTTTTTTAATGTAAGATACCCAGGAAGGGGTGGCTTTCCTGGTGGCTCAGACGATAAAGCATCTGCCTGCAATGAGGGAGACCCGGGTTCAATCCCTGGGTTGGGAAGATCCCCTGGAGAAGGGAATGGCAACCCACTCCAGTATTCTTGCCTGGAAAATCCCATGGACAGGGGAGCCTGGTGGGCTACAGGGGTCACAAAGAGTCAGACACAATTGAACGACTTCACTCACTCACTTCACCCAGGACAGAGCCTGGGTGCCGGCAGTTTCCCGATAAGAAGGAGCTCTGTGGTTCCCTACCCAACCATCTTCTCTCCACACCTCTCATCCTGCACCATCCCCCTCAGTGGAACACACAGGCACATCTTCCCCTTTGTGATAATTAATATGTGTGCCAATGTGTCTGTGGAAAATCGCTTATGCTGTGCCTTTCATTTCCAAGGACCCAATCATGTTTGGCAAGCAAGCTCCCAGACTCGAGGTAGGCTCTTTCAGCCAAACAATGAGGAGGAGATTATCCAGGAAATTGTGACAAAGCAAGCAATTACTCTGATGCATGCCGGCTTCTCGCCCGAAAACCAGACCTTCTGCTTCAATTACCTGTGTGATATGTCTGCATAGACCTAGACGCAGCTGGTTGTCTTTCCTAATGGTTCTTTCTCTTCTTAAAACAATTTTATTTATTTATTTTTGGCTGTGCTGGGTCTTTGTTGCTGTGGGACTTTTCTCTAGTTACAGCGAGCAGGGCCTCCTCCTGGTTGGGGTGTGCAGGCTTCTCACTGTTGTGGGGTTTCTCTTGTGCAGCGTGGGCTCTGGGGTGCACTCGGGCTTCTGTCATTGTGACTCCTGGACTCCAGAGCACAGGCTCAGTAGTTGTGGCTCTCAGGCTTAGCTGCTTTGCGGCCCGGGGGATCTTCTTGGACCACGGATCGAACCTGTGTCTCCAGCATTGGCAGGCAGATTTTTTTTTTTTTTTTCTTGAACCGCTGAGCCACCAGGGAAGTCCCTGCTAATGGTTCTTTACCCAAGTGAATCTCCTCAGGGGCTTCACATCCGTGGCCAACAGGAGAGCAGGGTGCAGAGGCCGAGATGGGCCTGCAGCCCTGGGACCCTCATGATACTCCCAGTCCTCTGGAAAAGCAGGGGAAGATCTTGGGCCCCTCCTCACCCCAAAGCTTTCTCAGTCATGCCAGCAGGAGGGGGCGGGTCCCCTGCCTTTCCTCTCCCGGAGTCTTCCCCGCCACTGCAATCCCCTGGCTCTTCTTCTTTGCCCACCCCGGGTGCATGCCTGGGCCTGGGGAGTCGCCCCCTAATCCCCACTAGGGATTAGCCAGCCCTGCCGATGAGCATTTCAGTAATCATGGTCCTTCTTAGGTTTCTGCAGTGTTCAGCTTTCACATCCATTATCTCTCCTGATCCTCACAGCAGCCCTGTGAGACAAGCATTAGTGGTGCCATTTTAGATGAAAAAAAAAAAAGAGAAGCAATGGAAGAGGGGGGGTTTATGCCAGGTCAGCTCAATTCAGTTGTCGCTCAGTCATTTCCGACTCTTTGCGACCCTATGGACTGCAGCATGCCAGGCCTCCCTGTCCATCACCAGCTCCCAGAGTTTACTCAAACTCATGTCCATTGAGTCGGTAATGCCATCCAACCATCTCATCCTCTGTCGTCCCCTTCTCCTCCTGCCCTCAATCTTTCCCAGCATCAGGGTCTTTTCCAATGAGTCAGTTCTTCACATCAGGTGGCCAAAGTATTGGAGTTTCAGGTCATCAGGCTAGAAAGGGCAGAGCCAGCCTTACACCAGGGGCCGGGACCCAGGGCCAGGTGTTCTGACTCCTGCTGTGTTCTCTTTCTATTCCAATATCTCTGACTCAGGAAAAACATCCAAGACCAAAGGGGTGAATTTTTTTAAAAAATTTTTATTAATTTATTTTTAAATACTTATTTTTATTTATTTGGCTGCTCCAGGTCTTAGCTGCAGTAAAGTGAAAGTGAAGTCGCTCAGTTGTGTCCGACTCTGTGCGACCCCCTGGACTACACAGTCCATGGAATTCTCCAGGCCAGAATACTGGAGTGGGTAGCTGTTCCCTTTTTCAGGGGAGTCTTCCCAACCCAGGGATCAAACCCAGGTCTCCCGCCTTGCAGGCAGATTCTTTACCATCTGAGCCACCAGTGAAGCCCCAAGCTGCAGTATGTGAGATCTAGTTCCATGATCAAGGATTGAACCCCGGGCCCCCTGCATTGGGAGTGCAGAGTCTTAACCACTGGACCACAGGGAAGTCCACAGAAGTGAATTTTTAATGGGGGGATTTCCAGCCCCTGTGAAAGTCATGGGGCTTGTTTTTGGCTGCGTGAGGCCTTTAAGAGTCTGTCAAATTACCCCATGCACCGCCGTCTCCTGGGGTGGAAGGGGCACAGGTCTAGTGTTACAATGTCCCCAAAGGAGATACCATCTCCCCTCGGAGGTTCGGAATCTGTGCAGTAAATTGAAAATGCAGATAAACAATCACAACAGCCGGAAGCGCCAGGGTTTGGACCTGATGGTCACCAAGCATCCATCTCCTTTGACACCTTCCAGGGCAGAGTTGTGCCGGGAGAGAAAAGTGACTGTCAGCTGATGCCCCGGATAACCAGAGCTGGCCTGGAACCTTCCAGTGCGGGTCAGAGTAGTCCCTGAACATGTGAATGACCCCTCCCCACCCTGGCAAAGAGAGAGAGAATATTTTCCAAATGCATTGGCTGAAAGCTCAGGTGCTCAGGTGATGGTTTCAAACCTTCCTCCTGACTCAGAGTTACCCACTGAGAGGGGATCAGAGTCTGGACCAGATCACTAAGCCTCTGCCTCATGTCCGGCTACTGCCGCTCTCGTCCAAGTCTTCTGCACTCAGGAGAGATCCTGATCCCAGCTCACCTCCTCCGCAGACGAGCACGTAGGGCTGAATTTCTCCCTGTGTGCTCAGTCGCTCAGTGGTGTCCGACTCTTTGCGAACCCATAGACTGTATCCCGCCAGGCTCCTCTGTCCATGGGATTGTCCAGGCAAGAATACTGGAGGGGGTTTCCAGGCCCTCCTCCAGGGGATACAGCTCAAAATCGTATGCCTCCTACATCAGCAGGGGGGTCCTTTATTTCTGAGCCACAAGGGGAAGCCCTGGATTTCTCCCTATTCTTCATTTTTTACCTTCTGCAGCTGGTGGTGGCGAGTCTGAGTCATCTGCTGACCTGGGAAATCTCAGAGTGAGAGTTTGTCAATGACAGACTTGCATCTAGCCCTGAGGTTTCATTTCTGAGTACATCTCTCAGGCCGTTTCTGTACCTTCTTTTCCACATCATGTCCCTCAGCTCCCTCTCCTCCGAAGCTGAAAACACTGGAATGCCCAGTGAAGTGCTTTGTAAACTGTAAGGTGTCATACGGATCTCAGTTCTACCACTCTCCAGCTTACTGGTGGAATTGCTTTTCAAATCTTGTGTTGCATCTCCTTGGAATTGCTTGATACCTTAAGACATCTTAAAACAGTAGAGTGGAAGAAAGAAAAAAAAAAAAAAAGAAACTCTGATGCTAAAATGAAAACATGTTAGAAAATTGCTATCTTTGTACTGCTTAAGACCTGGGTTCCCCAAGGGGGTTCTTGTGACACTCATGTACTTAAGCTTTGGTGACAGGTCACGGGTTCATTCCTTTAACAGGTGTTTGTTAAGCATTCCAAGGGGCACAGGCCTGTCTGTCGCGGCCCTTTGGGATGATGAAGAGGTCAGGATTTCCCCTGTGGGTGTGACCACAGGGAACGTGTCTCTCCAACGAGGCTTATCTTCACTTCTCGGGTTTTCTAGAGGGGCTGATCTGCCTACAATAATTCCTTCCACCTCTCTCTAGTAAGTTTAAATTTGCGGAAATCTCAGTCTCAACTTCTAATCCTTTGAGTCCTGATGATTTTCAATAATAAGCTAAGAGGCTCGTTTGGATTCTAATTTCCGAGGGAGAAAAAGGTCAAAACAATTCCTAATGCCTCAAACTAGTCTCCTCACTCCCCAGAAGGGCCACTGGGGGGGCCAGTCTCCTTCCAGAACCTGGTTCTAGTGCAGATGTGGAGCCCTGAGCCCTCCTGACACCCACATAAACGCAGTCCCCTCCATTTCTATACAACTGGCCATGAGTCTCCCCAGAGCCCCCGCCCACCTGCTCCAAGGGGCAGCCCTGCAGTCCCATGCCCAGCCCTGTGCTGACTTTTACCTTCAAGGGCTCTTGTGTCACAATCGCTGTCTCCATCTGGCCCAGAGGCCATTTGCTGCCCTGGAGCCCTCATTCTGGATACGCATCACCTGGCATCTACCTGCCTGGCACACAGTCCCTGAATGAACATGCCCAGACTTGTCTGCTTTTCTCAGTTTTCTGCTGAACTCAAGCCTGCTTCTCAGGGATGGCTCCCTTTACCTTATGAGCCTTCGTCTGTGGTCTGCTCTCCCTGGAAAGTGGAGCGTGGCTTCTACCTTGTACCCGCTGACTCCGGCCTCCATGTGCAACCAGCCACATCGGGTCACTCCCAGGAGCCTCTCCAGGTGAACACCAAAGGGGACTCACAACATTCAGCTTGTCCTTCTGCAGCGTGAATAACGCGGTGAAATATTGTCATCTCAGTTTTCATAGCCGTCTTTCAGTGAGACCAGTGAGCAGGGACGAATCACATGGTTTACCTGCTTTATCTCGCTTAATTCTTGTGATAAGCCTTCTGCATGAGATTCTACTACCTGCTCTTTATGTATGGAAAAAGAAGCATAGAGGTTTTGTTGTTAATTTCTAAAGTTTTAATTTTTATAAATTGTCCAAGAATCACACAGCATGTAAGTGAGAAAGACCCTGAGAATTCAGCTCCAGCCATGCTGGACCACCACCTCACACAGCATCAATTCTAGTTCTCAAATCTTCCTTGGGGTCAATTTGCCCCACCATGTCTCCATGGCATTTTCCACAGGGACAGCCCTACTAGGTCTTTAATGCCTTAACTTTCAGGAAAAACTGACAGAGAAGAAAAGGAGAAAAGCTGGCCTTGGAAATTGAGGGGACATAGATAAAGGGTGGGGTGGGGAGCCCTTCAGATTCTTCTGTAGCACTGATTGTTTAGATTGACGGGCACAGACAACAAGATGCCGAGAGACCCATTTCCCAGGCTCTGAGCCTCAGGCTGGAACTGAAATCCCCAATAAGCACGTAAGCTCCTCAACTTAGAAGAAAGTCCTCTGGGAGAAGCAATGGTGCCATGTGTCCCAATGGGCCAGGCCTTTGTCCACCTCCCAGAGTTTTCTGTCCCCAGCAACGCACAGGAGCTGCTGAAGTCTGTCCATGGGTCTGCGAGAAACACCAGGAAGACGGGAGGGTTGACAGACCAGGAGAGCTGGCACAGCCACTTGACCAACGGGCAAGTGGGCAGTTTCAGCCGCTGACAGTGTGAGATAATGACATGAAGACGAGATGTCCCCTTCCCCAAGCCCTCAGTGCTGTGGAATCCCCACTGCTGGGACTTACAGGAACCACAGGGGAAAGTGGGTAAGATGAGTTGTTACCGCCCCAGAAGAGGGAAGGCTTCCCTGGTGGCTCAGTGGTAAAGAACCTGCCTGCGATACAGGAGACACAGGAGACAAGGGTTCGATCGCTGGGTCGGGAAGATCCCCTGGAGGAGGGCATGGCAACCCACTCCAGTATTCTTGCCTAGAGAATCCCACGGACTGAGGGGCCTGGCGGGCTGCAGCCCATAGGATTGCAAAGAGTCAGACACTACAGCGACTTAGCATGCATGCAACCCAGAAGAGGGAGGACTAGTAAAAGAGAAAAATAAAGTTGCAGTTTTTGCATATTTGATTTCTGAGAGTCATACAGCTTCACTAGGTTTTCTGAGCTATAGCTTTAAATCATCTGATCTACAAGGAGGGTCTCTGCAGGTCTCTAACGTGCTCTCAGAGCCTAACACAGCTTAAGTCATGTAGAGTAGATGCTTGAACGACTACCCGAGGTTCTCAGAGTTAAACAAAAAGAGGTGTTTCTCTTAAGTAGGCTTGCCATCTAAGTATTTTGGTGATGACATTGTCTGTGTATTTATTTGAAATACTTGCTGAAGCCTAGCACTGTGGCTAGGCACCAGGATACCTCTCCAGCTTTTCATGACTAATGGAGGCACCTTGGGACACTGGTTTCCTCCCCCACCCCTCCCCAGGAACCAGTGCTGTGCTTGTCTCCCTGATGGGGGTCTGATGAGGAAGGATGCCTGCTGGTTGCCCCCCACAACGCCCGGAAAGGTTTCCAGCAGCATACTCCTTCCCCACCCCCACCTCCTTTAGCACGTGATTTTGAGGAAGTCACTGTCAGGAGGACTGAATACAGGAGGAGATGTGGGGGCAGCCAGAGGTCTGGATCAGCCTTTAAAGTTTGAAAACAAACACCAAAAAGGAGCCAAATCGTTCATAGCCTTAGTTGCTTAAACAAAATTAACCAGCACCAAACTACAGAAGCCCAACTCCAAGGTCATGAGCGAGACTCTCTGCGCGTGTAGCCGCTGGCTGTGTGCCCTCCTTCTTGGAGCTCAGGATTTTCTTTGCAATGGACACAAGTAGCATCTACCCTGTGGTGTTAATTATAAGGACCGAGTGAGGAAAGCCCTTTCTATCTAGAACTACTTAAGAATATAATCTCAATATTGAGAGCTATACCATTATTTGTTTTCTGCGATTGTAGGGCTCAAAAGTAAAACCTGTTTAGGAGTATGTGTGAATCTTTTAGAAGTCCCTCTAGAAAAGATATTTGGGAGGATTAGCCATTTCCATCTACATTGGAAATTCTGGCCTTCAAACTGTTTCTGTAACTTTTGATTATTAATAAACATTGATCAGAAAAAATTAAAATACCACTTTTCTTCTAGTAATGTAGAGGGCTTAATACTTTTCAAACCAACAACTGCATAATTTCCAGAGAAGAAATTTGATCCATTATTCTGGGATAAAATTCAGAAATTAAATTGTGCTTAAGTGCTTCATTAAAATAAATACATGAATAAACACAAAAGAGCATCTTGGTTCCACACACCTTCAGCCCTCGGGTTTCTTTCTCAGTCATCCATTCACCCACTCATCGGCCCACTGGCCTGGGACCACTGAACCTCCATCAAGATGACGGTCCCTGTTTCAGACTCTGAAATCCACTCAGATTCTGACAAACTGTGTGCCAGCGGGCCCCATGCTGGCAGCAGCCTGATGCTCAAACCCTTTCAGGAGGGTCAGAGGAGGTCAGGGTGGTGCCCTGGTCAGGAGACCAGCACTTCTCCAGGCAGTTACAAGGTGAAGTTATGTGAATTCTGGCCTTGAACAGCATGGAGAAGAAAAGCAGAGAAGCCAGAACCAGTCTTAGAGTCTTCGGAACCAGTCTTAGCCTCCCTGGCTCTCGCTTTGGGCTGGAGACAAGGGACAAAGCCACAGGATGCCGAGCTGGCCATGCCAGCAGAGGAGTGTGACTCCAGCGAGCAGAGTTCCTGGGCCAGCACCCCAGGCCGGCTTGGATGCTGAGGATCAGGACCCCTCTCCTATGCAGGAGTCCTCCTGTGACCTTGGGACCCTCCTACGCCAGGAACTGGACTCTGATGGTCTTACTTCCCTACACATCCTGACTCTATGCCTCCTGTCCTGTTGCTGGTCTGCCGCCTGGGACCCTGTCTGCTGCCACGGACCCCATCCCTGTTTGGGCAAATTCTCAGGTTCCTGGTCTTGTCCTGGCTAATAAGCCTGTGTCCTGTCCCCTGTGGACAGAGTTCTGGGCTTCAGAACCTCCTGGGCCCACCTCCTGGGGGACCATTCTAGGCCCGAGGTTCCAGCCCATCTCCCACTCCACATCTGTGCTTTATTCCTGCTCAGGACTGGCTGTTCCTGCCCTCTATAACCTCAAACATGGTATGTGCATTTGTGTTTATCACTAATGTTTGTCTTTCCAAACAAAATTGTCAGCTTCCTGAGAACAAGGGCCACGCCAGTTCTTCTTCCTGCTGAGTTCTCAACACCTGGCACAAGGCGTATTTGCTGAATGAATGAATAAGCAAAAACAAATAAATGAAGATATGCACATGGCTTCATTCAAAAAAGTGAATTTTAGGTGGTCTCCTTTCACATCTGTTATTTCCCTTGATTCTTGAACAACCTCAGATGGCTCGGACTCCTTTTTAAAACCTGAGAGGAAAGGCCCAGGGAATATTAATGGCTCCACTTGCTTGAGGCCACGTGGCATGTCTGGGCAGAGCTGGCTAGAACCCAGGTCCTGGTACTGGTCATTGTAACCCTTTTTCAAAAGTCTGGGAGGTAGACACACACATGAATACCACGTGCGCGCGCGCACACACACACACACACACACACACACACACACACAATGACTAGGGGGCAGGGAGGGTCCCAGGCCCGAGTTCAGGCCCATGTACTATAAATAGTAACAGTCATGTCACATCGTTTACAGACCCCCTCCCCCAAAGCCAGGCCTTGGGGAGAGGTCCGTGGAGCAGGAAGCTTTGACTTCCAACATTCCTGACATTTCAGTGTCGGCCAGCCATGGTGACCGCAGTCCTAGAGCAGTCCCTGGGCCCGCTGGCTAGCTGAAGTCTTGGAAGAGCCTGAGGGCTGGAGAGGGGTCCCTAGAGCCCCCAGGGGCCTTCTAGACTCTCCCTTACCCCGCGTCCCCACGACCCCAGCATCCACACCCTGGGCGGCTTTCCCCTCCTGGTCCACAGGGACAGCCCTACCACTGCCTAGTTCTTGGCTGTGTCTGCATCTCTGCTGCAGAGGGAGAATTTCAAAAAGGACCGGCCCTCGTTTGGGATGATGGAGCTTCAGACGCATGTCAGGTTCCTCTCCCTGTCCCTCCTGCCCTAAGAGGGTGTGTGTGGCCCTCAGCCTGGCACCCAGACTCTGTTGAGCCCCCTACATCGCACCTGCTCCCCTAGCCAGCCCAAGGCCTGCTCCAACCCCCAGTTTGCCTTACTCTCTCCTGGCTTCAGATGACCAGCTCCTTGGTTCTGCCCACCCTCTCCTTCCCCCACCCTTGGTGGAGGGCTCACCCTCCAGGTGGCAGCAGGTATCTCCTGTCTGCACCCATCCCTGCTCTTCACTCTTTCACTCTCTGTGCAACCGGGGTCCCCTCTGTTCTCAGGACTGAGTCACGGGCTGTTGCAGGTCTGCAGTTCAGCTGAGACGGCAGAGGTGGGTGACAGAGGATGAAGTGGTTGAATGGCATCACTGACTCACTGGATGTGAGTTTAAGCAAACTCCCGGAGCTGGTGAAGGACTGGGAAGCTTGGTGTGTTTCAGTCCGTGGGGTCGCAAAGAGTCAGACACGACTGAGCGACTGAACCGCCACAACGAGCTCAGCTAAAGGGCCTGTGGAGTTTCCTGCCCCTCTGATAACATCTGAGAGTGCTCCTGTGGACCAGCCGGACTGAGAGGAGCCCGCTGCCGGGGGCCTGACTGTCCTGCGGGGCTGCGTCTCCCTAGTGTCGCAGTCCTGCTGGGCAGGTCCTGGAGCAAACCTGGGATGAGTAAGCCCAGGAGGGAAGGACAGCATGGAGGAGACCCTCTCAGGGGAGGAGACTACCCCCCAGGGACCAGGTGTGGGTCCTCCTTTGCCAATAAAGAAGCATTTTCATTTCACTGGACCCCAATTTATTGTTCAGTGTTGGAAGGCAAGGGACCCTGCGTCACTCAGACCCCTTTCTGCTTTCCATATGATCTAGGTTGTTCCTATGGCGGGCGGCAGTTCATAGGGTCGCACCGAGTTGGACACGACTTAGTGGCTGAACAACATCACTTAGACTTCTAGGACACCGTGAAGGCAGGGTCGTCTCTGGCACATTGGCCCCACCCTCTCTGGACTCCTCCCACATCTCGGGGCTCCCCAGATGCCTCTCAAGGGGTCTGGCAGGGACGGAGCCACCACAACTGCCATCACGGCCCAGAGTCAATTGCACCCAGAGGGACAGAGAGACAAGCGGGGCGGAGGCCCCTGTGGGGAAGGGGTGGTGCTGGCTGGGCCCTTCAGAGCCCTCTCCGCCCCCCGCCCGGACTTCTCCGCGGGGTGGGGGCAGCAAACGGCCCCTTGGCTGTGCGCTCTTTGGAGTCTGTTTGCTATTTCACTTCCTGGCCTTCCTGCCAAGCACCCTCCGGCCTCTGGAGCGGCCAGGCAGGTTCAGCTGAGGATTCTGACCACTGCTGACTGCGTCCCCAGAATATCAAGCAGGCTTGGGAGGCCGCGGTCAGCGCTTCCCGTCTCCCCCGCTCCCCCCGCCCCCAGCTGCCACCTCTGCTGGGGGCCTGGTGCATCGGCTCTTCCCAAACCCAGACACAGGAATGGATTTTGGTTTCGCCCACCTCCCTAGCTCACAGTGGCGTGAGCGACAAGAATAACAATGACAGGGAAGTGGGCAGGGAAGTCACACCTCCACGCTCCTGGGCCGAGCCCATCACTGTGAGCAGTGCCTTTCCCCTGCGCTTCCCTGACTTCAGAAAAGAGGGAGCGTTGATTACAGAGGAGCATGCAAGCTTCCAAAGTGATCACATGTCCACGAGGCTTCCCATCTTAGTTTTATCTTATCCTTAATATAGTCATGTTTACTTTGATGTGCAAGTAATATTTTCAATCACTGACTGACCACTGAATTTACTGATTTCACCCAAAATCTTGGAGTAAATTTGATACAGCAGGAAGACACACTGCAGACACTCTGACGTGGCCCCTCAAGGATCCAGTTTGAGAAGCAAGGATAGAACAAACTAATTTTCTGTCGAAGGCTTAGCCATCACCTTGACTTCTCTAAGTGTTATTGAGCCACCCACTCACCACAGGTGTTACGGTACATATCGAGACTCAAACTCCACCCCCTGACCCCACATCCTGCCTCTGACACTTTCCCGTTCATTTTCACATCTGAAGTTAAAAAGTTCAGAGCTCAACAAGAGTGTAGGTAAATTTCTCCAAAGGGGGCCTGCTTTAATAAATATTCACTCTAGATGCACCGGAGTGGGAATGAGACATTTTTAAGGAGATGGTTTAAGGGTCTTGGCTAAATGCCCCTTAAAGGTTCCTCTGTTTTAGGATCTCAAGAATAATTAACAAAAGGGTTTGGGGGAATTACAGCCCTGGCCAGCTGGGTAACCAGGTGCTGGCCCTGTGGCTCCACACTGGAATACCAGAGCTTCGTACATACTAGAACTCAGCCAAGTTTGGGCTATCTTGAGCGGTTCTATTTCTGAGAACTCTGCCCTGCCACTGGGCAGCTTAGGACGTGCATGACTGGGCCGCCAAGACAGTGGTCCTCTCACTCTCTGTGTGTCCCTGTTCGACCAGTGGCTGCTTCACATACACCTCCTCGCACGTCTGACCTTCCTGAATACTTCCTACGTATCTTCCCAGCTACTGATTACTCGAACTTTCGTTCAGAACATCTCCACCACGATAGCTTATCAAAGGGATGGTGAGGGGCGTGGCTTTCTGCTAGTTTCCCTGGTAACTGATGAGTTAACCTGGTGACAATTCCCCTTAGAACTGATAACCTCTCCCTGCCCCCAGAAGCGAACATTGCTGCCATGTCCTGCCCGCTGCCCACTGCACAGAGTAGGGTGTTGCTCCAGGACCTTGCTTGAGATGCGTGGTGGTAGTTTAGTCACTCAGACGTGTCTGACTCTTTTGCAACTCGAAGGACTGTAGCCCACCAGGCTCCTCACTCCATAGAATTCCCCAGGCAAGAATACTGGGGTGGGTTGCCATTTCCTTCTCCAGGGGATCTTCCCCACCCAGGGACTGAACCCGCTATCCCCTAGAGAAGGAAATGGCAACCCACCCCAGTGTCTTGCCTGGGGAATTCTATGGAGTGAGGAGCCTGGAGGGCTACAGTCCATGGAGCCACAAAGAGTCGGACATGACTGAGCAACCAAACAACAACAAACACCAGTAGAAGCTACAGGGCCGGTTCTGCATCCTCCAGCCCACATCTCCTGATTCCCCTATTCCTGGGGCCAGCAGCATCTTACCCATTCACCCTAGAAGTACAGGAAAAGCATGCCATCCTGATTGAGGGGGACCCTGGTGACATGCTCCTTCAAGCAGAAGTGATATGGGGTGCAGGCTCCAAAGCTAGTGAGCACGAGGGGTTCAGAGATGCCTGAACTTCCCCAGGGTGGGGCCTGCCCCCAGGTCAGAACTGTATCTCCAGCACCCAACATCATGCCCGGGCAAAGTAACTGCCCATAAGTGTTTGTCAAATGAATCAATCAATAACATGCCTTATGCCTTAAAAATTAATCAGTGTAATTCACCATTTTGTTGTTCAGTCACTAAGTTGTGTCTGACTCTTTGAGACCCCAGCATGCCAGGCTTCCTTGTCCTTCACTATCTCCCAGAGTGTTCTCAAACTCCTCCTGCCCTCAATCTTTCCCAGCATCAGGGTTGTTTCCAATGAATTGGCTCTTCACATCAGGCAGCCAAAGTATTGGAGCTTCAGCTTTAGCATTGGTCCTTCCAATGAACATTCAGTGTTGATTTCCTTTAGGATTGACTGGTTTGATCTCCTTGCAGTCCAAGTGACTCTCAAGAGTCTTCTCCAACTCCACAGTTCAAAAGTATCAGTTCTTCGGCTCTCAGCTTTATGGTTCAACTCTCACATCCATACATGACTACTGGAAAAATTATATCTTTCACTATATGGACCTTTGTTGGCAAAGTGATATCTCTGCTTTTGAATACGCTGTCTAGGTTTGTCATAGCTTTCCTTTCAAAGAGCAATCGTCTTCACCATATCCACAAACAAAAGAAAAGAAACTCCATGATCATCTCAATGAGTTCAGGAAAAGCATATGACAAGATCCAGCATCCATTTATTGCAAAACAAACAAACACAAAAACTCAACAAACTAGAAACTGAAGGAAACGTTCTCAATCTGATAAAGAGCCCTGTGCAAATGCCCACAGCTAACAACACACTTAATGGTAAAAGGCTTAATGCTTTCTCCCTACAATCAAGAAAAAGGAAGGATGTTTGCTATCACCTCTTCTACTCCGTATTGCCCTGGAGGTCCTAGCAGATCGGGAAGGCACAGACAGGAAAAAAACAGCATACAGGTTGGAAGAAAGACAACACTGTTCCTATTTTCAGACGATAAGATTGTATAAATTCCTGAAGAACTGACTCCAAATTAGTAGAATAAGTGAGTTTATCAAGGTCACAATATCACCGTATACAAAAACCAGCCAATCATATTTCTGCATTTTATTAATGAACAATTTGGAACTGAAAAAATTCTGCCCTTTAAAATAGCACCCTAAACTATAAGATACTTAGATATAAGTCTAACAAAATTGTGCAGAATCTGTATGCTGAAAATATTAACAAAACACTGGCTATGTACACATGGGACCTGGCTAAAGGGCATTCAAGCTGACATTACATTTAGTTCCATTTGTTGAAATGTGTTTGGGGATTTGCAGTCACATCGGTGTATATTTAAGATCATTCTAGCTGTTTCCGTATAAGAATGACTTCCAGGAATAATCCTACCATCCGCCTACACAGCATCATGACCTAGATTGTTTACAAGTAAAGATGTGTCCCCCTGTGCACAGCTTTGGGAGCATGCGTGTAGCCATTGATGAAATAAAGTTTGAAAATACAAAGTCAGCTTGTTTTTGGAACATGTTTACAATGATCAGATGTGTATTCATGAGCAGAAAATTTGTTTTCTACTGATGCCTTACCAAAATAATGATGCCTAACCTTTTATTAAAGGAATGTACTAGATCATGTAGCATACAATTATTTACAAACACATCAAAAATATTTTTGATAAAGTCATCAGAATTCCTGTGAAAATATTTGTGTGTTAAGTTTTATGTTGAATGTAGTCCAGTGATCAGGAATAAAGAAAAATAATTAAAACATTTCAGTCAGCCATATTAGAGGAAAGGCTGAATTGTTTTCCAGTTCTTTCTGTAGTAAAGGATATCATAAGATTATTGCTGTAGCCAGTGGAAGAAGGCAAGAAAAAGAAACAAAAAACTTAGAGTTTGAAAAGGTAGACATAAAACTGGACTACTTGCATAGTGTGCTGTGTGTGTGTGCTCAGATGTTCAGCCGTGTCCAGTCTTTGGGACCCGATGGACTGTAGCCTGCCAGGCTCCTCTGTCCATGGGATTTCCCAGGCAAGAATACTGGAGTGGGGTGCCATTTCCTCCTCTAGGGGATCTTCCCAACCCAAGGATCAAATCTGCATCTCCTGCATTGGGAGGTGGATTCTTTGCCACTGAGCCACCTGGGAAGTCCAACTGGATATAAAATATTCAACATTATTAGGTGCTACGGTCACTTATGTAGTTAATCGTGGAACTGAGATTAGTCCAAACAAGATACTTTTCTTATCACATATCCTGTATCACATGGCTGTTTATTAACTGGACTTTAAAGGATTATTGGATTTAAATGGCATTTACTGGGAGTTATCATAGATGGTCTGCACTCTCCACTTTATTTTTTTTTTACAAGAAATGAAGCATCTTAATTCCCCTTCCCTGCTCACTCCATCACAATTCCTGTGAGTATTCTTTGGAATCTCAGGTATCTTAGCGTGCTTCCCCTCACAAAAAGTAGAAGTAAGCCGTGGGTATTCCAATCACCAAGGTAGAAAATTGTCCAGAGTTGTTGGCTCCATCCAGCACCCAAAATAGAAGGACATCCTGCTGAACGTGTATCTTTGGCCAGGATTACACAGCCACCAAGAGCCGCCAAATGACTGGACTTGTGTTATATACATTGTTTAGCATGACTTCCCTGAATCTAGTAGCAACCAAGATCTCATTAAGTGGCATAAAGAAAAAAAAATTTAAATCCTATTTTCTCCTAAAGAGAATGTTTGGAAAAGTACTAAAAGATGAAGCAACTAAAAGGAGATTGGTGTGTCTTATTAATTAGCACATCAATGGACTCTGTCCAGTAGATTTTATCACCGTGAATGTGGTTTTGGATGTGAATCAGTGCTTCTTGAATTTTAATTAAATCAGTCAGCAAGAGATAATTATATGTGGTTCCTGAGCAACAGTGGAGACAGGGCCGTCTTACATAATCTCATTTTTATGGAATCATACCATCTGAGAGGACATCAGGAAGGCCTCATGTCCTGCTAAACTCGTTATTACAAAATACAGTAATGCCACCAAGAATCTGTATGCAACTTTGTGTTTGCAAAGAGTGTTGATTCAGGAGCTGTTCATTAGAGTGAGTTGGGGTAGGTTAATTTTGTGATCAGCTGGCTTGGTTAGCACATTGGAGAAAGCATAGCATTTGGAGGGACTTATCTGAATTCAAACCTGGGCTTTGCCAAATCATGACCTGTATGATCTTGAGTAAGCAAACTGCCTTCTTAACTTCAGTTTAGTTTTCTGTGGGATGGCAATACAAAAAGCATAAAGAGGTTGGACTTTGTGGAGGCCACATGTATTCTACCTTACAGACTGCACTGAACACAGTAACAGAAGGTAAGGCCTCTTCCAGCAGAATAAGAGTAGAGAAGGGGAGAAAGCCCATCATAACATAGAAATTTCTGATTGTTCAAGTAATGAAGCTGACACAGGGGGACAAAATCAAAGCTCCTTCAGTTAGTAGGTAGACTCTGGTTAGTGTACTGAAATTACACAGTGATTTATTTCATTTCTTTTTTGTTTTATCATTAGCACTCTAATCTTGGTATGTAAATCCATACAAAAATGTTTTATCCCTAATAACCAAAGGAATGCAATTAAAGTAAACCACAGGAAACTTTTACACTAAATTATCAAATCATCTAAAAAGTAGTAATGCTCTGTGCTGGTAAAGATATGATGAAACTGGATGTTTTCATTAGACAGAAGCTTAATGAGAAAAATACTGATGTTTGTTCACGGCCATCTTCTCTAATAAATCAAAAGGTATATGTGATTAAAATATCCAACTACAAGAGAATGTCTGAAAATGATAGTTTACCAACATGAAGACTTTGAAAATAATGATCTTTTGTTAAGAGTGTATAAACATCACAATATTTTTCAATATAAAAATTTTAAAGCAGACTGCAAAAATATATGTATGGTATGATTGCAACAACATGGAAATGTTCATATATGGCCAAAGAATGGAAAACAGGTAAAAATGAAGGTAATTTTTGTATTAGGATGGTGAAATTACAAGTGTGTCCTCAAAAATGTACTTACATTGTTTTTAAAAGAGAACAGTCTCGAGAGCTCTGATTTCCTGTCTATCTTTGATGTATGTTTTACTGTCCTTTAACAATAGTAAAAGTCACTGAAGAAATATTTCTTCCACCGAGTTTGATTAGCTGATTAGGTAATGTAGTTAACATTAATATAGACTTTGTGGCTAAAATGTTGTCAGTGAGTTGAAAAGAAATTTTCTGGGTAAATTCACATTTTAATTTACACTTATTTCTACTCTGCCTCTATCCTGCCAGGAGTTAAGGGCTGTGAACTTACTAATATGGATAATTAACTCTCAGTAATAACTGTATGCTTCTGTCTCTAAGTCTGTCTACAGTTGCAAAGTCAGTTTTATTTAACTTTGGATTACTTTTTTGCCGAAAGTACCTTAGGCTTTTAACGTGGTTATACTGTTGTTGTTTAGTCGCTAAGTCATATCCGACTCTTTGTGACCTCATGGACTATAGCCCACCAGTCTCCTCTGTCCATGCAAGAATACTGGAGTGAGTTGCCATTTCCTTCTCCAGGGGATCTTCCGGATCCAGGGATCAAACTGACATCTCCTGCATTGGCAGGTGGATTCTTTACTGCTGCACCAGCAAGGAAGTCCGGCTAAATTGTAACACAGCTAAAGATAGAACCAAAATGAGATTTCCTTTCTAGACAACCCGATTAAGAAAAATAAGGAGTGGAGAGGGGGTTCGTATACCTCCTCTCAAAAGCATCACTAACCAGAAAAAGGAGTTTTTATTTTTAATTTATTTATTTGGCTGCATCAGTGCTTAGCTGGAGCACTCAGGATCTTTCGTTGTGGTGAACGAACTCAGTAGCTGTAGCATGTGTGGTCTTAGTTGCCCTGCTCCTGCATATGGGATCTTGGTTCCCAGACCAAGGATCGCACCCATGTCCCCTTCATTGGAAGGCAGATTCTTAACCACTGGACCACGAAGGAAGTCCCAGGAAGGAGCTTTTTAATAGCACCTAACATCCCAGGGAGCAAAGCACTTGAACATAAAGATCCAATATTAAGATGAATTTTGTTTGTCTTCTCATATCTGAGATTGATTTAGTTCTGAGTTTTTACCCTCAACATATTTATTATTCTTTTTTTTTGTTGTTGTTAATTTGTATTTATTTATTTAGGCTGCTCCAGGTCTTGGGTGTGGCATGTGGGATCTAGTTCCCTGACCAGGGATTGAACCCAGGCCCCCTTGCATTGGGAGCTCAGAGTCTTAGCCACTTGACCACCAGGGAAGTCCCTACCCTCAACATATTTAATGAAACCTGTAAAGCCATGTTACCATTATTAGCTCTTACTTATGAGAAGTACATCCCATCCCTTAGCAAACAAATCCAAGGACTTAGATTATATAAGGCAATGGGCTGTAGTTTTATAATCATTACCCACTTTTAGCCTGGGATCTCGTCCTGCTGGTCAGGAGGAGGGTGAGAATCTAGACTCAGCTGTGGTCAGTAAATTTCAGTGGATTCTGTCTCAGCCGCTGCTCAGCCCTGTACACTCTCCTGGAAGAATCTCATCTCGAGGGAAGAATCCCTCGAGGTTTTCACCACCCCCTCTACCCCGCCCCCTGTCCACCAATGGCCCCTCTCTCTCTCCATGCTCAGGCTTTACATCACACCGCGTGTTTTGCTGGACATCTCCCAGAAGCCCCAAGGATATCTTTAGCTTCATTCATAGGACACCAGACCCATCCTGGACTCAAACGTGCTCTTTTGCTGTGTTCACGTATCCTATCCACTCTCACGCCCCCACCAGCATCCTTTCTCTGAGACACAGCAGGATGACCATCAAGCCCACCTGCTTTGACACCTTACATAGTTTAGAGCTCAGATCCCTCTGCTCCACCCCTACTTCCACTTCCCTGGTTCAACGTCCCCACTTTTCTGTCTGTGCAGCTGTGGCTGGGGCTTATTCGTGGTTTACAGAGCGTGTGTGTGTGCTAAGTCAGTTCCAATGTGTCCGACTCTTTGCAACCCCATAGACTGTAGCCTACCTGGCTCCTCTGTCCTGGGATTCTCCAGGCAAGAATACTGGAGTGGGTTGCCATGCTCTCCTCTAGGGCATCTTCCTGACCCAGGTCTCCTGCATTTCAGGCAGATTCTTTACCACTAGTGCCACCTGGGAAGCCCATGGTTTACACGGACTTGGGGCAAATATGTTTCAGCAGGGCTGTGTTTGTATACACAACTGGATTAAAGATGTATTACAAAATTTATAGACTATACAACTTTTAGTGGTTTTCCAACAACAATTCAGAATTATTGGTAGAAAAGAGGTGCTTGTATTTTTGTTAATGGCCCAATTAGTGTCTGAGAAGAGTCTGTGTATTGACAGAATCCAGGTACCATCTCTTCCTGCAAAGCCTCAGGAGCCTAGGGGGCAGTACATAGTCAAACATACCAAACATACCATCAAACATACCGTCAAACATAAACGAGCAACATTTGAGGGAACCATCTGCGAAAATGCACCACAGAAACAGACTTTCCAATACTTTTAGATCTTGAAGTTATTGGACACAGACTATAAAATAACTCTGCTTGCTGTGATCAGCTGACTAATGGCCTCCCAAAATGTCCACATCCTTAGCAGATCTATTTTGCAGTGTGAATCAGAGAATTATTCTCAGGCCCTAATCCCGTAACCTGTTTCTTCAGCTCTCCCAGTGAATCTTTCAAAGATCTCTATCCCTTTCTGCTAAGACTAGCTGGAGCGGGTTCTGCCTTCTGCTGCTGAGATCCTAACCTATGCTGTGGTTATTCTGATTCCCACATACCCACGGTATCTTGTTTGTTCTTCCTGACTGCATATGGGATTCTCCGAGTTGTGTTATTTTTCCCTCAGTGGTTTATAGATTCCACTCTGTTGTTTAGCTTCCCGAGTTATAGATAAAAACCTGATGCCAGTGATTCTATTTCCCTTGTAAGGAACTTGTTTTTTCCAGTTGGGAGCTTGGAAGGCTTTATTTTTCATGTTGGGATTGATGGTCCATATTTGGAAAATTCAGTAAACACCACTAAGGGATGTGAGGTTTCTTTAATTGCAAAGGATGTGAAAACTTTCCTGCAGAAATGGCTCCACAAGGAGGAGGTGATGTCTCTACAGGGTCACAAGTGGTCACGCAGCATTCCAGAACCCCTGGATCTGCAGAGACGTGCCCACTGCCTGTTAGTCACCTCTTGGAGTGGCAGCCCAGCGGGCATGGGAAGCCCATGTTGGTGTTTCTTAGGTTTTCAGAACACTTTTCTGGTCTTTCTGGATTCTTCCAGAAATCTGCTCACGTGCTCCGAAGGCCCATGACAGGTACAAACAACAGCAGCTCATTCTTGACTGTTCGGTGTGTGACTGTTTGAATAAAAAGGTCTCCAGGCATTCCTCAGTTTCAACCATCTCTTGGAAGAATTTCTGCTCTTTGGAGCAGTGAAATGTTATGAGAGTATGCTCAGTTGTGCTGTTCTTCAATTTTGCTTGATTTGGGGGACTCTAAAAAATTTTGGCTTTACCTCTCATCATTGAAAAGTTTTTTCTATTATTTTCTTATTCTTCAGCTTTCATATTTTTCACCTTCCAGGGTTCATATTTCTCCCTGTTAAGTTTCCTAAATCTTTCCTCCAAGCACCTTCTTTTTTAAAAAAAAAATGTTTATTTTCAATTAAAGGATAATTGCTTTACAATATTGTGTTGGTTTCTGCCATACATCAACGTGAATCAGCCACAGATATACATATGTCCCCTCTCTCTTGAACCTCCTTCCCACATCCCACCTCTCTTGGTTGTTACAGAGCCCTGGTTTGAGTTCCCTGAGTCGTACAGCAAATTCCCATTGGCTATCTATTTTACATATGGTAATGTATCTGTTTCAATGCTACTCTCTGAATTTGTCCCACCCTCTCGCCCTCCATGTCCATAAGTCTGTTCTCCGTGTCTGCATCTCTCTACTGCCCTGCAAATAAGTTCATCAGTACCATCTTTCTAGATTCCATATATATGTGTTAATATATGATATTTGTTTTTCTCTTTCTGATTACTTACTCTGTATAATAGGCTTTAGGTTCATCCACCTCATTAGAACTGACTCAAATTGCATTCCTTTTTATGCCTGAGTAATATCCCATTGTATGTATGTACCACAGCTCTTTATCCATTCATCTGTTGATGGACATCTAGGTTGCCAAGCACCTCCTTTTTCCCAATGTGATTTTCATCTTTATTTTTGCTCAGGATTTAGAGGAGCCTGTCTTCTGCCTCATCAGCCAGACCATGACCCAGGGTTCAGTGAACACTCTTTATCAGTTTGGCTATAGAGTCCCCCCTGCTGCCAGTTTTATTGAGATATAGTTGACAGCACTGTATACATTTAAGGTGTACAGCATAATGATTTGACTTCTATGCGTCATGAAACGATTAACACAACAGGTCTAGTGGACATCCAGCATCTCATACAACATTAAAGAAATAAAATAATACTTTTTTCTTGTGATGAGAATGGTTAGGATTAACTCTCCTAATAACTTTCACCTATAACCTATGGCTGTGTTAGTGATCTTTATCATGTTGTACCTTATACTCTTAGTACTTGATTGATCTCATAACTGGAGGCACTTTTAACTCTCTTTTATCCAGTTCACCCTCCAAACACTCCCTTACCTCCAGTAGCCACAAATCTGGTCTCTTTTTCTATGAGTTGGTTAGTTTTTGAAGTATAATTGACCTACCACACTACGTTAGTTCCTGGTACACAACACAGTGATTCAATATTGCAATAGATTTCAAAATGATCATCATGATGGCTTGCTATCATCTGTCATCATGCAGCGATATTATGCAATTATTGACTACATTCTCCACACTGTACGTTTCATACCTGTAACTCACTTATTTTGTAACTGGAACTTTGTATTTCTTAACTTTGCTCACCTGTTTCCCTCTTCTCCCCCACTCCCTCCCCTCTGGCAACTACCTATTTGTTCTCTATATCTATGACTCTGTTATTGTTTTATTGTGTTTGTTCATTTGCTTTTCTCTTTGCAGTCTATATGTAAGTGAAATCATGCAATATTTATTTTTCTCTGTCTGGGTTATTTCACTTAACCCAATACCTCCTAGGTCCATCTGTGTTGTCAAAAATGGCAAGATTTTACTTTTTTTTAATGCCTGAGTAACATTCTATTGTGTGCATGTATATATATGTATATATATATATACACACACACATATATATGTGTGTGTATATATATATATATATATCCCACCTTCTTTATCCATTTACCTACCAGTGAGTACATAGGTTGCTTCCATATCTTGGTTATTGTAAATAATCCTGCAATGAACATCAGGGTGCATGGATCTTTTCAAATTAGTGTTTTCATTTTCTTTGGATGTGAATTTCTAAATTTTAAAAGTATTTCATTGTAATTCTCAAAAGTTTATCCTGTGACCTAACTAAACCTCCAGAAGTGCTTTTTTGTTAAGTTATGATTGACTCTTCCAAGAATTCATTTTCAACAGCACTTGCCTGCTTTGAAGGGGCTCATTGGTCGTCCAGTGCTGAGCAATGATTCTGACTCCACACACTCCTGGCTTTGAACTTGTGAGAGTTTCATCACTTCCTTTTCTCTAGCTTACTTCTGATTTCTATTTCCATATATACAAGTATATCCTGCCTTCATTCTCAGCAAGGCAAATCTTTTGCTTTTCTAAGAGGATGGGAGAAGGAAGTGAAGCCCTTGCAGCATCTGGCCAGTCATTCAGTCATGAGTAAGCACCAGCCACCTCCTCATTCGTCTCAAACCCAGCAGTCAGTCAGAGCACCCAAGGGTGCTCCCTTTCAGAGTGTAACTCTTTTGAAGGCTGGCTATTTCATCTTCAGTCTTTCTATGTCCTAATTAATAATGACTGAATTATTGGGGACACTTACATAACATTCCTAGCCTATTAGGGCACAGACCCTCCCAAGCTGGCCACTTATGCTGTTAACATTTCACAGTTTATAGGTGGAGCTTCAACACCAGAGTCTTCAGAGGCCATCTGGTAGGCAATTAACCATTGTGCTTCAAGAGAAAGGAACAGCTTTTGAATTTATCTCAGGGCTTTGAAGGTTCCACACATGGGGCAAACTCTTGCACAGAATTGTTTTCTGAAATATGGTGGTAGAAGCCAATTGGATACTGTTTTTATGGATCAAGATAACTGAGGTCACATTGTTAATAGTATCACCTCCACACAACCCAGGTTGGAAAGAATAATTTCTAGATCTTTTTTCCCCCACAATAAAATATAGGCTTTTCAATCCTACAAGAACAATTTTGCTCAATTCACAGGAAATTGCTTTGGCGTAAGACCCAAAACTATCTGTGGAATAATTCACCCGTGATGATTTTTAACATGTCACAGTGGAAAATGGGACTCACAACCTTTGGAGAGTCTCCCAAATGAGAGAGGACTTTTGAAAGCAGTGCTGGTGTGAAGTATTCATAGTACAGGCTTGAATTTCAGATCCTTCCTGAACTTGCTGGGTGAACTAGCTTAAACTGTGGATTTAATTTTATGATTCCAGGTTAATAGGGTGAAGGTTGGTAAAACCTGCTGGCTTGTTCAGTAAGTATCTGATTTTCTGAAAGGGGAAAGATGAAAGGCACCATTTTTCATGTGCTTGTCGTAACCTTGAGCCTCTAGTGGGCTACCTGGAGGTCGTTGCACACGGCATGGTGGCCCAGCAGAGCCAGAATGATCCCTGGGCTGGGAATATCCCCTGGAGGAGGGTGTGGCAACCCACTCTAGTACTCTTGGCTAGAGAATTCCGTGGACAGGGGAGCCTGGTAGAGTACAGTCCATAGGGTCACACAGAGTCAGACATGACTGAAGCAACTAAGCAGCAGCAGCGTTAATTTAAAAAATTGTATGGAGATTGTGATAAGGGAGGAAGACTACACAGACATAAATGCAGGTTTCCCAGAAACCAAGGGTTGACCACCTGATAGTATCATTGCCTGGCGTGAGGACCCACCAGGGAGAAGCAATGTGCCTGTGCCATTCTCATGGGGAGGACGTGGCTTAAATTCACATCTCCTACATGAATGGACCTCACTTTGGAGACTGTCTGCCTGCCTACGCCCCCCCGCCCCTATCCCTCCCCCGGCCCCCTGCTACCCATCACATGGAATGTTTACTATGACTCTGCATCAGTCAGAAGTCAGTTTCCTACCCATCACGTCACTGAGCAGACCCAGGGGTCAGGCCTGCCTCAGGTCTTTCTATTTCTGCCCTTCAGAAGAAATTATTTTCCTACAAAACCCCTTTCAGGCAACAAAACAACTGCAGCCTAAGTTCATTCTGAGCTGGGGAGCAAGGGCCACAACGTCTTTGCTTTGTCCCTTTAATGTACAGGCTTCCCTGGTAGTTCAGTTGGTACAGAACTCGCCTGCAATGTGGGAGACCTGGGTTCGATCCCTAGGTTGGGAAGATCCCCTGGAGAAGGGAACAGCTACCCACTCCAGTATTCTGGCTTGGAGAATACCATGGACTAGATAGACCATGGAGTTGCAAAGAGTCGGACACGACTGAGCAACTTTCACTTTAACGTACAGCCAGGGAGCTTGGGTATTTGAGCCTCTTTTTTCTGTCCTCAAGGAGACTCCCTCTCAACTCCATTTCCTTGGGAAGATGCTGCTCGACCTCCTGTAGTAACAGCACAGAACAAGGAGAGCATCCAGGCGTCAGACGGCTGTCACCAGTGTGCCAACCGATGGATAAATCTGACTGAGACGACCCCCGCAGAAATCAAGTCTTTGCTGCAGAAATCAAGACGATAAGGCAGAGTTGTTGCTGTTGTTCAGTTGCTCAGTTGTGTCTGACTTTTTGCAACCCCATGGACTGCAGCACACTAGTCTTCTCTGTCCTCCACTATCTCCCGGAGTTTGCTCACATTCATGTCCATTGAGTCAGTGATGCCATCCAACCACCTCATCCTCTGCCACCCGCTTCTCCTTTTGCCTTCAATCTTTCTCCTCTTAAGGCAGAGAAGAGACCACTCCCATCATCTTCCTGTCTTCAGAGCTGTGATCGCCAAACCCAGGTTCCAGGCAGCTAGGGCTGCACCGGGTCTGTATGGACCACACTGCTGGACAGACACAAGGCTAGCTGAGAAACCCCTGGTCTAGAATGGGGATTTCATTATGGAGGAAGGAAGACCCCCTTATCCAGAGGTCCTCAACCTCTGGAAGCTAATGCCTGCTGCTGAGGTGGAGCTGACGTAATAACAGAAATCAAGTCCACAATTGTGAATCATCAACAAACCATCTCTGCCCCCTGCCCCCCGTGGAAGAATAGTCTTCCACGAAACTGGTCCCTGGTGCCAAAAATGTTGAGGACTGCTGTACTTACCAACCTCAAAGCACAGGCTACAATAATTGACCCAGCACGGTCAAGTCCACCCACTATAATCAGGGGTGGGATCTGTTACCACAAAAAGGTAAGAGAGGTGTCCTAGGCAGAGAAGAGCTACCACATGGATGGGTTGCAAAGCTTGCTTTTCCTGCCTGCGAAGAAGGCAGTTTCCATCTCCATAGAGGCCATGTTGATCTACTGGGATTGCCAACCAGTGAAGGGTGTTCAACTTAGCTGAGCAGTTAGTATCCAAGTCTCCATAGTTTTAAATAACTGTGTGGAGAAGACTTGTTCTACCAGGAAGTAATCACTAAACAACTGACAACTTGTAAAATCAGTCTCCATTCAAATGTCACTCCTCCTTGATATGAGCATAACTATCCCTGATCACTCCGGCTGTGTCTTCATCAATCTCTCACAAATTGTAATTGCATGTGGAAATATAATGCAAATCCCATGCAAGTTGTTTGTGAAGTGATATTGTCGAGTTTCCAAAAGATGTTGGATTTTGATGAAGTTGGTGATCTGAGACTGGAGAACAGCTGGTACCCAATGAAGAACAGGGAACAAGTAAAAACACAAGAACACTGCTTGAAAGGAGGAGGATTTGAATAACAAAGGATTAAGAGAATGCTTTAAAACCTTGGGAAAATTCATGAAGCTCTGAAGTGTTTTTGTCAAAGTGCCTCTCTTTAAGATCATCTTTTGAAAGTTGAATGGGAAGTGAAGGGCTTGGTTGGTTATATGGCAAAATAATGCCAGTAAAAGCCATCAACATTTAGTTCTTTTTTTGTTTATTTTAAGAGGTAGTTTGTCATGGCAATTGCAAGTATTAAGTATGCTTTCATTTTTCAAAATAAAGTCCCAATCTTTTTCAGTGTTTTCTGTAGAAATTTAGTCTCTATTTTATGGTAGCTCAGTTGGTAAAGAATCCCCCTGCAATGCAAGAGACGTGGGTTTGATCCCTGGGTTGGGAAGATCCCCTGGAGAAAGGAATGGCTACCCACTTCAGTATTTTGGCCTGGAGAATCCCATGGACATAGGAGCCTGGTAGGCTATACAGCTCATGGGGTTGCAAAGAGTTGGACATGACTGAGCAACTAAGACTTTCTTCCTAGTGTCAGTTATCCTCAGATAATGATTTTGCAATGATATATATTTATTTGATGTGGTGCATATAATACATGACACAATGATAAATAATTAGAAACATTTAAACACAAGGACTGAAATATAATTTTTTTCCCAGTTACTCCTCAGCAACTTTACATTCTTATAATCAGCACATCCAAATTGTGAGTGAATGAACACGAATCAAAAGTCTGCAGAT
The DNA here is from genome assembly GCA_024291935.2 of Okapia johnstoni. Taxonomy (NCBI): domain Eukaryota; kingdom Metazoa; phylum Chordata; class Mammalia; order Artiodactyla; family Giraffidae; genus Okapia; species Okapia johnstoni. The sequence goes on along the minus strand of CM044306.1, from coordinate 52,757,723 downwards.
TTTTTAGCTTGTTTTCTAAGACCATAAGTGAAGATGTGTGCCAACTGCGATTATCAGGTGAAGTTAAGTAAACTTCTTAAAACCTGCAGTATTTCATAATGTCAGTTTTATTTTGGGGGGCGGCAGGGGGGGGTCTTTGTCATTATTTAGCTGTGTGACCTTTCACAAGTTACTTCCCTTCTCTGGGCCTCAGTTTCTTGACCCATAAAGTTTAAGGAGGCTAAAATCACTAGTCTCAACCCTGGTTAGACATTAAAGTCACCTGGGGGAGATTTTAACATGTGTTTTCTTTTAAAAGCTCAGAGCCTCCCTCCTTCCCCCTCCTTAGATCAATTGAGTCAGAATTTCGGGGGGCAGTACTCAGGCAAACTCCTCAACTGACCCTAATCCAGTAGGATGTGAAGTCACTGAGCCAGGTGGTTCTTACATCCATTTACTTCCATTATTATTTAATTTTCTTAAAGTTCAGTTTTTGTCCCAGGGACATAGGTAGGTGCAAAGGAGGTGTTTATATAACCCCATCTCATGCGGGTTGGATTTTGAGTCTTCATCACAAATAGCTTCCTGATAAACAGTGAGGTCTAATGGGGGAAAACACCACCACTGTTCTTGCTACATTTTCTGTGAACACAGTCTTTCTCACTTCACACCACTCCCTGTTTCAGTGAAGCAGGGTGCTGCCACCCCACCATAGAAATGTCCTCCAGCTGCTGTGAAGAAAGTGAGGTGACAGACAGAGAAGGGACCAGACGCGGTAACACAGTGGACTGAAATAGTCTTCGGACTTTTCTTGGCCACTGTTGGCCCCGGGGCTCCCATGCTGTTGATCTCCCCAGGGTCACGGGAAACCGCCTGGTGGATTTCTGCATGGGGACGGGCACCTGGCACTGTCAGGTCCCAGACCAGAGCTGCTGGGCAGTACCGTCAAGACGAGCTTTTGTGCCAGTCGACTTCAGGCACACTCTGTTCACAGTAGATTCTGTACAGAAATTAGACTGAAACCAGCACAGCCCAAGTCCTATTACTGGGTTCGCATCTTTTTCCCCTCTTGGAAAACGAGACTATCTGAGATTGTTTACTGAAAAAATAAAGGAAGATTGAGTGATAAAGATTTCGTGGCAGCTTCTTCTGATTAATTGTCACAGACAGACCCAATGACAACCAAAATTGAGTCAGTCTCCAGTGAGCCCTCTTTTTGACTAGGCCTTGCCTTTAGCCTGGGCTTCCCTGGTGGCTCAGACGGTAAAGAATCTGCCTTCAATGCAGGAGATCCGGGTTCAATCCCTGGGTCGGGAAGATCCCCTGGAAAAGGGAATGGCAACCTACTCCAGTATTCTTGCCTGGAGAATCCCATGGACAGAGGAGCCTGGCAGGCTATGGTCCATGGGGTCGCAAAGAGATGGACATGACCGAGGGACTTTTTTTTTTTTTTTAATTAAGCCTGCAGAGTCCAGTTTTAGCAAGAATCCTGCTAAGTTGTTTCAGTAAGCATCCTCCCGTCTTTGATATTAGACCAAATTCCTCCCCCTCCCCTGCTCTTATTAACTGATCACCTGGCTGATTTCAGCAAGGGTCCTGCTCGGCCAGTTTATCAAGGTTCCCCCTCTTCCCCTCCCCCACTATGTCTTGATGTCCCTTGTCAGTAATTTTGCATCCACTGACCCTCTCATTCTGTCCCTTGCCTATAAGAAGACTTATCCTTGCTGTATCTGGAATTCAGCCCTATCTTTCTCCCCTGTTGTAACAAATTCAAAGTGTGTTGGTTGCTCAGTCATAGGTATATGATAGCTCAGCACTGTCCAAGCAAGAGCTGTGGAATATTAGCCCCTCAGGATGTTTATAAAGGTTACAAGCTTGGAAAGAGGGCCTGGGCTTCCACAAAACCAACAGTTTTCTTTCCTGTAGGACTTTTTGAAAGATCCTTTAAGATGCTAATTGGCCTTACGTCTTTCCAAAAGAGGGATATAAAATACAGAGTTTCCCAAACTTATTCGATCTCCTTTTATAGAAGTATCTGTTATCTCTAAGTTCCAGTGTTGCACAAAGCACATTTTGTAAAAGCTGGAATAGAGTGGCTCACTTGGGGGTTTCTAACAGTTTTATCAAGCGTGAACTCAGAAACGGACTGCTTGAAGATCATCTGTTCGAAGCCTTTCATTGTGTAATAAATAAGCAATCCAAGGTCTAGAGAAGTTACTTGGCCAGGTGCCAGGCCAGATACACAATGAAGAAATTAAAAGAATTAAAATTCGGACGCCCAGACTTGAGTCCCTACTCTTTAAGCTAAATCCCACTGTTATTAATCTATAATTACAAATTAGCAAGTGTTTCTAAATCTGCTGCTACAATACCTGCCTTCTGCTCAGAAATCACGTTTATTAGTTAGCTGGTTTGCTCAGGCTGCCACACCAACAAACCACAGACCGGCTTAAACAACAGAAATGTATTTTCTCACAATACTGGGGGCTAGGCCTCCAAGAGCAAGGAAGGTGTTCTGTGGGCAGGGTTGGTTCCTTGTGAGGCCTCTCTTCTTGGCTTGCAGAGTTTTGTCTTCTCCTTGTTTTCACATGGTCTTCCTTCTGTATGTGTCTGTGTCTTAATCTCTTCGTATAAAGATACCAGTCATATCAGATTAGGGCCCATCCTAATGAACTCATTTTAACTTAGTTATTTCTCTTTTTAAAAAATTTATTCATTTACTTATTTATTTTTGGCTGCACTAGGCCTTTGTGGCTGCGCTCGGGCTTTGTCTAGTTGTAGTACACAGGCTTCTCATTGCGGTGGGTCTCTTGCTATGGAGCACGGTTCTAGAGCATTCGGGCTTCAGTAGTTGTGGCTTGTAGGCTTAGTTTTCCTGAGGCAAGTGGAATCTTCCCAGATCAGGGATCGAACTTGTGTCCTCTGCATTGGCAGAAGGATTCTTTATCACTGGATCACCAGGGAATCCTAACTTAATTCTCTCTTTAAAGAGCCTGTGTCCAAATAAGTTCACATTGTGAGGTCCTGGCGGGTAGAACTTCAAACATGAATTTTAGGGAGACATAATTCAGCCCCATAATACAAGGGCAGTGTAGAGATTTATTTATGATTTAATGTAGGATGGAGATCTATTGATATTTGCCCCACAATTTGTTTTCAGTGCTGTGAACCCCCCTGGAAAGACTTAAAGTAAAATATTTCTCCCATCTTCGGGAAGTGCAAGCTCTCCATCCCCTCAGAGGAAGAACCACATGTTTGCTGGTTTTTGATATCTGAAGGAGGGAAGATTCTAGGCTTGAGCAGGATACCCTGGAGACCATTCATTCCAGACTTCTGTGTTTGGAAGTTCTGTGCCCTAAAGGAATTTAGCTGTATTGTCCAAGAAAAAGGACTTGGAGTTTGGGGATTTAAGGAGTTAAGAAAGGACTGGTCTCTGCTTAGTGAGTCAGATTCTTTGAGACTGGGAAGGACAGGTGAGAAGCAGGGACTACAGGGCAACTGGGTGGGGATAGCTGGCATGGGGCACATGCCAGAAAGAACTGAACACAAAGGGCTGACCGCGGAGTTCACTGTGGGGAACTGGTGTTAGATCTCAGATGGTTGGATGGCATCACTGACTCAATGGACATGAGTTTGAGCAAACCCTGGGAGACAGTGAAGGACAGGGAAGCCTGGCGTGCTGCTGTCCATGGGGTTGCAAACAGTCAGACACAGCTTGGCAACTGAACAACATTAGATCTCAGGATGACAGCAGTGTACCTGGGATGGCTAATGGACACCGTGCTCATCCTCCCTGTTTAGGGATTAAAGCTCTAAGAGTGTCAGCGGGGCACGCAGATATCCAAGTCGTTACCACAGTTCCCAGGCTCCTTGCAGAGCTGTGTGTGAACAGGGGTGATCTAAATACTTAGAGACGAAGCTGTGTGACCTCGAGCTTCTCTTTCCTCCTTCCTGTGAGCCAAAATATGAGCATGGGAGGAGGTGAATCAGCTCAACCATGCTATGAGAAGAAGCCCTGGGAGGGAGCGGAGGCTGAAAGGGACTCAGGAATGGGACCCAGGTCACTGAATGACCCCACAGGGCAGTACTACCTCATTCATCCTGGACCTCACTGCTGGACTGTTCTTGAAAAAGAAATTAACTTTTAACTTTTTAAAGCCACAGCGTTTCAGAATCTTTTTGTTACAGCAGCTTAGTTTATACTCATGCCTTAGATGTAGCAAGTAAGAGTTTAAGGTAAACTATGTTATGAAGAGGGCTTCCCAGGTGGAGCTAGTGGGAAAGAACCCATCTGCCAGTGCAGCAGATGTAAGAGACATGGCTTCCATTCCTGGGTCAGGAAGATCCCCTGGAGGAGGGCACAGCAACCCACTCCAGTATTCTTGCCTGGAAAATCCCATGGACGGAGGAGCCTGGTGGGGCTACAGCCCGTGGGGTCACAAAGCATCCAATATGACTGAAGTGACTTTGCAAACACACATGTTGTGAAGAAATTTAAGTCAGTTTAATGTATGCTGATAAAGCCTGCTAATACTACTTCCTCCTTAAAAGTCAGTTACAATTGATTTTATTTTTAGACCTTGAAAACCATTAAGTAGATTATATTTTGATGAGCTGTAGTACTTTTTTTGGACTAGAGTATGGAAATCTTTTTGGCAGAGGGAGAACACTTTATGCTGACATACTTAAAAAGAATACATCATGTTTCCCCCCCTTCAGTTTTATTGAGATATAGTTGACGTACCTATAGCATCTTGTAGTGGCAGAAAATAAGTGTGCGTTAAAAAAAACACAAATTCAAAGCCCACATTGATTGAGGAATGTCACAGGAACAAAGGACGCAACTGAAAGAGCATCCAGAATTCAAAGGAGAAACGATTTGAGCAAGAAAATAAAATTGTTCTGGAACCCAAAGTATAAAGTAAGTCCTCATGAGTCCACACTGATATAAACAATGACTGAATAAATGAATACATGAGGGAGAAAAGACAGATCTGTTGTGCGTAAGAATTCCAAGTGTTCAGTGTAGACACTCTGCCCTTTAGGAAGTGAAGCGTAACCTCCCGCTCCTGAAGTGTTGGCTGAGCAAAGTGACTTCCTCCCAAGGAGGACACTGTGGACAAAGGGGAAAGAATGACTTTACAGCGAGAAATCTGACAGAGGCTACTTCAGCTGGCTGCTCAAGGTCGACGTTAGCCATGGTAAGTCTTTATTTATGGTCAGTACCTTTGATATGATACGATGGAAATGGAACTTGATTTTTTACGTCTTTCCTCCTTCAAGCCTAAAAGCCCAGTATTATAATGAGGAAAATGTCAGACAAATCCCACTCAAGAGACTTTATAACAATGCCTGACCTTAAAACTGTCCAGGTCTTCCAACACAAGGAAAGTCTGAGAAACTGTCACAGAAAAAAGGAACCTTGCGACACAGGATAACTAAATATGATGCGGTATCTTTGGTGGGATCCTGGAAGAGAATGGGATGTTAGGAAAAAGATAAGAAAATCTGAATTCAGTTTGGGATTTTGGTTAATATTATTAATTCAATTCAGTTCAGTCACTTAGTCATGTCTGACTCTTTGTGACCTGTAGCACGCCAGACCTCCTGGTCCATCACCAACTCCTGGAATTTACTCAGACTCATGTCCATTGAGTCGGTGATGCCATCCAACCATCTCCAACTCTCACATCCATACCTGACTACTGGAAAAATGATAGCTTTTGACTAGATGGACCTTTGTGGGCAAAGTAATGTCTCTGCTTTTTAATACGCTGTCTAGGTTGGTCATAGCTTTTCTTCCAAGGAGCAAGCATCTTTTAATTTCATGGCTGCAGTCACCAACTGCAGTGATTTTGGAACCCCCCCCCCAAATAAAATCTGTCAGTGTTTCCATTGTTTCCTCATCTATTTGCCATGAAGTGATGGGACCGCATGCCATGATCTTAGTTTTCTATTATTAATTAATAGTATGTTAATATTGACCCATTAATTGTGACAACGCATCTGACTAATGCGGAGAAGGCAATGGCACCCCACTCTAGTACTCTTGCCTGGAAAATCCCATGGATGGAGGAGCCTGGTAGGCTGCAGTCCATGGGGTCGCGAAGAGTTGGACATGACTGAGCGACTTCACTTTCCCTTTTAACTTTCATGCATTGGAGAGGGAAATGGCAACCCACTCCGGTGTTCTTGCCTGGAGAATCCCAGGGACGGCGGAGCCTGGTGGGCTGCCGTCTATGGCGTCGCACAGAGTCAGACACGACTGAAGCGACTTAGCAGCAGCAGCAGCATGTGACTAATGAATGATGTTAAAACTGGGGGAATTGGGTACTGGGTATATGAAAACTCTGTACAACCTTCACAATTTTTCTGTAAATATAAGCCTATTCTAAAATGTTTATTAAGTAACAAAAATGAAAACAAAACTTGTATATTGCTGGAACTCAGTCCATTAAAGGATTGTAGTAGTCAGCGTTTAATTTACTTTTGGTTTTGTTTTGTTGACTCAGTGCTCATTGATGTGAAAATTATAATGTAAACTGTCATTCAGACTAGGGCAAATCTTGCAATAATTAAAATCCTAGAGGAGAGGCTCTAAATTTGAATTCCAAATCTGACTCGAAAATATCAGAAATTCACATTTCAGAAGTTCCTATTCAAGGTTTGAGGCTCTCGTTTTATTTTATATTAAATAAAATTAGACATTAAGGTGAAAAAAAAGGTTCTAGTTAAATAGGTTGCATTTTTCCTTTCTCAGTGACTCATAACATAATGGTACATCATGTAATGAATGTGTCTTACATTTGATTAAGTAGAATATTATCTTTTAAAAGTGTTTAATAACTGATGAAGAAAAGGTTTCTAATTTAAATTTGTGGGAGGGTTTAGTATTTTTATTAATTTGCACTTTTTTTAGTATATAGGAATAATATTTCTCTCTTTTGTAATATCTCCGCCCTTTTTTTTTGCCTTTTAATTTTAATTACGATGCTTTGTTATAAAGTGCCTTTATTACGAGCACCCTACTTGGGGCTCCTCACTAAGCAGACTTCCCAGGGAGGTGGATTTTTAAGTGACCCCAGGAAGCAGTGGGTGAGAAAGGAAGGAAAGCCAGTATAGATGCATTATTGCTTTGTGTATGTGTGTGTGTTCAGTCTCTTCAATCATGTCCGACTCTTTGCCACCTCCTGGACTGTAGCCCACAAGTCTCCTCTGTCCATGGGATTTCCCAGGCAAGAATATTGGAGTGGGTAGCCATTTGCTTCTGCAGGGGATCTTCCTGACTCAGGGATCAAACCCAGGTCTCCTGAATTGCAGGCAGATTCTTTGCCACTGAGCCACCTGTCCGTATGGCCCCACTGGGCAATGGGAAGCCCCATTGCTTTGGCTATGCAAGGACAAACAGAAACTAACAGTCTTAATTCTCCCTGCTGCAAACGGGAGATTTCCCTCCTCTCCTTTTTCTCAGAGCATTTAGTTTAGAAAACATGGATGTACTTTCTCAACTCTTTAAAATGTATTCCTTTGAATACATTAGTCTTTTGTTAGCCGGCCTTTTTTTGGCGTCTTTTTTTAAATTTTTTGACTCAGGAATGCTTTCTCAAGAACCTGAGGACATCTCTTAAAAGGCAAACATTTTGAGAACCATCTTTTTGAAATTCAAGCATCAAAAGAAGTGGTTTCCTATCACCTCTACTTCAAGAAATAAAATGTCTCCAAAAAAGGTAAGAAAAAATCACTTGCAAAATTAAAAAGCCAACCGACCAAACAAATAAGTAAAGGTGGAATCTTGGGGGAAACAAAAGAGGAAGTTCCCCTCCCTTCCAGTTCCTGGGGTCGGGGGAGGGAGGAGCCTCACTTCGGTGAGTGCTTTGCCCCAGTTTGCAAAACGACCTCCTGTCATACAGACAGAAGTTGGTTTCCACTGGATAACCCCAGCTACAGGTAAAGTTGGGCTGAACTCTGTGTGACCAGTGATACTGTCAGGTCACAGCGCTGCAGGACTAGTTAGTGTTTACCTTGAGAACACGCCCGGAAGGGGCTCTTCCTGCTTGGCAATGGGAGGTAGAGAGATTCCTTCTGTCTCTGCATTCTTTTAGCAGGTCAATTGCCTCTGAGGCACCTCGCATTCTAGTTCGAGGCTTGTTCAATAATAAGAATGTTTTCTTTTTCTGCCACCAACACGGAGAGGATTTCTGGGTTGGGAGAAGATTCTGTTTCTGTTTCCTCAAGAGCTCCCAGTGGAAGCGACCAGCTTGGGGGTCACGGGCCTGTGAGGACCACAGGAACCTGGAAAGGAAGCGTAGTGGGGCTGTATGCAGGGTTCAGAGGGAGGAGGGCTTCGTCTCCGGCCCCCACCCACACCTGGTCCAATGGCGTGCCCAGTCCCTGCACTCACAGGTCAAGGTTGCCTGAGTGCAGAAAGGGTCATGATTTCCTCCAAAGGGAGGGGCCGGGCAGGGGGCGGTGACAGGTGGGGGGCTCAGGTGAGGTCTGCCAGCCCCAGGTGCGAGGCTGGTCAGAGCAGGAGCAAAGCCAGTCTAGCAGCAGAGGTTGGAGTAAGGAGATGTGATGTGGAGTGAGAGGGGTGCCAGCACACGCAGGCCTTTTTTTTTGCTTTTAAAGGAGTAAAAATATTAGAGTAGGTTTGGTTTGGCTCCTAAGATTACCGTTAACTAACAACTGGTGTTTCCTTATTTGGTCCTGCTGCCTTGCAGGTGTTTAGTTAGGAGTAGCACCACCATGGTGTCACACCATCAGCACAGAGAGCTCTCTGGAGCAGTGCAGCGGAGTGGATCTAGGGCGTGGACTGTGGAGAACATGGAATCTTCATGTTGAGGGACACCCAGGGAACCATCCAGCTGTGGTATCCCCCCTGAAACATGGATTCCCTTGTCAACATCCTGTCCCTTTTGTCACCTACTCTTTGCTTTAGATTTCTTTGTGGCAAAGAATTCCAAATGATGGTAACAATGACTGTTTCCAGCGAATGTTGTAACATTCTTTAAATTCTTTTTCTAATATCTCTAGAAAGTTGAGCAAGTGAACCATTAGGAAATGTTGCCAGGTCAAGATGAAATTAGACAAAAAACTATTTATAATAAAATTAGTGCTTTGCTGCCTGGATAAGGAAACTGAATCTGTCTTGTTTAAATACACTGAACTAGAGCAAACATTGATCAGCCATAGTGTAGCATAATGAGGCAGATATGTTACATTAATATACTCCTTTAACTATGAGAAGTGATAGAATATATGCCAGAAAAGGTACAACCACACCAAGCTAAATCTACTGAAGAAAGCCTCAATAAAAATACTTGAAACAATGAAAATTAACCCTGACAACACAATTATAGTTCCTGAAGCAACAGAACTCTTTAAAGCAGCCTTGAATGAATTGATAGCAGCTACTTATATAAAAGGGAAAAAAGAGAAAAGAAAGATTGTTACAAAAGAATGCTCTGTACCTCTGAGAGTCTGCCTAGTGCTATAAATGTTTGCAGAGAAACCCAAGACATTGGGGGAGTTTCCGGGAACAGAACTATTGCAGCAAAGACACAGTGGGGGCTGATAACGCACCAGCAGAGAGAACCCGAACACGGCGAAATTATATGAACAGATGATAAGGATGCCAGTGGAATGAACCACCCTAGTTAATGAAATAAAATCCAACATAGCAATAATATTGGTACTCAAGAAACCAGACACTGCAATTACACAATACTGTAAAGCAATTATCCTCCAATTAAAAAATATATAAAAAAAGAAATTATTAGAGAAGATACTCCTGACATGAAAGCCTGTTTACTTGTGGCTCTTGATAGGGGTGTTTTCACAAGGGACAGAGGAAGCAGAGACATTGTTCTGAGAGGGTGGAGGGCTAGACTGAGAAATTAATTTACCTTTCAGAACTGTGTTGGCTAATTTCCTGTGTCTAAAGTTAATGTCCTGATTAGAAAAGACTGGGCATTCTGGCAGATGGACTGGGGCTCTCCGTGTACGTGGATGAGGTATGGGGTTCCTATCTGCCTGCACCTCTGTCGTTTTTGCCGACTGGAGTTGGGATGCAGCCTGAGACGGTAGAGAGGCAGAGTTCTCAGCTATTGTGATTTGTGAGTCCACATCTGTGTGCTGAGGCCAACACTGACTGTTAAGAGGAGAAAGTTGCTAACTGATCTTGGGCCAAGACAGTTAAGTAAGAGGAGCCATGAAAACATGGTTGAATGCTGTTACTTCAGTTTCTAAGAAGCCTAATAAATACCACAATAACTGTCAACCATAATACTTGTTTGGTCTTTTCTATTTTCTATGTCAAAGTGTTTTATGGGCTCCTATCACAAATGACTGGATGTGAGCGCTCTTATTTCCATTTATAGACTTGGACACAGATTCAGTTGACACTTGTGCAACAACTCAACACTGGGAAGAGCCAAGATTTCAGCTCAGGTCAATCTGACTTCAGAGCCTACACTCTTACCCAGCCCATGGTTCAGCCCCACAGACTTGTAGGCTTTGGAGGAGCTGAGGTCAATGAAATTAAACCACTGTCTCTGCTCACAGTCAACTCTCCCTTAGAGGAAACTGGCAGACATCTCACTCTGGTTCTCCAGGAGTTCTCTCCAGAAAAGCAGTTCTCAGCAGAAAAGATAATCCAGTCCTGGCAATAAGAGACCCGTCATGCTTGCCTTAACAGAGAATCTCAGCTTCTATCACTTTTGTCAGACACAGCTATAAAGTGGAACAGCTTTGCTAAGTATATGGCATGGGCTCACGTACACACACACACACACACACACACACACACACCCCGTCAGGTGCATTTTCCCAGCCAAAGGTACTTCTTTATTTATAATGGTCCTCTCAGATATGCTATTTAAGCAAGAAAAAGCAAATATTTTCAGTGGTCAAAGCTGATCAAGAAATCCACTCCACTGCCAGGGAAAGGAAGATCAACAAACTCATGGTCAGGGGATTTCTGCCCAAACCAAAGGCTGGCATGTGGTGTTGCTAAATGTCCTTTCCCCCATAGTCACCCTCTCTTCTCTACATAGGAGTACTTATTATTATCTTCTTTTTTCCTTCCTCTGTGCTATACTCTATACAGTCAGCAAAAACAAGACTGGGAGCTGACTGTGGCTCAGATCATGAACTCCTTATTGCCAAATTCAGACATTAATTGAAGAAAGTGGGGAAAACCACTAGACCATTCAGGTATGACCTAAATCAAATCCCTTATGATTATACAGTGGAAGTGACAAATAGATTTAAGGGACTAGATCTGATAGACAGAGTGCCTGATGAACTATGAACGGAGGTTTGTGACATTGTACAAAAGACAGGAATCGAGACCATCCGCAAGAAAAAGAAATGCAAAAAAGCAAAATGACTGTCTGAGGAGGCCTTACAAATAGCTGTGAAAAGAAGAGAATTGAAAAGCAAAGGAGAAAAGGAAAGATATACCCATTTGAATGCAGAGTTCCAAAGAATAGCAAGGAGAGATAAGAAAGCCTTCCTCAGTGATCAATGCAAAGAAATAGAGGAAAACAATAGAATGGGAAAGACTGGAGATCTCTTCAAGAAAATTAGAGATACCAAGGGAACATTTCATGCAAAGATGGGCTCAATAAAGGACAGAAATGGTATGGACCTAACAGAAGCAGAAGATATTAAGAAGAAATGGCAAGAATACAGAGAAGAACTGTACAAAAAAGATCTTCACAGCCCAGATAATCACGATGGTGTGCTCATTCACACTCACCTAGAGCCAGACATCCTGGAATGCAAAGTCAAGTGATGCCATCACTTGAAGCCTTAGGAAGCATCACTATGAACAAAGCTAGTGGAGGTGATGGAATTCCAGTTGAGCCACTTCAAATTCTAAAAGATGTTGCTGTGAAAGTGCTGCACTCAATATGCCAGCAAATTTGGAAAACTCAGCAGTGGCCACAGGACTGGAAAAGGTCAGTTTTCATTCCAATCCCAAAGAAAGGCAATGTGAAAGAATTCTCAAACTACTGCACAATTGCACTCATCTCACACGCTAGTAAAGTAATGCTCAAAATTCTCCAAGCCAGGCTTCAGCAATACGTGAACCGTGAAATTCCAGATGTTCAAGCTGGTTTTAGAAAAGGCAGAGGAACCAGAGATCAAATTGCCAACATCTGCTGGATCATCAAAAAAGCAAGAGAGTTCCAAAAAAACATCTGTTTCTGCTTTATTGATTATGCCAAAGCATTTGACTGTGTGGATCACAATAAACTGTGAAAAATTCTTAAAGAGATGGGAATACCAGACCACCTGACCTACCTCTTGAGAAATCTGTACGCAGGTCAGGAAGCAACAGTTAGGACTGGACATGGAACAAAAGTCTAGTTCCAAATAGGAAAAGTAGTACATCAAGGCTGTATATTGTCACCCTACTTGTTTAACTTATATGCGGAGTACATCATGAGAAACGCTGGGCTGGAGGAAGCACAAGCTGGAATCAAGACTGCTGGGAGAAATATCAATAACCTCAGATATGCAGTTGACACCACCCTTATGGCAGAAAGTGAAGAAGAACTAAAGACCCTCTTGATGAAAGTGAAAGAGGAGAGTGAAAAAGTTGGCTTGAAGCTCAACATTCAGAAAACAAAGATCATGTCAGTCCCATCACTTCATGGCAAATAGATGGGGAAACAGTGGAAACAGTGGGCTGACTTAATTTTTCTGGGCTTCAAAATCACTGCAGATGGTGACTGCAGCCATGAAATTAAAAGACGCTTACTCCTTGGAGGGAAAGTTATGACCAACCTAGACAGCATATTAAAAAGCAGAGACATTACTTTGCCAACAAAGGTCCATCTAGTCAAGGCTATGGTTTTTCCAGTAGTCATGTATGGATGTGAGAGTTGGACTATAAAGAAAGTTGAGCACTGAAGAATTGATGCTTTTGAACTGTGGTGTTGGAGAAGACTCTTGAGAGTCCCTTGGATTGCAAGGAGATCCAACCAGTCCATCTTAAAGGACATAAGTCCTGGGTGTTCATTGGAAGGACTGATGTTGAAGCTGAAACTCCAATACTTTGGCCACCTGATGTGAAGAGCTGACTCATTTGAAAAGACCCCGATGCTGGGAAAGATTGAGGGCAGGAGGAGAAGGGGATGACAGAGGATGAGATGGTTGGATGGCATCACCGACTCAATGGACATGATTTTGGGTAAATTCTGGGAGTTGGTGATGGACAGGGATGCCTGGTGTACTGCAATCATGGGGTCGCAAAGAGTCGGACACGACTAAGGGACTGAACTGAACTGAACTGAATGCTATACTCCAAGAGAAGTCAGAAATTGAACATACTCATACTCAGAACACAATTTAGGATATTCAAGTTCATCTAGTTGAACGGATCTTAATCAAATTTATTATGTGTCAATATATATTACAACCAATTATATTAGCTTGTCAATTTTTCCCTACCTGTTAACGTTGCTCTCGGCCCTGAAATTAGGCACATGCCCTTCAGTTGGTCCACGAAGCTGGATGACACACGCCTGGCACCAGGATCATCTCACTGCCAGTCCTTGTTGAGCAAGTAAACCTTCAGAGATTACTGGTTTTGTATTCATCAGTTAAAGCTGATAATAGTCCAGGCATGAATCTTAGCTTTACGTCTGAACTACTTGGTAGTCCTTATGTTGTTGTTGTAGTTCAGTTGCTCAGCCATGTCTGACTCTTTGTGACCTCATGGAGTACAGCAATCCAGACTTCCTTGTCCATTACCATCTCCCGGAGCTTGCTCAAACTCATGTCCATTGAGTTGGTGATGCCATACAACCATCTCATCCTGTTGTCTCCTTCCCCTGTCCTCAATTTTTATAGTTAATGAAAGATACTAGCATCATCCCTCTTTTAAATATAGGAAGAAGGCCTATCACCATCCCCTTTAAAAAATACAATTACTTATTCATTTAATTTAGCTGCACCAGCTCTTTGTTGTGGCCCTTGAGACCTACGATCTTCATTGCCGCACGTGGTGGTCTTTAGTTGTGGCATGTGGGATCCAGTTCCCTGACCAGGGATCAAACCTGGGCTCCTGACATTGGGAACACAGAATCTTAACCACTGGACCACCAGGGAAGTCCTTGCCATTCCTATTTAGTATAGCACTTGTGCCAATTAGTAAGCTGTTGTCTCTCAACTCTAAATCGACTTTTCTTTGTGCTGCTCTGTGAAATGGGGCTGAGACTCTGAGAAAAATATCTCATCTTTGCCATGTTAGAGTTTATCAATTGGAGGCAGGATAGGAGACTGAAAGGTAGAAATAGAGAGAAGGGAGTTGATCCTTCAGTTTTGCTTGCTCTTCTAACAGTTTTCCCCTGCAGTGACTGTTCACCTCAGTGGTAGTGCTTGGTTCTAGTATCCAACTTTATTCCTGATGCTCACAGGATCAGCCTCATTTCACACACTCAGTAAACAGACAGCAGTCAGCCTGTGTCCTTCCTCAAAATTCTGAGTCCCAGCTCTGATCTGGATTCAGATACTTCAGGAAGGAACCCTGGAGGTCAGGGTAAGAAGCAGGAGCAAGCACACAGACAGGAAGTCTCAGGGCTTCCCAGGTGGCACAGTGGGAAACAGACCTGGGTTCGATCCCTGGGTCAGGAAGATCCCCTAGAGAAGGAAATGGCAACCCACTCCAGTATTCTTGCCTGTAACACCCCATGGACAGAGGGGCCTGGTGGGTTGTAGTCCATGGGGTCACAAAGAGTTGGACATGACTGAGTAATACTGAGCAAACACACACACACCAGGAAAAAGACAAGAATCCACACACAGGAGACAGAAGTCACACAGGAAGTAGACAGGGAGTAACCAGGAAGCAACTAGGAAGAGACAAATTCCTTCTTCCTTCCAGTGTTGAAGGAATGCCCTAATGCCCCTATGGACAGAGCCAGACATGGGGCTGCTGGCAAAATGGAAGTGTGGTTTTCAGAGTCTCAGCTCCAACATCACAGAGTGTTAAAGGATGATTTTCAACTAATAGACAATAACTTAGTAACTGGCACACAAGTCTCTTAAGCCTATTCCTCCAACATGTTGAAATGAATTATTATCTTGCCTCTGTTGTTTTTTTTTTTTATTAAAGAAAACCTCACAAACAGAAGTTACTAAGAACTTATTCCTGAAAATAACAACCATAATAACATTCTTCACATAATGAGTTTCCTTCCTCTTTGTTTATACTGCTCCACTTGGCTGTTCTTCTACACATAGAAAGTCAATTTGCAGTTGGAGAAAGGCCTTGTAATGGTATGAACACCCTCTCACTCACTTTCCAATTACCAAGTATGTAGGGGTTATGTCAACACGATAGGATGTTAGAATGACAAGTGTGCTAACATCAGTACATGGACATGTTTATATAAAACCAAAAATGAAAAAGCCCAAAACAGAACATATTAGGGGTGTACCTTACTTATTACAATGTAAAGTTTATAAATGTACATGAAAAGATTCTAAATCAAGTTGGAATAATAGTAATTGCAGTTTAATGTTACATTAAGTTTTTCTTCCTATGCAGTCACAAAATTTCATAATTGTTCCTTAAAAGACAAAAAAAGATACGAGAATATTTGCTCACTTACATTTCCCAGACTGCCTTCCTCTCTGATCTTAGTGTTCCTTTTAAGTTGTCTTTTTTTTTAAATCTTCTTTGAACAAATGAAGTAATGTTGATTTTGTCTGAACTATACTTACAGCTTTTAAAACAAATCTTGCTTTCACAGTTGCTTATTCTAATATTAACAGGCTGAGTGGGGTTTGCCCTCTGAATTATTTCTCAAGATAAAACAAAATTGAGATATACAATGAAGAAAAGTAAACTCTAAAAACTTAGGACTATCTATCATACAGTGAATTGTTCTTTCTCCTGTTTTTTTTTCATTATTATTATTTTAAGAAATAGCATTACTTGACTTTGTCCCACTTTGTGCAGAAGGAGATGTGATTACAGTAGTTTGTGTGCCTGATGATAATACAAAGTGGAAAGGAAAAGAAAAACTACCTCTTATAAAAGTGTTTTCTTTTAACAGGAAACTTTCTATCCCTGGTTGCAGAAAAGGAAGAGAGAAAGTAGCCAGGTAAATTCAGTTCTCTGTGTCATAAGCATCACTTTTGGGAATGATCAAGGTATCCCAAAGGCTTCCTAGGTGGCTCAGTGGTAAAGAATCCACCTGCCAATGCAACGGACACAGGAGACTTGGGTTCAGTCCCTGGGTGGGGAAGACCCTCTGGAGGAAGAAATGGCAACCTGTTCCAGTATTCTTCCCTGGGAAATCCCATGGACAAAGGAGCCTGTCAGGCCAAAAGCATGAGGCATGGAGCAAAAGATTATTGGATTAGGATGACCCCAGCTTCTCTTTTATTGAGCTCAAGGTCCTCTAATAACTGTTCTCACCAGCATTCTTTCCTTCTAATCACATCTATTGTTCTTCTCTATATTTTCCCATTCATCTTAAAGGAATATTATTCTAAAACTTCAATTCAATGTAAAAGCTATATACAAAGTAATTACTATGTGTAAGCTATCCCAAATTCTGTAAAAAAAAACATTCCTCTGGCCTTTTAAACTAGCTTGAATTTATTATATTATGCACAAAGTAATTTTAACTAATGTACATGTCTTTTTGTTTCTGTTTTCTTGTTTGACTGTGTCATGTGGTATTCAGTATCTTAGTTCCCTGATCAGGGATCAAACCCAGGCCCCCTGCTTTGGAAGCACTGAGTATTAACCACTGGACCACCAGGGAAGACCTTATTTTTTTTCTTTCACTCATTTAAAAAGAGTTATTTATTTATTTGTTCTTATTTTTGACTGTGCTGGGTCTTCGTTGTTGCACTCCAGCTTTCTCTAGTTGTGGCAAGCTACTCTCTAGTTGCGATGTGAGGGCTTCTTATTTCGGCGTCTCCTCTTATCGTGAAGCACAGGGTCTAGGGCACATTGTTGTTGTTCAGTCACTCAGTCGAGTCCGACTCTTTGCAACCCCGTGAACTGTAGCACACCAAGCTTCCCTGTCTTTCACCATCTCTCAGAGTTTGCTCAAACTCATGTCCATTCAGTTGGTGATGCCATCCAACCATCTCATCCTCTGTCATCCCCTTCTCCTCCTGCCTTCAATCCTTCCCAGCATCAGGGTCTTTTCCAATGGGTCGGTTCTTTGCATCAGGTGGCCAAAGTATTGGAGTTTCAGTTTCAGCATCAGTCCTTCCAATGAATATTCAGGACTGATTTCCTTTAGGATGGACTGGTTGGATCTCCTTGCAGTCCAAGGGACTTTCAAGAGTCTTCTCCAGCACCACAGTTCAAAAGTATCGGTTCTTCGGTGCTCAGCCTTCTTTATGGTCCAACTCTCACATCCATACATGACTATGGAAAAACCATAGCTTTGACTAAACAGACCTTTGTTGGCAAAGTAATGTCTCCACTTTTTAATATGCTATCTAGGTTGGTCACAGCTTTTCTTCCAAGGAGTGTCTTTTAATTTCATGGCTGCAGTCACCATCTGCAGTGATTTTGGAGCCCAAGAAAAGAAAGTCTCTAACTGTTTCCATTGTTTCCCCATCTACTAGCCATGAAGTGATGGGACCGGATGCCATGATCTTCATTTTTTGAATGTTGATTTTTAAGCCAGCTTTTTCACTCTCCTCTTTCACTTTCATCAAGAGGCTCTTCAGTTTTTCTTCGCTTTCTACCATAAGGGTGGTGTCATCTGTGTATCTGAGGTTATTGCTAGGGCACACAGGCTTCAGTAATTGTGGCAGGCAGGCTGAGTAGCCCCAAGGCATGTTGAATCTTCCCAGACCAAGAATCAAACTTCACTGGCAGATGAGTTCTTAACCACTGGACCATTGGGGAAGTCCTAGTCATTTATTTTTTAATCAAAGTATAGTTGCTGTACAATGTTATATAAATTATAAGTGTACAAAATATAGTGATTCACAATTTTTAAAGGTTATACCTATACACACTTATTTCTTATAAAATGAGATCCAAATTTCTAAGAACTACACTCAAAGTTCTGTATATTCTAGATGTCTCTTACCTTTTTAACCTTATTTCTTATTGCTTCTTAATTTAAATTTTTTCTCCAAACAGCCCAGCATACTCTGTATTCTTAAATGCATCCTGTTCCTTTTCTGACCACCCCTCTCCTCATTTAAATATCATCTTCATGTCACTTCCTCTCTTTTATCCTCATCTATCCTTCACAGTCCACTTATCTCAAAGCTCCCTTGTACAGCAGAGACAACCTTTTTTTTTTTTCTTTTGATGATTTATAGGCTTTCCTATATGTGCAACTGATTTGGCATTTGTCATATACTCTCATGAATGATTATGCATTAAATTTTTAAAATATGTATGAACAAAATTGTAAGATCCTTGGGGCCAGAAAACACATCTTTTGCTTGTTTGTGCTCTGAAGGAGAAGCAGAAACAAACATTTTCTGATTCACTATTGATGAGTGGGCCACTTCTAAAACCTATACCCAAATAGAAAATTACACTTCTACTTAAGGGAATAAAATATAACTTTTATATTCTTTCACTAAAATGTGTTTATTGGGCACATTCTGTAATAGGGGAAAACTTTGTATTCTATTACAAGTTCGTCACTAAAAGGGATGTTGCCTATTAGCTGAAATTCCGCATAATGGGCCATCTCTGGGAACCCAGCCTCCCAGATAATGAGCATTAAGCTAAATACCGTTGTTCAGCATCCTGACCATGCCCACCTGTGAAATGACTGCAGGAGGAAGAAATTAGCACCCCCTCCAGAGGCTGATGGGTACCGGGAAGTGTTTGACTTTACGCTCTCCTTTTTTTCCTCTAAGTATAAAAGAAACATGAATTCTGACTCAGGCAAGATGGTTCTCTGGGGGCACGAGCCCACCATCTTCTCCACCTGCTGGCTTGCCAAGTCAAGTTGCTATTCTTGCCCCAACAACTCATCTCTCGATTTATTGGCCCGTCTTGCAGTGAGTAGTAAGAGCTTGGACTCGGTAACTGTTCTATGTGCTGATGAGGTCCAGCGGGGTATCCTGGCCCTGTGGACCTCACGACTGCCAGGTGTGACACATACAGGTCACTGGGAGCTGAACCCAGAGCACAGGTCACAAGACACAGGGACTGTCACAGGAGAGAGAGGGCAGTCTGAAGCTGAAGGCCGTCAGGTGCACGCCAGGAACTCCATTCTGTGGAGCCAGAGAGACTCCACAGCTGTAGGGCTTCAGAGGAATTAGATACAGAGCATTGCTCTCTTCCACTCCAGCATTTGAATTCAACCAAGAGACACAGGACCCAGACTGAAGGAGGTAAAGACGTGGCCTAGGTCTGTGGCAAGTGGGGTGCTATCAGCCTCCCCTGAACTGAATTTACTCCACTCACGGCTGGCCTCATCTGCAGACAGAATCTGCTCTGCTAAGCTCACTGCACACCAGAAAGCAGAATAGGATCCAAGGCAAATTAGCCTCCAGCCAGGTGAGAAATTTGGGAAGAACAGAAAAGGTAAACTATAGTCCCGAGATTCTGTATGGGACTAAAACCCACTGACGCATATTGTCATCTCTGTGCTCTTCTCTGGGCCTCTGGGGAGTCGAGTCAGTGACCTCTGGCCAGGTGTTACCATCTGGGATAGCATCTGGACAGGAGAGGAGTAGAGGGAGAGAAAGCCTGGGTTTAAATACCAGTGCCGTCATTTATTCACTGTAATGCTATAAATAGCAGAGTGTCATTTTCTTCATCTGTAAAGCAGGAATTTTCCCTTACAAGGTTTTTATATGGTGCATTGTTATCATTCAATATTTTTGATGCTGAAATCCTCAAATGGGGTTGAATTAGATTCAACTGGTGTTAGAGAAGACTCTTGAGAGTCCCTTGGACTACAAGGAGATCCAGCCAGTCCATCCTAAAGGAAATCAGTCCTGAATATTCATTGGAAGGACTGATGCTAAAGCTGAAACTCCAATACTTTGGCCACCTGATGCGAAGAACCGACTCATTTGAAAAGACCCTGATGCTGGGAAAGATTGAAGGCAGGAGGAGAAGAGGACGACAGAGGATGAGATGGCTGGAGGGCATCACTGACTCAATGGACATGAGTTTGAGTAAACTCCAGGACTTGGCAATGGATAGGGAGGCCTGGCGTGCTGCAGTCCATGGGGTTGCGACTGAGTGACTGAACTGAACTGAAATGACCTCAAAAAATGTTTCTAAAATGTTTAGATTCCTTTTGGGTCTCCAACTTACCTCCTGATTAAGTAAAGCAATTTCTTTTCTAGTAATGAAGAGATGAAAGCGATCTCCTGCTGCAAAGAGGATACAGTCCAGATTAGTTAACATGTGTTCTGGAAGCTTACGTGTTCTGGCTTAGAGAAGGGTGAAAACATATCTAGTTAGATTTAATGTCTTCATCAAACCTGACAAAACAGCAAAACTTGGGAATTGGGGTGGGGAGAGTTGATAGTTGATAAAATTATTTTAAATTGTAGAAGCCCAAAGCCCTCATGGGTTTGTTCAAACTTCAACATGCACGCATATTTCAGACATTCTGACACTTTGTGGCATCAAAGGAACACACAGTCTTTCTCAGTGACCTTGAACTCCAAGGTCATCCTGCTATAAGTGCCCCACTCTCTTGTGTTAATTAGCCAAGATAAATTGTTGTGCTCTAAGAGGTGATATTCCTTTTTTTTTTTTTTCTGAACACCACCTCTTCCAAATTTAATAAAAAGCCACATCTGGATTTTCCAGGGGCCCCAAGTGTGTCTAGGCACTGCGGAATGTCATCATGTCTTTTGGTTCTCTGCTGGGGACACAGCAGTCGTCGGCCTCATGGTTGGTGTTGTAATGCTTCCAGGCAGCTTTGCTATACACCAGGGGTTTTTGTATTGATTCTGTTGACAGAGCCTTAATGTAGATGACTGCGTCTGTCCCATGGCCCTCTAGGGAAGAGAGCTTTAGGTCTCCTTGGAAGTACTGCGCCTAAAGCCGTGATATGGGCGATCCATAACCAAAACCAGTCAGGGGCACTCTTCGGGACATTGCGACATGAGGCTGGGGTGCAGTGGTGTACATGTAGTTAAAGAGTCAGTCAGTTGTCCTCAGAGGAACACCACCTCCTCAGTCACTCATCTTCACAGTCAAATCCTCCTTACCCGGTGTGACGTGGGCCTGAGTAGGCGGGTGAACACCTTTGTCGGCGTGATGCTCCATCCTTGCTTTCATTGTATTCATTTCGTTCTTCAGTTCTAGTTTGGGAGAGTTCAGTTCAGCTCAACTGTGTCTGACTCTTTTTTTTCTGACTCTTAAATATAATACAAATCACACAGACACCTAGCATTTTCATCAGTTCAGTTCAGTTCAGTCACTCAGTCATGTCCGACTCTTTGTGACCCCGTGGACTGCAGCACGCCAGGCCTCCCTGTCCATCACCAACTCTCGGAGTTTACCCAAACTCATGTCCACTGAGTCAGTGATGCCATCCAACCATCTCATCCTCTGTCAACCCCTTCTCCCCCTGCCCTCAATCTTTCCCAGCATCAGGGTCTTTTCAAATGAGTCAGCTCTTCACATCAGGTGGCCAAAGTATTGGAGTTTCAACTTCAACATCAGTCCTTCCAATGAACACCCAGGACTGATCTCCTTTAGGATGGACTGGTTGGATCTCCTTGCAGTCCAAGGGACTCTCAAGAGTCTTCTCCAACACCACAGTTCAAAAGCATCAATTCTTCAGCGCTCAGCTTACTCTATAGTACAACTCTCACATTGCCATCTTTAATAACTTCAAGCACAGTACATTTTGCATTTATGCTTCCAAGGTGTTCTTGATGAGATAGGCTTCCTTTGCCTTTTCCACCAAATAATAAAGAGTGCTGATTAAGTAACATTCTAATTGAAATTCAACTCAGGTAGAAACGATCCAAAAATTACTGAACATTCTGGCTGGTGACAGGATCGACCCCAGAGCTCTCCTTGTATCCAACCACACCTTCAGCCATTGTGGGAATCACCTCATTGTGTCCGTTCCTGATCCATATCACTGCATCTGGAAACTCAAACAGTTTTAGCATCTTCAGCACTTTTGTCCTTAAACTCAAGAAGCTCTTGGTTATCTACCAGCTCTGTAGCAACTGAACTCACGGTGTCCAGAGAAGATTATCTGCAAGGAGACTTACTTCTTTCATTGTATTTGCCAATCTCACAGGCAACTCTTGCCGTTGAAACAGAAGTGAGGTCTTTTCACAAGCATGCACAGATCCAAAGTCCAGGAACTGCTTCTTGGAGCGCGCGGGGACGGCGAGAAGCGCACGTAGAAGTTGCCCTTGGCCCGGAACGCTGGGCCGAGCCCGAGTCCGGCGTGAGGTTGAGGCCGGCGGCGCGCAGGGCCGGCCGAGGCGGCTCCGTGAAGCCGCCGCGCAAGCCTCCTGCCGAGATTCGCCGGGGCCGGGCGCTAGGCCGCCGCTCTGCCGCTCAGCCGGGCGGGACGTGAGCGACGTGGCGGCCTCAGGGGCGGGGAGGGACGGCCACCGCCCCCCTTCCCGGAGCCCGGCCCTGCGCCTCCTTGAATTTTTCATTCCAACCGAAAAACATGAATCTACCCATGCGGTGAGCATTTTGTAAACAGAACTTAATATTTGTGTGGGGTTTTTTTGTTTGTTTAATTAGATACTATAATGCACTCTCAATAAATAATCTTTAAAAATGCCACTATGGGGCTATTTTTATTTTCCTACTTAATTTTTATGAAAAACATTTTTTTTAAATGTCACTTTCAGCTCAGTTCAGTCGCTCAGTCGTGTCCAACTCTTTGCGACCCCATGGACTGCAGCACGCCAGGCCTCCCTGTCCATCACCAACACCCAGAGTTTACTCAAACTCACGTCCATTGAGTCTGTGATGCCATCCAACCATCTCATCCTCCATCTTCCTCCTCTCCTCTTGCCTTCAATCTTTCCCAGCCTCAGGGTCTCCAGGTAAATAAGGCAGCATGAAAAAGCAATAAATAAATGATGATTTGAAAACCAGGAAAAGAATGACATTTTATCAAAAATGATCATCAAATTGACCAAAAGCCTGCTAGTCAATCTTGACTATTGCTAGAACTTCTATTTGCTATAGTTTTGTAAGGGTTTGTCTCCTTTTTGTTGGTGGTCTTTATTGCAGAGCTTCTAATAAAACTGGTGCCCTGTTGGTTGAAAAATTGATAGCATGGGATCCTTATTTTATTCAACAAACTCCATTGGCCGTCATGTGAGCTCATGTAACCATGAAGACGTTCCTCTAAAGCAGGAAACAGACATGCTGCTTCGGAATTGGGACTAGCCAGAGAAATAGAGAGGCCCTGCAACCCTTCCACTTTTATGCGATCCTTGAAACAAGAAACACTTCTCAAAGCAGGATTCTCAAAGTGGTAGTGTTCTGGTAGTGTTTAACCATCCAAGTGGCATGAGGGAAACTGTCTTGTAATCCTGTCGGTATCTCTGTAGCTATTTATAGGGCTCATTCAGAGATAACTGGGAACAGCTGAATCCAGGCCGTGTGTAGATTGGCCCTGAAGTGCACTGAGAACACAGGAGATGGGCCCTGGTCTTCGTGGCTGCTCCTGGAAGAAAGACACACGAGTTTTCCGGTGAATGGAGTGGTTAGAGTCCGTGTTTACAAGGGAAAGATAAATGAGAGAGGAGATGAATATCTGGCTAATGCAGATAACACCTCCCCTCATCTGCTTTTAAAGGCAAAGCAGGAGGCTTGAGCCTGAAATCGGGGACTGGATGAGGAACCAGAGCAACCGCTATTGTCCTGTCCACATCTTGCCTTAATGGCCAGTCAGTGGCAATTGCCATGGGGCCCCCAAAGCCACAGACATACCCCCCACAGTTTGCCCCCCTTCACCCACTGGAGTTTAGGGTACCAGAGACCTGGTTGCCCTGAGGCTGGCATCCCCCCAGAGTCCCTTCTCAGCCCAGGCAGAAGGTCATGGGGTTTGGGGGACGAGGGACTGCTCTGGCTGGATTTGAGGCCTGTCTCCGGAACATGTGGCCATGGATACTTCCTAACCTGTCGAGTGGGGATACCGTAGTGGTAGCCAGCTCGTGGAGCTGAGCTGATTAAACATGAATTGCCTAGCTCATGGTAAGAGTTGTCTCAAAGGAAGTAATTTGGGGTGAGACACCGCAACCAGTTCCCACATTCATGTATGATTCTTGCCTAAATCAGTTATTCATGTATTAGTTGCAATGGTGATTTTTGAAATCTATCATTCTCTCTAAATTTACTGAATGCATTAGAAGATCTTTCTCTCCTTTCTCACGTGTTCGTTGTTTGTTGTTTAATCACTGGTTTTCAGGGGTACTTTTGGGAAGTCATTTGAGGAGTACTTTTATTCCGGGGGTTTATGGTTCAGTTTGAGGAAATTTCCTCCCATTCATTCTCTGATCATTTCTTCTCACTCTTTTCTCTGTTGAATTCCTGTTACTTAGATGTTGCACTTCCTCAATGATATTTGACCTTTGTTTTTTATTTTTTAGGCCACCTCATGCAGCATGTGGGATCTTATTAATAATAGTTCTCCAACCAGGGACTGAACTCTTGCCCTAGGCATTGGGAGCTCGGAGTCTTAACCACTTGACCGCCAGAGAAGTCCCAATGTTTGACATTTATACCTGCCTCTCCTTTTCCATCTTAACCCCTTTATTTTACTTTTAGAGGGGGTTTCAACTTTAGCTTTCTGTCCTTCCACTGACTTAATTTTTTGACTTATCTATTTTTAATTTCAAAGAGATGAGGTCTTTCTTGCAGTCTGATGATACCTTTCTTTTAAAAAATTCCTATTCTTGTGGCTATAATATGTTTTTTCATCTCAGGATATTAATATTAACTCATGTTAACATTGATTTGTTTCCTCTGAATTCTTTTTTTCTCTCAGTTCATTTTGGCTTCTTGTTTGCTGAAACATTTTCTCAAATACCTAGCGATCCTGAAATCTCATATTTAAAAGTGGGGCACAGAAAGGCTGACTGGAAGTTGTATGTGTGACTGCATGTGAGGTATGTGCATATGTGTGTATGATGTGTGATATATGTATGTATTATGTGATATGTTTGTGTGTGTGACTGTGTGTGTGAGTTTATGGTATGTGTGTGTGAGTATGTGAATGGTGTGTGTGTACTAACGTGTGAGCGTGTATGTGTTTGTGTGGTATGTGAATGTGTGTGGTAGATGTGTATACATGAGTGTGTATGTGTGAATGTGTGTGCCAGGGTAGGGCAACACGGGAAGAAGGAGGTGTGGACTGTCGGGCTTCTCCCATAAGCTGATCAGGAAGGAAGGCTGTTTTTTTCAGACGAGAGTGGAGTTTGGGTTTTGGGTATCAGAAGTCTCCTGACTTTATCCTAGATGGATAATTTTCTATTTTTTTTAACTTTCTTTTTTGTTTTTGTTTCTGGATGATTTATAAGAGGAGAAGGAGGTGGGAGGTGGGAACTTCTTTTAGTTATCTCAAGACAAGAAGTTCTTGTCGAATTATTTCTAGCGTTCCCCAAAGTAAGAAGACTAGCAAGAGAGAACATAGGCCCAGTGGCAGAAAGTTCTTACCAAAAAAGTTGCACATTTCCTTGTTTCTTTCCATGATTGTATTACCATAAGTGACAGGCCACACAGCCAGTGTAATGAGTAAATGCAGGATTTCATCCTCTTGGGAGACCAGTCTAGCACATTTCACAAATCTTTCTTGAATAGAAATTGCTCTTTACTGCAGGCAAAATGCTGCTGGATTTTCACAGTTATTTTGGAAAGAGTTCCATATTGTAGCAATAGAGGTGTATCTTTCTGTGAGTGAAAGTCACTCAGTCGTGTCTGACGCTTTGTGACCCCATGGACTATACAATCCGTGGAATTCTCCAGGCACGGATACTGCAGTAGGTAGCTGTTCCCTCTCCAGGGGATCTTCCCAACCCAGGGATCGAACCCAGGTCTCCCACATTGCAGGCGGATTCTTTACCAGCTGAGCCACCAGGGAAGCCCAAGAATACTGTAGTGGGTAGCCTATCCCTTCTCCAGGGGATCTCTTCGACCCAGGAATTGAACCGGGATCTCCTGCATTGCAGGTGGATTCTTTACCACCTGAGCTGCCAGGGAAGCCCCGAAATGGAGCAACAGGAAATGGATTTACATTCCTTCCCTGAATCAATTGCAAGACATACGATAAATCAGTTATTAAGACATTGGGCGTGCATGTGCGTGCTAAGCCGCTTCAGTTGTGTCCGACTCTTTGCAACCCCATGATCTATATGTAGCCCTCCAGGCTCTTCTGTCCATGGGATTCTCCAGGTAAGAATCCTGGAGTGGATTTCCATGCCCTTTTCCAGAGGATCTTCCCAATCCATGGATCAAACCCATGTCTCTTATGTCTCCTGCATATGCAGATGTGTTCTTTACCACTAGCACCACCTTGGAAGATCCTATCTTTTTGGGTCTTTAAAATTTCAAATTCCTAACACTGATGACACCTATACAGATTGAAGAAGTTCTTGGAAAGTCAGGTAGTATGTAAGGACAAGAAAACCTCAAAAGCCAGTGTTCAAAATCATTGTCCCAAGTAATCAATAAAGATTGGCAAACAGATTGGCAAGAGGAGGAGACCTTGCAATTTGACAGAGTTTAGAGAGCAGTGGATTTGTGTTACTGTGCTCTGGCATGCAGAATCAATTCAAATGCCAACTTTCTATGCAAGTTTTTAAATTATTTTGCTTGGCAGAGTAGTTTTTCTCAAAATGTTCCAGGAAATATCATAATGTGTCTTCACATATCATCAGTTTAAACCATCACTTAAAAGTATCCGATTACTTATTGAAACTATTGCTTGGCCTGTGTATTCGTTTCATATCTAATATCTGCATGCTTCATTGAGATAATTTTATATACTTAATAAAGCTGTAGTTCCCTTGCTACTGTTTTTTTTTTTTAAACAGAATTTCTTTCTTTTTAATTGGAATATAATTGCTTTACAGTGTTGTATTAGTTTCTGTGGTGAAAGTGAAAATGAAAGTTGCTCAGTCGTGTCTGACTTTTTGCGACCCCATGGACTAGAATCCATGGAATTCTCCAGGCCAGAATACTGGAGTGGGTAGCCTTTCCCTTCTCCAGGGGATCTTCCCAACCCAGGGATCGAACCCAGGTCTCCCGCATTGCAGGCAGATTCTTTACCAGCTGAGCCACAAGGGAAGCACCATGAACTGTATAAAAGGACAAAAAGATATGACACTGAAAGATGAGTCCCCCAGTTCTGAAGGCATCCAATATGCTCCAGGGAAGAGCAGAGGAGGACTACTAACAGCCCCAGAAAGAAAGAAGTGGTTGGGCCAAGGTGGAAATGACACTCAGTTGTGGATGTGTCTGGTGGTGAAAGTAAAATCCGATGCAGTAAAGAATAGTTTTGCATAAGCACCTGGAGTGTTAGGTCCATGAATCAAGGTAAATTGGACATGGTCAAGCAGGAGATGGTAAGAATAAACATCAACATCTTAGGAATCAATGAACTAAAATGGACAGGAATGTGCAAATTTAAATCAGATGATCATAACTACTGGGGGCAAGAATCCCATAGAAGAAATGGAGTAGCCCTCATAGTCATCAGAAGAGTCCAAAATTTACTACCTGCGTACAACCTCAAGACATAATGATCTTGGTTCATTTCCAAGGCAAGCCATTCAATATCGTAGTAATTCAAGTCTATGCCCCTATCACCGATGCTGAAGAAGCTGATCAGTTCTATGAAGACCTAGAAGACCTCCTAGAACTAACAACAAAAAAAGATGTGCTATTCATCATTGGGAATTGGGATGCAAAAGTAGGAGGTCAAGAGATACCTGGAATAACAGGCAAGTTTGGCCTTGGAGGACAAAATGAAGCAGGGCAAAGGCTAACTGAATTCTGCCAAGAGAATGCACTGGTCATAGCAAACACCCTTTTTCAACAACACGAGAGATGATTTAACACATGGACATCACCGAATGGCCAATAATGAAATCAAATTGAGTACATTTTTTGTAGCTGAAGATGAAGAAGCTGTCTACAATCAGCAAAAATAAGACCTGGAGCTGACTGTGGCCCAGATTGTCAATCTCTCATAGCAAAACTCAGGCTTAAACTAAAGATAGTGGGGGAAAACCACTAGGCTAGCCAGGTATGACTTAAATCAAATCCCCTTTGAATATGCAGTGGAGGTGACAAACAGATTCAAGGAATTAGAACTTGTAAACAGTATGCCTGAAGAACTGTGGACCAGAGGTCCGCAGTATTGTACAGGAGGCAGTGAACAAACCCATTGCAAAGAAAAAGAAAAGTGAGAAGGTAAAGTGGTTATCTGAGGAGGCCTTCAGTTCAGTTCAGTCGCTCAATCATGTCTGACTCTTTGCGATCCCATGGACTGCAGCATGCCTGAGTTCCCTATCTATCACCAACTCCCGGAGCCTAATCAAAGTCATGTGCATTGAGTCAGTGATGCCATCCAACCATCTCATCCTCTGTCGTCCCCTCCTCCTCCCTCCTTCAATCTTTCCCAGCATCAGGGTCTTTTCCAATGAGTCTTTGCATCAGGTGGCCAAAGTATTGGAGTTTCAGCTTCAGCATCCAATGAATATTCATTTAGTCCTTCCAATGAATATTCAGGATTGATTTCCTTTAAGACTGACTGGTTGAATCTCCTTGCAGTCCAAGAAATTCTCAAGAGTCTTCTCCAACACCACAGTTCAAAAGCATCAATTCTTCAGTGCTCAGCTTTCTTTATAGTCCAACTTTCACATCCATACATGACTACTGGAAAAACCATAGCTTTGACTAGATGGACCTTTGTTGGTAAAGTAATATCTCTGCTTTTTAATATGCCGTGTAGATTGGTCATAGCTTTTCTTCCAAGGAGCAAGTGTCTTTTAATTTAATGGCTGCAGTCACCATCTGCAGTGATTTTGGAGCCCAAGAAAATAAAGTCAGCCATTGTTTCCACTGTTTCCCCATCTATTTGCCATGAAGTGATGGGACTGGATGCCATGATCTTCGTTTTCTGAATGTTGAGCTTTAAGCCAACTTTTTCACTCTCCTCTTTCACTTTCATCAAGAGGCTCTTTAGTTCTTCTTCACTTTCTGCCATAAGGGTGGTGTCATCTGCATATCTGAGGTTATTGATATTTCTCCTGGCAATCTTGATTCCGCTTGTGCTTCATCCAGCCTGGCATTTCGCATGATGTACTCTGAATGTAAGTTAAATAAGCAAGGTGACAATATACAGCCTTAATGTACTCCTTTCCCAATTTGGAACCAGTCTATTGTTCCATGTCCAGTTCTAACTGTTGCTTCTTGACCTGTATACAGATTTCTCAGGAGACAGGTCAGGTGGTCTGGTATTCCCATCTCTTGAAGAATTTGTGAAGGATCTTGAAGATCACAGTTTGTTGTGATCCACACAGTCAAAGGCTTTGACGTAGTCATAATGCAAAAGTAGATATTGTTCTGGAGTTCTCTTGCTTTTTCAATGATCCAGTGGATGTTGGCAATTTGATCTCTGGTTCTTCTGCCTTTCTAAATCCAGCTTGAACGTCTGGAAGTTCACAATTCACGTACTGTTGAAGCCTGGCTTGGAGAATTTTGAGCATTACTTTGTTAGCATGTGAGATGAGTGCAATTGTGCAGTAGTTTGAACATTCTTTGGCATTGTCTTTCTTTGGGATTGGAATGAAAACTGACCTTTTCCAGTCCTGTGGCCACTGCTGAGTTTGGCAGATTTGCTGGCATATTGAGTGCAGCACTTTCACAGCATCATCTTTTAGAATTTGAAATAGCTCAACTGGAATTCCATCACCTCCACTAGCTTTGTTCTTAGTGATGCTTCCTAAGGCCCACTTGACTTCACATTCCAGGATGTCTAGCTCTAGGTGAGTGATCACACCATCGTGGTTATCTGAGTCATGAAGAGGAGGCCTTACAAATAGCTAAAGAAAGAAGAGAAACAATAAGCAAAGGAAAGAGGGAAAGGTATATCCAAGTAAACACAGATTTCCAGAGAAGAGCACAGAGAGAAATGAAGGCCTTCTTCAGTGAACAATGTATAAGACTAGAAGAAAACAACAGAAGGGGAAAGACTAGAGATCTCTGCAGGAAAATTGGAGTTATCAAGGGAACATTTTGCCCAAAGATGGACACAATAAAGGACAGAAATGGTAGAGACCTAGTAGATGCTAAGGAGATCAAGAAAAGATGGAAAGAATGCATGGAAGAATGGTACAAAAAAGATCTAAATGAATCTGATTACTACAATGGTGTGGTCAGTCACCCAGAGCCAGACATTCTGGAGAGTGAAGTCAAGTGGGTTTTAGAAAGCACTGCTGTTAATAATGTTAGTGGACGTGACGGAATTCCAATAGAACTGTTCAAAACCCTAAAGGATGATACCAACAAGGTGTTGCATTCATTATGTCAGCAAATCTGGAAGACCAAGCAGTGGCCGCAGGGCTGGAAAAGGTCAATTCTCATTTCAATTCCCAAGAAGGGTAGTACCAAAGACTGTGCTAACCATTGGATAATTGCACTCATCTCCCGTTCTAGTACGGTCATGCTGAAAATCTAGCATGATAGCAGCATTATGCAAACCAAGAACTTCCAGAAGTCCAAGCTGGGTTTAGAAAAAAAAGAGGAACAGAGATCAAATTGCCAACATTCGCTGGGTCATAGAAAGCTAGGGAATTCCAGAAAAACATCTACCTCTGTTTCATCGACTACCTCAAAGCCTTTGATTGTATGGATCATAATAAACTGTGGAAAGCTCTTAAAGAGATGGGAATACCAGACCATCTTATCTGTCTCCTGGGAAACCTGTATGTGGGTCAAGAAGCAACAGTTAGAACCCTGTATGGAACAACTGATTGGTTCAAGATTGAGAAAGGGGTATGACAGGGCAGTCTGCTGTCACCCTGTTTGTTTAATCTATATGCTGAGCATATCATGAGGAATGCTGGGCTGGATGAGTTACAAACTGGAATCAAGATAGGTGGGAGAAACATCAATAACCTCAGGTATGCAGATGATACCACTCTAATGGCAGAAAGTGAAGAGGAACTAAAGAGCCTCTTGATAAGAGTGCAGAACGAGAGTGAAAGAGCCGGCTTACAACTAAATATTAAAAAAACTAAGATCATGGCATCTGGTCCCATTATTTCACGACAAGTAGTGGCGGGGGGAATGGAAGTAGTGACAGATTTCCTCTTTTCGGACTCTAAAATCACTGCAGATGGTGACTGCAGCCATGAAATCAGAAGATGTTTGCTTCTTGGCAGGAAAGCTATGACAAACGTAGACAATGTGTTGAAAAGCAGAGACATTACTCTGCCAACAAAGGTCTGTATAGTCAAGGCTATGGTCTTCCCGGTGGTCATGTAAAGTTGTGAGAGCTGGACTATAAAGAAGGTGGAGGGCCAAAGAGTTGATGCCTTTGAACTGTGGTGTTGGAGAAGACTCCTAAGAGTCCCTTGGACAGCAAAGAGAGCAAACCAGTCAATCTTGAAGGAGATCAACCCTGAATATTCATGGGAGGACTGATGCTGAAGCTGAAGCTCCAGTATTTTGGTCACCTGATGTGAACAGCTGACTCATTAGAAAAGTCCCTGATGCTGGGAAAGATTGAGGACAGAAGAAGAAGTTGTTAGAGGATGAGATGGCTGAATGGCATCATTGATGCAATGGGTATGAACTCGGGCAAACTTCGGGAGATGGTGAAGGACAAAGAGGCCTGGACAGAGAGGCCTGGCTGCAGTCCATGTAGTCTCAAAGAGTTGGACATGACTCGGGGACTGACTAACAACAACTATATATATATATGGCCAGGATTCTGAAGCATGTTGAGATACTATTTGGCAGAGGCTACACAATTGGATTCAGAAGCAGATGATTAGAATTACTTCCATAATATATTTAATAACTGGCCCAGGGAAAATGATATTACCAAACAGCATGGAAACAAAGATCATTTATCCAACTCTTTCAATTGCATCCTTAAGAATATAGCAAATGCCTTTGGGTGATGTTTTTCTTTTTTAAGTCTTTCTGCATTTCCACATACTCTGTAGTGACTAGGTATTTCCTTAATAGATGCATCAAGATTAACGAATTCTGCTTTGAAGCCTTTACAATCTAAAATATATAAATGAATGTATGGGAGTTTACAACAGTAAATACTTTTGACACACTCAAAGAGAGTAAAGCAAATTATTACCATCAAGGTAAACAGAACAGAAAGTTCTCCTGACATCTGTTTTACATCCTCCACCCTCGATTATGGCCTGATGTCCTAACGGTAAGCGTTAGAATCTTATCTCCCCAGACACAGGAGAGAGCATAAGCATACTCACTAGAAGATACACTGAAATTTTGCCTCGCCTTCATGAAAATAGATATTTCCCTTTTAACCATAATTTCTTGTAATTCACATTTCAGGGGTCAAACTCTGAACCTGTATCTTGAAATTTTCCCCGGCTCTTTTCTGGGTGTGATTCCAAGTTGGCAGGAAGGGCTTTGCTTGTTAACTGCCAGATAATTATTTCATCAGGGGCTCACGAGAGAGTCTCTATTACCTCTATTTGTGAGGATGCAACTTCTTAAAGATTCAAACTCATTACACAAGGGATGGAAAAAGCCACAGATGCACAGGGTTTGAATTTGGCAGAAGCAAAACACTTTTGAGATGTTAGATTTTCCAGTTGCACTGCCTTGCAGAATGTTTGCCAGATTTGGAGAGGTGTATGCATATTTGGTGTATATAAACAAATGTTCTGTTCATGGAAGTAACAAAGGTGCAGTGAACCTTATGTTGTGGATAGAAGACTAGCGTGTGGAATGCTTGGGTTTTGGGCCTCAGCAGCAGATGGTATATATTATCTTGGATAAAGTCTCTAAATGAGAGCTGTGTGCTTTGGTTTTCTTTAATGTGAATCTATCAAAGTCCACTGTTCTGTTGCCCCTTCTTAGATATTATGAGAAAAAAAGCACAGGAGTAGGAGGTAGACCAAAGCTCTGGTCCCTTCTTTGTCACTCATCGTGTAGCAAGACATCTGAATTTCTTTGAACTTCAGTTTCCTCACCTATAAAATGTGTGTGTATGTGTGCTTAGTCGCTGAGTCGTGTCCAACTCTTGCAACCCCATAGACTGTAGTCTGCCAGGCTCTTCTGTCCATGGAATTCTCCAGGCAAGAATACTGGTGTGGGTTGCCATTTCCTTCTCCAGGGGATCTTCCCAACTTAGGAATCAAACCCAGGTTCTTTGGCTACTTAATACGTTTCATAATCATGAGATAATAAGTGAAAAAGTATTCCACAAATTATAAAATGTTATAAACCCTAAGGCATTACTATTAAGCTTACCATGTTGGTAGGGGAAATTTCAGTTGTTTAGGGAAGTACCGATATTGTTATTGTGCCATTTTACTCATTGTGCTACGAAAGCTTGGGATTTTGGGGTGCATTTTATACCATTCTACTGCTCCCCTCAAGGTATCAACTCTGTAAAATGTCCTCCTTGAGGACTAGTATTTGCTGGTTTCCTCATCAGAGAGCGAGTACCACAGGGCCTGGTGGAGAGAGTGCCTGATGGGACCAGATGTCAGTGGCACATGGCTTGGGTTGCAAACCACTTATAAGGCTCTTGGAAAGTCACTGAGCCTTGTTGCCTTTCTCTTGACATGAGCCTGGCAGGCTACAGTCCAAAGGGTCGAAAAGAGTTAGACACCACTGAGCGACTAAGCATGCACACGCTCATGAAAGGTTGAACTAAATAACCTCTCAAGTCCTCTCCAGTTGTAAAATTCTATTACTTTGTTTAGAGTATCCATTGCTTTTGAGGATTCACTAGAGGGATTCAGAGTCCCCGTGTGTCCCAGTTGCATGGGAAGCCCTGAGCTACTTTTGTGCAGGATTAGGAAGAGAGATTGCATTTTACTGCCCAGGGTTGGACCCAACCCCCCTCCACACCTAGGTGCCCCTCGCCCCCAGAAGAATATTCAACAACCTAGGAGACATTGTGAGATGAATAAATACCAGAGGTCCTGCCTGCAGGCCTAGTGAGGTATGCTTTGTTGCCATGGTGCTCCAGGGGCAGCTAATGTGTAAACCTACACCAGGGAACCTGACTCCATGACTTGAAAATTACTTATGGACACAGTGCGGGGAGGAAAAAGTGGGACCAACGGAGACAGTCGCATGGACATATATATACTACCATGTGTAAAATAGATAGCTGGTGAGAAGGTACTAGGTAACACAGGGAGCCCAGCCTGGTGCTCTGTGTTGATCTACAAGGGTGAGATGAGGAGAAGGGAGGGAGGCTCAAGAGGGAGGTGATATATGTATAATTATGACTGATTTGTGTTGTGGTATGGCAGAAACCAACACAACATTGTAAAGCAGTTTTCCTCCGATTAAAAAATAAATTAAAAAAATCACCCATAAAGGCATCAGGGTGAATAAAAAAATACAAAATTACCTCCTACTTTAGAGTCCTAAGACCTAGATGTCCAGGGAATTAATGAATATATCAAGCATTTCTGAAAATTAGATTTTATTTTGAGCCAGTTCATAAACCAATGGCTTTCGACAGGAAAAAACCACAGGTGCTTGAATTGGATAGTCATTGATTTGAATCCTAGACTGAATTTACTAGTGGGTGATATTATTAATGGGTAAACTGATGTCTTGGAACCTCACATTCTTTACTGTTAAAGTGGGATAATAGTTACTTTGCAGACTTACTATCTGGAAAACACATTAAAATACCTAGCCCATACTAGGGACTCAATAAATGGTCATTGTTCTTCATTGCTGAAAAATTATCACTAAAATTTTGTGATTAATTACACAATTTAGCTAGGAATGAGTTGAAGGGTTTCAGACCGAAGAGGTGCTTGAAATTTTTTTTCACAGTTTTAAAGGTTTAAACTGTACATGAACAGAGCCTTTATAGAACTTACTATTCTTTATATCAAATGTGAAGAGTAAAGAGGTCTTCCTTATAAACATTATTTATGTAGTATTTTTGTATATTTTAGGGCTTTTTTTTTTTTTTTTTTGCTTTTTTCCCCTCCAGTTTTCTTTAAAATAACTTTCTTTTTGGAGCCATCTGAAAATCTAGATGATAACAGAGTTGATTCGGATTCCATGGTGTGCTGGAGTTGGCTCACACAGTGCCTGAGAGCTGTGTTTGCATAGGTATTCCTAACTCTGCATTCAGTGACATCTCCTTGATGCTGAAATTGGCCATAGTGGGAGTATTTACACCACATCAGTGAACAGCACAAGTCAGATCTCTTTAATTTTTCCAGAGTCAACTGTTAAACACAAACACACCACTGGATACAAAATTCCTGGATTTTTTTCATGTTTGGCTTTATTACTTAAAATATAGAGACTTCTCTGGTGGTCCAGTGGTTAAAATTCCACTCTTCCACTGCAGAGGGCATGGATTCCAGCCCTGGTTGGGAAACTAAGATTCTGTATGCTGTGTGTGGTGGCAGCCAAAAAGTAAAAATAAATACATATATAAATAAAACATACCTTTCCAAGTTGTTAATATCAGTCTCTCCTTGAGTTACAAGCAAGGACTTTGTTTTATTTACTGATGAATCTCAAACATCTAAAACAATGAATATTCCAATAAACATGGGAAACAAACAACTACTTTATTACCATTTTCCCATCACATACTTAAAAATCACTAGTATTCTTAATCTCTTCTAACATTCAGACTATCACGAACTTGAGGTCAAAATTTCACTCTCTACAGCATGAAAGGCCTCAGAGATTTTTTCAGAAAGAAATGAATTATCAATGCTAACTTCCTATGCAATGCAGCACATCTGTAAAAAAACAACTTTGAGTTCAATTGCATTTAGTAAGGTCTAGCTAAGTTATTCACAAGACAACCAACAACCTCCAGATCATGTGAATGAGTTGATCTATTCAGTAGAATTGTTTGGCTACAGTCCATGGGGTCGCAAAGAGTTGGACACAACTGAGCGACTTCACTTTCACTTTTCACTTTCACTTGGGGCTTAAATGGTAAAGAATCTGCCTACAATGCAGGAGACCTAGGTTTGATCCCTGGGTCGGGAAGATCCCAGGG
Organism: Okapia johnstoni; assembly: GCA_024291935.2. Classification (NCBI taxonomy): domain Eukaryota; kingdom Metazoa; phylum Chordata; class Mammalia; order Artiodactyla; family Giraffidae; genus Okapia; species Okapia johnstoni. The sequence continues at coordinate 52,721,547 of CM044306.1, read as the reverse complement.
AGAAAGGAATGGCAACCCACCCCGCTATTCTTGCCTGGAGAAGTCCATGGACAGAGGATCCTGGTGGGCTACAATTCTTGAGGTCAGAAAGAGTCAGACATGACTGAGTGACTCACACTTAACACTTATCTATCTAAATGCTAAATAGACGATTTTGACTTTGATATAAATAATAATAAGATGTTCCTCTAGCGAGTAATTAAGACTACAAGTAGCTTCTAGAAACTAGTCCTTAGAAATAATAAGTCACTGCTGCCAACATATAAAATGTGCTTGCCTTCTTATTTGATGTGTGACTAGAGTGAGGCACCATTTTTTTTTTTTTTTTTTTTTTTTTTTTTTTTTTTTTTTTTTGCTGCACGGTGTAGCTTGCAGGATCTTAGTTCCCTGACCAGGGATTGAACCCTCACCCTTGGCAGTGAAAGCACGAGGTCCCAAACCATTGGCTTGCCAGAGAGTTCCCTGCACTTCTAATCAGACCTAATAAAGTGGAAATGGCAAAGAAGAAACTTTTTTTTTTACTTCTAAGCTTTTGTTAATGATCCACAAATAGCATATCTTATATAATAGAGCATTATTCCACAGATGCTAAAGGATGGTCAGTTATAATATCTGAAGTTGATCTATGAACACATAAAAATGTGTATATATCTGAATGTAGATCTCTCAAGAAAAATATACCACTTTCACTGAAAATAAATATCATGTTTAAAAACCAGCCAATTATCTCAAACAGTAATTCAGAAACTAAAATATGAAATTTGGTACTCAGAGTAAGAATACATTGTGTATTGGAACTGCAGTTTTACTGGAATAAATTTGTTTAGAAGAAACATTTTTAGAGATCTTAAGGACAAAAGAATTGACGAGAAAAGGATAGATGGATTGGACAGTGTGGAAGGTGTTGTCAAAAAATTGAGTTTGTATAAAGATTTCTTGACGAGTGTAAAAGTGGAGGACCAGGAGTGTCCTACCACTATTTGAAGAGGAAGACAAGGAGCCTGATTTTTGAAGTGTGAAGTTTCAAGTGTCAGAGACTTTGAAATGGAGACAGTCGTGGAGGAAAGCTGGGACTTGATAAAGCAGGCTCCCAACCCTCCCACATGTTTAGAAAGAAGTTGCTTTTCCCAACTATGTTTCCCCAGGCACACCTTCTTTCTTACTATGCCTGCAATGACCCTGTTGAAACAGCTTGTTAAAATACACCTCCATCGTAGGAAGGAAATTAGAGACTACAGCTCTAAAAAGTTGAACCACATACAATGCTAAGAGCTCAGGCTCTGAAGATAAACTCTGCATCCTAGCTGTACAACTTCCTAGAGGCATGACCATGGTCAAGTTTTGCATTCTTGCTAACCCTCAAGAGGGTTGCCTTGAACATAACTCACTTTGCAAAGACCCCAAACTCAAATAAGGAGGAGGAACACTCCACACATCTCAGAGATTATCAAGCTGTGAAAGACTCAGAGGAGTTCTGAAAATAAAGAAATCCTTCCGACATTTTAAGTCCACACTTTCTGAAGTGATCGGATCACAGAACACTTCTTTATGCCATGAATAGAAAGTTCTACCTCCAAACACTCCCTTCTGGGCATTTCCTGTCACATTTCATTTTGGTCCGATGACTGTCTTCCTAGACCTTGATCTTTATGGCCACAGTCCTTGTGATTAATGCACATGACTCCTCCTCTAGCCACACATAAATTACTGTTTTAATCTTTTTTTGTTTTTCCCTTAGACTGGAAGTCTTTTTCTTGGGGTCTCTGGTTCATTCCAGTGGTCACCAATTCCACTAATCCTCTTAGCTATGACTTTACAGATGTTACTGCTTGTGTTAATAGTCTGTACATTTGATTTCTTAGAGCGATGCTGTCCAGTAGAATTTTCTGTGATGGTGAGACTGCCCTCTCTCTCTCTGCTCTGTCTAGTCTTCTACCCACTGGCCACTTGTGCCTACGGAGGACTTTAAATGTAGCCAGTGCAACGGGATTCGTAATAGAGCTGAATCTTTAGTTTTGTTTAACTTTAAGTAATTTTTTTTTTTTTTGGCCAAGCTGGGAGGCATGTGGGAACTTAACCCTGACCAGGGATAGAATCCTTGCCTCTTGCATTGGAAGCATGGAGTCCTAACCACCGGAGCTCCAGGGAATTACGTAGTTTTAATTAACTTAAATTTAAGTGGCCATATGTGGATAATGGCTATCCATACGGCCACAGTGTTTGGACTGTGCAGTCTTTGTGGATCCTCTATATCTCTGTCTGGGAGAGAAATCGAGTAGAAGTCATGTCAACAAAGTAAAGCCCGAGTGACTCCCACTATGCAGAAAGCATTGATTACCAGTTATCTCTTTAAAATACATCACTTTGAAAAATTTTCAACTCAGATTCCTCACTGTTCACGAAAAGGGCATCTCACGTCTGGTAACTTGACCATTTTGATCTCCCTTCCATGTGCAACACTGGTACATCCTTCAGATACTTATTGGAGACGCAAGTAAGGAACTGTCGTCACAAAGTTCTTGTCAAAAGTCCAGCTGAGACAAATGGTACTTGGAAGGGCCTTGTTCCTCAAGGTTCTGTAAGTTTTCTCTCCATATCAGATCAAATCTCTAGAAAGCATGGAGTCAGCTTGAATCCCCTTGACACATAAGTCATAGAAGAAAATTTCACATTATGCCTCAGCTTTTATCAAAAGGCCACACAAGAAACAGCCTTAAGTAGAACTTCTGTGCCTTCTTTGTGAGCCTACTGGGAGGACATTGTCCAGAGCGATTCATGCTATCTACCAGCTGGAGAAGTTTGGCTCAGACACCAGAGCCAGAAAATGCTTGTTTCATGATGAACTGGAATGTTTCACTTTGTCAGGCAATAAAAACATGCTGTGTTTCCCTCCCTGCTTTCTTCCCCAAGAAACTCAGAGCTGGGTTTGTCCTTATTTGCAGTAGATTCTCAGCCCAAGATATCTATTACAGTTTTTTTTTATCTTCCTTCACTAATTTTTGGTCACTTAATTTTTGTTGTTACATAAATGATTTTTATCACAGTCATTATTTTTATGGTTGATTGTTGTTGTTTAGTGGCTAAGCCTGTACATAGCCCTCCAGGTTCCTTGGCCCATGGAATTTCCCAGGCAAGAATACTGGTGTGGGTTGCCATTTCCTTCTTCAGGGGATCTTCCCAACCCAGGGATCGAACCTGTGTCTCCTGCATTGGCAGACAGATTCTTTACCCCTGCACCGCCAGGGTCACCATTTTTATGGTACTCTTCATCAAATCCATTTTGGAAAAGTGACAAAGATTCTCTCCTGGACCAAACTCTATTCATGCTCCCCTGAACTTTACAGACAAGCCCCACTTTTCAACTTCTGTGTCCATTTTTGAATTACCCAATCTTAGCAAGAATCCATAGGGTCGTACAGAGTCAGACATGACTGAAGCGACTTAGCATGTATGCATGCATTGGAGAAGGAAATGGCAACTCACTCCAGTATTCTTGCCTGGAGAATCCCAGGGATGGAGGAGCCTAGTGGGCTGCCATCTATGGGGTTGCACAGAGTCGGACACGACTGAAGCGACTTAGCAGCAGCAGCAGCAGCAAGAATCCAGCTAGGTCAGTTTAGAAAGCATCCCCATCCTCCATATCTGATCACCACAGTTATATAATCATGTTTCTCATCCTCCACTACCCACCTGAGAAGTCTGATCCCCCTGGCCTGCCTCCAGCAAGAATCCTGCTAGGTCAGTTCAGCCAGAATCCCCCTTGATCCTGGTGTTTTCTCTCAGCAATTTTCCACCCACTGACCCCTGCCCTGCTCCTTCACTGTGAATTCCCACTTACCTATGTAGTATACTGAGATTTGAGCACCGTTCTGGACTGAAGTCTCTTTCTCTCTATTGCAGTGGTCTTGAATAAAATCTGTTATTGTTTTAACTAGTATCCAGCTCTGGCTTTTCCTTAACAGAGGGCAGAATTTAGATATAAATTAATGTAAATGCATTCATTTTCCTTCCTTTGTGCCCTAAAAAAATTGGGATACCTTCTTAGAGTTATTATCCCTCTGCAATGCAGGAGACCCCAATTCAATTCCTGGGTCTGGAAGATTCGCTGGAGAAGGGATAGGCTGCCCACTCCAGTATTGTTGGGCTTCCCTTGTGGCTCAGCTGGTAAAGAATCTGCCTGCAATGCAGGAGACCTCTGTTCGATCCCTGGGTTGGGAAGATCCATAGGAGAAGGGAAAGGCTACCCACTCCAGTATTCTGGCCTGGAGAATTCCATGGACTCTATAGTCCATGGGGCTGGAAAGAGTCAGACATGACTGAACGACTTCCATTTCACTTAGAGTTATTATTCTGAAACTTTGGATTCAACATCAAGGGTCCAGTCAGTGTTTTAGAGCTCATCCTGAACCATTGTGTGGGGCCACCCAAGACGGATGGGTCATGGTGGAGAGGTCTGACAGAATGTGGTCCACTGGAGAAGGGCATGGCAAACCACTTCAGTATTCTTGCCTTGAGAACCCCGTGAACAGTATAAAAAGGCAAAAAGATAGGACACTGAAAGATGAACTCCCCAGGTCAGTAGGTGCCCAATATGCTAATGGAGATCAGTGGAGAAATAACTCCAGAAAGCAAGATGGGATGGAGCCAAAGCAAAAACGATATCCAGCTGTGGAGGTGACTGGTAATAGACGCAAAGTCCAATGCTGTAAAGAGCAATATTGCATAGGAACCTGGAATGTTAGGTCCATGAATCAAGGCAAATTGGAAGTGGTCAAACAGGAGATGGCAAGAGTGAACATCGACATTCTAGGAATCAGTGAACTAAGATGGACTGGAATGGGTGGATTTAACTCAGATGACCATTATATCTACTACTGTGGGCAATAATCCCTTAGAAGAAAAGGAGTAGCCATCATGGTCAACAAAGAGTCCAAAAGGCAGTACTTGGATGCAATCTTAAAAACGATAGAATGATCTCTGTTCGTTTCCAAGGCAAACCATTCAATATCATAGTAATCCAAGTCTATGCCCCGACCAGTAACACCAAAGAAGCTGAAGTTGAACGGTTCTATGAAGACCTACACGACCTTCTAGAAGTAACACCCAAAAAAGATGTCCTTTTCATTATAGGGGACTGGAATGCAAAAGTAGGAAGTCAGGAAACACCTGGTGTAACAGGCAAATTTTGCCTTGGAGTACAGAATGAAGCAGGGCAAAGGCTAATAGAGTTTTGCCAAGAGAACGCACTGGTAATAGCAAACACCCTCCTCCAACAACACAAGAGAAGACTCTACACGTGGACATCACCAGATGGTCAACACCGAAATCAGATTGATTATATTCTTTGCAGCCAAAGATGGAGAAGCTCTATACAGTCAGCAAAAACAAGACCGGGAGCAGACTGTGGCTCAGATCATGAACTGCTTATTGCCAAATTCAAACTTAAATTGAAGAAAGTAGGGAAAACCACTAGTCCATTCAGGTATGACCTAGATCAAATCCCTTATGAGTATACAGTGGAAGTGACAAATAGATTTAAGGGACTAGATCTGATAGACACAGTGCCTGATGAACTATGGACAGAGGTTGGTGACATTGTACAGGAGACAGGGATCAAGACCATCCCCATGGAAAAGAAATGCAAAAGAGCAAAATGGCTGTCTGAGGAGGCCTTACAGATAGCTGGGAAGAGAAGAGAAGTGAAAAGCGAAGAAGAAAGGGAAAGATATTCCCATCTGAATGCAGAGTTCCAAAGAATAGCAAGGAGAGATAAGAAAGCCTTCCTCAGCGATCAATGCAAAGAAATAGAGGAAAACAACAGATTGGGAAAGGCTAGAGATCTCTTAAAGAAAATTAGAGATATCAAAGGAATATTTCATGCAAAGATAGGCTCGATAAAGGACAGAAATGGTATGGACCTAACAGAAGCAGAAGATATTAAGAAGAGGTGGCAAGAATACACAGAAGAACTGTACAAAAAAGATCTTCACGACCCAGATAATCACGATGGTGTGATCACTCACCTAGAGCCAGACATCCTGGAATGTGAAGTCAAATGGGCCTTAGAAAGCATCACTACGAACAAAGCCAGTGGAGGTGATGGAATTCCAGTTGAGCTATTTCAAATCCTCAAAGGTGATGCTGTGAAAGTGCTGCACTCGATACGCCAGCAAATTTGGAAAACTCAGCAGTGGCCACAGGACTGGAAAAGGTCAGTTTTCTTTCCAATCCCAAAGAAAGGCAACACCAAAGAATGCTCAAACTACCACACAATTGCACTCATCTCACATGCTAGTAAAGTAATGCTCAAAATTCTCCAAGCCAGGCTTCAGCAATACGTGAACCGTGAAGTTCCAGATGTTCAAGCTGGTTTTAGAAAAGGCAGAGGAACCAGAGATCAAATTGCCAATATCCGCTGGATCATCGAAAATGGAAGAGAGTTCCAGAAGAACATCTATTTCTGCTTTATTGACTATGCCAAAGCCTTTGACTGTGTGGATCACAATAAACTGTGGACAATTCTGAAGGGGGGGGGGAGGGGGGGGGGGGGAGGGGGGGGGGGAGAGATGGGAATACCAGACCATCTGACCTGTCTCTTGAGAAACCTGTATGCAGGTCAGGAAGCAACAGTTAGAACTGGACATGGAACAACAGACTGGTTCCAAATAGGAAAAGGAGTACATCAAGGCTGTATATTGTCACCCTGCTTATTTAACTTCTTTGGAGAGTACATCATGAGAAACTCTGGGCTGGAAGAAACAAAAGCTGGAATCAAGATTGCCGGGAGAAATATCAATAACCTCAGATATGCGGATGACACCACCCTTATGGCAGAAAGTGAAGAAGAACAAAAGAGCCTCTTGATGAAAGTGAAAGAGGAGAGTGAAAAAGTTGGATTAAAGCTCAACGTTCAGAAAACTAAGATCATGGCATCTGGTCCCATCACTTCATGGGAAATAGATGGGGAAACAGTGGAAACAGTGTTAGACTTTATTTTTTGGGGCTCCAAAATCACTGCTGATGGTGATTGCAGCCATGAAATTAAAAGACGCTTACTCCTTGGAAGGAAGGTTATGGCCAACCTAGATAGCATATTTAAAAGCAGAGATATTATTTTGCCAACAAAAGTCTGTCTAGTCAAGGCTATGGTTTTTCCAGTGGTCATGTGTGGATGTGAGAGTTGGACGGTGAAGAAAGCTGAGTGCCAAAGAATTGATGCTTTTGAACTGTGGTGTTGGAGAAGACTCTTGAGAGTCCCTTGGACTGCAAGGAGATCCAATCAGTCCATCCTAAAGGAGATCAATCCTGGGTGTTCATTGGAAGGACTGATGTTGAAGCTGAAAGTCCAATACTTTGGCCACCTCATGCGAGGAGTTGACTCATTGGAAAAGACCCTAATGCTGGGTAGGATTGGGGGCAGGAGGAGAAGGGGACGACACAGGATGAGATGGTTGGATGGCATCACCAACTCGATGGACATGGGTTTGGGTAGACTCCGGGAGTTGGTGATGGACAGAGAGGCCTGGTGTACTGCAATTTATGGGGTCGCAAAGAGTCGGACACGACTGAGCGACTGTACTGATCTGAACCGTCTCTTCCAAGGTCCTCCTTCAAACAGCGAGCAGGTCCCCTCCACATCACAATGTCACCGTGGGTCACAGCTCCCCAGCAGAACAGTTTGTCAAGTGTCATTCCATCATTTCTCATTTCAGGAATTGCCCCAGAGCTCTGTCATTCAAAATGGAAACAAGGGTTTTGCGGCCCAGTTTTAAAAGTTCTTCTGTTTCTCTCGTCTCTCTTCATAGCATCAACTGAAAGCCTTTTCACACTGAAAGCCTTCATCGAAGATGTTTTCAGCAAATATTCTTCCTTCTGAGGAAACAGCAGAGGAAAATATGTGTATGTTGGCTGAAGGCATATTTTGCTAGATTAAGGGGAAGATAAATTTCTGCAATACTTTGGCCACCTGATGCGAAGAGCCGACTCATTGGAAAAGACCCTGATACTGGGAAAGATTGAGGGCAGGAGGAGAAGAGGGTGACAGAGGATGAGATGGTTGGATAGCATCGCTGACTCAGTGGATATGAATTTTGAGCAAACTCCAGGAGATAGTGAAGGACAGGGAAGCCTGGCATGCTGCAGTCCATGGGGTCATGGAGAGTTGGACATGACTTAGAGACTGAACAGCAACAAGTTTCAACTCCATGCTGCTTTACTTTCTTTAATATATGTTAATTATAAACATTTCAAAAGGATAACTTATGTAATTTAGCAAAAAGCATTCTCCAAAAAATATTTAGGTCCGACAAAATTCACAAACAAATCCAGATCTTTCCTCCCCTGCGCCTCATACTTCTATTTTAACCTTCTTCTCATTTTGCTTATGATGATCAGAATTAAGTATGAAATATCTTCTGCCTTCTAGATAGTAAAAAGAAAATTCTCTACCTCAGAGTTTTAAACTTAACATCTTTTCAGGGAATTTATAATTGCAAAATGAAACAGAGGATTTTGCTGCTGGCTCTCACTGGGACACTTTTTTCCACACTGGAGGGCAATCTGGTTCATAAAATGTGGTTCATCTGGTTTATCCCAGATGAATCGTATGCAACAGAGATGAGTATTTTTGTGCTCACTTAAAAAATAGAGGCATTCCTTCAGAAAAATCTGGCTCTCTTTCCTATGGCTCTTTCAACATTTACTTGCTTTTCCTTTTAACTGAAAACCATGATTTATTTTTTTCTCTTTTCTGTGTGCATATTTAATTACTCACCTGAGTGTACTGTTAGTTATTTGATATATATTGTAAATATATATATGTGTGTGTGTGTGTGTGTGTGTGTGTGTTATTCATGTCCAACTCTTTGCGACCCCATGCACTGTGGCTCTCCAGGCTCCTCTGTCCATAGAATTCTCCAGGCAAGAATACTGGAGCGGGTTGCCATTCCCTTCTCCAGGGACTGAACCCAGCCAGGTCTCCCACACGGCAGGCAATATGTTTACCATCTCAGTCACCAGGGAAGCCTGTAAATATATGTACATTGCAAATCATATGCATATAAGACAAGTAAAATCCTTTATGCTTTTACAAATCTAAAGGACGCATGCACCCCAATGTTCATTGCAGCACTATTTACAATAGCCAGGACATGGAAGCAACCTAGATGTCCATCTATAGATGAATGGATAAAGACGATGTGATACATATATACAGTGGAATATTGCTCAGCCGTAAAAGAGAACAAATTTGAGTTACCTCTAGTGAGGTGGATGAACCTAGAGCCTGTTATACAGAGTGAAGTAAGTCAGAAAGAGAAAAACAAATATCGTATATTAACACATATATATGAAATATATATATATATATGGAATCTATAAAAATTCATATGTATATGAAACACATATATACGTATATAGGGAATCTAGAAAAATGGCTTTAATGAATCTATTTGCAGGGAAGGAATGGAGACGCAGATGTAGAGAACGGACTTGGGGACACTGCAAGGGAAAGAGAGAGAGGGACGAATGGAGAAAGCAGCATTGACTTGCATATACTGCCATGTGTAAAATAGATAGCTGGTGAGAAGTTGTTAGATAACACAAGCAGCCCAGCCTGGTGCTCTGTGATGTCCTTGAGATGGGAAGGGAGGCAGGCTCAAGAGGGAAGTGATATATGTATAATTACGGCTGATTTACACTGTTGAAACCAACACAACATTGGAAGGCAATTTTCCTCCAATTAAAAGATAAATTTAAAAAAAAAAAAAGAAAGAAAAGTTTAGGCACCTAAAGATGGTAATAACGCCATAATTGCCGTTATGCAAAGAATCAGAATTAGGAAATAAATTTCTCCCTCACTGAGTACCCTAAGACTGTTTTCTTTTAAAATCTCAAAGATACCTAAATGGCTTAAATGTCAAATATCATTAAAACAACAACAACAACAAACAAAACCCCAAAACTTGATTAACTGAAAGATCTGTTCTATCTGCGAGCTGGAGTGGTAGTACTGGTTTTACTACTCGGAACTTGCAGGACCATTACTGCAGCCTCAGCAGCTTAGTACCAAAATTTTCTTCATGGGTCAATAGGAACAACAAAACTTTTCACTCCAGGGTTCTTACCCTTGAAAGCTATTTAGCTGCGGAGGCAGGGGAGGCTTGTGTATATACGGGCAAAGACCAGTGTTGTTTCTGGAGCCAGTATCATTCCTATGACAATCTGGGGAAATTATAGCCACATAATTTCAGAGATAAGTGAGATAAGTGAGAGACCATGTAGCAACTTCCTCATTTTACTGATGAGGAAAGTGAGACCCAAGAGTGACTTACTGGAGATTGAAAGTGAAAGTGTCAGTCACTCAGTCATGTCTGACTCTTTGTGACCCCATGGACTGTATCCTGCCAGGCTCCTCTGTCCCTAGGATTCTCCGGGCAAGAATACTGGAGTGTGTTGCCATCCCCTTCTCAATGGGATCGTCCTGACCCGGGGATCCAATCCAGGTCTCTGCATTCCAGGCAGATTCTTTACCGTCTGAACCACCAGGGAAGCCCCACTGGAGATTAGTCAGCTGGATACTAAATAAATCGAGAGAACCGTTCTCCACTCTTGCTACTATACTATGTCACATATATGTAAATATTTCTGGGCAAAATTTAGCTTCCAGTTAGGGAATATGAAAGATATGATGTCATCAAATTATCAAAGCAAAGAATTGAAAATAAATCATAGCTTTTGAAACCATTAACCTTGGGAGTTCCTTGGTGGTCCGGTGGTTAGGATTCAGAGCTTTCACTGCCAGGTCCTAGGTTCGATCCCTGGTTGGGGAACTAAGATCCCACAAGCCTTGGACCATGGCCAAATAAATAAACGAATCAAATAAATACATAAATAAAACCATCAATTCAAAGACTGATGAGGGAACGTTGCAAAGGAAGGATTAGGCTGTTAACACCTGAACCCATTTTAACATCACCAAAAAACAAACATCCACATGTTATATCTCCTTGTGCAATGCACTTGGAATTACATATTGCCACCTATGAAAGAGTCTTTCCCAAAGAATCAAACCTGAATCTGATTAAGGCTCTAGATCAAACAACCAACTGAAAGGAACTCCTGAGGATAAGGAATATGTTAAATCTCACCACAGAGACACAGTTGGCCAAATTCAGATACTGAATGGATGATCTGGTTTCTTCAGCAACAACAACAAAAGAATGGTAACAACAAAGAAATCAGAAAAGAGAGGAGTATCTTTATCCAGTAAGAGAGATCTAGGAGGGACTTCCCTGGTGGTATGGTGGCTGAAACTCTGTGCTCCCAATGCAAGGGGCCCAGGTTTGACCCCTGGTCAGGGAACTGGATCCCAACGAAGAGTCTGTATACCACAGCTAAGACCCGGGGCAGTCAAATTTAAATAAAAAAGGGTGGGGGGAGAGAAAGAGATCTAAGAGATATTAATCAAATATAACACATGAACCTGACTATCTTTTGATTCAAACAAAGAAAATGGCAAAAGAGCTTTATAGGACAGCCAAGGTAATTTGAACACCGGCTGATATTAGATAATATTAAGGTTCTATTCTTAATATTTTTATGTGCACATCTTTTAGAGATACAAATGAAGTATTTATGAATTAAATAATGTCTGGGATTTGCTTTAAGGTTATCTATGCGGAGACAGGGTAGTAGAATGCATAATTGAAAGATTTGATTCGTGTTGATAATTACTGAAGTTGAATGATGGGTATTCCTTATACTATTCTCTCTACTTCTGTGTATGTTTGAGAATCTCCAATATAAAAAGGTTAAAAATAAAAATAACACCAAGATAAACAGAATATGTATAGTAGATTCTACACATATATTCTGTTACCAGAAAATTTTTTATAGGATTTAAAGGATCACTGAGTCTATAATGTTTCTATTCAAAGTTATCTTCCTGTGTCTTTGCTGAATAGCATCCCAATGCTGCTAGATAGGCATGTCTGTGTACTGTGCTTCATATTATAAGGATCTGTTAGCGTGTCTGTCTCTCCCACTGTGAGCTCCTAAAGGGCAGGAAGTGAAAGTGAAAGAGAAAGTCGCTCAGTCGTGTCCAGCTCTTTGCATCTCCATGGACTATATAGTCCATGGAATTCTCTAGGCCAGAATACTGGAGTGGGTAGCCTTTCCCTTCTCCAGGGGATCTTCCCAACCCAGGTATTGAACCCTGGTCTCTTGAATTGCAGGTGGATTCTTCACCAGCTGAGCCCCCAGGGAAGCCCAAGAATACTGGAGTGGGTAGCCTATCCCTTCTCTAGCAGATCTTCCTGACCTAGGAATCGAACCGGGGTCTCCTGCATCGCAGGCGTATTCTTTATCAAGTGAGCTATCAGGGAAGCCCTTTAAAGAGCAGAAGCGATCTCTATTTCAGATTCCTGCCCCTGGTCTATAGCACAGTATTTGATGGGCACCAAATAAAGAAATGAATTTTAGGAAAAATGTTTTTGTCCTTTGCTGTTTTAATCAATATTTTGTTTCTTTATGTTGAAATGCTAATCTGTCTTGATTGTTGCTGGTTGTTGTTCTGCCGTTAATGAGAATGGGAAACAATGTTTAAAGGAATCAAAAAAAGGAATCATCAAACCCCCATCTACAGCTCCCACCATCTGCCCCATCCTTCAATTTTCAAAACTTTCTTTATGAATGTGTCTGTGTGCTCAGTGGCTAGGTCCTTTCCACCTCTTTGCAACCCCATGGACTGTAGCCTGCTAGATTCTCAGTGAGTGAAGAATAAATGAATGGGTGAAGGAATAAATAAATGCAGCAAATGATAAAGCAAATGGGGTAAATGTTGACAGAATCTGGATGAAGGGTATACAAGGGTTTCTTGAACTATTTTTATTTTTGTGACTATTTTAGGATAAAACTATTTTCAGATAACAAGTTAGAAAAAGTTCTACTGTTCTGAAGTATAGTTCATGCAACTATTTTTCAGTCCTCCGACAAATATTGTTTCCCTTCTCCGAATGTGTATGGCACTTTACTCTTTTTTTTTGGTTTTTTTATTTATCACATGCAGGCTTGTCATTTAGTGGTTTCAGGGTGTTTTGGGTGTGGAAGACTGACCCTCCATCTTCTCGGTTGCATGTTCTGTCCTTGGTATGGTCTTTGTGACTCTCTCATGGCCCCCGTCTAACACTGGCACAGAGGAGGCTCTGCAGAATCCGAAAAGAGCCCTAGGTGGGAAGACTTGGCATGAAGTCCTTGCTCTGCCACTCAGTTGCTCTGTGAACTTGGACAAATGAATACATGACTCTGTGCTTCAGTTTCTCTATTTGTTCAATTAGAGGGCTTTAGGAGGCTTTTCCTGTTCTAAACAGCGGTTAAATATCTGGCTACATGGAAGCAATTTAATATTCTAGAAATATCTTGTAAAAAAAAGGGGGAGTGAAATTAGAATCTGAGCTTCTCTATTAAAAAATGCGTACGGAGAAGGGAATGGCAACCCACTCCAGTATTCTTGCCTGGAGAATTCCCCGGATGGAGGAGCCTGGTGGGCTACAGTCCACGGGGTCTCAAAGAGTCGGACATGACTGAGCGACTAACACATAACAGGTATAAAGAGAAAAGTGAGAAAAAAAAATGCTTAATGGCATATCAGGCTGCAGCTATGAAAAAGTTCAACAATTTTGGCAGTCCAAAAATCTCAGAAGTGACATTTTGAGCAAATCTGTTGAGCCACACACAGATCCTTCTCTTTGTTTCATTTTGGCAACATTTTCTCTTTACCACAAATACTGGGATAAATGCGGACTGAGAAAGCTGACTTTCCTCACCCCAGGCACTTGAGTTGTGTTTTTTCAGCAGTTGAATTGGTTTTACAGTGATTTATCCACACTCTTCCCACACTTCCCTGTGGCTAATGAAACATGCGTGTGAGATGCGTGGCTGTGGGGATTAAACATGACTGAGGTCCCTGGCAGTTTGATGTTCACTTGTTAATTCTTCCTTTCTGGCTTTATTATTTACACCGATGATTTTGAGCAAAAACCCAAAAGAAGAGTTTTAGTCTTTCTCCCTTCCTCCCAGGGCTAACAATTGCTCAGTTTTCAGGTTGAAGCTCATTCGAATACTATTTTGTTACTGAAAGTTTAAAATAATGGACATTAAAGGAGTCCCTCTATTTCATTGGTTGAAATGTGCTCTCTTTTAATTTGACCTTTGTCTATTTCATATCTATCTAATCTACCATCATATTAGGATTTCATTATTATTTTATTTTTAAATTTTTTGGACCATGTCACATGGCTTATGGGATCCTAGATGCCCAACCAGGGACTGAACCCAGCCAGGCCCAGGGCTGTGAAAGCGCCAAGTCCTCACCACTGGACCACCAGGGAATTCCCGATATTAGAATTTTAAAGTGTCAGTCCTTTTCAAAAAAAATTGATCCATTGATAAAATAAGAAAATATACTCTAAGTTTTATTTGTATCTACAAACAAAATTTTAGCTAATAAAAAGTTGTTAACCAAGCATCGTGCTTTCCAATCGTCAAAGCTCCTATAATGTGTATGAGAACTAAAGGTGGTGAGTGCAATGAGATTCAACATATAGTTAAGGAGGTTTGCGGTTCATGGAAAGACTGTTAGGTATATTTCTATTATCTCTTCAGTAAACACAAATATTTTCTGGGTAAATGCAAAATTCTGCAATAGCCTATGGACAGAGGAGACTGACAGGCTACAGTCCATGGGGTGGCAAAGGGTCAGACATGACTTAGTAACTTAATAAATTTTTAACTATTCTCAAAAAACTCTATCAGTGAGCTGGATTCATCTTGATCTTGTCATCTGTGGATGTTTTAAAGACATAAGTGGAGTTTCTAAAATGTTTATACTGGGATCACTAATGCTAATTTTGCTTATCCATTCAGATTGGATCAGATTTACTTAATTCTCCGGATGGGAAAGTGTGTAGTCAGTTAAAATAGCTATGACCTCAGAAAGAATGGTCTTCTTTTGCATAATTATGTATCACCCCTGAGTCCTAGTTTTCCTCTACTGCATCACTGTGTTTGTGCTTTATGTTGGTTAATTTAACTTACATTAGGGATAGTGGAGAACATTCCATGATTGATGTTGTTTGCATTGCTACTTTTTAAAGATTGAAGAGAATTTTATCTTATGCCGTAAGCTCTTACAGACATCAAAATGGCCATGAGTGAAAACATTGTTCAGAATTTCAATCTTGTTAGCAGCAAACTCTTGGAGAGCAAGGAGATCAAACCAGTAAATCCTAAATATTCAGTAAATCCTGAATATTCATTGAAAGGACTGATGCTGAAACTGAACCTTCAATACTTTGGCCACCTGATTGCAAAGAGCTGACTCACTGGAAAAGAACCTGATGCTGGGAAGGATTGAAGGCAAGAGGAGAAGAGGGCAACAGAGGAGAAGACGGTTGGGTGGCATCACCCTCTGTCACTGTTACTTCCGTAAATAAAAGTATAATTTTTGACTTTGTGAATATGATATCTTAGGGAGTAAATGCTTGATTTGTGTATAGAGAATCAAATGTATCACACAAGCCATTAAATGAGACCACTGCCATGGACAGAGGAGCCTGGCAGGCTACAGTCCATGAGGTTACAAAGAGTCAGACACGACTGAGAGGCTTCACTTTCACTTTTCATTCTCATGCAATGGAGAAGGCAATGGCAACCCACTCCAGTATTCTTGCCTGGAGAATCCCAGGGACAGAGGAGCTTGGTGGGCTGCTGACTATGGGGTTGCACAGGGTCGGACACGGCTGAAGCGACTTAGCAGCAGCAGCAGCCCAAGGTCAAAGGTGCATTTTACCTTCTACAGCAATACCATCAAGGGGAAGTAATATTGTGTGAAGTTTATATACATGTTATAACCCACTGCCCACATCTTCAGCAGGTTTTTCTGAAACTGGATTTTCAGTTTTTCTGAAATTGGATTTTCTCCAATGGATTTTCAATACCTTGGTGAGTTAATAACCCACCATTTTCCTTTTAAATGAAGTGTGTATCTTCTGTAGAAATCCAAGATATGTTTCAACTGGGAAGTTCAGTGGCTTATTATGAGACTGCATTTTAGTTGAAGGTCAAATTTTTTTCGCTAAGCTGTTTGCCTGGCAAAATGTTTCGATCCCAAATCTTGACAAGTATCTTTAATCAGATAGATTTATACTATCATGTCTAATGGGGGAAGTTTGGCATCAGAAATATTACTATAAGTTTTTAAAATTCATACATGTAATAATTATAAGAAAGGCTTGATGATATAAATATGACTTCGGAAATAGTTAACATGGTTCAGAACTAAATCTGAATATTGCTTATGTGTAGCATGAGATATTTTAAATTATAAAGATGCATGTGTGTTTGTTTTTCTTTTCTACATAAACTGTAATTCTTAGCAAGTATACAAATATGAATTTGGGGTTGGTATTTGGAAACTATCATTGGGTGAGTTCATAATTCTTTGATATGGTGTTATATCTTATGATGTATAAAGTTGGCTGATTTACTGAGCATGCAGTTCAAACAGAACATGGTTAAAATCAATACTTTAATAAATATTAGTGATATTTATTTGATGTCCTTTTGATGATCATGCTATTTTACTATAAGCTGAGTCAGATTCTCCTTGTAAATATACTGAAATCCACTATTTCAGCAAAACCTGCCCAGCAGGCTCTAAGAACTAAGTCTGCTGTTTTACTTTGGAAACGGTTAACATTTAGTGATGACCCTATATACAAGACAGTAAAAGAGACGCAGATGTAAAGAACAGACTTTTGGACTCTGTGGGAGAAGGCGAGGGTGGGATGATTTGAGAGAATAGCATTGAAACTTGTATATTATCATATGTGAAACAGATCACCAGTCCAGGTTCGATGCATGAGACAGCATGCTCAGGGCTGGTGCACTGGGATGACCCTGAGGGATGGGATGGGGAGGGAGGTGGGAGGGAGGGTCAGGATGGGAACACATGCACACTCATGGCTGATTCATGTGAATGTATGGCGAAAACCACCACAATATTGTAAAGTAATTAGCCTCCAATTAAAATTTAAAAAAAAGATGTTACGTGTCTAGTGCTAGTTTTGTGAAACAGAAGCATGAGGTAAGTCTCATATTTCTTAATGTTCTCACTTTATTTCATAAGTGGTGGATCTAATAATTATGCAAAAATATAACACAGTCAGCTAGTTGATGGGTATGTCTTTGCACATATACCTGGGTTTGTTTTGAGTGCTTGTTTTCTTTTGTTGCTCAAATTCCCTTTCTTCTTCTTCTCTTTTTCTTTTTCTGCTATGCTGTGTGGCTTGTGGGATCTTAGTTCCCAACCAGGGATCGAACCCAGGTCCTTTTCATGGTACCCAGGCCCTCAGTAGTAAAAGCACAGAGTCCTAACCACGGGATGGCAGGATAATTCCTAAAATTCCCTTTCTTCTAACAGAAAATTATTTTAATGTATGAAATGTATGTCACTATTATCTCATTTTGTTATGGTTCTTCATTACAAGAATTTTCAGTGAGGGAAATGTACGTAATTTTTGTGAATGATTTAATGAAAAATATTTGAAGGAAAAAAATCAATTAGGAAATAGAAGATAAAGTTGAGACAGTCTTATATTAATATAAGAAAAGACAAAGAGCTAGAAATAGGGAAAAATTAAATTAGAAGATCATTCCAGGAGTTCAGTATTTTACAAGTAAGAATCTCATAAAGAGAGCAGAGATAATGAAGAGGAGAAAAATATCGAAGAAAAAAAGAAAAATTTCTCTGAATTGAGGATCATGTGTTTCTGGAATGAAAGGATCCACAAAGTACCCTGGAATGAATAGAAAAGACCCGCATTGGGTATTCAGGGTTGATTTCCTTCAGGATTGACTGGTTGGATCTCCTTGCTGTACAAGGAACTTTCAAGAATCTTCTCTGGCATCACAATTCAAAGGCATCAGTTTTTCAGCACTCAGCCTTCTTTATGGTCCAACTCTCACATCCATACATGACTGCTGGAACAATCATAGTTTTGACTATATGGACCTTTGCCTGCAAAGTGATGTCTTTGCTTTTTAATATGCTATCTAGGTTTGTTATAGTTTTCCTTCCAAGGAGCAAGCGTCTTAGTTTCATGGCTGCAGTCACTGAGGTGATTTTGGAGCCCAAGAAAATAAAGTCTGTCACTGCTTCCACTTTTCCCCCATCTATTTGCCATGAAGTGATGGGACTGGATGCCATGATCTTCATTTTTTAAATGTTGAGTTTTAAGCCAGCTTTTTCACTCTCCTCTTTCACCCTCATCAAGAGGTTCTTTAGTTCCTCTTCACTTTCCATCATTAGAATGGTATCATCTGCATATCTGAAGTTGTTGATATTTCTCCTGGAAATTTTGATTTCAGCTTGTTCTTCATCCAACTCTTCATTTCACATGACGTACTCAGCATAGAAATTAAATAGGGTGACAATATACAGCTGTGTCATATTCTTTTCCCAGTTTTGATCCAGTCCATTGTTCCATGTAAAGTTCTAACTGTTATTTCTTGACCTTCATACAGGTTTCGCGGGAGGCAGGAAAGGTGGTCTGGTATTCCCACTTCTTTAAGAATTTTCCACAGTTTGTTGTGATCCACAAAACAAAGGCTTTAGTGTAGTCAATGAAGCAGAAGTACATGTTTTTCTGGAATTCCCTTGGCTTTCTCTCTGATCCAGCAGATGTTGGTAATATGATCTCTGGTTCCTCTGCCTTTTCTAAATCCAGCTTTTACATCTAGAAGTTTTTGGTTCACACACTGCTGAAGCCTAGCTTGAAGGATTTTGAGCATAACCTTACTAGCATGTGAAATAAGCACAATTTTACAGTAGTTTGTACATTCTTTGGCACTGCTCTTGTTTGTGATTGGAATGAAAAATTCATCTTTTCCAGTCCTGTGGCCACTGCTGAGTTTTCCAAATTTGATGACATATTGAGTTTAGCACTTTCACAGCATCATCTTTTAGGATTTTAAACAGCTCGGCTGGAATTCTGACACCTCTAGTAGCTTTCTTTGCAGTATTGCTTCCTAAGGTCCACTTGACTTCAGATTTCTGGATGCCTGGTTCTGGGTGAGTGACCACACCGTTGTGGTTATCAGGGTCATTAAGCCCTTTTTTCTATAATTCTTCTGTGTATTCTTGCCATCTTTTTAATCTCTTCTGCCTCTGTTATGTCCTTACTGTTTCTGCCCTTTATTGCACCCATCTTTGTCTGAAATGTTCCCTCAGCATCTCCAGTTTTCTTGAAGAGGTCTCTACTCTTTCCCATTCTGTGTTTTCTTCTACTTGTTGTACTATTCATTAAAGAAGGCCTTATTTCTCCTTGCTGTTTTCTGGAACTCTGCATTCAGTTGCGTATATCTTTCCCTTTCTCCATTGCTTTCAGCTTCTCTTCTTTCCTCAGCTATGTGTAAAGCTTCCTCAGACAACCACTTTGCCTTCTTGCATTTCATTTTCTTTGGGATGGTTTTGGTCACCACCTCTTGTACAGTGTTACAAACCTCTGTGCATAGTTCTTTAGGCATTTTGTCTACCAGATCTAATCCCTTGAATCTATTCATCATCTCCACTGTATATGCCTGAGGGATTTGATTTAGATCATACTTGAATGGTCTAGTAGTTTTCCCTACTTTCTTCAGTTTAAGCCTGAATTTTGCAATAAGGAGCTGATGATCTGCGTCACAGTCAGCTTCATGTCTTGTTTTTGCTAACCGTATACAGATTCTCCATCTTTGGCTGCAAAGAGTATAATCAATCTGATTTCAGTATTGACCATCTGGTGATGACTATGTTTAGAGTCACTTGCTGTATTGTTGGAAAAGGATATCTGCTATGACCTGTGTATTCTCTTGACAAAACTCTGTTAGTCTTTGCCCTGCTTCATTTTGTACTCCAAGGCCAAACTTGCCTGTTAGTCCAAGTATCTCTTGACTTCCTACTTTTGCATTTCAGCCTACGATGAAAAGGACTTTTTTTTTTTTGGTGTTAGTTCTACAAGGTCTGGTAGGTCTTCATACAACCACTCAATTTCAGCTTCTTTGGTGTTAGTGGCTGGGGCATAGACTTGAATTACTGTTATTTGAATATTTTGCCTTGGAAAAGAACTGAGATCATTCTGTCATTTTTGAGATTGCACCTAAGTACTGCATTTCAGACTCTTTTGTTGACGATGAGGGGGCTACTCCATTTGTTCTAAGGGATTCTTGCCCACAGTACTAGATATAATGGTCATCTGAATTAAATTTGCCCATCCCGTCCATTTTAATTTACCAATTCCTAGGATGTTGATGTTCACTCTTGCCATCTCCTGCTTGACCACATCCAATTTACCTTATTTCATGGACATAACATTTCAGGTTCCTATACAATATTGTTTTTTACAGTATCAGACTTTATGTTCACCACCAGATACATCCACAGTTGAACACCATTTCCACTTTGGCCCAACAGATTAATTCCTTCTGGAGCTATTAGTAATTGCCCTCTGCTCTTGCCCAGTAGCATACTGAACATCTTTCGACCTAGGGGCTCATATTCTGGTGTCATATCCTTTTGACTTTTCACACTGTTCATGGAGTTTTCACAGCAAAAATGCTGGACTGATTTGCCATTCTCTCCTCCAGTGGACCATGTATTGTCAGAACTCTCTATGACCCATGGGCCTTGGGTGGCCCTGCATGGCATGACTCATCTTCATTGAGTCATGCAAGCCCCTTCGTGGAGTATGTTACTGTTTAAATAAGTCCACTTCTTACCTATCACTTTCTGTCTCACTGAATTCTTTCTGCAATGAGACATCAAGTACCTGAGCTTCAATAAGTTCTGAGACCAGATGTATGATCTCAGTGAAAAGACCATGGGTTTAAATCTCACCCTGGGTTTTGGCTCGGTGTGAGTCACAGTCTGTGGGTTCAAATCCCAGGCTGAGTCACACAGTTTCACTTTGGCAGATGTCACGCACATCTTGATTGTTGCAGTCAATACCCACCCTCCCTTTCCCTTTTTGACAGCCTCACTATGCTTTAGACCCAAGAAAGCTAAAACCATATTTTCCAGACTCTCTTGCAGCAATAGTTCTGCATGTTACCAAGGACTCATCATGCAAACTCACCCACGAGAGACTTGAAGGATGGAGAAGTGTGGAGTGGTGGCTACATGGGGTACCTGACATGCTGGGGCATTGGTGACCAAGGCTGTATTAGGTCAGTGGTTCTCAATCTTTTTCCTCTTATTATTGATCTCCTAGGGAGCCTTTTTAGACTTGCCCTCTTAATTTAAATACCACAAATAAACTATATATCTATTTATGTACTGAAAGTGAAGTCGCTCAGTCGTATCTGACTCTTTGTGACTGCATGGACTGAAGCCTACCAGGCTTCTCTGTCCATGGGGTTTTCCAGGCAAGGGTACTGGAGTGGGTTGCCATTTCTTTCTCCAATTTATGTACTAGATGTGTGTTTTGTGTTTTAAAGAGTAAGTTTGCTTAGCCTCCCCCTTCCTCCAGACAATTTTTGCTGCTGTTGAGGCAATACCGCCCCTGTTGAGAATGAGTGTACCAACTGGTTCCTAAAATCTTAAGTACCAAACAGCACGGGGTAGATGCATAGGATGGTGGTGTGTGTGTGGGGGGGGATGGTGGTTACTATTTGAACAGTCCAGTGGTGTGAATGAGTGTTGTTCCTGGCTGTGCAACATCCATGTGTTCCAACACAGGATAGAAGTGAAAGGAATCCTTCCATGACACCAAAAAAAAAAAAAAAAAAGATCCTAGGCTCAAGGCTCACTTTAGAGTTTAAAGAGCAGCCAATCTAGAATGGATAAGGAGAAAGTAGTGTTCTGGAACATAAAATTGAGAGATTATACAATGCATATGGTCATGGTGATAGGAGTTTTAGAGTCATGTGGTAGGATTTATAGATGAATTAGTGATAGTTACAGAGAAAACAGAATGAAGAAAATGAAAAGGCAAATGTTAACTCTAGGAAAAATATAAAGTAGTAGTAAAATGGAAACATGATCATGGTATACTGTGTGACTTATCTTTGAATGATATTTATGAGGTCATAATAATGAAAATTCTGAATATTTGCTTAATCCAAAGTAGTGATACAATTATATTGGGAGGTAAGGGTTGGAGGGAGAATGAGAAAAGAGTTGTATTCAGGCATAGTAAAGTTGTTGATATACGATATTTAAAATGAGGTGGTCTTGAAATAGCAGTATAGGGACTTCCCTGACAGTTCAGTGATTTAGACTTTGCCTTCCAATGTGGGGTGGGGGTGGGGGTGGGGGTGGTGGTGGTTCAATCCCTGGTCAGAGAACTAAGATCCCACATGCCTCATGGCCAAAAAACCAAAATACAAAACAGACACAATATAGTAGCAAATTCAAAAAAGACTTAAAAAATAGGTCCACATCAAAAAAACCTTAAAAAAAAAGAAATAGTAATATAAACTTTTTTTTAAAGAAAATGCAGAGGACAATGCCAACAGAGACAGTTATAAGAGTTGACTCCAGCAAGCAAAACAGGAGTAGGGGCAGGTGGGACTAGGGACTTGACTTTTTCATGAAATACAGTGCTATTTGATTTTTAAATTTACACCTGTTTTACTTCACCTTGGTATGTACAGATTTTTCCACCATATCTCCTCTTCACCACAAGTCTTTCAATAGAAAACACTGGTGATCAAAAATATCTGTGCCTTGGACTTCCCTGATGATTTAGTCTTTAAGACTCTGTGTTTCCACTCCAGGTGGCATGGGGTCAGTCCCTGGTTGGGGAAGTTCCACTTGCCACCTATGAGATCATAAAAAAAAAAAAAAATCTGTCCCTTGATGCTGAGGTCATCCAGCTCTTTGTCCCAAGTGTATATCATACCCTCAGTGCCAGGCTATTTTATATTTGCCCAGTTAATCTGCACTGGGGGAAACTGATCAGAAAGAGTGAACAAGCTCAAAGGTATGTTAATAGGGAAACACTTATATGTTATTATTGTTGTTATTGTTATTTTTCAGTTGCTAAGTCGTGTCTGACTCTTTGTGACCCCATGGACTGCAGCAAGCCAGGCTTCCCTGTCCTTCACTATCTCCTAGAGTTTGCTCAAATTCATGTCCACTGAGTAGGTGATGCCATCCAACCATCTCACCCTCTGTCACCCCCTTCTCCTCCTGCCCTCAATCCTTCCCATCATCAGGATCTTTTCCAATGAGTCAGCTCTTTGCATCAGGTAGCCACAGTTAGCCAAGGTATTGGAGCTTCACTTTCAACTGGGCTTTAGTTCATGGGAAGCAAAGAATTGGACACTACTGAGAAACCTACAAAACTTCAGTATATGCATGAGAATTACACATTGCTAAAATGCAGATTCCAGTTGCTTGACCTAGAAATTATTGTTCTCATTTTTCTCCTTTTAAAAAATATTCTGATTCTTTATGTGTTTGGTATGGTCTAGGAATCTGGATTTTAAACAAGTGTCATGGGTAATTCTGATTAAGGTGGTATTGTGGAAGCCATGGAGACACACTCACTTGTTGAATTGTGTCAGACATACTAGAGTTGATTTTATTTTTCTTTTATTTGAGTGACACTGAAGGAGTTCCAAAGGGAACAATTTTAACTGCTTTCTCAGCTAAATATCTAGGGACAAGTAGCTGAATATATTTTACACGAAGAGGAATGGAGTAGCTTTATGCAATAAGATCAAGTTCCTGGCTCCTGTCCTAGAATAATGTAAGATCACTTCACTGGTTACCAGTTGGATGCTAACCAAAGAAAGATGAATATTTGTGGATTCAGAGATAGTATTTAAAGAAATACTGTGGAGAAGGATGAAGTCTAATGCTACCTGGAATTTTCAAAATCATCAATCAGAGTAATCATTTTAAAATGCATCACAATGTAATATGGCAAATTATAAATTATACATTCATTTGCTTAGTTCTTATCCATGAAATTCTTACGTAAATTACTGTTTGTCTTTTTTTCATCCTTTTCCTTCTGTGTAGGTTGTAAAGGCTCAGAATAGACACTGACAGTTGAAAAAAATAATATAACTTACCATAATATGTTCCAGCATCTAAGAAGATGAAAAAGTTTAAACCTAGCTGTCATATATTTTTGTTAAGTATAAAGCTCTATTAATACTTTCAGGTGAGATAGGCCAGAATCATCGTAAATCATCTAAGTTAATGTGCTCTTTACACTCCAAATCTTAGCCCTTAGTGTTCCCCACCCCCCAGCCCCCATTTGGAGACAGAAGCTAAACCAGCCTTTGTTGCTAATCTCCACTTCTACTTTGTATATTGTGTCTATGGTAAATGTGACCATATACTGTAAGGTCAGTTATTCCTAAAATAATAATGGTGAGGATGATGATGGTGATGGAGGTGATGATGGTTAGTATTTATTCAGAGCTTACAATGTTATAAGCATTAAGTGTTTCATGTGCATAAAGTTATCTGAATGGCAAAAATCATTATTATTCCCATTTTATAGATGAGAAGATTGAGGCCCAGGGAGGTTAAAAAATCTTGCCCAGTATAAATTAAGTAACAACTAGGCTTCAAACTCAGATATGCAGGTGATACCACTCTAAAGGCAGAAAGTGAAGAGTAACTAAAGAGCCTCTTGATGAGGGTGAAAGAGGAGGATGAAAAAGCTGGCTTAAAACTCAACATTAAAAAACTAAGATCATGGCATCTGGCTATCACTTCATGGCAAATAGATGGGGGAAAAGTGACAGATTTTATTTTCTTGGGCTCCAAAGTCACTGCAGACAGTGACTGCAGCCGTTAAATTAAGAGACACTTGTTCCTTGAAAGGAAAGCTATGACAAACCTAGACAACATATTAAAAAGCAAGGACATCACTTTGTACATAAAGGTCTGTACAGTCAAACTATGGTTTTTCCAATAGTCATGTATGGATGTGAAAGCTGAATCATAAAGAAGGCTGAGTGCTGAAGAATTGATGCCTTTGAACTGTGGTGTTGGAGAAGACTCTTGAGAGTCCCTTGGACTGCAAGGAGATCAAAACAGTTAATCGTAAAGAAAATCAACCCTGAATATTCATTGGAAGGACTGTTGCTGAAGCTGAAGCTCCAATACTTAGGTTTCCTAATGTGAAAGGCTGGCCCATTGGAAAAGATCCTTATACTGGGAAAGATTGAAGGCAAAATAAGAAGGGAGTGACAGAGGATGAGATGGTTAGATAGCATCATTGATTCAGTGGACATGCATCTGAGTAAACTACAGGAGATAGTGCAGGACAGAGGAGCTTGGCATGCTAAAAACCATGAGGTCAAAAAGAGTTGGATACGACTTAGTCACTGAACAACAACAATAGGCTTCAAACTCAGGCAATCTGATTCCATGGCCAATTTCTTTACCTGGTACTTTCTATAATCTTACCTTCCTAATGTCTCAACAAAGTTAGGGGTAATATTTCAAATGAAGAATCTGAGAAAGGGGCTTCCGCCGGTGGTTATTTCCCCCTGATTTGCATTCTGGTTTTGGACGTGGCAACGCATTATTTATAAATTTAGTAATACAATCGATTTAAACTACCTTGGGACCATTTGGTATCTCTTTCACTACCGTTTTTCCCTTAATTTTAATGTGTTGTGATTTTCATAAGAACTATCATGTGAGACAGTATTTTAAGCCTAGGTCAGAATTTACATACAAAAACCTAAATAAGAGAGAATAACTATTGGCTTTCAAATGGAAAATAAGTGAAAAGATAATTTGATGAAATAGAAACCAGGCCATAATGTGTTTATAAGGGCATTAATTGGCAGGTGAAGTGAAAGTCACTCAGCTGTGTCTGACTCTTGCGACCCCATGGACTGTAGCCTGCCAGGCTCCTCTGTCCATGGAATTTTCCAGGCAAGAATCCTGGAGTGGGTTGCCATTTCATTCTCCTCCTTAGCAGGTATACCTCATGTTTAACTAGAGGAGTCACCTGTCCAGGAGAGCAAGTCCTTTGGCTAGGGGACAGGGCTAGGTGTGGTAACCACAGAGTTTACACATGGACATGATCACATTCCTAATTCCTCACCACTTAGGGCTCTAGCATTCGACAAAGCCCAGCATCTGGAAAATGACAATAATATGGGAAGGATCTAAGGAGAAAACAACGTATGCTTTTCAACACTCACGAAGAGGGAAACTTGCTGAAAGTGATAGGCTTCTTTGGTGGGCTGGAAACTCACCAAAAGCTTCCTCTTTGTCTCAGAGCCAGCAACAGAAGAGGTAAGGAAGTAACTCCTGCTCTAGCAGTCTAGTAACTCCTGCTCTAGACTATTTAGAAGAGCAGTCAATATCTCTATTTGACATGTCTCTGGTTAGAGATGTCAACAAATTTAAGGAAGGGAACTCTTCTCATAGACAGTCTGAAATGATCTGAACTATTACGCAGAACCGAGAAAATAAGTCCTTCTTAGCCTATGTGTTACCCCAAGTAGAGGCAATAGTATAGCTAGCGGGGATGGTGATTATGATGAAAGCTGTGGTGGGTATTTTGACCTACATTTAAGATGTTTCATAATTTGGACACAAATGCTATTATGCAAACATGGGGAAGCATGGGAGTCTGTACTCTGTTTTTCTATGCCTAAGCATGAGAGGGTTTCAGATGGTGTCATCATAGTAAATAAGCACTAAGGGGGTGCTCTTTTAATTGAGATGACTCATTGATGTAACGGTAGAAAAGCCAAATGAATCTATGAGGGAAATATTTCCCCAAGATCCACAGACACAACACAGAAATCATCACAGATCCTTGAGAATCACAGACATTGTTGAGAAAAAAGTTGATTAGAGATGTAGTAACTTACAGGTAGTTATGAAACCAGTGGAGCAACTGGAAGGCAATGCGATTCTCCGATTGATAAGAGGAGTTTTGTTTGTATCCCTTAGTCAAACAAAACTGGACTGAATGGCTCAGAGAGACAGAAAAAAATTCTAGAAATTCTTGGGAGTCATTTTAGAAGAAGGAACCATTGAAATTATTTATTTTTTAATCTCTTAATGTAGAGACAGTGAAACTGAAGAGGTTTGTTTGTTGTTAAAGGTCATCGTTAGAGCCAGAAAACAGCTGCGCCAGGACTTCAATGGCTCCAGACAAGTCTACTATCTCTATTTTCTGTGCTTGTTACCCCTCTATTTTTTGATGTCCTAACTGAAGCATGTATGTCTTAAAAGGCGACTTTCTGAATTTCATGCTTTGGTCTCAAGCTAGGGTTAGCTTGTTGTTGTTAAGTCATGTCTGACTCTTTGCGACCCTGTGGACTGTAGCACTCCAGGCTTCCCTGTCTTTCATTTTCTCCTGGAGCTTGCTCAAATTCATGTCCATTGAGTCAGTGATGTCATCCAGCCATCTCATCCTCTGTCACCCCCTTCTCCTCCTGACCTCAATCTCTCCCAGCATCAGGGTCTTTTCCAATGAGTCATTTCTTCTCATCAGGTGGCCCAAGTATTGGAGCTTCAGCTTCAGCATCAGTCCTTCCAGTGAATATTCAGGGTTGATTTCCTTTACAATTGACTGGTTTGATTTCCATGCTGTTCAAGGGACTCTTCAAGAGTCTTCTCCAGCACCATAGTTCGAAAACATCAATTAATGGTTAGCTTATAAGTGCTTAAAGATGCCAGTTGGTTACCTGGGGCTTTTATTATGTGTATGGTCCAATGCCCTTCATCAGAGTTATCCCAAGATAAAAGAGCAGAGAATAGGCAAAATAATTGCCTTGTGAACTCAAATTTCATGACACATACCATTTTTATGAAACAAAAACAGCTTGGCAAATTATTCATTCCTTCTGAGTGGTTTATTCAAAGTTAAAAATAAGTTGGGAAGGGAAACCTTCATTTTAGCAATCTCCAATTACCATAGCCAGTTTAGTGGGGGAGACCTAGGCAGCCGGGATGAGAACACGGGTAGATGGTCATTTTATTACCTGTGAACTCTTAGTGTTCTCAAAATTTGGTCTAAGTAATTCTTGTTAAGATGTGGTTGCTACATTGAAAGCTCTTTCCTGCTAGTTATTATTTCCCATACTAACATTACTAATATCTTTAAAAGTAATTAACCTATTATTAATTTTATGCTGACACTTCATTGCTGTGCGGGTGTTTCTCTAGTTGTGGTGAGTAGGGGCAACTCTCAGGGATTGAACCTGTGTCTCCTGCATTGGTGGGCATAACAATTCATATTTAAGGCACAGAGATTTAAGACAGATTTCTCAAGTTCACAGCTGTTTGCTGCAAAAATCAGGATAAAATATTTGGGGTTAAAATATACACACTAACATTATATATACAATAGATAACCAAGAAGAACCTACTGTTGGAGAAGGAAATGGCAACCAGTACTCCAGTACTCTTGCCTGGAGAATCCCATGGACAGAGGAGCCTGGCATAGTCCATGGGGTCGCAAAGAGTTGGACAGGGCTAAAGCGACTTAGCACAAGAACCTACTCTATAGCACAGGGAACTATACCCAATATCTTATAATAACCTATAATGGAAGAGAATGTAAAAAAAGGAATATATATATATATATATATATATATATATATATATATATATATATATATACATGTATAACTGAGTCATCTTGTTGTACACCCAAAACTAACACAACATTGTAACTCAACTATATTTCAATGAAAAAAAAAAATGTCAGAACTAAAGTTCAGGTCTTTTGATTTTCAACCAAGTTTCTTTCTCCTGGATGCGTTCTTTTCATTCTAACATTAAAAAAAAGGATCTTATTTTGTATTTTTCTTATAACAATTCACTGTTTTGTGAATACATATGACTGTTTCTTGTTTTGATTATAAGCATCATTTACTCTTTATAGCATGTCCACCCCACAGTTCATGAAGATAGCAAGTACTCAGTAAATATCTGTTTTTAAGATCAAGTACGTGACTTTTATATGATGAATGTTATCTGAGTTAGGACAGTGAGGCATTGTATATAATTAATTCAATTCTTTCCCCCATCATCACAGTTTAATAAGAGCTTCAGGTCTAATTAGCAGATACTGGTCAGAAGGCCTGCATCAAATTTATGCTATCATCACTGAGTTATTAGCTTGAAATATGGGCTTCACTTCCTTCATTAAAAACATGAGGATGCAGTACTTCTACTATGAGAAAAATAGTCTCTATTTTCAGAATCACATCACATCTCTTGGATGGTGATGAACATTTCTTAAGTCTTACTATATACCAAGCACAGTCTGAGTTCTTAGGTAAGCTTTTATAACTTTATAACACAGAGCTGGTGCCATTATTATGCTTTTACATATTAAGAGACTGAACCTTAGGTTAAGTTACTTGCCCAAGGTCTTGCAGCTAACAAAACACAGAGACAGATAAAAACCTAGGTGTGTGTGATTCCCAAACCGAAGTTGTTAATACTCTACTCTACTATACCTGCTGCTGCTGCTGCTAAGTCGCTTCAGTCGTGTCCGACTCTGTGCGACCCCATAGACAGCAGCCCACGAGGCTCCACCATCCTTGGGATTCTCCAGGCAAGAACACTGGAATGGGTTGCCATTTCCTTCTCCAATGCATGAAAGTGAAAAGTGAAAGTGAAGTCGCTCAGTCGTGTCCGACTCTTCTCGACCCCATGGACTGCAGCCTACCAGGCTCTTGCATCCATGGGATTTTCCAGGCAAGAGTACTGGAGTGGGTTGCCATTGCCTTCTCCAATATTATACCTAGATAGCATATTTAAAAGCAGAGACATTACTTTGCCAACAAAAGTCCGTCTAGTCAAGGCTATGGTTTTTCCAGTAGTCATGTACAGATGTGAGAGTTGAGCACCGAAGAATTGACTTTTGAACTGTGGTGTGGAGAAGAAAGTCCCTTGGAGCACAACGAAGATCATTGATGGGTGTTCATTTGAACTGTGAAAGTCCAATACTTTGGTGATGTGAAGAAGACTCATTTGAAAAGACCCTGATGCTGGGAAAGTGAGGGCAGGAGAAGAAGACCAGAGGATGAGATAGTTTGGACTGCAAGGAGATCCAACTAGTCTATCCTAAAGGAGAATAGAGAGAGTCTGTTGGAGCAGGCGCTTCAGGGGTTATTAAGAGATGCTGAGAAACAGCGTTCGATTGGAGCAAGGTGGTCCTGGGATGCGGATGCTGGCAGTTAAGGACACACACACGCCGCAGGCACTGGTGACAACTTCGTCCCTCCCTGGGGCTGGGAGCTATCGTGGCATCAAAGGGGACCAGTCTCACCCCGCCAGGCCCAGGTGGGCTGCACACTCAACCGGAAACCGGCACCAAGTTTGGTTTTTTAAATTTTTTCACAGCAATCCTGTGCTGCTGGCGATGGACAGGGAGGCCTGGCGTGCTGGAGTCCATGGGGTCGCAGTGAGTCGGACACGACTCAACAGCAATCCTGAAGACAAAGGCACTTCTTATCTAGGTCACCTTTTTTGGGGGTCTGTGACCCTCCTCCTCCTCCCGGTCCCCCCGCCCCCCGGCTTTGTCTCCAACTTCCCACATTGCTGGCTCGACGGCGCCCCGCACGTCGGCCTGCCTTTGTCCGGCGGCCTCCCGGCTCCCCTTTGTTATCCACCGTTACTCCTGGAGAGGGGTGGGCTGGCCGCCGCGCTCGAGGAGGAAGGAGGGATAAGCGGTGGGGGGTGTGGCAGGGAGAGGAGGCGGAGAAGCCCCCACCCGAGGCGGGAGGCCGGCCCGCGAAACGACCGCCAGCCGCGGCCGAAGAGCCCCTGGTCCCCCCCACGCCGGACTACGGGGCCCCGGGGTGCCCGGGATAGGGGCGGAGCGCCGCGCGGCGGCGGCCCCTGATTGGCTGCGGGCGTCGAGGCGCCGCGCCGCGATTGGGCCGCGGGGCTGTCTGGCGCGAGGGCGCGCGAGGTGGGGAGGGGGCGGCTGGAAGCTGCTGGAAGTCAGGGGGCGGGGGCGCGCGCGGGCGGCCCCGGGGGCGCGCAGGGGTGACGACGCGAGGGCGCGGCCGCGGGCCGGCGGGCGGGGGCGCCGAAGGAGGGCAGAGCGGGTGGCCGCCCCCCCGGCCCCGCCCCGGCCCCGCCCCGCGCGCTCCGACCGCGGGCGGCCTGCGGGGCGGGCGGGGGCGCGCCGGCTGTATCCCCATCCTCTCGGGCGCGCACGAGCGGCTCGGGCGGAGCGGCAGGCCGGCCATGGCCACCACCAGTACCGCCAGCACCACCAGCACTACGGGCTCCACCCTGCTGCAGCCCCTCAGCAACGCCGTGCGGCTGCCCATCGACCAGGTCGGTACCCGAGGCGGCCCCGCTTGCCCCGCGCCGCCCTCTCCGCGCGGGACCCAGGGCGCGGGGCGCGGGGGCTGGGGATCGAGCCCCCCCGAAGGGAGGGGCAGACCCGCTTGTTATTGTCCTCGCGTAGCCAGGCGCCGACTGCACCCCCACCCCAGCTGCCCACCCTGCCCCCACCTCTCCGGGGCAGCCCGGGGGTCGGGGGGCGCGCGCAGGGCCCCCGACGTGCGCGCGTGCATGCTTGGCCGCCGCTCTTCGCCTGGGCAGCGCCCGACCCTGGCGGGCAGTCGGCGATCGGAGCCCCGAGAGGCTTCCAGTGCGTGGTGGGCACGGGGGTGTAGACAGTGCGTGGAAGGGCTGGGTTTTGCGGGAGCCCGGGGTGTCTGTGCTCTGCGCGCGTGGCACCCGACGCTCCGCCGGGGGGGTGGAAAAAGAATGGATGTGCCTAGGTGGAGGGCGCGCTTGGACGCGCCGTGGTGTGGCCTGGAGGAGGCCAGCTCCGGGGTCGGCCACTGGCCCTTGGGGACAATTGGCGTTGAAGTGCGGCTTATTCGAGAAGGAGGCAACCGTTTGGCGAGGGGGCGGGAAGGCAGACGTTCTGCAGAAAAGTCAAAGTGAGTTTAATGACCAGGGTTTCCAGCGGAGAAAGTGGCAACGTTGTTGACGGGAGACACCCTCCCCCGCTCCCCAAAAGCATTTGACACAGTATAGGGGAAGATTTGACATTTCAGTCCTCGCTTGGGAGTTTGCAAGGAAGGCCTAAAGGGTTATTGAGAAAGAAACAGTCTTGCGATGGGAAAAGCAGCGCCATTTTTTTATTCAGAAAAGAAAGTTTGGGAGTTATTTTTCAAGAGTGGTATTTAGGGCAGTTGGGGGCTCAGAGACCATTGCTTTAGCCCAAGGCTAGAGGTAGTTCGCTGAAAATTTTGCTTCAGATTATTTCAAGTGGACTTGATCTAGAAGTGTTTGCACTTTACAGGGGATCCTGGGTCACTGTCCTTCTCTTGAACATGTCGCTGTCACTGATGTCATCAGGGATTTCATTTTTAATACAGGATTCCTCTATGTCCAGACTCCGTTTCATAGCAGCAGGAGGGGACATTATACCGTGCTTAACGTTGTGACACTTGGTACTTTGTGCTTCAGTGTTGGATAAGTAAAATAGAATATGTCCAATGAGTATAGAAAAATTCTGTCTGTGTTCAGATCTGAATTCCTTACTTGTATTTCAGTCATAACTGTTGGTTCTTAGTGAATACTATCCCCCATACATCTTTTTTAAAAATTAAAAAAAAAAATTTAAATTGGAGCGTAGTTGACTTACAATGTTGTGTTAATAGCAGGTGTACAGCAAAATGATTTGGTTATACATATGCATATATCTATTCTTTTTCAGATTCTTTTCTCATGTAGGTTATTACAGACTGTGGAGTCGAGTTCCCTGTGCTGTACAGTAGGTTCTTGTTGATTATGTTTTATATATAGTAGTGTTTATAAGTTTCTCCCAAACTCCTAACCTCCGTACATCTTAAATATGTTAGAATGTTAATCTTGCTAATAGATTCAGGTGCTAATAGTGAAATTCATCGCATGTTGTAAGAAAGTAGTCTTCTCTGTTTATTAATAAACTGATCAGAACTCAGGGTTTTTTGTCTTCTCAGTCCTGTGGAGAATTCTCACTTTCCTGAAGTGGAGCACAGTGTATGCCTTTTAGTGTATTACAGCCCCCCTTGGCTTAAGTAGGTTGCAGCTATGATATCAGCAAATGCAGGGTACTTATCTGTTTTTAAGAAAAATGTTTTGCCGTTGAAAGCAAGAGAGATAGGCCTATAGCTTTTCACTTAATTTAAGGAACAGGGTTGTGGTCTTTTCCCTCCCTCTTTCTCTCTGTTTCTCTCTTTTCCTATCACGATGACATATTTTCTCTACTGTGCTAATGGCTTTTAGTTTATATAATGCTTGTAACTTTAAAAGTGATTTGATGTAATGAAGTCATTTGAAAGAATCTAAGGAATTGAGAGCAAGTTCATTTTGGTCCTGACATAAAGCAGGAGAATCAAGGGATGGTGACAGGACTTAAAATTTTGACTTTCCTCCTTTATTATCTACAGGTATTTTTCCTTTTTTTGTTGATTTATTTTCGGCTGCGCTGGGTCTTCACTGCTGTGCGTGGGCTTTCTCTAGTCGCAGCGGGCCGGGCCTCCCTTCCGGCTCACGGGCTTAGTTGCTCCGCTGCACGTGGAAGCTTCCTTCAGTTGGGATCGAACCCACGTCTACTGCATTGGCTGATGGATTCTTTTTTTTTGAATCAGTTTATTTTCTATTTTTTAACTTTGCAATATTGTATTTGCTTTGCCACACATTGGCATGAATCCACCATGGGTATACATGTTTTTCCCTTCCAGAACCCCCCTTCCACCTCCCTCCCCATCCCATCCCTCTGGGTCATCCTGGTGCACCTGGCTGATGGATTCTTATCCACTGCACCACCAGGGAAGTCCTTCACAGCTTTTGATTTTGTACTTTGAACACCTTCATTCTCTTGAGACTACTCTGAATTTGCATAGCCAGTTGTCTTTTAGGTTGTTTTTTCTCTTAGCAAGTCTTAATATTGGTTTAATACAAGGCTTAACTTTTTATGGTGATAATACACTGTTTTTGTGAAGCACCAAAGAATTGACTTTTTTTTAGCTGATAAAGCACTTGGAATAACTAAAAACTCATTTAGTAAGACTGGATAAGTAGTCATTGAGCCACTATTTTGAAGTTGAGCAAAACAGAAATTAAATTTGGTAACATGTAAATAATTAAGTCCCAGTTGAGAGAAAGCCTAAGAATTAGTTGTAATCAAATAGTGTAATTCAACCAGAGAGAGACAAATCAGGAAATGAAAAGTGTAAAAATATAACTTGTTAGTATGTTAATTTGGTATGTGCTAATTAACAGTGTTTTGAAAAATTAGGAAATTATAAAAGCAGTTATTTGATGTCAGAGGAAGAGAAGGACCTTAGAGCCAGAAAATAGCTTTTTTTGCTAGAGTGAGTGTGAAATTTCAGAAATGATAGAGATTATGTATGGGATATAAGAATGCACGTTGCAGGATCATGTAGCCGAGAAAGGAGGAAATATGCTGCACTAAGGCCAGGCAAAGAAAAAGAGCAGAGTTACGGCTTGACTGAGACTCCTGAGAGTTCCAGAGAGACCTTGAGGGAACTGTAGTGTTTGTGCAGTAGGTCTCACATTTAAATATTGATAAACATATAAATCTGGTATTGAGTGAGGTTCGGTGATGCTCTAAGATGGGAAATATTTAGCATCTGATGTTTTCCCGTTCCAGGCCTTGCATTCCAGCCGACTGTATTTCTAGGGTGGTTTGTTATCACTAAAGGGATCTGTGAGGGGATTTGGGCTAAGGTGGGCAGGCAAGGCCCAAACGTGTTACCGAGAAGATGTCAGATGTCATTGAACATTGTATTCTTTATTAGTTGCTGAGAATTTTTAAATGGTGAATTTTTAAAAAGCCCCAACATGAATACCAAACAGGAGAGAGTAATTATGTGTCCAGATCAACCTCTTTTTTTAAGAGGGTTCTTTTTTTTTAACCTCAACATGTAGCTTCTATTGCATTTGACTTTCCTCATCCTCTGCATTATCAGATTGAGGGACTCTCTCCCCTTCTTCTTCCTCCCTCTCTTTCAGTTCATTTCAGTTGCTCAGTCGTGTCCGACTCTTTGCATGCCAGGCCTCCCTGTCCATCACCAACTCCCGGAGCCCACCCACACTAATGTCCATTGAGTCGGTGATGCCATCCAACCATCTCATCCTCTGTCGTCCCCTTCTCCTCCTGCCCTCAATCTTTCCCAGCATCAGGGTCTTTTCAGATGAGTCAGGTCTTCCTATCAGGTGGCCAAAGTATTGGAGTTTCAGCTTCAACATCAGTCCTTCCAGTGAACACCCAGGACTGATCTCCTTTAGGATGGACTGGTTGGATCTCCTTGCAGTCCTAGGGACTCTCAAGAGTTTTCTCCAACACCACAGTTCAAAAGCATCAATTCTTTAGTGCTCAGCTTTCTTCATAGTCCAACTCTCACATCCATACATGACCACTGGAAAAACCATAGCCTTGACTAGATGGACCTTTGTTGGCAAAGTAATGTCTCTGCTTTTTAATATGCTATCTAGGTTGGTCATAATCTTCCTTCCAAGGAGTAAGCGTCTTTTAATTTCATGGCTGCAATCACCATCTACAGTGATTTTGGAGCCCCCCAAAATAAAGTCAGCCCCTTTTTCCACTGTTTCCCCATCTATTTGCCATGAAGTGATGGGACTGGATGCCATGATCTTAGTTTTCTGAATGTTGAGCTTTAAGCCAACTTTTTCACTCACTTTCATCAAGAGGCTCTTTAGTTCTTCACTTTCTGCCATAAGGATGGTGTCATCTGCATATCTGAGGTTATTGATATTTCTCCCGGCAATCTTGATTCCAGCTTACGCTTCTTCCAGCCCAGCATTTCTCATGATGTGCTCTGCATATAAGTTAAATAAGCAGGGTGACAACATACAGCCTTGACGTTCTCCTTTTCCTATCTGGAACCAGTCTGTTGTTCCATGTCCAGTTCTAACTGTTGCTTCCTGACCTGCATATAGGTTTTTCAAGAAGCAGGTCAGGTGGTCTGGTATTCCCATCTCTTTCAGAATTTTCCACAGTTTATTGTGATCCACACAGTCAAAAGGTTTGGCATAGTCAATAAAGCAGAAATAGATGTTTTTCTGAAAGTCTCTTGCTTTTTCGATGATCCAGCGGATGTTGGCAATTTGATCTCTGGTTCCTCTGCCTTTTCTAAAACCAGCTTGAACATCTGGAAGTTCACGGTTCACGTATTGCTGAAGCCTGGCTTGGAGAATTTTGAGCATTACTTTACTAGCCATTTTTCTTCTTTATTTCCCTTGATGCTGGAATTACAGTGAGATTGAAGTAAGTTTCCTTGGTGATGTGATGTCCAGGATGGCATACTTGGCCTCATGGGACAGGGCTGTTGGGGACAGGATCTTTGTTTTAGAGATGAGGTGCTGAACTTTCTGGGGCAAGGAGAGGGGCGGGAGGGAGACTCAAGATATTTTGAAAGGTTTGGAGGAAGGAGGAATAAGGACCAGAGGTTGTGACAGATTCTGCAAAAGTCAGGTAGTAATCATCATGGGTAAAACCTAACAGTTGACACACCTCTTTCACATTCTTTGTATCATTCTCCTCCATCCTCACACCTTGTGAAGTCAGATAAAATTTCAGGCCTGAAATATTTTAGATTCAGGTGTGTATGTACATGGGGCTTCCCTGGTGGCTCAGTGGTAAAGAACCTGCCTGCCAGTGCAGGAGACTTGGGGTCCATCCCTGAGTTGGAAAGATCCCCTGGAGGAGGAAATGGTAACCCACTCCAGTAGTCTTGCCTGGAAAATCCCCTGGACAGAGGAACCTGGAGGGCTACAGTCACTTGGGTCACAGAAGAGTTGGACACAACTTAGCGATTAAACAACAGTATATGTACATATGGTATTAAGCATTTGAGTGAAAGGTCTGTTTTATTTTTTTAACGTGTGGCAACTTGTTTGGTAGATCATTGCTTTAGATCCAGGTTGCCAGTGTATTTTTGGAGGACAAGGTGGAGAGGAAGACCTTTCCTAATGCTGAAGTTCTGGTGGAGATGATTGAGGTGGGGAAAACCCTGTGTGGACAGAAGAGAGAATCCTTGTATCCTTTTTGGGGGGTCATTTTGTTGATTGACAGTTTCTATGTCTTCTCCCCAACTCAGTGCCATGTGAACAACCCAGGAAGTGAAATACTGTCTTAGGGAAAGGAGTAGTTTAAAACCTTAACCGCTTTAATTCTCCTACAATTGTGTACTGTGATGAACCCTGTTCTATAGGTGAAGAAACAAAGGACATTCTCAGTTTTGAGCCTTTTTAGGATTATGACTTTCAGGAAAAGAAGGTGATTGGCAACAAAACAAGCAAATCAAAGGTCTGTTTTATTTTAAAATTGCCATTTGAATGCTTTAGGTTTTGGACATAAATATTTAACTCATTTGTCACTCCTGTCTACTTTTACACTCGTAATGAGCCTCAGCCTTCATCCTGAGAACCCTACCGTATTGAGGCAGTCTGCTGTGGAAGATTCCTTTTAATCAGGAAGGCATATGGGCCTGAGAATCTTGACTCTGTATCTTGGGCCCTGCCAGTTAACTAATTTTGAATACGTCACTTTACATAAATGAGTTTCCCCCTGTGTAAAATGTGTGTTGCACTTGGTTTTAAAATTCCATGATTCTGTGTTTGTTTCATCCAGCTGCCCCAAATTCTTTTTGGACTGAGCTGAAGGGAGTATAAATATGAACTCGGGGAGGAAAATGGACTAATAAATCTCGATGTTTTCAGCAGTAAGTTTAAACCGCCCGTCTGGTTAGTCCCAGGGCAGATGCCAAGGACCAGGTGCCCTAAGTTGTAGTCCATGTCGGTTTCTCCGTGTCAGTTTCCCTTCCTTGATAGAAAGTAGTAATGCCGTGGCAGAGTAGAAATGGCGAGGTTGGTTTGGAACGAGATTCTGCCAGCCTTGTGCTTGTTGGCAAATTACTGTATATTTCCTGAAGACCCAGTTTCCTCATCTATAAAATAAAGATAATAAATAGTAGCTATTTGTATGCCAAGACATGGAAGCAACCTAGATGTCCATTGACAAATGGGTAAAGAAGTTGTGGTACATATACCTAATGAAATGTTACTCAGCCATAAAAAAGAATGAATTTGAGTCAGTTCTAGTGAGGTGGATGAACCTAGAGCTTGTTATATAGAATGAAGTAAGTCAGAAAGTGAAAAACAAATACTGTATATTAACACATATATGGGGACTCTAGAAAGATGGTGCTGATGAACCTGTTTGCAGGGCAGGAATGGAGATGCAGACACGGAGAACAGACTTGTGGACACAGTGGGGGAAGGAGAGGGTGGGATAAATTGAGAGTAATGTTGACATATATATACTGCCATGTGTAAGATAGATAGTTAGTGAGAAGGTGTATAACAGAGAGCTCAGCCCAGTGCTCTGTGATAACCTAGAAGGGTGGGGTGGGTGGGGTGGGAGGGAAGTTTAAGAGGAAGGGGATATATGTGTACTTATGACTGACTCATAAAAACCCCATGGTTTCTATATGGTAGAAACCCAAAACAAAATTGTAAAGCAATTATCCTCCAATTAAAAATAAATAAAAAATAAATAGTAGCTATTTGTAGATGATTGTGATGGTTAAAATGCATGACCTATGTAAAAAACCCGGCTCCTGGTGTATGTTTGCTGCACCTTCCTTCCTTCTTTACAAAGTATGAAATATTTGAGATGTGTCTTCTATTTTTTGGGGGGAGTTGACATCTGTTCATATATATTCCATTTTAAGTCTCTAGGACTTCCTTTTTAGGAAGGGAAATTTCAGGCTCAGGTTCAGTCCTATCCCCCACACGGTGATTAAACTGGGATTAAAATCTCATTTTGAATTTGGAGTCAAAAGTGGTTTTTCTGCTTCCTCACTGTTCAAGAGTTCTTTGTCCTCTGCTTTAAAAATGCCTGAGTAGGCTCAGATAACCCTAGTCTCTGTTTACCGTGGCCCATCAGAGCTGACTTTCCAGGGAAATAAAACAGCTCACGTACAGTTTTTGCCTGCAGTCAGTTTAGCAGGTGGGATTCTGTGATGATAGAACTTGGCAAGATTTCTTTCAAATAAAACAAGCTGCAAACAGGGGCCCCTGGAAGAGTGATCATGTAGTGGTTTTATGAATGACCTGGGTCCTGCTACTTTGATAAATATGTTGGGTGCAGAACAGGGCATGGACAGCTGAAGTGTGAAAAAGTAGGATTGGGCTTCAGGGGATTTTAACAGGTGGCACATGCCCCCTCCTTTGCTTATCAGAATCCTCGCTGTTCTTTCAAGCCCGCATCCAGTGCACCTTGCCCATGAATCTTCTCCTGAGTCCCATCTGATGTGACTGCTGTCGTGTTTGAACCACAGAGGCATTTTGGATCTGGCGCTGTTCTAGCATTTATGTTCTGCTTAATGTTGTATGTATCCATTTGGGTTCTGGTAGGAGACAGGCTGAACTAGGTAACCACAGAGACTCCAAGAACCATTTACTAAGAGGTGGGCAGGTTTGGGGAAATCAGCAAGGACTGGATGGTCTCCCAGGGTCGACTCCTCTGGGCCTGGAGTGGTGAGAGGAGGGAAAGGCAGAGTCCTTGGGGATGAGACCCCCCCCCTCCAGGGGTGGAGGAACAGCTGTGGTCCCCGTGAGGACCCAGCCAGCCTGCGGTGGGCTTGAGGGAGAGGGGAGGGGGGATGAATACCCCACTCCCTCCATCCTCTCTTTCCTGCTGGTGCCTCAGTCAGAGGGCAGGTTGATGCTTCAGTGCGGGGTGGGGGGCACAGAGTGCAGTGGAGAGTGGATCCAGAGGGCATTAAAGTCTTGTGCAGGACACTGCCATCACTGATGCGTCCTTCACCATGTTACTCATGTCTCCACTTGAGGAATACAGATTAAAAACCCTTCTGTTGGCCCTTAATGTGCGTCCTCATCCCCTCTCTTTCTTCGCAGTTGCATGTTTTGAAAGAACAGTTGGATCATGCCTCTTCCATTTTTCTCATTTCTGTTCACTTCCAGCAGTCAAAATCAGGCTTCTGCCACCAATGCTAATAGCCACACCCAGTGGCAGGCTTTGCGCTTGTAAAACTGATGGGTTACGTGCTTACAACTCTGCCCAGCTTCCAGGCTGCCCTTCGCAATGCTGTTCTGTTTTCTCTTTTCTTTACTTAGGTTGCACCGGCTTTTAGTTGCAGCACACGAGATCACATGATCTCCGATTGTCGTTGCTGCACACGTGGAGTCTCGTTGCAACATGTGGGATCTAGTTCCTTGACCAGGGATCGAACCCAGGCCCCCTGCATTGGAAGGTCAGAGTCTTAGCCACTGGACCACCAGGGAAGTCCCTGAAGTGCTTTTTTAAGTGTGACCACTAAGACCTTTAAGGCCACTTGTGTCAAAAATCATGAGGGATAGTCATTTAAAAATGTATTTTCGCAGGCCCTCCCCAGACCTACAGGATGAGGGCCAGGGAACCTACGTTTTTAACCAGGCTCCTTCTTAGCCCCTCCTCTACCATCAGAGGTAGATAGTTACCTGGCCACATTTTTTGAGGTTCTCCGTATTATTAAAAGGTAATAAAAAAAATGTGATGCATTTTTTAATTGTTTGCATTTTTTCAATGTTTGCATTTAACCAATTAACTTGTAGTCTCCAAAATGTAATGCAGTGTAATTGTGCTGTTGACAGTATAGTCACAGTTTTTGGGGAAGATAAAATCCATAGTGCACACTGGGCAGTGTGACCCTGAGTTTTCAGCGAATAGTGTACATGTCTCCTTGTAGTCCTGTCGCTGTATCTGTAGTGACTATACGTGTGACCTCATTGGAGAACCTTCCAGACTGTGAGGCCTGCTCTGTGAGAGGCCCTGTCCCCCCTACCGTCCCCCCCACATTCTGTGCCCGCTCACCTCTGGGAACCCCAGGCCTGAAGGAGAGGCCTAGAGCCTCTGTGAGCCAGTGGAGGCCCGTTCCCCTTCTGTTATTCAGACTCCACCCTCACTTTGGTCTCCTCTCACACACCCCTAGCTATCTCCCAGCAGGAGCTGGAAGTTGCCAGAACTGCCAGAGGTTGTCAGGCTGGAGGTTAGATCCTGATCTGCCACCCACGGTACTTGCATGAACCAGTTACTTAAGGTTTCCACAGTACATCTTCTTATCTTTTAACTCCATGCCTTTGATCAGACTTCTGCCTGAAATGCCCTCTGCACTCCTTTGGGCCAGCAAACCTGTACTTGGCAGTACTCAGCTAAGGCCTGTGACTTCCTGACAAAGAATTTTAAAGACTGGAAAATCCCATTGACAGAGGAGCCTGGCAGGCTACAGTCCATGGGGTCTCAAGAGTTGGACACGACTTAGCGACTAAACCACTACCACCATCCCATCCTTTCCAGTCCCTTGTTGCTCCCTCTGGGCCGCCTGTGTGTCTGATGCAGGCGGACGCAGTAGGTGAGTGCCTGCTGCTGCCTGAGGCTGTGGGCATCCTGGGTGGAGCCTCATCTGAGGAGATGCTTCTCGAATCTCGGGGGTGTTTCTGCCTTGAGGCTGGCGCTGCAGAGGAAGCTCAGAGAGGAGACAAACGGACAGACGGTTGTCCTGTCTTTATCTAGAAGGAACAGAGAGCTAGGCTTTGAGTGCCCTGCCCTCTCTCTTGTGGGTGGGGGCCCTGCAGGAGGGCTTCTTTCAGATACCACTACCCCCCCCCAGCCAGGTCCCCCAGCCAGCCAGTCCAGGAAAGCCCAGCTAGTGACAGGTGTCACCAGGGGCTCCTCCCTGGGCGGCCCGTGTCCTTGGGGAGAGATGAAGCCAGGGGCCAGCCCAGCTGCCAATCAGATGGACCTCACTCTTCCACAAAAGTCCCATCCTCCTACCAGCTCAGCATCGGACAAAG
This sequence comes from Okapia johnstoni, assembly GCA_024291935.2. Lineage (NCBI taxonomy): Eukaryota > Metazoa > Chordata > Mammalia > Artiodactyla > Giraffidae > Okapia > Okapia johnstoni. The sequence goes on along the minus strand of CM044306.1, from coordinate 52,679,645 downwards.
ATGTCACATGCTTTCTGTTCTAATCCGTAATCCCGTAGAAGCTTTTTCAGTTTTTCGAGGTTTTCTATAACTGGTTATCTATAGAAGGTCAGAGTTGTAAGTAGTATATACATTTAGATATATTTAAGTTACTCAGTGACATGTTACATTAAAATAAATAGCTCCCTGCTTATACAAACAAACAGAAAATTCTGAATCCTTTCATTTTCTCTTTGAAGGTAGGTTATAGGTAAAACTACAACGTATGAAAGACATTTAAGTGTTAACTTACCTTGTTAAAACTGTGGAGAGAGGCACTGCCTTTTGCAAAACACTAGTTTCAAAACCACTGGTCCTTTGGGTGCGCAATAAATAGTGGTTGAATTGAGTGTATCTGATTTAACAATATGGAATTTCAAAGATCAACGTGAAGACTTGCAGTGAAGTACTAGAAATTAATTATATAGAAGGAGACTTGCCTGAGACTAGCATTAAATTTTATAAACCATGGGAGTTTCTGTTTATTGTAAGGCGTTGTGACCTGACAAGGTCATGGGTCAGACGAAGTAGTTAATATCAACATGAACTCCAAACTTACGTCCTGGCCAGGCAAGGAACATAAATGGATGTAAATGGAGGCATACACAGCCTGACTGTCCGGAACACCTGTGCCCAGCCTGAAAGGAAAGCCCACATTCACATTCACTGATGGTTACCAGAGCTGGTTTTTCAGGGGAAGCCAGACTTCCGGGGTTTTTTGTGTGAAAATTTGTGATTTTTAAAATTTTGTGCAACATTTTCCTAAGTTTTTCTTTTTTTTTTTTTGAGCCCAAACAACTTAGCTAAGGCCAGATTTAGCTTACTGGCCATTAGGAAAAAGGTAGCCGTTTCTGTTACAGTCTATAGTGGTCATTCCAATCTGAAGGACACTATCTTCTTTGGAGACATCAAGGACACTTGACAGACCCCATGATAACCATACCGGGCAGTCAGGGCTGCAGAAAGCTCAGGGACCATGTCATGTGATCCTTGAAGATATAAGTCGCGTGTTTCATCACTTAGTAATTTTGTCCTTTAAACTGGCCAGCAGGATTTCAGATTAAGTTTTGTCTGACTAGTTCTTGTCATTTGGAAAGGGTCACATCTCAGAAATAATCTTAAACATTAATCTCATAAAAGTGGAAAGATTGGAATTTCCCACTACTACCATTTTATTCTTTTTGCAGATGGAGTATTTCAATTATTAATGGACCTAAGTGGTCAAGGTTGTTTTATGGGGTGTGAAATTATGAAAAATATGTCTAGCTGGTAGAGAATAAAGTCATACTTGGAACGATTTTGATTGCCAGATAAACCCCTACCAATTTTTAAGGTTTTTTTTTTTTTTTGAGTGTACATTAAATTTTGGCCAGCATCTTTTATCTTGTGATAACTGTTTGGGCTTTGAAGTTTAAAGTTAATCTACAGTGAGTTTCACTGTGAGGTTTAAGTTTAATCTATAGTGAGTTTCACTGTGAGTGTTAGTGTGCCTTTTCTAATACTGGGATGGACACAACTGTTCTTATTAGCTGCTTACCAAGAATAGATGTGACGGAGACTTTTGCTGTGTAGAGCTGAGAGGGTAGAGATGGAGGGCAGGGTAGGGTGCCCTTGGCTGGTACTTGGTACCTTCGGGGATGGTTTCGTGTGCTCAGTCTAAGATTATTATCCTACTATAGGATCCCTGTACCTTTCCTGTAGGATGAGACGAGTCATATCTTCTCCTTTTGTTCTTGGAAAATATTTTAAAGGCCACACAGTAAAGGAAAATCTTGGTATATTTGGCATCACAGCTTTGAGCTTCAGCCTTCCATTAGATTTGAGTGGAAATTCTGATAAACTAGTCAGAATTGAAGCGTAGAGGTTTTGGGGTCTTGTCAAACTGTATGTTTTTTCTTCTTTCCCATATGGATTGGAAGGATTCATTTCTAAAGAGTTAGGTTTATTTTTTTAAATTTTAGGAAATATAAATTAATGGAGAAATAAATATGTTGTTCCGAGAAGGATTTTGGCACAGGCTCAGTTTCAGCACATGGGACTATGAAATAATTTATAAAGTAACTCTGTTAGGAATGTGGCATTTGGTAGGAAACACGTGTCAATTTAGAAAAAAAGTCCTGCATGGAATATTAAAGATAGAAGGATGTTGGGATCATTTCAGCGAGGACAAAATAGATTGAAATAGTGCCAGAAGGCTGGTCTTGGATTGTTTCCCCTTTTTTTGTATTGATTTTACTGAAAGCAGGAACCTCTGGAAAATAGTGAAAATATTAAATTGCTTTTGCCCATTCTGCCCCTAACTCCAGATTTGGTAAATGTACCAAATATCGGAGTTTTAGCTCTTGTAAAATGAAAGAGCGCTGTCAGTACAGGCCAGTGCCCTGGCCAGGCTGGTAACGCGGGTTTGCAAGGAGACTAGTCATCTTTCTGTTGGACAGTGAGCAGCGAGCAGCGAGGGAAAACCTAATGTGCGTTAGTAGAAGTTATATACTGGGGGAGATGGTCGGGGTCAAAATCAAGAGCCTTCTCTGAAACTGGGGCCTGAGTCAGCTGTGTTGGAGCAGTGCGTAAGACAGACCTTTGCCAAGTTGGCATCATTCTGAGAAACTGAAAAGGTGTTAGTCTATAGTGAGTGGTGTTACTTTTAGAAGGTTTTTATACAAGGAAGCTGCTGAGCTGTCGGTATCATTTTAGATATTAGGGATTACCACTTTGGCAGTAAAGATGGAAAAGAATGAAGGTAGCACTGTCGATCCTGCCACAGTGGTGTAGGCCAGGGGTTTTCTCAGGCCCTGGGGAGATGCAGAGATAGCGTGAGCCAATCTGGCTCCTGAGCTTCTAGCCTAGATGGAGGGGAAAGACGGACACACCTGTACGGCATGTGAGGTGTTTCAGAGGAGAGATGCCGGGCTTCGTTTGGACAAGGCTGCTGCACGGAGACCCAATGGTACGGTTTAAAAGAGGGCTTTAAAGAGAATAGACTATACTTTTCTCACATCGGTTTTGATGTAAATGGTCCAGATTGGTGGATAGATCTGCTCCACCTGGTCCTACAGAGAACAGTGTTCCTTCCAGCACATTGTTCTGCTACCTCATCAGCCTGATTGGGGTTGAGGCTGGTTACCTAAGGGCAGAGGTCCTTACACACGAGGTTTCATGAGAGTCCGCTGCTGTTGCTGTTTTGTTGCTCAGTCTTGTCCGACTCTTTTGCGACCCCATGGACTGCAGTGCGCCAGGCTCCTCTGTGTGTGGGATTTCCCATGCAGGAATAGTGGAGTGGGTTGCCATCTCCTTCTCCAGAGAATCCCCTGCAGCGCTGTTTAAAACACAGATTGTCTAAGCTACAACCAGAGTTTTTAATTCAGTTAAGTCTGAGTTTGCAAGTGTGAATGGTTCCCAGGTCATGTTACTGTGGGTCTGGCAACCAGACCTTGAGAACTTGGAGGAAAAAGAGGAAGAAGACAAGGAGGGGGAAAAGAACCTCTCTGGGTCCCAGTTGCGGGCCAAAAGTGGCACATACGTGTTACTTGGACTGTATTTCCTTTTGCCAGCGGTCTGTCACGTGGCCATAGGTCCCAGGAGGGGGCTGGGTGGGGGTCGGGTAGGGAAAGAGAGCAGGGCTGGCTGTACCACCCTGGAACCTTCTGGAGAAAAACATCTGTAACTCAGGATTGGACTGGTCGGGGTGAGGTAACATTTGAGCCAGAATCTTGAAGGATAAGTTTTCCTGGCATCCCAGAGCAGAAGTACAACTGGTAGTTAAGCAAACAATGTTTGCAGAGGCACGCAGGACAGGCTTACCCCTTTAGTGATTATGGACGGATGGCCAAGCTCCGCTTGAGGCCTTGAGCTACAGCAGTGAGAGAGGAGACAGGCAGGGTCTGGTGATGCCGCTGGTTAAAAAGCAAACAGGTTTCATGGGTTGAGAGTCCAGTGGTTAAGGCTGTGGACTCAGGAGTCAGCTTAGGTTCAAGCTCTGGTTCGGTGTGGTCTGAGCCTTGCTTTATCTACGTTGCAGAGCCTCGTGGGTAGTAAGCGCTCTGTAAACGTCAGCGGTTGTGGTCGTCGCACCTTTGGTGTGAACTGCTAGTGTGAAACGAAATCTTCCCCCGGAAGTCTCTAGTGAATGGTCGTCTGGCTTCTGCATGAAGGGTTCTGTGATGGGGAGCTTGCTGTCTACGCTGGGGTAGCCAGGTCCATTTCTTCATAGCTGTCGTGGTTAGAGAGTTTGTCATCTTGGTGCTTACAGACTTTCTGGACTAATCCAGAAGTAGTCTGAATAAGCCCAGTTCTTCATGGTCACCTTTTGGATTGTGGGAGACACTCCATTCTGTCTTCACACGGTTGGCTGATGAACAGGTGCACGTTAGTAAATCAGGTATCGATACCCCTAAACCTTCTACTTTGGAGTTTATGGGCTCCTGAGTGAACATTTCTAGCTCTCCTGCACCTGGAAGTCCAATTTCCAAGGGTGACGTCTTTAGAGCATTGCAATGTTGGCATCCTTGTTTGAAGACTTGTTGCTTTTTGCCTCTAATAATTTGTAGTCGTGTCTGACTCTTTGCGATCCCACAGACTGTAGCCTACCAGGCTCCTCTGTCCATGGGATACTCCAGTTAGGAATACTGGAGTGGATTGACATTCCCTTTTCCAGGTAATCTTCCTGACCCAGGGATCGAACCCCAGTCTCCTGTGTTGCAGGCAGATTCTTTATCATTTGAGCTATAGGGAAGACCTCTATTATTTGTTAGTATGTACTAAAAATAAAGCTACTGACTTGGTAATAAGCATGTTCTTTGAGAAAAGTAATAGTTGAGACACTGTAGAAACCATTAGACATGCCCCAAATACCACCTCTTTAGATTCAGTGGAGTCATTGTACTCATGGCTGATTGTTTTCAGGCGTGAGAAAAAGAACGTAACTGAAGAGTGTGGATGAAATACTAGAAATGTACTATCTAAGGTTGCCTCTAAGTAAGGGTCCATCAAACCACAATCTATGTCTGATGATTGAGTGTTAAAATCAACAGAGAGTCAAAGCTGAATGTATCCAGACAGATCTCAGAGATTCTTTGTCTTCAGCTCCTGTAATCACAACATGCCCTGTAATCATTTCTGCAAACATGTCTGTGGACTCAAAACAATAGGAAGTCTCTTAGAGCGTTCTTGTGAAGACCATTAGTCTCAGGTTTGATCAGTGAGAATGAAACATGTTTTGGGAGCCCCAGTTCTCTTTTAACACTTTCCTTTTGTCCATATTTCTTATATATTATTATTATGCATGTGTGATTCATTATGGATATTATGGTGTGTGAGTTTAGAGTTCTTTCTCCTTGTGAAATTGAGATGACAGAGCTAATTATTTGGCTTTTCATTCATTAGTGTAGAGTTCCCAAATAGAGCTTTTTCATTAAAAAGGCCATTTTTTTCATGACTTAAAAGGAACTAAATAAGTAAAAACTGAGTATGGTTCTTAAAGGTTTTTTTTTTTACTTTATGATAGTACACTAAACAATTTTACAAGTAATAGAATTATAAAATAATATAATCTTTTCCTGACTTTTAAAAAATTTACAAAATTTTCCTCAGTGGATGTAATGTTCTTCTTAAAGTTGTCGTATAAATGAACCTTTCTCAACACTCACATTAACTCATTTGCTTTCCTGTTAATAGTTTTTATACTCAGCAATTATAATAGCATTTACTGTCATAATAACAAGCAGCTGTTTATATATTAACTGACAGAATATTAATATAAAAGTAACATAAGATGATTTCAAGTGAAATGTAGAATGCTTATCTATATGTCTGTATATTTGAAAGTTAATTTTCATTTATAAACAATAAATATGAATGACATGCATTGTTTATATTATTGGTGTTATTTTGCTGACCAGAAACGACAATAGATTAAAGACCTAAATGTAAGACTGGAAACCATAAAACTCCTAGAAATAAGCATAGGTAGAACACTCTTTGACATAAATTGTCAGTCTTTTTTTGGATCTGCCTCTGAAGGCAAAGAAAAAAATGAAAAAATCAACAAATGAGACCTAATTAAACTTAAAAGCTTTTGCACAGCAAAGGAAACTACTGACAAAATGAAAAGATAACCTACTGAGTGGGAGAAAATACTTGCAAATGACATGACTGACCAGGGATGAATATCCAGAATACGTAGATAGCTCATGCAACTCAATATTAAAAAACCCCAAACAACCCAATTAGAAAATGAGCTGACGACCCGAATAGACGTTTTCCCAAAGATAACATACAGGTGGCCAACAGGCACATGAAAAGATGCTCAGCATTGCTAATCATCAGAGAAATGCAAGTCAAAACCACAGTGTTATCACTTCACACCTGTCAGGGTGGCCACCATCAAAAAGACCACGAATGTTGGTGAGGCTGTGGAGAAAAGGGAACCTTCCTGCACTGTTGATGGGAATGTAAATTGTTGTACCTCCTGTGGGAAACAATATGTTGGTTCCTCAAAACACTAAAAATAGAGCTACCATATGATCCAGCAATTTTACTCCTGGGTGGATGTCTGAAGAAAATAAAAACACTAATTTGAAAAGACACATGGACCCCAGCATTCGTAGCAGCATTATTTACAATAACAAAGTTATGGAAGCATCCTAAGTGTCCATCAACAAATGAATGGATAAAGAAGAGGGTATATGTGTGTGTGTGTGTAGTGTACACATATATACATATATACACAGGTACACATATGCTTGCATATATATAATGGAATATTAATCATAAAGAACAATGAAATTCTGCCATTTGCCACAACATGTCAAACAGACAAAGACAGATTCTGTATGTTTTCACTTATATGTGGAATCTGAAAAATAAAAGCAATGAATATAACAAAACAGAAATAAATTTACAGAGAACAAACTAGTGGGCACCAGTGTGGAGAGAGAAGCTGGGAGGGGCAAGATAGGGGTAGAGGATGAAGAGATACAAACTACTAGGTATAAAATGAGTAATCTACAAGGGTATATTATACAGCATAGGGAATATAGTAACTATATTATAATAAGTTTAAATTGAGTATAATCTATAAAAATATTGAATCACTGTATTGTACACCTGAACATAATATAATATTGTACGTCAACTGTACTTCAATTTAAAAAAAAGAAATGATAGATTAGTGTATCTCAAATGATAAAGTTGAGATAAGTGACAAATTCTAGGATGCTGGAAGTGACCAGAAAAGGCATTAGGCCTTTTTGTCCTTTCACAGGCCATGATTCAGAGCAAAGCAAAATAGTGGATTGAGCTGAGTGTCAGAGTGAAACCAAACTTTAGTTCATCTATAACGAAGATTGAAAAGTGGGTGAAATTAGTTTTCTTTTGTTTGTTTTTTGCTCATTGGGAACTGATTCTTCTCTATTTATAACAAGTGGATGTGTTTGATATTTGTGCATCTCCAGTTTCATGTGTTTCAACTAATGTATCATGTACCTGAATAGGGAACTGAATATAGTTTCTATGTTTTCAGTCTGATTTTAAAAGTAATATATGTTCATTTATAAAAAGGTATAAGATGAAAATTTAAAAGTCACTCGTTGTTCTTCAACTTTCGCAACCATTTTTTTTAGTGTGTGTATTTAAAAAAAAGTGGTTGCATACCAAATATAAGATTTTTGTAATCTTTTGTTTTTGCTTAACACTTTGATAGTCACTTCCAATTTTATTAAATTGATTTTCAAAACCAATATAAAGTTCTGCCGGGAGCCATCCCACAAGATCCCACCCGTGACAGAGTCATGAGGAAGAGGACTGATTTGAGCACGGCTTCTCAGCCCTCAGGGATTCTCGGAAGGCTGCCTCAGCGCTCACCTTAAAGATAATATCTGTCTTTCTGATGTTTGCTATAATAAACCTCTTCTTGTTTTCTGTGGCTTAGGCAAAAGGCTTTTCCTGATTCTCTTCTAAAATAGATCATTTCGAAACCTTAATCGACAAGGCCCCGGAATGATAGCACCCTAATAAAATAATCTAGGATATAGAGTATGCTAATCTAAATTCCTCTTGCTAGCATATTGGTTTGCTTAATAAATATACCTGTGCCTTTGGAGCTAATGTGCATGGCTGCTCCTTAACAACAAAACAGCATTGAGAGCTTCCACACAAAAAGCCCCGATGGGCACAGAGCCCTTTGTAGGGAAGAAAGGCTTATTAGGAAATATAAGAGGTATTGCTTTATAAAACTGTTACTTAGTCTATATTTACTCACTATGTTTTTGCTCTTAACGTATTTAGCCTATATAATGAAAGCATAATAGTTAGAGATTTATATAAATAAAAGTTTAGCTTTAATACAAATAATAAGATGATTGTTAATTCAGCTGGTGATTTTGCTAAGCACTGACCTTGGCGCTTTCAGCTGCTGTGCCATGACTTTATGGGACCACATTCTTCTCTTTTAGGCTCAAGGCATAAGATAGAGTACAGAAAACAGGCTTTACCTTGAAACTCTGAGTTTGTGAATCCTTTCTTTGTCATAATCTGCTGTGCCTGTTTTCTTTAAAAAATGTAACCCTGATAATTTCTGTGCCTGATGCAAAAGTGTCCTGCATCTACCCTTATCAATAAAACAGTCACCAGATGTTAGCAGGCCTCAAGGCGAGAAGATGATGTAAACAACTTCAAACTTTTTGTAACTGAAAAACACAGTGTCCTGGTTCCAATAAGGGTTAAAAACTGCTGACCCATTGATTTGATTTGGCGTGACTCTACACTTTACATTTGTCTCTATGTACAACTAAAAATATAAAAGCTGCCCTGAAAACAATAAAGTCAAAAGACTTTTGGAAACACCACGACTTGCTGTGTCTTCTCATTCGTATCGCCGACGCCGTCCATCCTGAGGGAACCCTGTCCAGCTGGAGCAGGTCTCCGGCAAAGTTCCATAATTTGGCTATACCATATGTAATTATTTTTCTGTTATGTACAATTTTTTGCTACCATGATTTTGAAACAAACTTCTTTATATATACATTTGGTGTATATTTGCTGTTAATTTCCTTATGAAAAGAAGCTTCTTCAGTCTGAAGCAGTATGCAGAATCACTGGTTTTGAAACAATTGTTAGAACTTTTGCTTTTGCTCGTATTATAGTTTCACGGTTCACATACTGTTGAGGCCTGGCTTGGAGAATTTTGAGCATTACTTTGCTAGTGCGTGAGATGAGTGCAATTGTTTGATAGTTTGAACATTCTTTGGGATTGCCTTTCTTTGGGATTGGAATGAAAACTGACCTTTTCCAGTCCTGTGGCCACTGCTGAGCTTTCCATATTTGCTGGCATATTGAGTGCAACACTTTCACAGCATCATCTTTTAGGATTTGAAAGAGCTCAACTGGAATTCCATCACCTCCACTAGCTTTGTTTGTAGTGAAGGTTCCTAAGGCCCACTTGATTTCACATTCCAGGATGTCTGGCTCTAGGTGAGTGATCACACCATCGTGGTTATCTGGTAGTTCTGTGTATTCTTGCCACCTCTTCTTGATATCTTCTGCTTCTGTTAGGTCCATACCATTTCTGTCCTTTATTGTGTCCATCTTTGCATGAAATGTTCCCTTGGTATCTCTAATTTTCTTGAGATCTCTAGTCTTCCCCATTCTATTGTTTTCCTCTATTTCTTTGCATTGATCCCTGAGGAAGGCTTTCTTATTTCTCCTTGCTATTCTTTGGAGCTCTGCATTCAAGTGGGTGTATCTTTCCTTTTCTTCTTTGCCTTTCGCTTCGCTTCTTTTTCATAGCTATTTGTAAGGCTTCCTCAGACAACCATTTTACCTTTTTGCATTTCTTTTTCTTGGAAATGGTCTTGGTCATTGCCTCCTGTGATCAATGTCACTAACCTCTATCTATAGTTCTTCAGGTACTCTGTCTATCAGATCTAATCCCTTGAATCTATTTGTCACTTCCACTGTATAATTGTAAGGGATTTGATTTAGGTCATACCTGAATGGTCTAGTGGTTTTCCCTACTTTCTTCAATATAAGTCTGAATTTGGCAATAAGAAGTTCATGATCTGAGCCACAGTCAGCTCCTGGTCTTGTTTTTGCTGACTGTATAGAGCTTCTCCATCTTTGGCTTCAAAGAATGTAATCAGTATGATTTCAGTATTGGCCATCTGGTGATGTCTGTGTGTAAAGTCTTCTCTTGTGTTGTTGGAAGAGGGTGTTTGCTATGACCAGTACGTTCTCTTGGCAAAACTCTTGTTAGCCTTTGCCTTGTTTCATTTTGTACTCCAAGGCCAAATTTGCCTGTTACTCCAGGTATCTCCTGACTTCCTACTTTTGAATTCCAGTCTCCTGTGATGAAAAGGACATCTTTTTGGGGTGTTCATTCTAGAAGGTCTTGTAGGTCTTCATAGAACTGTTCAACTTCAGCTTCTTTGGCATTGCTGGTTCAGGCATAGACTTGGATTATTGTGATATTTAATGGTTTGCCTTGGAAACAAACAGAGATCATTCTGTCATTTTTGAGATTGCACCCAAATACTGCATGGTGTGAACTTCCGCATGTTCAAGCTGGATTTAGAAAAGGCAGGGGAACCAGAGATCAAATTGCCAACATCCGTTGGATCAACGAAAAAGCAAGAGAGTTCCAGAAAAACATCTACTTCTGCTTTATTGACTACGCCAAAGACATATATGGATGTGACAGCTGGGATATAAAGAAAGCTGAGCACCAAAGAATTCATGCTTTTGAGTTGTGGTGTTGGAGAGGACTCTTGAGAGTCCCTTGGACTGCAAGGAGATCTAACCGGTCCATCCTAAAGGAAATCAATCCTCAATATTCATTGGAAGGACTGTGCTTAAGCTGAAACTCCAATAATTTGGCCACCTGATGCGAAGAGCTGACTCATTGGAAAAGACCCTGATGCAGGGAAAGACTGAAAGCAGGAGGAGAAGGGGATGACAGAGGATGAGATGGCTGGATGGCATCACTGACTCGATGGACATGAGTTTGAGTAAACTCTGGGAGTTGGTGATGGACAGGGAGGCCAGGGGTGCTGCAGTCCATGGGGTCACAAAGACTCGGGCATGACTGAGCAACTCAACTGAACTGAAGCCTTTGACTGTGTGGATCACAACAAACTGTGGAAAATTCTTCAAGAGATGGAAATACTAGACCACCTGACTGCCTCCTGAGAAATCTGTATGCAGGTCAAGAAGAAACAGTTAGAACCGGACATGGAATAATGGACTGGTTCCACATTGGGAAAGGAGTACGTCAAGGCTGTATATTGTCACCCTGCTTATTTAACTAATATGCATAGTACATGATGCAAAATGCCGGACTAGATGAAGCACAAACTGGAATCAAGATTGCTGGGAGAAATATCAATAACCTCAGATACGCAGATGACACTCTTATGGCAGAAAGTGGAGAGAAACTAAAGAGCCTCTTGATGAAAGTGAAAGAGGAGAGTGAAAAAGTTGGCTTAAAACTCAACATTCAGAAAACTAAGGTCATGGCATCCAGTCCCATCACTTCCAGTCCCATAGCAAATAGATGGAGAAACAATGGAAACAGTGAGAGACTTTTATTTTGGGCGGCTCTGAATCACTGCAGCTGGTGACTGCAGCCATGAAATTAAAAGGCGCTTGTTCCTTGGAAGAAAAGCTGTGACAAACCTAAAAAGCATATTAAAAAACAGAGACATTACTTTGACAACAAAGGTGCGTCTAGTCAAAGGTATGACTACTATTTCCAGTAGTCATGTATGAATGTGAAAGTTGGACTATAAAGAAAGCTGAGTGCTGAAGAATTGATGCTTTTGAACTGTGGTGTTGGAGGAGACTGTTGAGAGTCCCTTGGACTGCAAGGAGATCCAGCCAGTCAATCCTAAAGGAAATCAATCCTGAATATTCATTGGAAGGACTGATGCTGAAGCTGAAGCTCCAATACTTTGGCCACCTGATAACGAAGAACTAACTCATTGGAAAAGACCTTGACACTGGGAAAGATTGAAGGAGGGAGGAGAAGGGGACGACAGAGGATGAGATGGTTGGATGGCATCACTGACTTGATGGACATGAGTTTGAGCAGGTTCTGGGAGTTGGTGATGGACAGGGAAGCCTGGCCTACTGCAGTCCATGGGGTCACAAAGAGTCTGATACGACTGAATGACTGAACTGATCTGTATTACAGTTCATTTTCTCCTTTAATATTTTATTTTTTATTGCAGTATAATTGCTTTACAATGTTGTGTTAGTTTCTGCTGTGATTCACACAGTGAATCAGCTGTATGTCTACATATATTCCCTCCCTCTCTAGCCTCCAGCCCACTCCTGTAGGTCATCACCAAGCATGGAGCTGAGCTCAGTGTGCTATACAGTGGTTTCCCACTCAGTTCAGTTCAGTTCAGTCGCTCAGTTGTGTCCGACTCTTTGCGACCCCATGAATCAAAGCACGCCAGGCCTCCCTGTCCATCACCAACTCCTGGAGTCTACCCAAACCCATGTCCATCAAGTCGGTGATGCCATCCAGCCATCTCATCCTCTGTTGTCCCCTTCTTCTCCTGCCCCCAATCCTTCCCAGCATTAGGGTCTTTTCCAATGAGTCAACTCTTCGCATGAGGTGGCCAAAGTATTGGACTTTCAGCTTCAACATCAGTCCTTCCAATGAACACCCAGGACTGATCTCCTTGAGGATGGACTGGTTGGATCTCCTTGCAGTCCAAGGGACTCTCAAGAGTCTTCTCCAACACCACAGTTCAAAAGCATCAATTCTTCGGCACTCAGCTTTCTTCACCGTCCAACTCTCACATCCATACATGACTACTGGAAAAACCATAGCCTTGACTAGATGGACCTTTGTTGGCAGAGTAATGTCTCTGCTTTTCAATATGCTATCTAGATTGGTCATAACCTTCCTTCCAAGAAGTAAGCGTCTTTTAATTTCATGGGTGCAATCACCATCAGCAGTGATTTTGGAGCCCCAAAAAATAAAGTCTGACACTGTTTGCACTGTTTCCCCATCTATTTCCCATGAAATGATGGGACCAGATGCCATGATCTTAGTTTTCTGAATGTTGAGCTTTAAGCCAACTTTTTCACTCTCCTCTTTCACTTTCATCAAGAGGATCTTTAGTTCTTCTTTACTTTCTGCCATAAGGGTGGTGTCATCTGCATATCTGAGGTTATTGATATTTCTCCCGGCAATCTTGATTCCAGCTTTTGTTTCTTCCAGCCCAGTGTTTCTCATGATGTACTCTGCATATAAGTTAAATAAGCAGGGTGTTTTATGCATGGTTCAGTTCAGTTCAGTTTAGTCGCTCAGTCGTGTCTGACTCTTTGCGACCCCATGAATTGCAGCACGCCAGGCTTCCCTGCCCCACTGCCTTTACCAAATACTGAGAGGGTTGAGGAAGGGACCTCGGAGGCGTGGCCTCTTTTTGCACCTTGCCTCTGGCAGAGTGAGGGGTCTTCTGCCCTCTTTCTGTAGGTGTTAGTTTACTAGGTTATTTTCCCCACTAAACAGGTCTTCCCGTCTCTTCATCCCTGGTGCCTCCCTCTGCAGACATTTGTCAGATGTATGCATCACATACAAGTTTATGATTATTATATTTCTAATTTTCAGAAACATGATAATGAATTTTAAGCCTCCAAACCACCTGGAAGTCTACCAGCAGAATTTCATTGTTGTGTTCCCATTCCAGTTGGGTTTCATGTTGATAGAGTTAGTCACCATGAAGGGGAGCCATACTTGGGCGGGTCCCTGGCACTGTCAGGGATGTGGGAGGCTGGTGTCCCTGGCCCACCTTGTGCTCAGAGGTCCTGAGACCCCACCAACGAGGGTCACAGTTAATGGAGCAGACGCTCCATTCTTCCTTCCCTCCTTTGGGAAGCCCTGCTTTATGTTCCTGAGAATAAGAGGGAAAACTCCACTCTTCCTTGATTTCTCTACTTACAGGTGAAGAAGCGGTCATACAACTTTAGGGGATGTATCGTGAAGGGAGCCACATCAGGCATTTAGTGCAGATCATAACAGGCTCCCCAGGTGGCACAGGGGTAAGGAACCCACCTGCCGGTGCAGGAGATGCAAGAGACTGGGTTTGATCCCTGGGTGGGGAAGATCCCCTGGAGGATGAAATAGCAACCCACTCCAGTATTCTTGCCTGGAAAATCCCATGGACAGAGAAGCCTGGTGGGCTACAGTCCATGGGGTCGCAGAGAGTCAGGCAGGACTGAGCAACTGAGCCACACATACGCAGATCACATGTCACAGTCCTGCTCACTTAGGATGGACCCCCAGGCCCCCCCATGGTGTGGCCTTGCTGACCTCTCTGACCTCATTTCTGACCATTTTTGCTCCTCTGCTTTGTCTACATCAGCCCCTCACAGCTGCCTGCATGCTGTGCTCGTGTTCCCCCCCGGGCCTTGGCCCCGATGCTCCTGCTTCCAGATGTCTGTGTGGCTCAGCCCCTCTCTCACTAGCTTTCTGCTCAAGGCCTGCTAAAGGCGGCTTTCTCTGGTCTCCCCATCCCCACATAGAACCTCCTGTCATTTTGCCTTTAAAAAAAACCTCTAGCGATGCAGATACTTTTTTATACGTTGGAAGTCTGTTGAGATTGTAGGTTGCAGTAGGAGATTTTTCTCTTGGCTGTGCCAGGTCTTAGTTGCTATATGCAAACCTTCTTTCTGCATGTGGGATTTAGTCCCCTGAGTGGTGGGATGGAACCTGGGTCCCCTGCTTTGGGAGCAGGGAGTCTTAGCTGCTGGACCACCAGGGAAGTCCCTGTCTTATCTTCCTAAAATAGCGACCTTCCATTCTTTTATACACTTTGACATTATATATTTATTTGTTTATTGTCTGTTTCTCTCACTAAATGTAGTCTCCACGAGAGTTAGGGACTTTGTTTTTTTCTGCTGACTGGTGCCTGGAACGGCGCTTGGCATGTAGCAAGTGCTCAGTGCAGACTTGTCTGTTGTGTTAGAGAACTGTTGATATGATGACTATATATGTGTTCTTTAGATTTTATTTCTTAAACCTAACTGAACATAATTTGTAGCAGCAGTGATAGGACAAGCAAGCTATTTTAGCATGAACTTCTATTTCCTTTCTGCAATTTCTATTAAGCTTAATGTGGTATCAGTTTGGGAATTTATCTTTCTAGGGAGGCAGTGGTTTCAAATGGTGATATTGCTGCTTTTGAAAAAGGAAACTTACCCTCTCTAAGCTGTAGAAGTCTCTGTTCCCTCGTATGTAAAATAGAATGATCATGTTGGCATTTTCAGGTTCTTGTGATCAGTAACCCTTCTTGCCAAATTTGGTCCTGGCTGAGGGAGAGATAAAAGAGGCAAACATGGATCAGATTGTCAGTCTTACTGATAAAAGCTGGATCGGAGGGTGTGACTTAGGTGCCCTGCCACATGGAGCTCCCAGTACTTTGCTGTTGTTGTTCAGTCCCTAAGTCGAATTCGACTCTTTGTGACCCCATGAACTGCAGCATGCCAGGCTCTCCTGTCCTTCACTGTCTCCTGCAATTTGCTCAAACTCATGTCCATTGAGTCAGTGATGCCGTCCAACCATCTCATCCTCTGTCGTCCCCTCTTCCTCCTGTCCTCAGTTTTTCCCAGCATCAGGGTCTTTTCCAATGAGTCAGTTCTTCCCATCAAGTAGCCAAGGTATGGGAGCTTCAGCTTCAGCATCAGTCCTTCCAGTGAATATTCAAGGTTGATTTCCTTTAAGATTGACTGGTTGGATCTCCTTGCAGTCCAAGGGACTCTCAAGAGTCTTCTCCAGCACTACAATTTGAAAGCTTCAATGCTTTGGCGCTCAGCTTTATGATTCAACACTCACGTCCATACACAACTACTGAACCACAGCTTTGACTGTACAAACCTTTGTTGGCAAAGTGATGTCTCTGCTTTTTAATATTCTGTCTAGGTTTGTCATAACTTTTCTTCCAAGGAGCAAGTGTCTTTTGATTTTGTGGCTGCAGTCACTGTCTACAGTGATTTTGGAGCCCAAGAAAATAAAATGTGTCACTGCTTCCACTTTCTCCCCATTTATATTTGCCGTGGAGTAATGGGATCACATGCCATGATTTCCACTTTTTGAATGTTGAGTTTTAAGCCAGTTTTTTCATTTACCCCTGTCTCGCTGTATCTTGCTGTGTAGCACTGTTCACCAAACCCATGGTAGGCAAAGCCTGAGTTCAGAGGCTGAGAGAAGACTTGAGGAGCCGTGGGAGCTGCAGACATGTTTACTCTCTCCTGACCGGCATGGCAGCCCTAACACAGCCTGTCTCCTGCCTGATGCAGCAGCCGTAGCGGCAGCCGTAATGTAACCATAACGTAGCCATAACACGGCCATACCATAGCTTCACATAACATAGCCAGGATGCTGCTCCACTGCAGCCCTGGTACACTAGCAGCCAGGGCTGTCATGGTGAAACTCATACAGGCGAACTGCACAGAATCGCCCATGACCTAGCGCGTACCTCATGACGCGCGTGCACAGTACCGCCAGCCATCTCTGCTGTCACACGACCATGCAGAGACATTGTTTACAGAACGTGGGGTGAGAGAGCCTGACTGGCGCCCTCTTGTTCATTTCCCCACAGCCTCCAAGTTAGTGTAATTCGCTCAACATAGGCCGAGCTGGGCGCCTGCAGGTTCCCCCAGGAGGAGCTCCGCTCCCTCTGTCCGTGTCCCACGCAGTGAAGCAGGCTGAGGCTGGCAGGTCTAAAGAAAGCCTGAAGGCTCAGTGAAGGTTTTCTTTCTCTGATGGGGAGGATGGAGAGGGTGGGAGCATTGCCCTGGAAGACACTTCTGGCCCCGGGAACCCCCCAAGCAGGGAGTACCTGTTGTGGGGAGGGCTTTTGTAAGATATTTTTTCTGTAAAGAGTTTGGAACATAGTAAGAGCTGAATAACTATTAGCCATTACTGTTATAACACCTGTGCGTGTCATGACTTATAACAGTTATCCTACTGAATTCTAATAAGTTTCTAAAAAAAGCTATTCACTAGGGTAGATTGTAAGCCCTTGAGGGAAGGAACTCTTCATTATCTCTTGAATCTCTAATGCTGGACCAGCTAGTGTTGGCTTGTAGCATCCGTGAAAGAATGTTTGTTTGAGAAGAAGAATGGCTTAGTGGAAAGAACGTGGGTTTTGGAGTCAAGAAAAAGGAATCTGCTTTAAATTCTTTCGATTGCAGAAAGGAGATATGAAAGAATAAATACCAAGAAAAGGATATGGACTAATATCTATATATTTAAAAATTTTAATGGTAGTTGAAACAATTTCTGCTTCATTGAAGAAACTAGCCAAACGAAATAACACACACCTGAAATGTTTCAGTTTATCTGGGTTTCATTGTGTTTCTCGCCTTCCCGTTCATAGATGGTCAATTTTCAAATATTAGAATGTGTTTCTAATTAAAACGTAAGGACACAGTAGGAGAAATTACCATTGAAGTGTACAGTGAGGTCTTTTTTGTTAGGTCTCAGTATGAACAGTAAGTGATACTTTATGGGAGGGTGTAGATACAGTCACAGAGTTTAAGGAGAGTGGCATCACCGGTAGTAGAGAGTCAGCAGCCTGCCTTGTCCATCAGCCTGTCCTTGGATACAGGCTCCTTGTTGTCCTCAGCGTTGTTTTAGTTTTAGCAGTTTCGGTTCCCTGCCAGCGTTGTCACACACTCTCCTGATGGCGTGGTGACAAGGTGCAGGCTTAATGATGTCAGTGCCCCTTTTCACTGGGGTGAGTGTTACCTGCTTTCACTCTCACAGCAGCAGCCTTTCAGCAGTTCTCTTCCTTTACCCTGGGGCTTCCCTAGGCATTTCCATTGGTGGTTTCATATGCAGATTAAGATGTCATCTGGGATGGGGAGGGAGGTGGGTGGGGGGTTCCGGATGGGGAACACATGTACACCCATGGCTGATTCATGTCAATGTATGGCAAAAACCACTACAGTATTGTAAAGTAATTAGCTTCCAGTTAAAATAAATAAGTAAAAAGATGTCATCTGGCAGATTCTCAAGATCAGGTTTGGTCTCAACAACTGGGCAAGGGTGGCTCCCCGTGGCCACAGTGGGGTGGGGTGCGTGCTAGCCTGGAAGTCCCCTCCCTCCCCGGGGAGGGAAGGTCCCTGTAGCACGTGGCCCTGGTAGGGACACGAGAGGACTTGCAGTCCCACAGTCCAGAATTAGCACCTGCATATGAGAAAACAGTAATTTTTCTGAACACCTGTTTTTAAGATGGGGAGAGTCGTGACTGTCTTCCAAGTTGTTGAGAGTATTATTTGATCTCTAGAGGATGTAAGATGCCTCAGATACTCTTAACGGCTCAACAAGGGGCATTTCGAAGCTCAGGCAGGTGTTGTGACGTCACCTCCACGCGGTGGGCACTTCTCTGTGTTGGGCACGTGCTGTTCCTTCTCACTGCCCATTTCACTGACCCTCCTGACTGCGCCCCGAGGCTCTGGATGCAGCCAGCCAGGGCGCAGCTGCCCAGGGAGCAGCGGGGCTTGGACTGGAACCTGGAGCTGGTGACCCTTGCACTGTGTGGGTCCCCTGCCATGGGCACACGTGCCCATACGTGCTTTTGATAGGTGGTTACTTCTGAAGTGGGATGAGGGGAATAAATTAGGAGGAGTTTGGGGTAAGCAGAAACACACTACTGTAAATAGAATAGATAACCAACAAGGCCCTATTCTATAGCATAGGGAACTATACTCAATATTTTGTAGTAAGCTAGAGGGGGAAAGAATATGAAAAATAATACATATATATGTGTATAGATCCGTGAAATCTCTATGGGATGCACCTGAAACTAACACGGCATTGTAAATCAGCTATACTTCAATAAAATTTTTTAAAAAGTATATCATGGAAAGGTTTTTTTTGGTGTGTGAATTTACTACTTAGAAGGTAACTTTTTTTTAGAATTATGGGTTTGTTTGGTAAGTCACTTCTAGTAGGATACAGAATCAGTTTAGTTCAGTTCAGTTCAGTTGCTCAGTCATATCCGACTCTTTGCGACCCCATGAATCAAAGCACGCCAGGCCTCCCTGTCCATCAACAGCTCCCGGAGTCCACCCAAACCCATGTCCATTGAGTCGGTGATGCCATCCAACCATCTCATCCTCTGTCATCCCCTTCTTCTCCTGCCCTCAATCTTTCCCAGCATCAGGGTCTTTTCTAATGAGTCAGCTCTTCACATCAGGTGGCCAAAGGATTGGAGTTTCAGCTTCAACATCAGTCCTTCCAATGAACACTCAGGACTGACCTCCTTTAGGATGGACTGGTTGGATCTCCTTGCAGTCCAAGGGACTCTCAAGAGTCTTCTCCAACACCACAGTTCAAAAGCATCAATTCTTCGGCACTCAGCTTTCTTCACCGTCCAACTCTCACATCCATACATGACTACTGGAAAAACCATAGCCTTGACTAGATGGACCTTTGTTGGCAGAGTAATGTCTC
Organism: Okapia johnstoni; assembly: GCA_024291935.2. Taxonomy (NCBI): domain Eukaryota; kingdom Metazoa; phylum Chordata; class Mammalia; order Artiodactyla; family Giraffidae; genus Okapia; species Okapia johnstoni. The sequence continues at coordinate 52,660,162 of CM044306.1, read as the reverse complement.
TGCTTTTCAATATGCTATCTAGGTTGGTCATAACCTTCCTTCTAAGGAGTAAGCGTCTTTTAATTTCATGGCTGCAGTCACCATCAGCAGTGATTTTGGAGCCCTCCAAAATAAAGTCAGCCCCTGTTTCCACTGTTTCCCCATCTATTTGCCATGAAGTGATGGGACTGGATGCCATGATCTTAGTTTTCTGAACGTTGAGTTTTAAGCCAACTTTTTCACTCTCTTTCACTTTCATCAAGAGACTCTTCAGTTCTTCTTCACTTTCTGCCGTAAGGGTGGTGTCATCTGCATATCTGAGGTTATTGATATTTCTCCCAGCAATCTTGATTCCCGCTTGTGCATTGGGATTCCAGTCCAGCATTTCTCATGATGTACTCTGCATATAAGTTAAATAGTCTGGGTGACAACATACAGCCTTAACGTACTCCTTTTCCTATCTGGAACCAGTCTGTTGTTCCATGTCCAGTTCTAACTGTTGCTTCCTGACCTGCATACAGGTTTCTCAAGAGACAGGTCAGGTGGTCTGGTATTCCCATCTCTTTCAGAATTTTCCACAGTTTATTGTGATCCACACAGTCAAAGGCTTTGGCATAGTCAATAAAGCAGAAATAGATGTTTTTCTGGAAGTCCCTTGCTTTTTCGATGATCCATTGGATGTTGGCAATTTGATCTCTTGTTCCTCTGCCTTTTCTAAAACCAGCTTGAACATCTGGAAGTTCATGGTTCATGTATTGCTGAAGCCTGGCTTGGAGAATTTTAAGCATTACTTTACTGATACAGAATAGAATCCTTAAAAACTGATCATTTTTGTTGGCAGTCAGATAGGAAAGAAAACTGTTTCCTTTGTTTTGTGGACTGGGGAGCATAAAATTTTAATGGTCATTGTTTCTCTTTTGGGAGGATAAAAGCTTCCAAAGACTTAGTTTTAGATAGAAAAGGAGTCAAATTTTAAAACTTTGTTTTACGGAACAAAAAATTTTGTCCTGTAATTTATTGTTTAGGATTGTTTAAAATAATAAATTTAAATAAATTTAAATAATAAATTATGTCCCATAATTTATTATTTAAATTTTTCTTTATATAAAACATTTTATTATTAAAATTAACAATACTTGCCCACCGTAGAAATTTGGAAAGCATATTGCTAACTTAGAATTTGAATTCCGCATCCTTAGGGATGACATGTGCACTGAGAGTTTCCCTTTCTCTCCGTGGGTCGTGGTCTCTTGGAGACTTCCCCTTGCCCTCTCCAGTGTGAGTGCACTGCTCCCCTGGCCTCTGCACAGGCTGCATTCTGCAGCTTCCTTTTACTGCATCTGTGAGCCAAATTCTTTCTTGAATCCTTGCCTTCTTATTTGCTTTAGACTTTTATTTTTGCTGAAGCCCATCTCCAAGTAACTCCCCAAGAAAGAGTATAAGGACAGTAAGTTTTCTGAGTGTTTATGTATTTGAAATTATCTTTATGCAGCTTTAGGTTGAAAAGAACCTGCCTGCAATGCAGGAGACCTGGGTTTGATCCCTGGGTGAAAAAGATCCCCTGGGGAAGGAAATGGCAACCCACTGCAGTATTCTTGCCTGGAGAATCCATGGACAGAGGAGCCTGTAAGGCCATAGTCTATGGGGTTGCGAAGAGTTGCACATGACTGAGTGACTAACACTTTCACTTTTTCACTAACTTTCCCTTTTAACTTTTAAGACACTGTGCCATTGTCTTTCAGTGTACAGTATTGTTGATATGTCTGAAGCTAGTCTAGAATCTCTTCACGTGTAGTTGACCTGATTTTCTTTCTTCAAGAGTCATGGGATCTTCCATTTTTCTTGATGTTCTTAAATTTCACATTATGTCTGATTACTGATACTTGGTGAGTTCTTTCAGATCTTAGACTCATGTTCTTTAGCTCTGAGAAATCCTCTTGAATTACTTCTTAGATAACCTCTCCCTTGTCTTGTCTTGGTTGTCATTGTTTTCTTTCTGGACCTCTTATTTATTAAGATATTGACATGTTGGATGAATTCTGTATCTCTTGCTACCTGTGTCTTTAGGAGATTTCCCTCAACTTTATATGTCAACCTCTGATAGACTGTATTCTCAAAAAATAGTCATAGCGATCTTTCTGGCACAAGTTACTCCCTATCAAGAGGTGGAATGTATTTCCTTGATCCTGGCCAGGTTTGTGACTGCTCCAGCTGACAGAGTATGGTGGAGGTGATGCTGTGTGACATTGGGGGGTTAGGTCACTAAAAGGCCACAGCTTCTGTTGCTGTGGGTGTGTGTGGCTCTCTGTCTGTCTGTCTCAGAATGCTGGTCCTTGGAACCCAGACAGCAGGGCACACATGATAGGATTTTTAAAAATGAACTTTTAATGTTAGAACAGTTTTAATTTACAGAGAGTTGTGAAGATAGAAAGTTCTTATATAACCCACATCCACTTTTTCCTGTTGTTAATGTGTTACATTAGAATGCTCCTTTATCACAATGGGTGAACCAGTATTGATACATTATTATTAACCTAAACTACATGCTTTAGTTGGATTTCCTTATTTTTTATTTTAGGTCTGTGTGAGTTAATTTGAGGTGTCATTACAAATAACAATGACTGACTGACCTCAACAACATTTATTTCTCATGTTTCTGGAGGCTGAAGTTTGAGATCTGGTGCCAGTGTGGTGAGGTTCGAGTGAGGCTTGTCTCCCTGGCTTGCAGATGGCTGCCTTTGTGCTCTTGTGTTCATATGGTCTTTCCTCTGTGTGTGTGTGGGGGGGGGTTGGGAGGAAGGAAGGGGAGGAGAGACAGGGCAGGAGCTCCCTCTATGGTATCTGTTCTTACAAGGGCACCAATCCCATCACAAGGGCCCCACCCTCATGACCTAATTACATCCCAAGGGTTCCAACTTCAGATTCCATCACATCAGGAGTTAGGGCTTCAGTGTGTGAATTGAAAGTGAAAGTGATAGTCTCTTAGTCATGTCCAACTCTTTGCGACCCCATGGGCTGTATGGTGCATGGAATTCTCCAGGCCAGAATACTGAAGTGGGTAGCCTTTCCCCTCTCCTGGGGATCTTCCCAACCCAGGGATCAAACCCAGGTCTCCCACATTACAGGCGGATTCTTTACCAGCTGAGCCACAAGGGAAGCCCAAGAATACTGGAGTGGGTAGCCTCTCCCTTTTCCAGTGGATCTTCCCGACCCAGGAATTGAACCAGGGTCTCCTGCATGTCAGGCAGCTTCTTTACCAACTGAGCTATGAGGGAAGCTTGAGTGTATGAATTGGGGTGGGGGACACAAATACTCAGTCCATAACAAGGTCCTTCTTGTGACCCAGGACCCCGTGTGGGATAGTCCACACTCACATTTAGTCGTCATGTTTCTTGGGTTCCTCCAGACGGTGGCAGTTTTTCTCAGATGTCCCTTGTTTTGGATGAGGTGTTCAGCTTTGAGAGTCGTCAGGGATTGTGTAGAAAGCCCTTCAGGTGGGTTTGTCTGAGGTTTCCCTCACAACTGATCTGGCCGGTGGGTGTCTGGGAGGCGGAGCCTGGAGGTGCCGGTCACTTTGGTCACATCGTGTCCAGGGCACGTGCTTTCCACCTGACATATCGCCATTGATAACGGCCTGGTCCCCTGGCCGAAGTGGTGCTGCCGGGCCTCTCCAGGGAGGCTTCTCCCTTCTACCCCGACTTTTTTCCACACCGTCACCTGGAAGAAGGCAGCTGAGCAGCCCGTGCTGTGGGGCACACCCTCCGAGGAGCTGAGTGGAGAAATGAGCTCGCCTGGTTTCCTTTTTGGAAGATCGTGTTAGCATGTGGAGCACGGGAGGAGGACCAGGAGGAGCTGAGTGTGTTTGGCGACAAAGCAGAGGGCTTGCCCAGGGGCTCCTGAAAGGTGGAGCAGCTGGACTCCGTGATGTTCTGAATGCACGAGGAGAGGAGCTGGGGCGGGAGGGACACCCATCCGGTGTGCTTGGCCTAAACAGCCAGGCAGACAGTGGGGGCTCAGGGGAGAGGTGGCTTTGGGGCGTGTGGAAGGAAGGACCAAGAGTCTCCTCTGGCCGTGTTAGGCTCAGGGAGCCCTCGAAGAAAGAATGATGAAGAGACCATTGCCCTTGAGTCTGGAGTTCAGGGTGGAGGGCTGGGGCTCAGGATTCAATTTCCAGAATTTCATTGTGCTTTCAGACCAAGACTTTGGCTTTGCTAGAATGAGGAGTCTCTGATAGTTTGATCAGAACGATGAGGAAAATTCAAAATCAAACAAACGTCCTTTCTGAGAGCATCGTGCAGAGAAAGGAATGGCTGATTTTGGTCAGCGTTAGCGGCTCGGTGTCCCAGCTTTTAGGGCCAGTCCAGCAGTGGAAGAGTCAGAATTCGAGTTGGATGTCTTACAGCTTTTGGGAAAACACGGGAAATTTTTAGTTTTTGTCCCTGAGGGACCGTGTGCATGTATTTTGGGGCTGCAAAGACAGCCAGTTGTGTTTCCTCCTCCTCAGAGGGAAGCCGGGCGGGGGTCGGAGCCTCCAACTGGCTGGATTTCCACGTGGCTGCTGCTGCCTGTGGCTTTGGTCTTCTCTCAGGCAGGACGCCAGCCCCTTCCCGCTTCCTCCTGCTCTCGCTCCCTCTCCTGTGACCCGTGGGGTGACTGCCTTTCCTGTCTTGATCTCTCTCCTGGTGATGATGAAGAGAGGGAGGCGGAAGGATGTACATCATTTGGGGCCGTGATAGGACTTTGTAAAGATCTTTGACAGCCGTCCATCAGATTACATAACACTTGACTGGTGGTGCTGACGACTTAGGTGTAAGCTGCTGTCGTCATAGAACTTGGGCTTCCCCGGTGGCTCAGCAGAAAAGAATCTACCTGCAGTGCAGGAGGCGTGGGTTCGATCCCTGAGTCAGGAAGATCCCCTGGAGGAGGGCCCGGCAACCCACTCCCGTATTCTTGCCTGGAGAATCCCATGGACAGAGGAGCCTGGTGGGCTACAGTCCATGGGGTCGCAAAGAGTGGACACAGCTGAAGCCACTGAACGTACACACATACATAGAGCCTGGTCCATTATCGTTTAGAAAACAGAGTAAGTGAATAATTTGGGGGGATCTGTGGTTCTCTTGGGCTTCCCTGGTGGCTTAGACGGTAAAGAATCCACCTGCCATGCATGAGACCTGGGTTTGATCCCTGAGTCAGGAAGATCCCCCGGAGGAACGCAGGGCAACCCACTGCAGAATCCCATGGACAGAGGAGCCTGGTGGGCTACAGTCCATGGGGTTGCAGAGTTGGACACAACTGAACAGCTAAGTACAGCACAGCACATGGTTCTTTCATTTTTCTCCCCCAAAGTTCTTTACTTGTTTCTAGAGCATTTTTGTACTGGTGCATCTTACCCTTTCTAGGGAGTTGTTTATAAGAAACAGGTTTGCAGGAGATGATACATCAGCACCTTGTGCTCTTAGAGGATGTGGGGTCCTCACCTGTGCCTCCAGCTTCAGGAAAACCTTCCTGAGCTCCCTGGGTGCCCTTCTTGCCCTTCTTAGGGCTCATCCAGGAGAGAGGAGTGACTGTTGGAGTTTGGGGTTTATTATCTCCTTGCTTTTCTTCATAGCGTTAACCACAAACATGTATATCTCTAACAACATAACATTTAGTTTTGCCCAGTTTTGACTTTTGACCTTTATGTAAATGATTCACGCTATATGTTTTCTTCTGTGTCTTATTTCTTCCATCAGGCTGTATTTGTTTATGTTGGTGGCTGTAGCTGTGGTTCTTACATTTCCACCCTAGTCTGGTGTGAATACACTCTCACTTGTTTGTGTCCTCCTGTCCAGGGATGTTTGTGTGATTTCTGGGTTTCACTGTATAAATAATGCTTCCATGGACGTTCTTGTTCACAGGTTCTTGCCACATGAGCAAGAGCCTGTGAGAGTTTCTCTAAGTTTATTTCCGTATGGGTCAAGTTATGGTCATGGTCGAAGAAGGCAATGGCAACCCACTCCAGTACTCTTGCCTGGACAATCCCATGAACAGAGGAGCCTGGTAGGCTGCAGTCCATGGGGTCGCTAAGAGTCAGACATGACTGAGTGGCTTCACTTTCATGCATTGGAGAAGGAAATGGCAACCCACTCCATTGTTCTTGCCTGGAGAATCCCAGGGACGGGGGAGCCTGGTGGGCGGCCGTCTATGGGGTCGCACAGAGTCGGACACGACTGAAGTGACTTAGCAGCAGCAGCGTGGTCATGGAGAATGTATCTTTAAGTTTGCTAAATAATGCCAAGCTGTTTTCCAAAGTGGTTATAACCAGAATACACAGCTGGGTATTCAATTTCTTTCATTCCTCATCTGTACCAGCACCTGGCTCCTACTGTTACCAGACTGATAAATTTTGGCCAGTCTCATGGGCAGGAAAAAATACTTTGTGATTTTACTTTTCCTTACTCCTAAACAAGTGAGGTTAGTGTGTTTTCATATAGTTCCTGGTAATTTGTCTTTCCTCTGCTCTGAAGTGCTTAGTCCTGTCTTTTGCCTATTTTTAAATTGGATAGTTGTGTTTCTTTAAAAAAATTTTTTTTAAAGAATATTTCTTGTAATTCTGTCCTATCCTATATTAAAAGCTTCCTGGTGACTCAGATGGTAAAGAATCTTCCTGCAAGGCAGGAGACATGGGTTCAATCCCTGGGTCGGGAAGATCCCGGGAAAAGGGAATGGCAACCCGCTCCAGTATTCTTGCCTGGAGAAGCCCATGGACAGAGGAGCCTGGCAGGCTACAGTCCATGGGTTGCAAAGAGTGGGACACAACTGAGCGACTAACACTTTTACCCTGTATTAGTTCTGCCTGTATTTTAAAAAATATGAATTTATTTATTTGTCTGTGCTGGGCCTTATTTGCAGCATGCGGGATCTTTGGTCTTTGTTGTGGCATGCAGGATCTGTTTAGGTACAGCAAATGAGATCTAGTTTCTTGACCAGGGGTCAAACCTGGGCACCCTGCATTGGGAGCACAGAATTTTGGCCACTGGACCACCAGGGGAGTTTTGTCTTTTTCATCTTGGTTTTTAGAGGTTCTCTCTGTTTTGGATTCTTCATTATATGTATTGCAGAATATCTTCTCCCTATTTGTAGCTTGATTTTCCATTTTCCTATGGTGTCTTCCAATGAAGAAATCCTTGATTATTTATTTTAAAAAGTAATTTTAAAAATTAAAAAGTTGTGATAACATGTGTACATGTATAAAATTTAGCGTCTTAACCATTTTTAACTGTATGGTTTAGTAGGGTTAAGGATATTCACATTGTTGTATGACAGATCTCTAAAACTTTTTCATCTTGTAAAATGGGACCTGTGCACCCATTAAACAATTCTCTTTTCCCCCTTCCTCCAGCCCCCGGTAACCACTGACTTACCCTTTCTCTGTGGGTTTGACTGTTTTATATGCTTCGTGTAAGCCTGTGAAGCTTCTTAGCTGCATCATGGAACTCCCCTCTGGGGGTCTGAACCAGTCAGCCAGGTAGGCAGACTAAGTCAGGTAAAGGATCAGAAGGGTGCATCATGTTTGTTTGGGTTTAGGGAATATATTTCATGATCTAGAAGAGTGGACAGAGATTATTCTTACTTTCATATTAAGAAACTCTTGTGTAAAGTGATATAAATGTGATATACTGTGGTATAAAGTGATGGATGCCAGAGGTGACCCGGTCAGGGCTGGAGTGGGGGTTTCTGTTGATGGTCTGTTAGGTGGTAACGAGCTGCTTCATTTAGACCCGCAGCGTCTGCCTGCTGTGATGCACTCAGTGCCATTCACCCCGGTCCGTTCTGTGCTCTTTGTCATGTGTGGTTCCTAGCCAGCTGGTTGCATGCCACTTGCCTTATCCTTTGAGGAGAACCTCTGTTAAAGTCAGGGGCTCACAGACTTGGACTGTTCTAACTTTAATCAGGGATGTGTGCTCATGACATGCCTCCAGACGGAGCTGCTTTCTTGTGAATCATAAACACTGCCTTCGACGACTTAATTATGGGAATTTGTCAGCTCTTTGGTGCTCCTTAATATTCACCTCGGAGTTGGTGTAAATATTTGATAATCTGGATGTGCAGATGGTCTGCCAGCTGTGGCTTCCTTTCGAGCCTGGGAGCAGGAACGTGTTAACAGTTTTCAGGGAGTCTCTGCATCAGGACTGGTGGAGCCTGGCCTCCCAGGACCCCCTGCGTGACCAGACCCAGGTGCATCTCTCACGGTTGACTCAGCACGTGTCACTGTGGAGTTTGGAGGTCAGTTACCGTGATTTGGATCCAAAAATTACTTTTCAGCTCATGCTTAAAATAAAATGACATCAGGCAACAGGAGGACGAGATGATACATACATTTGGAATAATATTGTGACTGGGATAAGATAACAGAATTTGAGTTTGCAAGTATTTAACACACATGTGCTAAGTGCTGGTCGTATGTCAGAAATAAATGCTGAGAAATAAACAGAAATCCCTGTTTCAATGAAATGTGCGTTCTAGGGATATCTTAGTGAGTGACTCTAGGGTAATTCACAGTGCATGACAGCGTGAGGCACAATGATTGATTATGATTTTCTGGGAGCAGTATCTGAAACCATTAAAAATTCTAAAAAAAAAAAAGTTCAAAGTGCTTACATTGGCCCATTCACTAATGTATTCTTTAAGTGCTTAGTGGCTAAGTATTCCTAAGAGAAGGAGTTCATAACCCAAGCTAAGCATTAAATGTTAATACTTTTTATGTTGACATGATTGTTATTGAAAAGTATACTATTTTTGATGGGAAGCAGTATTACTTCAAAATCAAATCAAGACATTTGTAAGTTGGTATTGTATTGAACTGAAATCTGATGATAATGAGGCAGCTCAGGAGAAAAGTGAGTTTTTTGCATCATTTGAAGCCTTGTATGATTAATAGGATAACTGAAATTGGCTTTTGTCTTTAGGATAGGTACTTTTTACTCAGTAGCACTTAGGTCCCCATGGACTGTAGCCTGCCAGGCTCCCCTATCCATAGTATATGTTAAAAAACAATTGAGTGGGTAAACAAGAGGGTCCTCCTGTAGAGCACAGGGAACTATATTGAATATCCTATGATAAACCTAATTGAAAAGAATGTAAAAAAGGAATATATGTGGGACTTGCCTGGTGGCCCAGTGGTTAAGACTTTGTCTTCCAATGCCAGAGGATGCAGGTTTGATCCCTGGTCTGGGAGCTAAGATCCCACATGCCTCATGGCCAAAAAACCAAACATAATACAGGTGCAAATCCAGGACTTTAAAAAATGGTCCACATCAAAAAAAAGCTTAAAAAAAGGAACATATATATAATAGTCACTTTGCTGCACAGCAGCGATTGGAGCAATGTTGTAAATCAGCTATACTGCAGTAAAAAATTAAAAAAAAAAGATTGGGAATGCTGCTTTAGCTTGGAAGGTGTGTGGGGCTTTTGAAGATGGGATGTTTGAGTTCTGATGTGAAGGGTGAGGTGATGTGTCTGCGTCCTGTGAGTTTCAGGTGGGGATTGGAGAGCCTTTGGCCTTGAGGTGGAGACTGATCTGCTTTTGGTCACTATGGATCATTCACCTTTTCTAGAAATTGATATAAATAGAATCATTCTCTTCTTTTGTTCCAAATTCTTTTATAAACTTAAATTATTCTGAGATTCATTTATTTTGTGTGTGTCACAATAGTTCATTCCTTTTTCTTGCTAAGTAATATCCTCTGTGTGAATGTGCTAGAATTTGTTTATTCAGTCAGTGTGAATTTAGACCCTCCTCCTTTTTCCCTGCAGCAGGTCTTCTGGTTTGCTAATATTATTTGTAACCACCTAAGAGATAAACATTTCACACACTCACACACTCTCTCTGTCTTTCTCACTCCAAACACTGCCAGTAAAAGGGGAGATGCCTCCTTGTTCTTATATTTATTCCTTTTTATCCTGTTAAGCGATGAGCTCCTAGTCAGTCACTCATCAGAGGACACTCAACAAGCCCTGTTGATGGGAAGCAGACCAGCCTCTTCTTTGTGTCTGTGCTGTGTGCGATATTTTGGGATGTGTGTATAGCGAGTTTATTTTATCTGGATTCAGCTTGTTTCCGCAGATTTCTTTTACTTGAGCTCCATAATTTAGCAACTGTAGATGCAATTAATCGAACACGTTTTAATTTCAGAGGTAGACAGAAACAAATTCCTTCTTAGATCATAGGAACCTTGTATAGATGGCAAGAGTGAAATTAAATATGCTCTCGTCAACGTGGTAGGTAGGAGATAGGTCCTTTTCATTGCTGGCGTCTTGATCAAATCCCTTGCTTTCTGCTTCTGTTTTTGGTGCCTTTGAAAAAGCTGACTGCTTTTTTGGTTTCTGCAGATGATCTGAGAATACGCTTCAGGATCTGTCAGTTAATGATCCCCCGGGAGTCTGGCTGTTTTTAACGATGTTGAATTTAGCTTGGAGTAGGAGGCTAGGGGATGTCTGGGCTCTCACCTTGCAGCTCTCCATGCTGTTGTCTGGGGACGACGAGAAGAGAACACTTAAGGGACAGGCCTGTCCTGGCGGACGTGGGTCTTTGCTGGCTGAGCCTGTTGTGTTTTGTTTCTGTGGGATTAGGATAGGCAGTTGCTGTATAATCTGGGAGTCAGGATGAAGTCCCCAGAGGCCTGCCTGATGCCAGTCCCCTTTCTCCCAGCCCCCTTAGTGGCCACTATTGTTCTCATTGGTCTGTGTGTCTTCTTGTGCACCTCTCAGTTTTCTGAGTGCAGGATCTGCCTTGTCTGCGTTGTTTCTTCTGCCTAAACAGTAATTGTCTACAGAATGTTCAGTAGAATGGGTCAGGTCTCTAAGAAAGAAGATAAAATATGAGCTGTTATATTTTGAGGGTCAGTGAGCTTCCCAGGTGGCACTAGTGGTAGAGGATCCACCTGATAATGCAAGAAACACAAGAGATGTGGGTTTGATCACTGGGTCAGGAAGATCCCCTGGAAGAGAAAATGGCAACATACTGCAGTATTCTTGCCTGGAAAATTCTATGGACAGAGGAGCCCTGTGGGCTACAGTCATGGGGTTGCAAAGAGTCAGACATGACTTAGTAGCTGAACAAAAAAAAAGTAGATTTGCCACTCACGTGGGCATTCCACACAATATGGTTGATTGCTTGTTTGGGGGAATGTTTTATAAATATATGTTTATATGTTGTATGTGTTCCTCTGAGTCAAATTCAAGAGATGTATGGCTTCTTTCACATAGAGCATGTGTTTAGTCCATATGCTGTAAGAAGCTGTAATTTTTCACTGTCTGTATAGTTACCTATTGTATGACTATACCACAGTGTATTTAGCCATTTTCCTGGTGGTAATGGGCGTTGGGTTTTTTCTGGCACTTGGCTGTTAGGAGCAGCACAGTTCCGAACATTCTTGATCATGTCTCCTGACCCCCACGTTGTCCGTCTGCATAGTGGCCCGGCTGAGTCACAGGGAGTGAGTAGCTGTAGTCCTGTAAGAAGACGCTTAGCTGTGCCCTCAAGTGTTTGGGTCAGCGTGTGTGAGAGACTCCATCACTCCACACCAGTATTGTCAGACTTCGAAACATTTGGCAATCTGGTTGATATATAATAGTATCTTATGTGGATTTAATTTATATTATTTCCTAAAGATTTAAAGAGTGATTCTTGCATCGCATTTGGGCCCCATTGTATCTACTTGACTTTGAGGTTCGTTGATGAGGACACATTTCTGAAACATAAAGCACACCAGCTTTGCCTGGGGAATTAAAAAAAAAAAAAGAATTTGAGGTTCTGTTTCAGACCAGGGGAATAAAAATTCTGGATCGAGTATTCAAGAATCTAGTTCTAGTCAGCGGTGTAGGTGGTTACTGCACAGCTGGACTTACACTTATCTGGATGCAAGCACAGTGCTGAGGATGATGCTACAGGTTGTGTCTGTGGGGCCTCAAGGACCCCTCTGATCCTTGTCCATGGGCTCTGGGCCTCGTTCCCCCAGCTCCGCCCCTGCAGGGTCTCCCCAAGACAGCCTGTTTCCCTTGTGAGCCACCGGCTCAGGATATAAGTGTGCTATCCAAAAGCCTTTTATACTGATAGAAAAGTACCGTTAGATATAATTTGTCTTCCACTGATAGAGATACAGAGGCAGCAGCTGATTTAGGGGATACTTCTGTTATTTATTGAGTATTGCACATCATCGTTTTAAAAAGTTTTATTGAAGTAGAGTTGATTTACAATGTTTGAATTTCTGCTGTACAGCACAACAATTCAGTTATACATATATACATATTCTTTTTCATATTCTTTTTGATTGTGGTTTATCACAAGGTACTGAATACAGTTCCCTGTGCTATACAGTAGGACCTTTTTGTTTATCCATTCTGTATATAGTAGTTTGCATCTGCCAATCCCAAACCCTCAATCCATCCCTCCCCCACATCCTCCCCCTCGGCAATCACAAGTCTGTTCTCTCCCTGTGTCTGTGAGCCTGTTTCTGTTTCATCACTTCAGTTCAGTTCAGTTGTGTCCGATTTTTCACGACCCCATGGACTGCAGCACGCCAGGCTTCCATGTCCGTCACTTTAGATTCCACACACAAGTGACATCAGATGGTACTTGTCTTTCTAGTGTTGCCCTTCATGTTGAGCTGCCTTGAAATTTAAGGCTTTTCACTCTGAACTTATGTAAGTCAGTTGTTGGCTCATTATGGAATGCTTAGCTCTGACGTGGAGCTAATTAACTTGTATGGCATGGGTGGCAGTTTACACATTTTTTCATACAACGTGTAGCTGTTGGTTTGGTGTGGGAGGAGGTTAGGATTAGGGTCCTCCTCTGATGTCACTATCTTGGACCCTTCCCTCTCTACATGCTTTTATAAATTTATCTTGGAGCATTATTAATAATTTCTTTGAATAACCTTAAAAATAAGTGACTGTTACTGTTAGTTCTTTTGTTGTTGTTCCATCATTCAGTTGTGTCTGACTCTTTTGCAACCCCATGGACTGCAGCCCACCAGGCTCCTCTATCCATGGGATTCTCCAGGCAAGAATACTGGAGTGGGTTGCCATTTACTTCTCTGGGGGATGTTCCTGGACCAGGGATCCAACCCTCATCTCCTGCATTGGCAGGTGGGTTCTTTACCATTGCACCACCAGGGAAGCCCTGCTATTTCTTTGGAGTGGCATAAATTTACTCAGTAGCAGGCTTTAAGCCTGCGTGCCTGGACACTGCCTTAATTGTGAGATTGAACCACATCATTTGATGTCAAAGAAAATTCTTCTCTCATCCCTTCATGTGAAGCTCCTTAGAAGGCATCTTCCGGTGTGTCTACAACAGCTGCTTTCATAGGTAGTTCTGTGTGCAACTTTTCACAAAAGGCTTCTTTTGTATAAAATGGGAAGTGTTGCAGAGGAATCTTAAATGAGCTAGAGTTTTCACCCTTGCTTCCTTCTCTGTCTTGTGCCCTGCCTCCCCTCTCACCCGCCTCACTCCCAAACTTCTTGGGGGCAGTTTCTTTGAAGGCACATCAGGTCATCTGCGTAGGTATATTTTCAGCAAAATGGTGTTGAAAAAAAGGAACATGAAGTTGTTTCAGTCTAAATTTCTTTCCATTTGGAAGAAAGCTTGTGCAAAGGATTGACCCATAACAGCAGGAACAAGTGTACACAGGCTCGTGTGTGTAGTAGGTGTTGGCATTTGTTAACCAGAATGGACGTATTTTGTAGGTCACAAATTCCCTCTGTGGTCTCGCCCGTAGCCATCAAGTTGGACCTTTGTACGTTCTCTAGAAGTAGAGAGGCAGCCAGGGAGCAGCCTGAACTCAGATGTGAGTTGGAGCCCGGGGTGCTCACTGTTACTGTAGGTGGCCTTGAGCTAGCGGAGTGAACTGAGGAAGCAGCCCCTTGTTTGCGGATCAAAGGATAGAAGCAGGGGCGAGTCCCTGCGTGCGTTGGGTCTCATTCCCAGCCTTGTAGTTCCCTTCCTTTGTTCTTGTTCTTTCTCCTCTCCAGCATGCGTTGCCTCCCCTCACCTACCCCACCCACGAAACAATGACTAAGACGTGGTTTCAATTCATAAGTGCTATTTGGACATCTGGGTGTGTACTCTTTCCTTCTGTATAAAGGAACAGTCTGGCTATTCCCACCTGCCTGTCCTAGAGGTTTTTTGCTTGATATCAATTGTGCTGGTCCCTCCTCCTGGAGCTCCCACCATCATCTGATGGGCTGAATCTGTCTCCTTTGCAGTCCGGCTCTCCAAGGCCTGGGTACCAAGTGTACCTCTGGCTCCCCCCCGTCAGGGTGATCGACGGCACCTGCTCCCGGGGTTCGCTCCCGGACACTCGAGCTGAACCCTAGTTCTGTGTGCTTTAGGACCAGGAGCCTGCTTTACGCGTCTGGGTGTCTGTCTCCTGCACAGCGGTCCTGGCCCCTCGTGGATCAGGTCTGAATTATTCACGGCCGGGTTATCTAAACCCAGAGACCTCGCTTCCTCACCTGTGCCCTTCTGCCCTGGACGTGCTGTCAACCAGGCTCCTGGGGAAGCTGCGGTTGCCAAGTCAGGTGGCTGGTCTCAGGCGCAAGCGCCCTGTGGCCTGACGGTGCCCACGGCCTCACAAGCCTCCTTGCAGCCCTGACCAGGCTGGGCCATGGCTTGCACGCTGTGGGGTTCTGCCCTGGGTCCCCCGTCTCTTCCACAGCGCCCCTTCTGCCATGTGCATCACTGTCAGACATGCATCTGCTCTGAGGGCCCGGACATGTTCCCTGAGAGTGCGCGCTGGCCCCCTGGTGCTCTGGGACTGAGCGCACGCAAGGAGGGTTCATTCTCCCCTGGACCCTCACGCCCCGCATGGGCTCATGTCTCCATCCCCTGGCGCTGGTGGCCTCTCCTGGCCTCTCAGGCCCCAGTCAGTGCCCTGACGGCCCAAGCGTTCTCTGAACCTGCTCTGCCCTCCTGGCTCAGGGTGGCCAGACCAGCACGGCCTCCAGCCTGTCCCATGCACCCCTCGCTCCGTGCCCGGTCGGCGGGCGCTGAGCTTGGGTCCCATCACTCGCTCATTAAATCACCCATGTTTCTGCATCACGCATGGCCTCAACCCTGAGTGCCTCCGTGTGGCATGCAGAGCCCCTCCGTCTCTGAACAGGCTCCCCCACCCCCCCACCCCCGCATTCCGGACCCCTGCCCCCGCATTCGGACCCCCTCCCCCACTGTTCCCACCGCACTCGGCAAGCCTCGGTGAGTGCTTCCTTCACCTTGAGTTCTTTGGTTTTTGTTGAAGATGCCTTTTCTCTGATTTTCCGACACCATGGTTCTCACCCCTGGAGAGTGACCGGGACCTGTGTTTTTCTTTTTGAGTTGTCGACTTTGGCGCCTGCCCCCGAAGATACCTATTCAGTGTCTGGAGTGTGAGATCTGATCTCATCCTCTTTATCTGTAAGATGACTGTGTTGAAACAAATGGTTATAGAGGTAACAGAATTCTGCATGCAGCAGTTCTGGAATGCTTCAGTAGTAATTCACAGTTTGTTTTAGGTTAGACAAGAGGGGGAGGAGGGAGAAGGAGGGAGCGAGTCCTCCGTGGTTACTGAGCTCCGCTGTCGTTACATCTCATGTCACCTACTTGGTGAGGGTCACTCCTTCACGCACTCTCCTTTAGGGTGTCCTCAAAGTACTTTCTGTCCAGCCTTTAATAACTGAGTTGACCTTCCTTCCTTGTGTACGTGTTACCTTTTTTCATTAGATTCTGAATCTGTCCAGGGCCGGCAGTGGGACTTATGCATTTTATGACTCCTGTGCTCTGCCCAGAATAGATGCTCCATGCATTTTTGTTTGGTTACAAGATATTTGAAAGAAGGTTTTTAAACTTTAGGAAGCTTTGTAGATGTGAATAATTTGTAATGTCAATATTCATCTTTCTGGTATGTCTACTTTTCACTTAATTAAAAAAGTATTCTTGGAACCCTTTAGGAGAAAACAAGTGCTTATTAGAACCTGTTGGAATGACATTTTGCTTGTATTGAGTTTAACTGTTCCACGAACAATGGTCTCTCAGGCAATGTACAACAATGTCCAACTGTTTTTCTCCTTGTAATGCAAGAAAAATCACATAGTTGTCTGTGTCTCTGGGCAGAGATATCTCTGTGGATCTGTGGCCGCGCTGACATATGGCTGGGTGATTTATTCCTAACTTAGCTTCCTGAAACAGTGGTTTTGTTGTTGTTATGTGTTTCTTACAGGTTCCTAATGTCAAATGGATTTTTGTTTTATTTGTAGATTTTAAGACCTATATTTCTTACTGTTCTATGAGAACCTACTTCATAAGAGACAGAAAAGGAGGTTTTCTCGAGTCTTTAATACCACAGGAGAGCCTTGTTTGTAGTCTTTTTTAAAAAAATCATTTTGTGAGGGCAAAAGAAATGTTAAGGGAGAAAAAGGAGCTGCAGTCCTGTTGCCAGCTTGTTTCATTCCTATAAATCGAGGGCGATGTCATCCCTACTGTTATGAGGATGTTTAAGAACTGGCCTTGGTGGGCTCAGGGGTGGTCTCTTTCTCTCACGGCTTTCTGAGGGCTCCTTCCTCTTGTTCACCTGCTGACCTCCTGGACCAGTCCCTGAGGCCCCTGGAGCTGAGACACGTGGTTCCTTCCAGCGCTGGCTTTAGACTAACAGCATCCCCTTGACTCCTCTGCCAGGGATGCCACTGAACTCCTAATGGCAGAGGGTTCATCCCATAGACTCTCAAGGATCTTAACTGGATCTTAACCCAGAGGAGTTTAGGAGAAGCTCAAAACTCTTCTTTTCTACCAGTTACAGGGTCGCCCAAGTCATTAAAATAAGTTTCTCTTTCCCTCTAACCATATGGTACCCTGTGCTTTCCATTTCTGCGTCTGCATCCCCGTGTCTTCCATATTCTTCCCAGGCCCCTGCCAGCCTCTCCCCATCCTGGTCGCCAGTGTCCCTGTTGCGTGTAGCACTGACGTGTGCCCTTCCCTCTGAACTTGAGGTTGTCATCCTGGGAAAGACGCCCTGGTTTTTGTTTTCATTTCTTTAGCAAACTGGAAGATCTTAATTTTAAGTAACCTTGATGTTTCTGTCATGATAATTTTAATATAACATCAAATGAAAAATTCAAGTCTGTGTTGCTAATACAAAATTTTGATTTTTCTTTGCAGGTCAACTTTGTAGTGTGCCAACTCTTTGCCTTGCTAGCAGCCATTTGGTTTCGAACTTACCTACATTCAAGCAAAACTAGCTCTTTTATAAGACATGTCGTCGCTACCCTTTTGGGCCTTTATCTTGCACTTTTTTGCTTTGGATGGTAAGTAATTATTTTGATCATATTTAATGAATATTTTGGATGTCTTTGTGAATTGAGTGTGTAGAAAAATACACTATGTAGTGTTTTGTCCTTATATTTACCTATAACGTTTTCCATTTTTTATTTTTAATAGAAAAGATAAAGAGTGGAAAGTGGGCTCTGTCTCTTCAGTTTGGGCTCGGAGGACAGTTTACTGTTTATAACTTATGAAAAAGGACAGATGAAGAAAAAGGACATCAAGACATTTTATTCTGTCATGAGTAGCTCTTCCACCTATTTTGCAGATCTTTTATGCCAGGACACATGAACCATTTAAAATAACTTGTTCCTTTCTGTGCAAGTGGCTTGTAAGAGGCTGGTAAAGCCCATCAATAGAACTCTGTTATCATTTTTTATGGTTCTACCATTAGCCAAATGAGATTTTTTGTTGGGTTGGTTTTGGTGGGAAGAGTTATTTCTGAGTGGAAAGCTTCTGTTTATGGCCCTTCAGACGCTCCCATGTGTCCGTGTTTCTTCCGCTTTGCGCCTTTCTTCATTATCAGGACTATTCTTGTAATAAAGACAGACACACCGTAGTTCCTCTGTGTCCCAGATGACGGTGGTTGTAGGAGGAAGGCACAGTGTCTTGACGAAACAGCAGAGACGCTCAGCAGAAGGATTCTTGGTGATTCCTCCCGAATTTTCCTTCTTGCTGTTGTTCAGCCACTCAGTTGTGTCCGACTCTTTGTGACCCCACGGACTGCAACTTGCCAGGCTTCCCTGTCCTTCACCATCTCCTTCTTACCTGAGAGCTTATGCTGCTGGCTCATTGGCTGTGTTTGCTGTTTGGCAGATTGTTGTTTGAGATGCAGATTCCCTGAGAGAATGCCAATGCAGTCGCTTGATGGATGGTTTGGGGTAGTTCCTGTTGTGGGTGTAGACTGGTGGATTTTGACAATGCCCCCGTGTTTGTTCTGGGAGGTTGTTTTCGATTCTTGGGAGGGCTGAAATATACTGGTATTTCTTAATCTAGTTTTTTCCTCTGGCAACCATACATGTGTCCTAGAAACTCATGAAAATTCAATTAGGGATTATTTATTCCTTCTCTGCCTTGTTACCCCGTGACCAGTCCTTTGATAGGCCCTGCCAGTGGTAGGTGTGTGTGGAGTCCCAGGGTTTCTATGCGATTTCTCAAATCAGATCTAGGCATGGTTTCTCCCCTTCCTTGATAACATCAAAGTTTTCTTCAGTTTCTCAGGGGATTTCTATTTAAACTTATCTTAAATCATGCCATGGGTGTGTATGTGTGTTTATTTAACTGTGTATCACAGAGCTTTTCAAATGCAAAATAATAGATATGAAATAATAGAAATGAATAGAAATAGAAAATAATAGAAATAATAGAATAATAGTAGAATGAACCCTCAAATGCCCATTATCCAGCTTCAACAATTGTTAAAATTCCACCATTCTTGTTTCATTCTTTCCTCAACTTATTTTTCTGGAGTATTTTCAAGCATATCCCAGTTTACACATTTTACCCATACATATGTCAGTGTTCAACGTGTATTTTGTCCACATATTTTTTCTTGTTTTTGCTTCATTTTTAAAAAATTTTATTTTATTTTTAATTGGAGGATAATTACAATATTGTGTTGGTTTCTGCCATACATCAACATGAATCAGCCACAGGTATACATATGTCCTCTCCCTCTTAAGCCTCCCTCCCTCCTTCCTCCCCATCCTTCCCCTCTAGGTTGTCACAGAACACCTGACTTGAGCTCCCTGCATCATATAGCAAATTTCCACTGGCTATCCCTTTTATACATGGCAATGTATATGTTTCCATGCTACTCTCTCTTATATCTCACCTTCTCTCTCCCCAACTATGTCCAAAAGTCTTTTCTCTGTGTCTGCATTTCCATTGTCGGCAGCATGTTGTAAGGGGTGGGGAAGGCTTGTCCAAAGTGACCAGCTCCGGACACCCTTCACTTTGTGGTCTGTGGACACAGAGAAGACCGAGATGTGATCCGTGTTTCCTGGGCCTGTGTGATGGGAGTCCTGCTGGAGGGAGAGGTGTTTATTGATTGGGGAGTGTGCTTTCTTGCTGTGAGGTCTTCTCAGAGACTCTATCCCAGTGTCCCGAGGAACTCACCTTAAGGTCAGGTGGTCATAAGTATGTCCATTTATATGTGATAACTAGGATTTTAAAAAAGCGTACTCTATTCTTTCCTTGAAGGAGAAACTTTATATATTCCTTTCTTTGGGAAAAGAGATTGTTTATGCCTCTGCACCAGGTAAAAGATAATTCTTTGCTACTTGATATAAGTAGGGAAGTAGAGCGTCCTTCTGTTTTGCATTTTAGCACTTTGTTTTGTTAGCCTTGAAGGCAATCCTATCTCCTATTGATTTTGACAAGTTGTCTTTTGGAAGACTGTGTTAGTGCCTAAATATAATTGACTCTTTTACCTACTTGTATTTGGCCTCAGCTTTTTTTTTTTTTGAACCATCATCTATAAATTTCTTTTAACTGATAATTAGTTTATACTTTTAATTACTTGTTTAGCTATTTGATAGCAGTGCAGGGTAATGGACTGAAGCTTAGACTGAATCCAGACAGACCTGAATTCCACTGTGGGTGCCTCAGCCTGGCAGCGCTGTGACTGGACACGATATTCAGCCTTGTTAGCATCACTTTTCTCACCTGTAAAATGGAACCAGTGGTGGTTGTGAGGCCTGAAGGACATAATACTGCAGAAGGGAGCTCAGCACAGTAGCCGGCTCCTTTCTGTTTTAGTTTATGGACCCATATGTTTTTCTGATTGGTGGCCCTCTGTTTATATAGTAGCATTTCAGGCCAGCTTTGTTTCCCTGTGTGTGTGTGTATGTGTGTGTGTGTGTGTTAGGCAGAGGAAGAGACAGGCAGATGAACTCATTACAATGGGTAAGATAAGTCTCTTCTATGCCTGCCTTGGAGCCTACTTCTTAATACTTCTGTGGAAAGTTAAAAATAATTAAGTAGCTTTCCATAATGGAGGTGCCTGTTATTCTATGATGCTTAGGTTAGAAAGTAATTTTAATCATAATTTGAGATCCTTATTAATACTTTAAATTGTATACAATGATTTCAACATTTTTTTCATACATTATTTGTGCTGTCAAAGGGAAAAGAAAATAGAAATTTTGCGTGTGCACGCGCGTGTGTGTGTGCACATGCACGCACATGTGTGCACAGTCTTAGGGATAGTTTGAAGAGTGAAGTCGCTCAGTCGTGCCTGCCTCTTTGCGACCCCGTGGACTGTAGCCTACCACGCTGCATTAGAAGGCAGAGTCTTAACCACTGGACCACCCAGGGAGTCCCCTGGATGGATTTTAAAACCAGAGATCCAAATCATGTTTTGCCTGACTTTTGTGAATGGATGGATAAATTAGTTCTCTCATTTAATGGTGTATTTCTACATGAGAACATTAGAAAACACTGTATTATTTCCGTGAGAATGTTTCATAGATGGATTATTGCAAGTTAAGGATTGACTAGATTTGTATAAGGACACTTATTTGACTTGAGCCATGGTGTTTTCAGAATAAATCAATTTGGGTGTACCCACTTTTAAATGAATTCTAACACTTAGTATTTTGGGCTCTTTTGTAAATACTACACTTGCAAAGACTACCACAGATCCACAGCTGTATTGGTGCAGTCAGTCAGGTAAACAATTAAGTGATGTCTGTCAGGACGATTCTGAAATCCAGGTTTCTCACTCCTTTTCATACTTGTGCCTTAGTGATGGGAAAGCAGTAATGCTTCCGTCTCGGGACCCCATGGAGCTTTCATGTAGCTGGGAAATGTGGGATGCTCAGTCCTCAAGTGTGGCTTTCTGGAGTTCTTATTTGTCCAGCCCTTGTAGAGTTTGTAAGATGAGACTCCTCTAGGGTATCCACAGAGTGTTAGGCTTTGGAGGTTTTGCTTCCTTATTATTTTTCTGGGAATGTTCTGAGTTATGCATAAGCACTTTTTATCCTGAATCATTTCAATTCAATGTTTGTGTGTAGGCTCTTCTAACCCTTCTAACAGTGCTCTTACTTTTTACAGGTATGCCTTACATTTTCTTGTACAAAGTGGAATTTCCTACTGTATCATGGTCATCATAGGAGTGGAGAACATGCACAAGTAAGTGCTCGCTTTATTCATGTATAAGACAGGTTCTAACATAATCAAATTGGGCCCAGTAGAATTTTACCACATTAAAAATTATTCTGAATTATGATCATTTTTTCAAGACCATAATTGATATAAAAACAAAACCCTTGGTATGCATCACTCTTTCATGTACTCAGAGCAGGGTTTCTCAGCCTCAGTGCTGTTGATGGCTGAGGCTGGATCATTCTTTGGTGGGTGGGACTGTTGTGCGCCCTGTAAGATGCTGAGCACCATCCGTCACTCCTGCCCACTTGATGCTGGCAGCCTCTCCTCCCTAGATTGTGACAACCATGGATGTTTCCAGTTTCACATGTCTCTTTCGGGGCCAGACCACTTCCGGGTAAGGACCACTGGCTTAGTCTTAGGGTGACAGCAGTGCAGAGATGGAGTAAGCACATAGATTAGAGAGATTGGTGATTGATGGGAAAGAAAGGTGTCAGGGTGACCCCAGGTTCCCGGTGTGAACAGTAAGGTAAATGGAAGCAGAATTTCTGAGCATAGGGAAGCCTGGGGGTGGGGAGCATGTCTAGGGGATAAGCATTTCAAACAATGTGTGTGTGTGGGTGTTAGTTGCTCAGTTGTGTCCGACTCTTTGCGACCCCATGGGCTGTATCCTGCCAGGTTCCTCCGTCCATGGAATTCCCCAGGCAAGATATTCACCTAAAACAGTGCTTGGTATGTAGTAAACACTTAAGTATTTGCCAAATAGGTGCATGTGGACTTTAGAGTGTCTGTGAGACAGTTAATCGATGCTGGGAGCTGGTGGAGGTCTGGGCCAGAGATGGACACTGGACACTGGAAATAGACGTGGTTGAACACCCAGGAGCCGAGGTACCCACAGACCTTGGTGGCAGATCCTTGGGGGTGTTCTGTGTTACCTGTCGTGCACCATGTCTCTGAATCCTGACATACGTGTGGCTTCAGGAGTTTTCATACAAGGAATGATGGACCTGTAGCTAATTTAATAGGTTTTTTTTTCCCCCAAATCTCACTCTGTTCTGCATCTTTGGTGACTCATGGGTCTCCCCATCTGCTTTCATGCCATGTCTTCCCTCAGTTTCCAGCAGTGCCCCCTGTCTTCCTGGATCCTTCTCCCTGCTGTATGCCAGCACTCTAGGTTCTTGGTGTTTTGACTCTAATTTTTTTAAGAGGAGGAGTAAAATATTTTTTTTATTTTAAATTAGTATATTTATCTATTTTTTAACTTTACAATATTGTATTTGTTTTGCCATACATTGACATGAATCCACCATGAGTGTACATGTTTTCCCCTTCCAGAATCCCCCTCCCACCTCCCTCCCCATCCCATCCCTCCAGGTCATCCTGGTGCACCAGCTCCGAGCACCCTGTATCATGCATCAAACCTGGACTGGCGATTTGTTTCACATATGATAATTTACATGCTTCAATGCCATTCTCTCATATCATCCTGCCCTCGCCCTCCCCCATAGAGTCCATAATTCTGTTCTATTTATCTGTGTCTCTTTTGATGTCTCGCATACAGGGTTCTCTTTACCGATTAACTAAATACCATATATATGTGTTAGTATACTGTATTGGTGTTTTTCTTTCTGGCTTACTTCACTCTGTATAATAGGCTCCAGTTTCATCCACCTCGTTAGAACTGATTTGAATGTATTCTTTTTAATGGCTGCGTAATATTCCATTGTGTATATGTACCACAGCTTCCTTATCCATTTGTCTGCTGATGGGCATCTAGGCTGATTCCATGATTATGTATCATAATTTTACAATTTTTACACCATCGCAACTCTGCTTATGAAATCTCACACAGATGACAGGTTCAAGGTGAAACTGTACTTAATATCTGAGAAAAGGAGCTTCATGTTGTAAATCAGGAAAAAGAAGGAAAATCTGATGGGGTTACTGACAACAGAGGACTTGTATATACCTGCGTGAACGAAAGTCATAACATGCTTCTAAGTAGGAAGGGTGTGTGTGTGCGCGCGCACATGTGTGCACTAAGTCACTTAGTTGTGTCTAACTCTTTGTGACACTCTGGACCATAGCCTACCAGGTTCCTCTGTCCATGGGAATTCTCCAGGCAAGAATACTGGAGTGGGTTGTCATGCCCTCCTCCAGGGGATCTTCCCAACCCAAGAATCAAACCTGCGATTTCTTACCTCTCCTACATTGGCAGGTAGGTTCTTTACCCCTGGTGCCACCTAAGAAGCCCCCAAGTAGGAAGGTTAGTAAATTCATATTCAGTCAAAGGAAGTTGTTTATTTTTCTGAAAGGCAGTGGCAGTCTGTGAAGCTACCTTTTAGAGCTTCAGCCCTGGTCTGGTTTGGAGCCCTTAGCCACATGCGGCCTGTAGATTTAAGTGAATTAATGTCTACAGCCTAGTTGTTCAGCCACCCTGGCCACATGGCATGTGCTTGACCCCCACAGGTGGCTGGTGGCCTCTGTGTTCAGGAGCACACGGAGAACATTTCTGTGGTGGTGGGAAGCTCTGCTGGCTCATGCGGCTGTGGACCCGCAGTCGGAGACAGTTGGTTTCGTTGCTCTTTGACAGTATGTTCTGTGCATGTGCATGTGCTGCTGCTGCTGCTGCTAAGTCGCTTCAGTCGTGTCCGACTCTGTGCGACCCCATAGACGGCAGCCCACCTGGCTCCCCCATCCCTGGGATTCTCCAGGCAAGAACACTGGAGTGGATTGCCATTTCCTTCTCCAGCGCATGAAAGTGAAAAGTGAAAGTGAAGTCGCTTAGTCATGTCCGACTCTTCACCACCCCATGGACTGCAGCCTACCAGGCTCCTCCATCCATGCGATTTTCCAGGCAAGAGTACTGTATGTACTGCCAATGTTTAGAATTTGACACCATCAGTGGAGCAGGTGAGGGTAAATGGGTTTGCCACTTTAGTTGCGAGTGTTGGCAATAAAGAGGAAGTAATTAATTTAGAAAGTGTGTCTTTCATCTCTTTTAACCCCTTCCATTTCAGTTTATACTGATATGTTTTTCTGTGATTTTGCCTTTTTCCTTCTTGTTTTTTTTTCTTTTAATCCCTTTTTTCACTCAGACTTTCACATTAATTTTAAGTGTTCAATGGATTCGAACTTAAGAATTTAATTCAAATATGCTTGGTGGGGCTTATAGCATTCCTCTGTTGTTTAAAGTTATTGTTTATGTAAATATAATACACTTTTGTTTATTTCTTTTAGTCTAGTTTTACATGGTATGTATAATATGTTTCTTCGAACATCGAGGGTTTAAATTTTTTTAAGTGAAGGATTTGGACTTCCTGAGTATTTAACAATTTAAAAATTCTTGGATCTCTTATTTTTGTACATTTTGTAAGCTATTCACAGTGTAGTTTTTGCAATCTCTGTAACAAATCCATTTGTAAATTAAAATATTTTAACATAATATAAGCTTTAATTTTGTAGCTTCCTTTAGCACTTACATGTATGCTGTTTTATTCTGATCCATAATGAGATAATTTATGTTTAAAATTTATTCTAGAATTCAGTGCTTTTTCTAGTCTACATTTTCATATAAGCTTTGAAATTTTTGAGGAAAAATTTAAAAACCTTAAGTGATAGAGACCAAAAAAAAAAAAAGAGTATTTAGGAATAGAAGGTCCTGTATATTGGGATATTGATTCTCCTTAATTAGTTTGGGGAGAAATTAACTTTCACAAGTTTGCCCGTTATTTCTGAGAGCGGTTGGCAGACTGTGTGTGAAGGACCAGAGAGCAAATATTTTAGACTGTATAGGATACACAGTCTTGTCATAGGTTTTTTCAGTTCTCTTGTTGTACATTAGATAGTATGTGAACAACGAACTTGACCATGAGTCCATGAGACCTCATTTACCAAAAAAAATATGCATTTCATTATAAATATTTGTGATCCGGGGAGTCCTACAGGCACAAAAAGTAGTTTTACTTACAGTCAAAAGATGTTGAACTTGATCCCTTTTTTAGTGGGAATTTAGCTTCTGTAATTGAAATACTCTCATTTTCACATGACTGTGAAATAACTGCCCAACTATCTAAACTACGAAAAAAATGACTAAATTTTGATTGTGAAAGGATGCTTGCAATGTTTACATTATCATCACAGATCTTAATGTGTCTTCTTGCCAGTAAAAAGGATGAGAAAAAAAAAACCAAAAAGCAGGTGGACTGTATTTGGCCAACCCCAAGTACTAAGCGCACTCCTGCCCCAGGGATGTGAAAAGACATAGGCAAGTGGACACGCGCTCTTCCTCCTAGTTTCCAAAATATGAAATAAAACTTGCCAAGTGGTAATTTTAAACCTGTGATAGCACAAATGATGGAATAATGAACTTTATTACTGATTTGCTGTGAATTATTGTGATGAAGCAGATGCTTTCTAAGAAAGCTGGTTAGAAGAGGCAGGAGGATAGAGCCGTGTTTCAGGCCCACCAGCCAGGAAGTGGGAGGCCTTTTCCCTGGAGAAGGTAGCACAGTGTGGCTGAGGCCCGTGGTGTTCCGATGGACTCAAAAAAGCCTTTGTGGATGGGCGTGGGAACCTAAGTGCCCTTCATATTCGTTTTGTGTTTTTTAACTTTTCTATGGGAAGACTTGTTCTGAGTTCCAAAGAACAGCCTCGGATTTTGGAACATAGCACCAGGTACCTGCCCTTATTTATGTGTAAACAGCAGACCGTGGGATGGTTAACACGGGAAGAGCCTGTTAGCCTTGGGAGATTAAACTGAAGTCTTTTCTTGACAACTTGGCAGGTAGTTTTCAACAGAGCAAATGACCTACAGGAAACATATAAAAGGTATAGACACATCCAGTAAAACCACACCTGCCTTGCGGGTTTACAAAGCTTTGTATGGGATTACGTTGTAAAAGCTGTAGGAAAGTGATCTTCAACCCACAGTCAAATGGGCTCAGCTACCCACCCCTTTGAACAAACCAGAGAAGTGGAGATGGCAGAAAGTGAACAAGTACTAAAGAGCCTCTTGATGAAAGTGAAAAAAGAGAGTGAAAAAGTTGGCTTAAAGCTCACCATTCAGAAAACTAAGATCTTGGCATCTGGTCACATCACTTCATGGCAAATAGATGGGGAAACAGTGGCTTACTTTATTTTTCTGGGCTCCAAAATCACTGCAGATGGTGATTACAGCCATGAAATTAAAAGACATTTACTCCTTGGAAGGAAAGTTATGACCAATCTAGACAGCATGTTAAAAAGCAGAGACATTAGTTTGTCAACAAAGGTCCATCTAGTCAAGGCTATGGTTTTTCCAGTAGTCATGTTTGGATGTGAGAGTTGGGCTGTAAAGAAAGCTGAGCACCGAAGAATTGATGCTTTTGAACTGTGGTGTTGGAGAAGACTCTTGAGAGTCCCTTTGACTGCAAGGAGATCCAACCAGTCCATCCTAAAGGAGATTAGTCCTGGGTGTTCATTGGAAGGACTGATGTTGAAGCTGAAAGTCCAATACTTTGACCACCTGATGTGAAGAGCTGACTCATTGGAAAAGATCCTGATGATGGGAAGGATTGAGGGCAGAAGGCAAAGGGGACGACAGAGGGTGAGATGGTTGGATGGCATCGCCAACTCAATAGACATGGGTTTGGGTAGATTTTGGCAGTTGGTGATGGACAGGGAGGCCTGATGTGCTGTGGTTCATGGGGTCGCAAGAGTCGAACATGACTGACTGACTGAACTGAACTGAAATTGCATTAGCTCTGGAACCTGAGTCACGTCCTCTTTACCTTTTTGAGTCTAAACTGCATTAAACCAGCTGACTTACCTGGGCACCCAGGTGTGCTTTTCCCTGCATCTAGGGCTCAGCTGCCAAGAAGAGGGTTCCCGTGCTGGGAGAGGTGCTTTCTGAGGCCGTTCTTGGGCACCAGGTGCTTTGCTGGGTTTTTCTCCTCCCGCTGATGTCACATCAGAGCTTTCGGTCAGGGTTTGCGACCGAATTCACCTTTTCTCCTCCCAGACTGTGAACTGCTCGAGAGGGGTGGGGGCTACCTTCCACTTTTTATAATCCCGGTATTGACCCTGTGGATGATAGAAGCTCAGAAGGAGAGGTTCTCTGTTCTGTTGAGTGCATGGTTTGTGGGGGCTTTTTTTGCATCTCTCTTTTTTTAAAAGATTTTTTTTTTAACACGGACCATTTTTAAAGTCTTTATTGAATTTGTTACAGTATTGCTCTGCTTTATGTTTTTTTGTTTTTTTTTGGTTTTTTTGGTCTGCAAGGCATGTGAGGTCTTAGCTCCCTGTGAAGTGTTAGTTGCTCAGTTGTGACCCCATGGCTGCAGCTCACCAGGCTCCTCTGTCCATGGGATTCTCCAGGCAAGGATACTGGAGTGGGTTGCCATTTCCTTTTCCAGGGGATCGTTCTGACCCAGGGATCGAACCTGGTTCTCCTGCACTGCAGGCAGATTCTTTACCGACTGAACTATGAGGGAAGCCTTTAGCTCCCTGACTAGGGATCAAACCCGCACCCTCCGCATTGGAAGGTGAAGTCTCAGCCACGGGACCCCCAGGGATGTCCCTGGCATCTCTTTTTGGTGGGGTATTTCTGAGCAGAGGATATCCGTCTGTGCGGAGGGCTTTGAATGGCATGCCTGGTGGGTTGACCAGTAGTCTGTGGTGTTGCCTGCAACCCTCCCTGCTTATCTACCCCTGAGACTGGGTATGGAGCCACGACCCTGGGGTGGGAGTGAGATCAGGGAAGGACCAAGCAGTTTTAGCTGATGTGCTTTTAGCTCAGTCTTCCATGCCCCTGAATAGCAGGTGGGACCGGAGTCCATCTTTACCTGTCACCGCTGGTGCTCACAGGACTCCTGCAAGTGTGGATTCCTGAATAGAGATATCATGAGGAACTCTTGACTCCACTGGGGAGGAATGAGGATGTTGGAAATGCCATCTGGCAGGCAGAAGCCTCAAGTCACTTGGAGATCTGTCCTCACGAAGGTAATGAGCAGTGATTAGTGGCTCAGCAGAAACTCTGCAGGGGAAAGTACTAACATCCCTGAGGACAACCCGCAATCCCATGAGAGGGAATAAAATGTGGCAGGAACAAACCTGCACTCTTAATAAAAGTTTTTCTTTTCTGCTCTCTTCGGATGGTACTCGAAAGCCTTTCAGTGGCTTGGAGTGAAGGTGCAGGCCCTTTGGGTGTTGCTGTGCTGTCCTGAGCTGGAAGCTGTATTTCAACCAGAAAACCACAAGTAATTCTAAAATGGGTGTTTTACATTATCTTATCCTCATAGCAGTTAATGTTGCAGCAATCGTTGCGTGTCCATCGCTGTGCAGGGTGCTTGGACCGCACTAATCCTAGCAGCAGCCCTGGAGGTGGGCACACCAGGGGATCTGTTTCCCCAGTAGCAGGTTAGTAAGGGGAACCTGGGATGAGAACTGGGTGTGTCTGATCACACCCAGCGCCCAGGCTTTTTGTTTCTGCACTTTATTACTTAAGCATTCAGCTTTATGATATGAGAATGTGTCGTTAAAAGAAGTACCCTGAATTGATTGAGGAGAGGTGATGGGAGCCAGCAGGGTCCTGAGCACAGTGAAGGTCTCATATGTGTTGGTTGCTCTTCCTTAGCACAAAGATACAGATAGTTTTTATCCAAAAAGATGCAATGGCCTTTAGGCATATTATGCTTAGGATCTCAGGTTTTTAAATACTCTCAATTCTCACAGAAAGGAAAATCTGTTACTTGGTGAGAGGCAGTAGGATGTCCAGGCCCTGTTGGATTCTGAAGAATCTTTAGGACATAGCATCATACCCTCTTGGGCATCCTTGGTGGCTCAGTGGTAAAGAATCCACCTGCAGTGCAGGAGACCTGGGTTTGATCCCTGGGTCGGGAAGATCCCCTCGAGAAGGGCATGGCAACCCACTCCAGTATTCTTGCCTGAAAAATCCCATGGACAGAGGAGCCTGGTGGGCTGCAGTCCATGGGGTCACAAAGCATCGGACATGACTAAGCGACTGAGCACACGTGCACACACATCATACCCTCAAACCCTGCGCTTGGGAAAGGACCTGATTCAGATTCCATTATGCTGTCTAGTCACTGTAGTATCTCTTTTGGAGATTTTGAATTCTAAGTTGTGTTTCCAGTTGTAAGCTGAATCTCTGTTAAGGACCCAGTCATCCGTGAGCAAGGAAGGTTGGTTTCTTTCCCTTGGGTCAAGAGTTTCTGTCTGAAGTAGGAAGAATATGTTAATGTGGAAATGCTGCTGCTGCTGCTAAGTCGCTTCAGTCGTGTCTGACTCTGTGCGACCCCATAGACGGCAGCCCACCAGGCTCCTGTGCCTGGGATTCTCCAGGCAGGAACACTGGAGTGGGTTGCCATTTCCTTCTCCAGTGCATGAAAGTGAAACGTGAAAGTGAAGTCCCTCAGTCGTGTCCGACTCTTAGCAACCCCATGGACTGCAGCCTACCAGGCTCCTCTGTCCATGGTATTTTCCAGGCAAGAATACTGGGGTGGGGTGCCATTGCCTTCTCCGAACGTGGAGATGAAGACAATACAAACACACATCCCTTGGAAAATAATGCTGTTACTTTGGGTGTTGCTGTTACATCTGAATGTGTTAGAATAAGAAGGAATTTGCACAGGTGGACTCAGGTAATGGGGCTGTACCATAAAGAAGGCTGAGGGCTGAAGAATTGATGCTTTCAAACACCATGCTATTTACATAAAATATGTGGTTCACGTTGAAATTTTGTGAGAGAAAAAGGTTGCATGAATGGTGTATTTCTTTTTCTTTACTTTTAGGTAAGAAATGAGGAAGTTGTTTGGGGAAATTAGAGCTTGCTGAATGCTGAGTGTGCCTGTGGTGTATTGTTATAGTAAATACGTAGGCTTGATATGGGCAGGTTTTGTCTTCTCTGTGTTAGAAACAGTACGATTTAATAGAGTGTTTGGACTTGAACTTGGGAACTTGAATGGTGGAATGACTTATGTGTTCAGTCACTTTGTTGAGTGCTCTCTACAAATATTCCACTTACCTGTCCCTACAGTCCTGGTAGTGTTAGTCATTCAGTCATGTCTGACTCTTTGCGACCCCATGGACTGTAGCCCACCAGGCTTCTCTGTCCATGGAATTCTCCAGGCAAGCATACTGGAGTGGGTTGCCATTCCCTTCTCTAGGGTATCTTCCCCACCCAGGGATCGAACCCAGGTCTCCTGCATTGCAGGCAGACTCTTTACTGTCTGAGACACCAGGTCATTATCCACTGTACAGAGAAGGACTGTAGTTCCAAGAGGTGAGGTCACTCAGACCAGTAGCAAAACCAGTAATGATCAGTCCTGGACGTCTGTGAAATTAATTTCTGTGGTTATTGCTGATTTATGGAGATTCATTTAAAGTTTTATTTTTAATTAGAGAAAAAGAGATTCTCACCTTCTTACCAGATAGCATAAACAGCCTGGGTTATTTTTTGAAAGAATAGCAAGCATGTTGGAGACATAGTGACTGGGTTTGTCTTAGTCATCATTAGAACGCAGTGATGGGGTCTTTTTAAAAGGCTTTACCTCCCAGAGAAATATTTGAATAAAAGTGATTTTATTCTCTCAATAATCGACCTTAATTTAGAATTGTTCAGTCTTTTGCAAGTTCCATGCTTGAGGCTGATACTTATTTAATTACATAATAAGTATAGACTTTAAAGTGCTACTTTAATGTCAGTTGACTAAGAAAAGACTTTTAAAATACTTTTTGATACATAAATTTGAATAGGGAAAAGACAGTGATCCCATCCTGCTTGCTGCTGCTGGCTTATTAAACAGTTCTTATTTAGAGTAGTTATGGAGAGAGAATCAGAAGATAAGAGGGCAGAACACCTGATGATCTGAAAAACGGTAGGAGATTTTGCTGAAAGGATGTTATAGGCGGCGAGCCTGGGCACCTATTTCTCTCAAAAGTGTGAGCTTTTGGTTACACTTAGTGAAGCCCAGAGAAGAGATGGGATTGCTCGTTTTTTCCTGGCCTGGAAATTAATCTTGGTATGACAGACTGTGTGCCTTAGCAGGACTTGCCTTGGGAAGAAGGTAACAGTTTCAGGATGGGGTTGGCACGATTTGCCTTTCAAAGTTTCAAGAAGTCTCATATAGAATTCATTTTGTTGGAGCATAGCTTCATTTCAAAACATGAATTATTAGAGAGCTGTTATTTAGAATAGTACAAGATAATAGAATAAACTTTTTTCCTTAGACACGAGAGCTTTAGAAAGTGTTCAGAGAACAGCCTTAAAGACTTGAAGATAAAATCCAACGAAGAAAATGATAAAAGTTAAGAAATGAGTAGGATGGAACCCCAAAGGACAATAGACAACTTTAATTACAAATAAATTACTTTTAATAGCTAAACTGCCAGTGATATTTATTAAACACAAATGCTAAGGTGCTTTCCCATGCGATCCTTACAGCCGCCAGTGCTGTAATACTGTATCTCAGCTTTATTGTTGAAGAAAATAGAGATTCAGAGACCTAGATGCTTTCTCCAGGTTTATACAACTGGTCCTCAGCAGGGTCAGAATTTGAAACCCAATCTGTTCAGCACCAAAGCCCCATGCAGCCAGCTGCTAAACTCAGCTCCCCCCTGACCTTCACAACATGCGGATTTTCCATGGGAAACAGGCAGTGTCCTACCCATTTTATTTCGGGGTTGTTTTCCTTCATTGATAATTGGTGTGTGTGCAAGTAATATAAATTAATCTTAGTTTGAAGGGTGAATTGGGAAGCTAAAGTTCTTTAATTCTAATTCTTGGGTTAGTTTGTTAATTTATCCAGACTTGGCAGCTGAGCAGTGAAGCCAGTGGGATAAATCCTCACTTCTTCCTTCATCTCCCCCCTGCCTGTATTCGCCATCACCTTGCTTCATCAGTCTCCTCTTGGCTCGTTTGAGGCGTGGTCACCTGAAAGGCGTTTGAGACCGCCCCTGGCGCAGTCAGCTCTCAGTGGGTGGTGGGGATGCCCCGCTGTCTTTAGGCTCCTCCCGACCCCTCCAGCCCGCCGTTGCTCTGTAAGCTCCAGCTTCCTTAGATCGCCGCACACATCGTCTTCCTTGCTGCCCTCGCTTTGAAGATCTTCACAGAATGAACTGAATCACCTTTTTCCTTTTCCACTTTTCCACCTATGTGGTTTTCATCCTGAAGGGTAATGGAAGAAAGGTGAGTGATCGTCTGTGCAGGTGGGAAGGGAGCTGGGCACCCTTTGTTACAACACGCAGCCCCTGAAGAGCAAAGACCGGCAGGTTCCTCCCGTTGGGAGGGCTGCCGGGTCTCTGACTTGGAGGGTGGTCGTCCCTGGGGTCGTGAAGAGTTGGACACGACTGATCGACTAAGCGCAGCACAGCACAGCGTTACACGAAGCCTTTTATAGACTTTAGTTTTCACGGTTCTGGTTTTAGTAGCAATTAGAATAGACTGAAATCTGGATAAGATGGATGCGTTTTTGTGAGTAATTGTCTTTCTCAGTTTAAGATTCTGTCATTACACTGACTGCCAAATACAGTTTTTGATGTTTTTAAAACCTTTAAAACTTCACTTCTATGTATTTATTGATTTAAGGACTATCTAATCAGATGATATTTTAAACTACAATCCAGATGTCTGAAATCTTGTGTAAACTATAGAAGTCTATGCCTTTTTTCCCCCTTTTCTTTCCCCTTTTGGCTAAGCGCAAAGCGTGTGGGATCTTAGTTCTCCGACCAGGGATTGAACCCATTCCCTTGGCAGGGAAAGCACCGAGTCCTAACCATTGGACCACCAGGGAATTTCTATAGAAGTCTTTGCATTTTGAATGATAAAATCATCCTGCTTGATACCAAGAACCAATACCCAATTTTATTTCTATCTTTGAGTCAACTTTGAAAGTTTTCTTTATAAAACACCATTAAGTAACTTCATTATGTGACAGACACAGGTGTGGGAGCAGAGTTAGGATTTTATAAAAGAGCTGAACAGTTGCCACGTGGTTTGGGTCCTTTCTGTCGTCTGTAAGCAAAGTGAGAAAGGAAAGGACCCAGTGCCCTCGTGTACCCATGTCTCGGTCTGCATCTGGTCTGCTGAATACAGCTGAGCTCCGTTCCTGTTGTCGTGAATAAGACTTTGTAGAAGAACAGACACAGCCCCTCACGACTTGTATTGTGCTTGTAACTCGTGGAGACCTTGTTGTTCCAGGTGAGAGGGCTCCTGGGGGGGAACCCGGCAGGCCCTGTCTTCCGAGGAACAGCAGTTTTATCAGGGAACATAGATGACCTGCAGGTCTCTAGGAAGACAGTAGGAGAGAATCTGGAGTCTCCCCATCCAGGGAGAAGCCCAAATGGGGGCCCTGGGGAGAAGGTCCCTTCACCCCAAGAGGACAGCCGCACTCTAGTGACTGGGAACAGAACAGGGGCCTCTGAGTCTTCTATGAAGACGATGTGGTGGCTGGTTTTTGCTGGTAAAGCAGCTGGTTTTATAAAAGTGTTTTAAAATTCTTCTGTTAGAGTCACAGACTCTAACAGAGCTGGTTTCCAGCCACAGAGGTCAGCTCATGCTCCGAGTGAGGGCTGACAGGCTCGTTCCGCCCCGGGGACTTTTCTAGGTGTGGATATGTTTCCGATTTTCTGAATCTGTTTTAGAACTTGAATTTACACCCCCCCCACCCCCAGAAATCATATTTCCATACAAGCCTACCAAATCCTACTTTAATTAACTGAAGTTTCAGCTACTGAGGAGTGAAAATCCACAAATTTTCTCCCCCCAAAGTAGCAATAAAACTGGTCAAAACCATTGTTGGGCTCTGAAAATTTGCTCAAAGCAAACAGCAATTCGAGAAGCTTTTATTTAAAAGAAAACTGTTGACCTTTGAGTGAGAACAGTGGAAACGGTGGTGTTCCTGCCTGGGCTCCCCTCCACCCCTCATTCCCTGGCAGAGAGTTCTCCTGGGGCAGGGCCAGCCGCAAAGACCGCAGCTTTGGTTGACTCGCTTCGGGGTGGAAGGCAGAAAACCCAGGCAGTGGCTCACAGAGGACGCCTCTAGCTCTCCCGTCCTGAGGATTTGATCTAACGTATAGCAGAGAGATTCTTGGCAGCGAGAGAGCCATGGAGAGATACCGATACAACCATGGCTGCCTGGAGACTGCCTCCACGTCAGGGGAAGTCTGGTGGACCTGAAGGAGAGAGATGGCAGAGCAGGCTTGAAACCTGCTAGACTGTTGAACGAGCTCTCAGACCCACACCTTTAACCCTCAGCGGAGGGCAGAAATCTTACCGGTGGCAGATTTTTAAGCACAAGCCCTGACTAGCCATAGACTGACCACTGAGACTACAGACACAAGGGAGACTCCTGGAGTAAGGCTGAAAAATAAAACTGTGAATCTAAAAATCGGGAGGGAGATGTCAGCCACTGTGTACCGTGGGTGAGAGAGATGCAACAGAAACAGCACGCTCCAAGATCACTGCCAACAGTGACCGCAGCCATGAAATTAAAAGACACTTGCTCCTTAGAAGGAAAACTGTGACAGACCTGCTACTGCTGCTGCTAAGTCGCTTCAGTCGTGTCCGACTCTGTGCGACCCCGTAGACAGCAGCCCACCAGACTACCCCATCCCTGGGATTCTCCAGGCAAGAACACTGGAGTGGGTTGCCATTTCCTTCTCCAATGCATGAAAGTGAAAAGTGAAAGTGAAGTCGCTCAGTCGTCTCTGACTCTTAGCGACCCCATGGACTGTAGCCTACCAGGCTCCTCCGTCCATGGGATTTTCCAGGCAAGAGTACTGGAGTGGGTGGCCATTCCCTTCTCCAGGGGATTTTCCTGACTCAGGAATTGAACCTGGGTCTCCTCATTGCAGGCAAATTCTTTACCATCTGAGCCACCAGGGAAGCCCATGACAAACCTAGACAGTGTATTAAAAAGCAGAGACATTACTTTCTCAACAAAGGTCTGTCTAGTCAAAGCTATGGTTTTTCCAGTAGTCATGTACAGATGTGAGAGTTGGACCATGAAGAAAGCTGAGTGCCGAAGAATTGATGCTTTCAAATTGTGGTGCTGGAGAACTCTCTTCAGAGTCCTTTGGAGTGCAAGGAAATCAAACCAGTCAATCCTAAAGGAAATCAACCCTGAATATTCACTGGAAGGACTGATGCTGAAGCTGAAGCCCCAATACTTTGGCCACCTGATGCGAAGAGCTGACTCATTAGAAAAAACTGTGATGCTGGGAAGGATTGAAGGCAAAAGGAGAAGGGGACAACAGAGGATGAGATGGTTGGATGGCATCAATGACTCAATGAACATGAATTTGAGCAAACTCTTACATACGGTAATAATAGCACAAAGGACACAGAAGAAAATGGAGCTGTATTGGAGCAAGCTTGCTGTTTTATTAGAATTAAGTCAGCGTTGATCTAAACTAGGTTTCTGGCCTGAGTGGGCAGGTGGACTATGTTATGTAGGAAATGGTGGCTGGGGAGAGGCAGCTTCCTGGGTAGGGGGGCTTTCTTTGCATGTTAAATTTGAGAGGCCTCATTAAATATTCATGTGGGAACAGCAGTCAGACAAGTGTGGTGTTCAGGGTAGAGGCTTTCAAGCCTTCAATGCAATGAAATTAACTAAGAAAGAAATGTGCCTGAAAAAGAGAAGAGGACTAAGGCTTCATTTACCAACTGGTCTGAGTCACCAGCTAGGAAGAGACCAAGCCAGCTTTCCAGCCCAAGCCAGTTTTGACTCCAGAGTCAACTTCTGTGTTTTCTTGATATGCCCTAATTTACAAACCTGACTTTTTCTCCTTAGTTTCTGCAGCCAATATATTATGAGATATTTTTTAGTTTCTCCTTGGGAACCCTCAGCACTTGCTGTCACATCCCCATCTTAACTCAGAACTTGTTTCTTCCTGCTACATAACTGCTCCTCTGACTCCCAGCCTTATCTCTTACCATGCATCCTGTGTATGGGTTAGTCTCTATTACTTGCCTAAGAACTATTTCACTATATCACTCTTTGCTCAAAAATCTTTGAATGCCTGCAGGAGAATAGCCAGAAATGCTCAAGACACTCATGGCCCGTCCGAATACCCTGAACCCTATTTTACACACTAACTCATTTCCTGTAGTTCCTCCCAGATTTCACTGGTACGTGTCAGGCTGGCCACTCCTGGCTCTGGGCATTTAGCCTCACAGGGAGGCGTCTTCTCCTCTGTGTCGCTCCTGTTCTGTATTTGTGGCTATATCCACATCATTGTCGTCCCGGGAGGAGCCCTCAGTTACTTCCCTGGCCTGCGATGAACATCTTTTCACACTGCTTCCATTCTGTTCTGCTGCTTTACAGAATGCCTTCTCTTTGTCAAGCTCAGTGCCAGGCTGTCACAGACTCAAACGTCTGAAATCTTCAAGGAGTGCCGTCTAGGGAAGGATACAACATCTAAGAGAACAGTTTTCACAAGATGCGATAAAGATGCTCTAAATAGACATAGTGAGACAGGGGTGACTGGCGTCTCAATAGCTAATCCTGGAAAAACCCAGCACCGTCACTCACCGTTGGCTGTCAGACGCTATGGCTGTGCTCCCTGGCTTGATGGTCAGGTTCCTGCAATGGAGAAGTGGTATCTCACTGCTCTTTCTGTTCCTTCTATAAAAGGCAAGCGTGTTGAGTCAAAGTGACATCTTTAACAGACAAAACTCTCGGAAGAGATAAGGCATGTGATTTCAAAATGTGAAGAGTGGCTACTGTATATATTTATGAGAATGTGTTTATAAATGTGATAATAATGGAAGAGGGCTTCTCTGGTGGCTCAGTGGTAAAGAATCCACCTGCCAATGCAGGAGACACAGGTTTGATCCCTAGGTTGGGAAGATCCCCTGGAAAAGGAAATGGCAACCCACACCAGTATTCTTGCTGGGAAAATCCCATGGACAGAGGAGCCTGGTGGGCTGTAGTCCAGGTGAAAGTGAAGTCGCTCAGTTGTGTCTGACTGTTTGTGACACCGTGGGCTGTGGCCTACCAGGTTCCTCTGTCCGTGGGATTTTCCAGGCAAGTACACTGGGGTGGGTTGCCATTTCCTTCTCCAGAGGATGTTCTCGACCCAAGAGTCGAACCTAGGTGTCCCACATTGCAAGCAGACTCTTTACTGTCTGACCACCAGGGAATCCTGGGCTGTAGTCCAAGGGGTCCCAAAAAGTCAGACATGACTTGGCAGCTAAAAAACAATAGTGGAAGGAGCCTTTCACCTTGGCTTAAGACGTCACCTAGTTAGATAGTTGATACTCACCTATTGGTTACCTGAGGATAAACTTAACCTTTGGTCCTAATACCTTAACAGAAACAAAGTATCTTAGAATGTGTTATTGTGTACAAAGTAAAAAGAGTAAGAAATGTTAAGGATTGCATTTACTAAAATTCCGTTAAATTGATAACTGAACTTCTAGAATAAAATGCAAATACTGTCAAAAAGATTTTAGAAAACTGATGTTTTAATGATGATTATAAGACTAAATTTTGAGGCTTCCAGTAACTGTAGTAGATTCAACACACATGTTTATCTGAAACTGAAGGAGGCAGAAGCTGGAACCTAAGTGCTGGTGAGGATGATGCTATTGAGGATGGGCCAGTTTGTCCTGCCAGGTCCAGGGTGGGTCGGGAAGTGGCATCTGGGGAGCAGAGCCTGTGTGCAGGGTATGCAGCTGCAGATGACTTGGTCCTGGTGATCCATGCTGGACCCTTTGAAACTATGCCTGTGTTACTTTCATAAAAGTAGAGTGAGATGAAAGAAGAGCCAAACCCACTCTGGGTTGCTGGTTTTAGAATACCAGCCTCATTCTCAAGTATGCCACTCCATAGAAAATGAATTCTTCAGGTTGCCTCATGCATGATAGCCACTAACTATAAATGAACAGACTTGATTAATCATAAATTTTTAAATAGGAAACTTGAACAGTTTATAAGCAGTCAATCTTTCCAGGTCCCTGCTGACTTTATCAGACTTAAGGTCCTATTTTGAAATATACCCAGAAATAGAACACTCATCTTTTGTTTTACTTCATTCGCCTGTAGGTCCCAACTGTCATTATGCCTAATGCGTTTGTATTCACATGACTGTTGTGTTTGTATTTAAAGGTATGCTTCTGCTGCTGCTAAGTCGCTTCAGTCGTGTCCGACTCTGTGCGACCCCATAGACGGCAGCCAACCAGGCTCCCCCGTCCCTGGGATTCTCCAGGCAAGAACACTGGAGTGGGTTGCCATTTCCTTCTCCAATGCATGAGAGTGAAAAGTGAAAGTGAAGTCACTCAGTCGTGTCCGACTCTTAACGACCCCATGGACTGCAGCCTACCAGGCTCCTCCGTCCATGGGATTTTCCAGGCAAGAGTACTGGAGTGGGGTGCCATTGCCTTCTCCGTTAAAGGCATGGGACTGGATGAAATCCTTTTGGAAATAGGTGTAAACAGAGAAGAGGACTGAGCCCTGGAGTCCCAGGTTGAGAAGGAATCTGCAAAGGAGATTATAAAATTTGTTTCCAAATAATTTTAAGATCAACTTTCTTTAGGTAAAAATTACCTTAAACAAAGTAGAACCACCGGTTCAATGAGTTTTGACAAATGTCCAGACCTGTGTAACACCCCCCAAATCCAGACACAGGACACTTCATTAATCCCCCAAGGTTCCTGCATTCCCTTTGTAATCTTTACAGCCCAGCCCCTTGCAACGCGCTCGCTCTCTGCTTTCTACCACCTTTGATCAGTTTATCTGTTTTAGAATTTCATGTAAATCGAACTGTATAGTAAGTAGGGCTTCCCAGGTGGAAATCCCATGGATAGAGGAGCCTAGTGGGCTACGACCGTGGGGTCCCAAGAGTTGGACATGACCAGGCAACTAAGCACACACCACAGTTAGCCCTCAGATTGTTGCCCTTTCCTGAATTGGGGCTGCACCCAAAGCCCCCTGAACTTGAGCACCTTGAAAGGGAAGAGTTTCATTTGACTTCAGCACATTAAAATAATGGCTCACTTATTAGTTTTTGTCTTGCTGTCCATCAAGATTTCGAACCTTTTGGTAATGTTGCCTGTTTTCCTCATTGGGGAAGAATTCTTTTTCAGTTCTCAGCATTTCAAGCCCATTAATCCCACAGTCCCTGAGCACTTTGTTTTTCCCTGAACAATTTCCACTTCATATCTAATATCTAGAGAATGGGTGTTTTAGATGTGGTTTCTCTTTTTTAAAATGGGGCAGTAATTCAACACTTATATTTGAATGAATAATAAAATGTTCTCTCAGGAACTCTTCAAATCTTGTTGATTTCATTTTGTTATAAAGGATGATAGTATCAGGATGCTTTTAAAACTGCAGAGAGCAGAAATCCCAACTCATAGTGATGTAATGGTATAACTCATAGTGGCATAATGGTAACCAGTGCAGAGAGATTCACCTTTACAGGGAGAAGTCATGAGGCAAGGCAGTTCTTGTGGATTAACTCAGCAACTCTGTTTTTATGAGGGCATCAGAAAGTTCTGTACTTTGTTTTATTTAGCTTTGTTGCTTCACCATCTCACCAGATTGTCTGTAGGCTAGCTGGGCTTAATTGACATAGCAGAAGCAGGGGTCCTGTGTGCTCCGCTTAGTTGCTTAGCTGTGTCTGACTCTTTGCAACCCCAGGGACTGTAGCCCACCAGGCTCCTCTGTCCAAGGGGATTCTCCAGACAAGAATACTGGAGTGGGTTGACATGCCCTCCTCAGCAAGTGTCCTACTTGCTATTTAAGGAGAAAGCCTTTCCAAAAGCTCTGTGTCATGTTTCACTGACTATACTTAAGTTTCACACCCACCTGTGAACTGTCAGTTTCAGTGAGTATGAGACCACGGTGACTGAGTTAGAATAGTTAGTCTCCCTCCCTGTGTATCTGCTTTTTCTAAGGGTGAGAACGAGGGTTCACAAGTAATGTCACTTTCTCGAGATCACACAGATAGGAAGAGTAAAAAGTTGACGGAGCTGTTATTTAAATCTCGGTCAGGTCTGCTTGGATTTTATGTGCAGGTATGTTTTTCTGTTTGAAGACATTCAGTGAAACGTATGTGCTGACCACAGCACTGATAAGAATACCATGCATGTACGTATTGGCCTATATGTCTGTTTTCTTCTGCTGATGCTGAACTTGACAGATCAGAGGCTTTCCCTGTCACCCTTCCCTGCAGCCTAACTCAAAAGATAACGGTGAAAATGTGGTCCTCTTTGGTATCGCTTAGGAATGCATTTCAGTTCTGGATAATAGGAAAAAACCCAGCACCTCAGATTTTTTCTGGACTTAGGTTCTTCAGAGCCAGCGTAGCTGCTCAACAGTGTTTATTAAAGAGGCAGGTTTCTTTCTTGTTTTGCAGTTCTGTCCTTTGCCTGTTAGTTCACTGCTTCAGGGATGCAAGGTGATTGCTACTACAGCCATCAGATCCTTTTTCTGGGCAGAAGGAATTCACACCATGCCAGCTACATGTATCCGCTCTTTTTCTTTGATTCTGCAGAATGCTTTCATTGATTTTTGACAAACTCATAACTAATCCATGATCACAGTTCAATCATGAGTTGACAGAATTAGACCACAGAATTTTCCAGTTCAGTGAAGAAGTTGCTCACATCATGGGCCAACAAATGTGGTTCAGTTAATGGATGTTGGTTGATATATTTGTTTACATTAATGAGTAAGTTGAAAGTGAAACGCCAAAGATACAGGTTGACACTTTCTTTGTCCATAATGTGAGTGAGAGCAACTTCTTTGCCGAATTGAATAATAGTTTTTGAATGCTAGAAGAATAAGATTTTCTGGGGTTTTTTTTTTTTGGGGGGGGGGCCTATTCACAATGTTATAGCTGCAGGTCATGACATACTTTTAAAAGTTTAGCATGTATTATTAGCATTCTCTTCATTGCTTCTGATTCGGGTCAGCAAACTTCTTTCATAAAGAGCCAGATAGTAAATATTTTAGACTTTGAGGGCCTTGTAGATGCTGCTGCAACTATTCAGCTCAGGTATTCTGAGGCAAAAGCAGCCATAAACAGTATACATGTAAATGGCCATGCTGCTGCTGCTGCTAAGTCACATCACTCATGTCCGACTCTGTGCGACCCCACAGACGGCAGCCCACCAGGCTCCTCTGTCCCTGGGATTCTCTGGGCAAGAATACTGGAGTGGGTGAATGGCCATGAGTGTGGTCAAACGAAATTTGATTGACAGAAGCAAAGCAGGGAGTGAGATTTATCCTACAGGCTTTGGTTTGATTATCTCTGGTTTGAATAATCTGTTTGTTCGTTCAGTCGGTAAGTCCTATCTGACTGTTTGTGTTGCAGCACTCCAGGCTTCCTTGTCCTTCAGTATCTCCTGGAGTTTGCTCAAATTCATGTTCATTGAATAATCTATAGTGTTTACCAAATTTCAAGGTGTAAATACCTACATCACTTAATTTGGCTTCCTATATTGAATCATTTTTGCATTTACCCAATAAACCCTGCTTGGTCGAGGTATCTTATTTTAAATTACAATTAGTTTTAGTGTGCTAAACTGTTATTAAAGATTATTTCAGTTACCTAGTGAAGACTTCTTTGCTCAGGAATAATCCAAGTAGATCAGAATTACCGATTTGTCTGAAGTTTGAAAGGACCCTCTCCTAAAACCTCCTGAATGGCCTATTTGAGAAGTTTATGGTTTTAAATTAATCAAATACATTGGGTTTTTTTCTATTGATTTCTTCTATATTATGTAAGTTTAGAAAGTCCTTCGCTGATTTGAGGACATTTGAATATTTATCCACAGCTCGTATGTGTTTTAGTTTTATACTGTATATTTAATTCTTTTATCCATCTAGGGTGGTTTCAATGAAGGTATAGCTCCATTCACCCACCCGAATTGTTTAACTCATTAGGTGATAGTCCATTCACTCCTGCTAATATGCATTACAGCCTTCATTTTACACCGTGGTATATATATTCCAGAGGCTGTTTGTGAATTTCTGTTCTATTGATACATAAATTAGCTCCCCCAGATGATGTTTTAAGTTCTTTTTTAAAAATAATTAATTTATGACTGTGCTGGGTCTTTGTTGTTGTCATGCGCGGGCTTTCTCTAGTTGCAGCAAGCTGGGGGGCCACTCTCTAGTTGTGCTACGGGAGCTTCTCATTGTGGTGGCTTCTCTTGTTGCAGAGCCCAGGCTCTAGAGCGTGGGTTCACTAGTTGCAACACATGGGTTTAGTTGCTCCACAGGATGTGGAATCTTCCCTGACCAGGGATTGGACCCATGTCCCTTGCATTGGTGGGCGGATTCTTAACCACTGGACCACCAGGGAAATCCTGATGTTTTTAATTATTGTAGCTCTCTCCCATACATCTTAAGACTGAAAATTATTAAACATTTATGTTTATGAAATGTGAATAAATACCACCTGACACACACTGTTTATGATTTTAGACGATTGAGAACAAGTTGTAAAAATACTCTAAAGAACTTTTTGATACGTGTTTCAGCCAAATATTTTCATACTAGATTTTGTTTTCTAAAAAGAAGGAAAAATAAATAGATACCAGTATTTACCATATTCAGTTTTACATTGTGAGCTTGACTTTTAGATATATAATCTGTTATATGGAGGTTTTTTCAGAAGGAAAAAATGAATAAAGGTAGGAACTAAATATGTTGCCGTTGAAAATGGTACAAAATTCAAGGAAACTGAAGTTGACATTGGTAACAAATGTTTACAATTTATCAAAGAAACCCATTTGTGGAGTAGATCTAGTGATGTTCACAATTTTTGAACCATATCATATAGTTAATATGTTAGTTTAAAATGTATTCTTTAACAAAATGAATCTTATTTCACTAATCTAGCTTGTTTTTGTTTTCCAGATATTGTTTCGTGTTTGCTTTGGGATACCTCACAGTATGCCAAATCACTAGAGTCTATATCTTTGATTATGGACAATATTCTGCTGATTTTTCAGGGTAAGATGAAAACTTTGATTCAGAAGTCTGTGTATCTATTCTAACATGTTGGTTAAAAGACAAAATATAGTTCCATTTAGTAGTTCAAATGAAAAATTCTTTTCATTTAAAATTCTTTTTGTAAATTTAACATTTTTCGTCTTGTAAAGTCTTTTATAGTGATGTGTAAGTCACAAAAGTAACTTTTTTTTTAATTGACTTTTGTAAAATTTCTAAATATATGGGAATAAAATTTGTTGTATGATATTTGCCGATATTGAAAGCATTTTCTAATTCTGGGCTTCCCTGGTGGATCAGACGGTAAAGCGTCTGCCTGTAATGCAGAAAACCTGAGTTCAGTCCCTGGGTCGGGAAGATCCCCTGGAGAAGGAAATGGCAACCCACTCCAGTACTCTTGCCTGGGAAACCCCATGGATGGAGGAGCCTGCCAGTCTACAGTCCATGGGGTCGCAAAGAGTCAGACACAACTGAGCGACTTCACTGGTTCTAATTCTGTTAGAAATTTTTGCAGTTACCTAATAACTGTTGAAAATCAGCCCCTTTGAGCCTGCTTCCTTGATACCCGTCTTTTCTTCTTCTCCCTCCCTCCCTCTCCTCCTTTCCCCCTTCTCTTCCTCCCTCCCTCCCTCCCTCCTTTCCTCCTTCCTTCCTCCCTCCCTCCCTCCCTCCTTTCCTCCTTCCCTTCCTCCCTCCCTCCCTTCGTGGAATCCCTTCTGTACAGTGTTTCATCAGCTGCTTTGTAACATCTGCTTGTTCTTGCTTCTTCACACACTGTGGGACTGTCTTTGGATGCAAGTCCTTGGACTAGCTTTGTCAGTCTGAATTTCCATGAGAATGTACTTGAACATGTATTTTTCTTCTGTGCATTTCACATCTATGAAATGTTTTACATTCTAATATTCAGTATTCTAGTGAGTGGTAGAAATAACTTCAGGCTTTTTTTTTCTTCAGAGGAAATTTAGTCCTTCCTTGGTTCTGGAAGAGTCTTTTGTCTGTAACAGAACTGATTGAATGTCTCTTATGAGATAAATGCAGTCCAAGTCCTTAAAGAGAAGGCAGTGGCAACCCACTCCAGTACTCTTGCCTGGAAAATCCCATGAGGAGCCTGGTAGGCTGCGGTCCGTGGGGTCGCTGAGAGGCGGACATGACTGAGCGACTTCACTTTCACTTTTCCCTTTCATGCACTGGAGAAGGAAATGGCAACCCACTCCAGTGTTCTTGCCTGGAGAATCCCAGGGACGGGGGAGCCTGGTGGGCTGCCGTCCGTGGGGTCGCACAGAGTCGGACACGACTGAAGCGACTTAGCAGCTGCAAGTCCTTAAAAATGAACTTGTTCACTGTCTTTATAAAGGGACACCTGCTAACATCTGCGTACTGGGTGGGG
This sequence comes from Okapia johnstoni, assembly GCA_024291935.2. Taxonomy (NCBI): domain Eukaryota; kingdom Metazoa; phylum Chordata; class Mammalia; order Artiodactyla; family Giraffidae; genus Okapia; species Okapia johnstoni. The sequence goes on along the minus strand of CM044306.1, from coordinate 52,615,395 downwards.
AAGTTGAAGATAAAACTCTACGGTGTATATGTCAAGCCTGACAGCTTTCTCTGTTGAAAAAGACACAGAAGACCTGCTTTAAGTAGGTCTTGAGTTATCTGTGCAGGATAAATAATGACCAGTAAATTCAGCTGAAGGATAAGTAAGTGGAAAAAATAAAATGAAACAAATCATGGCATCTATGAATAAATTGTTGAACACTAGAAAAGAGCCAGTGTTGTGTGAGCTTACAGAAAAGTCACTCTTATAAAACAGGAGAATTTCAGAGGATGAATTATCTTTTTCTCCTTAATGATATCAAAGTGGATTTTACTTTTGTTAAACAGATTTTAAAACTAGACTTGGATAAAAGACTATATCTAAAAGAACAAATAAAACCAGGACAAAACAAAATTTATTAAATACACCAGAAAACTAGGGAGTCAAATTAGCAGTATATTGAATAGAATTGAGAAATAACCTGACATACAGAAGAAGAGAATAGATGTTGGCTATCAGCTTACAAAGGACTTCCCTGGTGGCTCAGATGGTAAAGCATCTGCCTACAATGCGGGAGACCCGGGTTCAATCCCTGGGTCGGGAAGATCTGGAGAAAGAAATGGCAACCCACTCCAGTATTCTTGCCTGGAAAATCCCATGGACAGAGGAACCTGGTAGGCTACAGTTCATGGGGTCGCAGAGTCGGACATGACTGAGCGACTTCACTTTCATTATCAACTTACAAACAGTTGCTGCTGCTGCTGCTGCTAAGTTGCATCAGTCGTGTCCGACTTTGTGCAACCCCATAGACGGCAGCCCACCAGGCTCCGCCGTCCCTGGGATTCTCCAGGCAAGAACACTGGAGTAAGTTGCCATTTCCTTCTCCAATACATGAAAATGAAAAGTGAAAGTGAAGTCGCTCAGTCGTGTCCGACTCTTGGCGACCCCACGGACCGCAGCCTACCAGACTCCTCCGTCTATGGGATTCTCCAGGCAAAAGTACTGGAGTGGGTTGCCATTGCCTTCTCCTTTATAAACAGCAGGAATTCGTAAAGCAAAAAGCTATTAAGCAGAATCAGTAGGTGTATTGGGCCACCTTGAATCTTGATGAACTTGGAGAGGTAGCCTAGGTCACATGTTGTCATCTTAGTGTAATGAAAATAGGAACTAGCTATGTGTATTTTTAAACTGCCACATTTACTAAGTAGTTTAACATAGCAGATTTCAATTTATTCATAAGAATTGGTAGAAGTACAAATTCATATGATGCAGTGTTCACTGGAGCCTCATAACCCCGTCTTCGTTTTTATCTTAGTCATTACATTTTTTATTTCCCTTATCTGCTATTCTAAACTCTTGTCAGTCTCTAGCTAGGGGTGGGCTAACCACTATCAAAGCACATTACTCCCATGACTTTACATAAAGCAAGTTTATTTCTCATTCACACGCAGCCCACTGAGGAGGGGGCCTCTGCTCCCCACGATCATTCAGGGAACCAGGCTCCTTTCTTGTGGCCGCATCTCCTTCAGGGTCTCTAGAATCCTCTTGATTAAATCGAGGGATTGGCATGTCCTGTAGTGAGCTGAGCCCAGAGAAAGCATGCCTGCCTTCCACTTTTTCTCCCATTCTGTTGGAAAAAACTAGTTACGTGACCCCACAATTGAGAGTATAGTGTACATTAAGAACAATATGCATATGATAGGATCTTAAGTATTTTACTAAAATAAAAATTTTTAACTTGACTATAATTTAAAATATTTAAGTGTGTCGAAGAAATACAACATGGCGTTTTACTGATGGACAACCTGATGTAAAACTCCCACTTTAATATGTAATTTTTATCCACTAGGAGAAAACATCTGAGCATCATCAGTGAACTGGTACAAAGATAGAGACAAATCAGCTCAAGGAGACCATTGTGGCTGAACTAAGTTAGAGTGGTCCCTTTTGTTTTAATGCGTGCAGAAGAGAAAAGAAGCATTTAGAAGCCTTGAGTGTTACAACACATGAGCACAAGAGATCCTGACTTGCTCCTAATTAGGGTAGATACGGGAGTCATCCAAAGTGGTGTTGGCAGTCTGAGGAAGGTGGAGCTGAATCTAGTGACCTGTTCTTTGTGCTAAGCTCTCCAGTGCCCTGAAGTTAGACATACAGGCAATGAAGCCAGGCTCTTGCTGAGGAATCACATGGGACCTCTTCTGTACCAGCCAGTGTTACTTGCAAAGGTGTGGAACACTGATATTGTGTGTGTGTGCATGGGTGTATGTGTGTGTGTATCTAGATAGAGAGATAGGCTCAAGATACATTTAAAATGCTGAATAGATAAAAGACTCGCCTCTTAATAAAAGCTTCTTTTGCAGAAAAGTTGAAAGACTAGGTTGTCAGCTGACATGTTGGGCTCAGAAAATAGGTACAAGAGAAGTATAAAAACAGTTAAATAGCTTTCCTTTATATCAGCAATAACTGGTTAGAAAATGTCATAGATAAAGGATCGGAGTTTCAGAAGCAATAAAAACTATGAAATGTTTAAGGAAACATGTAAAAAGAAATGTAAGGACCTTTGTGTAGACCTTTTTGTAGTAAACAATGAAGCTGAAAGTCCAATACTTTGGCCACCTCATGCGAAGAGTTGACTCATTGGAAAAGACCCTGATGCTGGGAAGGATTGGGGGCAGGAGGAGAAGGGGACAACAGAGGATAACATGGCTGGATGGCATCACCAACTCGATGGACATGAGTTTGGGTAAACTCTGGGAGTTGGTGATGGACAGGGAGGCCTGGTGTGCTTTGATTCGTGGGGTTGCAAAGAGTCGGACACGACTGAGCGACTGAACTGAATTGAACTGAACTGAACTGATGAACTCCAGGAGTTGGTGATGGACAGAGAGGCCTGGCGTGCTGCAATTCATGGGGTCGCAAAGAGTCGGACACGACTGAGCGACTGAACTGAACTGAACTGAACTGAACTGATGAAGCTTTACTATAGGACATAAAAAAGACTGACTGGCGAAGCATCTTGTTTATTCAGAGAGTAACATTCAATGTTGTAAAAACAGTCCTTTTCCTCTAATTAACCTGTAATGTGGTTGAGGTTTTGAGAGAAATTAGGCAAATTGAAAAGTTTCCCTAGAAGTGTTTGAGAGGAGCAGATTAAGTATAAAAACATATACTGCTTGTCAAGCAGACATCATTTGAATATTGTAGGACTGACATAGGAATAGCCAAATCCAAGAAGCCCATGTAGAGAAACAGATTTGTGGATCTGGGATATAAATGTACAGAATGACAAAGCTGGGACTTCGGGTCAATGAGGAACCCCCCTCTAGGTTATTCAGGAAATGGTATTGAGACGGAAAAAGAAAGGTGAGTGCTTGCCTTCTTGCAGATGGAAGCAGGAACCGATTTTGGAGGACAGGAAGGAAATGAGTTCTGATTGGAATATGTTGATCTTTGTGGAGCTGGAGCGTTGGTTAATGCATCCACTAAAAAAAGATATATGTGACATATTTTCCATTGAAATCAAGAATACATTTTAGAGCTAAGCGGAGAGCATCAGATACTCAGTTGGTATCTTATTACCGGCTGCCCTTGTGTGTTTGTGCAGTTACCTTTTTTTTGGGTCGGCGCAGTACATTTTGCTGGGGGCTGAGTACTCTGTAGGTGACCGTCCTGTCAGCAGAAGAAGGGAGGGACTGTTTGGTCTAAAAGCCTCATTCTGGCTCTCTGTGCTCACTGAGCTGAGTCCTGGAAGGGCCCCTGGTGCTCGCTGCTGTGCCCAGTAACTGTGTTGTAAATAGTGTTGGCATAAATTATTCAGCCGATAAACCATCCATAGTGTTCTGCATATCCTGTTTCAGCCGGTGGGGGCTGTCTCCTGACACCTTGACCTACATTTGGTTAGGGAGTGCGTTCCGCCCAGCTGCTCCTCATGTATTTCAAGTTCCCGGGAGAAAACAGGCATGGTCTTTTATAAGGTTTGCTTGGTCTGTTCCCCTCCCTACCTGAACTTTTCCCCCTGATTGTTTTTTTCAATTTATTTATTTTTGATTGAAGGATAATTACTTTACAGTACTGTGTTGGTTTCTGCCATACATCAACATTTCCTCCTGATGTTATGTTTGTTCACAAAGCAGTGTGGTATAATGATATTTGTCAGAGATCTGCAGTGTTCCCTTACGACTCTAAAAAGTTAATCAGTTCAGTTCATTTGCCCAGTCGTGTCCGACTCTTTGCAACCCCATGGACTGCAGCACTCCAAGCTTCCCTGTCCATCACCAACTCCTGGAGTTTACTCAAACTCATGTCCATTTAGTCAGTGATGCCATCCAACCATCTCATCCTCTGTCATCCCCTTCTCCTCCTGCCTTCAGTCTTTCCCTGCATCAGGGTCTTTTCCAATGAGTCAGCTCTTCGCATCAGGTGACCAAAGTATTGGAGTTTCAGCTTCAACATCAGTCCTTCCAATGAATATTCAGGACTGATTTCCCTTAGGATGGACTGGTTGGATCTCAAAAGTTTATCACTGGCCCTCAAAGTCCACGCCGTGTGTGCCGGGCCTCGCCTCTCTGCCCGCCTCATCTGATGCTGCAGCCGCATAACTGCTTCCATGTCCTCATGCTTCTTCTACTACCCGTTGGGTTCTCTCTGCCGGGACCGCCCTTCCCAACCTGCTAGCGTGTCCAACCTCCTGGCTCCTAGAGGCTCAGATTTAGCGGCTCCTGTTCCGGGTGTTTCCCTATAAACTTGCTCAGTTTTTCTGCACGTTTCTTCAAACCTTTGGCCCTTGACACTTTTCCATGTAGCTACTCGCGTACCTGTTGACCTCCTACTTCTGTGAGCAGGTTCCTTCAGGGGCAGCGCTTAGCAGTTAATTATTGCAGCCATCCAGTACCTTCTGCTGAGCAGCGGTTCCGGTATCTATTGAACGAGGGTTTTATCAAACATCTGTTGTGCCTCGGATACTATTCATGGCCTTTGTCCTGTTGCTGTTTTATTTAATCCACACAGTGGCTTTATTATCCCCATTTTAGAGATAAGAATTTGGAGGCTGGAGAGTTAAACAGGTCCCCCGTGTCCACAGTTGATGAGTAGTGGAGTCAGGACGTTTTCTGGCTCACGTGTCCAGCTGCCTGTCCACACCTCTCTGCTCGGTTGTCCAGTCAGCATCTCGCACTGAACTTGCCTGACCTGGACTTCCCGATGCGCTTGCCCTGTTCCTCCTGCATTTCTTCCCAGCCAGCTCCGTCCTTCTGTTCCTTTCCTGTGATCAAAACCCTTGGTGGCCTCAGGTCTCAAGCCCTGATTCCAATCCACTGTCGAATCATCATTGGGTCCTGCTGTCTTTGCCATCAGAAGATGACTGGGATGCACTACACAGGGTCTGTGGTGTCATCCTGCTCTGAGATGCCATCCTAGCCTGCCTCTTGCCCCCCAGCACGCCATAGCCCTCTCTACCCAGGGGCGAATATACCCACTAAAACCTAGTGAGTGCTCTATCTGTCGCCCTCCACGGTCCCCAGTCTCTCTTGGGTCTCAGCCCTGTCCTCACAGTCCCTGCGGGAGCCTCTGAACTCGGACCATCCCGACACTTCTGTCTTCAGCATCTGTCCTGTCTTTACTCACTGGCTCCAGCCACATCCCCGTCCTCACTAGCCTCCCAGCAGGCCAGGTCAGTCTCAGTGCCCCCCACCCAGGCAGGGGTGCTGGTGAGCCCGCCTCTGCAGGGCTTGGTCCCTGACTCAACTTCTCCGTGAAGCGTCACCCCTGGGTGAGGCCAGTCCCTGCCGGCATTCTGGTACTCCTCTCCCCACCCTGTTTTGTTCTTCTGCTCAGCACACAGCAGCAGCTGGCACACCGTGTATTTCCCTCTAAGTTCAGTTGTTATCCATCCCTCCCCTGTACACGAGTGAGAACCCTATCTCGTTCACAGCTGTGTCTCCAGCACCTGGTGCCTTGTAGGTGCTCATTAGATGCTTGTTTTCAAAATGAGCAAGTGAAGGGGCTGGGTGGCTGGCTGGATGGCTCTCGGAAGCCTTTTCCTCCCCTCTCACGGTGCATTGCTTTGGCTTTAGGTCCGAGGGATTTGTTGATTTAGTGGGTTTTGCTGTTTGCAGACGAGCCCCTGAGTACTTAGACATGCCTGAAAGTGGACAGGTCACTTTGCTCCGTTGTCAGGTCCCTGAACCCTAGTGGCATGCTGACCTTCTATCTAGTAGGGTGCTCCTAGTTGCTTTGTAGCAATATCCTTAGAGTTTAGCAGTCTCCTAGAGATGTGTCGGACACGACTGAGCGACTTCACTTTCACTTTTTACTTTCATGCATTGGAGAAGGAAATGGCAACCCACTCCAGTGTTCTTGCCTGGAGAATCCCAGGGACGGGGGAGCCTGGTGGACTGCTGTCTATGGGGTCACACAGAGCTGGACACGACTGAAGCGACTTAGCAGCAGCAGCAGAGATGACAGAACGATTCAGAAAGAGATTGTTCTTTTTCAGCATTCATTCTCTAGTGATGTTTACCTAGGGTTTGAGTTTGACCACGTGACAGAACTAAGTCCTGTAACTCTCATTCATTGTAGAGGAAAAGATGGCATGTAAGTGTTTTCGTTAAATAAGAAAGTTAATTGGTATCTTTTAAAAAAATTATAAGAAGTGTAGAGTCTCTTTAGTTTGTTACACCAGATGGGTATATATTTTTTTATATTACCTGAAGCTGTTTTATCAGTTGAGTATTTATTTGAATAGCTAGAGTCCATATTTTTCCAGTTCCAAGTAGAGTGCTGGGGGAGAGAGCGTCTGTAACTCCACCTCAATCTAGCGATGTCGCTGTGCAGAAGGTACAGCTGGCTCCATCCACGCTCCCCCCTTGCTCGATGGAGGCACGGAAGCCAATTGCTTGCCCTCCCCCATCCGCCTCGAGGCCTCCACCCCAGGGAAACAGGAGAGTCTGATTCACATAGGGCTGGCTCAAACTTTTTAGGACTAGGAAGGTGATTAAATACTGAATGCAAAGCAAACAGGTAGTTGAAATGTCAATAAAGGTGTAAGTGAAAACAGTGTGAGTCACTCGATTGTCCCCATTCAGGTGTTCATGAGCACAATGCACTGTTAGGGAAACCACCCCAGTTGGTCTCTTTGTAAATCGTGGGAGTGTCTTCATTTAGAAGCCTCTTCTCTGCACAGGAGATTCTGTGTGATGCATGAGGCCGTCCTCCTCCCCTTTCAGCCCTCTCTGTCTCCTGGCCTGTCCTGTGCTTGTGCTGGACTCATCTGGCCACCTTCCCCTCCGCTTGACTCTCCTGAGCTCTCATGAGTCTGTTTATCCTGTAGTTTTTCCAAACTTTCCCTGTAAGTACTTTTTTACTTTTATCAGATACTCCTGCACAGTCACTCCGTGATATTTTGTCTTCTGTCATGTTATTCTCACATTCACCACTCCCTGACCCCAGCCCATGACAGGTTGGACCAGAGGCTGTTGAATGACCACCCCTTTAAAACCAAAGGAAATGTTTGGGCTTAATGATTATCTGTTAAGGAAATAGTAGGTGATGTGAGACGTTTTTGCAAACCAGTCAGAACCTTGAGCCCGATTACTTGGCAGGTATGGCTTCTCAGGTGGCACAGTGGTAAAGAATCTGCCCGCCAGTGCAGGAGACATCAGTTTGATCTCTGGGTGGGGAAGATCCCCTGGAGAAGGAAATGGGAACCCACTCCAGTATTCTTGCCTGAAGAATCCCATGGACAGAGGAGCCTGATGGGCTACAGTTCGTGTGGTCCACAAAAGTCGGACATAGCTCAGTGACTGAATGCATGCGTGCGCGCGCGCACACACACACACACACACACACACACACACACACACACACACACACACGCAGCAGGTACCATAGGTGCAGAGGTGAATAGGCCAGGGTTCCTGCTGTTAAGTAGTCCATGAGTTAAGTGGTGACCAAAAAATAAGCCAGTAATTACAGAACAGTCTGGTGACTGTTTTCAAGCACAGAGGAGAGTGGACATGAGGGAGGGAGTCTAATCAACTTACATAAGGAGTGATGGATCTTGAGTGGGCACTCAGAAGGTTGGGTTTATGTGATATTTTAGAAATATTCACCCAGTACATATCCTGTGCCAGGCACTGTGCTCGGAGCTGGAGGGTCAGTGGTGAAAAAGATCATTCGCTCCCTATCGCATGAACCTTCTAAAGAGTGAAGACAGCTTTTAAAGCCCCTATGCTGCTGCTGCTGCTAAATCGCTTCAGTCGTGTCCGACTCTGTGCAACCCCAGAGACAGCAGCCTACCAGGATCCTCCATCCCTGGGGTTCTCCAGGCAAGAATACTGGAGTGGGTTGCCATTTCCTTCTCCAATACATGAAAGTGAAATGTGAAAGTGAAGTTGCTCAGTCGTGTCTGACTCTTTGTGACCCCATGGACTGAAGCCTACCAGGCTCCTCCGTCCATGGGATTTTCCAGGCAAGAGTACTGGAGTGGGATGCCATTGCCTTCTCCGTAAAGCCCCTCTATAACTGGATAAATGAAGCATCCGTGAGTGTGAGAAATTCTTTGAAGAAAGCAAACAGGAAGCTAAGATGAAGTGAAAGGTGTGTGTCCCGTTTGGGCAGAGGTGGCTTCCTGGGGGTACAGCTGCCCACAGGCCTCTTGTGCAAAGTGACTGTTAAGCTGAGACTTGAAGCGGGAGATGGGCCGCCCTTGCAGAGCAGCTCCAGGGAGTGTGGTCTGGGTGGAGGCCAGCACTTGGAGAGAGTGGAGTATTTGTATGTGCTCCTCCTTCTTTTTCTTCTCCTTCTTTTTAATATTTGTTTATTTGTGTATGTTTGGCCGTGGTGGGTCGGCATTGCTTTGCGGGCTGTTCTCTAGTTGTGTCAAGCAGAGCCTACTCTCTAGTTGTGGAGCACGAGCTTCTCATTGCGAGGATGCTTCTCATTGCGAGGACTTCCCTAGTTGCAGATCACAGGCTTAGTAGTCATGGCACACGGGCTTCGTTGCCCTGTGGCATGTGGGATCTTCCCTGGATCAGGGATCAAACCTGTGTCTCCTACACGGCAGGCAGATTCTTTACCACTGAGCCAAACTGGGGAAACCCTGCTTCTGCATTCTTTCCGCCCCTGTGAGGGAGCATAGTTCTTAGACCCAGCAATACAGCCTCACAGCACCCAGTCCCCCAGCTCAGCTCACTTTCATGAGAGCCTGCACTCTGCACGCCTGGGTCTGTCAGGTGACCAGTGGGCACAGTGAGAGCATACATGCCAAAAGCACATATTAATATCTGCCTTTGGGGAACATCTGATACACATGAACTGAGCAGTTTAGTATGTCACTGAGTTGAAAAATAAATTTATTATTTTATTGGTTGTTTTTATGATGTTTTAAGGTGATGTGAGAATTAAAATTCAGAGCGAAGGGTATTTTCTTATTCCTTTTTGAGCTAAACTATGAAATGAAGTTAGACAGGTGAGAAAAATGATTCTTTTCCCCTGGGGAAATAAAAGTTTCAGGGCATTTTTTTGTAATCCTCAAAGGCATGTAAACTATCTTCCAAGGTTAAAACAGCAGCTGGCTGTTGAAAGCAGCCTGGGAGAGCATTTGGCTGAGGAATAATCTCCCAAGAGAGAGTGGTGTTCACCTAGGAACGGACTTTGAAGGGAACCGAAGAAGATTCTCCCGCTGATGCTTTTGAGTTTAATGTGACGGGGTTTCTATGAGATCTTGTCTGCTAGGTGAGGGGGGGTGACCTGCAAGTTCTAGGGGCCCAGCTCTGTGTATCTCTTGCCAGTGGTTGTTCAGTCCCTCAGTCGTGTCCGACTCTTTGCGACCCCACGGACTGCAGCATGCCACACTGCTTTGTCCTCCAGTATCTCCTGGAACTTGCTCAAACTCACGTCTACTGAGTCAGTGATGCCATCCAACCATCTCATCCTCTGTCGTCCGCTTCTCCTCCTGCCTTCAGTCTTTCCCAGCATCAGGGTCTTTTCCATTGAGTCGGCTCTTGGCATCAGGTGGCCAAAATATTGGAGCTTTCAGGTTCAGCATTATGAGTTGAATTATGACCCCTTATAAGATATGTTGAAATCCTATCCTCAGGGTCTCCTGTAGAGGACGAGCTTCTTAAAGCAAAGCAGAAAGCCCAGATTCCCTGTCTTCCGTCCCTTCACCAGACTCAGCAGCCCTGGAGTTCTATCTTCAGAATCCCCTGGGGTCGTTTTTTATGTTAAAAAAGCTTCAGGATTTTGCAGTCATATAAGCAGAATAAACGCTTTCATATATCATAAGTATCATTTTAAATTTCTGCTTTTAAAATATTTATTTTTTGTTTTTTTCCACAGCCCAATGATGATAATTACCCAGAAGATCACTAGTTTGGCTTATGAAATTCATGATGGTAAGAATTTGGAAATTAATCTTTCATCACAGAAAAAGTCATATTCTAACCACCTTTTGTTTGAGAGATTACCATAACTTTCTGCTGTTTGCTAGAGGAAGGGAACGGAGGGAGGGAAGATAGGAAAAATACCAAATTCTGCTTTGGTTTCCCTGGTGGTTCAGATGGTAAAGAATCTGCCTGGAATGCAGGGGACGTGAGTTCGATCGCTGGGTTGGGAAGATCCCACGGAGAAGGGAATGACTACGTACTCAGTATTTTTGCCTAGAGAATCCCATGGACAGAGGAGCCTGGTGGGTTACAGTCCATGGGGTCACAAAGAGTCGGACATGACTGAGTGACTAACACTAAGGTTTCTAAAGTGTGCTCATTTTCCTTCACTGTTTATTCTTAATTTTGCATTCAGTTCAGTGACAGAGCCTGTGCTATAACGAGAAAGAAAGGGACCAGTTATACCAAAATTGGGATTATGGCATGAATTTCAAATGAGGAAAGTGATGCAAGTGTAAATGGGAAGAAGTATGCTTCTTTTCTTGGGAGAAAGCGTAACTGATAAATTGTCTGTTTTTCTTTCTCAGGGATGTTTCGGAAGGATGAAGAGCTGACACCGTCACAGAGGGGGTTAGCGGTCAGGTACGTGCCTATAAATCGTCTCCCACCGAGGTTCCCGCTGTCTCTGCCAGGACACCCATGTACTCAAGGCCAAGGCTGACTTATCCTCCTCGAGGCTCTTAGTTCACGAGAACCAAACCTTCCTCCCTCTGCAGCAGGTCTGGCTGGGTTAGGCCTGCCTTCATAGGCACCCACTGAATACTATCATCATACAGTGTGCACCTCCTGTGTATCATATCCTGACTCCCGAGAGGCTCTGAATTTCCCGAAGACAGAAAGACTGCCTGGTCTTCACGTAGTAATTATGAGTAATAATTGCAGCTACCATTTGTAGACCAGTGACTTGATAGCAGGTCCTGGGCTGCGATATGTTAATACAGCACAAAGATGCCGAGTTTTGAAATAATGAAGAACCAGCAGGATATTCACCTTGCTATTTGAGGAATTCCTTCTGCATTAGGCTGCTGTGTCATTTATTGTGGTCCCTTATGGATTCATCTAAGGACTAGCTTAATTTCTTGGCGGGGCCTGCCTTAATTGAATATAATTAGAGATCAGGTACTCATTTTACTTGAAGAAAAGCATCCTGCAAGCACCTTGTTTCCTGTAAATCTGGGACTAATATATGCATGGCTGTCAAAAGAAGGAGATTGTGTAGTAGGAGGCCCTGCCCGAAATGCTCGTCTTTGATCCCAGGTTGTATGTCTTGAGAATCTTCTTATACTTTCCCCATCTTTAAAATTACTCTCTTTTGATGTTCACTACAGCCAGTCTTTATAGATCAGTAAATATGCACTTGAATTTATTTGTTTGGTGAGAGGTTAGCTTGATCTGGGCTCTGTGGTCCATATGAGTCCTTGTCCATCCCAGGAACTGCTCGTTAATAGACACTCAGCCTTGGCCTCCACTTTCCTTCCCAGGTGGCCACGTGGCAAGACCCCAGAGCTGGTTAAATTCAACTCTCTGCTTGCTTGAACAGTGGAAGGAGGCAGAGAGGACTCCTTTCAGATTTGCTACCCAAACGTAAAATCACAGGGCTCATTGTTGCCCACAGTTCTCTCACATTTCCATGCACAGTTGATATCAAATCAATGTTTATGGAATGAAGAATGAGTCTTCCATTGATACCATAATTAGAGTATTACAGTTATGTTCAGTTTGAATTTTAATTGCATGTATTACAGTTATCAGCTTCTGTCCTAACATGACTTGTTGTTTGGTATGACAGTTGAGCCAGAAATGACTTCAGTAAGTTTCATAGATCAGAATTATCTCCCATCCTTCCAAATTGTGATACATTGTTGGGTGCGGTAAGATGAGCTGTGGCTTAGATAACCTAGTGTTGTTCTGGTCTTGAAATAAGCAGTGTTGAAAATGAGGCTCTGTTGCTGGAGCATAACAGGCTCTTTGAAGCTCTGTGATGACGGGGCACTTGTGCTGTGTGTGAGGTGGTGATAAAGTCTCTATCTCAGCCCAGCATGGGAAGAATTACGAGGGAAAATCTGCCAGAAACACCTTGCTCGCATCACTTCTGAGCCCTCAAGAAAAAGTACTTAAGGTTCTAAGCACTTTGAAATATAGAAAGGTGGCTCAGTGGTAAAGAATCTGCCTTCCAAACAAGAGACATGGGTTCGATACCCTGGGTTGGGAAGATCCCCTAGAGAAGGAAACGGCAACCCACTCCAGTGTTCTTGCCTGGGAAATCCCATGGACAGAGGAGCCTGGAGGGCTATTGTCCATGGGTCACGAAAGAGGTGTACATGACTGAGCGATTAAACAACAACAACAGAAAAAAAATGTAGAAAAATTTAAAGGGCATTTTGAGTAAGTGGTGACCTAGCTGAGTGTCAGGTGGACCAGAGCACTGTTTTCACTTCATTTTATTTTTATGAAAATATTTATGAGGAGGTTCTATTGACTCCTCTTGGCCACAGAGAGCATTTGCACGTTTTTTTTAGGAGATCATGTGTCATCTTAGAGAGGCAGATGGGGCTATAACATGTTTAAGAGCCTCCTTATCATCCCCAGCTGTAGCTGCTCTTTTATTTGTGGTGGTTTATAGTTGTCAGTGGATGGCAGACTTGACAGATGGAGCTGTTTTTGTTTTTTTAATATATGTATATATTTTCTTTATTTGGCTGCGACGGGTCTTCATTGCAGCATTGGGATCTCTAGCTGTGGTCCAGGGACTTACTTGCTCCATGGCATGTGGGATCTTAGTTCAATCCCTGGCCAGGGACTGAACCCTCATCCCCTGTATTGCAAGGCAGATTCTTAACCCCTGGACCACCAGGGAAGTCCCAGAGGTGGTTTTAAGGTATAAAAAATGCACACTTCTGAGGCATTTTCATAGTGTCCCGTATTACTGGTTTTCTCCTGGTTTCCTGCATCGAGAGCTGAAATGCTTGGTAAACTTTAGATACCATGTGCCATTTGGACAGACCTGAGAGCAACTGAATTAAAAATGGTTGGAGACATCCTTGACTCCTTTCTTCCTCACTCCCCACCCTCATCCATCAGCAGACCCCAGGGCTGTGTTGCCAGGCTGTACTCAAACCCTGTCGCCCGCATGGATCCAGCCCCGTCACGTCCCCCTGGATCCCATATCCTCCAGCCTGGTGGTCCCTCCTCCACCCTCCTCTATCCACACACAGGGCTCGAGGGGTTCTTTTGAAAACATAGGTATTGAAAACCCTGCTGTAGTAGAGAAGGGAATGGCAACCCACTTCAGTAGTCTTACTTGAGAAATCTCATGGACAGAGAAGCCTGGTGGGCTACAGTCCATGGGGTTGCAAAGAGTCGCAAAATGACTGAGCCCCTACACCACCACCACCACCGCCACCACCACCACCACGGTAGTTTTTCAGCACATTCTGAATAAAATCTGAAGCTCCCACCATGGCTTGTAAGGCAGGCCCTGTGTTCCCCACCTTGGCATACTAACACCCCTCCCGCCTGCCTCCCCAGCTCAGCCCCTCCAACTGCACTGGCCTCCTTGCGGCTGGACCTGCCCTGGCTCTTTGCTCCCTGTGCCTGGAGTCCTGGTCCTGGACAGTCACACAATTCCCTTACTCGTCTCCTGATCAGAGAAGCCTTCCTGGCTTGTTAATAAAATGCCCCCTTCCCCTTGTAGCACGTAGCTGTTTGAAATTACTTTCTGTTTTTTTATTCTTGATTTTCTGCAGCTGTTGTATAAGTTCTCTGAATGCAGAATCTCCCTGTGGTATTTACTGCTGTGTCTCTAGACCTGGGAGCATGGGCACAGATAGATTTGTTAAGGGAGTGAGTGAGTGAGTGAGTGAGATTAGTAAGAGATGAATCTTCTGCCCTATCTTGTCCACTTTGACTTTGTTTCATCGTGAGGAAATCAGATAGAAACCCTTTGTCATGGCTCATAAAGACCCGGATGGGAACTCTTTTATCCAGAAGCACCACTGAGCATTTCTTCATCCTAAGCCTTTAGATGCTTATTGTTTGGAGGCAGATGAAAATTACAGCTTGCTTTATTTTGGAAATGGTAGGAGGAGTCGAGGTGATCACTCCCATCGCGTTTTCACAAAGCAAACATCTGTCTTACGCATAGCATGTCTCTTTGTTGCAGGCGCATGCCCAGCCTTCTGGAGTATTTAAGTTACAACTGTAACTTCATGGGTATCCTGGCAGGCCCGCTCTGCTCTTACAAAGACTACATCACTTTCATCGAAGGCAGATCATACCATATGACGCAGTCAGGTGAAAACGGGAAAGAAGAGATACAGTACGAAAGGACAGAGCCATCACCCAATGTAAGACCCGGAGATTCATCTGCAGCATTTCTAGCATGTATTGATTAGCCTTGTTTATTTCAGGAGACCAGTGTTGCCATCTTTTTCTTTAAAAAAAAAAAAAAGATACCCATCTTTTTCTTTAAAAACATTTTTCAAGGTAAATGACTCTTCACATAGTACCTAGTGATGATGCCTTGTAGAAGTACAGCCATGATTAAAGAGCTAAAGTAAGCTTACCAACGAAGTGAGGAAATACTTTATAGTCATGGAGTATTTTACAGGAAAACCCTTATGAAAAGGTCACTCTCCTCCTTTAGGTTCTGCACACCATAAATAAGAGGTTGTTGACAACAGCATATCTCATGGTTTGAATATATTTTAAATTAAGATTCCAACGGAATTCCCTGGTGGTCCAGTGGTTGGAACGCTTCACTTTCGCTGCCAGGGGCCCAGGTTCAAGCCGTGGTCAGGGAACTAAGATCCTGCAAGCCACGTGGGTCGGGCCAAAGAAACAAAACCAAATAAATGTGTCTAATGATAAATTTAAATTCCCTATGTACATAGTTCACACAGTCAAACAGTGGGAGTTATTTACAGATCACTCAAAGGCAGTAGGAAACTCTTTATGTTACAAACGGGGTGTGGAGACTCTCTGAACGCCAGGTCGGTCAGTCAGGCCCCTGGTGGCCCATTTGCTGGGGGCCTCCCAGTTGTCTTCAGCTGCATTAGTTAAGGTACAGGTTTGGCTGCTGAACCAAGGACCAAAATGACAGGGGTTTTAACGAGGTGGGAGTTCTTCTCTCACTTGACAGCTCATGTGTCAGCGGTCCATGGATAACAGGGAAGCCCCATGGTCTGGAGCTCCAGGTGCTCCTAGGTTTGCCATCCGTAGGGTGTTTCCCTCATCTCCATGGTCTAAGATGCTCACCACAGAAGTTATCCATGTTACTTGTGACCACATAACTACACTGAGCTGCAGAGGAGACTATGACGTGTGACTACAGCATGTCCAAACAGAAAATATATTTTCACTGTGTAAGAAGCGGAGGATGGCTCCAGGGAACCCCTGTCAGTCTCCCCTGTGATGTCTGTAGGTGTTTTCTGTGGGGCTGTTTGGGTTCTTGAGTGAAGACTTCTCGTGTCTTCTGCCCTGGGTTTCCAGACTTGACTGATGGTCCCTGGAGCTGGGCACTGAGTGAAAGGGGGTGAGGGATGGGCAGGCGCTGAAGGGTATCACGTCTCAGGACGCATCACCCATGTCTCCACATTCATTCCAGCCCCACTGTGGACCTGCATCCCTAAGCTTGGTTCTTCTCTGGTTAGGCTTCCCTGAGGGTTAACTTCTGACCTCCTGCCAGCCCAGGGGAGGGGCTTTCCACCTGCTCAGCAGGAGGCTGTGGGAACCGGGGGTTACATCTGCCTTCCCAGCTTTAGGCCCCCTCACCCCCTGCCTTTCCAAGTTCCTAATCCCACATTGGCTCAGCTGTTTAAGGGGGTGTCCTGGGTGTGTGTGCCAGCTGGTGTTTGAGGTCAGGTATGTTACTTTAGGGTTTCCCAGGAGGCTCAGTGGTAAAGAACACGCCTGTCAATGCAGGTGACATAGGTTCAATCCCTGGGTCAGGAAGATCCCCTGAAGGAGGAAGTGGCAACCCACTCCAGTACTCTTGCTGGAAAGTCCCATGGACGGAGGATCCCGGTGGGCTACAGTCCATGGGGTTGCAAAGAGTCAGATGAGACTGAGCATGAGCGTGCAACAACTTCTGTTACATTAATTGTTTTTAAACTGAGACCTAGAAACTAGGGTGTGTAATCTACGGGCCATGGTATTTCTCATTGTATTACTGGAAGGATACATCCAATATTTAGGTTCATGTGTGAGGTCATTTGGTTCATCTCACTTCATTTATAATTGTAATTTTTCTCTAATTACCTGCTGCATATCTCTTTCTATTCAGATGTGTAGCTTAGGTATTTTGGATGTGGAGGGTTAAGGAAAGGTAGCCTTACTTTCCTAGAGAAAGCTTTGAAAGACAACCAGGAAAAGGAGAATAAGAACAGCTGCAGCAAAAAGCCCTTGACCGTCCAGCATCTCCTGACAAGAGCAGCCTGAGAATGAATAAAGCTTTTTTTGTGCAGGAATAAAGTGCAGGAATCTGGCACGTGGTCTCACTCTTGCCCTTGAGCCTTGCTTTTGGCCCCGTTACAGAAAATGTTAAATAAGTGTTTATCTGTGAATTACTGCAGTTAATTGAAATATTATTTGATTCCTGTGTCCGGGGACTAAAGAAATGTAAAAGTTGTTTATTGTAAAAATAGTTTCCATGAAATACCTAGAACTTGGAAACCAGGGAAAAGGCACAGTGGAAAAAAATAAACTGTGTTTGCGTGTGATCATATAAAAATCTCTACCCAAACTTATTAATGGTAACATTTTTACGTAATCATCCTATATACCTGTGTTTGCTTTTAGATTATTATTTTTTTAATTACTGAAAGTCCTGCAAATACAAATTGGGGTTTCTGGTGTGATTTGAGCCATGACCCAGAGGTAGACATAAGGCTTCACGTATTCAAACTGTGAGACAGTGAAGGCTTTAAATGCTGAGCATGACAGAGTTCAGGACTTTTGACCGAGTTATACAGGGCTAATAACTATATTCAGAGAGAGTCACCTGGTAGTGAGTCATCTGGTGATAATACCTGGAAGGAAGTAAAAGGAATATGGATTAGGTTTATGACGACTTGTCTTGCTTTCAGGTTGCAGTTATTCAGAAACTCTTAGTCTGTGGACTTTCCTTACTGTTCCACTTAATCATCTCTACGATGTTACCCGTGGAGTACAACATTGATGAGCATTTTCAGGCCACAGCTTCATGGCCGGCCAAGGTGATCTATCTCTACGTCTCTCTTTTGGCTGCCAGACCCAAGTACTATTTTGCTTGGACGTTAGGTAAGTAACATGTGAATAGGCTTTGCATTAGCATTGGACGTGTCAATAGCCAGGAGGGTGCCCTCTTGAGGATGTGTAGTTCAGGACCAATGAGAAAAACTAGGGTCATCTGTGCAGGAGAAACAAACCTCACAATTCATGTCCTACGTATAAGGACTGATCCTGAAAACTGTTGAGAAGTATTGGTCACTCAGTTGTGTCCGACTCTTGGCGACCCCATGGACTGTAGTCCTGCCAGGCTCCTCTGTCCTTGAGATTTCCCAGGCAAGAGTACTGGAGTAGGTAGCTCTTCCCTTCTCCATGGGATCTTCCCGACCCAGAGATTGGAACCCAGGTGAGACTCCCGCATTGCAGGGAGATTCTTTACCGTCTGAGCCACCAGGGAAGCCCTAAAAACTGTTAGATCCTAAAAGCTGGATCAAGGCCCATTTTATTATAATATCGGCTAAAATGAGAATAAATCCACTTTAATAGAGTCCAAGAGCATAGTCTGCGATAACATAACGTCTTCTGGGGCAGCACAGCATTTTGTCACACAGGTTCATAACACTTCCTTTTCCGTTGTGTCCCACAGCCGACGCCATCAACAATGCGGCGGGCTTTGGATTCAGAGGGTATGACAAAAATGGAGCCGCCCGTTGGGACCTAATTTCCAATCTGAGGATCAAGCAAATAGAGGTTAGTGCATCATCAAGCAGTCAGTCACCAAAGGATTCTTAAGTGGCATAACTTGCTTTCGTAGATTACAACATGATGTTCCAAGAATGGTGCTGAAAGATTTGTTATAATGCTCACTCTTTCACTCGGGCAGTATTTGTCGGTCATCAGCTGCGTGCCCCAGGTCATAGGGATCTGGTGAATAAGATCAGTACTGTCTGGGCCCTTCTGGGCTTGAATCCAGTTCGGGTTACAGAGATACAGAAAGACTGGCTGTGATCATTGAGGCGGAGCGGTCCAGCTTGGACTAGTGGCCCAGGGAAGGCGTCCTGGAGGAAATGATGCCATAAGCTGAGTCCTTAGTAGAAGGCAGCCAGGCTCTCCAGTCGAGGGCAGCAGCCTGAGGCGGGGGGCAGGGTTGTGGCCGTTGTTGTTACCTAACGGTACTGACAGGTGAGGCTGGAGGAATAGAGGCCCTGCTGAGCACAGTCTTAGAGGCTTGAGTGAGGGGCTAGGAAGGTAGGAAGATGTGCAGACCGCTCCCCCTGGGGAGCAGCTCCAGAGGGCCCGAGACTCCCCAAAGTGGGGTAGGGGAGGGGCTGAAGGAGTTGAGGGCACAGAAGGGGCTGTGCCAGGAGTGGAGCATCCAGGCTGTGCCCAGTGACCAGCCACTGCTGTTCATTCACGTGCTCTGCAAGAGTGTCTTGGGATGATTCCACGATGGCCCCTGTAGGTGTTACTAAAGCACAGGAGAAAGTGGCGAGAAGTCCTTACGGGTGTTCCCCACAGTAAACTCCCTTTGTAGAATGATGTTACTCCGTTAGAAAGCAGCATTTAGGAAAGAGTCCATACCCCACCGAAACTGTCAAGTGTGTACTCTTGGCCCAGTAAAATGTTGCTTACTTTTTAAAGCTTCGTTATTTTGTCTGCCGAAGAAAAAAGTTCCTTTGTTTTTCAGATGTCAACAAGTTTCAAGATGTTTCTCGATAATTGGAATATTCAGACAGCTCTTTGGCTCAAAAGGTAAGCTCCTTCCAGAACCATCTTCAGCTGTGCTTTGTCCTCTGGGTCTTCACTGGGTCACATTCTTGATTAGATTAAATTAAATGAACAGTATGACTTTGTGTTAACCAGGAAACACAATTACTGTCCTCCAAAGCAGGGTGGTACCAAGCCTGAGAACTGTTTAGCCTTAAGTCCTAAATGTAGCTACCACAGAGCTCTCCATTTGCCTTTAAAGGTGCCTACCAAGGTCTGAAATCACCAGCATGTCCCTCATGCATGGGAGATTTGACCAAACAAAAGTGTCTACATAACCACCATATGTATGCATTAGATTTTCCACAATAGTTAAGATATTCCAGTACAGTAGACCTTTATATGTTGGGTGCAGGATCCGAAGACTGAACCTTTGCAGCTGGAGTTCAAGGTCTTGTTAGAAACACAGCAGAGGAATCTCCACATGCTGGTCCTTGTAGTGAGGATGATGACGAGAGGGCAGGAGGCGTGCAGGCACGGCGGGGAGAAGAGGCACTTGAGTTGAGAATCATAAAGAGGAGGTTGTCACGTGCACGGAGGGAAGGCAGAGGACCGATTACAGGAGGCAAATTTAGGATAGTGCACAGAAACTCCCAGGGATCCTGTCTCCTTGTTCCCGATGGGACACTGCCAGGTTTTGAGTTTATTTCAAAAAACACTGCCCCTGTGATGGGGGGGGATCTAAGCACCATTCTCTGTAATACCCTTTATTTATGACAAATAATGATCTTTACCTCTTGAAACACCCAAAATATACTCTCGTCACTTCATGGTGCCTTGAAGTCTCCCCAGTGGCTGCACATTTTCTGAGCTAATTGTTACATTATTTTTGTTGTTGTTGTTATATTTTAAATTTCATTCCTTAGGAAAATCTCATTTGCATGTGAGTTCTCCACCTGTGACAGGAAGACTTTTAAGCACAGCCTGGTTCCCAATAGAGTATGGTTAGATCAATTGAAAGTCCTAAATGTTAGTAAAGAGGATAATAAAATAATGTAAGATAAGAGTAACTTTTATATTTATTAAAGTTTTTCTGTACATAGTATAGACTCCCCACACACTAGAAATGATCATTTTGGTGATGCCAGTAAGAAGACGCAAGTGAAAAATCTTTTTATAAACCTCATAGTAGCCATAACCTCCCTGAGGCTAATGGCCAAGATAAGTTGTAGTTGTTTTCCTAAATCCTGACTGGGACTGAAAGAACGATGGTCGTGGGCTTGACAGGCTTCTCATCACTCACGTGTGTCATGGTTTCCAGGGTGTGTTACGAGCGCGCCTCCTTGAGTCCCGTCACCCAGACCTTTTTCCTCTCTGCCATCTGGCATGGGGTGTACCCAGGCTATTACCTGACCTTTCTCACCGGAGTGCTGATGACGCTGGCTGCGCGAGCTGTGAGTATGGGGGACGCCTTCTCATCCTGCAGGGCCAGTCATGTGGACTGGGGGCCAAGGCTGCCCACCCGCTGAGCAGCCTCGCTGCTTTGGCCGGGCCAGCCCTGAGCTCCGATGGGTGTGCCTGGTGCGTGTGCTGAGTGAGGCCCACACTTGGTTCATCTGAGAGGAAGCCACAGTAAAGTAAAGCACAGGAAAGCCATGTGTGCCAGTTCTGCAGGTTACACAGCAGCATTTAAGGAGCTCTAAGCAACTGTTAACTTTGGGGGGAAGCTTTTAATGTTGATACCATTTCAAATCCACAGAAAAGTTATAAAGAAGCTCCTCTGTGCTCTTTGCCCAGATTCACACATTTTGCCCCCATGCTTCACCATGCTCTCTCCATAGTTTTTATATCTATTGATACGTGTATTAGTTTTCTCTGAACCAGCTTTGCCCATAGTAACAGTACCATTTTAGATGCCCAGAAGCAATGTGTGAGAGTTTCATCTATTCCACATCCTTGAAACAGTTGATGGAGTCGGTGTGATTCCATAAGCATTGTTAAAGATGAATATTTTTGTTTATTTCAGGTGAGAAATAACTTTAGACATTATTTCATCGAACCTCCCCAGCTGAAATTATTGTATGATATTATAACATGGATAGCAACTCAGATAGCAATAAGTTACACAGTTGTGCCATTTGTACTTCTTTCTGTAAAACCTTCACTCATGTTTTACAGGTAAGTGTTACTCTTAACAAATGTGCCATTGGAAATTTGTAAAAAAATTTTATTGAAATATAGATGATTTACAGTTTGTGTTAGTTTCAGATGTATACCAAAGGTTTTCATGTATATATGTGTGTGTGTGTATACATATATATACACACTTTTTAAGACTGTTTTGCATTATAGGTTATTACAAGATATTGAGTATAGTTCCCTGTGCTATATAGTAGGTCCCTATTGGCTACCTATTTTATACATAGTAGTGTGTATATTTTCATTCCAGCCTCCTAATTTATTTCTCACCTGTACCCTTTTCCCTTAGGTAACCAACCGTAGGTTTGCTTTCTGTGTTTGTGAGTTGATTCCGGTTTTGTAAATATCAATAAGTTCATTTGTTTCATAGTTTGAAATTTAGCAAAGCTTCTTATTTTTAGGCAAAACAGAAAAATAGAACCCAGCTTATTTCCTGTAGTTAAGTGCATTGTCAGCTACTTTTACATCTTAAACCTAGCGGTCTCAAGTTTATTTATGAACTGATTAGCACCGCTCAGACTTGAGATGAGAGTGTGACTTACAGGACTATCACCTGGGTACCCACTGCTTCAGATCTCTCGGAAGTCTCGCTGGAAAGTGGAGCTCTTCTTTCTACACTTGGACATGAGCTACATGGTTGTGGCGATCATTTCATGACATACAACAGATCGAATCATTGTGTTGCACACCTGAAGCTAATAGTGTTACTTGTCCGTTATTTCTCAGTTTAACAGAGAGAGAGACACCAGGCTAGCTTTGGCCCATGGGCCGAGGTTGCTCACCCTCGCTCGAGAGCCAAGGGTGGTGAGAGCCCCTTGCTCAAGAGCCAAGGTTTGGGGGTTTGTATGTTACAGCAGATGCTTACGAGTCACTGGAGATATTTTAGGGGCGGAAGTAAATACTGGGTTGGCCAAAAAGTTCATTCAGGTTTTTCAAATGGACTTTTTTGGCCAAGGCAGTAAATCCTCTGATAGTCACCAGAAGCTATTAATAAAGTCCATGGACCAAGAGTTCAGGCTATCAGACTGCTAACTTCAAAAGAAAAGGAAAACCTATAGCAAATGGACAATAAAGAATATGATGAAGTAGTTAAAAAAGTATAGCCTGTTCTTTATAACAAATTATTAATTCTCTTAATTTCTTCAATCAAAAGATAATCAATTGCTTATATTTCACTATGGGTTCCCTTTTCACTCTTACGGTTCATTGGTACATTGTCATCTCTTGCTGATGTTGTTTAGTTGCTCGGTCGTGCCTGACTCTGTGATCCCATGGGCTGTAGCCCACCAGACTTCTCTGTTCATGGGATTTCCTAGGCAAGAATAATGGTGTGGGTTGCCATTTCCTTCTCTAGAGGAATTATTGTCATTTCTACATGATAGAAATTATTATTTTGAATTCCATATTTTATCTATTTATCTTCTCTCCCTCACCCACCAAATTCCCCTCCCCGGTATTAGATAGTGATCTGTCTGAGATCAAAAGCTTTATTCTTGCATAAATTCGTTATTACCCTAGCGTTTAGAATGACAGCAAGAGTATATGGTCACAGAATTATTGAATTGAATATGGTAAGAGTCATACAGGAAGACATAAGTAACTCCTGCCAAAACTTCCATTTTAACAGAATTATTACATATATTTAAATGTGATTGAGCTATTGGTTGGATATTCTGTCTCAGAAACATTGAGATTTACAGCTATAGAAGCAGTAGGTCACATTGGTTTATATTTAATTTGAGGCATGATACTTCTAATAATATTTTTAATAATGTGACCTTTATTTTGTGATAGTAACCATCAAGAAGCTATATTGCTTATCTGTTACATCACTGGGCTTCCCTGATAGCTCAGTTGGTAAAGAATCCGTGTGCAACGCAGGAGATCCTGGTTCGATTCCTGGGTCGGGAAGATACGCTGGAGAAGGCTACCCACTCCAGTATTCTTGGGCTTCCCTTGTGGCTCAGCTGGTAAAGATTCTGCCCGCAATGCGGGAGACCTGGGTTCAATCCCTGGGTTGGGAAGATCCCCTGGAGAAGAAAAGGCTACCCACTCCAGTATTCTGACCTGGAGAATTCCATGGACTGTATAGTCCATGGGGTCGCAAAGAGCCTGACATGACTGAGTGACTTTCACAACAACAACATGACATCACTGGAATATTTGTAACTTAATTAGGGACAGTATGTAGCAGGCAAAGCTTTTACTGTGTCTTTATCACCTGTATTCTTTACTCAATATTTGACTCTGCAGATTTGAGAGATATTTTCAGATCTCTGCAGCTATTAATAAGTAAATTTTTATTTTTGTTTTATTTAGTTCTGGCCTTAGGACCCTTACAAAGGAATGTAATATGATATCTAGGATCATGCTTGTAATTGGCTTAGATTTGTACAGTGCTTTATAAATACCTACAGGCATATATGATTTGAGTTTCATCTAAGGGGGATTGTTCTTCTAGAATAATGTAATAAATATACACATCCTAAGGGGCTTGGGACAGTTGTGACAGATGTCAAATTAGGTCTTGTTAATTATCAGAATCTAATAAAGTAAACTTTTCCTTTTTTTCTTTTAGCTCCTGGTATTACAGCCTTCACTTTGCTGGTATCTTAGTATTATTGTTGTTGCCGGTGAAAAAAACTCAAAAAGGAAAGCGTACACATGAAAACGTCCAGCTGTCACGATCCAAAAAGGTTGATGAAAGAGAAAATTCTTTGGGACAAAATAGTTTTTTCACAACAAACAATGTTTGCAATCAGAATCAAGAACTAGCTTCTAGACATTCATCATTAAAGCAATGATGAGGAAAGCACTCTGATGGCTATTTTCTGTATGTCAATGGGAACCAATCTTAGCACCTTTCAAGGGTCTGTGTCTGTTGGGGAAGAGATCACATTGGGGGAAATCGGCTGGTTTTAGGTAGGGAATTCCCTGTATACGAGCTTGGAAATGGAGCGAAATACCCCTCCCATGCCATGTCCTGGTGGGCCACGCCTTATCAAAAAATATTTCCATTATTTCAATGGGCACTCAGGACCTCAGCATATGTCCATAGGGTCATATGTGTGACCTGTTGCTGAATGTACGCTGTGTGTCCCAAGGCACTGAAGAGAGGGAAAAATAATTGTGTCACTCTGGATGACTGAGAAAAATTAACTTCTCCAAATGAATGTCTTGCCTTAAACCTTCTATTTCCTAAACTGTTGTTTCCTAAATGGTATTTTCAAGTGTGGCATTGTGCGAACACTCTTTCACTATTTGATGTTGTGTGCTGCACAGGAATTCCAGAAGAATTTGAACAGGATTATTTAAGATTGTGGATACTTTAAAATGCAATAAACATCGCAGTATTTGAAGGGTTTTCCTAAAGTTTCTCAGATGACTACAGTATGTTGTAGAACTGTAAGCAGTGGTGGATGCCAAATTGTAGGTAGTTTATTTTCCTGGAGAATTTGATCACCCTGTGTCAGACAGAGAACTCTCAAGGAAGGATTCCTTAAACACAATGAAAGGTTGGTGATGTAATATTTTAAGCTGCTTCTTCTTCTTCAAAAAAGAGAGAAGATGACAAACGAAAGAAGGAAGGCATGAATGAGGCGCTGCACCTGGCCCGTGGCACCTGTGTTCATACACACACCTGCACGTGGCAGGGGTCCGAGGCTCAGTGGAAGTGCTCTTCACCCCTCTTCACCTGAGTTCTTTGGGATCCTGTAAGACATAAAAGTTTAATAACTTTATAATCACGTTGGATTTTTAAGAAATATATCAAACTTAAATTATATAGAATTATAAAAGGATAATGAAAGTAATAGCGGGAGATTGCTTGAAGGCTTTGAAAGAGACATCATTGAGTGAAATTACGGTCTAGCAAATCACTTTTTTAATCCTTGAACAGTTGAATTCATATTTGGTTACGTTTTAGGAAAATGGAAACTTAAAAGTCATTGGGTCTGAGCCCCATTTGTAGAGAACAATATAAATTAATTTCCAAACTCTTTTAACTTCTCCCATGAAAGTTTTGCCGTTAACTCTCGTTAATGAGTTTCGGATTCTTGAAGCAGAAACTGTGCTTTTTATCTTACAGGCCGTTTTCACCATAATTCATTTTGCCTTCAGTGGCTGGGTTCCTCCTTTGATTCCACAGTCTTATGATGCTGCAGCAGTGAAAGCAGAGGAGAGGGGTGTGGTGCCAGCTTGGTATCAGGGTTCCGGTGGCCCAGGGTGATGAATAATGGGCCGACGGGGAGAAGGATGGGCAGGGTCTTCTGACTTCACTTTTCTGTGACCCTTCTTTTGTGGAATTTGTTTTCTTTTTTGCCTTAAATTTTTAAATGAAATGCAAATTGTCTATCTATGATGAGTCTCTTTTTTTTCCCGTCATTAATAAATTTGTGAATGAAAGTTAACGACAGAACAGCTCTCTGGCTTAAGCTGTGTAGTATTTCATTTCAAGACTAAAGGAAAAGGAAATGTGCTTGGAACTTCTGAGGTCTAATCAGCAAAAACACCTTCCCAGAACTTTAGCAATAACCTTGTCTTTGTTGATGAGATATGTTTTTATTTTCATAAAGGTAATTATTTTTCCCCACCTGATGAGGTTAGTTAGCCATGCCCTGTTACCTCCTGGGAAAGGATGGACGGCTAAATAAATTTTCTGTTTTCCCACACACTTGAATTTAAGTGAACTGTGGAATGTGAGAGGCTAGAAAAGAGTAATCATGGAAAGTAATCTGCTCCTCCCACCCCAACCCCGTACCATGCCTCCTCCATTTAATGCTGCAGAGAATCTGATCACTATTAAGAAAAATTAAACAAATTTAGAGATTAAAAGACAAGTCTAGGCATGTCATAAATAAAAAGAAAGTGTAATAAAAGCTCTTTTTGTTCAGCCTGCCTAACCATTAACAAATAATCATGATTTAGTTCTATTACCTGATTATATTTTATTTCTCAGCCTGTAAACCTAATATCACTCAGCTATTTTTTTTGCTCAGTGAATGTTATCATAGCACTACCATCTAGAAAGCAAGGTGATTGATGGATTTTCCAATTACTTTGAAGATATTACATCATATATGTATACAGTCCGACTAATTTCCATCCCCCTGGATTATCTAGATTTTTGTTTCTGTATGACATGGGTTTTTGAATAGCTTTTCTTTAATTTTGGAGAAATTGTAAGTATGCAATCTAGAAAACAAACTAAAAAATTCTGATTCTTAGCTTGACCTTCCTTCTCAAGAAGAGACTTTTTGTGCTCTATAAATTGAATATATCTACTTGAAGTGTTGTAAGGGTTAATACTTCTAATTATGGTAGAAGAATTGAAAACTGCTATATCTCTACTATGTTAAAGGGATTCATTGTAATATATGATTGCTTCTTTTTTAATCAACAGGATTCAGTTCATATTTATATTATTTCTTCATTCTTCAGTTATCTTGAAACCACTCCAGTTATATTTTTGGTTATTATTTTGCTACTCAGGGAAAAAAATGAACAAAGTAATTCTTTTTCCCACAGTTTTATTTTTTGAAACCATAGCAGTTAATTTATTTTGATGTATCTCACCTGTCACCATTTTACAACTGGCTTTTTCTTAGTTTTTAAAATAAACATTTTTAATCAGAGCTCAGGGTAATTGAAGAAATTTATTTAGCTTCTAAAATACCCAGTATAATAGAGAAGGTTTATTTGGCTTCCAAAATGTCCAGCCACCACTTATGCCTCCACCATACTTTTGGTTAAAAAGTATTTTTGTTAATTGATTCCCACTATGTGAAATTCACATACAGGATTTCCACAGATACCAGGTTTGAGGGGGAAAATCACAGTATTAAAGAATGGTTTTTAAATATGAAGGTAAGGGATTTCCCTGGTGGTCCAATGGTTAGGATGCCGAGCTTCCAATGCAGGGGGCACAGGTCTGATCCCTGGTTGGAGAACTAAAGATCCTGCATGCTGTGTGGCATGGCCAAAAATAAAATAAGAAAAGTTAAACTTTTATATATGTGTGTGTGTGTATGTGTGTGTGTGTGTGTATATATATATATATATATATATATATATATATATATATATATATATGTACATATACATATATAAATTAAATATAGAGGTAACCCACACCAAAGCAGTGATCATCCTGGGAGGAGATCTGAGTATTCATCAGGCACCGTCATCAGGGAGCCTTGTGACTTGGACATGTGACCTGCTCTCCAGAGGAAATTTCCTTAAGAAGCCCAGAGAGTGGTTTCCCAAAGTTTATGAGCAATTGTGTTTATAACGATTGGAAACCATTTGCAGCATCTGTAAGAGTCACCCTCAGGATGGTCTCCATGGTCATTTACTTTGACAACTTGAGCTCAAAGCCCTGACTTTTCAAAAGGTTTTTGAGGCAACAGAGGAAAACCTTACTATCCATTAACTCAGAAGGCATGGCAGCATTCCATTTCTACTGAATACAGCCCTTAAAATGAAGCTTTCATAATGAAATAGTGTCCACTGAAGAAAATATTTTCTCCTTTTGCTTTCTCTGCTTTTTTGGTTTCTGTCTGTGCTATGTACAATTGAAGAAGATATATGCTAAAAAAATATTTTATAAGAATTGACAGTTTTATTGGGCAGGGTTTACCAACTTCTCAAATATTATTTCATTTAAAGAAAATTTAGTTATACCTTATTTTAAACTACAGAAAATAATTACTTTAAAGTGTTGCCATTAAAATAATCCTAAAATGTATACTTTTATTCAAGGACTAGATGACATATGGGACAAAAATCTCTCCTATTTAAAATGTATACCTTGTAAATTTCATTTGTAAATTCATGACCACCTCTGGACATTTATGCTTTTTTTGTTTCCTTATTTTAAGTTGTCCTAAATTATTAGTTTATTGATTTGAAGAGTTCTGCATTTTAGTTGAAAGAAAAAAAAATTACTTGAGAGAATAATTGTTTCAGAATGGTGCCTCTTATTACTGTGTCAGCGAAGCATTTGTCTCAAGTTTTAGATATAAACCAGTATTTTGTGGAGTTTTATTCAGCCACTGATAGTCCATCCTGGCTGAAGTTGATTATACCAGATTTGACAGAGGTGAAAAATTCTAACTTAACACTGTGAAATGTAATCCTAACTGCCCTCAAGGACCTAATAAAGCTACACTTAACCCAGTGTACATTTAACAAACACCTGATCATTTTACACTTAGGTTAGATGCTGAAGTTCTGCCTTCTACAGCCCTTCCTTGTAAAAGTGCTTGTGTATCAGGGCACACTCCTTATCGGAAAGATTGACATTAAAAAGAAATGCCACTCTGAAATGTGGATGTGCAAGCCTATGATGCAGAGGGTCTCTATGGTGTTTTTCTTCAGCACCACATAGTTAAATCTATTTATAGTAATTTATTACAGAAGAAAATTTTAAATGAAATTTTCCACATTGGCATTTTGTAGGACTGCTCTTAGAATCAACGACTACGCTGCTTTTTCAGGCTCTTGTACAGAGCGTGCAGCCAATTACATTTTACTTGGTGGGCTGCTTAATAATGTTTTTATATATTTTCAAATAATATTTATTTTAAGATGTTTTTAACATTATGCAAACCCCAGTAAAGAACGGACTCTACAGGTCATTGATTGAGACGACTTTCTGAAATGGAGCCTAAAGACACATTTTTAGGCCAACTAATCTGTCTTGCCTTTAAAACATTTTAACTGTCTTCTTTCAGTACACCTTTTATAAAGCAAAGAAACAAAGCAAAAACCCCCGAGACTTTATGTTCTATAAATAAGAGTATAAAGATCCATGCAAAATGACTATCTAAAGCTTACTCGGTGATGCATAACCATGTCTCCAGTCACATTTTATCAAATTTTGCTACTATAAAAAGAAATGGAAATAATGATGGAAAACCAAAAGTTACAGAGCACCATCAGTGGAATAACTAACCATTTTCTTAATAACACGTTTGAAATGGAAAAAGTGACTGGCTGCCTTTTACTGGAGTCATAAATGACTGTATCCTGCCCAGTCTCTGTGCTGGAGTAACTTTGAGAAGTCGATCTGTTAATATTCCTCTTTGTTTTTTCCTACTAAAGGGCAAACACATGTAAAGAATTTCAGATATGCTTCTTTTATGATATTGAGTATTTCTGGTTCTGTATCTACGGGTTTGTCATCAAAGTACATTTGCTCCTGACTTTTTATGAGAGGACAGAGGAATCAAATGTCTAGCACACACTCGCTCCATCTTCAGTCACCTGTACACAGCTGTCTCCCCAGACCTGCAGGAGCATGATGGAAAGCAATAGGAATGAAAGTAAAAATAATTGTGGCAAAACAAGAGAAACCCTCCTCCATAGAGAGTGGAAACGTGTGATTTCATTCCTGCCTTCCTTTAAAGGTTGCATCTTGATGTCTGCGTAGGAGTAGTTGAACATTGTCAGCCCAACACGAGGGGCTCCGAGCTCCAGCAGCTGGTATACAAAGCCCTTCGCTTGCCGTCCCTGGGGGAGAACAAATAGATCATGGTGTTCTGTGCTTTATGTTTTTATGATTCCAAAATATTTTTTAAAAGAAGTGTTATTTTTTGACAGTTCCATGAACTAGTTCCTGTTGTCTGGTAAATGAAAACTACCACTGTGTCCGTTACACTGTGACGTGATATTTCATAACCACACGTTTCTAGTCTGCATCCCAAGAGCTGCACTGGTAGCTTATTGCTGGGTTTCAAAGATGCTTTTAACTGAACATCTAAATGTTTTTTTTCTAATTTGTGTGTCTTTAAAAATGATTAAACAGTAGTTTAAAATATGTATGTGTGTGTTTGCTAATTGCAGAGGCTTTAAATTCAGTCTCGAGAACTATCAGAGAAGTAATGGTCATGAGAAGTAATGGTCTTTTTTCATTGAAAGATTTTTCAACTGGGTGGTAATACTCCCAGGAGTCACTGACTTTTTAACTGGTTAAAAGATTCAAAAGAAACTATTGTCAATTATAAACACTTGGGGAGGCAATTAGAACCACTTTAGGTTAGTAGTATATAGTAGCAGAGGATGAGATAGTTCGATGGCATCACTGACTCAACAGACATGATCTTGAGCAAACTCCAGGAGATAGTGGAGGACAGAGGAGCCTGCCGTGCTGCAGTTCATGGGGTCAAAAGAGTTGGACATGACTTAGTGACTTTATGTTCTATAAAGAACAAACTGCAAAGTGAGGAAGATGCTGCCTGTCCTCAGTTACAAAGAGTTGACTTTTGCAGTCCTGCTGTTGGCATGTCCACTGCACTTGTATCTGGATCTGGTTTTTGCTTTTGTGAAGCAGGGTGTTGGCACAGCCACTCGGTCTCTGTACCGTGATTACAGACTTCAGGAAATTTTGGGGTGCACTTCCAGCTCTTACAGACGTGGTCTTGGACAGCTGTGGGGAAAACATATTACATTGTACTTTTGTACAGAGATGCTAGATGAATACCTACAAGTAAGTCCAGTTTCAGTCCTTTCTCGCTGGAAGACAGTGATGGAAGGTTCGAATGACCCCATTTGGAAGTTTGTGAAATTGAGCCATGACCAGGAATTGCCCGCCAACACAGTACCTCCACTGGCTTGTCCTGACAGGTTCAGCAGTGAAGGTAACTTGATTCACTTTGCAGTAGGAGAGGCTGGGAGGCCAGGTAAATAACAGGACTCCCCTTGTTTATAGATGAACATTGTAAGAGGTTTTGTATTTTTTTCTCTCAAGTCTTCATTGCACAATTATTTAATGAGTTCCAGTCCAATGTATTAGGTAACGAAAGACTAAATCAGGTCCTTGCCATTGAAGAGCTAATAAATAGTCACCATATAATATGGTAAATGCTTTATTAGAGGCAAGAACTATTGGCGGGGTCAGGGGGCAGGAAGAGGCACAGAGGAGTTGGCACTTGGCTTTGCAAGGAAGCGTTTTATTGGGCTGAGAAAGAGGTACTGCTGCTGTTGCTGCTAAGTTGCTTCAGTCGTGTCCGACTCTGTGCAACCCCATAGACGGCAGCCCACAAGGCTCCCCCATTCCTGGGATTCTCCAGGCAAGAACACTGGAGTGGGTTGCCGTTTCCTTCTCCAATGCGTGAAAGTGAAGTCTCTCAGTCGTGTCCGACTCTTAGCGACCCTATGGACTGCAGCCTACCAGGCTCCTCCATCCATGGGATTTTCCAGGCAAGAATACTGGAGTGGGTTGCCATTGCCTTCTCCGGAGAAAGAGGTACAAGGGGAACTAATTAGAAAAGCAGTTTGTGGTTACTATTCAGTCGCTAAGTCGTGTCCAGCTCTTTGTGACCCCATGGATTGCAGCATGCCAGGTTCCTGTCCTCCACGATCTCCTGGAGTTTGCTCAAGTTCATATCCACTGATGTGATGATGCCATCTAATCATCCTCTGCTACCCCCTTCTCCTTTTGCCTTCAATCTTTCCCAGCATCAGGGTCTTTTCCAATGAAAAAAGCATATATGAAGAGATTTATAGTGTTTACACAAATAAAAAAGTGAGTTATGCAAGTTTTGATCTACTATGTGCTGACTTTCTATTTAACAATAACTTCACTCCCCCCAGTTAGAAAAGAAAGTAATAGGAAAACATTGAGTTTAGCCAATGCTTAAAAATAAGACTTTACAAGCTATTTCAAGCATATAGTTCAGTACAGAACAAAACAGACTTAATGTGCCCACCACTCAGATAGAACAGATGTTTTTGCTTTGCCACGTTAGGTTTAAAGTTTTTCTTTTTTTCGTAAAAAGAACATTGCGCGTAGGGCCAGCTCACCTGCCCCTGCCTCCTCCCCCTGCCCCTCCCTCCTCGAAAGTCACAACTACATCAATGTGAGCCTTTTGCGGTAAGCTTTTCATTTGATCACCTGCATTCTTAAAAGCTTAGCCACGTGACTTAAAAATAATTTTGTGCTCACTTTCCTACAGTTTTCTCGG
Source organism: Okapia johnstoni (assembly GCA_024291935.2). Lineage (NCBI taxonomy): Eukaryota > Metazoa > Chordata > Mammalia > Artiodactyla > Giraffidae > Okapia > Okapia johnstoni. Next base: position 52,582,895 of record CM044306.1, on the reverse strand, counting down.
TGTTGATAGCAAGATGGGTTATGTTGGCTCGACCTGCTTGTTGCTAGAGCCACATGTCAGGTCAGATTTTTAATGTCATTAAAAGATGGCATTTCTCTTTACTGGTAAGATCCTTTCTATTATGATGGATCTTTTGTTTTTTGAGTCTGCTTTGTTTTGTGCTTGCTGCTGCTTAGTCGCTTCAGTTGTGTCTGACTCTGCGACCCCATAGACGGCAGCCCACCAGGCTCTGCCATCCCTGGGGTTCTCCAGGCAAGAATACTGGAGTGGGTTTCCATCTCCTTCTCCAGGGCACGAACGGGAAAAGTGAAAGTGAAGTCACTCAGTCGTGTCCGACTCTTAGTGACCCCATGGACTGTAGCCTACCAGGCTCCTCCGTCCATGGGATTTTCCAGGCAAGAGTACTGGAGTGGGGTGCCATTGCCTTTGTGCTTGAGTCTTCTTTTTTATTGCATCATCCCAAGTGACACCCATGGTGTCCTTTAGCCCAGACTGACACTCCTCCCAGCAGAAGGGTAGGTCTCGATCCACCAGCCAGGGTACAGCTGGACGCTCTTTGCCCAGGAGAGGGTTGCCATTCACCCATTGCCATCACTTTCTTTCAGGATGAGCATGACCACAGTCTTAGAAAAGCAGGCCTAGGATCTGAGCTTAGCCACCTGCTGTTGATAACCATCAGTGGGGAAGTCAGCTGCCCAGCATCTTTAGACTGAAAGCCATGAGAAGATGAGGCCCTTCCAGTTAGCCAGAGGGGCTGCCAGTCCCCCAGAAAGTTGAATTCCTGTTTTATCTCCATGCTTTTTTAATGCATGAGTCATCAGCCTCAAGAAGAGGCTATAGAAAGATAAAATAGCAAGTACTGGAAATCCATCCTACAATCCTGAACCTCTACAATAAATCTTACAGGAAGAGTCAGCATGGCACCCCTGCTTCTTAATTGCCCCCAACACCCACTGAGCCACTTCTGCAAGGGTCGTTTCTTGCCTCTTACTGAATGGGGTGGTTAATTCCTTTTTGTGTCGTTCAATCCCCACTGCATTTGGTTATGTTGACCACTCTCTTGAGGTTCTTTTCTCAGTGTCTGTAAAACTGTCCCTGGCATCTCCTCCTGCCTCTGGAGAATCGTCTTTAAGTCAGCTGAGATCCCTTGTCTTGGCTTGAGTTCACACACTCGTCTGCTCACATAGGTCCTCTGAGCTGGTCCTACCTTCAGCTCAGACCTCTGTCCCCTAACTACCCCTCACTCCCAACTCCAGCTAAATATCTCCACCTGGAAATCACAAGCAGACTGAGAACATCCACACCTGTCATCCTGTTCCATCACCCCCAAAACGTGTGATTCCTCTTGCCCTGCTCAGGTCATTAAATGTCGTGACTGTTTCCTTCGTTTCCTGAGTCAGAAGCCTGTCCATCCCCTCACCCTTTCTGCCTTGCCCACCATCATGTGTCGCCAGCCCCCATGTGTCCTCTGTCCCGGACAAGTGGCTCCATTTCTACCAGCCCTGGCTCCCCATTCCTCACCTAGCTCATAGCAACGACCTTCCAACTGGTCCTCCATCCTCCAGCTGTCAGTGTCTAAAACGTGGCCTTGAGTCATCTTTCTGAAGTCAACGGATTGGATTTTTATTTTCCTGCTTCAAAAATGAAACTGTTAATCAAAGCCTTTGTGATAAACTCAAAACTTTCCATGATCTAATAACCCCTGCTTAGCCCTCAGCGTGCTTCTCTCTCCTGATTTACCCTCTCCCAGTACAGACATAGTGCCATAGATTGAATCTGTCCCCCAAAGTTCATGTTGAAATCCTAACTCCAAGGTGATGGTCTTTGGAGGTGAAGTTTGGGGTGAGTGATTAGGTCATGAGGGCAGGCCTTCATGAATAGCGTTTATTGCCCCTAAAGACTCCAAAAGAATCTGAAGAAGAATATATATATACACATAAAAAATATACATAGGCATATACATATAAAATATTCATATACATATGAATGACTGAATCACTTTGCTGTGTGCCCAGAACTAACACAACATTGTAAGTCAACTATACTTCAATAAAAAAATAAAATTGAATTTTAAAAAGACCCCTGAGAGCTCCCTTGCCCCTTCCACCATGTGAAGATACAGCAAAAAGTTGGCCATTTGCACCCTGGAGGAGGGCTCCCATCAGAATCTGACCGTGCTTGCATCCTGGCCTTGAACTTCAAGCCTCCAGAACTGTGATGAAGAAGTTTCTGTTGTGTGTAAGCCACCCAGTCTCTGGTGCCTTGTCACAGCTGTCTGAACAGGCTAAGACATCTTCTGTTCGAGTCAGGTTGGGTCATTATCCTTCCTCCAATCTCTCTCCCTTGCCCCTTACCTGCTGCCCCTTTTACCCAGAAGTCCCATCTACACCACATCCTCCCCACCCTTCCGTTCCCACTAACTCCTGCTTCGTCATCGAGGGGCAGCCTCCCCGTCACTAGTCAGGAAAGTTCAGTGAGCTTGTGCTGTGTGCCAGGCACTAAGGTGAATGTGAGTGTGCTCAGTTGCTCTGTCGTGTCCGACTCTTTGCAGCCCCATGGACTGTAGGCTGGCTGCCTCTTCTGCCCACCAGTCTCCTCTTATCCGTGGAATTTACCAGGCAAGAATACTGGAATGGGTTGCCATTTTCTACTCCAGGGGATCTTCCCAACCCAGGGATCGAACTCACGTCTCTTAAGCTCTTAAGTCTCCTTCATTGGCAGGAGGATTCTTTACCACTAGCCCCAGCTGGGAAGCTCACTAAGATGAATGCTAAGCATCAAACATGAGATGCTTTTCCTCAGGCAGCTCTTCCTGAACCTTGCCATCACAGGTTCTCTATTCTATGTATCTTACCCTCCTCACTCAGTGCTGTCACTGTTAATATATAATATATATTTCTTCAGAGTTGCACAGCCAAAGGAGGAGGTAGGGTGACGAATGCAGAACAACATGCAAATTCATGAATTATCTGCATTTATTCCAGACTAACAAACTAAGTCCTTTAGCTATGGGACCTCCATTCCCAGGGACCCTTATTACTGGCTGCAACTTGTGGTTGACATAAGGATAGAGTCCCAAAGTCCCCACATAGCATAGGAGAGACACAAATGTATCAAGATGCTTACGTACTAAAGGCCACATTTAAGGCACGAGGACCACGTACATCTCAGGTGTGGGTATAAACAGAATCATTTAGAAAGGCAATCATTGCTATATATGTGCTAAACTGAAGCAGTCTATAGTTCTTGATACAAATAAATTACCTTTTACCCAAAGCAAGGAAGTTTTGTGGAATTTGATTAATTTTAGAAAATCTACAGTACGCCAAAAACCATAACACTAAGACTGAAGGTCCTACTGTATAACACAGGTAACTATATTCAATATCCTGTGATAAACCACTATAGGAAAGAATATACAAAAGAATGTATATATATATATATATATATATGTGTATATATATGTGCATGCGTGTGTGTGCGTGTGTGTGTTCAATTGCTCAGTTTTGTCTGACTTTTCGTGGCCCCATGGCCCATACTCGCCAGACTCCTCTGTCCACTGGGCTTTCCAGACAAGAATAGTGGAGTGAGTTGACATTTCCTCCTCCAGGGGATCTTCCTGATCCAGGTATCGAAACTGCATCTCTTGCATCTCCTGCATCGGCAGATTGATTCTTTACCACTAGCACCACCTGGGAAGCCCTATATATATATATATAACTGAATCACTTTTTTGGACAGAGAAGTTAACATTGTAAACCAATTATACGTCAATAAAAAACAGACTGAAGGTGTTTTGTAGACAAGGTTAAGTGTTTTCTATCCAAGCCTTCAGATTAGGAATTACTCATCGGTTCCTCCATACCTACACTAACTGATCGTCCCCGCCTTTTACATTATGCACCACACAGCTAGTAAAATGCATTCAAAGGAGTCAAGCAAACACCTATCGTTCTGTCACTGACAACCAATTTTAATATTTTGGGGTTATTTCTAGTCTTTTTTTTTCCTACTGCTAGATAAAGAGATATAGTTTACAAAATAATTTTGTAAGCTTCATTTTTCACTGATATTTTGTATCTCTCTTTCCCTATTTCACCTAATAAGTTTACTTAGAAGGACAACAACAAGAAAAGAGAAATGAAGGCCGCAGATTAAATAAGCCACATGCCGCTTCAGTTGTGTCTGACTCTTTGCGACCCTCTGGACTGTAGCTCGCCAGGCTCCTCTGTCCATGGGATTCTCCAGGCAAGAATACTGGAGTGGGTTGCCATGACCTCCTCCAGGGGATCTTCCTGACTCAGGGATCGAACCCACATCTCCTGCCTCTCCTGTATTGCAGTCAGATATTTTTACCACTAAGCCACGGGGGAAGCCCTAAATAAGCCACATGCTCACTGAATTCTACTGCACCCTGTGAAAATCAGAAAATCCGTTGTCAGGTTCATTTACAAATGTATGTGAAGCAGTAAGAGAGCAGGTCACATCTGCTTCTCTGGCTTTATACTGGGCCCTGAAAGTGATTTTATTTCAAGGACACATCAGGCCATATATAGATAAAATGTATTAAAACGTGTATCAACTTTCATCAAGAACAGATAAATAGACAATGGAATGATTCAAGACAGATCCAATATAGGGAAACTACCCAGATGACTGTCATCTGACTCTCTGAATCAGTTTGCTAAGGGGGAAACTGACTAACAGTGAAGAACTATGGAATTTTATGCCAACAATCATGTGCCCCTGACATTTTATTCCACTAAGAATTTGGACCTATAAGCCACAACTTAGCAAATATTTTTAGTATATCGTGGTGGCTCTTTTTGGTGCAATTTCCTCTGTGGATGGCTAAACAATTTGAGCTTCATGCTACCATGGTGAGTGCATAGAAGTGTCTTTTACATCCAGAGTTATAGCATTTGAATACGTTTATGTTTGCCCGGTCATCTCTATTTTCATCAGTATTTAAAATGGAAAACCTATCTAACTCCCTACAGTTCTGTACAGTCCACCACCAACTCTCTCCCCAGTCTGCCACTACCCTGGGATTCGTGGCACATTGTTGGTAAAATAGCCTCTATTTCCTCAAACTCTTTCCTCCATCTTTTGTGCTAACGAAAACCCAGGCCGTGACTTCCCTGGCAGACTTCACAAATGGTAGCTGGTTTCCCTTGCTCATCACTGGGCCTGGAAGTAGGGTGGGTACCTTCCCTCCTCACTGGCATATGTAAACAATCACCCCTGCTTTCTTCCTAAAATACCAGAGTTTAGAAGCTCATGTCATCCTACCTTGCTGCCACCATCAACAGACTTCCCTGGTCACTCACTCCCCACTAGAAAAGATTAAAGCCTGGTTATTGTCGTTCTCCAACACAAGACCCTTGATGATGTCAATATCCTTGGAGAAGAGCCTGCCAACACTCTGGCCTCCTGGTTGCCTGCCCAGCTGTCCTCCCATGATCCAGCCCCCATTCTACTCAGATCCCTTGTAGATGTGCATTAGATCTTGTTATCATCAATAGTCTCCATTTCCTGCCTTTCACTCCCAACCACCTCCCACTCTCTGTCTCACTCCCTTTAGTAGACAGACCCCATCAATTCTTTGACACCACAATGCATACTTCAATCCAGTGATCTTAGCTCACGTCCTTACTCCTCCAGTTGGCGCTTGTGGTAAAGAATCCACCTGCAATGCAGGAGATGCAAGAGACACAGGTTTGATTCCTGGGTAGGGAAGATCCCCTGGAGGAGGAAATGGCAACCCACTCCAGTATTCTTACCTGGAGAATCTCATGGATAGAGGGGTCTGGCAGGCTACAGTGCATGTGGTTGCAGAGAGTCGGACACAACTGAGCATGCACATGCAACCTAACTCCTCCCTTAACCTGCATAGACTCTCTGCTCTGTAATTAGTTTGTAGTAATGCTTACTACTACGGCTTCAGCCCTGTTGACTGCTACAGGCTTCTGCCCTAAAAGCACAGAGATTCTGATGAATTCTATGTTGTGTGATCCAGCAAAGAAGAAAAATAAAGTGCTGAACATTGCAAAAATATGTTCTCAAATAAAAAGTTTATTCTATATACGTGTATACCAAATACTTTGGGACTTCCCTGATGGCTCTGTTGGTAAAGAATCTGCCTGCAATTCAGGAGACCCAGGTTTGATCCTTGGGTGAGGAAGATCCCCTGGAGAAGGGCACAGCAACCCACTCCAGTATTCTTGCCTGGAGAATCCCATGGACAGAGGAGCCTGGCAGGTTATAGTCAATGGAGTTGCAAAGAATTGGACACGACTGAGTGACTAAGCACATACCAAATACTTTATATATATATACACTAAGCTTTTTAGAATAGTCTTAGATTTACAGAAAGTGTGGTAAAGATAGTATAGCGTTTCCATGTACTCCACGTTTCCCAATGGTTAACATCTTACATTAGCCACATTAATAAACCAATGTTAAATAAACTCCACACTTTATTCAGATTTCCTTGGCCTTTTTGTTTCAAATTTCTTTTTTAGAAGTGGTAAGTTAAAGGAGTGGTAAGTTAAGGGAGATCGCTTCTTCAAATGTTTCTGTATTTTTTGAATACTTTATAATGAACACATATTCCTTTTTTAGTCAAAAACATTTTTTTAAAGCAAGGTGGTGTGTGAAACATCTTAAGATTTCCACGGAAAATCTGATGTACAATGAAATTGAAACCACGTGAAAAGATTGGACTGCTGAAGTCATTATCTCAATATGCTGATCCTGTTGAAACATATATAAGTGTGATTAAAATTACAGTCTTGATGGGAAGAGCGGTGAGGAATTGAAAGCTAACTCATGTTCTTCCCTCTCCATAACATCACATGACAAGTGGGAACGCCAGAGTCTTGAAGTGATTTGAATATTCTGAAGCAAGAAAGCCTTAGGATGCCTTTGCCAGAAAGATTTAGGAGAGCTGCATAAACCCCAAAAAGACCAACGGAGAGAGTGATCCATTTGAAACAAAATTGAGGAGAAAGCATTTCAGTTCTATTTTTACAACCGTCATATCATCACAAGATGAGGGTTTGAGCCCACAAATATGAAAGGAGTCAACGGCATTTGGCAGAAGTGAGAAAATATTTATTATCACAATAGATAAAATTTACTAAATGTAACCACTATGTAAATGGAGAAGAATGGGCTACAGTGGAGTTAATAAGCAACTTTAAACAAGGTCCTACTGTAGAGCACAGAGAACTTTACCAGTATCCTATGATAAACCATAATGGAAAAGAATATTTAAAAGAATGTATATATATGTATAACTGGATCACTTTGCTGTAGAGCGCAAACTAACACAACATTGTAAGTCAACTATGCTCCAATAAAAAAAAGAATTAAAATTAAAAAAGAAAAACACTTTATGTTTCCCGAGGACAGCTCCTGTAAACGCTCCCTGTCTACTTCTTGCTTCCTGGACAACATTTCTGAATGGTCTTATAATTTTCATAATCTTTTCTCTTCAGTCTTGGATCATCGAATATCACCTAATCACGTTTGGTCATTAAAAATCCTTATTTAAGTAATGAAATGCCTAATCTGGACTGTTAATAAAACCCCTAAATATAAGGTTTCTCCTTTCCCCAGTTTAGACTTGCCATAGAGGGGAGGCGTGTGTGCGTGCTAAATCTCTTCAGCCATGTTCAATTCTTTGAAGCAACGCTATGGACTATAGCCCGCCAGGCTCCTCTGTCCATGGGATTCTCTAGGCAATAATACTGGAGTGGGTTGCTGTAGTGGGAATTTCTAATAATGTACTTTCACAGCCTTGAGAAATTTCATAGAAATAGCACCTGGAAAAACAGCATATATCAAGAAACTGTGTTGATGATTATTTTTCATGTTTTTCTTGGAATAATAGCCTTGTTACAACCCTAAGGCCAGATCCAGAAGGAAGTATGACTGGGATCATGAAAGCATGGACCTTGGAACACCGGGTCAGATTGGCATTAGGTATGAACACAGCCTACGCACTTGCTGATTGTTCCCGAGACTATCCCAGAAGGAAACGGCCTGGGGTAAAAACAAGGAGATCTGGATTATGTCAGTGTAGTGACTTGGGAAAGATAGATCAAAGAAAGTTTTGTAGTGCAATTAGGAATAAAAGCTGGACTCAGAGTGGACTCTGCATCTCAGTCCAATAGAGGTTGCAGGTCCCCCGACCCATTGCGCTAGATTTCGTGTTCTGTTTTCATTCTCTTTGCTTGGTCCTGGACCTTTAGGGCAACAGGTTGCCATGTCCTCCTTCATGGGATCTTCCCGATCCAGGGATTGAACCCATGTCTCTTATGTCTCTTGCACTGGCAGGTGTTTTTTTTTTTTACCACTAGCCCCACCTGAGAAACCCATGGAAGGGGGGCCCTAGTCCATAAACCCATTCCCCTTCCAGGGTTCCTCCACTTTCCTGCCATCCTTGAACCCCACCCTCCTCCTCCACTCAAATGTTCACTAAAGGAAAGCCTGTTTCTAGTAGCTTCTTTACAGGCTGTCATTTGGACTGCTTTGAAAACATTCCTAAAAGGAACATTTGTACACTGAGTACTTTCAGGATTTTTACCTTGCAGGAAGAGGCAGGGAGGGGGTTTGGGCAGTGTGGGCAGTTGTCTTGTCAGTGTCTGAGAAGGAATGTCCCACTTCTAGACTTCAGTTTGCAAAGCTCTTGACTGACAACCCCCGAACTGTGGTGGTGTGGTGCATGGGACAACCTAAGCTGGACAACCACCACGTCCTGTCCCCCCCACCCTCTCACCTACCGTTGTATTCCAGTTGTCCCCAAGATTGGCGTCCTGGTTGTACTGGTTCGGTGCCACTCCCCGTGGTTCATACCTGGAGGGCAGGAGCCGACCTAAAGCCAGCCCCCTGGGCCTGTTGTGGAGCAGCTGGTTCACCAACCAGGGAGTGCTGCTGGAGTGAGAGATTACAGGGTGAAGGGGCTGGGGGTGGCAGTGGTGAGGGAGGCTGGAAGGTGAGGTCATGGGGGCAGTTCTTCTCAAAGAGATGTTCCATAGGGGGAGTGCTCAGGAACTCGAGATCCCTGTGTCCCAGAGGGATCATTTCCCAGCCCATACACCTCATGGAGACCTGTCAGTTTCCACCTGCTGATACACAATCCACATTTTCCCTTTGGTTCCACAAACTCATCCAGAAAGCCTGTCAAAATCCATAGGGAAGAACCAATCTGTGCTCAAGAGTAGCTCAGAATGTCAAAAAAACTCAAAGGCAAGGCTTAACATATAGACAATGTTCTTAGAAGCATAGCCACCTGGATTTTCCCAGTACCGGGAACACTGGAAATAAATTTAACCATTGAGAGATGAAAGTGCAGCTTTTTAACGCATGGTATCCTAGAAGGTGTCAGGAAGTCTAGTGAGTCTCATCTCATTGTTAATATTGCTGGTCAGGGATTCTTAACCATTTTTTGCATTATAGTACTTTTTGGCAGACAGATAAGACCTACGATTCTCTTCTCACAATATATTTAGATTGATAAAATAAATATGATTACAAAAGACACCAAATACTTTGCCAACAAATGTACATATAGTCAAAGCTATGGTTTTTCTAGTAGTCATCTATGGATGTGAGAGTTGGACTATAAAGAAAGCTGAGCCGCTTTTGAACCGTGGTGTTGGAGAAGACTCTTACGAGTCCCTTGGACTGCAAGGAGATCAAACCAGTCAGTCCCGAAGGAAATCAGCCCTGAATATTCATTGGAAGGACTGATGCTGAAGCTGAAGCTCCAATACTTTGGCCACCTGATGCCAAGAGCCGACTCATTAGAAAAGACTCTGATGCTGGGAAAGACTGAAGGCAGAGGTGAAGGGGATGACAGAGGATAAGATGGTTGGATGGCATCACCAATTGGATAGACATGAATTTGAGTAAGCTCTGGGAGATGGTGAAGGACAGGGAAGCCCGGCGTGCTACAGTCCATGGGGTCGCAAAAGAGTCGGACACAACTGAGTGACTGAACAACAACAACAAAAGACACCAAAATATTAAAATGCACTCATTAAAATATAAAGAAAAGAACACCAGAACAACAATAACAACAAAAGAAAGCCTGTCAAATGCCTTGCTGATTTTTCAGATGGTTCAATATGACGAAAGCCCCAGCTCCCATACTGGGGCCATAGATCCCTATGAAACCACAGATTCCAGTTCCCCTGTTGTTCTCACAAACAGTCCTACTAAAAGGCCACCTGCTCTCCTGTGCAGGTCCTCAAAAGATTGTTTGACATTGAAAAAGGACATTCAGATTTGAAATCACTTATCTGGACACCCTGGGACAAAACTGAAGATTGAGAATGGTGTTTCATTGGGATCAGCTAGGGAGATATTTTAAAAATCTCCAGCAAGAGTCAAGTTTTGATTTTTTTAAAAAGAACTAAGGATGATTCTGATGTACCAAGTTTGGGCATTATTGAAAAGCATCTCCTAATGAATCAATCTGACAACTTATGGAAAAAACCAACAAAGAGCCAACATCCAGTCCCACATCAGGGATGGATGCCTGGGACCATGAGAGGGCACCTAAAGTGTGTGATGGAGTCTTAAATTGTGCTTTTTCTTCCTTGAAGGCTTGCCAAGGCCACTCACTACTCTAAACTAGGTGAGGGAAACTGGTGTGGAGTAAGGATGAAGTGAACTTATAGTGGGGGAGAGACAGGCTAAACATGCTTTAACACATACTTCCTAGTACCTCCTGTGCCCCAGGACTATAGGCTAAGAAGTTAATACAGAAGATGGATGATGAACTCTTCCTGAGGTCACACAGAAAGCTACACAAGAGGGGACCTCTTAGACTGCCTCCTATAAGACAAAAGAATTCACCTGTCGGACTCAGCTGGACAAAAGGTGGAGAGGAATATCCGGGGGGAGAGAGAACAGCACTCTGGAAACAAAGTGGAGATGAGACCGAGTATGGCCCGATGTTCCAGGAACTGAACTTGCCAGCCTGGGATGGTGGCGGGGAGAGTGGTGGGCAGCAGGATGGCAAGAAGTCTGGCCGGGGCCAGCTCTAGGGGAGCCTCTTGTGTTAAGTTCTATTCAGGAATTTGTTCTATGGAAACTGAAGGCTGCTGAGAAGTTTAATCCAAGCGACATGATCCCCAATCTCCTGGGGAAACAGTGGGGCGCCAGCAGAGGCAGGGGAGGGTAATTGGGGGCTTTTGATACAGTCCTGCTGGGGAGCTTCTGAAGCCTTTAAGCAGATCAGGGGTGATGAAAGTGGCTATAGTCAGGCGGTGGGCTGACTGGGTGACATCAGGGAGGGGCAGAGGAGGGGGTGTGTATCTTCCCAATTCCTGTCGTCGTGGAGGGAGACAGGAGGCAGGTCCCCTGCTAGCGTCAGTACACCAGGGTCACACCAGGTGTGAGAGAATCACACCAGGTCGGAAGCTGACAATTCCAGCGCTGAGCTTTAAACCCTGGAAGCAATCAACCAATTTGAGGGAGGAGAAACGTGAGAGGAGCATCTAGAGAAACGGGAGAAAAATTAGGAGAATCAGAGTCACAGAAGCTCAGGGAAGGGAACATTCTAGGAGGCAGTGGTCAAGTGAGTGGAAAAGCTGTCAATCTCGCTTGGCCGCAGGCAGGTCAGAGGTCCCTTGTGAGGAGGCCGGGGTGAGGCTGGGCTGCGGTATTGCGGAGGGGGGGAAATGAGAAAGCGGGCTGGCGGTGGCTCTGGGCGCCAGGATTACAGACCCCGCGGGGGCTCTGGGTTCGGGAGGGATTTCAGCTGGCCTCCACCGGCAATGTGTTTTGCAGCGTCCTTTGAAGTTAAAGATTGCGGTTTATTTCCCTGCATAAGCTTTGATGATAATGGTGAGCAGGGATAATAAAGTCGCCAGAATATGAAGAGTGACAGTGACGATGAATTATATACTGTTTGGGGCGCTTGCCAGAATACATCTATATGGAGGTTGGAGAGAAGATGCAGAGGGCGGCTTGCCTCCCCGGCACCTGCCCGCCGGCGCCCTCAGCCCCGCCTCCTTCCGGCTCCCAGCGGCCAGCAGGGGGCGTGGCCACCCGTCACCCCGCCCCGCAGCCCAGCGTCACGTGATCTGTCAGTTCGAGGCGATAGCTTGAAAATGGCCGCCGGGTGTGGTGAGGGGAATGCGCCGAAACTCGCCGTCACCCCCTTTCTAGTTTTCTGACAGCACCTGCGGCAAAGCGGCCCCTTTCCGCCCAAGCGGTGGGCGCCGTTCTGGGGCCAGGTTGTGAGACGGTCAGTGTGGTGGTCCGCGGGGAGGGGCGGTGTGTGTGTATGTGTGTGTGTGGTGAGGGGGGCGAGGCCGGTAGGAAAGAAGCCCTGGCTTGTAGGGGGATGTCGCCGAGCGAGGAGAGAGGGGCGGCGGCCGGGCGGGGAGGGAGCGAAGGCCTGGTGAGGAAGGGTGAAGCCGGATGTGGGGAAGGGAGCGTGGGCGGGTGAGGAGGAGGGGGGCGACGCAGGGCGCGCGTCTGGGTCGGGGAAGCTTGGGGGCGGGCGAGGGCGCAGGGGCGCGGGGTCCGGCTCTCGGGGCGGGTCCGCGCCTGCCGCGGGCGCTGGGAAGGTCTCAGGCTTGCTGTCCCAGGTGGTCAGCCTCTCCTGGGGCTGCGATGGGGGAATGTGTGTGACACAGGTGGGGGGTTTTTTTGGTTCGTTTGTTTCTCTCAGGGCAGCCGCAGGCACACCCACCACCACCTCGAGAACAACCTTGACCGATCGCGCGAAGGCAGGCGTCCCAGGTTCCTTTCCCTGGGCTTTCCAAGGGCGTGGTGGTTGGGTTTTCTCGCTTTTTGTGTTCTCACCGGCCTCCGTTACTCCCTTGCCCACTGCAGGCCGTTATTTCAGCTAAGTATCAGCGAGCCATTGATTACGATGCTTCCATGATTTCTTTATAGCGAAGCGACTTGTCAGCCACTGACGTTCGGTTAGTTTTCCTTCAGATTGTTTTGACATATAGAAAGGTTCAAACCTGTTATGATTTAAACCTCTTTTATTAATACTATGGAGCCATCTTTGGTAGCCGCTAGGGGCACCGGTTAAAAATGTGGCTTTCTCAGCCTTGCCCTCAGAATTCCCATTCAGCAGACCTGGGGTGTGGCTCAGGATTCCCACCCCCCACCTCCACCTTCCGATGGGTAATTCTAATGCGTTGTGTTACTGCCTCAACTTGGACAACACTGAGAGTGAGACATTAAATTTTTTTTAAAGCGCCTGAGGAGATCTGATGCAGAGCCAAGGTTGAGAAATGCGGCGGCAAGGTTGTGTTCTTTGTTCTCTAGCTTTACCAGCATGGAAACCTTCATCAGAATAATTTTGCGGTGCTTGTTAAAATGTTAATTTCTGGGCCCCAGATCTACTGAGGGAAAAGCCCAAGGAATTTGTGTATTGACAAGCTTCCCCAGCAACTTTGCATACAAGTTTGAGAACCTTTGTTTTACACTCTGAGTGATTTCCAGATTTGTTTTTCCTAATCCTGGGTGGATTCTCCAACTGAGGTTTTTTGGAGCACCTCACATTCAGTCTGGTCTTGTTCACCTAGCAAGGGTGGTGGCGAAGGAGGGGGCAGTAACCAAGCAGAGGAAAGTCCTGAAACTTTCTCCTGACTTTGCTTTATTTTTTGTTAATGGGACCACCATCTTCCCATCACCGGTGTTTGGTATCTAGTCATCTTTGACCTGGTCTTTCATTTCCAGTCACATAATTTTTAAAATTTCTACATCCAGAATCTTTGTTCTAGATATTTTGGTAGGTTGAAGGGTCCAGGATGGGGGATTTTATCCTGTTCGAGTTCCTGTCTCTCATTTCTTCTCCATCCCTACCACCTGACCCCTCTCCGGTAGGCTGTTTTGGTGGTTCCCTGACTGACTGTCTCTAGGGTTCTGATTCTGGGCGGCACACATTACTGGGGGAAGCTTTTCCTGGGATCATGTGAGTGTCCATCTCCCTCTTCCCTGCTTTTGCTCAAGTTCTTTGTCAGTTTCTCTGTTACTGTGTTAGTCGGGGCTGTTTAGAAGGCACCGAACAGAGATTTACTCTTTTACCCCAGGGTAAAGGTAATTTATAGGATTGACTTGAGAAGCAGCAAGAAATTGGGATCTAAAGCAGCTCCCACCTTCTGTAGCTCTCTCGGCGGCCTCATTTGTTTTCTCTGGACAAGTCTTCTCCGTTCATATCTGTTGAGTCCTCTCTCTGTGCCTCAAAACAGTAACATTTTGTTCTTGGTCTGTAATGACTAGGTATCTGGTTTCTAATTTCCAGGTTTAGAGAGAGGAATCTGATTGGCTAAGCTTACCTTTTTGAACAGTCACATGTCCTCATATGCTCATTCCTGGATATGGCTGATGGTAGTAGAGAAAGGAGGGAGAGAGCAGGCCCTAAGCTGGTTTGGGAAGGGGGTGGGTGGTCAGGGAGACCTCCCTGGGGGAAGGGACTTTGAAATTGAGACCTCTAGGCTGTCTGGGCAGAGGCAGTGGGTGTGGGGGTGGTGGGATGAGTTGGGCAAACGAGTTTGTTGAGTTTGTCCCCTCTGAGTTTGTCCAGATGAGGGGACGATCCTGGTCTTTTAAAGGTGAACAGGAGAATGGTTTGAAGCTGACAGGTAATTTCTGAGTGACAAGAGCAGAGGATGCTCTCATGTGGAGAATGGGTGTGTGTGTGTGTGTATGTATATGTATGCTCTCATATGGAGAATGAGGGTATGCATGTCTGTTTTGAGATAGGTGAGAAGAGTGTGTATTTGAGGTAGGTGAGAATAGAACCTGTTTAAAGGATTCATTTAAGAGGGAAAGCAGATCTGAAAGAAATCTCTGAGGGAGGGATGGGGCCCTTCAAGAACATCATCTGACTTACGGGCACACATGCAATTAAACTCTTGACTTGTTAGAAGTCTGGCTGATGGGAGTCATTTTATAACTGTCAGCTGTGGCAGATGGTTTTGTCCTATTCAGTTAATAAAATGTGATGTGACTTGATCATATTCAGTTCAGACAAAATTTATCAGTTCTTTTAATATGCACAAGAAACTGTTTTAGGTACCTCTGAATTTTTGAAGGTGAGACTTGTGAAGTTGCTCCTATTAAGAAATTTAACAGTAAAGAAGCGACAGGTGGATGAATGCAGAGATTACCAGATTTCAGGCATGTCATGTTCAATGATGTGTAAGATCTGCCCTAGTTTATGCCCTCTCCCCCCGCCCCAATACGCAAATCGGAGCAGCATCTATTGCAGCACTCCCCAAACCTTTTTGGCACCAGGGACCAGTTTCATGGAAGACAGATTTTCCATGGACCCAGAGGGTGGGGGATGGTTTCGGGATGATTCTTATAGGGAGCCCACAGCCTAGATCCCTCGTGAGCATGGTTCACAGTAGGGTTCACGCTCCTGTGAGAATCTGATGCCATCCCTGATCTGACAGGAGGTGGAGCTCAAGTGGTAATGCCAGTGCTGGGGAGTGGCCTCAAGTACAGACAAAGCTTCCTTCACCCACCTCCTGCTGTGTGGCCTGGTTCCCAATAGGCCCCAGTATAGGGGTGAGGGACCCCTGACCTAATGAACCCTCACGTACTCATACCCCAAGTCCAGCCAACAGTTATCAATATTTTACCAATTTTATTTTGCCTGTTTCTTCCCCCAATACCCCTTTTCTCCTCCAGTACTTTAAAGAGCGCCGAGACTCTGTAGGGCTGAATAGTGTATTGTTCAACTTACCAGTGATAACCTGAAGCACAGTGTGTTGCAGATTATAGCCTTTCAGCAGACTACTGTTAGATTGGACTGTTACTCAATTACAGCAGTGTAGAATTGCATGCATTTTCTCAGAATTATATAATAAAGATCATCTTTCTTTACTAGATTTGTTTAAAGAGTATCTTTCTGGTGGCTTAAGGTGTGCAGCTTCAATTTCTAAGTTGGTTTTATAAAAAATTTTATTACCATTTTCTGCTTAATCTTAGTCTGAAGGAATCTGTGTCTGAAGTCTTAATCTTAGTCACTACCTATGACTGATGACTGTTAAGTTTTATGTGTCTTAAGGTGATATACATACAATCCACATAATGGATTGGGGAGAGAGGTAACAAGATTTGAAAATCTAAGATTTTAAATTTTTTTAATAATTGGTCAATGTCTGTTACTACTTTTCTTTACTCATTCTAGTCTTGTGGGATGTTGTGCTGAGAAAAAATATTTGATCCAAATAAGGACTTTGTCAGACATATGTGTGTGTGTTTACAAAGTAATTGCAAACTTACAGTCAACTTGTAAGAATAGTACAAAGAACTCTCTTCTATGCCTTAACCAGATTCACCAGGTGTAAAATTAAAAGTTAGGGTGCACATGGTCTCTGTAATTATATTCATATTAATTTCATGTGGGAGAGGCTTAAATGTGCAGGTCTGGTGGAGGGGGAATTTAGACAGAAAAGCTAGCCAGAGGCCTAGACATGGCACAGTGCTTGGCGTGTTCAAGCAGTGACGCGGTGAGGGAGAGGGGTAGGAGATGAGGTCAGCAGTGTTAACACCCTGTCACTTACAGTCATCTAGGCCAAGGTCAGACCTTCGATTTTTACCTTGAGGGCCCTGGGAAGCCACTGGAGGACTTTGAGCAAGGAAGGATGGAATCTGACTCAGTACTGCTCAAGGTGTGGTTCTTCAGTCAGCAGCCACCGTGGTAGCATCACCTGGGAGCTTGTTAAAGGTGCTGGGGCTGCACCTGGACCTACTTGTCAGAATTTGCGAGAGAAAGGCCCAGGTATCTGTTTCACAAGCTCTCCAGGTGATTCTGATGAATATGATGATTTAAGAAGCTCTGGCCCAGCTTAACATTTTCAAAAGATATCTGTGGTTGCCTTGTGGAGGACAGACCATCAGGAAGGCAAAAGGGAGGTAGGGAGAGCAGTTGGAATCTAGGTGAGAGGTCACAGTGACTGGGCCAGGGTGGTTGTGATGGAGGTGGTGAGTACGAATCAGATGTGAAATATATTTTATAAGTAGAACCAAAAGGTTTGCTCGTAGATTGAATGTAGGGTGTAAGAGGAGGTGATGAGTCATCGATAATTCCAAGGTTTTGGCTTTAGAAGGATGGAGCTGGAGTGGCCATTTACTGATTGGAATTATATAGCAGGGGAACAGTGGAGTGCTTTCTCTTGTTTGTGGGTGGTGATGAGGGGTGGGTTTGGGGGATGGAGCTGGAGTTTGGGGGTGTGGATGAGTTAAGGCAGGGAAGCCTGGTGTGCTGCAATTCATGGGGTTGCAGAGTTGGACACAACTTAGTGACTGAACAACAATAGAGAGTTAAGAGTGAGATGAGTTTAAGTCTTGGGAAGAGGGGGTTGGACATTTTGACAGCTGAGCTTCGGGGCCTTGTTTTCACTCCTGCCAGTGGAGGTGTATTTGTATAAGCCTAAGGTTAGGAAAGATATAGTTAGTAGTATCTGTTTTTTTTCCCAATCCCAAATTACATGTATTTTGTCTAATCTGCTTTAACAGGTATTGGAATAAACAAAACTATAGCTTTCTGTGAAAATGTCAGTTCTAATATCACAGAGTGTAATAAATTATGTAGAAGAAGAAAACATTCCTGCTTTGAAAGCTCTTCTTGAAAAATGCAAAGATGTTGATGAGAGAAATGAGGTAAGACCAAGTTTCTAGAGTTTAATTATTCTTACAAATGTTTGTGGACAACCTACTAAGTAAGTGCAAGGCACTGTGCTAAAAGGGTAAAGATAAGTAAGAAATACATAGTTCTCACCCTCAGTGATATTGACATAACTTCTCACAGTTAAAAGTACTTTGAATTCTGTATCTTGGAAATACACCTGAACTTCTGTAAATGACTGAACGTTGAATTAATGATTTATGATTGAGAATTGTGGTTGACTTTTTTTTCCAGATAGAATAATCACTATTCAAGCATAATTCAAGAATTATTACTGAAATCAAAAGTATTTGTAGAAAACTTTAGAAGGGCTTCTAATCCATAAAAAATGAACCAGAAAAAATAGATTAACCAGACACTATTAGGACTTTTTGAAATATTTTCTTTATTGGAGCCCCAGCTGTCTTCCTTAGTTGTTTATTATACACACCTTGGGGTTTTAAAGACCTGCATCTTTAAGAGACATCTAAATAGGTTGTGTGTTCTGTTTACTAAGATTAGGGAGTAAATATTTATTGTTTTCATTAACTTGTATTAGATATTTCTGTTCAACAATCCTAGCAGATAAAATGGTAATTTTATCATGAACAGCTGAGCTGCGACATTTTAGGGACTAATAAATTTTTTGTATGAATTTTTTAAGTGGCAAAGTATGTGCATTTTATAAAACTTAAAAATAATTCTTTTTATCAGAACTATAGTTTCAATACAGTGTAATTTTTTTTTGCCTGTGAATAAGATGAATAAGGACTGATTTTATTTTTATATAAATGTATGTGTATGTATATATGTGCACTTATGTATGTGTGTGTAGACCTGCAGGATTTTCTTTATGATTTTTTTTTTTTTTACAGTAGTGAAAAAGTAAAATTTACTGTCTAAACCATAATGTACTGTTCAGTAGTGTCCAGTAGTATTAAGTAATTCACATTGTTGTGAAATATGTCCAGAATTTCTTCAAATATGAAACTCCATAACCATTATACAATTGCCTATTCCCTCCACCCCAGCCCCTAGTAACCACTATTATACTTTCTGTCTCTGTGAATTTGACTCCTCTAGGACTGAATATAAGTGGAACTGTACAGTGTATGTCTTTTTGTGATTGAGCTTCCCTCATAGCTCAGTTGGTAATGAATCTGCCTGCAGTGCAGGAGACCCCGGTTCGATTCCTGGGGTCGGGAAGATCTGCTGGAGAAGAGATAGGCTACACACTACAATATTCTTGGGCTTCCTTTGTGGCTCAGCTGGTAAAGAATCCACCTGCAATGTGGGATACCTGGGTTTGATCTCTGGGTTGGGAAGATCCCCTGGAGAAGGGAAAGGCTATCCACTCCAGTATTCTGGCCTGGAGAAGTCCATGGACTGTATAGTCCATGGGGTTGCAAAGAGTTGGACACGACTGAGTGACTTTCACTTATTTCATTTAGTATAACATCCTAAATGACATGTTGGTTCATCCATGTTGGAGCGTGAGACATGATTTCCTTCCATATTAAAGCTGAGTACTATTCCGTTATATGTAGAAGGGCTTCCCTGATAGCTCAGTTTGTAAAGAATCTGCCTGCAATGCAGAAGACCTGGGTTCGATCCCTGGGTTGGGAAGATCCTCTGGAGAAGGGAAGGGCTTACCCATTCCAATAGTCTGGCCTAGAGAATTCCATGAACTATGGAATAATCTATGGGGTTGCAAAGAGTTGGACACAACTGAGCGACTTTCACTTTCATATGTAGATACCGTGTTGTGTTTATACATTTATCCACCGATAGACATTCAGGTTGTTTCCTTTTCTTGACTGTGTGGATAGTGCTGCATGAACATGGGTATGCAAATATTATAAATGTTTTCAAAGCTACTGAATCAACAGTTATTACATTATTATTATTATTGACAGAGTACCTAATTTTATTAAATATTAGCTGTCATGGAAAAATCATGGTATAAACATTTTATTAGAGCAATACAATTATGATAACTCATGTTTTATTCAGTATTTATGTAAATATGGTAATGGTTCTGTATACTTAGCTTATTTAATTTGCATAGCAGTTCTATAAAGAATTATACTTATTTATCTCAACTTACAAATAAATGACTTAATCTCTCAAGATTCGGCCTGAAGACACTTCCTGGTGAAATCCACATTGAAAGCTGTTCTGTCTAACATCAAACAGGCCATGATTTGTTTATGTCCTTTTGTCTTCCTTTGAGTCTTCAGAATAAGTTCATCAAATGATGATGTCTATATTTCCAGTGTTTATATATTGCACAAACTGTATTTTGGTTAGTTTACATCATTATTCCCTTCTATGATTATGAATAGTTAACAGTTGTTACACATAAATGAGATAAAATTAATAATTGGAGATGGTTCATTGTTTTAAAAGAGCTGCTTATGGAAGTAGTCATTCTATTGGCATTTATTAATATATTTGGAATAATAAAATGATAGTTTAAAAAATTAAGCTTTACTTCATAGATACTTTCTTTGGGAATATTGAGAAAATAGCTTCACTTGGAAGGAGAAAAATAATACACAATAAGCACAAAATTATATTGATCTTATTCACACAAAGAATAAAGTGTATTTGGTAAAAAACTTGTTATCAGGCATGCAGTAGCATTTAAGGAGTTTTAATGATACTTACATCTAGTTTAGTATTATGTTAGTTGAAATTGGAGTTTTAAAATAATACTTTGAAGCAACCTGGCATTGTTAAATTATGGCTCAGTGTGATGGTTATAGAGAAAGTAACTTTTTCAAGGCCTTTTTTTGTGTGTGTTTTAGCATTTTGCTTCTACAGCTTCTGATAAAATTTAATTTTTATAGAATTCTAAAGAGTTGGTTAGACTTTCTTTCCTTCTTTCTCATCTTTAAAAAGTGAAGTACTTAATTACCTCATTTAATGTGTTTGGTTGTCAGTTTTTTAAGGTTTCTTAAATGTTATCAATAAAAGAAAATAATGTGGGGGAAATTGCCTCTTGCCGTCCTTAGCATAAATTGGTTGCAATTAGTAAATATCAGTTTTCTCCCTTCTTTCCTTTCTACTTTATTTGTAAACTAGATAAAATTCTTGGCCTCTGAAAATTGTCAGTGATGGCAAGTCTTTGCCCTTTGTGTGAATATTCTCTATGATGACAAGTCGCCTTTTGTAGAGTAGTGAAGGGCTTTAATTTAACTTTTATTTTTGAAAAGAGCAAAAAGTCACTCTCAGCTCTTCTTGATACAGGGGTATAGTGTTGAGGTTGAACATTACTCTCCTGTTTTAGAAAGTGAAATGGGACTCTTTGAATTCAAGAGATGAATTTTGTCATGTGCTTAAAAGTAGAGACCCTGAAGGAAAGTTCGAAGGAGAATTTAAAAATGTTTTACTTTCACTATAATTATTGGAAGAAGTAGCTATCCTCAGAATGCCACTGCTTTAAAGGGCAATAGTTATTTAGGTCCAGTAAGGTGGCTCAGACAGTGAAGAATCTCCCTGCAATGTGGGAGACCCGGGTTCGATCCCTGGATTGGGAAGATTGCCTAGATTAGGGCATGGCAACCCACTCCAGTATTCTTGCCTGGAGAATCCCCGTGGTCAGAGGAGCCTGGTGGGCTACATATAGTCCATGGGGTCGCAGAGAGTCGGACATGACTGAGCGACTGAGCACAGCACAGCATACCTGAGTACAAGTGGGACTACCCAGGAACTGGGAAGAGCAAAAAGATGCTGAATAGGAGATGTTTTTGCATTCTAGCTTCTGGGAAGCTGAGATAAAGCATAGTACCTGCTGTGGGGAACTTCACTTGGCATGGCAGTATTCTGTTTTGGTGTGTTTTGGTTTGAGGTTCTTACCAGTAGAGTAGGGGTTCTGTGAGTTATGTGATCCTGTATTTTTTGGGAAAGAAGTGGACTTGAGATTTGCTGAGATGTGTGTGGTGGGTTAGGTAGGGAAGGGGCCTTTAGTGATTCACATTGAAGTAAAAGAATCAAGTTATCATGACTGTTTGCTTCTAAGTCACTATCTCTACAACTGTAGTTACTAGACGGGTTAAGCCAGAACTAATAGAATAAATATGTTTTGTGATAAGGCACAACTTACAAGGTAAATATCATTCTGTCTTTTCGGATTAATACAACTTACGGCAGCCTTTCCTGAGAATCACTGATTTATTTGGATAATGAAGCTACAAAAGGTTAAGGATTGCTTTTGAGTGCATATAACAGCTCCCCAAATAGTGGCGTAATTGAATTAAGGTCTTACTTTTCTCATGTAATGACAAGCTGGAGGAGCCATTCTGAGGTTGGTATAATGGTCTCAGGATATCTTCCCAGGCTCCTTCTGCCCTTGTGGCCACTCCTCTGTGTGCCAGTTATTCCCATCAGCTGTCTTGATACAACTGCAGCATTGTATCCACGTATCAGGCAAGAAGGAAAAGGGCACAGGCCAGCTGAGTTGGTCTAGTTACCAAGCTTTCCCAGGAGACCTCACTAGAGTGGTACCATGGATGGTTTCCAACTGCAAGTAAGGCTGAACAATGTAGGTTTTTTTCGCTGAGCAGACTGCCACCCCCAACAAAATCCTGTCGCTCTAGATACTGGGTAGACAACTGGTAGTTTCTGGAAGAGAAATTTATGACTATTCAAGTCTTTCATTTAGCTTGTTTCTAGTTAATCACGTTTATACCCACTTTCTTTTTGTATTATGGTTTTTTAATACACATCTAAATTATTTTTTCCCTCATACTCTAAAAGCACCTTTCTCTGTGAACTATCTGAAATGTACTTGTGACCACAGAAGGTGAACAGAAAGCACCCGAGTCTTTGGAATTGCAGTTTTGAAAACTGATGTGCAAGTCCTGTATCCTTCAGTTCAGTTCAGTTGCTCAGTCGTGTCCGACTTTTTGGGACCCCATGAACTGCAGCACACCAGGCCTCCCTGTCTATCACCAACTCCTGGAGCTTACCCAAACTGATGTCCATTGAGTCAGGGATGCCATCCAACCATCTCATCCTCTGTCATCCCCTGCTCCTCCTGCCCTCAATCTTTCCAGCATCAGGGTCTTTTCAAAAGAGTCAGCTCTTCGCATGAGGTGGCCAAAGTATTGGAGTTTCAGCTTCAACATCAGTCCTCCCAATGAACACCCAGGGCCGATTTCCTTTAGGATGGACTGGTTGGATCTCCTTGCAGTCCAAGGGACTCGCAAGAGTCTTCTCCAACACCACAGTTCAAAAGCATCAATTCTTCAGTGCTCAACTTTCTTTATAATTCAACTCTCACATCCATACATGACTACTGGAAAAACCATAGCCTTGACTAGACGGACCTTTGTGGACAAAGTAATGTCTCTGCTTTTTAATATGCTATCTAGGTTGGTCATAACTTTCCTTCCAAGGAGTAATTGTCTTTTAATTTCATGGCTGAAATCACCGTCTTCAGTGATTTTGGAGCCCCCCAAAATAAAGTCTCTCACTGTTTCCACTGTTTCCCCATGTATTTGCCATGAAGTGATGGGACCGGATGCCATGATCTTAGTTTTCTGAATGTTGAGCTTTAAGCCAACTTTTTCACTCTCCTCTTTCACTTTCATCAAGAGGCTCTTTAGTTCTTCTTCACTTTCTGGTATAAGGGTGGTGTCATCTGCATATCTGAGGTTATTGATTATTTCTCCTGGCAATCTTGATTCCAACTTGTGTTTCCTCCAGCCCAGCATTTCTCATGATGTACTCTGCATATAAGTTAAATAAGCAGGATGACAGTATATAGCCTTGACGTACTCCTTTTCCTATTTGGAACCAGTCTGTTGTTCCATGTCCAGTTCTAACTGTTGCTTCCTGACCCGCATACAGGTTTCTCAAGAGGCAGGTCAGGTGGTCTGGTATTCCCATGTCTTTCAGAATTTTCCACAGTTTGTTGTGATCCACAGAATCAAAGGCTTTGGCCTAGTCAATAAAGCAGAAATAGATGTTTTTCTGGAAGTCTCTTGCTTTTTCGATGATCCAGCGGATATTGGCAATTTGATCTCTGGTTCCTCTGCCTTTTCTAAAACCAGCTTGAACATCTGGAAGTTCACGGTTCACATATTGCTGAAGCCTGACTTGGAGAATTTTGAGCATTACTTTACTAGTGTGTGAGATGAGTGCAATTGTGCGGTAGTTTGAGCATTCTTTGGCATTGCCTTTCTTTGGGATTGGGATGAAAATGGACCTTTTCCAGTCCTGTGGCCACTGCTGAGTTTTCCAAATTTGCTGGCATATTGAGTGCAGCACTTTCACAGCATCATCTTTGAGGATTTGAAATAGCTCAACCGGAATTCCATCACCTCCACTAGCTTTGTTCATAGTGATGCTTCCTAAGGCTTCAAGTGATGGCATCACTTGACTTTGCATTCCAGGATGTCTGGCTCTAGGTGAGTGATCACACCATTGTGATTATCTGGGTCATGAAGATCTTTTTTGTACAGTTCTTCTGTGTATTCTTGCCACCTCTTCTTAATATCTTCTGCTTCTGTTAGGTCCCTACCATTTCTGTCCTTTATTGAGCCCATCTTTGCATGAAATGTTCCCTTGGTATCTCTAATTTTCTTGAAGAGATCTCTAATCTTTCCCATTCTATTGTTTTCCTCTATTTCTTTGCATTGATCACTGAGGAAGGTTTTCTTATCTCTCGTTGCTATTCTTTGGAACTCTGCATTCAAATGGATATATCTTTCCTTTTCTCCTTTGCTTTTCACTTCTCTTCTTTTCACAGCTATTTTTAAGGCCTCCTCAGACAACCATTTTGCCTTTTTGCATTTCTTTTTCTTCGGGATGGTGTTGATCCCTGTCTCCTGTAAAATGTCACGAACCTCCGTCCATAGTTCATCAGGCACTCTATCAGATCTAGTCCCTTAAATCTATTTCTCACTTCCACTGTATAACCATAAGGGTTTTGATTTAGGTCATACCTGAATGGTCTAGTGGTTTTCCCCACCATCTTCAATTTAAGTCTGAATTTGGCAATAAGGAGTTCATGATCTGAGCCACAGTCAGCTCCCTGTCCTGTTTTTGCTGACTGTATAGAGCTTCTCTATCTTTGGCTGCAAAGAATATAATCAGTCTGATTTCGTGTTGACCACCTGGTGATGTCCATGTGTAGAGACTTCTCTTGTGTTGTTGGAAGAGGATGTTTGTTATGACCAGTGTGTTCTCTTGGCAAAACTCTATTAGCCTTTGGCCTGCTTCATTCTGTACTCCAAGGCCAAATTTGCCTGTTACTCTAGGTGTTTCTTGACTTCCTACTTTTGTGTTCCAGTCCCCTATAATGAAAAGGACATCTTTTTTGGGTGTTAGTTCTAGAAGGTCTTGTAGGTCTTCATAGAACCATTTAACTTTGCCTTCTTCAGTGTTACTGGTCGGGGCATAGTCTTGGATTACCGTGATATTGAATGGTTTGCCTTGGAAACGAACAGAGATCATTCTATATCCTTGAAGCTGAAACTCCAATACTTTGGCCACCTCATGCGAAGGGTTGACTCATTGGAAAAGACCCTAATGCTGGGTAGGATTGGGGGTGGGAGGAGAAGGGGACGACAGAAGATGAGATGGTTGGATGGCATCACCGACTCGATGGACATGGGTTTGGGTAGACTCCGGGAGTTGGTGATGGATAGGGAGGCCTGGTGTGCTGCAGTTCATGGGGTCGCAAAGAGTCGGACACGACTGAGCGACTGAACTGAACTGAACTGAACTGAGGGCCATAGATTCACCTAGTTGGTTTTAATTTATATATTATACCAATGACTTTGATATTTCATTTTTTTATCCCAGTTAATTAGAAGGCAGAAACATGTTGTGGAAAGGAAGTCAGAGACGTTAGTGCTGACAGAGACAAGCCTGGTATAATGATTGATGTCTGTAGTTATGACTCAGAATCATAAACATAATGTTTAAGTTAATCTGTTTAACAAGTAGCAGTGTGCACGTTACTTTAAGAAAAAACGGTTATCATAAAGTTATAATCAAATATAATATTTAAAGGATCAACTTTTCACCTGGAAAATCTACTTATGCATAATGTCTCATTCTTTAATGACTCTGGTTGAATGACATGTGACTACCACGTGTAATTTAGTGTCCATCATTGTATGAGTGTCTGTATGTAACTCGATTTACTTG
Organism: Okapia johnstoni; assembly: GCA_024291935.2. Taxonomy (NCBI): domain Eukaryota; kingdom Metazoa; phylum Chordata; class Mammalia; order Artiodactyla; family Giraffidae; genus Okapia; species Okapia johnstoni. Next base: position 52,557,073 of record CM044306.1, on the reverse strand, counting down.
TGTATCTTAACTCGGTCTTTGTGTTTCTCTTTTCTTGTATTCTTACAGTAGCATGTGTTGTTACTAGGATTATTTGCTTGTTCATATGTTGCCACTAGTAGAGTTGTAAATTCTTCTGGACTCTGCTGACTCATATACTCAACAAATACGTGAACACCTGTGTGGCAGTCACTGCGCCTTCTCGGGGGAGTTTCAGTATTCAACAAAACAGACATGCTTCCCACCCTCGGGGTGTTTAGGGCCTTTAGAGGAAACACAATAATAGTTGTTTATCATGCAAATAAACGTGTAAGTACAAACAAGGATTAGCAGGGTGCATGACGTTAGAGCAGGTTAGCAAGGCTTCCCTGTGGGGTTGGTGTTTGCCCCAAGAGATGCCAAGTGGGAAGTAGTTAACTGGGCCAGGTAGAGGGATCTAGAGGTGGGAAGGAGCTTGGGGGCAGTTTGAGAGCACACTTGTGAGGAGGAAATGGACTGGCACAGGTTTCAAGGTAGATTTTCATGGACCACAGGCCGTGTAAGGACTTCGGTTCTTATCTAGAAGAGCCTAGGAAACCATTAAGGATTTTAAGCAGTGGGATATTGTCAAATTAGCATTTTAAAAAATTACTGATGTTTTCCTGCACATTGATATACATTCAGTAAGTAGGTGCTTAATCTATCAAATGGAACTTAGGTTTTGGTGTAATTTTTTTCCTTATACCTTGGTATGTTTTGTACTTGGCACCTTTAGTACTGTCACTGTTAGCCCAGAGCTTCTGATCTGTTTCATGTCACGGCATGTACAGAAAATGATTATGTGCATCCAGACTTGGGATAGACGAAGCTGACAGCTGGAGGGAACCTGTCCCAGAATCTAGCTGCCCAGGCTCTGCCGCATGGTCTGAGGGCTGAGGGAGCCCATGTCTTAACTGCCGTGACTCATTCTGGGGACAGGCTAGACAGCTCTGCTGGAGCTAGTAGAAACTTTAGTGTAATGCGTTAAGGTTATAAGGGAAGGCTTCAAAAAAACTCCATGATATTGCAGCACCTGTATTGTTCTTACTGTTTTACTTTTCTCCCTCTGGTCCTGATAAAAATATCTTATACACACAGCAAAACCACATTCTATATCATATTCCAGCTGTATTGTTAGAGGATTTGGTTGCCATAGATATTCTGAGATTATTGTATAAATTGTGGAAATTGCTTTTCAGTGCCTAGTATTATACATGTTGCTTATTTGAATAAAATTGCAGTGCCCAAAACAGATTACGAATGCTATTGTGAAAAAAAAAAAAGCATTTTCTCTTTGACTTTCATATTATTAGTAAACTGAAAACTTGAATTCAGAGGTGTTTCTAAATTAAGTACTGTAAATAGGGCTTAACATCATGGAAATGTATGAGTGGTGTTTTTAACTGGTGTTTCAGTTAACATGCAGCATCCTGAACGTTCTCTGTGTCCTTTCTGTCTCTAGTGTGGCCAGACTCCATTGATGATTGCTGCTGAACAAGGCAATCTGGAAATAGTGAAAGAATTAATTAAGAATGGCGCTAATTGCAATCTGGAAGATTTGGTATATATTGATTTACTCATTTGCCTTTTTGTTTTCTTTAACTTTGCTGCTTGTTTTTAAGAAGTGATTCAGAAGTAATAGATTACAGATTGTACTTCTGTGTATCAGCTTTGTTCAGTAATATGCTAACTCGATTTTTTAAAAAGGATAATATAGGAGAGAAATTTTTACCTTCATTGAGAGGTCTCAGCTCTTTTTGTGTGTTTTTTTTATGTATAGATAGCACTCACTGAATAAGGAGCACATGTAGTCACTCCAGTATTCTTGCCTGAAAAATCCCATGGACAGAGTAGCCGGGCGGGCTACAGTCCATAGGGTTGCAAGGAGTCGGACACGACTGAGTGACTAAGCACGCACACATATACACACACTCAAAATTAAATGCCTGCCTAGAAGATATCCATGTAAGAGTCGTACTGCTAAGTAACTCCCCATAATGGTATCTTACTATTATAAATATCATTACCTAGGATAAGCCAGAAAGATATGGTCCCTTCTGATACCATTTGTGAAGGAAAATCACTATTCGAGAGGCTTACTTCTCTGTTTCTGAGGAATTATTTTTCAGGGTCACAGAGCCACATCTGTTTTTCTGTTGTCTTGATAATTCAAATTGATGATACTAAATTGATGATTGTAATTGAACGATCATTTGAATTAAGTGACAAGACATGTGAATAAAAGGATAGAATACCTTCAGCCTTTAAAAAATAAAGGAGAACAGTTCTTTATATGGTTTCTAAACACATCACATGGGATGGCTTTAGTTTAATAGTTTGTAAATATGCTTTTATATTTGCTTACAGGCTGTTGAATTTCACTTTATAATGTTGTAGCCACACGGATTAACTTTGAGGTTTTGATACTCATTTTTTCTCCTTTTTAAAAAACACAGTGATTAAAAGTCCAGTGAAAAGACTGCACAAGAGTTGTGAAGCCATTTCTACTCCATTATAGTCATATAGGTAGAGAGATAAATTCTTAACAGAGCTTATGCTTCAGTGTTATTTCAGAGTAGCTTAGAGTGTGTCAGAGCATGTCAGTTTGGTATGATCATCTGGTATGTAAATTCAAAGTTTTACTTTACCTGACTTTGGAAGGTTATTTTTTGTTTTGAAATGATAACATTTGTTTCTGTATGTTCAAGGATAACTGGACAGCGCTTATATCCGCCTCGAAAGAAGGGCACCTGCCCATCGTGGAGGAATTGCTCAAGTGCGGGGCCAGCGTGGAGCACCGGGACATGGTATGGACACGCTGCACGGTTGTTAATCAGCTGGGGTCTTACTGACAGGAACAGATATTTGTGAAGTCTTGTATTTTTGTTTGTCAGGTGACGTTGTTTTTAGGATTGGGCGTTGAAATGACCCTCAAGAATGCTCTAAAACCCAGGTGATATAATGTACCTCTTTAGAATACTCTTAATCACATTTTCTGTTTATTTCAGAGTTTAAAATTCTGAAATATTGTTAAGACAACACATTACTCTTTATAATGTATGAATGAGAGAATTGTTTTCTTTAAGAAGAACTTTAGGAGGGACATAGTATAGTTTTGAAAATATTTTCAGTGCTTAAAGTTATGATATTAAGAGTAATATTTATAAGTTTATTTTAAAAATGTAACTGTTCAGATACGCCATCTATACACATTACAAGTTTCTCAAGATCTGATTCTTGATAATCTTAGCTCTTATTTGTTCTTGGCATGTGCCTAAAGCATAAAGGTGACGAAAAGGATCACGAAGGCTTCTTACTCTATAAAATGTTGAAATTGAACTACCTGACAAAACGTGTATCACTTTGCTGATGATGCTTTATGAAGTACAGGTGGTCTGAATTTTTAAGAAATTTCAGCATTCCACCACCTTTCACTTAATATTATACTGTACAATATAATTTACACAGTGTCCTTGCTTCTACAGTATTATACTTATTCGCAAAACTCAGTGAAGTAATTGGTATACTTATTTTTATAGAAAGATGCAGAACTATTTGTATCCTCCATTTTGCTGAAAAGAAATGGAAGTACATCACTATAAAAGTTGAGGGAGAGAAGGTGATGATGTCAGTAACCTAGGCAAAGGATGGATACCTGACAGGCAGGAGGAAAATGTAGTGTTCTTATTGGTATGTAAAGTAGAAGAGAAATTCATGGAATTATCTGGTTACTGATATTTTATTAAAAGCAGTAGTTTATCAGGTGAATTAATATTAGGTGATTTTTCTATTTTCATAATTCCATTACATTTAGTAATTGAAATTAAAAGAGTTCTAAAAAAGAAAAATAAAATAAAAAAGAGTTCTTTCTGTCTCTCTAAATAAATATCTATTCAGTTCAGTTCAGTCGCTCAGTTGTGTCCGACTCTTTGCGACCCCATGAGCTGCAACATGCCAGGCCTTCCTGTCCAACACCAACTCCCGGAGCCCACACAAACTCATGTCCATTGAGTCGGCGATGCCATCCAACCATCTCATCCTCTGTCGTCCCCTTCTTCTGCCCTCAGTCTTTCTCAGCATCAGGGTCTTTTCAAATGAGTCAGCTCTTCACATCAGGTGGCCAAAGTATTGGACTTTCAGCTTCAACATCAGACCTTCCAATGAACACCCAGGACTGATCTCCTTTAGGATGCACTGGTTGGATCTCCTTGCAGTCCAAGGGACTCTCAAGAGTCTTCTCCAACACCACAGTTCAATAGCATCAATTCTTCGGTGCTCAGCTTTCTTTATAGTCCAACTCTCACATCCACACATGACTACTGGAAAAACCATAGCCTTGACTAGACGGACCTTTGTGGACAAAGTAATGTCTCTGCTTTTTAATATGCTATCTAGGTTGGTCGTAACTTTCCTTCCAAGGAGTAAGCGTCTTTTAATTTCATGACTGCAGTCACCATCTGCAGTGATTTTGGAGCCCCCTAAAATAAAGTCTCTCACTGTTTCCACTGTTTCCCTATCTATTTGCCATGAAGTGATGGGACCAGATGCCATGATCTTAGTTTTCTGAATGTTGAGCTTTAAGCCAACTTTTTCACTCTTCTCTTTCACTTTCATCAAGAGGCTCTTTGATTCCTCTTCACTTTCTGCCATGAGGGTGGTGTCATCTGCGTATCTGAGGTTATTGATATTTCTCCTGGCAATCTTGATTCCAGCTTGTGCTTCCTCCAGCCCAGCATTTCTCATGATGTACTCTGCATATAAGTTAAATAAGCAGGGTGACAATATACAGCCTTGACGTACTCCTTTTCCTATCTGGAACCAGTCTGTTGTTCCATGTCCAGTTCTAACTGTTGCTTCCTGACCTGCATACAGGTTTCTCAAGAGGCAGGTCAGGTGGTCTGGTATTCCCATGTCTTTCAGAATTTTCCACAGTTTGTTGTGATCCACAGAGTCAAAGGCTTTGGCCTAGTCAATAAAGCAGAAATAGATGTTTTTCTGGAAGTCTCTTGCTTTTTTGATCCAGCGGATGTTGGCAATTTGATCTGTGGTTCCTCTGCCTTTTCTAAAACCAGCTTGAACATCTGGAAGTTCACGGTTCACATATTGCTGAAGCCTGACTTGGAGAATTTTGAGCATTACTTTACTAGCGTGTGAGATGAGTGCAATTGTGCGGCAGTTTGAGCACAAAATAACTATATGCAGATATATAGTTTAGCATTTCCTTTCCCTGATAGCTCAGTTGGTAAAGAATCTGCCTGCAATGCAAGAGACCCCGGTTCGATTCCTGGGTTGGGAAGATGTGCTAGAGAAGGGATAGGTTACCCAGTCTGGTATTCTTGGGCTTCCCTTGTGGCTCAGTGATAAAGAATCCGCCTGCAACGTGGGAGACCTGAGTTCGATCCCTGGGTTGGGAAGATCCCCTGGAGAAGGGAAAGGCTACTCACTCCAGTATTCTGGCCTGGAGAATTCTGTGGACTGTAGTGTCTGTAGTTGTCACAAAGAATCAGACATGACTGAGCGACTTTCACTTTCATGCATTACAAAATGCTTCAGGCTCAGGTTCATCTTATATTTTCCCTGCCTTATTTCCATGATTCTCCCTCCTGGAATCAATCAGTTTCCCAAGGGGTCCTAGTTCTTAATATTCGAAAGTGATATTTAGAAACCAATAATCTAGGTGTCAGGAGTACTTATTGCTACTGGGATGTCTCTGCTTCTTGTCCTCCTCAGTGGACAGATGTAGAAAATACGTATCTGTATATTAACTCTTGCATACACGTCAAATGTCTATTCTGTATATCTGTGTGTGTGTGTGTGTATATATATATATTTTTTTTAATAAAGAGACTCAGTTGATGTGTGTGGGTATATATATTTTTTTAGTGAAAAGACTTAGTTGATAACTGTGAACCCAGTCTACAGTAAGCCTTCCCCATTTTCTTTATTTGTAACACTCTTCTGACTGTGAGAAATCTGGCTCTCACTATCTACACAGAATATTTACTTCTTTGTTCAACTCTAGTAAACAAATAGTTTCAGAATTTGAAACCCATACCCTGAGAGAAACAGATTTGCTACTAAATATAGTGTATACAGTTCTTTTTGTCTGTAGCATTACAGAATTCAGTCAAAATACTGCTCTCTGACATTACCTGGATCAGGTTCTAAGTAATTGGTGATATACTTGTAATATAATTAATTCATCCCGGGCTATATTCTATCTGTCTTTCCTACATTCTAGTTGATTTTTTAAAGATTTACATACAGGGGAACTTCCCTGGTGGTCCAGTGGCTGAAACTCCTCCTTCCAATGCAAGGGGTCTGGGTTCCATCCCTGGTCAGGGAACTAGATCCCACATGCTGAAAGGAAGATCCCACCTGCCATAATTAAGACTCGAGGAAGCCAAATAAATAAATAAATAAATATTAAAAAAAAAAAATAAAGATTTACATACAGTAAAATTCACTCTCTGGCGTTCAGTTCTGTGGGTTTTGACAGGTTTGTGATGTCATTCATACACCATGGCTCTGTGCAGAGCAGTTCCATTGCATCAAGTGTACCCTCATGCTGCTCCTTTATAACCACCCCCTCTACCCCCTCCCCAGTCCGTAGCTGCCACTGTCTGTTTTCCCTTTCCGTAGTTTTGCCTTTTTCAGATTAGAGCAACTTCTTTTATTTTACCTCTTTTAGTGATGATGAAACAGAATCAAAAGGATTAAATGGTTTATATTCTTGCATCCAAATTTGGATTGGTCCAAATACTGACTTTTTTTTGAAGCCAACAAAACATTGACTTCTTAGTATAATTTGATTACATTTATCTCTTTTATTGAATTGAATGATAGCTTAAGAGAACACTACCAAAACGAAGAATGTTGGTTTGTAGCTTAGAAAATAGAAAGTTACCATGCTGTTAATTCATACTTAATGACTTTGGTCGCCCCAGGAAATCATGATCTATAGATCATTGCCTTTGTATCCTCTCTTTCTTAGCAAGAGGTACGATAGCGGTCTGGAATTTATAGGATGGATTTAGGTGCTGGAGTTGAATGGGATGGCTGGAATCTGTCTCTGGAAAAAATCTAGACTCACACCAGGAGGAGAGTATCTAGGGACATAGAATGTTTACTGAAGGAAAATCCTTAAACAGCCAAAATAAATCTTGGAAATTTAGAAGAGTCCAATATGAATGTTCCCTATATCAATTTCCAAAAATATAATACAAACTTTGGAGTAATCATTACTGGACTTAAGAGACTGGACTTTGTCCAGATACGATTGTGTATTTCCCTGGGGAGCTTGGGTATTTAGAACTACATAGTAGTGATTTCTTAAAACAGTGGTTTTATTGAGAATGTTCACAAAAGAAGCTTCATTAATGACATTTTTGTGCTTGGAGACGTCCAGTGTTTTATTTCCCTCCTCTCCCCCTTTTTTTTTCCCTGAAGGGAGGATGGACAGCTCTCATGTGGGCGTGTTATAAAGGCCGTACTGAAGTGGTCGAGCTGCTGCTTTCTCATGGTGCCAACCCAAGTGTTACTGGTCTGGTAAGCGTTAACAAAAAATTCATCTATAATAGAAGTGGTAAGTTCTTTTAGGAAATACTTAAGATTGGTTGTACTTTTGACTTCATATTGGATAAAATGATCTAGATCTTACTAAAGATAATAATTCGGAATATGATTTCAAAACACAAGGGAATTTTTTTCTCAAGCTAAGCTTTTTTTGCTCAATTTTTATCAACAAAAAAGCAACTTAAATGTTAATTACAGCTATATAACATTTCAAAAGGAGATTTTGAAATCCTTATGTCATCTTGCCTGTGTTCTATGGGTATGCATTCTTAACCTAAGGTCTTTTAAAGAAGAGAGACATTTACCAAATACTCATGCCACTTTTCTGTACATTCTTATTGGTCGTAATACACACATTACTGCTTTGCTTGAAGCTTGCTCTGACTGCAGATTAAGTAATCATTTTAATGATGATGGGGACTCCTTCCACAGTGCATCTGTATGTCAAATCATCGTGTACACTTCAAATACCTTACAGTTTTATTTGTCAATTATGCCTTAATACAGCTGGGAAAAAATCAGTTTTATTCAAGTTGACAGAAGGATTATAAAGAAAGGTTTCACATTTTTTTTCTTAGTCTTACCTGTTGGCACATTAAGTGTGTTGAATTTATAAAAATAAATATGTTCATAATATATATTTATTTAAGGTTGAGTACATCTCAGTTCCCAGTTACATATTATGAGATTTGTGTGTGTTTTTAATGGTCTGTGACTTGACTTTTTAAAAAAAATATTACCTTGTATTGCTCCCTGTGTTATTTACTCTTCTTAGCAAGTGTGTGCTATAGATATCAATCTAAAAGACTTTTTCTTTTCCTCCCTCCCTGTCTACCTCCCCACCTGTCTGACTGTCTCCCAGCAGTACAGTGTCTACCCAATCATTTGGGCAGCAGGCAGAGGCCATGCTGATATAGTGCAACTTTTACTGCAAAATGGTGCCAAAGTCAACTGCTCCGACAAGGTAGGTCAACAGGATCTTCCAGGTTCAGTTCATGTTGTGTCCACTCAGTGTGTCTGACTTACAAGGATTTTTATATGATCTCATGAGGCTGCACTGATGTATCTTATGTTTATATTTATTAATATATTTTATAAAGGCATATATATAGATAGGTTCCCTATAGGTATTGAAACTGAAAGTGTTAGTCACTCAGTTGTGTCTGATTCTTTGTGACTCCATGGATTGTAGCCTGCCAGGCTCCTCTGTCCATGGGATTCTCCAGACAAGAACACTGGAGTGGGTTGTCATTCTCTTCTCCAGGGGATCTTCCTGACCCAGGGATTGAACCTGGGTCTCCTGCATTGCAGGCAGATTCTTTACCGTCTGAGCCACCAGGGAAGCCCAAATTGGTTCTCAGTATCTTTCCATTGTCTTTTATATCACATTCATCATTCTCAGGAAAGTAGAGTTGATTCCCTAGCTTCATTATTTGAAATTTTCTGTTGTAGCTCTTCTTTCTATTTTGGGTCCTACCCACCTTCTCTGTATTGTTGCCAGATTATCTTTTTTAAAAAATTTTTAATTAATTAATTGATGGCTGCGCTGGGTCTTTGCTGATGCTCGTGAGCTTTCTCTAGTTGTGGCGAGCAGGGGCTACTCTGTGTTGCGATGCGTGGACTTCTTATTGTGTTGGCTTCTCTTCTCTAGAGCACAGGCTCAGTAGCTGTGGTGCACGGGTGTAGGTACTCCGCGGCCTGTGGTATCTTCCTGGACCAGGGATTGAGCCCATGTCTCCTGCATTGGCAGGTGGATTCTTCACCACTGAGTCATCAGGGAAACCCCAGATGATCTTTAAAATTTAAGTTTTGTTCTTTCTCTCTCATACTTAAAATCCTAAGGATATCAGTTCCTGTTACGATGCATAAAGATAGTCTTTGCTTCCCTTTCTCCTGCTGTCTCTACCCCAGACTACCTTTGCTCGGCTTGTCAGATGGTGCAGGTTTCTGAGTTCCTGGCAGGTGCTCTTTCACTGTGTGGAGTGCCCTCTCCTCCTTCTCTTCTTCGACTTCTATTCATCCTTCACTCTCAGCTCATGTACCATCAGTTCCAGAAAGCTCCCCAGGATTTTGTTCTAGTCACTTTTTAAAAAATCCTTAATACCCCAAATGGGGCTTCTCACATGGCAATAGTGGGAAAGAATCTGCATGCCGATACAGGAAACACAAGAGATGCAGATTCAATCCCTAGGTTGGGGAGATCTCCTGGAGGAGGAGATCGCAACCTGCTTCAGTATTCTTGTCTGGAAAATTCTATGAACAGAAGAGCCTGGTGGGCTACAGTGCATGGAGTCAGCAAAAGAGTTGAACACAACTGAACATAGCCCACATATTTGGGAAGTGTTTAATTATATTATTCTTTCTTGCTTTGGGGGAGCTTTTCTAGCATCTTTGGTTTCAAAGCCCAGATTTTTCAATTTGACCCCAGTCTTTCTTCCCAGGTTCACGTCTTGCCATTGCTTTCCAAATACACTGCACTTTTGGATGCAGAAGATGGTCTACCATTCTGTGAACTTTTATGAATTTCTGTGAAGTGTGTGTCTTTGTTTATTCTTTTCCCTCTGTTAAGAATGTTACTACCTCCTCTGCCTGATGAACTCCTGTTTATTTTCTCAAGGCTCAGTTGAAATGTTATCTTCTCTGTTAAGTCTCCTTAACTTACCCAGTCAATGTGGATGCCTCTTCTTCTGTACTGTCAGTATTCACTGTCCATACCTTCATTAGTGCACAGACGTTCTCTTAGTCAAGGCTGTTATAAAAAGTAGGCATTCATTAAGCGTTCATGTCAATCTGCAGTCTCCTATGTAGTCAAATGTCACTGCAAGTGTTCCTGTGTCTCTTCATTGCCATATGAATCTCCCCAAAGGTAAAGCATTGCTTTTATGCATGATATACATTCTCTGATGCCTTTTGAGTCATGTTACAGCAGAACGTGCTTTTGAGTGCCGTTTCTCGGCTGACATTTATTTTATCAGGCATAGAGGCGAATCGAGGGTGGTGGTGAAGAGCACAGGCTGAAGCCAGGCTTGTTGGGTTCATGGGTTTTGCTCTACCTCTTAGTAGCTTTGTGACATCGAGCCTGTAGTTAGCTTCTTAGGGTCTTGTTTGCTTATCTGTTAAAATGTGATACTGTGATTTGTACTTACTCTTGTGATGAGGATTACACGAATTAACCTGTGTCAACTAGTTAGAACCGTATTTGGCACTTAGCTGTCACTATTTTTGACTATAGTCAGATTGTTCGACTTCCTATGTTACAAGATACGGGAAGCAAAGCAAGTGTGTTGGAAATTAAAGGCTGTATGACTTTATGATGAAAAATTGTCACTGATTATAAAAATTAAAGTTGGTTAAAATACATTTCATGCAGTGATTAACCATCTATTTGGGAGAAATAAAATGAGAAAAGTATGATTCATCTAGGCTTAAAATTATGATTGGTGTAAACCATAATCTAAAATACTCTGTGTGATTTTTATCAAAATTCATGTTGAGAGCTTAGTTTCTTTTAATATATCTTCAATAATAATTTTAAATTTGTTATTTCTTTTAACAGTATGGAACCACCCCTTTGGTTTGGGCTGCACGAAAAGGTCATTTGGAATGTGTAAAACATTTATTGGCCATGGGAGCTGATGTTGATCAAGAAGGAGCTGTAAGTATCTTTTCTACTTAACTGCTGGTAGTAGAGAGATGTTTTTAGTTTTGAGAGAGAGAATATTTTTTCCTTAGCATATATCTAGAAAACTTTCCTTACGGTATCTAAATGATACTTAGAAAAACAAGCATCTTTTATTATCCTGGTAAATTTAGATATTATATATTACAAATATGTGCTCTTAAGGAGTTTTTGCCAATGCACATAAATTTTAGGAGGCTAAAGCTATAAGGAATATCTTTTAGTAATCTTAGTATAAATTAAAATACTTCCCACATCAAATGATTTGAATTACTAATGTGGAAAGAATTTCTGTTCTTTCAAAATACCTTTTCTTTAAAATTTTAAAATAATGCCATAATTTTTTGATATTTTAAGCTGTAACTTGTTTTCCTTCTCTGATAGATTTTAAAATATCAGAAATCAGTGGTCAAAACCTAGATAGCTTAAAAATTGGTTCAGTATATCTTAGTGACTAGGAGTTATGGATTCATTATTGAATCCCTGCTTGTACCTGGCCTGTGCCAGGTACTGGAGGAGACTCTGTAACTTGTTTTCCTTCTGTGATAGATTTTAAAATATCAGAAGTCAGTGGTCAAAACCTAGATAGCTTAAAAATTGGTTCAATTTATCTTAGTGACTAGGAGTTATGAATTCATTATTGAGTCCCTGCTTGCACTCGGCCTGTGCCAGATGTGCTGGGGGTACTGGAGGAGACTTATCACATCACTTTTTCTTGAACTTCCAAGAATATAGTTAAAGGAGGTAAAGTTTATGCACAAGAAACAATACAGTCTTTTGTTAACATAATAATTATATTATGTGAGGTGGATCATAAAGGATTCTGAGAGAGTTGCTAGCAAACCTGTGGCTGCAGTGTAACAAGAGTGGGCTCTAAGTCATACTTGAATTGTTGGCATAATACCAACCAGCTCCTCCTATTTTCCATGGTGGCAGAGCTGCTAATTGCCGACCTTCAACGGGCGTGGAATATGTTAGTGCTCTGTGGAGACAGAGCATGATTCTTACCCAACCCTGGAAGCCATACTGTTCACCTGCCTCTTTTCTGGGCAGTTTATCAAGTGGATGAGTGGCCTGTCTCTATGTAGACTGCTGAAGAATCTGAAACGGCTATGTTATTTAATATTGAGAGTTGTGGCTTAGTTCCAGGGGCTGATATAACAACTAAAATATTTCTATAAGGAAATTGCATACTATATCAAAGTAGATAAAAATCTCAAGAATAAATTTTAATATTTGTTTTGCAGTGAGTCAGATTCTTGTATTAGGTGATTTATTGTTAATAAATTAAATGTGCAGTTTTTAAAAGAACCACTAAAAAATAAGACAGTTTTGAAAATGTGGTTTCTGGGTCACTGTAAAAAAGAAGAATATATTATACTGTTATTGAAATATTTATACTTTTTAATTCATTGTTTCACTTACGTTTTTCGTATAGATTTCATTATAGACCGTTGCTTATTTGGAAGTCTGTTAACCTTACTTTGGATTACTTCATTTAGAATGTGTTTAATTTTAAGTCATCCTGTCATCTGTTTTACCATTCAATACTTTAGTGAGAGGATTTGTTCATTGTAAATGAGTCCAAATTTAGGTTATCATTTAAAGATTTTAATGTCAGTCCTCCTGACTGAAGACAACTAACACATCTTCAAGAATGGAAAATATGCTTCCTGACCACTTTAGGTATGTTTCTGGTAATTTATGTTGGCATTTTATTATCAGAAATAATTATTAATTATAGGTCACCTATTTGAAAACATCAGTTTTTGACTATGGCATAAATTAAGTTGTCTGAAATGACTAATTGATTGGACTTTTTTGTTTGTTTTTTAGAATTCAATGACCGCACTTATTGTGGCAGTAAAAGGAGGCTACACACAGTCAGTGAAAGAAATTTTGAAGCGAAATCCAAATGTAAATTTAACAGATAAGGATGGAAATACAGCCTTGATGATTGCATCGAAGGAGGGACATACAGAAATTGTACAGGATCTTCTTGACGCTGGGACATATGTGAACATACCTGATAGGGTAGGTTGTCTATTTAGAACCTGGCTTCCAGTGGTGATGTTGATGGAAGGTACTTTAACTTCTCAACACCTTTCAAGATTCTTCCTGCATAACATATTTAAGATGTTTTATTTCTGCCTTTAAAACTAATAAGTTAAAACCTATTTAATCTTTGTGAAGGGTGTTCTTTTCAGTTTTTTAAAAAATAATATTGTTATTGAAAATGTGATCTTAAAATCATCCTTACTGTAGGTCTTGTTCATGGCTGGTGTTGTTCATTGTTCTAAGACTTCAGGTACCACCCTTACACTTAATAGAGTTTTCAAGTTTGTATCTCTTGCTCTGACCTCTTCTCAGAAGTATACACTTGCATGTCCATTTCCACTTAAACTCTCCATGTGAGTGTCTAATGGACCTCTTAATTTTCAGCAAAACAGATGTTTTGTTTGTTTGATCCCAAACCTGCTATCCCCTCAGACTTCTCCATCTCAGTAAGTGGTCCCACCATCTACCCTGTGTTAAAGACCCATACTGTATACATTAGTCTTGATTTCTCAGTGACCAAAGTCACTCCCCAGTCACTTTCTATCACATCACTCTCTTTTATTTGCATTACATTTATCTTATTTTTTATTTTTGTTTATTGTGTGTTGTCTGTTAGTCTCCTCTAGACTATACATTCTCCCAGAGCTGGGACCTTGTCTAACTTATTTCCTAGAGCCTAGAATAGTGTGTGGCACTTAGTAAGCAATGGAATATTTAGAACCTTGTGTTAATTTCCAAGTTTGAACCCACATCAATGCTAATATTCTCAAAGTGTTTCTTCCATGGGTTTATACTTTTAATGTAGTAGTTAAGATACTACATCGTGGCGTTAGACTCAGTTCTCAAGGGCCTGCATCTTGAATTGTAGCGCACCGGGGCCCATTTAGGATTGGGATGAGCCATAGCTCATGGAATGATCCAACTCAAACCCGTATATCTGATTTGTAATTTAGCAGTTAAAAAAAAAAAGGCCATTTGCAGTATTTGAAGTAGGGAAAGATATAATTAATAATGATTATTGCTTGGTGAATATAATTTCAGGGCAGAGCTATCCTTATGAGGTAATGAACTTCATCTAAACCTTGTACTGAGGAATGAGGCAGTCCTGGGCACTCTTGGCCTGTACTGCCAAGTAGAATATAGATTTTGTTCTGGAAACCAACCTTCTCTCTTAATTAAATGTGGTTATAAACCCACAGAAGGCTCTAGCTTTGCAGCTCCCTTTAGAGTCAGTGGCTTTTGTCAGATAGCATGATTCCAAGGGGTTTGTGTTACTTAATTTCCAAAGGTTCGTCTCATTGACAGTCATGGCGTCACTTTATTTAATTTACATTTGTAATGAGAGGGTGCCTTCAAAATAGAATGGCTTATTGTTCTGGGTGACTTACCTTTCTAAAGTTTTGTCCTGGAATTTCAGGTATAAATGTCCTCATTTTGATGTATAGTCTTCTGTCCCTTATTCTACAGGCTATTAATATCAGGTATTAATACTAGTTACCTAAAAACTTTGTTGTTTACAGAAAGTATCTGAGATACTTTTTTTCCCAAGACATTTCCAAAAAAAAATTTATTGTATTAATATATGATTAATCTTAACTTCAAAACAGTATTTTCTGTTTTCCTCATCAGTTATCTGTGGGGTTTTTTTTTGTCTTTTTAGAGTGGAGATACTGTCTTAATTGGTGCTGTCCGAGGTGGTCATGTGGAAATTGTTAGAGCACTTCTCCAAAAATATGCTGATATCGACATTAGAGGACAGGTATGTGTGATTACAGACTGTTATCTGTGACTGTAATTGGTCATATATGTTGGTTGATCATAATGTCATTCTTTGAGTTTTCCTATGGAGTTAAACTTATAAACACTAATGTATTTAACGGATGCCTGTATTATTAAGTTTCACTGCCATTATTATGAAATTTCTGTGTTAATGTCAAGTTAGATTTAGATAGAAATGAACCATAAAGAAGCTCGTGTTTTTCAAGTACACCTCCCTGATTAATGTCTAAATATGTTTAATCCTGAAATTAGTAGTTGATGATTCTGAGACATGGCAGCACTTTTGAGTGTGTGTGACTTGTTTTCTTTAGTGTTCTCCCTCTGTTTATCTTCTTCATCCTTGTATTGTTCTTCTCTTCCTGTCTTTTTTTTTTAATCTTTCACCTCCTTTCCCCCATTTGCTTGCCTTTCTCAGGACCACTTGGTAGTGCCTGTGAACTTTGTTTAAGGCAGTGATAGCTCACAGAGCTATAAAGGTTATTCATTTTAGGTAAAAGCACTCCTAAAGTTGTAAATTTGTTCAGTATGTCAAAGCTTTAGATCAAAAAAGAAAAATATGTACTTTACAACCCATTTTGCTGTTGGACAGTTGGCATTTCTGCTCAGTTTTCTCCTTGTACACAAATCCATTTTTGAATCAAACTAATAAACATTACGCCAAATGCCATGAGAGTCTTTTAACATGGATCCCTTGCCTGTAAGAAACATGTATTTTAGTTTGGAAGGTTTTAGTTCATTTAGTTTATACTTTAACTTACATTTTTATCTAAACATAAAAGTGATGCCACTTTTGATATCAGATAGTGTATGGTTGATTGCCTAGCGAAGATTCAAATGTTAGAGTCTTGAGGTGATGAAAGAGGGCATTAAGGAGAACTTTTGAGGGAAGGTAGAATTTGAACTAAGTTTGAAAAATGGGTCGAGTTTGGATAAAGAAAGGCTGAGTAATTCAGGTAAGGATAGTAGAATAATGAGATGAGAAAGTTCAGAAAAGTGGGAAAGTGAAAGACTGTAGTCCTTAGCTAGTGAATAAATCAGGTTGTTAAGTAGGGTGGGATGGGAGATAGTAAAGTCCAAAGGGATGTAGGACCAAAGAGGTTAGAGTGTCAAACTCAGAAGGTTCAGAAGCTAGTGTGCAGTTTTGAGAAGGGAACTGTGTTGAGAAAATTTTGGTGTAGCAAACAGTGTGATAGTGGCCAAAAGTCATTCATTGAGGATAAAATCATATTTTCACTAAAAGTAGGTGCCTTGATCACCTATTTAGACTTTTATCTAACTCCTTTGTGTCTGTCAATTCTGTTTTTCAACATTTTAATCAGTTTTTGTTTTTCTTCTTTAGCTCTGCTTTCAAAATCCATTTAAATCTATTTTTGGTATTTGAACTAGATAGATTTTAAAGGATCTGATGAAAATCAGTTTATGGGTGTGGGTGAAGATTAAGAAAGCTAAGAATGATAGAAACAGTTCAGCTTATGTTTGTGTAGTACATTCTCATGAGTTATCTTTTGAAAAGATTGGGCAGATGAAAAGCCACAAGCCAAGGTCAGAATATTTACGTGACTTCTCAAAGGACATAGCTCAAGTCCTGAAGACCTCCAACACAGTGCGGGGTCCTGAAACCTAATTGCATTCCAAAAGCATAGTTTACCCTATCAGCTGTGTGGGGTTGCTGCTTCCTAGTTAAGAAATGTTAAGTTTTCCTAGACTTCTTTTGTAAAAAATTTCCCGCAAGTAAATGCAAGGTACAATAAGGATTAATATTATTTTCTATCATGTTGCTTCTTGGTAAGATATATTAATGCTCTCTGACAGAAATGTTAATACTGATGAGTTTTTAATATTCTGTCCTATATGAAGTGATTGTTGATTTTTTAATTAATACAGGACAATAAAACTGCTTTGTATTGGGCTGTTGAGAAGGGAAATGCAACAATGGTGAGAGACATCTTACAGTGCAATCCTGACACTGAAATATGCACGAAGGTATAAACGACATTTCTATCCTGTTAGCAATACCTAGTGTTGAATATTAATACTGCCTATTTTGTTTCAGTTTTTACAACTGTTTGATATTAGAATGACAGTGATTTTACTGGTAGTGTTCTGTATTAAGTTGAGGAATAGCTTTATATCCTTTTAGGAGTTGTGTATTCACAGCAGAATACACTGTGTAATTTGTTATTTTAATTAGATACTTTCAGAAAGTACAGTATCAGCCGTTCATAAACTGTGGGCGGATCATTTCCCCAGAATTATTTTATACTCCTGTTGTTTGGAATGCCGAACATGTTTCTTTTTAAAAGATCATTTTGTGTGGTTATTGGTTCCTCAAACCAACCACTTTAGTCTGTTTTACTCCATGTGAAAAGTATAAAACTGTGTGAGACCTCAGTGGTTATATTTGGCCTTCTGTGTAGTAGTTGTTCATGAGGAAAGTATATTTGGAATTCTGAAATGAAATGGCAGGCGTTCTTTATGAATAAAGCAGACTTACGGAAGCACCCGTAATACAGCCCCGTTTCATCTACCAGAGATTTGGAGCAGTGTTGTCTGAACCAGTGATGGTGACTGCAGTGCCCTGGATACCTTCTGGTTTGCAGGCCATGGCTCCTTGGAATCTTTTTTCTTTTGGAACTGTGTGTCAGCTGCTCTGACCACATGTGGCTTCTGACCACCTTTTGCTTTTTCCTAATTCAGTGCTGAACTGTGGTCTCTTCTTCTATCTCTTAATTTGGTTTTGAAAGCAATTAGAACATTCTTTAATAAGGAAGTAGTGGGTACATCCCTTGCTTGGCTGAGTGACATATAAGTATTTTGATACAAGTGGTTGGTTGTGGAAGGAAAAGCACTTTCTTGTTAGTTTTTGCAACTGTGTTTTCTTGAGAACGTTTTCGATATAGACTGGGCAGATATTTGACTTCCTGACGTGTGTTTATGTGACTTTAAAGACTAAAGGCATTAATCTGGCAAACCTTTTTATCTGTACCCACAGGATGGCGAAACACCCCTTATAAAGGCTACCAAGATGAGAAACATAGAAGTGGTAGAGCTGCTGCTGGATAAAGGAGCCAAAGTGTCTGCTGTCGATAAGGTAGTAATAAAACATTTTTGCAGAGAGCATAGGGCAGTTGGTAAGACCAACCTGTATACCTGGTGGACTTAGGGGAGTCTCATGTTATCTTGTGGAGGGAGAGATTACTGACTGGGGATATCTGTGTGGGATTTGGATGCTGTGAGATCTTGGCTGTCCTGAGAGCGTGCTGAGGCATGGGCAGGCTCAGTAAAGAAGTTGCTTCCTACGATCCCTCTGTGGCTCAGATCAGTTATGGGGAGCTGAGCTGCCTTGAGCACCATGCAAGGATGATGTCATCAGGGTGGATCTTGTTGCAGAGAAACAAGAGGAAAGAATCAAGATAAGCCACAGGAAGAACGTGGCACATCATTTTCATTTAATGTTCTAGAGTGACTAGAGGATCTGGGAACTGAGAATTTCATTTGTTAGCTTTTGGGTCATTGTCTTTAAGCGATGTTTGTAAAGTAAAAGGTGGAGAATACTTTGCAGACTAAATTTTTTTTTTACATGATAGTTTTCATTAGTGCTGGATGTGAAGAGTAAAGTGATGGAGATTCTAATAAGGGAAGAAGGCAGGTTGATGTTTGAGAGAGGTGAAAGCTGAGGGAATGAAGAGGTGGTAAGTAGGCAGAGAAGGGTGGATACATACAACAGAGAGGACTCCAAGGGAGAGAATGTAGAGAAAGACGATGATGGTGACCAAGGGCATGGGGAAAGACAAGTTCACTCGTGGTAGTGAAATACCAACATGGACTGAGATGCTATGTAGACTGATGACGAGAGCATTGTGAAATAGAGTATAAATTAGTTGAGGAAGACAGTTGACATCAGTGGACAGTTAGTATCTGAATGGTAGTTGGAAGTACCATTAACCTATGATGGAAGTGGATCTGGGGCCTATGGGAAGCCACAGGGGAAAACTGTTCCTTGTGCTCTTTGATTCTGGAGGCTCTGAAAGAAAGAATACCGAAGAAAAGCCAGGGAAGGAACTAGAGAAAGAAAATTGCAAGGAAGATAGAAATAAAAACTCATATGAAAAATATGGAGAGTTTGGATATTCTGTTATTTTGTAGAAATATGAAAAATGTTATTCTGTATATACATACATGAGAAATGGGGAAGTTCAAGTGTCCCTTCACTGTTTACAGAAAGGAGACACCCCTCTGCACATTGCTATTCGTGGGAGGAGTCGGAAACTGGCAGAACTCCTTTTAAGAAACCCCAAAGATGGACGGTTACTGTATAGACCCAACAAAGCAGGCGAGACTCCCTACAATATTGACTGTAGCCATCAGAAAAGTATTTTAACTCAAATATTTGGAGCCAGTAAGTATTGGGCTTTGTATCTGCCTGAGGTTTTAAGAAATGAACGTCTATGAAAAAATTAAGAGAATGACAGCAGTTTTGTGTTTTATCACTTAACCAGAGATTATAAAAGTTGAAAATGTTATTACTTTGCTGTAGAAGAGTAACTTCTTCCTGTCTAGAGTTCCTTTGCATTATATTGGAGCATTCTGAATTAAGTCCATTCAGAGTCACCAGTAGCTTTTAAAACCTTCAAAAATCTAGCCTGCTTTTCTAAAAATCTCTTCCCCCTGTTATTCTCTCAGGTAAACTTTGTTCTTTTATCAAACATGCTGTGTTTTCAGTTAGTGGCTCTCTACCTCTGCTTGTGTTGTGCCCGCTCCATTCCCATGAATGTTCTTGTTAAAATCCTCTCGTTCCAAGGCTGAGGTCAACCATCTCCTTCTCAGGGACCTTTTGACTGATCTGCCTAACCAGATAAAATTTTGCCTCATTTGAGTACTTAAGCACTGTGTTAATAATCCTTTTTAAATACCTGTTACATATGGCGTTTTATTTTGTTGCTTTTAGAATTTTCTCCCAGATTCCAAGTTACTCAGGGCAGGCATTCTTTCTTCTTATCTTGTATCCTCCGTAACACCTAGCATAATGCCTTGAATATTGTACTAAAGTAGTTTTTGCTTGTAGAGGATGCACATGAGAATCTAATACTTCGCATGTGGTCTTTTGAAATACGGAGCAATTTTCTACTCAAATTAAAAAGAGACATGTTAGTCCTAGAAACCAACAGGAGAGGGTAGAATCCTGTCACCTTCCAGTTTAGCTGTTTACTTACATCTTGTTTTTAAGTATGATTCTACTGTATTGAGTTTTGTATTTTAAAACATTTTTTCTGATGATAATAATGCATACATTAAATTTTAAGGATGAAAACACAAATATAGTAAAAAAAAAAAAAAAAAAGTGTAATCTTCCTATTGTCCCTTATCTCCTAATTTGTCATTGTTTGGACAAATTGTAAATTCTTTACATTTCTAAAAATGTTTTATACTATGTATATAGCCTTAAAAAAAACTTGAGATACCGTATTATAAAAGTTTTAAATGATTGTTGCATAATCTTTCAATCAAAGTTTTAATAGTATGTTCAGTTCTTTATTGATAAATATTTGGTTTGTTTTGCAATTAAAAGCTTGTGCCTCAGTGAACATATTTGTACAAATACCCATTAACTCTTATTTTTAGGATTATTTTCTTGGAATAAACTTCAGAAGTAGAACTGGCAAGTCACTGGGTATTCAGTTTTGATAGACTTTCCCAAATGGTTGTAACAGTCTCTTCTTGTTTAGGCCACGTTTGTGCTGTTCCCTACAACCTTGCTAGCACTGGATATTTCCAGCTCTGTTATTAACCTTTGCTAATCAGATTGATAAGAAAAAAATTTCATTTTAATTTCCATTGTAAAATTATTAGTGAGATTGAGATCTTTTAATAACATTCATAGCCTATTTGCATTTTTGCTGTTTTCCTCTTTGTATCCTTTGTCCTCTTTTTTTAAAGTATTTAATAAAATTGACTTTTGTGTTTTTAAGGATACTGATCCTGAATCCAGCTATATATTGTATCTCTCTCCCCAGATTATTCTTTGTTTATGGTGATGGGAATATTTTTATTCCCCATTTGAAAGGTATATAAATCTGTAGTTTGCTGACCTTTTCTTGAAGCTCTGGCTTTAATATTGAGAAGGAAAGGTCTTTTCCACACAAAGATTTTTAAAGGTTTTTCTCTCATATTTTCTTGTAGTTTTATAGTTTTACTCTTTACATTTATTTTTTTGTTTCAGAAAGTAATTTTGTTGAAGTATGAGATGTAGAGTTTTAACTTCATTAAAAAGAAGGGAAAAAAAAAGAATGGCTTACTTCTCCCAACACCACCTACTAATTCATCCTTTCCCCACTGATTAGACATGCCACGTACATTAATATCCTGTGTGAGTTCCATGGTATTGTAATTATTGTAGTTTTAGAATGTATTTTGATTCTTTTCCAAAGAGAGCTCATTGTTGGTAGTCTTTAAATTTTTTTCATAGCTATTCTTGCTTTTTAATTTTTCAGAATATTCTCATCGATTTTTATTGAGATTGCCTTAAAGTGATAGATTAATTTGGGGAGAATTGCTGTTTTTTAGTTGTTGACCCTTTCTGCTTGGAACCATAGAATATTTTTTTCTCTGCTTATCTCTTGTGTTTTTAACTAACATTTTATAGCCTTATTTTTATTCATACTGTACATATTAAATTGATTCCTATGGAGTAGTTTCTGTTTTAATCTTTTTATTGATTTTATAATATACTTTACTCCATATTTTAGTATCCTTGAAGTTGGACTCTGTCTTATAATTGATGGGTGAGAAAGCATTGTGTCATAATTTGGCAACATTTCTTCTTCTCTCAGTTGAACATAATAATGATGCCTCTTGTAATTAGTAGGTATCTTAAGTTCTGTGAAATATGGTATTAACTTATTAACCTCTGAACCTATTTTTACACAGGTCTAACCCTGGTGGCTTAGACGGTAAAAATCTGCCTGCAGTGCAGGAGACTGGGGTTCAATCCCTGGATCAGGAAGATCTCCTGGAGAAGGGAATGGCACCCCACTCCATATACTTGCCTGGAGAATCCCATGGACAGAGGATCCTGATGGGCTACAGTCCATGGGGTCGCAGAGAGTCAGACATGACTGAACAACTAACACTTTCAGCCTTTTTTTTCCTTTAATTGAGTAAACAATTAATACATGAGAATTGATGCTCCTTTATAATAATAATGTCTCTTTTTAATGTTAGGGTATCTTGTGTTTATAATTTCAGGACACTTGTCTCCTACTGAGACAGATGGTGACATGCTTGGTTACGATCTGTACAGCAGTGCCCTGGCAGATATTCTCAGTGAGCCTACCATGCAGCCACCCATTTGTGTGGGCCTGTATGCACAGTGGGGAAGTGGTAAATCCTTCTTACTCAAGAAACTAGAAGGTAAAGGGCTTGTTTATAAAGTGCATATATAATAATGTTTTCTCTTGTGTGTTTTTTAAGTAAAAAATAGAGTTTTATGTATGAGTATGTGGTTGATCCTCTTTCTGAAGAGATTGAGTTCTCTTTCTAAAACAAAGATCCAACTGCATTAGAACCCCTCTGTAGCAGATTTCCTGCCTGCACTGTTCATAGATATCTTAAACCTATAGGTATCTTAAACCAGGGCCCTTCACAGACATGTCAGCTTGTGTGCTCCCACCTGCCAGCACTACCTCTTGTGCATGCTCAGCGCTGTAGTTACAGACGGCTGTTTGCTCTTGTAGGCAAAGACCAGACACTTACTGAGTGGCTCCTCTGTAGGAGCTTCCTAGACATCTCCCCCCACCTCTGACCTGAGACTCCACTCCTTTTGCTTGGCAAAATCTTACTCGTTTCTTCAAGGACAGGTTTCAGTATTGCCTGTAAATTTTTTCTTTTTTTGCTAAGTTTTGTAGTAGGAATGAATGACTTGTTTCAGGCTCATTTGGGCTCATCTTTAAGAGCTTCTGCTGCTGCTGCTAAGTCGCTTCAGTCGTTTCTGACTCTGTGCGACCCCATAGACGGCAGCCCACCAGGCTCTGCCGTCCCTGGGATTCTCCAGGCAAGACCACTGGAGTGGGTTGCCATTTCTTTCTCCAATGCATGAAAGTGAAGCAGCGATCCTCAAATGTAACTGGAGGGAGAAGGGGTGAGGAGGCGAAGAGGAATGGTGGCACTATGTTTTCTGAAGATACATAGCAAAGTAATAATTTTTAGTTTTATATATGGAAACAATACTTTGTTGGTTGCATAATACAAATCTCGAAATATCAACAAAACCTTGACAGATGGGAATATATGAGAGAGGATTTTGTGCATTTTCAGTAGGAAGCAAGAGAGTGAGTAGGGCAAGGGTCAAGGGTAAATGTGCCCCTAAGGAATGAGATTCTTAGCAAAAGCGAACATTGGTTAACATGGTTAAGTAGCAACATTCTAGCTAGGTAAATGTTTATAGTGAAAATGTGAAATTTTCAAAATGTTTTATTTCTTAAATAATGTTATCTTATTAATTTCTCTTTCAGATGAAATGAAAACTTTTGCAGGACAACAGATTGAACCTCTGTTTCAGTTTTCATGGCTTGTGGTGTTTCTGACCCTGCTCCTTTGTGGAGGGCTTGGTTTATTGTTTGCTTTTACAGTAGACCCAAATCTTGGAATTGCAGTGTCACTGAGCTTCTTGGCTGTCTTATATATATTTTTTAGTAAGTCTTTGCCTTTTATCTTTTTCAAAAATGTAGAGAATGTCAAAACTCATTGTTTTATTTAAAATTGTATCTGTGTCTGCCTTCTAAAGTCTGTAAGTGGTTTTCCTATTTAGGTGAGAATATTGATTTTTTGCTATTTTGTAAGTTGGCTTAGAGGAGCATTGTTCCCAGCCTGCCTGGCAAAACTTTAAAAGCTAGTGCACTACTTGTTAATATTGAAGCAGAACTTTAAATTGCTTTCCCCTTTTTATGTTAATGATTTCTATTTGAATCTTTTTTGAAAATAAGTCTTCATAGACATCATGACATGCTCTTGATCATTTTGATTATGACTGTAATAAATATATATAATCCCTGTTTTTAGAAGTATCTTCAGTTGCAAGAAAGGAAATAGGTTTACTGTTGGTAACTTCAGCAGTCACAAGTAAAGATAAAACCAGTCATTCTTACATTTGAATCTGAACTATAGGATATGCTTTGGTTTAAGGCATTATCCTTCTGATTGTGTTTATTATGTCACATTTTAGTCAACTTACTTTCTGTTTCTCACATACCTGATAATATGTTTTTGCTATTGCTATTGCTCAGACGCTCAGTTGTGTCTGACTCTTTGTGACCCCATAGACTGTAGCCCACCAGGCTCCTCTGTCCATGGGATTCTCCCAGCAAGAATACTGGAGTGGGTTGCCATTTCCTACTCCAGGGGATCTTCTGACCCAGGGATTGAACCCAGGTCTCTTACGTCTCCTGCATTGGCAGGTAGATTCTTTACTGCTAGCTCCACGTGGGAAGCTCCTGATGTATGTTGGGG
This sequence comes from Okapia johnstoni, assembly GCA_024291935.2. Taxonomy (NCBI): domain Eukaryota; kingdom Metazoa; phylum Chordata; class Mammalia; order Artiodactyla; family Giraffidae; genus Okapia; species Okapia johnstoni. Next base: position 52,532,481 of record CM044306.1, on the reverse strand, counting down.
GAGGTTATTAGTTGAGGAATTCTTTGAGGACTAATTAGGAAATAACAAGGGACCATGAAAATTATGTAAGCCTACCTGTCACTACTTGATACTTGACTTTTTGCAGAAAAGAGGCTGCTTGACTAGTGATCTTCTGGATAATTTTTTTTAAACCTTGACTTTTAGTTGTCATTTACTTTGGTGGACGGAGGGAAGGAGAGAGTTGGAATTGGGCCTGGGTCCTCAGTACTAGATTGGCAAGACATATTGGCTATTTGGAGCTCCTCCTCAAGTTGATGTTTGTGAACCCACCTGAGCTGCCAGAGCAAACCACTAAAGCTCTACCTGTGAGGTGAGTTGGTCCCTTTGACAGAAGTAACTTTTAATAAAATGAAGCAAATGAAAGTTGATAATGCATCTTTTCTCATGTGTTTTTAAGGGACCAAAAAAGACTGGTCCCTTAAATTTTTTTAATGTGAGAAATAAATAAAACAAATATGCCCTGGTCAAATACACTTGGAAAACTCTTCATATTACATCTCCCTCTTGTACATTACAGGATCAGAGATACCTTTTCATAAAGAATTATATTTGCCAAATTTTATTTGAGTGAAGCCCCACATTACCCCCTTACGATACCTGTTACCATCCTTTGGACAAATCAGTAAAGAGCACTGGGTCTAGGATGGAGTCCCAGAACCTCTTTACATCAGGGTGTGGCCTTGGCAACTCAGCATGTGCTCTGAGCTGTTCTTTCCTCACATGTGGATATGTATTTACCCACTCCTCTAAAGTTGTTATCATACCAAGCAGAGAAGGTATGAGCAAACGGTTCAGAAAAGATGAGAAACTTGTAAGTCAAAGAGTAAAGGAAATCTGGAGGGCCCCTGAGGAACGTAAAATGGGAAAAAAGGTTAAAGAACTGAAAGCAAAAGGAATTCAACAGAAATTAGTAAAATAATTGAATATGCAAAGATTAAGAATTTCTAAATTATTGTAAGATAAAATATGTGTAAGTTAAGCTGAAAGTGAATGGCCCAAACCTGGTAAGACATCAGAACTATGAGAGGAAGATAGAAATAAAACCTTACAGGTAAATAAATGGTATATAGGATTAAGTGTTAAGAAAAGGATTTAAAATGAGAAGTTAAAATGAAAAACATAAAAAGAAAACATACAGAGTAGTATAAAAAAAGTTGGGGAAGATATTTTTACATAAATTAAAAGCATTTAAAATTAATGAGATCATTATCTTTTAAAAAGTTAGAACAACTAAAATAACATTAATTTAATTAAGACCAGGCATACATAGAGTACACTGTGATCCTGGATTGTATTTTGAAAGCAATGTCTGTCTACAGGATTAAGATGAGAGTTTAGCAGTAGAAAGGAATAAAGGAACTAATGCAGAAGTAATACCCATTTAGAGGCTCAAAATGCAAATAATTCAGTTGTTTCACAGAACAACTATGAAAAGAATATAACTTCTTTCTCAACCCCTGGTAGATGAGTAAGTTATAAATAGGACATTCTGAAGCTTGAGTTTTTAAATGGCATCAAGTTCTTAATTACTGTACTATTTTCTCAAGGTTCTAATCTCTTCCGTTGGTGTTTACAAAATGTTCTTTGTGTGGCTCTTTCTGACTCATGGGGCGCCACCATTTAATTGTTGTGTCATGAGATCTGGGGAGATGTCTGGCTCCTTTGTCTTAAGTTCTGTCATAACCTTTTCCCTTTTCTGCTTTTAGTCAGAATTGCTTCATATGACTCTACTAATTTAACTTTTGTTATTGCCTTTTCCTAAGAAAAGAATATAAGCTGTTAGAAATGGAAGATACCTAATTACAAATAGAATTTTAAAAACAATGTTTTGACAGAGATATGAAGGGATATGTTTTGAAGAGATTTGACGAGCTACATGATAGACATAATTATGTTGAAACTGTTTCTTTAGGTAGCGGCATAACATTTTCTTTCCCCTTTCCCCAAGGTTTTTGTTTACAGACTATAATAGACTGTCCAGCGTAGGTGGGGAAACTTCAATGGCTGAAATGATCGCCACCCTCTCGGATGCTTGTGAAAGAGAGTTTGGCTTTTTGGCAACCAGGCTTTTCCGAGTGTTCAAGACTGAAGATACGCAGGGTAGGACCTTCTTCTCTTCTTTCTGTATATGGAAGGGTTGAGGATGGGATGGACAAAATGCATGGAAACATGACCATCAGCTTCGTCATATGCTGTCACTGTGATGATTGGGACTTTCTGGAGGCTAGAGATGTTAAAACCATTTGTCGTGTTTTACAGGTAAAAAGAAATGGAAAAAAACGTGTTGTCTCCCGTCTTTTGTCATCTTCCTTTTCATCTTTGGCTGCATTATTGCTGGGATTACTCTTCTGGCTATATTCAGAGTTGACCCGAAGCATATGACAGTGAATGCTGTCCTCATATCAATTGCGTCCATAGTGGGGTTGGCATTTGTGCTGAACTGTCGAACGTGGTGGCAAGTGCTGGACTCACTTCTGAATTCTCAAAGAAAACGCCTCCATAATGCTGCCTCCAAACTGCACAAACTGAAAAGTGAAGGATTCATGAAAGTAAGCACTCCTTGCTTGTTAGGAAATAATTCTGGGAATTCTCTGGCAGTCCAGTGGTTAGGACTCTGCTTTCACTGCCAAGGGCCCAGGTTTGATCCTTGGTCAGGGAACTAAGATCCCACAAGCTGTGTGATGTGGCCAAAATAAAAAAAAAAAAAAAAAAAAAAAAGGAAGAAAGAAAATAGTCCTAATGTGAATATGCTCCCATGACCATGATCACTGGGGCTTTAGGGAGTCTATTTTCTGTTAGAGAATTGCACTTGTTTTTACTTTTAATCCAGATTTTTCCTATGAAAAATGCATGTATAGTGTGGAAAAAGTTATAACAGTAACATCTTTTTATAAAATCGACTTTTATAAGATCCTCATCGAGTTAACTATAGCTTCAGTACTTTGGCCCCCTGATGCAAAGAGCCAATTCATTGGAAAACAGCCTGGTGCTGGGAAAGATTGAAGGCAAAGAAGAAGGAGAAGGCAGAGGATGAAATGGTTAGATAGCATCAGGGACTCAATGGATATGAATTTGAGCAAACTTGAAAAGATAGCGGAAGACGGAGGAGCCTGGTGTGCTACAGTCTATGGGGTCGCAAAGAGTTGGACACAGCTTAGCAGCTAAACAGCAACAGCAGCGAGTTAGTGGATTATCCCTCAGGTGGTAGTCATTACCTAATAGTTTAGGTTGCTCTGCAGCCTGGTGGAGTAGACAGATTGAACCACCAAAACATAGAAGATAGGAATGTGCTTTTTAGAGTGAAGAAGGATTTTATACAATTATCTACAGCCCGTTCCTTTGATCAAGGTCACATGCCATCAGGAAGCCAGTTGTGGTGTGGCATGTAGGTCATTTGGATTTGCATTCTAATCTGTCTTCCTACCTTCAGAACATGTGATCTTGGCATGTAAGTCACTTCAGCCAAGTTTGTCCTTTTAAAATGGACATGACAGCGTCTACCTCTTTGTAAGAAATGCTCTAATTTAGGTGAAGGTACTTTGTAAATGGTGACGCATCCACTACAGTTCAACTAAGTGGAACCACAGCTGGTAGCAAGCCTTTTGGGTTTCTTTTCTTCCAGTAGGTGACTTTCAGGCACTTTAAGAGAGGTACTTAAGTTTCTTGTATCTTCAGTGCAGTGTACCTTTCTTTTGCACAGGTTCTTAAGTGTGAGGTGGAATTGATGGCCAGGATGGCAAAAACCATTGACAGCTTCACTCAGAATCAGACAAGGCTGGTGGTTATCATCGATGGGTTAGATGCCTGTGAGCAGGACAAAGTACTCCAGATGCTGGACACTGTACGTCTTAACCATCTTGAAACTTGTAACTGTTACATATGTGGCAGCTGAGAGGAACAGCTTCATGAACATCTCACGAGGAATTTGAATACTGTTTTTTCCTTTTTAAAAACAACTGTGTGTTTTATGCAGAAACAGCAGAAGTTTCATCCCAAGCAGATTTAACCCATTTTAGGTTAATGGCAGTGTGAGGGGAAACGTGAGTAGGGGGGGTCTCTAAAGTCCAGGGTGTGACTCCAGTGTTTCTCTACAGACGGTTATGGTTAGAATATAGATGGGGGTGGGGAAACCACAAAATTTGTGGAGTTTTTGTTAAAAAGTAAGAAAGGGTCATGGCTTTCTGTAAGGTCTGATAAAAGCAGCGATGTGTGCCTGTGGTCAGAGACCAGCGTGTGCAGTTCACCGTGTCTGCTCGTATTTCTCATGTGTGTGGATCTTACTAGACCAGTGTGTGCAGTGCACCGTGTCTGCTCATGAGTACTTCATGAGTGTTTCTCACGTGTGTGGATCTTACTAGACCAGTGTGTGCAGTGCATCAGGTCTGCTCACGAGTATTTCATGAGTATTTCTCATGTGTGTGGATCTTACTTCTTATGTAGATCCTGAGTGTCTCAAAGTAGGACAGGGCCAATTGTTTCCTTTGGAGATTGTTGAAAAATTGTCAGGTGGTGAAAAACCAGATTGAGACTTCAATAAAATTTGTTTTCACATAGATTAACATTTGATTGAAAAGGAAATGCTATTTTTAAAATGTAGTCACAAAGGCTAACACAGATTTTGAAGAAAGGTTTTATTATTTTGGATAATTTAAGTTTTTTATTGTGATTATACATTTCTTCTACCACAGGTCCGAGTTCTGTTTTCAAAAGGCCCATTCATTGCCATTTTTGCAAGTGATCCACATATTATCATAAAGGCAATTAATCAGAACCTCAATAGTGTGCTTCGTGACTCAAATATCAATGGACATGACTATATGCGCAATATAGTTCATCTGCCCGTTTTCCTCAACAGTCGGGGACTAAGCAGTGCAAGAAAATTTCTTGTGACTTCAACAACTAACGGAGATGTTCCATGCTCGGATAATACAGGTAAAGATCAAGTTCCTCGGGTACTTTGGGTTTGAAGTGGTTCTATAGTTTTTCATTTTGCATCTCCTCTTACCTTGAAAAGTATTGTTCGAATTTCACGACTCTTTAAGTATCATTTACAGCAGAGTTTCAGGACAAATGGTGCTTTCTTGATAAACTCTTTTAGGGATGCAGGAAGACACTGACAGAAGAGTTTCACAAAACAGCCTTGGAGAGATGACAAAACTTGGTAGCAAGACGGCCCTCAATAGACGGGTAAGATAGTATATGTTTTGAGCCGTTTGTTTGTATTGCTGTTGTTTAAGTAAAACCAAGGTGAGGCCACTTAATATTTTATAAATACTGCGTTGAGCTCATAATGTACATTTTATCATTGGTGGTTTTTCAGGGAATGTCTGAACCTAGAGCCATAATAACTGTAAATTATATAGGAGTGCCCAGTCTCTCCCAGCCTGCTCTCAGTCCAGGCCCCACTCCAGACCAGTTGAATCAGAACCTCTGAGAGTGAGATTTGAAAGCTGCCCAGATGATGTCATTGGGGGCAGAGAACCACTGGGTTCATCCCAGGTCAGGTTGTGCTTGTCCCAGGGCCCATTGTCACCACAGCTGTAAGGGGGAGAGGCTTATGGTGTGAGAACCAGTCTTTCCTGTGTTGTCCCGTTGGCTGACCTCCTGCCCTAATGTTTGTGAGGTGTGTGCTCTTTTTTTCTATCCCCACATAGTGACCTTGTGTGCCTTTCCCAGTCTGTTGGTTGTCTCCTGGGAGACACTGTAGTTTCCCTACGCTGCCCTGTCCTAGGAGCCTTTTGTAAAGAACTGGGGCTATTATAAGACAAGAGATGTACCTTGGCAGGTAAGTGATGGTAATAGTGCTGCTTATGGATGGCGAGCTTGGGCTAGCATTGGTGCTATTTCCCACTACCCGCACCCCCCCCCCCCGGCCCCAGTTTGCGAATCTTTAATTGGGACATTTTACATTTTAAAAACTGTCTTCAGGTATTTTATTTTATACCTTTGCCATGTACAAGTATGGATGCAGAAATAATATTATGAAGGATAATTGACAGCTCTAAATTAATAGCAGGGTATGAGTTGCCATTTAGAATTTCTGTCCTGGGAGCCTGGACTCTTGGGTTCCCCTGTCATGACCTTAGATGAGAACCACCCTTGTTGTGCCTGCTTCTCCTGATTGGATGGGATCCCTGCCCACCCCGCCCAGTAGAGAGCCTTTCATTTTTACCAGATGTGAGGATACAGTAGCTGTGCCCTTTCGGTAACTGTCACATTTGAAAATAACCTAAAAATCAAAATACTGAATCCTTAAATCTGGGCAATGGGTTCCTATAGATACTGAGCTCCCATAAGAGTTTGAATCGAATTTTCTTTATACAGTTCAGCTTATTTATAATTTTCAAGCCATTGGGCTTTCTCTGATTGTACAACTGTAAATCAGGTACACCCAAAACTAAACCATAGTCTCTGATGCATTTGCTGGAAATACTTAGATTTCGGTACACTTTCTATTTCAGGGAGTAATAATACTTTTTGTTACAATTTCATCTTCCTCTTAGACTGAAATTTTGGATTGTTTTTGTTGTTGACATAGACATGTATTAACTTCCCAAAAACGCCTCAAGTTCTCAGGGTTGAAGTGAGGGTTCATTCTCACTGACGCTACCCCGTTTCAGGACACTTACCGAAGAAGGCAGATGCAGCGCACAATAACCCGGCAGATGTCCTTTGACCTCACAAAACTGCTGGTTACGGAGGACTGGTTCAGTGACATAAGTCCACAGACCATGAGAAGACTGCTTAACATTGTTTCTGTGACAGGTGGGTTTCGTTGTCTTAGTGTTGTGTGGTAGACAATAAGGTGCAACATTAACAGAGCAACTCCCTTCCAGAGACAAAAGGATGGACTGTGTTTATAGGTTTACACCGCCGAACACCAGTTTTATTTTGCATCGTGTGTCTAATAAAACCAGTATTAGTTTCGATAGTGAAAATCGACTGTCAGTTGTCTACTGTTATTTTAAAATTTGGTGATTTAAAAATTTCACCTCAGGTTTAATTTTTCTCTTTGTATAAAAATAATTTTGTGCTAATTTGTATAATTATAATTAATTTATGATTTAAAATGTTGAAGTTCAGATTTTTACATGCTGCTATTCGGCTTTAATTTTCAAATTACATGTTTTTTTCTTTTTTTTAATGTGTTAAATGATATACGCATAAAATTTACCATCTTAACCACGGTCCATTTGGGTGGTATTAAATACTTTCACTATTTGTGTAACCTTCACCACCATCCATCTCCATAATGCATTTCATCCCATTAAACTGAAACTCTATACTCATCCCCCTGGTCCTCTCCCAGCAGCCATATAAATATTGGGTGTGAATTTGTACTGTAAGTTAAGTGGCAAATTCAAAAACACTGAAAGTTGGTTATTTGTGAATATACAGAATGGTTGGCTTAACATAAAGTTACATACCTATTAATTCTGAAATGTTTTTGTATTCTTTAAAGGACGATTACTGAGAGCCAATCAGATAAGTTTCAACTGGGATAGGCTTGCCAGCTGGATCAACCTAACTGAGCAGTGGCCGTACAGGACTTCATGGCTCATATTGTATTTGGAAGAGACTGAAGGTATCCCAGATCAAATGACATTAAAAACCATCTATGAAAGGTACTTTATCTGACCTCTTTATATTTAAATTTGTTTTAAATTGAGTTGACTCTTAAGAAAAAAGTTAATGCATACAAAGCAAAATGAATGCAAAATAATATGTATAAAATGTAGAGTTCTGAGTTTAAGCATTCTCATTAGTAATTTTTCCATTATAATTTCAGAGTTGTATTAGCACAGGTATATATTCCATCATGTAAAATTTACAGCTTTATTTGGATAGATTCTTTCTTTCTCAGTGTAACCTATATGATAAAAGATGTTTAATTAATAGTCCTATTATATTTATGTATTTAAATATACAAAAGGCAAACCTTAAAACATTGTTTAATGTCCATTTTATTTTTTATTCTAAGTGTCTTGATGGAATATTGAGGAGGTCACATTTTAAGAGTACCACTTTCTTGTCAAATTCACAAACAAAATTATAATCCTCTTTGTTTACCAGAATACTTAATGCCTCCATAGCTTTCAATTACAACTCTAAATAAAACTATCTCTTAGGAAAAAATGCAATTCAAGGGAGCTATGCAACTGTATAAAACTTAGTATAATTGAAGCATTATTTTGAACATTAAATGAAATAGTAAACCTGACCAACCATTCAGTGTATAGTTTCTATATTAAACTTTTAAGAGTGCAAATAGTTTCTCCTTGAGTATTATCAGTATATGGTTTTCATTATTTTCCAATCCCCATTTTTCATGTACATATTTTATCTAATATTTCTAGGTAAATAACTGATTTTGGAATATAGAGGATGGTTGTATTTGTCTGCACACTTGAGCTCTTGAGGGTGTATGTGCAATTTATGCTACATTAATCAGTGTAAACTGTGTGGGCTGTGTGAAGTAGGTGTTCCAGTAGATGGCAGTGATCCACAGCTGCCAGGGGCCTGCAGAGCAGTGTTACTGGATGCATCTGCTCTTTGATATCTTAGAAATCCTCTCTTTATTATGAGATACATGATTGGTTTTTTCCTTGTTGTGTAGTAGACTGTTGTTTTGTTTCATGAATAAATATTTGCATTGTAACAGGTGCTGCATAATGAATGTTTGCTGGATGAGCACAGTTTTAGGTTTTGGTGCAGAATAGGACTCAAGTCAGTCTCTTCACCTTCATGTAATTGAACGTGATGCCTAGAAGTTTCCTGTGTCTCAGGAGTACAAAAACATTGACCAGTGTTTCACGTTTTAAGGGCTGTATGCTTAGAGTTCAGCCCTCGGCCCCATGCTTGTTCTGTGAAGAGGGTGAGACTTGGTGAGAGAGTCTGTGTCCTCAGGAAATAGAATCAGGAGAAATGTAAAAATATCAAAAGGTTTTTAAAACTCTCAGAAAAATTAGTGATTCAGTTCAGTCAAAATAAGTTTATGAAGTGTCTACTGGGCCCTGCTGCCAATACTGGAGATGCAATGGTGAACAAGTAAATATGTATTTACTTTTTCACCCAGCAATCCCACTGTGGAAATTTACTCTGAACACACATCTCCACAGTGATTAAACAATGCTTACACAAGGTTATCTATTGTGACCTTATTTGTAGCACCATAACTTAACTGCATGTCTTTAGAAACATTAGTTGAATAGATTATGGCACATCTACCATAATAGAGTATTTTGTAACTGTAGAAAATGAGGAAAAAACTATGATTTGATGCGGAGAAGTTTTAAGGATACATTAGTAGTGAAAACTGCAAAGTGCAAGAGTATACAACATGCTCTATTTGTATAAGAAAGAAGGGGGTGTAAGGACATCTATGTATAAATATGTAACGTGTATTAGTTTTTGTGAAAATATAAAACAACCCCCAGGAAGGAAAAAACAGAAACTAGTCAAAATGTTTACCTGAAGAGGATGCTTAGATGGGGAATGAGATGTACTCTGAATGTGTATTTTTGTATGGTTTGCCTTTCATATATTAAAAAAACTAATTCAAAAAGGATAGAAAAAAGCAAACCCTAATATTGAATACAAACAGGAAGAATTGATGCTAATGATATATGAAATTGATAGTATAACCACACACAAAAATATTAATTCAGACACCTTGGAACTCAGGTTTCTCTTGACTCTTTATTCTTAGTAGAATATACTGAGGACAAAATTAGCTGCAACGAAATCTTGAAGTTAGTAGGTTTATTGTTGCTAATCATATTATTATACTCCTGAAGTCCTTTTGTGTGTATTGTAAGATAGAGTAAATGAATGAATAAATTGATATTCTTGGAAGCCAGTGTTTTCTCTGTGGGAGAAGGGAATACCAATATTGAATGGAAAAAATTAGGAAGAGCACTGTGGTATTAGATCGGATTTTGTTGTTGTTAGGTCATTAAGTTGTGTCTGACTCTGTGACCCCATGGACTGCAGTGCACCAGGCTTCCCTGTCCTTCGCTATCTCCTGGAGTTTGCTCAGATTCATGCCCAGTGAGTTGGTGATGCTATCCAACCATCTCACCCTCTGTTGCCCCCTTCTCCTCCTGCCTTCAATCTTTCCCAGCATCAAGGTCTTTTCCAGTGAGTCGGCTCTTCACATGAGGTGGCCAGAGTATTGGAGCTTCAGTATCAGTCCTTCCAATGAATATTCAGGGTTGATTTCTTTTAGGATTGACTGGTTTGATCTCCTTGCAGTTCAAAGGGACTTGAAGAGTCTTCTCCAGTACCACTGTCCATGAGATTTCCCAGGCAAGAATACTGGAATGGTTTGCCATTTCCTTCCTCCAGGGGATCTTCCTGACCCAGGGATTGAACCCAGGTTGCCTGTGTCTTCTGCATTGCAGGCAGATTCTTTACCTGCTGAGCCATCTGGAAAGCATATTGGATTTGGAAATGTTAAATTATTAACTCATAATTTAAAATGAAGTTTTCCCTTGCTTTGCCCGGTGAAAGGGAGCAAAAATATTCCCAAACTGTCAGCCCACCTGGAGCTGGACTCCTTGGAGAAATGGCTAATTCCAGGTCTGAGGCAGGGAAAGCTCAAAGGGAGTTTGCATTGTTATGGCAGAAACCAAGGAAGGATGTGTTCGAGGACAGCAGGGTTTGCACAGATAGCCACAGGACGTAGTCTGAAGGAGCACCTTTGAAACTTGGGCCCATTTTCACAAAGAAAAATGATAGTAATAGGTTATAACATATCAACAAAAAAATCCATGAGTCCATAGTAATGCTTAGAAGAGAGCAAACAAGGAATAATTCTTTGTTTTAGAATGCCAGCTAATGTAGAAGGAATGAGTGAAATTAAAAAATTATCATTTTTTAATCCCCAGTATAATCATTGATTCAAGCAAGGATCATCAGTGGTTGCAAAAACCACTGAGGGGAAGTTGTTGGGGAACATGAGGCACATGTGATCTCAAAGTGTCACTCCCCAGGTTATGTGCAACCACAGAAGAAATGCCCTTGCTGGGAGAGACTTGTTGTCGCCAGTTTTAATCAAATAGTCAAGTCTGACATCAGTAACGGAAGGCATAGCATTGTGTTGTTGTTTAGTTGCTAAGTTGTGTTTGACTGTTTGCAACCCCATGGACTGCAGCATGCCAGGCTTCCCTGTCCTTCACCATCTCCTGGAGTTTGCGCAGATTCATGTTCATTGAGTCAGTGATGCTATCTAACCATCCCATTCTCTGCCACCCTCTTCTCGTCTTGCCTTCAATCTTTCCCAGCATCAGGCTCATATGACGCTAGATAAAATGCAGTAGAAGGTACCACATCACCTATGTGCCCTTGTTGCCAGCCGTGTTTTACCGTGATCCTAATTATGAGGAAACAGCCAGATGAATCTGAGATGTGGAACACTCTACAAGGCAACTGGCTTAGGTTCCATATTGGCCACTGAGGGAGACTGAAGAGATCCCACAGCCCAAATGCAGCGTGTGAGCTGTGATTAGAATCTATCAGAAGAGTAGAGCACTGAAGGGCATTTTGTGGGCAGTTGGGGAATTTGAGTTTCTGAGGTAATGTTAATATCCTTTGGTATGCTAAGGGTGTTTGGGGGACATTCATGCTGAACTATTTAGGTGTGAAATACACTTTCATACGGTTTGGCAAAAGGAAAGTAAGTATGTGTGTGTAGATGAAGTACTTGGTTCTTACTAAAAAATTTTCCTCTTCCCATGCCTTTTGTTCTCCCCGGTGACTGTTCAGTAAATGTTGTTTGTTAACATTTTTACTTAGGGACATAATTTGAATTAAATGAATCTAAGAGCTGTACTCCTTAGTGCACTCCTGTGATTTTAGTAACCTTTTCACACATGCCAAATTGAAAATCATTATGTATCTATACATGGCTGTTTTGAAAGCTCTAAAAAGAAACTACTACTTTGTTCCATGGTGGCAAAATAAATCACAAACCACACTTTATTCAGTGGTTGATTCTAAGGTCAGAATCAGCCAGTACCTCTAAAGGTATGGAGCAAGCGGGTACAGAAGGTGCAGTGTTCATTAGTGTACCCATTCTAGTTAATTTTCTTCATGTGATGTGTGTTTAGTGTGGGTCATTACTGTAGGTTAGAGCTCAGATTGTGTCCTTTGTGCTTTTATGTGTTCCAGGGACTACCTGAGGAGGGTAGGGTAGAAGGACAAATACGCAAAGCATCTAATGCCCTTGAGGAACTTACATGTATCTACACACATACATACCCTTTTCTTTTGCCAAACCATCTGAAAATGTATTTCACACCTAAGTACTTCAGCATTCCCAAAGACACCACTACCACATACCACACACACGCACATGTTTTTTTCTAAACCATTAGAGGGTAAATTATATGCAACATATCTTTTGTCCCTCATCACTCAAGTATGTGAGGAATATATATTCTGATTGAAAGTAAAATGTACACATTTGAAACAACTGGAATAAAGTAAAAATGTGATGGCTCAAACAATTAGCCAGTTAACAAGTTTTATCAATAATGGGCTGAAACACTGCTTTCTGGATGATAGCTTTTCAGGCTTTGCTAATAGACCTTTTAAAAGGTCTAATTACTTGCCTTTTTAAAACTTTCATGCTAATTTCCAGCATTTGAGCCTCAAGCTTACTCGACTTCCTAATGTTCAAGGAAATTCTCAGAAATTTACATTTTAATTAGTTAAAATATATCATACAGACAAAAGAAAATATATTATCACCTGTAGTTTAAAGGTAATGGTAAAATTTTGCCCTGTTTATTAAATAGAACATTTGTCAAAGAAAAGTTTTGGGGGAAAGTGTATTTTTAATCATAAGAAAAATAGAATGGAGTGAATTTTTGTAGTGAGAATTTTCTATGCCTATAAATATAGACTATTGTATATTGGAGGTATAATGAGGTAATGAGAACTTTGCTTTGCAATTAAGTTAATCTGTTATTTTAGACTTCAGCTCTTGGTGGGCCTGCCATCCATGAATGGGTAGAATGCACGTTGACTTTGAGATGTGTGTCTTTTTTTTTTTTTAAAGAAATGACTGTGTCCTATATGCCTGTAGATACTTACAAATACTGTTTTGTAGCTATTCTAAGGGAAAGAAAAAAGATAATTTAGTAAGAATCTTTGAGAGTTTGTTAAGGAATTGACTTAACTTAAGATGATCTCGAATGAAAAACTATAGGGAGACAGTTTGATCAGTATCAAAAAATCATATTGGAATATGTTAGAATAACTCAGATGACTGTTCTAGTTAACCATAGTTGAGTTCTTTGATGCTGTTGCTTGTCATTTGAATAATAAAAAGTTTTATTTATGGCAGACAGAAAGCAGCAGTATATAATTGATATTCATTTATTTTATTAAAGAAATCTGATTTGGTAAAAACAATCAGAAAATAGTATTTTTAACACTAGTAGTAAAAATTTTTTAATCCATAAAAAGCCTCATTTATTTTTATAGCAATTTGATGACACATCTGCTTGCTTTATTCAGCTGAAAAAGAAAATGTTGGTTCTTGGTGTTTGGTAAAATTGCTTTGTTAAATTATTTTCTAAATTGTTCAACTTTTAACAAATGACATTTGATACTAACACTGGAAAGCAATTTCAGCTAATTAAGTAGATCCCTCTATAAACCATTGGAACATTAAGATGACATACTGTTCATTCAAGATTATTTTAATTGGTACAATTATTGTAATTTTCTTGCAATTATGTGTTGAGCTAAAAGCTTTTGTCTAGATCATTTGAGGGTTTTTTTGTTAACATACATTTAGTAAGAAGAAAAGGAGTAAAATAAAAACTGTAGATAAAGATTTTCTGTCTACTTTTATTGCAGAGTTTTAGACCCCATTGGGATATTTTAGTATAAAACTTTATTTCTGGTATTTTTTTAGTATTAAGCATTTTAAGCAATGATAGAGGTTTTTGAAAGATCAATTTAAATAGCTTCCATGAAGGTACTGCTTCAAATGTCTGTTTTGACACTGCTCAGCCAGTCTTTTACTTAGAATGATGTGGTCAGAATTAGGCTTGTGGTAAGAATAACGTTGTACTTTGTTTTGGTACTTGATTTTTTTAGAGCAATTGAGTAAGTTTTGAGAGAGCTTCAGAATGGTAACCATTTCTATTTCCCTGAAATAGCTATTTGCTGAGTAGACATTATAGGCATCTAATTTATAAAATTCATCAAAAGTTCAGTATATTTAAACTATTCAAGGTGTAGTGTTTCTGTACTTACAACATTTTTCATAGTAAAACATCGTGTTGGATGATATTCCTTCCTGATACTCAGCCAAACTTTTCATAAGCTTAGTTTTATCACTTCTAGTTACCTCATGCCTCTCTTCGCTCTCACTAACTACTTTCCTCTTTCCTTCAAGTTCTGGGTCATTACTGATACCCCTCCCCACCCCATCACATGGCCCAGATTATGCACAGGCTTGCTTCCTTTGCATGTGGATGGAAGTTATGAATCTGAATGACATAAAAAATTGGACGCTGGATAGTTTAGATTTGTAAGGAAATTGTCTTTTCTTCTTGGTGGTACAAAGTTCATTCTTGTACTGATGATTTTTTCCTTAATTTAGGTTTGAGATACTACAAATATTTATTCCCAACACTGTTTCATGCATGCCCTTTTATTGCTTTTTGTAGGTAGTTGAGAATCCTGAAATTCTGTGTTCTTGATACGTGTTGGTGTTGTCATCATTCCACAGTTAATAATTTACTATCTCGTGTGTAATTGTTATTTCCATTTTTATTCCCAGAACATTCTTGCCCTTAATGTATATGTAATGTAAACACTTTTTTCAGGAGTTCAATATTTTGTCAATATCTTTATTGGCTCAGACGGTAAAGCATCTGCCTGCAATGCGGGAGACCGGGGTTCGATCCGTTGGTTAGGAAGATCCCCTGGAGAAGGAAATGGCAACCCACTCCAGTACTCTTGCCTGGAAAATTCCATGGACGGAGGATCCTGGTAGGCTACAGTCCATGGGGTCGCAAAGAATCAGACATGACTGAGCAACTTCACTTTTTCTTTTCTACTTTCTTTTTTATCTTTTTTTTTAAAAAAAAACCCTCATCAAATTCTTTGCAAGCTCATGAAATAATTCTCCGTATAAAAAGGAAACTAAGCAGGTTTGTGTTGAAAAAAAAATTAAAATCTAAAGTAGAAATCACATTTTAACAGGATAAAATAAATAACAGTATATTTGCAAGGTTTCATGTGAAGATTGAGCCTTCAAAGAACTGTGAACAAAGATGCCTATAAACAAATGTAGTATTGACAGTTAAACATACATTTCTTGTTGTGTGTTGTTTATTTTTATTCATTGTCTTTGTGGAAATTACTTGGAAAACTCAGGTTCCTAAAGATAAATAAAGGTGAAGGGCAGAATTTTTTAGTTTATTTTGATAGGCCTGAAAAATATCTCTACTTTTGTTTGGAGAAAAAAAAAGAAACAGAATGAGACATGTTGACTGTTTTTTGAGTTTGTTTATTTATATATTTTGCGACTTCTTTGTTTTATCATTGCTACCAGGCTTCTAGCAACATTGAGTATCTTTAATAGATATTTGCATTGCAATTTCTTTAATATTTGCTTTCTGAACTAGACTGATAACTCTATGAAGTGTAACTTCCTTAAACCTTGCTAAATTCCTTGTTTCTAGACATTCTTGACATAGAGTAGGCGGTGGTAGGTATTTCTGAAAGAATAAAGAAATATGATGACATTTGCTTTGGGGAAAGCATGGCTTGGGGGAAGGTGGTAAGTGAGAAGTAACATTTTATCTTGAAAAGAGTACTATCCATACAGACTAGTCTTTCTTTGGTTCTAAATGTAGGTGAACATTTTCCTTTGTCATTACAACAGTGGATCCCTGGGTGAGGCACACAGAAAGTTTTCAGAACACAAAAGATTGAATGATGATATATTTCAGCCTAACACCTAGTAGATTCTGCCTTTTGTCAGGCGATAGTAAAATCAAAGCAGTGTTTTCATAGGCGTTTCCCTGTGAGTTCAGCTGCATTTCTAAGGTTTCTTACATTCGTGATCGTTTTATGAATGCCACAGTTTGGAGTTGCTTTCATATCAGCACACTTCTAGACAAGTTCCTCTCACTTCTGTGTCTGTTTACTGGCTGTTGTCAGTATTGTTCAAAAAGGTCCTTTGACTTAGCTGGACTTTGTTTTTGTTATGCTGAACATTTTTGATTGTGTTCATTCATTAAATATTTATAGAGTTTATTACGTGCTGGGCACATGCTAATAAAAGCACTAGCTAGTGCTATTACTTGAGCCTTCAATATATGGATTTACCTAGATTATGTTATTTAATACCCATAACTCTGGGAGGCAGGGAGTGGGAGTTACCTAAGACCACACAGCTGTAGCTGCTGGAGCTTCCCCAGGCCTATTTCTGGAACCCAGCAGGCTGTCTGTGACTACAGAGCTAGACAACTGGTTTGAGATATTAGAAAGACAGAAGTGAACTAATTTTATTTTTATTTCCAGATATAGTTTATTCATTTTCAAACAAATATTTAGAATCACTTATTGTGTATCAATAGGACTGTTATAGCGGACATTTTTTAAGAGGATGGAATTTATCTTAATTCCATTTAAAAAGGGCAGACTTCTTACCAACTTATGTAAAACCCCAAATCAATGCTTTATTCAGTTCTGATTGTGTCTGCTAACTGCAGTAGGTTTTGTATGGAAAGCTTAAGAAAAATCAGTTGTGATATTTGGCACTCAAACAGCTGGTACATCTGTGTGTTTAAGCCTTTAGACCATTTTTATGTACACTAAGTGGCTGTAATTTTTTCCTTCGTAGCTTTTTAAATAACTTTTCTTTTGCTTTCAATAGGATAAAATTGATTTTTAAAATATTTTCTCATTTAAACTTATAATGCTGTTGCAGTATTTTATACGAATGTAGAACAGAGAAAGAATTTTAAATGTTTTAAAGTTGTGTGTTTCTAACTTTAACATGAAAAACTAAAATATGTTAACTAAGGCTTTGATATTTGAAAATATTTAAATATTTGAAAACAGTATTTAAAAATCAGTTTTTCTAAAATATGTTTTAATATGTAAAATAAAAATATCATTACCTCTGCAGGCTTATAGTTTATTTTATAGTATGGCAAGAATATTGTGCATATTTATATTAAAAAAGATACTGTTGAAGGATTCAGATTTGTCAAAAAGATTAAATATACCATTAGAGATCAGGTAGAGATCAATTTTTTCCTGAAATTATTTCTTCAGTAGAGATTTGTAGTTTTGGAATTTCAAAGCGAAATACTTTTAAGACTCTTCAAATTGTAAGAATAAACAAAAGTAACATATAATAAAAATGCTGTGCTATGCTAAGCCGCTTCAGTCGTGTCCGACTCTGTGACCCTATGGACTGTAGCCTGCCAGGCTCCTTTGACCATGGAATTCTCCAGGCAAGAATACTGGAGTGCGTTGCCATGCCCTCCTCCAGGGGATCTTCTGATGTTAGAAGGTGCTCGCTAATGGAAATGCTGAGATAATGGTGAGATGCTGATGTAAAACCTTGAAGCATGTGGCCTTTATTTGCAATGTCTGGAAAGTCCACGAGGGGGCAGTATTTCACCAGAAACATGGTTAACGTGGTTGACCGAGAAATAAGAGCTAATGCATTTTGCTTTCCCTTTTTCATAGCAGAAAAACAAGAAAGACACTGAGTTTAATGAATATTTTAGTCTCCGAAGTTCAGCTGTCATTCCTATTATTTAAAGAATGGTTTCACAGGACACTTGTAAGCACTGAGAATTATGATCATAAATGAATGATTATCTGATTGAATGGTATAGTTTTCATTAAGTTGATTGAGATAAGGGAGCATATGAAGAATGAGGAATGTTTTAAATTAATCTTCTTATAAATTTGTGTTTATATATTAAAATACTAATGAGATTTTGGGTTCCATGCTAATTAAACATTAAACTTTTAAGATAACTTATATAATAGAAGTTTGGGTTTAACCTTAAATGTATTTATAGGCAGACTTTGAGTGCAGAGCCTCCATTCTCTGCTTGTTATTGAAAGTTTTATTGCAGGTTTTTGCAGTAAATCACTGTGTGATTAATGTTACACTTTTTAAGATTTCTTAAAGGCGACAATAACATGAACATTTTCTCATTGCTTTCTAGCACCTCACAGTGTTGCTAGTGTTCCTTAAAAGGTTATGAAAATTGGATCTTATTTACTTTTGTTGGATTTATAAGCTTTTGATATAAAACAATGAGCTTTGCTTTTTTTATGAGTGATAACTATTTTCATTGAGCCTGTTGTGAAATATGTTGCCTCTCTCTTAACCTCTCAACTGAAGTTTTCTCTTTACTCTAGCTTGAAATCACCATTTTGTCATCTGATCCCTTACCTGATTCAGGCTTTCCCCCTGCTAGTGGAAACCTTTCTGCAGATTCTGTCTTATACTGAATCCCAATAAATGAAGCAGAATGAATAGAAATTAATTGAAATTGTTATTGGGAAAATGAGCTGTTTTGAAGATTATTAAAATTGAAGTGTATGGACGATGGTTGCAGTTATGCATTGGTTTACACATCTGTTTGTTTCTGTACTCAGTTTTGGCAATGTAATATCAAGAAAATTCTAAATCAGGAGTAGATGCAGATGGTAACCAGTTTTTAAACTTGCTTTGCAATGGTAGGATAGTTTCAATTAATCTAATTCAGAAATGTGAAAGTTTAATTGGGAATTTTACTTCTTAAGTGATTCATTAATCTAACAGTTGCTCACAGTTTTTTTTATAATAGATGAAGTGTTGGGTGCTGCTTCTCTGACGAGGTCCTGTCACTTGAGGCACGTCATTATTATTGCAATTTTTTAACTGGCTTTTGTATTCCATGCTCAGGCATGTGGGGTGGAGTAGTAGTAGTGTCTTGTTTGCATAATTTTGTTAGCAGAAAAGTGCTAGCCTGTATTTTAAAACAGTGAAGGAATTTAAATACATCCACGAAGATGGAGGAGAAACTTTATTTCAAAAGTCGGCAAAAAATTGAAACAAAAAGCCAGTATAACCTGCCAACGTAGGCTTATGTGTTAATCTTCTTCAGTGTGTTATAATTTAATATGTAACAGCATTCTATTTTATATTTTTAAGGAGTTAAAAACATGTAAATCATTAATTTAAGAGTCATGAGCCAGTGCAAGGAGCAGGGTACAGAGTTGTGAATCAGCAGACACACCCGCCAGCTCTTCCCCTAACAGCCAGGCCATGTCAGGCCAGTTGCTTAACCTCTCTGAGCCTCAAGTTCCTCATTTTAAAAACTGAAATAATACCTCATGGGATGTTGGGAGATAGAAATTAGATAAAATACTAGTTTTTTAAAATTCCCTTTCTTTATAGCATTTAAAAATCTTTTCTGTTAGATTTTATATAAGAAAGGGATACCTTACTCAGAACATTTTACATAATGCCCATGCATGAAGTCAGTGCCTTATCAGGATTTTTGGTGCCTTGGAGCGACTTGTGGGATCTTAGCTCCCCCGACCAAGGATTGAAGCTGTGCCCTCAGCAGTAAAAGTGCAGCATCTTAACCACTGGACCACCAGGGAAGTCCCTCAAGAAACTCTTTGTGAGAATTTTAGGGGTGATTAAATTTATGGGATGCAGCAAAGGCAGCACTCAGGAAAATTTATAGCTATAAATGCTTATATTTAAAAAGGAGAAAAATCTTATATGAATAGCCCAACTTTATACATTGAGAAGCTAGAAAACAGGGAGCAAATCCTAAAAATTTCAAAGTTAGCCAAAGAAAGGAAATAATTATGATTAGAGTGGAAATAAATAAAATAGAGAATAAAATAGCAGTAGTGAGAATTGGTGAAAATGAAAGTTCTTTGCAAAGATCAACAAAATTTACAAGTCTTTCACTAGATTGACAGGAAAAAATAGAAGACAGAATTAACTAAAATGAGAAATTGTGGATGTTACCATTCATTCTACAGAAATAAAAAGGATTGCAGAATACTCAAGGGAGGCACAAAAGGCATCTGATGAAATGCAACACCCTTTTGAGATAAAAACCGAAAACTAGGAGTAGAAGGGAATTTACTCAGCATGGTAAAGGGCACGTAGGGAAAAACCCACTGCTAACAGTCTCGGTGATGACAAATTGCAAGCTTCCCCCTAAAGACAGGAATAAGACAAGGGCGCCTCCTGCTATGGGAAGAATGTGTTGAGATCTTACCCCTCAGTGTGATGGTACTTGGAGGTGAAACCTTTGGGAGGTTTAGTGAGGTCATGAGGGGCAAGTCCTTATGAAATTGGTGTTGTTATAAAAAGAATGAGCGAGCTAGCTGCAAATCAGAGAGAAGGTTCTCATCAGAACCTGATCATGCCCTCAGACCGCATGAGGAATAAATGTTGTTTAAGCCCCCAGTCTGTGCAGTCCTGTTAGAGAGATCTCAATTGACTTAAGTCATCTGCTCTCACCACTGCTGATCGGCATTATCCTGGAAGTTCTGGCTAGCACAGTTAGACAAGAAACAGAAATAAGTGGATCCATTTGGAAATAAGGAAGTGAAAATACCTCTGGTCACAAATGATGTGATGCTGTATGTAGAAAATCCCAAAGAATTTCACAAGAAAGCTAATAGATCTGATAAATTTGGCAGTGTTTCAGGATACACATCAGCACAAAAATTAGCTGAGAGTTTTTATACACCTGAAATGAACAAGCTGAAAGGAAATTAAAAAAAACAATTGTATTTACTATAGTGCCTGAAAGAATAAAATATCCAGGAAAAAATTTGCCCATTGAGGTAAAGACTTGTACACTGAAAACTACAAAACATTGGTTAATTAAAGTAGTTCTGAAGAAATGAAAAGATATCTTACGTTCATGGATAGGAAGACTAAATATTGTCAGTATTACCCAAAATGATCTACAGATTGAGTGCAATCCCTTTCAAATTCCAGTAACCTTTTTTTTTCTTTTTTTTTTTTTTAGCTGAAAGCTGATCCTTAGATTCATAATACTGTAGTGGGTAGCCTTTCTCTTCTCCAGGGGATCTTCCCAACCCAGGGATTGAACCAAGGTCTCCCACATTGGAGGTGGATTCTTTAGCAGTTGAGCTATCAGGGATGACCAATATGAAATTGGAAGGGATCCCAGATAGCTAAAACAATCTTGAAAAGGAATAAAGTTGGAGAACTCTTTCTTGATTTTAAAACTTACTACAGGGACTTCCTTAGTGGCCCAGTGTTTAAGATTCTGCCTTCCAACGTGTGAGGAGTGGGTTTGATCCCTGGTCAGGGGGCTAAGGTCCCAAATTCTGTAGGGTACAGCCAAAAATTTAAAAAAAAAAAAAAAAAACTTACTACAAAGCTGTAGTCAACAGAACACTATGGCACTGACATAAGGATAGACATAATGAATAGAATTGAGAGTCCAGACGTAAAATAAATTCACACATCTACAGCCAGTTAAGCTGTAGAAAGGTTGCCATTCATTGGGGGGAAGAATAGTCTACAAGAAATGGTGCTGGAACAACTAGATGTCCACATGTGAAAGAATGAAACTGGACTCTTATTTCACACCATGTACAAAAATTAACAGGAATGGGTCAATATACTCTTTCCCAAGCACAAGGTTTTTTCCAATCAGAAAGGATAATTAAAGTGAAAATTATTTTAAAAGAATAGAGTTCTTTGGGAGCAATACTTTTTTGTGTGTAGTTTATTCACTTTATTAAGCAAAAGTGATATGATGGCTCTCTGTGCTAAGCGTTCGAAATACACAACCAGACTCATCTTTAGCTTTAACGGAGTTTATCTTCTAGCAGGGTAGATAGGCATTAATAAAATGATTTCACTCGTGAGTAACAATATTCTGATTGTGATATGTATATGCAAGGAAGCATATGTGGTTTGAGGTTTGTAATAGAGGAATGCAGTGTAGTTTCACGGAGGACTCCCTGAAGAGGGGGAGCTGAGTACAGAGACAGGATGAGTAGGAATTAACCTGGTTAAGACCAGCAAGGGGAGAGCGTGGCTAGCTCCTGACGTGTTCTGGGGGTTTTGATTGTCTACAGATAGTAATGGGCTTAATTTTATCATTTTATCTTTTGTTTCTGACCCTTTGGCTACAGTGCTGAGTGGCACTTTTCTGTTTCTGTGTTTCATCTGTCTTCCAGGATCCCCAGAGTGCTCTGTGCACAGAGAGTATTTAGCAAAGGTACACTCACTGATAGAAAGTATTTGAGAATCTACTGGAAGTTAAATTGTGTCAAAGTAATAAAATTCTGAGGCAGTGAAGAGTTTTCCCTTTTTAAATTTTTAAAGAAAATGTATCTTAATTTTTAACCTCTTCTGATTAAATAATGACATTATCAGGCAACTACTTTTGGACAAAATATGGTAAATAACACCTTCTTCATAATGATGATCTTAGAACCTGTTTATATTTGAATTTAAAATAGAATTTTTTCCTATGTAACTTAAAACCTTATTTTGAATGGAAGTGATATGAATGGCTTATGTACTTTCTGCCAAAGAATTAATATGGACTTCTTAGAAACCCCTGTCATTTATAATCAAAATGCTTTTGACTTACATTGACGTTGGCATTAACAAGTTCTGCTAGATTGGTAGCATAGAAAGAAAGTACATTTAAACTTACTGGGAGATCGTTGATGCCTGAGGCTTTATAATGCTTTCTGTGGGCCATTTAACTGCTGGCAACTTTAATTCACATGATTCATAATACTGGAAATTTAAATTCACTGTTAATTGAAAAGTGAAGTTACTTAAATTCTTTAAATACTAACCTTTGGGAAAAATATCTGAAAAATAAAAGCACATATGATTTTGGTGGCCTACTGCCAAAAGATTATCATTTACATAAATATCTCTTTCAGTAGAAGAGTTTAATGTATTGAGCTCAAAAGGTTAGAATAGAGACTTCAATCTGGAAACCAGCAGTAGACTGTTGGCTTGTGAACAGCAGTATTGTTCATCATATTGAGAACACTGTTCACATTCAAGCTTAAGCAGAGCTGGCATTAAAATTCAGTTAATTTGTTTCATGTGACTTGTCAGCTGTGTGTTTTTATCTAAATCTTTCTAGCTTCTCTTCTTAGCATTTTATGCTAAACTCCTAAAATAGACAAACTACCTTTTTAACTGTTTAAGCTCTGATACTTTGGCCACTTCTGCAAAGTGATTTGCAGAAATCTTGGGATTCCATGAAACCATTCTCTAAGTTTTCCATTTCATTTTAAATATACTTAATAATTGGTTTGAAAGTCAGCTTAATTTATTGGCCTCCTAGGTGGTGCTACTGGTAAAGATCTCGCCGGCCAATGCAGGAGGCATAAAAGACTCAGGTTCGATCTCTGGTTCAGGAAGATCCCCTGGAGAAGAAAATGGCAACCCACTCCAGTGTTCTTGCCTGGGTAATCCCATGGACAGCAGAGCCTGGCAGGTTATAGTCCCTGGGGTCACAGTTGGACACGACTGAAGCAACTTAGCACACACACAGTCCTATTTCAGAGAGCTTTTCTGTTTTGTGCAACATGTGCATGACCCTATAAAAGGGACTTCCTGAAATTCATTAAGATGCAATTGCTTTCCCTGTTTCCTCACCAGCACCCTGTTCTGTTCTTGTTTGCGGATTATGGTCTCTGGATTTCCCCTTAGATGGCTTTTAATAAATGGCTGCTAGTCAAATGGTGAGCCTGAGGAGTAAAATGCTGGTCCCAGAGAAATCATGTTGCTGTAACCAGTATTAGAGTCAGATCCCATTCTACTTTTTTTGAAGGACAGGGAAATCTTACTGTTTCTCTGAAACTAGGCTTACTATAATCTCACAGTTAATATTATTTGAATGCAGAGTTCCAAAGAATAGCAAGGAGAGATAAGAAAGCCTTCCTCAGTGATCAATGCAAAGAAATAGAGGAAAACAATAGAATGGGAAAGACTAGAGATCTCTTCAAGAAAATTGGAGATACCAAGGGAACATTTCATGCAAAGATGGGCTCAATAAAGGACAGAAATGGTAGGGACCTAACAGAAGCAGAAGATATTAAGAAGAGGTGGCAAGAATACACTGAAGAACTGTACAAGAAAGATCTTCGTGACCCAGATAATCACAATGGTGTGATCACTCACCTAGAGCCAGACATGCTGGAATGTGAAGTCAAGTGGGCCTTAGGAAGCATCACTACGAACAAAGCTAGTGGAAGTGATAGAATTCTAGCTGTGAACTATTCAAAGTCCTAAGAGATGATGCTTTTAAAGTGCTGCACTCAGTATGCCAGCAAATATGGAAAACTCAGCAGTGGCCACAGGACTGGAAAAGGTCAGTTTTCATTCCAATCCCAAAGAAAGGCAATGCCAAAGAATGCTCAAACTACCGCACAATTGCACTCATCTCACACACTAGTAAAGTAATGCTTAAAATTCTCCAAGCCAGGCTTCAGCAATACGTGAACTGTGAACTTCCACATGTTCAAGCTGGTTTTAGAAAAGGCAGAGGAACCAGAGGTCAAATTCCCAGCATCCACTGGATCATCGAAAAAGCAAGACAGTTCCAGAAAAACATCTATTTCTGCTTTATCGACTATGCCAAAGCCTTTGACTCTGTGGATCACAACAAACTGTGGAAAATTCTGAAAGACATGGGAATACCAGACCACCTGACCTGCCTCTTGAAAAACCTGTATGCAGCTCAGGAAGCAACAGTTAGAACTGGACATGGAACAGACTGGTTCCAAATGGGAAAAGGAGTACATCAAGGCTGTATATTGTCACCCTGCGTATTTAATTTATATGCAGGGTACATCATGCGAAACGCTGGGCTGGAGGAAGCACAAGCTGGAATCAAGATTGCTAGGAGAAATATCAATAACCTCAGATATGCAGATGACACCACCCTTATGGCACAAGGTGAAGAACTAAAGAGCCTCTTGATGAAAGTGAAAGAAGAGAGTGAAAAAGTTGGCTTAAAGCTCAACATTCAGAAAACTAAGATCATGGCATCTGGTCCCATCACTTCATGGCAAATACATTGGGAAACAGTGGAAACAGTGGCTGACTTATTTTGGGGGTTTCCAAAATCACGGCAGATGGTGACTGCAGCCATGAAATTAAAAGACGCTTACTCCTTGGAAGGAAAGTTATGACCAACCTAGACAGCATATTAAAAAGCAGAGACATTACTTTGCCAACAAAGGTCCATCTAGTTAAGGCTATGGTTTTTCCAGTAGTCATGTATGGATGTGAGAGCTGGACTATAAGGAAAGCTGAGCACCAAAGAATTGATGCTTTTGAACTGTGGTGCTGGAGAATACTCTTGAGAGTCCCTTGGACTGCAAGGAGATCCAACCAGTCCATCCTAAAGGAGATCAGTCCTGGGTGTTCATTGGAAGGACTGATGTTGAAGCTGAAACTCCAATACTTTGGCCACCTGATGTGAAGAGCTGACTCATTGAAAAAGACCCTGATGCTGGGAAAGATTGAGGGCAGGAGGAGAAGGGGACGACAGAGGATGAGATGGTTGGATGGCATCACCGACTCAATGGACATGGGTTTGGGTGGACTCCGGGAGTTGATGTTGGACAGGGAGGCCTGGCGTGCTGCGTTTCATGGGGTTGCAAAGAGTCGGATGTGACTGAGTGACTGAACTGAATACTATTAACTAATTGGGAATTGAGTGTTTTGAGGATATCTTCAAATTTATAGTGATTTTAAAACAGCTTTTGAGGTATAATCAACATACAAGAAATGGCCATATTTAAATTGTCCAATTCCTGAAATTTCGATACATATCTGTAGTCACCAAATCACCACCACCACCAGGAGAGAAGACACGTGACTTCCAAAAGTCTCCTGCCATTCTTATGAAATCTCTCCTGTTGCCTCACTCCCCCCATCCTTGACTTCACAGCAAATCCTTATCCTCTTTCTGTCACTATAGATTAGTTTTTATTTTCTAGTTTTGTATAAATGAAAAAAATACAGCAGTTCTTTATTTGCTATATTCTTTCACTCAACATAATTTATTATGATAATTATCGATGTTGTATATATATAAATAAGTCGATTCCTTTTTATCGCTAAGTAGTATTCCATTATATGGAAATACCACAAATTATTTATCTCTTCATTGTTAACAGACATTGGGTTATATCCAGGTTTTCCATCCACCTCCTTGTCTTTTAAGCTCCTTCACATTTTCCATTCTTTTCTCTCTCTGTGATGTATTTTTACTTAACAGTGCTTCAGATTAGCTCATGACCTTGCATGTAGTGGGTTGAAACCTATGGAATTGTCAGTAGTTTACCATTTCGACCTACAAAATTCGCAGTTTCATATAGTTCAACATAGAAGTGTTTTTAATTTTTAAAGTAGTTTTTAATGAATGTCACTTTTTTTTTTTAATGTTTAAGACCTCTGCCTGATACAGTTATTTACTTATAAATTTAGCTATGTAAAAAGTTATGCATAATGAAAAATAGACTTGATACTATATTAGTAGTTATTGTGTCTGGTTGGTAAAATTATGTGGTTTTTTAACCCCCCCTGTTCTTTTGTACTTCTTTGTCTTCTATATATGCTTATATAGTAAGCATAGATTACTTTCTATTTTCTAATAGAAAATAAAACCTTTTTTAAAAATGGAAAAATTATGCATTTTTCTAGTTTGCATCATTTATTTAGGAATTATTCTTTATTTTTCTTTTCTTTGCAAGAATCATGGCATTTTAGGGACTTCTCTGGTGGTCCAATGGTTAAGACTTCATGTTTCTGCTGCAGGAGACATGAAGAGACCCCTGGTCAGGGAACTGAAATCTCACAGGCCATGTGGTGCAGCCAAACAATAAATTTTTTTTTAAAAAAAGAGCCATGGCATTTTATAATAAACATGATGTTTAGAATCAGTTAGATTCTCTTTCATGTCATGTGGCTTAGGCAGACTGTCGAGTTTGTCTGAGGCAACTGTTCACGTGTGTAAAGTGGTAACTCAGTCTTCACTGTGAGGTAATCATTAACATGTGACATACCTAGAGTGTATGTTACTGTCCTTTTTCTGTTTTCCCTGCCCAAATTCTGCCTTTGGTTGTGAAAGTCACTCAGTCGTGTCCGACTCTTTGTGACCCCATGGACTGTAGCCCACCAGGCTCCTCTGTCCGTCCATGGAATTCTCCAGGCAAGAATATTAGAGTGGGTTGCCATTCCCTTCTCCTTTGGTTAAGGCAATATAATTCTAACCTCACATTTGTTACCTTAGTAATTTTGAAACTGTACCATTTATTTTGTTCCTTTTTCTTTAAAAAAATTAATGAGAGCAAACAGAGTAATGTGTTATTTATTTACATAAATAACACATTTTAAGTTCCATGCAGAATTTGCCTGTCTAATTATGACTTTAATGACCATTTTCAATTTGTTTCTTATTTGAAGAATATCAAAGAATATTCCAACAACTAAAGATGTTGAGCCACTGCTTGAAATAGATGGAGATATAAGAAATTTTGAAGTGTTTTTGTCTTCAAGGACCCCAGTTCTTGTGGCTCGAGATGTGAAAACCTTTTTGCCATGCACTGTAAATCTAGACCCCAAACTGCGGGAGATTATTGCAGGTGGGTATCAGTAGTAATTTTAATTTGCCCTCTCTGAAGTGCTACAAAATTTTCCCGTTTCTAATTTTGCTGTATAAGTTTCTCCTGGTCCATGAAAAAAATTGGAAATATTGAACCAAGGACCACCAGAGAGTTAATGAAACTGAAGATGAGGGTCTCAGCATCCTCTGAGAATGCTGGGAAAATGCTGTTTGTTAAATTTACCTTATTGTTTCGCAGCCTTACACACCTGAAGCGTCACTGGAATCAAATTCCTTTCACCACACAGTCACCACTTTAAGCTGTCAACCCACTGTGATTTTTCTGTCGCCAGTCTTCTGTCTTTAGTAGGGATCTGTATCCAGAGCAGTAAGAAAGTTGATATTCCTTTCAAAGGTTAAATCTGTGGACTAGAACTTGACGATAATGACGTGAAGGTTTTGGATAAGTTAAAGTTGCTCTTGAGGCACTGCTCACGAAAACACACACTCAACCTTCGTTGAAACGCACACTCTTTTGTGTGATACCGTACTGCTGACCCACCTTTGTGTTTTCCATGAATTATGGAGAGGGAGAGAGACTGTACTTTCATATGTTCTTTTTAAAAATACCTGTTATAAGGCTGTTGTCTGAGGTGTATTTTCTGACTGGAGGTGTTGGTTGTTGTTCAGAGGTGGACATGTCATATAGTTTGCAAACCCACAGTCTTAGCTAACATTGTGCTTACTACACAAGGATGAATTGTTAATATTTAGCAAAACTGTGTCAGAAGAATTGTTAGCACAAATACCTTGAAAAGTCAGAAAAAAAATTC
Source organism: Okapia johnstoni (assembly GCA_024291935.2). Lineage (NCBI taxonomy): Eukaryota > Metazoa > Chordata > Mammalia > Artiodactyla > Giraffidae > Okapia > Okapia johnstoni. The sequence continues at coordinate 52,503,986 of CM044306.1, read as the reverse complement.
AGAATTCTGGTAACTGAAGAGAAGAATACAGATTTTGATGACTTTTCACATGGTGAAAAAAACTTTTATGCGAAGTAGTTGAGTGCCTCTTCCTAAGAATGTCTGTGGAGTATTCTGAGTTCCCTGTCTGCTTCTGTAAAGCCAGTTGAAATCTTTGACAAGAGCGATATGATCAATCATGTTTCTGTCTGGTAACTAAAGGAGGAAGTAGTAATTGGACTAGTTACTAATGTTCTCTTTTCTTTGGTTACTAACGTTCTATTTTCTTTTGCCTTCTGGGGTATCATTTAATCTCTTAGATGTTCGCGCTGCGAGAGACCAGATTAATATCGGAGGACTTGCGTATCCCCCGCTACCTCTGCACGAGCCTCCCCCTCGACCGCCGTCTGGCTACAGTCAGCCGGCGTCCATCTGCTCTTCGTCCACCTCCTTCAATGGGCCGTTCGGGGGAGGGGTTGTGTCACCGCAGCCTCATAGCAGCTACTATAGCGGAATGACGGGACCCCAGCACCCCTTCTACAACAGGGTAAGCAAGTGCCCAGCATCTTTAATTGAAGAATTTCTTCCAGGAAAAGGCTAGAAGTGTTCTGCTAATGGAGTCTGTTACCATTTTGAAACTGTATTTTAGCTGTAAAGACAAAAAATGTCAAATTTGAATATAATATTTTTTAAAAATCAGAAGATTTTTGAATCTTAACAGGTTCTAGATCTCAAATGAGTCTGAATAGTAGAGATGCTTTTTGCTTTGATTTATTGTCCTGATAAGAAAGTGAACTCTGTGGGATCAGCAGTGACTGTCCTGAGCTTCAAAGCGATCTGTTTTTCTCTTGGTTTCTAAACAGATGTTCTATTTGTTGTATCTTGTATAATAATTTATATTGGCATTTAAAACAATGATAATTTTTATCTTAGTTTAGTAAACCTGTATTCAGTGTGATACAGCTTTTAAATGTGAGATAATGGTGGGTCCTAGTGCTTGAAGGACTCAGATGCTATTGGCCAGATAGCATGTAGTCTATTTCTAGAGCTTTATTTCACACTACCTTCAGTCATGTATAATTATTTTCATACCATAAATATGATAATTTTCTACTGCAAATGATGAGAGCACAATTCATTATCAGCAGTATTCAGACCCTGTCGAGTTTAGTAGGTCCAAGCTATCCTCATTTTAATGGTCTTAAACACTAATATTTTCTGTAGGAAAACAGAACAACAGCCCTAGTATTATATTGGGTTGGTCAAAAAGTTTGTTCAAGCTTTGCCATAAGATGGTATGGAAAGGCCTGAATGAACTTTTTGACCAACCCAATATTTTCTGGAACTGAACTCTAAAACCCATTGTTTCTTTATTTTTGTTGTCTCCCTCTTTAGTCGGAAGTGAGAAAACATAGGGGCTAGCACTCACAGAAGTCAATGCATGCCCAAATAAACTTCCAGTAAGCTAGGAAGACAGAGAAATTTGAATAAACGTGGCAAAGAAGAAATTCTAGAGTTTAAATTTTTCAGTTTTTAAGAAATGGTAGGCATGTAAGTAATTAGGTATACCATCTATAGAGGTCTTAGGAATGTTAATCCATCCTTTTACTCAAATAAGGAGGAAAAGGTGGAACGATAGCATTTGATAACATACTTCATCTCTGTAAACTTTAACTGAGTGCTAGGCAGTGTGAAATTCAGGTTTTTATTTAGCAGTCTTGAAATCTGCTGTAATTTTACATAAATGTCTCAACTGATAATTAGATGACAATTGATGTTTTGAGACCAAGAAGGTTTTTTTGTAATTACCATACCATCTAGGTAGAGACTTTGTGTTCACTAATTTCATGTGAATAACAATGATGTATAATGCTTTAGTAGTGTTTTATTATTTTAAAAACATTAAAAAAAATTCTTATGCTTTTAGATTTAGTTATTTTTTGTCTAAAAGTTAAAAGCAGAACAATTTTCTTAAAATGGCAGGAGTGAAAAAGGTAAGGGAAGATGTTACATCAGTGTAATGAAGTTTAATATGTTTTAATGTTTATTTTTAGCCCATATAATCTGATAGCTCCTGTTTATATGAAGCTGGTTACAGATAAATCCTGTAGTTATAGATTTCCTCTAAACAGTGATTCCCCATTTAAATAATATCCTTGCTTATTTAGCAGATAGAGTAAACTCCAGGGTATAAAATATAAAGTAAAATCTAGCAACTTGGAGTAACAATATTCCGAAATCCATGCTAGGAGGTTCTTAAATAATTCAGACTGTTTTTTTGGTCTTATTTAAGGCTAATCTTTTTTTGGTAAAGAATAATACTCAACTGAGATTCTATTCTGCTTTTTTTGGTGAGATTGTGAGTTAATATTTGTATTTGTAAATCACTTAGAACCTGACACATGGTAAACCACCCATAAAAGTGTTAAATGTAAAGAGAAACTCTGGTGTCAACTTGTAAAGTACAAAACTTTAGTTGCTTTATTAGAAGATTGTATTAAATCAACAATATAAAAATTTAAATAACATGACTTAAGTTTGGGTTTGATATCTTATAGAATATGAGTGAGGCATTTTTTTCTTCTCTTGTCACTTGCATTTAAAAATTTGGAGTTGTATTTTGTTGGTTAGTTTCACTTGATAAAGCTCATTATACTTTGATTTCGGTAATTGTTTTGTCACGTGTTTTCTCCATAGCCATTCTTTGCCCCCTACCTTTACACGCCAAGGTACTGCCCTGGCGGCTCCCACCATCTCATCTCACGTCCATCAGTAAAAACGAATTTGCCCAGAGATCAGAGCAATGGCCTAGTAAGTATAAAAAAGGGTAACTAAAGTATTACAGTCAGCATTAGAAGTTTGCTTATTACCTTTCTGTAGTAAAAGAACAACTTATTTTATAAATAGTTTCAAGAAACATAACCTATTACTAACACAAAATGTATTTGGTTTTCATTTTGATCAGGATCTATGGAAGGAAAATGACTAGCAGCCTCAGGGAATGAATGACGAGTTGTTTACAACCAGAGTTTCTGGCCTAGAATGTATTGTTTGTTATCAAGCTTTTACAACTAAACTTTTACATCTGCTAATATCTGATTTCTTTTTAAAGGACATTCACATATGGTATCTTTTCTATCTAAATATATGCTAGCCCTATGTATAAAAATTAGCGCATATATTGAAGGAACACTTTGAATAGCAGGAATTAACTAGGGCAAGGAAATTATCCAGATGTACTATTAACTCTAATCCAAAGCAAAATACATTTGGGCCTAAAATTCTAGGTGTTCCTGATGATAAACTTAGTTTACCAATTTAAAGAAAGGAATTCCCTGTTAATGTTTGGTTGTTGTTTTTTTTTTAGTTAGGAGGTAAAAGCTTTAGAACTTAAACTGTTATTTAAATTTAAAAATAACATCATTGCAGAAAAAAGTCTGATCACATCCAGGTGTCACTGTCACATTATTTTAGCATCCTGTTCATTCATCGTCCTTGTTTGGCTCAGCCCGTCACCTTTCACCCACACTCTTGTTTTGTGTTGCTAGGAAGTTATCAAGGAGGATGCTGCTGAGGGCCTTTCTTCACCCACAGACTCCTCGAGGGTAATGGAGCAGTCTTGTGGTGTGGACCGCGAGCCTCTCCCGCTTTTGCAGCAGTAACGACTCTTAATCGTGATGACAGCAGTTCACTAACTCTGCATCTGTGGTGTGATGGGCTGCTAGTGTAGAGTAGCTGAGTACTAATAATTATAGCTCACGGATTAATTAAAAAGCTAATGTTTAACTCTACCCTTCATTTCCTCCTGCTTTTCCCCTTTTTCAATGACGTGGGATGGGTTTTGTCTTTTTTATTTTTTGGTTGTCCAGTAAGGAAGGGGTTCTCCCAGCAACCATCAGGAGCATTCACTTAGTAGTATTTGTTCCTTAATGTTGGGCCTTATTTTCACATTGGCCTGTTTTTTTTTTCCTGAAATTGGTACTACACGTGTAGAATATTTTTGAAAATATTCATAATTGACTTTGAGACTACAAAAAAGACATTGTGAGCTAGTTTGATGTAGACCAGGAACAGATCTTCTGTGATTCATGCTTAATCTCGGTGCCCACACTTAGTGTAAATTCAGTGCTGCTGCAGTGCTACCTTTCTTTACCTATGTACAGTTGATCCTTAAACAGTGCAGGAGTTGGGGCACTGACCCTCCTACCAGCCTAAAATCATAAGAGTCTAAATTAGAAACTAGAACTTACAGTCAGCCCTCCAGTGTAAGTCTTTCCTCCTGATCCGTGGTTCTGTGTCTCTGGATTCAGACAACCTCAGCTTGTGTGAGTTTGTGTGTCAATCGCTCAGTCATGTCTGACTCTGCGACCCCATGGACTATAGCCCACCAGGCTCCTCTGTCCATGGAATTCTCCAGGTGAGAATACTGGAGTGATTTGCCATGCCCTTCTTCAGGGGATCTTCCCCACTCAGGGATCGAGTGAACCTGGGTCTCCCGCTTTGCAGGTAGATTCTTTGCTGTTAGTACTGTTATATTTACCATTGAAAAAAATCTGCATGTAAGTGGACCTGCGCAGTTCAAACCTGTGTTGTTCAAGAGTCAACTGTATTAAAATAAAATTTCCAGATAAAACTAGTCCAGCATGTAAAGGGAATTATTTAAAACTTTCCCCCCAACACTTTAGGATGAGTTTCTTTAAAAAAAAACAACTTTTGTAGGAAGTCACTTTGTATATTTATTATTTAAGTCTTTGTACTTAAGTACATTTAATATGATGAGACTTACAATCTTCATTCAGTCAATGAGGAATTTTAAGAACCCAGTTTGTATTTTCAGTTCTGTTGATTTATTTGCAGAATGTTATGCCCATGTAAACGTGATCAATTAAATATAAAGAAACGTGGCATAGCAGTTGGAATTAATTTAGTGAAGTAGTGCATCCTGAATTTATGCATAATTTTTAACTTAAAACATGCGCTTGAATAGGCAGTGGTTTTGTAACTTTAATTTTCTTTGCGTTAATATTAGTGAGATAGAAAGAGAACCATTTTGGTGTTTTCATTGAGGGGCTGATGATTCTTTTTTAAGTCATTAACATTTTAGCTGAAGTGTTTGAGAGACTTCATTATCCACGAATGATAGACACAATAAACCACAGTAATTTCATTTGGGTGTTAGGGGAATCTTTAGTCCATGGATCATTGCTACCATATGCAAGAATGAGTTTTAGTTTAGTCAGAGAGTCTTTAATACATAGATTCATGCATGCAATGCAATTGTCTGAACTAAAATTCCTCAGTAAACTTTTGATGAAAGTTAGGTTCTGTGAAGAATTTGATGGTCTTAATGACAGAGACATGCTGAACTAGCTATTTCCATCCTTAAGGACAAACACTTGTGAGTAAAAGGTGTCTGTAATTTCAGGGACCAGTGAAGGAACATTAGGCAAATTTTAAAATGAGTTTTTGGGGAAGGGGAAATAATGCAATTCTTAAGTTGTGTGTATAAGCCCAATAACAAAGAGTAAACATGCTCTGAATATATTAGTGCCTTTGTTTAGTAAAATAACTGTAGGATTTGCTGTTCTTTTAATATTAAATGATAGTTTTGTAATCTGCTTAGTGAGTAATAGTTGCTTCCCAAGCCTTCTTTGCTTTTAAGAAATTAACAATGACAGTAGCATGTAGCATTTATTTTGCAGTAGACTAGTCCAAGTAGACACTTAGTGCAAAGCCATGTTGAAAAACAGTGGTGGAAATGTGGAGAAATATCTATCCAGGGGAACATCTTATGGGATCTTTATAGCTGAACCAGCAAAGAAGTAGTTAATGTAAAATTTTTTAGCCCTTCATGGCTCCTGTGACTTCCCAGGCCTGTAATAGAAGACTGTAATTCCTGAGATAAGAAGACTGCAGACTGAGTTCATGTCTGCTCACTCAACTGTCCCCCTATGGGCAGCACTTGATGACGAGAGCTGCTTATGGATAAGTCAGGAGCTACATAAACATTTTTGGACAAATTGTCTTGTCAATGTGGACACAGAATAATGAGTTAAAAAAAAAAACTGCCTGATCACAGAGAGTTAACCAGCTCTCTGTGATTTTTTCAATATAGATGGTCTCATCTTTTTTTTTTAACCTCAAGAAATTTCTCATCAACCTTTGTAAAGTGGATCCTTATGAAAACAACTGGGTTTTCTCACATTCAGGAACACTGTAATGACTGTGACTTGTGAAGGCCAGCCAAGGACTTACCAGATAAATTAAGATATGTCCAGGTATTTCATGAAGGTGAAGATGCAAAATGTAAGCCTCTGTGCTGGCTTTCTTCCTCTGTGATTGTATAGTAGAGAAAAGAAGTGCCAAATCATAGAAAACCGACAAAGAATACATTAACATTGGGCCTGAGATAAGATCCGCAGGATATTAGAGCTAGAAAGGACTCATGTTTTTCAGACTTTCAAAGCAGAAAAGACTTGTTGAGAAATGAAATCTCAATCAGAATTTCAGTTTATGAAACCAGTAAAAACAAGAACTCTTGCCTCCACCTTGGCAGACTTGCATTGCCTCTGGGGGATCCTCATGCTCTCTGCTCAGTTGTGTCTGAGCCCATAGCCCAGCGGGCTCCTCTGTCCGTAGGAGCCTCCAGGGAAGAATACTGGAGTGGGTGGCCATGCTCTCCTCCAGGGATCAAACCCACGTCTCCTGCATTGGCAGGTGCATTCTTTATCATTGAGCCACCTGGGAAGCCCAGAGAACACCAGTACCCATGGTCTAGTCCAGCACCATGCTGGAGGTGTACCTGACCTGAGGCTCACAGAAGGGAGCCTCGGTGCAGAACTGGAATCTGCATGGCCAGTACCTGGAAGCATTCCTCACCACTGTGCTGCCCCCTTTGCCTCTGTTAATACTAAACCTGACTTGGTCAGGAGCTTGGTGTTCAGGGTGAATAGGCCCTGGTGATTAGCTCTCTATATTGGAGAAATTACTTAAGCTCTCTGATACTCCCTCATCTGGAAAAAGCAGCCCTTACCTCATAGGTCTGATTTAAGGATTACTCAGCCTTCACGTACTTTAAGTACTTAATAATCATTACTATTACTACTATCCCAGAGGCCAAATTCCATGGAACTTTTAAGACTCAGAAACTAAAACTGTGTTAAATAACCTCTCCTTAGTGGTAGGAGTGGTACATACACATTCCAGTCATTTTAGATTAACTTGGCCCTTTATCTGTTGATGCTTTTCTGGCCCCAAAAGGTGGTTTGATTTCCTAGAGTCAGTTTGTTTTCCTAGAATTGAGAAGGATTTCCAGGTTGTCTGAATGCTCCAAATACTTTACACTTTTGAAAGCTTTCCAGGAGAATTTTACTTGGTGCCTTTACCTTCTTTCAGTCCAGGCCCCTCTAGGCAGTAGCAGCATTCAGATCACTCAGTGACCATGAAGGGATGAACCCATCAAGGAGGGCCTTTCATGAGCCAGGTCTCCTCAGTGGCATTTTGTTGTGGTCTTTCAGAGAGCTGCTCTTTGAAAGAGTCATATTCAGTCTATTTTTATTTAAGGTGTGGCTGCTCATTTTTCAAAGGAGGTAGTGTTTCCTTGAAGAGGATGTTTTCAAAGGAAAGAGTAATGGAGGATTTCTTTATCCTTGTATCCTTCCTTGGATTACTTACCATCAAGTCCTTCACATGCTTGTGTGATCATCCACTGTTTCACTATTGCAGTGGGATGGGCAGTGAACAAAACTGATGGAAACCCTGGTTTCCTGGAGCTGATGGGTTGGAGGACTGCCAAGAGGGGGAATGATCAGTGCTACCAACTCACTCTTTCTCGACCTTCTCTGCTGCAGGGTTTGCTTGGTACCTTTAGATCAGCTGCTGCACTGAAAAGGCATAAAATTGATTAGCACAACGTTGGTTGGTAAAGAACTTCAGAGGCATTGTTAAGAGCAGTATCCTGCCTTCCGGTGTGCCATTACTCTTACTTTTAGAGATGGATGAAAATTACTGAATTAATAAAAGTCCTAGAAATGAAGGTCTTGGTTTTCATTAAATTTTGGTCAACTGGTGGAATGACCAAGTGAAAAAAAGATGGGACTCCACTGTAGATCATTTTATTTCCACCACTGGTTTAGAACTAGTAACCTGTTTTCAAACAAATGGATGTCCAAATCATGTCGTCTGTCATCATTCAGGAGCAGACTTGGATGAGAAAGCTAAAGATGCCGTGGGTAAGGCAGGGCACGTTTCAGGTTTCCCTGAGCTGTAGTCTTAGGGTGGGTGCTCTCTGCCAGCCACCAGGACTTTCTCTCTGGAGGTTCACTCACACTGTCTAAAGCAATTTAGTAGTGCATTTTTATTAACTGCTTTAGTTTGGAAAATTACTAATATTGTTTCTCTTCATAATATGGTGAAAAACTGTATTCACTTCCAGCTTCAAAGTCTTTGTGCCAGACTTCAGCTCAAGAAAACATTTTTCCTAAACAATAAACTACAACTAAATTGGTTGAGACACTATCGAAGAAATAGGATATTGTAATATTGATACCACTGAAATCCTAGAGTACAGTTAAAAGTTGAAAAAACATAACAAAATCATATTTTGAATTTGAGTTTTTTTAAAAAGATTGCATTTTGCATGTGGTATCAACCTCATCTGTCAGCTTTAACCTACGTATTACTTCTCATGTAGTTTGAAGAGAAAGTTATATTTTCCAACTTGATAACAATAGCCTTCTTTTGTGTTTTGATATCTTGTAGTAAACTGTAATCTTACCAATGCTCCTTTTTGAAATTTTTTCAAGTTTCCACAGATATTCGTAGTAACTTTCTAAAAAAAGTACCTATAGTAAGTTTAATATGTAAACTAGAAAGCAGAGTTCCCATGAAGTGCTCCAGATAGTGAACATGTTAAAAGAACATCGTAAATTGACTCAACATTGTTACTTATTTCTAGATTATTTGAACTATTTTGAGAATATTTACCACCAGCCTAATCTGTGCAGAACAATAATTGATAGCAGTGTGTCAGCTTTGAATTAGGGATTTAAAGAGCTACATAGGGAATTTCCTACTGGCCCAGTGGTTAGGATTCTGGACTTTCACTGACAGGGACCAGGTTCGATCCCTGGTTGGGGAACTAAGATCCCACAAGCCGTGCTGTGTGGCCAAAACAAAAAAATAAAACTGCATCAGTAAAATAGTTACCTTACTGATAGTGTGCCAGTATTTTTTCACTGTTACATTTATGATTTCTTGAGCTTCTAGGCTCTTATGGCCTTTCTTTGCAAATGTGTGTGTGTGCGTGTGCATGGATGTTCCTTTGTGTTGCTGTAGAGATGGTATGTTCAGAGTCGTGGGAAAACATAGTGACAGAAATGCTGCCTGTGTTTATTACAAAAGTGTATTTGATGTTTTCCTTTAAGCTCGTGTCCTTCATTCTGTTTTATTCCTTCCTTAAAGCCGTGTGACTCTGGGTTTAACAAACAGAGACAGGTACAGAAACTTTCAGTGAAATCTTACTCATTTTTCTTATTTTAGGCTGTTAGAAGCAATCGTTGGCAACTACTTGCTGGGCTGTTTATAAACCTGTGCTCATTTCAGTGCCTTGGGTTTATTTTTAATAGCTGCTTTCAACCTCTGCATGGCTCTTATTTCTGGCTAATCAATTCTAAGCTTGTTTGATAATTTACTGAAGATGATGATGTTTCAGAGTGTAGTTTTAATCTACTTATAATAGAAAATAATATAGTTACATCAAAGTAATTTAAATCTGTTTTGTTAGTTTTACTTTGACCTGGAGGAATTCTGATTTGTGTATATTTTGAAGTTTGTAAGTATTTAACAGTCTTAAGCAAACTAACATCTTCTGCATTCAGTTTTCTGTGTTATAAAAACAGTTTTTTAGTAGATTGTGATATATACTGAAATGATCTTTCCTTGACTTGTAACATGTAAATTTCAAGTAAGAATATGCATGATAAACTCTTAAGTATTACCATTCTATGTATTAAGTAATGTTTTCTATTAAGAACGTAACATATTGAATTATTGAATATACCTTTTCCTTGTCAACTGTCGTACTTTTTCTTCTTTTGTGAGGTTTTCATCCAAAGATAGTTGTTTTGATACTGAGTTACTTGGTTTCAGAATAATTTTATTGTATATGATTACTTTAGAAAAAACTGGGCGAGTAGTCACCATTTCTTTTATTCAGAGAAGCATATTGTATTTTAATATATTGATAATCTACTCCTTATCTTGATAAGATCCAACTCACAAATAATCAGTAGTCTGACTGTAGCTTTGATGGAATTACCGGGTACCCTGTGTGTCTGTCTTTTTCTTAGAAAACTCCTGAAAGTCATTCAAAGATAATATGTATCTTCTACATAATCCCCAATGAGGGACAAAATGTGTTTTCAAGTGATAAAATGTAGAAGTCTTGAAGGACATGAAAGTAAAACAATGTGGAGTTTCCTGTTTTAGAGGAAATAGTAGTGTCTTTATTAACATGTCTGTCTTGCCCAATTCTGTGATTCCCTTCTTAAAGGGAATGTTACTCTCTAACATTTTACATTTCCCCTGCCCCCACACAGAATTAGTCAGTTCCATATCTGTTTTACTTGTTCTTTTTTAGCACAATTAAAAATAGAGTTTTTTGTGATTAAAAACTTTTTTACTTTAAAATAATTTTAAACTTCAAAGGTACAAAAATAGTATTCCCCTAATATTAACATCTTTCCTAATTGTAGTATATTTCTCCAGAACAGAAATGAAAATTTATACAGTACTCTTAATACAGGCTTTATTTGAATCTTACCAGTTTTTCCACTAATGTCATTTTTCTGGTCCAAGATCTAGTCCAGTTGTGTTTTGTTATTTCTCCTTATAGTTCCCTAATCTGTGACAGTTCCTTAGTCTTTTCTTTGTCTCTTATGATCGTAAAACTTGAAGAATACTGATCAGATATTTTGTAGACTGCTCTTCTGTTTGGGTTTGTTTACCGTTTCCTAATGATTAGAAGGAGATTATACATCTTTGCAAGAGACCCACAGAAACGTGGTGCGTGTCCTTCTCCATGTGTCAACATTTGAGGGTCTGTGAGGGCCTACATCTTCTCAGTGGTCATACAGACCTCAGTCATGTGGTTAGGGCAGCATCTGCCGGGTTTCAACACTGTGAGGTTGTGTCTTTCCCTTTGTAATGAATGAATATTTAGGGGGAGATACTTTGAAACTCTGCAGATAATCCTGTTCCTCCTTATACTTTTCTCATGAATTTTAGTGGTGTCTTGTGTACTGCCACTTTTGTTGTGTTTTCCGGGTGGTAATTTTCTTTTCCGTTCTACATTTATTAATTGGAATTCTATAAGTAAAAGCTGTCTCTTCTTCCTCATTTACTTACTTACTCAACTTTTTATTTATATCAGTGTGGATTCATGACATTTAATTCTATGAATTATAATCCAGTATGATCATTATAATCCAGTTATAATCCAGTATGATCAAACTGTGCATTTGTGATTTTTCTAATCATGGAAATGTAGACAAGTATAAATGTACCCAGAAAGAAGAGATAGGTTGAGGAATGAAAACATTTGAAAAACAGTATTAAAGATCATTTAAAAGATACTCTTCAGTGATAAGAAAGAATGAAGTATGAATCCATGCTATAGCATAGATGAACCTTTCGAATATACTAAGTGGAAGAAGTGAGTTACAAAAGGTCACAGATTGTGTGGTTCTGTTTAGATATCCCAAATAGGCAAATCCACAGAGACAGAAAGTAGGTCAGTTGTTGCTAGGGGTTGGGACTGGGTGTTGGGAGGGATGAAGGTTGACTGCTAATAGTGTAGAATTGCTTTTTAGGGCTCTGATAATGTCCTAAAGTTGAGTGTAGTGATGGTGTCACAGCTATGAGACGATACTCAACATCACTGAATTGTGTACTTTAAATCGGAGAATTGTTTGTGAATTATATTTCACATAAACCTGTTTAAAAAGAAATAAAAAACAAATATAGTTATTGAAAATTCATAGAAAACGTTTAAAGTTTCCATAGCAGATAGTGGGTAATTAACACTTAAATATTGGCTGTTCTCATCCAGGCAGAAAATAGAACTATGTATAGAAATATGAAAACTAAGTCATGGAAATACTAGTGTTGTACTGTACTTAGTATTTTTGAAGTAATTGAACTTCAGACCATATAATATATGGCATATTTAAAATTTATATTTAATTAAAAACAAGCTATAAATAGTATATTCCAAATCATTAATTTACAAATGTTTATGGGACTGTCTTACACTTGTAAACTTGCTGAGACTCCCCCTTATAAAATGACTTCCTTACTGTCTGTTCAGTATGGTCTCATCTGCTAGCTATATTTATATGTAACTAGGTATATTTTGTTTATATACTGTGTGTGTATATTTATTAATCAATTCATAATAGAATATTATGCTTTCATGTTACAAATAATGTTTAACAAGTAGCTCCCAGGCAGTTTTGGTTGTCATAGTCTACTTTTGTCTTGATGATGACAAAAGAAGCAGTAGAAAATTTAAATTGACATATCCTTGGGGATAGGATAAATGATATTTATCATTTTAAGACTAAATTGACTGGTAAACAAGACAGATCATTTGTACCATTATCCTCTATACTAGTTGGCTTGTGTTCTCTTTAATTTTGGTTATAGTTTCTATAAACTCTAAAAATAGACAGTGGCAACAAAGAAAATAGGAAGTTGTAAGACCTGTTAAGCTAGGGTTCTGATCTGAATCTACCACTAACTAGCTGTTTATTCTGTGAGTTTGAAGCCAAAACTTACCTCTTTGGACCCCAGTGACCATATCTGTAATTGAGGAGATTCGTATGTAGTTAGCCACAGGCAAATACTTCTTTAGTATGTCTCTGTATTCAGAAAATATTTTTCTTCTCAGTAAACACTAGGTTTATTATTTTGATTTTTCTTTTAAATGAGACTGAATTTTGATGGATTATATTTACTTCCACATGTGTTAAGTAATACTGTTGTTTTATATTTACACGATTATTGTATCAGTTCTTAAGGGGAAGTTTTAGATCTCTTGGATATAAAATATGATCAAGATCTGAAAACTTCAGCTGTTGTAGACTATTAAGGTAATCTGTGAAGACATTTAAACCTGCTGAGTATCAGCACTTTTAAAATTATCTCATAGGTTTGCCTTCTGTATTCTTTCGTATGTTATAGGCATCAGTAATTCCCCCTATTCCTTTTCTTTTTTTAAGCCCTTGTCTTTCTCTTATTAAGGGCTACACCTTTCTCTCTTGAGCTCTGAGGTTAGGCTTTCTTGAAGTTGGCCTTGGGTTGGCTCATGGAATTTCTGTCTTCTTAGAAAAGTGGTTTTCATCAGGCTGTATCTGCTATAATAAAAGATACTTTTTAAGGTAAACAGTAGCTAAATCTGTTCTCTAATGGCATGTCCCATGCTGCACACATTCACTGTTTTTACTTAAGTTTGAAAATGTATCTTTAATTGAAGTACTTTATAGTGTAACTTCATAAGTGTTTCTCTGTCACATGACTGCATATATCTGACATTAAATGCTGTTTATACATGTGTTTTCCCATGACTTACCTAGGGATCAGGCCCAGCCTCAGGGACAATATCACTGAATTCAATGAACGTGGATGCGGTTTGTGAGAAACTGAAACAAATCGAAGGGCTGGACCAGAGCATGCTGCCTCAGTACTGTGCAACCATCAGAAAGGTGACCTGCACTTTTACCTGCTCACTTGAGGGCGCGGGACGCGGGCTCTGTGGACAGCGAGCATTTTGTATTAAGGCTCTCAAAGATGAGTTCTCTGCTGAGATGGGAAAGCTCAGGTGGAAATAGGTTTCTTACTATTTGTATCCTAAAATTGCCCTTTGATGTCTTAGTTTAGAGATGGATAAAAGAAAGTGCTGTGCTGCTTCACAGTGATCTCATGTAAGTCAAAAGTGCTTTGATGAGAAATATTGATTGAAGGCTCTAAAGGATTTCAGATTAAGGTTGACAACTACTTACATTTCCAGTATGCAGCATAGAACATTTGAAAGCCTTTTATGTTACACTTTCTTTAATTGTAATATTTGTGATTTAACAGTTATCCAAGTAAACCACGCTTGCTTCATTTCCCTCTGATTCTCACTTTCATGTCTTAGAGGACTCTGACCATGTCCCATTTGGTAATACCTCTGAGTTTTGGGTTTGCAAGGCTGACACATTTGAGGAGGTTCGGTTCTTCCTAGATCTTTTCTTGCAATTCCAGTAACTACCATGAACCTGAGATTTCGAGGATGTCTTCCCAAGTACAGGGCTAACTGAGTCCCAGTTTTAATAGATGTTTCCACTAAATTATACTTTCTCTATCAGAGATACAGTGAAGTAGAACATTAACAACAGCCTCTAGTATTTATATATTTTAAAGAATGGCATCTAAAAAGTTAATTATGAACATATATACTATCTTACTGTCCCAAGAGAACACACTGGTCATAGCAAACACCCTCTTCTAACAAAACAAGTGATGACTACACACGGACATCACCAGATGGTCAATACTGAAATCAGATTGATATATTCTTTGCAGCCAAAGATGGAGAAGCTCTATACAGTCAGCAAAAACAAGACCGGCAGCTGACTGTGGCTCAGATCATGAACTCCTTACTATAAAATTCAGACTTAATTAAATTGAAGAAAGTAGGGAAAACCACTCGACCATTCAGGTATGACCTAAATCAAATCCCTTAACAATTATACAGTGGAAATGACAAATAGTTTCAAGGGATTAGATCTGATAGAGTGCCTGAAGAACTGTGGACGGAGGTTTATGACATTGTACAGGAGGCAGTGATCAAGACCATCCTCAAAAAGAAATGCAAAAAGCCAAAATGGTTGTCTGAGGAGGCCTTACAAATAGCTGACAAGAGAAGCTAAAGGCAAAGGATAAAAGGAAAGATACATCCAACTGAATGCAGAGTTCCAAAGAATAGCAAGGAGAGATAAGAAGGCCTTCCTCAGTGATCAATGCAAAGAAATAGAGGAAAACAATAGAATCGGAAAGACTAGAGATCTCTCCAAGAAAATCAGAGACACCAAGGGAACATTTCATACAAATAATAGGCACAATAAAGGACAGAAATGGTATAGACCTAACAGAAACAGAAGATATTAAGAAGAGGTGGCAAGAATACACAGAAATACACAAAAAAGATCTTCATGACCCAGATAACCACGATAGTGTGATCACTCACCTAGAGCCAGACATCCTGGAATGTGAAGTCAAGTGGGCCTTAGGAAGCATCACTACGAACAAAGCTAGTGGAGGTGATGGAATTACAGCTGAGCTATTTCAAATCCTCAAAGATGATGCTGTGAAAGTGCTGCACTCAATATGCCAGCAAGTTTGGAAAACTCAGCAGTGGCCACAGGACTGGAAAAGATCAGTTTTCATTCCAGTCCCAAAGAAAGGCAATGCCAAAGAATGCTCAAACTACCACACAATTGCCGTCATCTCACAACGCTAGCAAAGTAATGCTCAAAATTTTCCAAGCCAGGCTTCAACAGTATGTGAACCGTGAACTTCAGTATGTTCAAGCTGGTTTTAGAAAAGGCAGAGGAACCAGAAATCAAGTTGCCAACATCTGTTGGATCATCGAAAAAGCAAGAGAGTTCCAGAAAAACATCTGCTTTATTGACTACGCCAAAGCCTGTGACTGTGTGAATCTGAACAAACTGTGGAAAATTCTTCAAGAGATGGGAATACCAGACTACCGTACCTGTCTCCTGTGAAACCTGTATACAGGTCAAGAAGCAACAGTTAGAACCGGACATGGAACAAAAAACTGGTTCCAAATTGGGAAAGGAGTGCGTCAAGGCTGTATATTGTCACCCTGCTTATTTAACTTACATGCAGAGTACATCATGTGAAATGCCAAGCTGGATGAAGCACAAACTGGAATCAAGATTGCCGGGAGAAATATCAGTAACCTCAGATACACAGATGACACTACCCTTGTGGCAGAAAGCAAAGAGGAACTAAAGAGCCTCTTGATGAAAGTGAAAGAGGAGAGTTAAAAAGCTGGCTTAAAACTCAACATTTAAAAACAAAGATTATGGCATCCGGTCCCATCTCTTCGTGGCAAATAGATGGGGAAACAATGGAAACAGCGAGAGACTTTCTTTCCTTGGGCTCCAAAATCACTGCAGACGGTGACTGCAGCCATGAAATTAAAAGACGCTTGCTCCTTGGAAGAAAAGCTATGACCAACCTAGACAGCATATTAAAAAGCAGAGACATTACTTTGTGGACAAAGGTCCATCTAGTCAAAGCTGTGGTTTTTCCAGTAGTCATGTATGATGTGAGAGTCTTGTATGGATGTGAGAGAAAGAAAGCTGAGTGCCAAAGAATTGATGCTTTTGAACTGTGGTGTTGGAGAAGACTCTTGAGAGTCCCTTGGACAGCAAGGAGATCGAACCAGTCAATCCTAAAGGGAATCAATCCTGAATATTCATTGGAAAGACTGATGCTGACTGAAGCTCCAATACTTTGGCCACCTGATGCAAAGAACTGACTCATTGGTAAAGACCCTGATGCTGGGAAAGATTGAAGGCAGGAGGAAAAGGGGACACCAGAGGATGAAATGGTTAGATGGCATCACCAACTCGATGGGCATGAGTTTGAGCAAGCTGTGGGAGTTGGTGATGGACAGGGAAGCCTGGAGTGCTGCAGTCCATGAGGTCCCAAAGAGTCGGAGAGCGATGAACTGACTGGTACTATCTTACTAACCATAACCTACATTTGGTCAGAAATGCTCAGATAGTGCCGGTTTTCTCACAGATCTAGTTAATTCTCGTTTGCGAAAGTGTCCAGCACTGCCTTTCCAAGCTACAAACCTTACTCTCTCCTCTAGGCAGCTTGATTAGAGTTAGGAGAAAGTGAGGCCTCCACATGAATCCTTTGTGGGGATTTTATTTCCCTCAGGACAGTGGTTTTCTCCCTGCTCAGCTCTTCGCTACCAGGCTATTGCTGTTTAAAGCCCATCATGGCCGTTGGTTTCTTAAGAACTGCTAACCTCCTTGTATTTCCACAGAGGACCCCTGCCATAGGCTTGCTCTGTACAGTCTTTTCTTCAGAATTAATTTGGAAACTGGGCATTCTATCAATTTTAAACACAGATATCTCATACTTTTACCACAGTTAATAAAGTCAGGCTTTGTATTTTTGTAAAATAAGTAAACTGCCTGTTTATTAATAAGAAAATTCTATCATTCCTCATCAGAGACCCAGTGGTGATAAGATTGTTTTTTGTGCATTTAATAGACTGGGAAACTTGTGGTGGACATTTGTGGTGGCTGAGGTTATCTGGTGTAGTTGATGAACATGTTTGTCAGTGCTTACTTTATTTAGAAGTAAATGAAGGCTTACCAGGGCTTCCCTGGTAGCTCAGCTGGTAGGTCAGCTGGTATGCAGGAGACCCCAGTTCAATTGCTGGGTTGGAAAATCCACTGGAGAAGGGAAAGGTTACCCAGTCCAGTATTCTTGGGCTTCCCTGGTGTCTCAGCTGCTAAAGAATCCGCCTGCAGTGCGGGAGACCTGGGTTCAATCCCTGAGTTGGGAAGATCCCCTGGAGAAGAGAAAAGCTACCCACTCCAGTATTCTGGCCTGGAGAATTCCATGGACTGTATAGTCCATGGGGTCGCAAAGAGTTGGACACGACTGAGCGACTTTCACTTTCACTTCATTTAGAACTTCATCAGTGAACGACCAGCATGCTGACAGACACCTGTGTCCCCTCCCAGCAGCTTGCCTTTGTGCTCAGATTTTATAGGATTAGAGGAGAAAAGTTAACACTTTTGTTATTGCTCATGTCAGGGTAGGTAGTTTTGGAAATAATTGGGGTTAGCTCTGAGGTTGATCCTTGTGATTTATTTTACTTGAGTGCCTGAAACGCTTGGGAAAGTATGGAGTGACTTATGTTGTTCAGACTCTGCTTGTTTACTAATTATTACGTGGGATGATAACCTTCTTTAGGTCAGTGTATTCTAGTCTCCAATATAAATGTGCTTTTTAATCACTGGAAATTCAGAATTTCTCCCATTTTGTTTATCTTGTATTTGTTTTTATTCAGGCGAACATAAATGGCCGTGTGTTGGCTCAGTGTAACATTGATGAGCTGAAGAAGGAAATGAATATGAATTTTGGAGACTGGCATCTTTTTAGAAGCACAGTAAGATATTTTTAATACTTGTAGATTTACAACATTTTATAAAAGAAGTGCCAGTAAGTACTGGTTTAAACTGATATTTTCCTATATTTTTAAAAAACATGTAAGAATGACATTTTACACTTGTGTGTAGGGCTCTTGTATGTCCTGTTATGTAGAGTATATACAGCAGCACTTAGCAATATTTGCTTTTGGGCATTTCACTTGGAAATATGGGAGAGAGGCCACCTGCCAATTCTCTACGCTTTCATTGACTAAAACACTCTCCTTGACCTCATTCAATCAGGCTTCTGTAACCCTCTAGGCCTTGACCTTGGTATCTGTTCCTGTTGGGCCTGCGTTGCCGAGTTGTAGCAAGAATTTTGTTAAGTCAGTTTAGAAAGAACCTCACCCATAATGCCTGATCACCTTCGATATCTGATCAAATTCCTCATCCCCCCGCCCCCCAGCCCCGGTGATGTACTAGTCTCCTGGCCTGCCTCCAGCATAAATCCTGTCAAGATGGTTCGGCCGGAAAACACCCCGCCCTGGTACTCCTGAGGCTTCCTCTTCGCATCTTCCCATCCACTGACCCCCTCGCTCTTGGGCTGTAAATGTCCACGTGTCCGTGCTGCTTTTGGAATTGAGCCCAGTTCTGTCCTGAGGTCTCCTTGCCGCACTGCAGTAGCTCCTACTGCTTTAGCTGCCGTCCAGCTCTGCTGCTCAGTGACACGCTCCAGTCGTGCTTCATCTTAATGTTATGTTACACTAGTAACATAATGGCCAAATTAGAGTGTACTGTACGTACGATGATTGTTGTCATTCCAGTCATCCTTTAGTATCTGGTGGGGGAGTGGTTCTGGGACCCCCGTGATTCCAAAGTCTTTGTAAGCGCAAGTCTTTTCTATAAAATGGCATGGTATTTGCACACATCTTCTTGTATACTTTAAATCACCTACAGATTACTTACAATACCTCATACAGTGTAAATGCTGTGCAAATAGTTGCCAGTGCATGGCAAATACAAGTGTTGATTTTTAGAACTTTCTGAAATCTTTTTTTCCAAATATTTCCCATCTGTGATTGGTTGTTTCTGCAAATGCAAAACCACTGGATTCCAAGGGCCAGCTATACTACTTTTAGTACAGATGACCCTTGAACAATTAGAAGGTTAATCCACTGACAACTTGGAGTCAGCCCTTCATATCCAGGGCTTCTCCACACCCGTGGATTCAGGCAGCCCTGGACCACGTAGTAAAAACTACCATCTCCACTATCAAAAAACATCTGCGAGTAAGCAGACCTGCACAGTTCATACCTGTGTTGTTCAAGGGTTAGTTATATTGTTAATATGAAAGATAAGCAGATATAGGACAAATTTATTTGAAATTCACTTACAGGAAGTTTGCTTTCTCATTTCCATCATAGTAACTTTGTGTTTAATTTTTAAAATAATTTCTAAAGCTTCTCAAATGTGATTTGTCCGTGTGGATATTGATGACTTTGTTTACTGTTAAGATATTAGAAATGAGAAATGCAGAAAACCAGGTGGTCCCTGAAGACCCACGTTTACTGAGTGAAAACAGCAGCTCTGTTCCTCACGGTGAACCTCCTCGTCGCTCCACACACAGCGAGCTGCCTCACACTGAGCTCTCCAGTCAGGCTCCCTACACCCTGAACTTCAGCTTTGAAGAGCTGAACACGCTCGGCCTGGATGAAGGGGCTCCTCGCCACAGCAACCTGAGTTGGCAGGTATTTACTGGAATGCCATTATTTACATGAGCCGAAGAGGCAGGACGGGGTTGAATTAGCGGGGATTCTCTTGGTACATTCAGATAGTCATTTAGAAACCCTTCAGTGAGTCCCCAAGTGAACAGGGTGGAGGGAGGGGGCCCTGTTCTCCAGGAGCTGTGTTCTTCTGGAGAGGACAGTCAGTAAAACAGAGACAATAACATTATTTCCGAAGTTGGTAAAGATTGTGAAAACAGTAAAATAGAGTAATGGCATTGAGGGTAAATAGGAACTGGGCTCTCTAGGTGGTTAGCTGAATTCATCCTTCACTTGCTATTTTCTTGTTCAATTCAGTAAGCATTGGCTTAAGATACATCTTCACAGATATTCATTTCCTTTTTATTATCTGACGTTAGACATGGAGGGGCTCTTTTTTTGGATGGAAGAGGAAGGACAGGCGAGGATCAGGATTAAAAACAAAAGTGAGAGAACATGAGAAGGAGAAAGGGGAGGACAAGAAGGAAAAACAAACTAGGAAAAGATCAGAGCAGGGCACAGAACAGAGAAGACAAGCAAGGGAGGAAAAAGAGGAGGTAGTTACAAAGAACTCTATGGAAAGGGAACTATATTTAGAAAAAACAATGCCTGTTAGGCCTGCTGTTTGTAAGCATGTTGTGTTTGGTTTGGTAGTAAAAATATTTTTTTGTTGTTACCTTTTTCTACCTACTATAAATCGTATTTCTTTAAGTTGGGAAAGCATTTTATTATTGTGCATTAACTAAGATAAAAATTTCTATATTTTTCAGTAAATTAAGTCCACACTTGACCCTTTTATCTTTCTGTTTGAACAACAGCAATCCCTTTATTTTCCCTGGAATTCTTTTGAACATTTCCTGAGAAATCCTCATCCTCCATACTTGGTGTTCCCACCATGCCCTGCCAGCTCTCCCAGCCTCCCTTCAGTACCGCCACTCTCAAACTTATTTCAAATCTTAGAACCCTTTTACACTCTTAAAAATTATTGAAGGACCCCTAAAGAGCTTTTGTTTATATAAGTTTTATCTTTCAGTATTTGCCATAATAAAAACTGAGAAACTTAAAAATAAACCAATTATCTTTTAAACCAGTGTAAACCAACATAGATGACACTTTTATGAAAAATGACTATTTTTGAGAACAAAACATATTTACTGAAAACGATAATTGTGTTACCAGTCTTTCATGCCTGGCTTAATAGTAGTCAGCTAGATTCCCTTAGCTGCTTCGGCATTCAGTCTCTGGGAGGTCACACATGAGGGAACCTCTGGGGAAGGCACTGTGCATTATTGGGAGAATGCAAGTGGAAAGGCAAAGGTCATCTTCATATGCTTAGGAAAACAGTTTGGCCCTCTTGGATCCCTGGAGGGGTACATAGACTGCACTTGATGTGAGGGAGCGGCATCGTCCTCTCAGTGTTCACTGGGTCTAAGGAAGACTTCTTGCGAGCTGGGTTATTTCCTCCCTATGCAAGGAAGACTCTACCTTATTTTTGCTTTGTTTCAGCCTTAGCTCTTTTCCTTTCTCAAACTTCCTTGATTCTTTTCTCTCCATTTCCTTCCTTTTCCCCCCTAATCTTTACTTCTTACTCCTTGTGTGTTACCTTCTCTGGATCTAAAGCAATTCTCATCCTAAAACTTCACATTGGAGATCAAACGTCTAAAAATATTTTATTTCTCTGTTACTTGGACTTGACTGTTGACCTCATGGCTTCCATTTCTATTCATTTGGATCCAATATTCATCTTCTCCATTGCACTCTATACTTTTGCTCTAAAATTTTTTGTTTTTGTTTTTTTTTGCATTTTGAGTACATTTACTCTCTCTGAATTGGAATTTGACAGAAACTTCATGTTGTGCAAGTTGAGAAAGGTTCTTTTTAACATACGTTGAAGATGTGAGTATTTTGTTCTTGAGATCCTATCTTAACTCTCATTTTCTTTCTTTTCTAAGAGGCACTTTTATATTTTATCAATGAAGGTGACTTTTGCCTTAAATAAATTTAAAAGTTTGAAATTATAAAAACAAGTCCTAAGGTTCTTAAGATAACCTTAAATTATACTTTTAAATATTAACGGTAAACTAATTTTATTAAAATTTATATAAAGCTTTCTAATAACACTAAAATTACTCATAAGTTCACAACTTTTGTTAAACTGTGTTATACAGAATTCTTTTAAAAGAATTTGGTATCTTTAACAACTTTAACAATTCTTATTGTCCATATATATATATATTTCCTAAGCTCATGTTTATTTTTCCTTTTTTTGGTTTGTTTGAATTCTTAAATTATTGTTGTTTTTTTTTTGTCTTCACAGTCACAAACTCGCAGAACCCCAAGTCTTTCCAGTCTCACTTCCCAGGATTCCAGTATTGAAATTTCAAAGCTTACTGATAAGGTGCAGGCTGAGTATAGAGACGCTTATAGAGAGTACATTGCTCAGATGTCTCAGTTAGAAGGGGGCACAGGTTCCACAACCATGAGTGGCAGGTCTTCTCCACACAGCACATATTACATGGGTCAGAGTTCATCCGGGGGCTCCATTCACTCTAGTCTAGAACCCGAGAAAGGGAAGGATAGTGAACCAAAGCAAGATGATACACGGAAGTCATTTCTGATGAAGAGGGGAGATGTTATAGATTATTCCTCATCAGGAGTTTCCACCAATGATGCCTCACCCCTGGATCCTATTACTGAAGAAGATGAAAAATCCGATCAGTCAGGCAGTAAGCTTCTCCCAGGCAAGAAGTCCTCAGAAAGGTCAAGTCTCTTCCAGACAGACCTGAAGCTGAAGGGAGGTGGACTGCGCTATCAGAAACTCCCGAGTGACGAAGACGAGTCCGGGACAGAAGAGTCAGACAACACTCCGCTGCTCAAAGACGACAAAGACAAGAAAGCTGAAGGGAAAGCAGAGAGAGCGTTGAAGTCTCCAGAGCACAGCGCAGAGCCCATTCGAACCTTCATCAAGGCCAAAGAGTACTTGTCAGACGCCCTCCTTGACAAAAAGGACTCCTCTGACTCGGGAGTGAGGTCCAGTGAGAGCTCGCCCAACCACTCCCTTCACAACGAGGCGGCGGATGACTCCCAGCTTGAAAAGGCCAACCTCATAGAGCTCGAAGATGACCCCCACAGTGTAAGACGGGGAGTCCCGCACAGCCTGAGTGGCCTGCCAGACCCCCTCGTAGCCCGGATGTCCATTTGCTCCGAGGACAAGAAGAGCCCTTCTGAATGCAGCTTGATAGCCAGCAGCCCCGAGGAAAACTGGCCAGCATGCCACAAAGCCTACAACCTGAATCGCACCCCTAGCACCATGACCCTGAACAACAATAGTGCCCCAGCTAACAGAGCCAACCAGAATTCCGATGAGACGGAAGGGCTGAGGGAGACGCCCCAAGTGCTCCTGAGGTCAGGCTCCAGTTCCCACTCCACCACTCTGCAGAATGAGAACCTGAAGAGCATGGCGCACAAGCGCGGCCAGCGTTCAAGCTACACAAGGCTCTCAAAGGACTCCTCAGAGCTCCACGCAGTAGCCTCTTCCGATAGCACAGGCTTTGGAGAAGAAAGAGAGAGCATTCTTTAAGAAGAACAAGCACAAGTAGAATAGCATTACTGTGCCCCTGTGACAGGACTGACCTGAGGTTTTAGTGACTCCATCTGTGCACGTTATCTTTGTCCTTTTCACTCACAAAACCTTCATGGATGAGAAGATCTTGGGTAAAAGAGACACGTACTGTACAGCAGAGGGAAGTGTGAGAAAGCCTGGCTCATCCGTCAGCCCCATTGTCTTTGTACTTAGAAGCGTAAAATCCCACTATTGTTATGACACCTTTCATCGGCATACAGCTGCAAGACAAGATCTGAGTATACAGATAGGTCAGAAAGTTTATTAAATATAAACTGAATTTGCCAACAAAAGTAACAAGCTAGAGACTCCTTTTGAGGAACATTCATTCACTAAATATTTGAGGGAAGACATGATGCTGAGTGAACCAGAAGCACATTTTGCTCTTAAGGGGTGAAAAGTCATGGAATAGCCTCTAGAGACTAAAGGTTAATGCTCTGTAAATTGAGAACTGTTGCTATATAACAGATTGCTTATCAAAGAGTTTTAAAATTGTAAGTAGAGAATATAAAGAGGGCTTTAAAAGTTGATAAAAGTGAGTCAACAGTGTCCAGAGTAGAGCCCCAGAAACTGGGCTAGTAGGTTGGCCCATGGGGCGGGGGGGCATCACCTCCCTATGACCTAGACACCCTTCTTTCTAAATCAGCAGACCTGTCCCTAAATCAGCATGTGAATTCTGGGGGAGGATCATAAGAAACACTTCTAGAACAAAAGTTTAAAGACATGTAACAAAGGGTAAAAAGATGAATCTCGTGTGACTTTTCATTTACTGATAGCGGAGTTAAGAGAACGGTCCCATCGAAGTGTGGTGTGGACTGGAGATGCCCCCTGCCATCATGTGTTGACATCTTTTTGGCCTTTTTAACATAACGTATCCATGTAGGACAATAATATTCAGTCACAAATAGGATTGTAGATGTTGAGATCCTAGATGAGCAGTTACCTAAATGTGGTGTTACATTTTTGACGTTTTCCACTTAACCGGGTTTTTATTGACATGCTGAATAGTTTGTTTATTTGACCAGTTGTTGCATTAAAAAGTTGCCTCTTGTGGGTTTTGTTGCCTTGCTGTTTGAGTGTAATCTAACATTTCCGTGAAGCGTTTATTTTGCATGACCTTAACAAATGTTGTAATCAATTAAAAAAGAAGGCAGAATGTTGTTGACGTTATATGTTGAAATGTTAACACTTTAGTATTTATAGTGTTTATTAGTTTGCAATATTGTGTAATCAGCAGTTATTTCAGGGACAATATTTTGTTCCTTTTCAGGTGAGTAGATGCAGCTTAATATCATTGTAGTGTATTCTTTATTCTGTTTGTGAAGTTAATACCAGAGTATTAAGTGTACAAATAGATTTAGAACACAATAAAAAAAATTGCATGCTATTCTGAGTCATGAATTTTTATTCACTGCAGTGGTAATTCACATTTTGATTAAAAATAAAAAGGTAATTTGTGTGTTTGTCTTGTCAGAGGTCTAAAGTTCGTTGAATACGTTCAGGTTCACGTAGCAGTCACGCAGCTGGCAGGAGTGTCCTGAGTGATTCTCCCTGGTCTCTTGGAGTGCATGGCTGTTAGGTCCAGCGTCTGAATGGTGCTTTTGTGAAGCATAGCGCCCAAGCTCAGCTCTGTACCGTGCATTTTTGTAACCACAAGAAGTGGGTTTTCCAGATCCTGGGAGGATGTCAGTTTAATTTGTTGCATGAGCATCCTGGAAAAGTTTGCTTTTTCACAGTGCTTTAGAAATTAACAAACCAGATGGGTTATTGAGTCGCACCATCATCCCTTCGAGTCTGTGTGTCTGTGTGTGTGTGTGTATCTGTATCTATTTATAACCTATAGCCCAGCCTGACTCTCACATATGCAAAACTTTGCTGTAAACTGGGTGAAAAATGACAGAAAAGAATCGGTGCTCTAAATTTGCCAGTCCCTTAAGAGTCTGCCTCAGTTAGCGTCTTGCCGTGTTTTGTAAACTGTTTTACCTTTACTTTAAGCCACAGATAGTTCTGTCCACATAGCTAATGTTAAGGCAGATTCATTGACCACAGACGTGTGGGGTGGTACCTGTGAGAATGGCCTTTCTATAGGAGAGACTGGAAAACTGATGCTGTCTCAGTTCATACAGCTTTCATGATGCTGAGTGTTTAAGGATCAGCTCTCAAATTTGGGGAAACTTAAAATTCCTAACATCCATTTTCAATATTAACATGAAAACTTGTTTTTGTCTTATATTTTATTTATGTGAGTTTTACACAGCAGTCAGAATAAGTTTAATTGCCTAGCCAAATAATTTTAGAAACTTATTTGCTAAAATTCTTGAATTGAGAACTCTTTAGATCACCTGCATGCTATAGTTCTGAGTGAAATATATTTGTAATCATGATTTTTTTTCTTTACAAATACTAAGTATTAGAAAATAAGTACTCATTCTAAGTATTAGAGTGAAATTAAATCCCTTATCCTTCTGGCTAAAATACTAAATTTAAAAGGTTTTAAGATTACATAATTTTTGGCTATACCAGGAATTCTCAGCCTGTTTAGAAGTATCCTAGGTTAAAAATCCCTGAATTCCTGGTTAACTCGAGTAAAATCAACACAGCTACCAGGAAAGGAGAATCAGAGGGCACTGTCCCCTCAACTTTATGGAGTGACATTGACGGAATAAGCTGGTAAAAGAACGGAGCCGTGAAATTAACTTCTTTACACTTGAGACTGAATATATCTAGGCTCCCTCACTGCTTGCCCTTCTGGAATTATGCTGACACTTGGCAGAAGGGAAGGAACAGCCGATGGGAGTTTTTTGCTTGGGGTAGGGGTGAGGGGGTGACCAGCCTGGGTTGGCTACCTGAAATGATTGCATTTTTTATTTCCAGGTTCTGGTGCCCCTAACCCTTCCCTAACTCAGAATCTTAAGCATAGGCCATAATTTTGCAAATGAATTGGGAAACAAATTAACCTATAACTGAGAGCCTCCCCTTGGATGGTCTTTTAATGGCTCATCACTTCAGAGAGGTTGAGAATCCTTGGTTGAGACTGATTAACTAGTAGGTGAATTTAAAATCTTACATATCTTAAACCCTTTCATGCCTAGGAAGAAAATGCTGCCTTTGAGATAGATAGATCTTCCGAGGGATCCGGTTTAAGCTAAGGTATGTAAGAAATTAGTTTTCAAAGTCATCAGTTTTAAACCACCACTGAAACAGTACTTACCAAGAAGAGAATTAATATTCTCACCACTTTAAAAAGAATTAGGGTTAAAAGTAAGAAATAGCTAAAACAGTTGGTAGAAATCAACAACCACTGTCACCGACATGGTCAAAGCCTTTTAAGTAGAATGGTGAAGTACAGCCTTGGTTAACACCATGCTGCTGTGCCCTGGTCTGGGGGTGAGAGGTTTCTTAAAAGGGCAGGAGCTCTTTGAACAGGTCTGGCTGGCTCTGTGGTGAGCTCTGAATCTCCAGTTACAGTGAGTTATTAGAAAATAAGAAATTTATAGGAATAAATGGATCCGTCAAGAAAGGCAAACAATGATTTCCAGACTTTTAGTAGAACGACTCCTCAAAGTCAGTAAAACAGCACATGGTGTGACCTCACCAAAGTGAGAACCAACCCAAACTGGCCGGAACTGTGAATTACAGTGATACTGTACAATAAGGCAGTGGGGCTGTCTTGAGGTCCACAGAATGTTCCGATAATGTCTATGCAGGGTGATCAGCTTGTTTACAGAGACTACGGTTAGGTCCTTAGTTTCCTGAGGTTAATATGTTTTGTGTAATGTTACTTCCCGCCTGCCTACGCAGGAGACGTAAGAGATGCAGGTTTGATCCCTGGGTCGGGAAGATCCTCTGGAGAAGGACATGGCAACCACTCCAGTATTCTTGCTTGAAGAATCCCACGGACAGAGGAGCCTGGCGGGCTACAGCCCATAGGGTTGCAAAGAGTTGGACACGACTGAAGTGACTTAGCACGTACAGTGTTCTTTACACCAGTGACGTATAATATGAGCCCTTTCTTAGTTTTGCCTGGATATAACAAAACACAAAACAATCTATCAAATGATTATTAGAACTTGAATAAAATTTTACTTTAAAAAAACATTGAACTCCATGCTCCTTGTTATTCAAATTGAGTTGCTTGAAATAAGATCATCTTGATTACCCACCTTTGTTCTCTTAATTTTAACATGTGTTTTATACTTATTTACCTCATTTTCTTTCAAGGCGACAGGGGCTCTAGATCTTAGTACCCTGCTCATAGACCATTCCTTCTGACAATTCGGTTACCTTCTCACAGTTGTTGGCTCCTCACCAAATACAAGGGGGTAAAGAAGAGACCACCTACTACTCTGATCCTGCTTCCGGTTGATTGAAGAAGAGAGATTTGTCACTTCTGCCAGTTTTCTTTGTTCCACATAGTTGTAAAATTTGAATTTATTTTAATGAAGTGTTTCTTTTAGAAAATTTTAGGTAAAAGCCTGAATGTATAGCAAAATGCATGTAAATAAACTCCTATATAATTTGACATTTCTTATATCATCTTATTGGTCAAGTGTCTAATGAAAAGACTGTTATTTTCAAAATTACCATAGTTCCTGACACTTGGACTTTTTAGTTGTGTTTCAGAGAATTTATAGACTGTATATTGTTATACTCAATGCAAATTAAACTCTCTTTATTTTTAAAGAATTTATTTTCTTTTTGAGTTCTTTGTGTTTTTCCCCTCCATGTTTTACCTAAGTTCACTCTTTTTGTGTCTTAAGTTTTTTTTTTTTTTTGGTTGTCATGTGTTCATCCATTTTACCATAAAACACTCCTTAGAGTATTAGAATGGGAAAGAACCTCAAGAATGCCTGGATTTCAGATGGCCAGGGGACACACAGTACTTGATAAGGGAGTGAATAAGGAATCCCTGAACTAGGAGAGTTTGCCCACAAATCTTAAAAATACTGAATTTGAATGCCTTCAGACAGTATGTTTATGCTGTAGTTCCTTACAGATCTTGCCTTCCCCTCCATTCAATACAATGAATGGTGTTGCCATTTTAACAATGTTAAGTTCTCCCCCACTTCCCTATCACCTTATATGCACCCGCTACCTGTCTGATCGTATAAACTTTTCTGTTTATGACTGGGAATCTTTCAGGACATGGTATGCATTGCTAAAAACTCTCAGGGAAGAAGACCCACGGCCCATCTTGATGAATGCTGTCATGGTAAAGTGCCGGGCTGTCTGCCTTATATGGATGTATTTTACAGTCCCCATGTGCCTTAGCCTTTCATCTAGTCCTTTGTGGAGATGCCCATCTTATAAATTAATTACAGAATCAAATCGAAATGGTTCAGTGTAACATTTTACTTGTGGATATTGAAGATATTTTCACATATAACTTTGCAACAATGAGCATGTTTTCCCTGAGCCCAAGTTGCCCACGTTGTTACAGTGGGGGTAGAAAGCATCAAGACCATCCCTCCCCAAATCTGATACGTAGGTTTACCCTTTCTCCAGCTCAAATTTTCAGTGTTCCCCACCCACCCTCCCCCCTGCCTCCAGTAGGGACAGTTATTATTTTCATTGACCACTGCTCATTGCTGTCTCTCATTCCTAATCTCAGGCTCACCACTCTGATAAATTTGAACTAGAATATGTAAATTATACTGGGATTCTGTGCTGAATGTTTTGTATTTGAGTGGGCCATTATATGTGGATTGAAAATTTCTTTATTAAGGTAGGCTAACCACTGTTCCAACCACCTCAAAATCTCCTGGACTTAATACATTTGAGGTTTGTTGATTGTTTCTGTAACAGTTCAGTGTTACCTAAGTTGACAAAGATTCAGGAGCCCAGGCTTCCACCAGCTTCCAAGGCTGAATCCAGGGTCCTTTGCCCCATCTTCTGCATTCTGTTGATACAAGGGGAGGAGAGAGAGGCGAGGCCCACACATGGGAAGTTTGTATCATCCAGGTATGGAAGTGGTGTTTGCCCATTCCACTGGCCTTCCTAAGGCCCCTGGTCATGCTGAACTGCAAGGGTGGCTGCAGAATTAGGTGAACTGTGTGCCCTGGAGGAGGAGTGAGTGTTTTGGGAGCTCATGGGCATCTTCCCACATAGATACCTGACATGGATGTTCCAGATTCAACACTGCGACTCATCTTGCTTTCAACTTTAGTTGCAGTAATTTTTTTTTTTAAGGCATCTCTTAATTGTTGCTTTGTATGCAGTTTTCATGCTGGTAAGGAAGTCTATTAAAATCATAACACCTAACCTGGAAGATTATAGGATTTTAAGGGAAGGTAATTTTCAACTAGTTATTTCTATATATCTGAGGAACTTCGCAAGTTTCTAATATCGAGCAGGCTGCAGGGAAAATTAAGCAATGCTAAGAACGAGGAATCAAGTTTCACAATTTCTCTAGAATCCTTTTTTTATCCAAAGACTCAGACCATCCATAATCTTCCTGATTCTTAAAATTTGATTAAGAGCAAGACTCTGTTGCAAGAATCTATCCTTTCAATGTGCTTCCTCCTGGAAGAGCGGCAACAGGACCTGGTTGCTTCTCCTTGTACCAGACAGACGTGGCAGGACATGGTCCTGGGAGGCCCCTGCTCCCAGCGCAGGGACTGGGAGTTAAACAGAAGCTAAACTTCTGTTAGTAGGCACTCCCATCTGGGAAATGCAGCTCCTACACTTAGAAAGCAGTGCGAAAATAAGACTTTATGTCTACCATGTTGTTTTTAAGCAAATTCATCTGCAATCTAACTCTGTTGTCCACATTCCAGTTTTTTTTTTTTTCTCCTATTGGTATTTCATCAATTTCAAGGTGCAGTTTTTCACACCTTGACTTTTCTGAAATATCTTCCATAACATCAATGGGAATATTGATGTTCACATTTTTCCTTCCATGTTTCCTAAACTAATGACACATCCCACAGTTCATGGAGTCTTGTTTGGATTGATGAGACATGATATTATTTTATGCCGTGGTCACATTGAGTTGTATCTTTAGCAATAGTAATGGACGACTGATGGTTTATAGTCAACTGATCCCCCAAATTTAACATTTGATGTTGAATATTTGTTTTATCAGTTATTCCGTATTCATTTTGGATAATGTTATACATTTATTATAATTGAAAAGTTTACATTTATTGAACACATATGCCTCATATTGCTCTATGATCTCTATATGTATTAACTAATTTAATCTCCACAACTTCATAAATTAATTACTATTATCCTCAATTGACAAATGAAAAACTGAGTAATTTCCCAAGGTCATACAGCTTCTAAGTGGCAGAGCTAGGGTTCAAGCCTAGGCAGTGGACTTCAGAAGGCCCACTCTTACATTACATTTATCTGCACTGTTCTTTAGCTAATTGGGGATGAGTCAATTTTTACACATCTTTCAAGATACACTTCAACTATAGCTTAATTTGCTGTACCATTACCATTGTCTACTTGTTTTAAAATAGGGTTTGGGGTTTAAGAAAAAGTCTTTAAAAAATCTATAGCCATGTAAATTACATATATAGGGAAAATTCTTTTTTTTTTAAACATCAAACATCTTTATTCCTACTAGTTATTTTGGAAAATGTTTAATTTTTGGTTAAAAATCTTTTAACTTTTTTTTTAACATGCTTTAACCCATTATCATTCATGGATTAGACCATCACATTAAAGTTGTACATAGTGCTGGACATATTAATTTGATTTGCAGTCTTGTTATATGGCTTTCATATAGTTGCCCTTCTATATGCCTATTGTCAGTATTCTGTGTTAGAATGCAATCTTAAATACCACTATATGTATTTTTCTTTATTATTAAAAGTACTAATACTTAATAAATGTTAATAGATAAGTAATATATATATTGCCTATCTAAAAAATCGTTACTGCAGCAGTTTTTTTGTTTTTTTTTTAATGATTCTGGTCACTGTCTCTTTAGAAGAAAAGAAAATAGGCAAAATGAGACTTTCTGTCTGTCTTAATGTCAGCTAGTCACTAAAGGCAAGAAACCAATAGACACATCAATAATAGTGGGTTGACAGTGGATTGAGGTGGTGGTGGGTGACAATTTAGTTTTATATAATTACCTGCCTAATAATTTGAGTGCTTATTCAAGCCAGATACTGTTATAGGCAGTTCACATGGATTAACTCATTAAATCCTAACAAGTATATGCTGTCATTGTCCTCAGTGTAGAGATAAGGAGACTGAAACACAGATGTTTAACTTTTACATGACAACAATGCATTAGATTTTTATAGCTGTTTCCTAAACTACTGACATCGTTATCTTAACTTTGAGAAAACTGAAGCTTTGGCAGTTTGAGACCCCTCCACCCCCCTGCCCCCAAGGTCACTCAGCTAGTAAACAGGACAAAGACCCCAGCCCTGGTTTTCTCACTCCAAACCTGATGATTGTTCCAGCCCACTCCATTTCTGCCAGTAGCCATCACTCTGTCCTCCATGGGTCTGCGGTGCTTCTGTTTCCCATATCCCATTGCTGTAGAAAATGTTAGTGGAGAGTATTAAACACGCCTGTCTTCACACTGCAGGAAGAGTCCTGGTTTTCCCAGGAAGCTCTTCTCCTTTCTCCATCCTCTCCCCCTGAGCCCGGTAGCCTCAAAGCCAGCAGTAAAGGAGGCCAGCTCTGTAGGCTACCTGGGCCTTTAAATCCTTGCGTATCTTGAAACGAACCCTCTGTCTGGTTCCACTGTCCTCATTGACTGGATCTCCTAAACTGATGCTGGGGGTCGGGGTGGGGAGTGTGTCAGAGTGTGCCTGTGCAATTGTGTATTTAAATGTGACCTTGCCAGACAGCTGACTTGATTAAGCCCATCACTTAATAGCATCAACGGAAGTATTTTTCCTTCAATGTTTCCTAAAAGTAATGAGACACTGACAGCTGAGGGAAACACTATCTGTGAGGTCTGTCCCTGGTGATGTACACAGCTGTAAGTCATTACTTTTCACTGCAGAATAGTATTCTATTATATGAATATGTATAACTTATCTATTTACCTTATTGGATATTGGGTTGTTTCCAATTTTCATTGCAAGGTTTGTATGACTATGCATTATATGTCTCCTATTGAACTTGTGCAAGAGTTGGGACTTTTTCTGACAAATTTCTGGATTTGAGTTATTTTTTAAAACTTGTACTTTTGTGATCACAAGAAAATCACAGGAAGAAAAGACTCTCTTGGTTTACTGAATCACTAAACCTCCCCAGGGACAGGTCTAATCGGGATTGCTGTGACAATCATGAAGCCTTAACTGAGGTCTCAGGGGCTGGGAGTGAGTGAACACAAGAGACTGATAATGAATACAAGGGGCCTTGTATTTTGAGACGATGCAAGGAGAAGGCAGCTGTGATGGCGGCCCTGATCCTGTGGACGTGATGGGGAGAATGTGCGTGTGCCCAGCACGCCCTAGAATTCCGACCTCCCGTTCCTCTGTCACCAGCTGAATGTATCCCCTCAGATGTCGGCCATCACTTCACGTGCCGCTTGTCTAAAACAAAGCTCAAGGCCGTCCACCAGACCAACTCTCCCCGCTGGGTTTTCCTCCTTGTCATGGATGCCATAATTATCTCTGTTACTCAGGCTCAGAACTGGAGTTGTCTTTGCCTCCGCTCTCTGCCACCCCCTCATCGCATCCATCACCAGGCTCTCAGGTCTCTGCAGTGTCTCTCCAGATCACCCCACTCGGGTCCCTCCACCTTGAATCCAGCCGCCTCCATCACCTGCCTCCATTCCAGGCTGCACAGGATGCTGACGGAGTCTCCTAAAACAGAGTTCATTTCCTGCTCATTGGTGGTGATGACTCCCGTCACTCAAAGTACCCAGTTTAAGCCATTTGAAATTTATTCCTGTGCAAATTGATTTCTAAGCTAAAGTTGTTCATTTCCCTAGTTTTTCCTGAATATTACAAGTGTCTTCAGGAAACTAAATTCACAGATGGTCCTTATTTTTGTGAGTTTGTTCTTATTTGCTCCTATGCCCAGGTGTGTGCTCTTTTCTTCCTCACATGCTGTTCCTTCTTGGCACAACATCGTGTCCTGAAATGTAATTGTCTGGGGTATCCATTAAAGCTTATCACAACCCAAGGGAGTGCCCATTTGTCACTGCCATGTGCAAGGCACTGGGCCAAAGGTCAAACTTGAACTTGGTGTGTAGCAAGTTAATGGAATTTATGACTGTAAGAGTTGCCATAAGTTGAAAAATAACTGGCTCTCAAATATTTTAGAAAAATTTAATGAGTGATAAGTGATTAAGAGGGTTATTGTATAACTTATGGAAGCACAAGAGTCTGGTGCTTAACAACATTCAGAGCATAAAGGTCTCCAAAGAGACCTTGAAAGATTCAAGTGCCCTTAATTTGTAAATTAAAAATGAGATTCCGAATGTTTTCCAACATGTTGCAACTTGTTTTGACTTGCAGCAGCATTAATCTCGACATTGTCTGAATTAATCTTGTTCTAGCAGCCTTGAAAAATAGAAGAATGTATTATTATGCATTGACTTAAAAGGAATTATCATTACTCAGAGCAAAGAATAGCAAAGGTTATGTGAAGTCAGTTTTTTATGTGAAATATAAATACATAAAGAGTGATTTGATTAGAATGAAGTGACATCAAAAGTGAGCGTGTGGCCTTAAAAATGAAACAAGATACAGATGATATTGATGATCAGAGTATTGGTCATTTACATGATCATGATAAAGATGAGTGCTGTGACTCCAACACTGTGACAAGGGCTGGGAAAAGAGGTAACATTGGGAGCAAGTCACGTGTCCTGAAGGACAAACTGAACACAAGGTAAGACGTTAAAATCTGTACCATGACTCTGAATGACAAGTGGAGAAATCAAAGGCTTCGCATTTGTTCTGGTCTTTCAAAGCAAACTGGACGAAAATAGCGGGGATTTGAGGAAAACAGTAATTGGAGATGAAAGGTGGTGTTTTCTCTGTGACCCAGAAACAAAGCGTCAAAGTTTGCACTGGAAAATTACAACATTCCCAACATCCCCAAAAGCACACATGTCAAAATCGCAAATAGCAGGCCTGTTGCTTTGCCTGTCTGCCATCTGCAGGACATTCAGAGGTGGAGGTCAAGAGACCATCCAGCTCATCACATGCACACACGCACACGCATATGCACACACAAACATGTGCTGATGGCCCATGAGATGTGCAGCAGAATTGCACAGTCAAGAGTCCATCCAGTTCATCACACACACGCACACTCACACACACACGCACACGTGCTGACAACCCATAGGATGCTCAGCAGAGTTGCACAGTCGAGTCCATCCAGCTCATCACACACACATGCATGTGTACACACACACACATACACGTGCTGATGGCCCACAGGATGCTCAGCAGATTTGCATTGTCAAGAGTCCATCCAGCTTATCACACACACCCACCCACCCCCACACACACACACATGTGCTGACGGCCTACAGGATGCTCAGAGTTGCACAGTCAAGAGCCAGTCCAGCTCAGCACACACACACATACACACATGCACACACACACGCACACATGCTGATGGCCCACAGGATGCTCAGCAGAGCTGCACAGTCGAGTCCATCCAGCTCATCTCACACACACACGTGTGCTGATGCCCCACAGGATGCTCAGCAGAGCTGCACAGAGTCTGAGGCCTCACCACATCAGGACCAGCTGAAAGGGGCTTTCGGAGAAATAGCTTCTCCCCAAAAGCTATTACTGGATTTATCAATTAGTTCAGCCTTTCTCTGAGGAGGTTCAGTGGAAGGCTCTTTAGGTGAGGGCCTTAGCAAGTGTTACATGAAAAACTGGATTTGTGGTCTCATTAGTCTTGAAAGTCCAATCCAAAAGGTTTTTGTTACATAATTTCTTAGACCTTTCAATGTGTGTTTTGAAACTCCAAGAAGAGAAAATGATGTGCAGTCACTTCCAAATATTGTCGTTTAGTTGCTCAGTCATGCCTGATTCTTCACTACCCCACAGACTGTAGCCTGCCAGGCTCCTCTGTCCATGGGATTCTCGAGGCTAGAATACTGGAGTGGGTTGCCATTTCCTTCTCCAGGGGATCTTCCTGATCCAGGGATTGAATCCATGTCTCTTGTGTCTCCTGCGTTGATAGGCGGATTCTTTGCCGCTGAGCCACCGGGGAAGACCCTTCCGAGTATATCCCACCGGCTTCTTGTCCCCCTGAGCAATGTCTAGGACACTATTCCATGCAACAGCCTGTAAAGGGCCTTGCTTCATTAAAGCCTTTCCTCCAAAGGACTTCTGGAAATATCAGTAAAGCAAATCGGCCATTGAGCACACTCAAAAAGCAATGATGTTCCTGTTTAAATGATCCCAGGAGGAGAGCCATCTGAGGCTGGTCCTCAGAGTGTAGGATGCTCTTGTGGCCAAGTCTAAGTCTTCGGGCTTTCTGTTAACTAGTTACTGACTTCATACCCGTCAGGGCAGGAAGAATGAACATATGCATCTCTCTTCTCCATCCTGATGAATCGACCTGCAAGGTCAGAGAGCTCAGGAAAGGAGATACTGTTATCTAGAAAGTCTGGGGAGGCGTGAAGTGACTTAGAGAAGCAAGCTACATACCAGCTGCCTGCCAACAGGCCCCTAAAGAGGAGACTTGTGCGGGGCTTGCAAAGGCCCTTCAAGGCTCTGGGGGCACAGGGGCGCCCCCTAGAGGCCGAACTGAAATGGGCTGAAAAATGGATAGTGAGCTGTAGTCTTCTCAGGCAGATTAAAGTCCCATCCTTTTGCTCCCTAGAACTGTTTGTAGCTGGTGATTTCCAGTTTTGTGCTACCAATAAAATGGAAGCTAGATATAATCGAGTTGTCATGGGGTAGAACACTAAAAATAAGGTTTGAGAGTGAATTGCTACGTAATTTCTAGCATATAACTTGGAAGAAGTTGATGTTCTATCAAAAGAGCACCCAATTCCATCTACGTCTTTATATGAGGTTTCTTGGCACTTAAATCTATTCCAGTAAAAACACCAGTATTAAAATTCGTGCTGAACTCTGGCTCATTCTATACAAAAGTAACTTGCATCCATGGATTCTTAACTGAAAAACAGTCTTACCTATATCATTAAAAAATGTGTTTCCTATAAAATATTATGTTAATGCTTATAAAAACATTTAAATGTTGAATGATTTGTGATAACTGGAAACAAAAATGTTTATAACTTAATATACATATGTGCATATATATATGTTCTTTTGCAGAAAGGCATAGGAGGATACTAAGTAAATGATTTTCAAATGCAAAGACACATTACAGTAGAATGAAATTTTGTGGGTGACATGGGATAGTAACAGTAGTTCAGGGAGAAAAGGAAACCATATGAAATTCTTGACTTCTAAAGAAGAAATTGCTCTTGTACTTTAAATATGGGTGATCACTGCTATCAAATTGTGCTGATACACTTAAGAGAATAATGTAATGAGTTTGTGTGCAAATGTATTTTGCAGACATTTGAACTTATAACAAAAATTTTAGATGGCAACCAAAAACTATGTGAGTAGATAGATGGTTTTTCAAAATCCTTTAAGGAAGTTATACCAGAAAAGTATTTGGCGATTATAATTCTTTTTTATTTTTGTGGCAGCTGCATTTTATTTGAAAATCCACCTATTTTTGCTAACATACATTTTAAAATTGTAAACAAAAATAGAATCTGCTGAGACAATGCAACAAGTATGCTTAAACTCACGTACAGAATTGTTTTCTTACGACAAACTGTCCTTCGTAAGGCCCCTCTCAACCCAAACAGTAAGATGTATTTACACAAAGAACCAATCAACAGTGCAGTTTAATTCTTTGTTAACTAAACTCTTGGCTAGACATTAATTTTAAAGACACTATTTCCCCTTATTTCAAAGGTACATGATCATAACATGGCATGAGCCAAATAAAAGGTTATAATTCTTAAATAATGTGATGTCTTAGCTTTTCTGATGATGTTCAGGTTATCAAATACCAGTTTTGGGAGTCCCCCCAGACTGATTGGCAAAACAATTTTATAAGTTGTTATTTATAAAGATTTAAAAAATATTTTATTAAATAGTTTATAAATATTTTTATATTTATCTTATAGTCCTGGGTTATAAATATTATTCCAACTGTCCTGGGCTTGACCTGGCTCGGCCAGGTGTTCCCACTTAGGGTCTCCATACAGTAGTGGTTGGTCAGTCGGTGGCGGGGCTGGAGGCCTCTCAGAGGCGTTCTCACCCACGTGTCTGATGTGTGACGCGGTGGCAGCCGTAGGTGTCAACTCCCACCCATGTTCTCTCTCTCTGCAGCTTGGGCTTCCCCACAAAATGTCAGTTACATTCCCAGGGTGAATGTCCTGAGATTGAGAGAGTGAGAACCAGGCAGCAGTTAAATTGCCTCTTATGACATAGCCCTGGAATTCACAGAGCACCCTCTCCGTCGCATTCATAAGGTTCAGCCGTGTCTCAAGGGCAGGATACAGCCTTCAGCTCTTGTTGCTGGAGCAGCTAGGTTCTAGAAAACCATGTGGGGCCAGAAATATTTTTGCAGTTATTTTTGGAACATACAAACCGTCACAGATCACTACAGGGATTGTTGTTGTTGTTCAGTGACTGAGTTATGTCCCACCCTTTGGGACCCCATGGACTGCAGCACACCAGGCTTCCCTGTCCTTTATTACCTCCTGGAGTTTGCTCAAGCTGGTGTTTATTGAGTCGATGATGCCATCCAGCCATCTCATCCTCTGTCGTCACCTTCTCCTCCTGTCCTCAATCTTTCCCAGTATCAGGGTCTTTTCCAATGAGTCGGCTCTTTGCATCAGGTGGCCAAAGTATTGGAGCTTCAGCTTCAGCCTTAGTCCTTCCAATGAATATTCAGGGTTGATTTCCTTTAGGATCTACAGGGATAAGGAAGACAAATAAACAGTCTCCTAGGATGCTATCATGGCAGAAAAATGGATGAAAACATAGCTCTGCTACATGCTAGATGCACCTAGACTGATTTTAGAGAGCTGTTCATCTCCAGGGCAGAATCACAGACAGCATGATGAAGCTCAAAGGATCTCTTGCTGAGCTTCTAGTGAGATTGAGAGCTGGCTGGGGCACAGGCTTGTGTCCACACCTCCTGAGGGTCAAACGCTTGTGACCTCCCTCCTTCCACAGGCTGCACAGAAGCTCTGTCTTGGCTGAAAATATTTGAAATCAAGCAGATCTTTTCCCTCAACGCTGAAGCCTTCCACATACTTCTGGTATGTGATTGCCTCCATTTTTTTTCCCCTGCAGGATGATTTTCTTCATTGGGAAATGTCAGTTAAAATTTACACCCTTACTGTAGTGAAAAAGATGTAAAAAATAGAAATGGCTTTCTTTTCAGACACTGTCACTATCTCTCTCTTGCATATGGCTTCCAGTAAGAGTTTTTTTTTTTTTTTTCCCTCTTCTCCTACTTCACTGATGGTTTGGCTATGGAATCTCAGAAAACTTGGGCTCTTGCCTATAACTAAGAATGCAAAAGTCCTGATACAGAAAATGTTGAAGTGTATAAAAATCGATACTTACTATTTTTAGACTGTATATCAACATAAGACTTAGAATTCAAGTCTCTTGTCTTTATCTATTAGTAGATGCTACACAAAAGCGATCCCTTTCTTGTGAGTAAATGTATAGAAATAGCCCAACATTTCCAGAACTTTGGTCCTTTTATCTACTTCAGTGGATCACTTGGATTTGAAGGGTGTCATTTTCAATGGTGAGATTGAAGAACACTATCAATGCTGTATAGTATGTTTCCAGTAAATCAAATATTTCCCCCAGACAAGCTGCATACATATGATATCTGGGTAAGGAAAAAGAAATGAATTTTACCCTTGGGTATTATACCTTGCCATTCCATTCTTTAATAGAATGATCATTTCAAGTCCAAAACATTTAATAGTATGATTTCATATCTATATATCTATCTATCTTCTATCTATCTAGTCTTTGAGATATGCCAAAATTACCCCTCCCATTGTAGAAATGAAAATATTATTTACCCCCGTTCGAGGTTCTGCGTAGAGCCAGAATTAGGTATTGAATTAGGTGAAAGTAATATTTGGGAAATGTAAAATGTAAAAAGTAAAGGTAAAATGGTTGAATGAGTGATGATGTTCTATGATCTGAGGTTAATAAGTATGGTACTTTTTCTTGAGTTCAAAAAGCTAAGTTAATTGTGGTCTTATTAATAAGTTTAAAATGCACTGGCTGCAACTAAAAAA
Organism: Okapia johnstoni; assembly: GCA_024291935.2. Classification (NCBI taxonomy): domain Eukaryota; kingdom Metazoa; phylum Chordata; class Mammalia; order Artiodactyla; family Giraffidae; genus Okapia; species Okapia johnstoni. The sequence goes on along the minus strand of CM044306.1, from coordinate 52,464,113 downwards.
AGACACATGTAAACCAGTGACATCTAGACATTGTATCAGCTGGAGGAAATGCCGGCAGAACTCCTAAACTGAGAGTTTAGTGATACAGCAAGACACGCCTAGAGGAGTCACACAGCCAAAATTATCGCTGCCATTTCCACCAAATGTTCCCAAGTAGTTTCTAAAATGGTGCCTGCGGTAGAAAGTTGGCCCTTTCCTCCTTGCGGGCCCTCTGGGTCTCTGCTCAGACCGTGGGGTCCCTCCACTGTCACCAACAGCAAAGGCATCAAGACCCTCAGGCAGGCCCTGATCCCACCGCACCCTCTCAGCCAAGGTTCTTAATAAAAAGACCGTGTGTAGCCACCCTCCAAGATGGCCCCAGAGACCTGTCCCTGCTGCGTGCACCCACACCCTGGTGGCCCCCCGCCTTGTACCCAGGTTGGTCTGTATGACCAATGGTGGAGGTCTGTAATCCCTGAGATCTGGTGAGTCGAGGCTGCAGCTTCTGTCCTGTACGTTCTCTCCCTGCCTCTCTCCAGGGGACACCAGCTGCCCTGCCCTGCTGTGAGTGGCCCGTAAGAGAGGCCCTGGGGTCTCTGGCCGACAGCTGGGGACAAACAGAGGTGACCACAAGATGGAATCTGGAAGCTGATTCTCCAGAGTCGTCAGCCTCGAGCTGAGAGAACAGAGACTTGATCCAGAGTCATCCAACAAAGCCACTCCCACTTCCCAACCCTCAGAAACCAGGCAAAATAGGAAACATTCACTGCCTTAAGCTGCTAGTTCAGTTCAGTTGCTCAGCTGTGTCTGACCTCATGGACGGCAGCATGCCAGGCCTCCGTGTCCATCACCAACTCCTGGAGTTTGCTCAAACTCACGTCCATTGAGTCGGTGATGCCATCCAACCATCTCATCCTCTGTCCCCTTCTCCTCCTGCCTTCAGTCTTTCCCAGCATCAGTGTCTTTTCCAATGAGTCTGCTCTTCGCATCAGGTGGCCAAAGGATTGGAGTTTCAGCTTTAGCATCAGTCCTTCCAATGAATATTCAGGACTGATTTCCTGTAGGATGGACTGGTTGGATCTCCTTGCAGTCCAAGGGACTCTAAGAGTCTTCTCCAACACCACAGTTCAAAAGCATCAATTCTTCGGTGCTCAGCTTTCTATATAGTCCAACTCTCACATCCATACAAATCACTGCAGATGGTGACTGCAGCCATGCAATTAAAAGACCTAAAACTAGGTCTCCTTGGAAGAAAAGCTATGAAAAACCAAGACAGCATATTAAAAAGCAGAGGCATTACTTTGCCAACAAAGGTCTGTCTAGTCAAAGCTCTGGTTTTTAAACTGCTAAATTTCATTTATTTATTTTTGGCTGCGCTGGGCTTTCTCTGGTCGTGGTGGGCGGGTTCTCCCTTCAGTGGCTTCTCTTGTGGTGGAGCAGCAGCTGTAGAGCCAGGTCTCAGGAGTTGTGGGGCACAGGCTTAGTTGCCCCTTGACATGAGGAATCTTCCCTGACCGGGGACTGAACCCATGTCCCCTGCACTGGCAGGTGGATTCTTAACCACTGGACCACCAGGGAAGTCCAAGCTGCTAGGTTTTAGAAAGCTTACTCAGCCAGCAACATAGGATCAGTGTGGCACTAAAAGTCTATTTTGTTGTTGTGCTGTTTATTTAATTTTATTTTATATTGGAATACAGTTGATTAATAATGTCGAGTTAATTTCAGGTGTACAGCAAAATGATTCAGTTCTACATACACATGCATGTATCCTTTTCAAACTCTTTTTCCACGTAGGTTATTACAGAATATTAAGCACTATTCCTGGTACTATACAGGAAGTCCTTGTTGGTCATCTGATTTTAAACACAGCAGTGTGTACATGTCAATCCTAAATTCCCGATCTATCCCACTCCCCACCTGGTGGCCCTAAGTTCATTATTTAAGTCTGAAGAAAATCTGCCTTTGCCCATTTTTGAACTGGGCTGGATTTTTACTTTTTTGGTGGCTGTTGTTGAGTTTTAAAAGTCCTTTACATATTTTGGATATTAATCCCATATCAGTTACACGGCTTGCAAATATTTTCTCCCATTCCATAGGTTGCTTTTTCACTCTGTTGATAATGCATCAATGGATGCACAAAGTTTTAAATTTTCATGAAGTCCAACTTTTCTATTTTTATTGATTTATCTATTTTGCCTGTGCCTTTGGTGTCACGTCTGAGAAATCATTGCTACATCCAGTGTTGTGTAGCTTGTGCCATATAAGAGTTATAGTTTTAGGTCTTATGCTTATTGCCTTTAGTGTATTTTGAGTTAATTTCTGTATATGGTATTAGGTAAGGGTCCAACTTCATTCTTTTGCACGTGACTATCCAATTTCTCTAGTACCTTTTGTTGTAAAGCCTGTCCTTTCCTGTTGAATGGTCTTGGTATTCTTGTTGATCATTTGATCACACATGTGAGGGTTAATTTCTGGATTCTCTAGTCTGCTCCATTGATCACTATGCCTGTGGTCATGCCAACACAACACTGCTTTGATGACTGGAGCTTTATAGTAAGTTTTGAAATCAGGAACCATTAGCTCTCCAATTTTGCTCTTCTTTTTCAAGATTGTTTTAGCTTAAGGATCCCTTGAGAGTCCATATGAACTTTAGGATGGATATTTCTGTTTCTTCAAAAAAACATCATTTTGATTTGACATGGATTGACTCGAATCTAATAGACTGCTTTAGATGGCATTGTCATTTTAACAATATTAAGTTCTCTAATTCATGAGCATGGGAAATCTTTCTATTCCCAAATGTCTTCTTTAATTTTTTCAGCAATGTTTTATACTTTTAATTGTACATGCCTTTTGCCTCTTTGGTTAATTCCTAAGTATTTTATTCTTTTTTGATGTTATTGTAATGGAATTGTTTTCTTAATTTCCTTTTCAGATTGTTCGTTGTTAGTGTGTAGAAACGCCCCAGTGGTTTTTCATCTGGGTTTTAACTTTTGCATCAAGCTTTCAATTTCAATAACTATATCTTGGGATTGTCTTATGTTTTTAATTAGTTCTTTGATTTCTTTAATCATTTTAGTCATTCTCATTCTTTATAGTTCCTTGGTTCCTAATCTTTCAAGTCATTGTATCTATTGACTCTTTCTCTCATAGTAAAGTGTTTTCCAGTGGTTTTAAAAAAATTTTACTTTAAACTTACTTTCAGCAAGCCATTAAATATGAGAATTTTATGCGGTCTGTATGGAGGGCTTTTCTATCCGGAGAAGTTTTCCACTTGTTACTGCCAAACACCCCAGAAGCATCACTAGACGGGACCCCACTTTATATTAATTTATTGGCATTAGCGCAGTGGTAAAGAAACTGCCTCCCATTGCAGGAGGCGCAAGGGACACAGGTTTGATCCCTGGGTGGGGTAGATCCCCTGGAGGAGGGCAACTCCCTCTAGTATTCTTATCTGGAGAATCCCATGGACAGAGGAGTTCACGTGGTCGCCAAGAGCAAGACACGACTGAGTGACTGAGCACACACACTGGCATTAGAATTTCTGAAACTAACTGGGTAGTATATATTTGAACCTCCATTCCTCATGAGGGCAGATCTGAATTTTCAAGGGAGCTATTTCTTTCCCAGCCTGAGCTCAGGCTGACAGACTTCTTATGATCTAGTGAGCAATATATTTTTTTAGTCTATACTTCAGCTGAGATTGGCGGCCTTCAAGGGTTCTGCGTGGTGGTCTCAGCTGCAGCGTCCTGCTTCCACATGGTTTCCAAATCTTGATCCCCAGTACCCCTACGTTGCTGAGCCCGGCGCCCCCAGCCAGGAGGGCCACAGCGGTGGGCACGCCCCTCCTCCCCCTACTCTGCTTCAGCTCTGTCTGCACGTGTTCTCTGCAGCCTTCCCTGGCATTCTTGTGACCTTGGGCTGGTGCCAGTCAGAGGGCCTGTGTCTGTGGTTGGCACTGAATATAGTATCTGCCGCTGAGCTTCTCAACCCACCTCACGGCCTCTGTCTCAGATGATCTTTATGATGAACCAGAAAGACATTGGAAGTCTTGGCAGCGTCATCAACCACAACAACAACACTCACAGCCTGGAGGCACCTTCCCACCAGCACAGAAGGGGAGGGTGGGTGGTGAGTCAGGCTATTGACTCCCTGAGCGGCCCTGGAGCCGCGTGCCCACACTGTGGAGAGCGAGCCCCATAAACAATTAACATTGAATTTTTTTTTTTAAGAAAAGCTCCATGGTACAACTTTTTATGGACAAGAATGCTATTTCCTTTTGAATTCAGAAGCCCCTTCTCCATTCCAGTAGGACACCGGGCCAAGTCACTCTGTCTGCGAACGACTGTGTGTCCTACCTCACTCAAGTCACCTCTCTGAACCCAGCTTCCACAGGATGGAGAATTTATGTCTGCCCACCTCTGAGGATTTATCCATGGCTTTGAGGACTAAGAGTAAATGTAAACTGACATTTATTGTTTGAGGTTAGTGTGACCTTGATTCCAAAATTAGATAAGGTCTGCACAAGATACCACAGCTCTATTTCATTCTCACAAATTCCAAGCAAAATATTGGCTGACAGAACACAACAGTGTCTATAAAACGTAACACTACCTCGTGTTCAGGTAGGATTAATTGCAAAAATGAAAGGGTAGTTCACATCAGAAAACTTGGCATCATTTACCAGAGAAATAATATCAATAAATATGGTAAAAGTATTTTACCAAATTCACCCCCCAAATTATGATTGAAAATTCTCAAGAAATCCCTAACAATGGAAAGGTTCTTCCTAAAACGGATAAAGACTAGATATTACAACAAAATCCTAGAGCCAAGTCATCCATAAGGGATGGAGGGTGACCTGTGCTCCCTAAGGGCCAGTATGGGACAAGAATACCCACTCTCACTCACCCCTCTTCCTTTAACACAGCATTGAAGATTCTGGCTAAAGTGCTTAGATAATTCAGAAAAAAAAGAAATAACATTCAGTTAAACAGAAGCTTAAGGTAAGAGAAGGGAGAACGTTCGGGCTTTCGTTGGACTTCACAATTCATTTTTCTCCACAATCCCCTTATCGTCTATGTGAGGCCAAGGATCACATCCGATACTTTTTAAAAAAATCCAGGACCGCCCTTGGTGTCGAGTTGGTGGTAGATACTAGTTTGCAAAAGGGATCTTATCCAAGTTATGAAGTAGTAAAGATGAAATGAGTCGCATGTGGAAACCACTGTACATGTGCTAGAGAAGTAAGCTTGCAGGACACCATCCTTCATTTTCAAAAGGCTGCATCTCCCTGACGCCAACTCCGCTTCTAAGCCTCAAAGCACCGCCCCCGCCCCCCCCCCCCAACTCCGCGCGCCCGCGAGGACCACCGCTCGCGAACTGCCCTCCTCGCGGCGGCCAGCAGGTGGCGCCCGGCCTCCACCGGCCGGACCCGGAAAGGCCCGCCGGTCTCCGAGGCCCCAAGTCCCCTCGGAAAGGGCGCCAGTTTCCCGGACGCGGCTGCTCCCTTAGGTCGTCGATCGAAAGGCGCGAACGGCCCGCGGCTCCCAGCGACGGTGCGGGCCCGGCCCGCCCCACGCTCCCCTGCAGAGCCAGGGAGCCCTCGCGAGGGGGACCCCTCCGTCCGGGTCAGACACCGTCTCGGTCCGAGCCGACCGCGCGCGGGGCACCGAGCCTGGGGTCTGCGACCCCCGACCCCCAGAGGGAAAGTACGCGGGTGGGCAGCGACCTGGCCTAGCGCTTCCCGCCCTTGCCGCTCCCAAGTGCAGCCCCACGCGGGGTGGCCCGTCGTGCTGGGCGCTGGAGGGGCGGAGGACGAGTGGACCGACGGCCGGGGCTAGTCCTGAAGGGCGGCCACGGTCGGGATGACCGGCTCCGCACGGGGGCCGCCGCCGGACTCCGCCTCCCCGGGGGTATGATGATCCACGACAACGGCGACGGCCCTTGGATCCAAGGACCTGCCCACCTGCGGACGAGGATGCCGTCAGGGGACGGGGACGATGCGCAGCGCGCGGGTGATGCGCAGAGCTGGCCCGGCCAGCTGCACCGGGCCCCCCCCCCCCCGCCCTGGAGGGGTGCAGGAGCCCGGCGAGGCTGGGACCGCCGGGCCCCCCGCCCCAGCCCCGCGCTCGGGCCGCGATGGATTCCGTGTCGGGCCCGGAAACGCCGCAGCCGCCGGGGCAGACTCGCCGGCGCCACCCGAACACCTGATCTGCTGGGCCTGAGACGGTGGTCCCAGGTGAGACCCTCCCCCCCCACCCATCCTCACCGGCCCTTACACCCCGCTCCATCTCCAGGTCCCGTCCACCCCGGACTGGCCTTTCGAGCATCCCACCCCCCACCCTCAAGCCACACGCCCCGGCGGAAGTGTCTTCCAACGTGAGAAGGTAGTATCAGTATACGGGGATACAGATGAATTGTAAACACGTACCTACACTAGCTCTGCATTTTAAAGCCGGGTCCCAACGTTGCCACGTGAGGGATGCGGTGGACACAGCACTCGGATCCTTCCCTGTGGTCCCCTCTCTCTCCTTTCCTGCGCAGTCCAGGCGCAGCCAAGGGTGAAGGGCGATTTAAAGATTTAAACAGAAACCTGTCTCGGAGCCCGGGCAGGGCCCAAGCCTCCCCCCCGAGGCTGGGTGAGCTACAGGTGCAGGAGGGAGCTCGCGGCCATATTACAGCTTCACATCCCTTCTACCGCGAAGGGCAAAGGGGCCTTAGGAGCAACCAGTAGCATGGAAGTTTTTTTTCTGCCCCACCTCTAAATCTTAAAATCAGGTTCGGAAATTCTGTGGATTCTTTTCTTTTCTGATTAACAACAGTTTCATTTGCTGCAGAAGTGTCTTATCCACTCAGACAGGTCGTCCTCCAGATTCCACATTTATTTGAACGTCATCTAAAGTACTAGGAGTCCCCACCACAGTAACTCTTGGGTTGGAAACCCCACCCCAAGGCACAGAACTACTTTTTCCTTGACAGATGAAGAGAAACTTCTGGGTTTACAGACTCCCCAGCACGGTCAGCGCCCCTAAAAAGCAGCAGCAGCCCTTTGCCCCAGAGTGCTAGCCCTGACCACACATCTATCTGATAAGGGCCTTCTCCGCACTGCAGATTCCAAGACTTAGGGGTGGTAGAAGCGATGAAGGAGGAGGGATTAAATAAAATGGCGTGATAGAGACAGAATCTTAAAAATCATTCAGAATTCAGGCATTGACTTCAGACATGTTTTATTATAATCTTATACAGTCTACATAAATTTGAACTTGTATTTATTTGGGTTCAGTTATAACATAGCATAATAAAAATCAAAGCACTGGTCCTCTGAAATAAAGCAGGCAATCACCATTCAATAAACACACTTGATTTATTTTGTATAAAAGGGTTAAGTTTACAACTAAACTTTTATAAAAAGTTTAGCATGAATAAGTACATCATTACACTTTGTATGCAGAAATGTACATTTCTGCCACTATACAAGAAAACTCTAATTAAAGAGTTCACAAGGTTTCACTCAATATATATATATATTTATATATAAATATATACACAGCATTCAGTAGGCTTGCGTCAAAAAGGTAATTTCTGACCAAAAGACTTCATTTAAGTAACTGAATACTGGATCCTTCTGGTATTCACGCTCCACCTTTGAAAAAAGGCAAAGTCTGCTTAAATTGGGCAATTCCTTGTGATTTTAACGTTTTCGCTCCCCATGGTGGGAATAGTATATAAAGAAAACCTTCCAACTGCAGAAAGGGCATTTAAAAGTCTTTTTTCATAAATAACTAATATCACAGTCCAGGTCAGACAACACCCTGGGGAAGTTGATCATTCTTAAGTTTTCCTTCCATTTTTTTTTTTTTTTTAAAAAAGGTCCATTTGACTTGTTGTCCTTCTTGTGAAATGGTTGAAAAATAAGTTCAGCGCCTTAAAAGAGCCTGTGGATTTGTTGTTTTGTTGTGCAAAGGGAAAAAAAAAGTCATGAACACCTGCAAGAGATTGGGAGAGAAAGGACTGTTTAGGAGGTTTTAACCTAAGGGCAGAGGCAGGCAGACTGGCGCCAGGAGGAAGCCGCAGTTTGAACATTTAACCAAACACTCAAACATTGGGCAAACCCTGGCGTCCAGATGCAGCGCACACACTCGGCCTGGACAGCGCAAATTAAACATTAAAATAGCAGAGGCTCAGGGGAAAACTTCCCAACGCAATCTCCTATTTGGATCTCCAACGGCAGTGCTCACAGGCGCCAGTCTGCTTCTTGTAACAATTATTTGATTGAAAACAGCCCTTTAGTTAACAGATAGGGAAGTCGGAATCCCACATCACAGGGTCTGAGACACAGGGTAGCAATGCTCAGCTAGCCGAATCCCAGGGGGCTGGAGTTTTGGGGAAGGAGGATCCCTATGGAATTTGCGGTGATAAGATTAATTATATGGAGGTTAGTACCTCATAGTACCAGAGCAATAGCAGAAAACAGCCGGGCATGTTACAGGCGCACAAGAAGCCAGTACGTATTCTCCTTCACCACCTTGGGAGTAAGTTACAGGCATTGATTTCTTTTTTTTTTAAAGAAAACGTTCTGGGATTTTGAGTAACAGGAGCTAGATGGCCCTTCATGTCTAGTACGCGTAAACAATGTACTACGTGCAACACAACGAAGTACACATTCATTTACCAAACCCCAAAATTTTACAGATGCGCCAAAGTACCCACGCGCGCACACACACACTCCAAGCGCCAGTTCACCAACGGGGGACACAAGCAGACACTCACCATTTATTCAGCCACAGAGCGCTTTGCTGTCATTTGACATTAACTCAGAAGGGAATTCAGAAGCCTGCGAGAAAGGGGGGAAAAGGCACGAGACGTTAGAAAACCTTAAGGAGAAAGAGCCTTTTTTTTTAATATATATAGTTTTATTTTGAACAGCAAGTTACAATAACCCACGTTTAGGCTGAATTCAGACTCAGAGGCATTAACATGTCATAACTTAATTTCACGCACACGACTCTTTCCACAGCAGTTTTTTTTTTTTTTAATGATAAAGGGATAGTGATGATAAAGTTATTAGCCCATCTGTAAGTCAGCGACTAGGGCCCGCCGCCTGACAACGGCTCTACCGGAGCATCGCTGGGGGGAGCGGGTCTTACCTGCAAGGACAGGATGCTGATGTCGGTGTTGAGGGTGGTGAGAGGCGTCCTGGACGCCTGGCTCTGTCCGGGTCGCTGGTGGTGCAGGCTGACGATGGTGGGGTGCGAGTCCAGCGCGATCTGCAAGTCCAAGATGTAGTCGATGACGTGCTGCAGGATTTCCATCTTGCTCACCTTCTTGTTTTGCGGGATGCTGGGCACCAGCTCCTTGAGCTTGGAGTAGCAGTCGTTCATGTTGTACAGCAGGCTCATCGGGTCGTCCACCGGGGTTTTGCTCCGGGAGATGCCCAGGCCGTGATCCGAAAGGCTGTTTTTTTCTAACGGACCTCACTGGACTGAAGGCTTTCATGCTGACCGCGGGGAAGAGAAGCGAAGCGACTGGGAAGAGGGAAGCGAGCTGCCCCGAAGCTCAGGCCGCTGCCGCCGCCGCCGCCACCTGCGGAGCTCGCTGCGCTCGACACCGCGCTCGGCTCAGAATGAAGCGCGGAGCCCGGCCGGGCGGCTTTTATACGCGCTCGCCGGGGCCACACGACCTGGCTTCCCCGCTCCCCCATTGGTGGAAGGCGGCGCGTCCATCAGACCGGGCGGGCACGCCCATTGGCAGGCGCGGGCGCGAGGGAGAGCTCGGTCCTTCCGCGTTCGCAGCCAATCGCCGTGGGGGTGGGCGGGACGGGCGCCAGCCCAGCTGCAGTGGTAAATAGAGTACAGTGAGCCCCGGGCCCAGGGGGACCTGGGGGTGGGCAGGGGCCGGGGGAGGGCCGAGCACCGGGAGCAGGGGGTCGCGGACGCGGCGGGGGCGGGGACACCCCGGGAACGTAAGCATGCACCCCAATTCCAATCCCGATCACTAGGCGGGACCCTCCCCTAAAGGTGCCCCCCGACGGAGGCTGCTACACCTCCAAGCTTTCAGCATCACTAAGATCACAGCACCACCGGCTGGGTCTGCATGGCAGAAGGGGAAAGTCACCATGGTTCCCCGCGCCTCCCGGAAAATCATCAAGACGTTATAGAAAGCATTTCCGAAAAAAGGGAAAACGCAAATAAGTTTGCCATCGACAACTGATGTTTGTAGAGTGAGATCGGCCTCTTAAGATCAGGAAAAGCTTTGTAAAAAAAAAAAACCCAAAACAAACCCCAAAACACCCACGCGCGCATTTCAACGACAGGTTTAAGTGTGGGATCGTGCAACCCGGAGCAACGCAGGAGGCAGTATTGTAAACTCTGTGAAATGAGTCCTTACTGGATAACCGTGCTGATCGCTAAGGAGCTGGAGACGCGGGACCCTTCCTGGGTTCCTTCTCTAGCACTGGGAAGGGCTATTATAATGAAGCTATTAATCGGAAATCATTAGGAGTATTTGCATATTGAAGCTGTATTTACATACACTACCCTTGAGAGGCTGCTCGTCCGCTCTGCAGTGTAGGTGGCAAAGGAAGGTGACTAGCTATGCACACATCGTGATTTCTGGTGTCACATTTCAGCTCCTGTATTTTTAAAGTTTTGTACAGGTAGGTGGCCCTAGCCACGATCAATATCTTCACACTGTTTAAAAAAAAAATCTATCAGGTACCAGATTGGGAATCTTCTCAGCACTAGTACTGGAGGCAGCTTCAGGTTGTGTCCCCCACTTTTTTTTCTTTCTAGAAATCTTTTAAGAACTCATTCCTGAGGTCTAAATAAAAAACTGTTTGCAGTTATTTACTCAAATCCTTTTCAGTGAATTCACACATAATTCTAGCTTGAGGGAAGACTACAGTAAATTAGTTGTGTGTTTTGAAAATCATTTTTCTAGAATACAATAAACTAGAAAGCCTGAAAAAGCATTCTATTTTTAAGTATCTTTACTTTTTTTTATCTCAATCTGCATATCCTCGGCCTTTAAGAAGGAGAAAGAGAGCAGAACTGGAGAAAAAGTAAAGCTTAATAATGGGGAAACAGTATTTTCTCCTTCAATTAATGATTAATTCCTCTGCTGGTGGGCCAGCCGGTCTGGTCCTGGACACCAGCTACAGCCATGTGCCTGCACTACAGCTACCCTCGAGGGAGGAAAAGTTGGTGGCGCTAGGGTAGATGTCACCTTCCGAAAATCCAGTAGCCTCAGGTGGGAGGATGGAGGTGATGGTTTCCTGACCGGCAGAGAAATCTGCTCAGGGCCTGCCCAGCAAATGCTGCCTGCGACTTCTTTGCGAACAGCAGTGGAGTCCCCACCTCTCCTCTGATATTAAGTCTGGAAATGATTTCATCCCCGAGTCCCCACAGTTTGAACCTTTTGATGTACTTTGTGTGCATGTGTTTCTGTCACATACGTGCCACAGTGGAACAGATTTTGTTTTGACACTATTTTGGTTCATGATGTTATACTTTGACTATTTTACAATAATAGCCAATATAAACAAACATCTTTGGGATTCTCAAATTATTACTTGTGATTCTTGGACATTGCAGCTCTGAGATACTGACGCATTCCTAGCTTTTTCCAAGGACACCGTATGTTAACATCCGTGCCAGCCTCATTATCCCTCCAGCAGGGCTCCGGGCTGCTTCCTAATGAGCGTTGTGCGGGATTACTTTACACACTCGCAAAGTTGATTAAGGCACTGCCTTCTCCCGGGCTCATGTGTGTACCCTGATGCAGTAAAACTGCTAAATATGGTGAAAGTTTTCTGGTGTTTCCTCCTCTATCGGCCATGTTATTGTCCAGTCAGCCCGGGTGAGTGGAATTCGATTCGACTGGCAGGCTAACCAGTTCTATATTCATTTCAAGAAACTTAAGGGGACTATGAGACTAAGTTCATGATTTTTTTTTAAAGGCCTGGGTTCCTAGTACGTTGTCTCAGCAAGCCCAATACGACATTACCTTTAAAATTATGTTTTCATCGGGAAAACGGTGTTGGAACATTTTCGAGGTGGGTTACAAAAAAAAAATCTGTCCATTGGTGTCTCCGTGGGCTTGAATTTGAGGCCTCTAAAGCTGCAGATGGGCCCTGGATCTGCTAGATCCGTGGGTGGTGGGAAGGTGTGAATGGTTTCCGGTGGGGGTGGGTGGGTGGAGATGCATGCCCCCCCCCCCGCCCCCCGACTTAAAGTCACACGCCGGCCTGGGAAGGTCGCCTAACCTGGTTCCAGGGCTTCACTCCCTCGGTCTCCACCCCGAGCCCCGCCGCCGGCTCCCAGCGCGACTGGCCCCTCGCGGTAATGAGAAGCAGCTCCGGGCCGGGCGCGCCAGGCTAGCCGGACGGCCTTTGCAATTCCACCCCCCACCCTCCGCCCCGCGTGATGCAACTGGGGGCGGGAGGAGCCTGCGGGAAGGCGGTGGGGGGGGGGTGCGGAGGAGGGGGTGTCTCAAGGTCCTCCCGGCACATCTGGCGCGCTGGGGAGCGCTCGCCTCTCTTCCCCCTGGTTTTGTTCTCCCAGCTGCGTCCATCCCGCCCGTGACCCCCCCCGAGCGAGCCCTGACAGGTGATGAATGCGCGGCGGCGGCGGCGGCTGCGCGCGGGCCGGGCCGCGGCGGGGCCGGGGCCGGAGCCCGGGAGCAGACTCTCTGGCGCCAGGCGCGTGACGCCGCCCATTCACGCCGCCCGGCCGCCTTGTCCTCGCGGCGCCGCTCAGGCGGCTGCCATGGCAACCGCGCCGTCACTCAGCGCGCGCGCCCAGCTGATCAATGCCTGCGAGGCCCGGCCGGCCCCGGCGCGCCCCGGCCCCGCCGCCTGGCCCGCGCGCACCTGCAGCCGCCGCGCGTCTTAAGTTTCCAGCGATTTGGGGCAAGGAAGGAGAACCGAGAAGAAAAGAAAAGGGGGGCTGGTTGGGAGAAAAGAAAAAAAATAAAAACCACACACACACAGAAAAAGCCAGGAGAGGGAGAAGAAAGAAATCTTCCTTGTGCAGAGGAGGCGTCATGTGGCTTAGAGGTTGCCAAAGCAAAAGGTTTTGCTTTATTTTATTTGTTTTTGCAACCGAGGCGCTCAGGGTGGGGCCGGCGCGAGGGGAGGGCGGATGGGGAGAAAGTGACTGTCTCAGTGGAGGGCGAGAGTGATTTATTCCTTGGGATCCTCGCGAGGAGGACTTTGATGCTGGACTCCCCCAAAATACCTTTGAAGGGCCCCCTCCCTCCCGCCCCACCCCCCATACTGCCCCCTGCCTCCCTCCTCGGAACCTTGGGAGGTTGCCCTTAAAAAAAAAAAATCCGATTTTTTTTTTTCCAAGACAGCCCCCTCCCCTCACCCTCCGGGAGGCTGGAGGATGGGCAGCCGGGTCCCGTGGCTCCCAGCCTCTGCGCGCGGCCGACCCGCGTCTACGTCCTCATTACCACTACTTTGCTTTGCTTGTTTATTTAATACCTTGGCAAGAGGGAACCCTTACTGTGAAACCAGATAACCGAATTTGGGTTTAAAACAGCCTTAGATGAGGGGCAACGAGAGGGGAAGAAAATGAACCAAACCACAAAAAGCAAACAAGGGGATGTTTATTTTTCTCCCTTTGGGTAGTTTTGAAGACCTGCCTAACCTCTTTCTTCTCGTCGCGCACAGCTAATAAGTTGCATTAACAAAGCGCTTCAGCTACTACCGTGGCTTAGCGGACATCCCTCCCCCGCGCCGCCCCACCCCGGCCCTAATTCCTTCTAGGATTCGCGCGCGGTCCTGTTTGCCCAGAGATCTCAAGAGCACCAGGAAAAACGGCGTGCTAAATCCAATTGCTTTCAACCGTCTGATCTCCTTGTAGGGAGATCACCTTTCAGCCCCGTTCAAAGAAAGCAAAGTTTGGAAAGTTTGGCGGAGGGGCCGATTTAACTACCAGCACGGCAAATATTTAGTTACAAACGCTGTGAAGTGCCCCGATTTGTGGCCGCGTTTGGCTTTCACAAAGGATTTTCCTGTGACTTTTGTTCCGGTCACCAAATTAAAAAAGAAAATTAACTTGAGCGAGAGATAAGGGCTTGGAAAACAACCCCGGGCCGCCCGCGAGCTGGCGGGCGCGGGGCTGGCGTCGCCGAGTCTGCGCAGCCCCGAGGCGCGCGTCGCGGGGGTCCGGCCCCCGCGGGGAGCCCGGGTCACCGCTCGGACCCCGGGCTGCCGCCCACCGTGCGCCCCCCTCGCGGTACGCAGCGCCCTGGCCGCCGGGCTGCCCGCCGGCGTCCGTGGGAAACCGCGGTAACCCTCTCCAGCCAGCGACAAGGGCGGGCTTGTCCGGAATCAGGCTGCATCTTAATATTATAATACGGCCCCCAAAGCAAAACCCGAGGCCCCGCTTGCGAGTCTCTAACAAGAAACACATTGTGCGTTTTTTTTTTTTTTTTCCGCCTTTTTGGCCGAAGCCACATTGGCGCGCTGGCCACGGTACTGTGAGCCAAGTCCATGACTTCAGAGGGGAGGAACCCGCCCGCTCCGCACCACGTGCGCGCCCGGCCCGGATGGCCACCCCGCCGCGCCCTGCCGCCCTGTCCCGCCGACAGGTCAGGGGATCTGGCCGGGGCCGGGGCGCGCTCGGCGGACACGCGTCCTGCGCCCGCGGCGCTCTGGCTCCTGCCTTTTCCAGACCCGAGGAGGTACCCAGGAGGCGCCAGTGCGGGTAACTGATCGCTGGCGGCTCAAGTCGGCTGGTGGAGACGCTTTATTTTAAAATACTTTGACAGCCTTCTCTGTATGTTCCCCACCCCCAAGTCCTTGGGGCTTTTACTCCCAGGTTCTACCATCCCTCTTCCCTAAAAAGGACAATTTAGAGTATATCTTCTCTCAACTGGGAATAGCCCGAGGGTTCTGCAAGCCCTCTGACCCCTGTCACATGTCATTGCTGTCCCTGTCCAGAGGAGGTGACAGGACCTAGGGCTGCATTTTCAGGGAGGTGAGTGCTGGGGACCTGTCGGGGTCACCCCAGCAGTCTTGGGCGGCCACCCTCAGCCCAGCGGTGATCACGCTGTCTTCCCAGCGCTGCTGATGTCAGGACCCTCATCTGTTTCGATGCGAACGCTGCCCATCAACCAGACTCTTTCTGCCGGTTGAATTAAGTGGTCCGTTTCATGTTAACCATCTCTGCCTTTCCTGGAGTCTTTGCGAAGAGCACAGATACATTACATTTCAAAGCAAAAAGGGAACCGTGATGACCCTCTTTATTTTAAAATGTTTATTGGCGTACAGTTGATTTATGGGGCTTCCCAGGTGGCTCAGTGGTAAAGAATCTGCCTGCCAATGCAGGCGAGGCAGGCAGGAGACCTGGTTAGATAGCTGCGGGGCAAGATCTGGAAAAGGAAATGGCAACCCACTCCAGTATTCTTGCCTGGAGAATCCCATGGACAGAGAAGCCTGGCCGGCTACAGTCCATGAGGTTGCAAGAGTATGACACCATTTAGCAACTGAGCGCAGGCACAGACACACATGCACACAATTGATTTACAATGCTGTGTGAGTTTCAAGTGTACAGCAAAGTGAATCAATTGTACATATGTATGTATTCACTCTTTTTTAAAGATTCTTTTCCATATAGGCCATTACCCGGTATTGAGTAGAGTTCCCTGTGCTATAGAGTAGGTTTCTTTTTTTTTTTTAAGTCTTCTTTATTTTCATTTTCTTCTGTTGTGTGTATGTGTGTGTGTGTGTGTGTGTATGTGTGTTAGTCATGTAGTCCTGTATGCTCTTTGCGACCCCATGGACTGTAACCCACCAGGCTTCTCTGTCCATGCGGATTCTCCAGGCAAGAATACTGGAGTGGGTTGCCATTTCCTTCTCCTACAGTAGGGTTTTTTTTTTCCATTAGTTATCTAGCATATGTATAGTAGTGTGTATCTGTCAGTCCCAATCTCCCAGTTTTATCCCCCTAACCCCCTTATCCGCTGGTAACCATGAGCTTGTTTTCTAGTGATGGCCCTCTCTAAGGGGAGGTTAATCATTCACACTGGGTAAGAACAATCATTTACAAGCTCATCACAGCTTGCCTGTTTTGCTCTTCACTTTGCCCCCATGAGTTAGGAGAGGCACATGCTGCCTCCATTTTACAGAAGGAGAAGCTGAGGCATAGAAGAATGACAGATGCCTCTGTGAGCCCACACTCCCTAGAACAGTACCTGTGATGATCCAGAGGCATGTGACCTTGACCCCAGGTGGGATGTCAATTACTTTTTTAACCCTGAAATCTGTTCCAGTCCTGCAGGGAATTTATAAAACACTTTGCTTTCCCCTTCCTCAGGTATTAACACTGAGGGACTGAGCCTGACTCTCTATTGACAGAAGTTCAACCCAGGTCTGAGGACTTCTTAGTGCAGATAACCTTTACAGACAGAGTCCTGGGGCCCACATCTCTAGAAATTCTGCTTAATTGGGTTTGGTGAGCGGCCCAGGAAATGCTGAGGAGACATGGATGCAGTGGTACAGGTTCCACACTGATGGAATGACAGGTAATCTGTGAAATCAGTCCTGCAGCAGGTGCGGTTCACCTGTTCCTCTTGAGGACTTGTACATTTGTTTTTGGAAAGCCCAAGAAGACAAGGAAGACAAGGGGTATGTTGCATTTATCCCCATCTTTGCTTTCTCCCTTGTTCGTTCTTCTTTCCTGATGTTCCGATATTCTTTCTTTTAGAACGAAATTTTTAAAAGTTTTTTTTTTTTAATTTATTTGTTGGCTGTGCTGGGTCTCCGTTTTGGCACGTGGACTTTCTTTAGCAGCTGCAAGCGGGGGCTACTCTCTAATTGCAGTGCACGGGTTTCTCACTGCAGTGGCTTTTCCTGCAGCAGAGCATGGGCTCTAGGGGAATGCGTTTCAGTAATTGTGGCACGTGGGCTCAGCTGCTCCGAGGCGTGTGGAATCTTCCTGGACCAGGGATCAAACCTGTGCCCCCCACGTTGGCAGGTGGACTTCCAACCACTGGATCACCAAGGACGTCCTTTTTAAAATATTCATTTATTTGGCTGCACCAGGTCTTAGTTGTGGCACATGGGATCTAATTCCCTGACCAGGGATCAAACCCAGGCCCCCCCTCGTTGGGAGCACGGAGTCTTAGCCACTGGACCATCAAGAAAGTCCCTCCAGTATGCTTTCTTTTATTATTTCCTTTCTTGCTCAAGGGCTTCCTTTAGACATTGTTTAAGGGTAGGTCTGCTGGTGACAATCTCTCTGTTTTCCTACGTCTGAGAAGGTCTTGTTATCGTCTTGATTCCTGATAGATGTTTTTGCTGGATCTAGACTTCTGGGCTAGAATTCTTTCTGCATTTGACATGCTATGCCACTTTACTCTAATCTCTATGGTTTCTGAAGAGAAATCTGCTGTTTCTCAAATTGTTTTTTCCTTTGTAAATAAGATGCTTTTTCTCCCTGTTCTTTGTATCTTCAGTTTTCAGAAACGTGTCTATGATGTATCTTGGCAAGGATTTCTTTGTTTTTCCGTTTTGAAGGTATCTCAGCTTCTTGATTCTGTAGGTTTAAGTCTTTTGCCAAATTAGAAAAATTTTCAGCCATTATTTCTTAACATACTTTGTCAGCCCCTCCCTCTTTCTCCTCTCCTTCTGGGGCTCTAATGACAAGAATGTTAGATCTTTTCTTATAGTCCCACAGATTTGTGAGGCTGTCCTTTGTGTGTGTGTATGTGGGGGGGTGGTCTACTTTTTCTGATGGTCAAATTGGATTATTTCTACTTTTCTATCATCAAGTTTTCTACTTTGGCCACCTGATGTGAAGAACTGACTTACTGGAAAAGACCCTGATGCTGGGAAAGATTGAAGGTGGGAGAAGGAAAGATTGAAGGTGGAATGACAGAGGATGAGATGGTTGGATGGCATCACCAACTTGATGGACATGAGTTTGAGCAAGCTCGGGGAGTTGGTGATGGACAGGGAAGCCTGGTGTGCTGCAGTCCATGGGGTCACAGAGTCGGAAACGACTGAGTGACTGAATTGATCTGATGTCCAAGTTCACTGATTCTTTTCACTGCCGTCTCTATTTTGCTTTTTGAACACATCCAGTGAATGTTTTGCTTTGGCTATTGTACTTTTCATTTCAAAATTTTCCATTTGGTTCTTGTCTATATCTTTTATTTCTTTACTGAGATTTTCTATGTTTTCCATTTTTTGGAAAGTATTCAGAATTGCTCCTTGAAAGACATTTTTGTGTGTGTGTGTGGCTGCTATAAAATCCGTAATAGTTAATTCCAACATCATGTCAACTCAGTGTTGGCAACTGTATTCTTTTCCCATTCAAGCTGAGCTTTTCCTGTTTCTTAGAAAGAAGAGTGATGTTTGTTTGAAACCTGGACTTTTTGGGTGTTATGAGACTCTGGACCTTATTTACGTCTTTTGTGAGAGCAAGTCTCTGCTGCCACCACCCTGGCTGGGGGTGGGGGGAGACGTGCCTTGGCTTCATCCTTCATGGTGGAGGGTGAAGACCTATCGCCTCTGAAAGGGTGTGAATGCCCCAGCTCCCCATCCAACCCCCGCTGAGACCACCCCCTGGGGAGGGGGAGCAGGGCCTGGTTACTGCTAGGAGGGGGTGAGAGTCCAGGCTCCCATGTAATCTCTGTTGACACTCTTGAGGGTGCTCCTTGCTGAGGAGCACTGCTGCTCCCCTCCCCACCATCTGTATCACCACCCAGTCGTGGAGGGGGGCTGAGATGCAGACTCTCCACTTGGCCTTTGTGATGCGGGTGGAGCTGGTGCCTCAGCTGTATCTGTGGTGCTTCTTTTGAGTCACATAATTATTGTCTGCAAGTTTGCTGTCTTACCAGGCTGCCTCATTCCTGGTCTGCTGCTTGAGAGTGCAGGCTTTTCTTTTTCTTTTTCTGTGTCCATTGATGTTTCTGGGTGCCTACTTCCCCAGCCCCGGGTCTAGGATATAAGAAGCACAAAGAAAACCCAGGGAAAACATCACCATGCCCTTCCGTGGGCCCCGGAGTCAGCAGCTAGTCTGCCCTTCTCTCCACCTCTCAGAGTCTCCCTGTGTCTGTTTTCTCACTGATCTCCGGGGTTCTTAGCTCTCCTTGGCAGGAGGAATGAGGAGAAGTACATCTACTCCATCTTGCCTGGAATAGAAGTACCTAATGTTTATCATTTAATGAAATAGAAAACACGAAGCAGTGGTCTCCATCTAAGAAAACTATTCACATTTCTTTATTGTTTGGATTTGCAAGTGCTTTCCCAGGTACATTATTTCATCAAGTCCTGGATTTAAAAAAAAATAAAAAATATGATTTAACTGTTGTTTTCATCAAGCCCAGTCGGGCCCTGACAGCAGGTGTGTAGAGGCATCCTTAAGTCTGATGGTTGTTGAGTCCCCAGTCTAAGTGAGTACTGTCCTCGCCCTTGGCTGGAAGAATTGCTTAGAATTCTTTTCAATGGAGTCTGATTCGTTCCACTCACACCGTCTGGGTCCTGGCTAGCTGGACAAGCTGAAGGGATCTTTCCCCTCCCACGGCAGGGGTCTGCTCCTGTTGCTAATGCTGCTGGCGCTCCGGCTCTAGCATTTCTCCTTGGCAGGTCCAGCCCCAGTTGCATGTCTGCTGGGCAACTAGTTCAGAGGGGCCCCGTGCCTGGGGTTTAACGCTCTGCAGGTGTTATCTTGAGAGTCTCAACAATTCTTTCAGTTGTGCTTTCTGAGTGATATTTGATGGGAAAATGGAATATGTACTGGGGGTTGGTGTCTGGACCTTGTGGGGGTCCCATCTTCCTACCTCCCTGGGTTCTTGCCACTTGTTCCTGCCTCTTGCTGATCCAGCACTGCTCCTCTGTCCCCCAGAACCTAGGACTGGGGGCAGGAAGGGTCAGAATAAATGAGTGTGGCCCGCATGCTGAGTTGAATACCAGGGCCCTGGGCACCTGTGTCTCCATTTGCTTAAGTATCCTTGTGACCAAGAGAATGCCATTAAATCACAAATGAACCTTGATGACAAGTAGAGGGAGATGTGGAAAAAAAGAAGAATTCTTTTTTCTGCTGTTTGAATGAGGTGGGTGGGCTGCGCTGTCACTTTGCAGGGGTCCCTGAAATTTATTTAACTTGTCCTTCACCGATAGCTTTTGAGGTCACTACTCTCCAAAGATGCCCCTTAATGAACTATGCTTCCAAGGGTTCGATGTGGGTGTCATCCTTCCCAGACTGGACCTGGGGAGGCCCTGTGTACCCAAGAGAATGCAGTGGGTGTGGCCCTGCGTGATTTCCCAGGTTACCGTTGAGGATGCCTTCTAGTTTCCATTTTGCTTTCTTGACTCTTTTCTTACAGTCTCCATGGAAGAAATCTGGGCTTCTTGGACTCCACCATGCTTTGGGGAATCCAAGCTCCCTGCATGGAGAGGCCACACAGAAAGAGCTAACAGAGGGAAGAGCCAGTCTTGGTCCCCACATCAACCCAGTTAAGCACCCTACTGTGAGTTAAGGAGACACCTTGGATGTCCAACCTAGAAAAGGCTGAAGGTGACCTCACCCCAGCTGCTAAACAGACCACATTCAGCTGAGAAGCCAAGCCATAAGATTATGAGAGAAGGAACTATGGTCTGGAACCACTACGCTTTGGAGCAGTTTGTTACACTGATGACTAAATTGCCACCAAAAGAGAAACTAGAAATGGGGGGAGGGTGGTGGTGAGTCAGGGTTTCTAAGTATAATCTTACACATGCATTGTAGCTGTAATCATTGATAACTTATTTCGGCTTTTCCCCCCTGAAAGTTTTACAACAAATGATTTACAATACACAAAATAAGTGTATAATATCTCCATGTTTAACAAAAATGCCTTACTTTTTAAAAGTGTCTGATGTTTTATTTGACATCGTGGAGCAGGTATTCAGGTATATAGTGTGAGTCTGGCTTCCCCCGTGGCTCAGTGATAAAGAATCCACTTCCCAATACAGGAGCTGCAGCAGACATGAGTTTGATATCTGTGTTGGGAAAAACCCTGGAGGAGGAAATGGCAACCCACTCCAGTACTCTTGCCTGGGAAATCCCACGGACTGAGGAGCCTGGCGGACTACAGTCCATGGGGTTGGAAAGAGTTGGACATGGCTGAGTGTGCACACACATAGTGTGGGTCCATTTTTAACCAATCAGAATCCCTGCTAAATTTCCCCTAGAGTTTATCACTATAATGGATGACTATATTTTTTGAACCCAAACCAAGTAGGATAAATGGCCTGACTGACTCCAGGGCCCTGGAGAGGATGGGAAAGCTGGGCGGGAGAGGAAGGTGACCGTCTGTGGACGCCCTCCCAGCCTCTCTGGCATGGGAGTAAGAGCATCTGGGGCCTCAGACATTCTAGAAACTGTATCATAGAAACATCTCATCACTTCTCAGCATCAAGATCTTAAGGTGATTTTGGTGTTTTTCTTTGCATGTCATGGATTTGAGTGTGGAGCCATCAGGCTTCCTAGTTGGGCCCAGGTTCTTCATCCCATTGTCTCACTGATTTGACTTCCAGGGACCCCGGGGATACTGTTTTCCCCCTGAAAGACCATGTTGGCATGAGGACTCTAAGGTTGAGTACCGAGAAAGCTGCTGGAGCCCTCTGACAGTGGCTGTTGGCAGCTGCCAGAAAGCTGCCATCCGTCTTCCTGCGATGCCATCTCAGGGTGGTCATTTCTGGTCCTGAGACTGGAGTCAGGAGGGGGCTGATGCAGCTACAGTTCGTGAAATCCTGCCTGGAAGCCCTGAGCCCTGCTTTCCCAGAGATCTTGGCCTGATCTCCCTAAACCCTACAAGACCCTCCGGGTGGGACCAGCTTGGTCTCCATCTCACTTGGCGGGAAACTGCCCTGTCGCCTGTCCCATCAACGCAGCCAGCAGGTGGGAGCCAGAATCTGGGCCTCTCTGTCCTGAGTTACTTAATAAGACTTTCTCAAAGTGTATTAAATCCATTTAACTATCCTCGCGAGAAATGCTTGCTTATAAAAAAAAAAAAAGAAACTCTGACAATAGATATTTTACAAGCATTTGAAATATAACATTTTGAAATAAAATATTCCTAACCATCCTCACCATGTCTTAGGGTCCCAGTGAGCTGATGGTTGCCAGTAGGAACAAAAGCCCATGCACCGTAGGTGGGACTGGAAGAAGTGATGCTGAGACTGGAGCATCCCTGAGCACAGGTGGTCCTCAGAGCAGCCTCCCCATGAGGAGCCCCAGCACCGCCGCCCGTGGTGTGTGATGTGGGGAGAGCGCAGGCCCTCTGAGAATCTGGATGGTGATAGCACCTCGCTCTGGATGGCATTTTGAACATCCTCTGCCACCCGCTACTCCTTTTACCTTCAGTATTGGAGTTTAAGCGTGCATCACATACAATACCTGGAAGAACGTAAGTGCTCAGTAAACACGGCTGTTGGACAAAATGCAGCCCATCTCCCTGGATTCACGTTTCAGGTGAAGAGTGAATACTTTTTTAAGTGTGGGTGAGTTCCTGTACTTTACCTGGTGAGTCTTGTCTAAGCCTTCTCAGTAAATATCATTATCACAGCAGCAAGTGCTCCTTATGACAGAACTAAGACATCCATAAAGAAATAGAAACTGGCACTTAGGTTTACTAAGCTCTGACTAGTTAGATAGTGGGAGAGAAGATGTCTTTCACTAAACTTGCAGAATTCAGAATAAAAGAGTTCTAATTTGGAGTCCTTGGGGACCAGAATGGCCAGAAGTGAACCTCAGAGGGTTTATTTAAAAAGCCACAATTTCAAAGACAGACAGGTCCATGGGCCCCTCCCGCCTCTCTGCACAGGCCAGCTCATTGTTTCTGTTAGAAATTGATTTCCAGGGAAATACCCCCGGAGGCCTGTCTCCCACGTGAGATAGGAGTTGAGACTCCAGCAACCCCCCAGGTCATGTCTGCTGATCCAGGCCCAGCTCACGCACAGCTCAGAGTCTGTTTCTCGCTCCAAGTCCAGAGTGGGTGTCAGGGATGGGGAGGCATCTCTCAGGCACTTGGTCTCTGCTTGATTCAGTGGCTCAGTCTCACTCACCCTGCTCTTCCAAGGCGTCTGGACTCATCTGCACAGAGCCAGAAGCGGGGAGAACTTGGAGAGCCCCACGGGGAAGCACTTGGCTGGATTTATGGATCAGGCCTGGACTTGGCTCAGAGCACTGAATTTATCCCGTGGGCTGGAATGCGATCTTTCAGCGTCAGCTCTGCTGACACTTGGGGTGACGGTTCTTTGTCATGAGGGGCTGTCCTGAACAGGATGTGCCCTGGCCTCTCCCCACTAGTAGTTGTTGTTCAGTCGCTCAGTCATGTTTAACTCTTTGTGACCCTGTGAACTGTAGCCCACCAGTCTTCCCTGTGCTTCATCTCCTCCCAGAGTTTGCTCAAACTCATGTCCATTGAGCCCATGTTGCTATCTAACCATCTCATCCTCTGCCATCTGCTACTCCTTTTACCTTCAGTCTTCTCCAGCATCAGGGTCTTTTCCAATGAATTGGCTCTTTGCATCAGGTGGCCAAAGTATTGGAGTTTCAGTTTCAGCGTGAGTCCTTCCAGTGAATGTTCAGGGTTGATTTCCTTTAGGATGGACTGGTTGGATCTCCAAGGGACTCTCAAGAGTCTTCTCCAGCACCACCTCCCACTAACTCCTCATAGAAATCCCTCTCTCTGCCAGTGGTGACAACCAAAGATGTCTCCAGACATTGCTAGATGTCTCCTTGTGGGGGGCAAAGTCACCCTGGCTGAGAACCACTGTCTCGTGGCCCACCTGACTGCAGGGAGGCTGGGAAAAGTAGCCCAGACGTTTGATCGGGAAGAAAAGAAAGCTCATTTAGATCCTGCCGGCCAGTCTCTCTGTCTCAGTGACCTTGGGCGTTTCTTCTGGTGCTGTGGGGACACTGGAGGGGTCCAGTGCAGAGCCATTTCTATGGGTGGGAGGTGGGTAGCAGAGCCTGAGGGACGGGACGGGAGCTGCACAGAACAGGGGGCATCTGGAAGCCAGCTGCTGTTGTGGTCAACAGCCCTGAGTGTTTATTTGTGAGCAGATGAAGAGGAAATGACCAAATGAAGAGGAATATCTCCGTCATTCTCAAGCACTTACTTAAAAGATGTGACTGAGTTCCCAGGCTGCCCTGGGGTGGGAATGGAGGTGACCGACTTGTGTCACAGGGAGGGGGCTTTGATGTCCTCGTCCTACTTGAGGACCCTTGAATCAAGCAGAAAGCAGAACAGATTGGGGTTCCCAGACGTAAGAATCTGGGATTTGCTGTCTCCCCGGGAAGGGAGTGTCGTCTGGAAGCCTGGTGAAGGGTTATTCCGCCGCCTGCATGGCATGCTGTGTGTGTGCGTGATTATGCCTGGAAGAGGAACATGTAGGAAGTTGTTTTCATAGCTTCTTTTTATTAGCGTTTATATGAGTTAATGAGCATGCAAACAGATCTGGCAAAAATGTCGGTAGTAAAACAACCAAGATGGTCTTAAAGAGGGAAGTCACCAGCTTGTGAGTACTTTAGCTGGAAAAGAAGACAGGTCTTCCAAGCTCAGATAGCAGCCACTGTGAGTTGTGGTATAGTAAAAGAGAGCTCAAAGACAGGTTCCTTCCCACCCAACCACCCAATCATCCACACACCCACCCACCCATCCATCCACCCACTCACCCACCCATCCATCCACCCACTCATTCACCCACCCATTCACCCATTCATCCACCCACCCTTTCACCCACCCATTCACCCATCCATCCACCCATCCACCCACCCACCCATTCACCCATCCATCCACCAATCTACCCATCCACCCATCCATCCGTCCATCCATCCACCCATCCACCCATCCACCCATCCATCCACCCATCCACCCACCCACCCATCCACCCCCCATCCATCCATCCATCCATCCACCCATCCATCCACCCACTCATTCACCCATCCATCCACTCACTCACCCATCCATCCATCCCATCCACCCATCCATCCACCCACCCATTCACCCGTCCATCCATTCACCCACCCATTCACCCATCCATCCACCCATCCACCCATCCACCCACCCACCCATTCACCCATCCACCCACCCATCTACCCATCTACCCATCCACCCACCCATCCATCCATCCATCCACCCTTCCACCCATCCATCCATCCACCCATCCACCCATCCATCCATCCATCCATCCATCCAATCCATCCACCCATCCACCCATCCATCCATCCACTCACTCACCCATCCATCCACCCACCACCCACCCACCCATCCACCCATCCATCCATCCATCCATCCACCCATCCATCCACCCACTCATTCACCCATCCATCCACTCACTCACCCATCCATCCATCCATCCACCCATCCATCCACCCACCCATTCACCCGTCCATCCATTCACCCACCCATTCACCCATCCATCCACCCACCCATTCACCCATCCACCCACCCATCTACTCACCCACCCGTCCATCCATACACCCATCCATCAATCCACCCACCCATTCACCCACCCATTCACCCACCCACCCATCCATCCATCCATCCACCCACCTACCCATCCATCCACTCACCCACTCACCCATTCACCCATCCACCCACCCATCTATATTATAGATCCATCCAGTATTTACTGAACACCTACTATGTATCAGGTACTTTTCCAAGAACTTGAGTATCATCAGTGAACAAAATTGATAACCGTCCTGACCACCAGGATGTTACATCCTATTGGGGAGAGATAAAGAAACAAAATTGTTGAGTAAATCACAGAGGTTTTTAGAAGATGATGAAGATTGGCAATAAAGCAGGGATGGGAATATGAAGTGCCAGTAGCAAGGTACAAAAGTGACTGTTTCAAATAGGGTGGTCCTGGTAAGCTGCATGGAGAAGGTGACATTTGAACAGAGCCTTGAAGAAAGCAGTCTCCCCGGTCACATTGCTGGAACTTGAGTACAGTAAAGGAGGAGAGGGCTGGGCACTCGTAAGCCTATACCTGATCCCAACAACAACCCAACAGAAGGAGCTACAGATTTAGAGGCTCTGCTTCAGTGTGAGTCAGAAACTGAGACTCAGAGAGGCTAAGTAACAAGTCTAAGGTCACAGGGCCACTGAGTGTCAGGGTTAGGGGGTAAAGCCCGGGATGATAGATACACTTTCTGTGCATTTTTTAGTCAAGTATGGGGAAAATAGTGAGGAAAGTTATTCTTAAGTGGAAGAGGGTAACAAAACCCATAGGCCACATTTTCACGTCTGCTCAGAAATTGACGGTTGTCTAGGCACTGGTGGGACTTGGCTGTTTCGTTCTTGAAAGCAGAGCCGGAGAAAAGCCAACTTGAATGATTTGGAAGCTTCTGGAATCTATGGGTTTGTAGATCCCCCCAACCTTGCCTCTACCTAACCTGAGGGTAGGGAGAATGTTAGGGCTGAGAGTACTTTACACTTTTTCATAAGATTCCTGGGCAGTCCTGGGATCATGTTTTAGGGAACACTCCTGGGATCCCCAGCTTCTTAGCAGAGGTAGAAAGATGATCACAGAATCTGCATTTTAGATAAGATCTCCCACATGATTCTTATGGCCAAAAAGTGACTAGAAGTGGCCATTTTGTTATCCCATGAAGGTTCCAACTTTGGGGACATTGAAAGTACTATAGGTAATAAACACTCAAACTTACCCATTTCCATTTAAATACACCGCTACTCATAATCAAAGTCAGTTAGTTCATTGACTTTTGAAAGTATGCCATACAATATTCACACAATGTTACAGTGCTTAGTCGCTCAGTCGTGTTCGACTCTGTGACCCCATGGACTGTAGCCCACCAGGTTCCTCTGTCCATGGGATTTCCCAGACAGGAATATTGGAGTGCATTGCCATTCCCTTATCCGGGGGATCTTCCCGACCCAGGGATCGAATCTGGGTCTCCTGTATTGCAGGCAGACTCTTTACTCTCTGAGCCACCAGGGAACCCCTCATACAATATTGGACAGGACAAATTAAAAACAAAAACCGCAGTGTAAGCAGTCCTTGTCTTTTGCTAGTGATAAAATTCTGGTTTTTATTTTTTTTTTCATTTAACACTGTTTCTGTCTACATATGTCTTTAGTCCTGCTCATTGCTTTGGCTCCATCTCAGCTATGCTCTTCTGTAGGCAAAGTTCTAGAAATTCAGTATTAGCAGGACTTTACTGTTTGGTGAGAGCCATGCTGCTTTGGCCCCTTGTGGAACCTTGGCCTGATTCTTCCAGCTCTGCCGTCCCCTCCCCGTCCCTCACAGCTGCCTCAGCTGTTTTGGTTGCCCTCTTGCCGGATTTCTCTGGGCGAGTGACTCAGCATGACTCAGCAACCTGGATTTAGGGGAGCCAGAATATTCTGCCATGCAACCAGCATATGGTGAACATTCACACTGCTGAGAAAAATCATTGTAAATGAAACACACAGGGAAAAAAAAAAAGCCCAGATTTCTTCACAGCCAAATGAGAGATCAGGTCAAGATGAGGAGGACAAGTTGAGAAAGGGCCGTCCGGCCGGGGCCCCAGAGCAGAGCGGCTGCCTTAGAGGTGAGCTGGGGAGAAAGAGGCAATGACACCTGGCTTTCCAGGTGGAGAGGGGCCCAGGCGGGGTCTCCTCCTGTGAACAAGAAGACAGCTGGCCATGAAAAAAACAACGCAAATGCATTCATTTATTGTGGGGAAAAGTACCCTTTATCCCCAACTTTTAAGCTCGGTGAATCCTTAGCTTCTCTCTGTCCCTTTTCCTTTCTCAGTGGCATGAAGGCATAGCTCTTTAAAAGGGCCACTGAGCTGCTGACACTTGGCAGTCTCTCCAAGTGGGATTTTGAGGCTGTGAATCCTGCCTGGAGGGCCCTTCTGACACCCCTCCTTGGAAAGCCAGCACGAGCTCTTGGACGGTTTCTAGGGTCATTGTGTTAAGGCTCCAGTTAAAGAACAACCTCTTTGAAGCAGCTGGTTTGGGCTGGCCTCCTCGTCCTGGGATGGTTTCTCGGTATTTGGTGCTCACGTGACTGAGAACATACACTGGATTCCTCGTCTTTTAGAGTCTGCTGTTTTCTTCATCTGAAGTAGCTTGTTATGCTTCAGAAAGATTTTGCTTTTTAGGTCATAAAGTGGAGCTTGAAAACTGGAAGAGGCTTTTTTTTTTTTTGCATGTGTATGTTTTGTTTTAATGTCTTGACTCTGTGCTGAATGCTTGAAGGGTCTTGGAGAAGAGATGGGAACTTGAAGCTGGCATGGAGAGGTTCTGTAGGATGTCCAGCCCATGCTAAGGGAGCGGCATCGAAGGATCAGTCATTGAAGGGGCAGTCTTGGGCTCAGGGTTAAGCCCTGAGGCAGATGGACTGGGTGGCTTTCGGGAAATCACTCTCTCTCCTGCCAGCCTGGTTTGGTTCTTTGAACAATGGCTAATGCCCTTGGAACTTTTTCACAAAATAAGCTCCCTGAGAGCAGGGCCTGGTTCATCCTTTGTACCCCGGTATCCCAATACCAGTGAACAAGGAAATGGCAACGCAGTCCAGTATTGTTGCCTGGAGAATCCCATGGACAGAGGAGCCTGGCAGGTTACTGTCCATGGGGTTGCAAGAGTCAGACACAACTTAGCGACTAAACCACCACCACCCTGATACCTACAACAGTGTATGGCACTACAACAGGGCACATGAAATGATAGATGAAGATGCATTTGAAATGTTGGTTGCAATGAAAATTTCTCTAAGAGGTAAGGGGAGGAGGTGTAAATTAGGAGTTTGGGATTAACCTATACACACTACTATGGGCTTCCCAGGTGGTGCAGGGGTGAAGACTCTGCCTGCCAATGCTGGAGACACAGCAGACTCAGTTCAGTCCCTGGGTTGGGAAGATCCCCTGGAGAAGGAAATGGCAACCCACTCCAGTATTCTTGCCTGGAGAATCCCATCGACAGAGGGGCCTGGTGGGTAACAGTCCGTGGGGTCACAAAGTCAGACACAACTGAGCACGTATGCACCTCTGTGTGATATATAAATAGATAACCAACAGAGACCTACTGTATAGCACAAGGAACTCTACTCAACATTTTGTAACAACTCATAAGGGAAAAGAATCTGGAAAAGAATACACACACATACAGAATCACTTTGCCATGCACCTGAAACTAACACAATATTGCAAATCAGCTACACTTCCATTTTTAAAAAAGAAAAGTTCTCTGCATCAAAGAGCATTCACTGATTCTTACTCTGAAACAAGGGATCAAGGACGTCCCTGGTGGTCCAGTGGCTAAGACTCTGTGTTCCCAGTGTAGGGGGCCTGGGTTCAGGCCTGGGTTCGATCCCTATAGCCAGGGAACTAGATCATTCGTGCCACAGCTAAGATCTGTTGCAGCCAAATAGATGAAGTAAATAGTAAAAAAAATCATAGGGTGCCATTTGAAAAAAAAACAAAAGACATCAGTGTTTCCACTTCCTCCCAAATCAGCGAGAATGTGGCAATGAGAATGTGTGCATGTGTACTGAAAAATGTTTTCTGAGCAAGGGGTCCCAGGGAGAAGCAAGAGCTGAAGAACATGGCGCCGAATGGAAGTGCCAGACATCCACCGCTGAGCAAGGACGGTGAAACCATTCACGGATGGATTTTGACCGTCAGGGAATAGATGGCAAATGTTTTTTGATCCTGTCAGGGTCAAGAGAAAAACCAGTAATTCAGTGATTGCCTTTTTTTTTTTTAATTAATATATTTTAATTGGAGGCTAATTACTTTACAATATTGTAACGGTTTCTGCCAAACATTGACATGAATCAGTCATGGGTGTACATATGTCAGTGATTGCTTTTTAAAAACATGTGACACTCACATGGCCTGAGTTTCATTTTGTTGTTTGATTTTTAACCCACAGTACTTCCTTCCAGCTTGCTTCTGAAAGAAAATTGTATTTAGAGGTGACCTGCTGTTTACTAGAGTAAAGGGAAGACAGCATGGGACTTCTCAAAGCTGTCCCAGTTTTTCTTACATTGTACTGTTCCCCTGTCCCTACCATGTAAAGCCTTTTGGAAATTTGAGTAAATGTCAGCTCTGATGTTTGTCCCATTCCCCTTCCCTCCACTACTATGAACTGAGTGTTTGTGTCCCCCACAAATTCATTATGTTGAAGCCCTACACCCCGATGTGATGGTCTTTGCAGTTGGTCCTCTGGGAGGTGGTCAGGATTAGATGAGGTCATGTGGGTAGGGCCCTCATGGTGGGCACAGTGTCCTAGCTCAGTGGGTAAAGAACCCACCTGCAATGCAGGAGATGTGGGTTCAGTCCCTGGGTCAAGAAGATCCCCTGGAGAAGGAAATAGCAACCCACTCCAGTATTCTTGCTTGGAGAATCCCATGGACAGAGGAGCCTGGTGAGCTACAGTCCAGGTGGGTTGCAAAAGAGTTGGACACGACTGACCTACTAACACGACTGAAGCAATTAAACAACAACAGTGACAACAAAGAGGAGACACCAGGGAGCCGCGGCCCCCACCCCGTGTGAAGAGTGGCTGCGAGGAGGGCAGAGGGCTCTTGCCAGACCCTGGACCTGCTGACGTCATGATCTAGGACTTCCAGCTGCTAGAACTGTGAGAAGGAATGTTTGTGTTTTAAGCCCTAGACTGTGCTATGTTGTCACAGCAGCCTGAGCTACTACCCTGCAAACACTCCCCACCTCAGACCTGGGTCCCGGCCCTCTGAGGGCCATTCCCTCTGGGAAGTCGTGGCTGCCCGGGGCCCAGGACCAGACATCAGACCCCTTGCCGCTGCCCCTGCCTCCTGGGTCATGTCCTGACTCTGACCCGCAGGTCCTGCCCTGGCTCGTTGTCCGGCCTGAGCTCCTGCCCCGAGTACTTGCTGCCCCTGGACCCTGGTTCACTCTCGTGCTGGGTGGGGGTTTGCTGGCGTGCATCCAGCTCTCTGGGGCTCCCTTCATGCCCCCTGAGGGTGGCCCCATGTGGGTGGCCTCTCAAATGTCACTTCCTCTGGAACCTTCCCTGGCCCACTTGGGCCCCCGCCCTGCACTAGACTGGGCTGCTTCCTGCTCGAGTCCCGTGAGCTCTTCAGCAGAGGGTCTGCAGTGGCCCGTGACCCCAGTGGGGAGCTCTGACCACAGACCCTTCGGGCAGAGCAGTGTCCAGCAGACAGGACTGCCCTGTCTCCACCGGGGCACTAGGGCTGAGGCTCGAAGTGTGGCCTTGACCTCAGCACCGCTGGGAATATCAGGGATGCCAATGATTAGACCTCACCCCAGAGATGAATCAGAGGCCCTGGAGAGGGGCCAAGGGTCTGTGCTGATCAGCCCCCTCCTCGGAGAGACTAGAAGAGAATGTGAGTGTCCCGTGAGGCTCCTCTGGCAGCCTCCTCCCCCTCCCCATCCCCTGCCCACTCGGGTTTCAACAGAAGCCTCCAAACCCACCGGATGAGACCCCTGTGTCCTAAAGGAACCCTCAGAGGAGATAGATTGTCACCCATCGCTTAAAGCCAAGGGTCCACCAGCCCACTGGAGATGATGACAGACTGGATTTTGGCACAAAAGGAGTTGAGTGTCCATCAGTGGTTCCAGCTAAAGGCTGATCAGCAACTGCCTTGGGTCCTGGGCTGCTGGCCAAGTGCACCTGATCGGACTGGGAGACTGTGCTAATGAGCGTCTGGTGGGGGAAGAAAAGGAGGTGGAAATGCCAGGTGAAAGTCTGAGACTCGAGTGGAGGACGCTGCCTGGAATCCTGATGGTGCTGGCTGCTTTGTCAGGCCTGGACATTTAATTTGTCGTGTTCATCGACTCGCAAAATGTTCCTGCCAGAAACGAACCCTGAAGGTCACTTTGTGCTGTTTTTAAAGTTATAGTTGAGAACAGAAGTCTCGGCCACTCTTCTCTCCCTGCGGCCTCAGTTCAGCCCGGGAACTGCATGCGCTCAGAGCCGGGAGGGGAAGAGGCCCTCTTCTCCCCTACACTGCTAGGGGGTGGGGGTGAAGATCCAGGGGTGCTGGGAAGTCATCAGAGTGGTTATGCCAGTTCCAGTAAGTCCACCCTGGTTGTTGGAGGCTTTCGAAGAACTGAGGATACGTGACTCCTTTTTACTCCTGATTTTTGCCCATTTCTTGGGACAAAGGGAAATTTGCACTCAGTGCCCACTCTAGGGTGCTGCATTTGCCTTGCTGAGAAATCAAAAACATCACAGGGCTCCATCTCTGCCCTCCCCCAGGGAGCTCACAGGCAGGGCCACTCAGGGCAGACATGCATAACCCAGCCC
This sequence comes from Okapia johnstoni, assembly GCA_024291935.2. Classification (NCBI taxonomy): domain Eukaryota; kingdom Metazoa; phylum Chordata; class Mammalia; order Artiodactyla; family Giraffidae; genus Okapia; species Okapia johnstoni. The sequence goes on along the minus strand of CM044306.1, from coordinate 52,431,866 downwards.
CCTCCTCAACCTCGATACTCCAAGCAGCTGTGTCAGGACTGGGGTTACCACACGAGTCATTCTCCAAAGCAGGATGTTTGTGAGAGGAGCTGGGGACACCATTCACAGCCAAGGATGACCCCACAAGCAGGCGTGAACTCAGACCCTCCTGGGCAAGCGAGGGGCAGGCTCACCTCCCTGGGAACAGGTTGAGGGTAGTCATGAGGGATTGCCGCTGTCGTGTTGCAACCAAGCAAAGACACAGCGCACAGTGGCTGCCAAACACTGTGCTGACCCTTGTCTGTGTGCAGCAGAGAGGTGATGGCCATGGCCCTGTGGATAAGGGCAGGTGGGATTTGATGTAAGAAACAGCAGAGACATTACTTTGCCAACAAAGGTCCGTCTAGTCAAGGCTATGGTTTTTCCAGTAGTCACGTATGGATGTGAGAGTTGGACTATAAAGAAAGCTGAATGTCTAAGAATTGATGCTTTTGAACTGTGGTGTTGGAGAAGACTCTTGAGAGTCCCTTGGGCTGCAAGGAGGTCCATCCAGTCCATCCTAAAGGAAATCAGTCTTGAGTGTTCATTGGAAGGACTGATGTTGAAGCTGAAACTCCAATAGTTTGGCCACCTGATGCGACTCATATGAAAAGACCCTGATGCTGGGAAAGATTGAGGGCAGGAGGAGAAGGGGATGACAGAGGATGAGATGGTTGGATGGCATCACCGACTCGATGGACATGAGTTTGGGTGAACTCCAGGAGTTGGTGATGGACAGGGAGGCCTGGTGTGCTGCAGCTCATGAGGTCGCAAAGAGTTGGACACAACTGAGTGACTGAACTGAACTGAACTGAACTGACAGATTGGCATGGAAGGTGGCAGTTGGCTAGGCGAGGATGCAGCAGGTACCCAGCTTTGTAGCTGAGTCCCAGAGCGTGCCTGGTCTCCTCCCATCTCACCTGTTTCCACACAGATGAGGCCACAGCCATTTTCTCCCAGCAAAACTGGGACCCTGCCGTTCCCCTGCTCGCAGCTGCTCCCAGCTGCCCACAGTTGGCAAAACAGCAGGACCTCTGCTCCCAGGGCCCCCTCTGCGGGTCCCCATTCTGGAGGCTCAGCCTCCCCCCAGGTGGCCTCTGTGCTTTTTCTCCCTCAGCCTCTGCACAGGGGCCCTGCAATACCGCTTACCCACAGCTTCCTGGGAGGTCTCTACGGCCTGCTGCCCCATCCCCTCTTCAGAAAGGCCTTCCTGGCCGCCCTCTGGCAGGTGCAGGCCTCTCTGCCGCCCTCTCGGCCACACTCTGTTCTGTGTCAGATCCTGACTGGAGGTGGAGGCGGTCTCTCACACCTCAGCTCCCCTGCAGTGACCCCAGGAGATCAGCTGCATCTTCTTTCTCATCTCTGTCCCCCACAGTGACCATGACAGCATAGACAATTCTCAGATAGCTGCTGAGTCAGTTGACTTTAGTCTCCTGACGCATCTCCAGGAAAGGAGATCTCTCTATCCACCTGGTGCCACCTCTGCGTCTTCCAGGGACAAGGAGCATTGGTGCTAGGGAATCTCAGGGCTGGGCGGGATCCTGGGGATGGCCTGTACACCCCAGGCCTAATGACCGCTCCAGGGCACATGTGTGGCCCTTGTGTCTGCCCTGGGACCCAGGGTCTCAGTTCAGTTCAGTTGCTCAGTCATGTCTGACTCTTTGCGACCCCATAGACTAAAGCACACCAGGCCTCCCTGTCCATCACCAATTCCTGGAGTTTACTCAGACTCATGTCCATAGAGTCTGTGATGCTATCCAACCATCTCATCCTCTGTCATCCCCTTCTCCTCCTGCTTTCAATGTTTCCCAGCATCATGGTCTTTTCGAGTGAGTCAGTTCTTCGCTTCAGGTGGCCAAAGTATTGGAGTTTCAGCTTTAGCAACAGTCCTTCTAATGAATATTCAGGACTGATTTCCTTTAGGATGGACTGGTTGGATCTCTTTGCTGTCCAAGGGACTTGTAAGAGTCCTCTCCAACACCCCAGTTCAAAAGCAGGGTCTCATCCTCAGGCTTCGAAGATGGTGGGTGTGGTGGGCGATTAATGTAATGCTGATGACAGGAGAGAGAGGATGCTCACCATGGGGGAAATGCCTTAGACGGTCTGTCTTTGGGTTCCTTCCTCCTGAGGCCGCACTGCTGCTTTCCCTTTAGGAATCTGAGCTCAGGGCAGGGAGGAGCCCCACTTTGTGTGTCATGGCAGGACCTCAGGCCAGGCCACGCCCCTGGGTAGAGGGATGGGGTGGGGAGGCACTTGGAAGTGTGAGCTGATCCTGTGGGCAGCGGTGCTCCTTGCAGGCAAATGTTGGACATGGGTGGTCAGGGGCAATTCTGAAGCAGGGTGGGTAACCAGGTGTGACTCAGTGTTCACAGGGATCCCTGGAGCCAGCATGAAGGCTTTCTGTAGGGAGTGGAAGAGGAGGAACTGGTCAGGGAACAGGACTGGAATGAGAAGGGGTGCAAGGGAGGGCACATCAAGCCCTCCATCAGCCCCAGCCCTTGTCTGATGAGGACACCGAGGGTCAGGGTGGACCTCAGAAATACAGCAGGCGTGTCGCAGGCTTCCAGGGGAGCTCTCTTGACTCCAACGTGAGTTGGCTTTCCACCACACCAGAGAAATCCCGTGTGAGCTTTTATCCTCCGCGTTCTGTGATTTTTTTTGTCTAAGTCTTTCCATCCAGCCCTGCAGGCTACAATTGGGTCTCTTTCAGGGTCACAGGAGAGAGAAACCCTTTCCTCTGAGCTTTTCTCTTCCTGTTCCGCTCCAGTGGACACTTGTAGGCTCTGAATGGAGACCCCGGGCTCCTGGCTCACACGGGCTGGCGGGTGGTTCTGAAAGCAAAGCAGCTCCCACGTGCGGCCGGCCATGCTGACCGGGCAGCGGACCCTGGAGAACACTTGGTCCAGGGCAGACGGGCCGTTCCCTCCTCACTCCCATCTCAGAGGGTGGGTGCAGCTTTCTGCAACCTTTACGTTTCCCTATGTTGTGCTGTCTGGCCCTCGAGACTAAATGGATTCACTTTTACTGAAATAACACATTGCAAATATTTCGTGACTTCTAGTAAAGTTCAGTTAAAACGAGTTGAATTTGGAACTTAACAAGAGAAGTTTGAAAATCTTCCTTAAACTCTGAAAATAAGTTCACTTGGCTAGCATCCAAGAGGAAGAAACTTCATCCCCACTGATAATTCTCTTGAGAAGCTACGGAGTCACTAATGACAGAAGAGAAAGTGTTTTGAGCAAACAGGCATCTGTAGGGAGAGTGTAAAGGTGGAGAGGGGCTTCTCCAGTGACTCAGTCAGCAGAGAATCTGCCTGTGATGCAGGAGCTTTGGGTTCGATCCCTGGGTCAGGAAGATCCCCTGGAGAAGGAAATGGCTACCCACTCCAGTATTCTTGCCTGGGAAATCCCATGGACAGAGGAGCCTGGTGGGCTACAGTCCAGGGAGTCAGACACGACTTAGTGACTAAATCACCACCATCCCCAAAGGAGGAGAGAGCCTGCCTGCCCTCCCCACTGCTGGCCATGCTCCATCCCACCGCAGGGGCCCCTCTGGACCTGCCCTGAGGCTGCTTATCCTGTTTCTGTCTGTGCCTTTAGGGAAAGTGCTGGGCCCACAAAGCTGGCCTGGCCTCCTCCCTTTTCCTTTGAAACCTACAATCCTATTAATTACCAGATTCACTGCCATACACCTTCTTTTGATAAGCCCGGGTTTATTCAGGCCAGCCCCAGCTCGGTGTCTGCATAAGCCCTGCCTGCTCCGTAATTGCAACTTCCTGCCCGGTTTGGCTGCTTCCGGCAGGATGCACACGCTTCCGCAGGCTCCCAGGCCAGCGTTGGGACTTTGGCTGCACATTTGGCTTGCTCGTTGGGTTAACAGAGGAAAAGGGTGTTGAACAGGATTCAGTGGGAGGGAAAGCTTCTAGCTCTTGGACTCTCAAGTATTTAGTTAAACATGTTTTGATTTTCCAAAAAAAGGAGGGAATTTGTGGATGGAAGAGTTTGCTGAAGACAACAGGAATGCATGAGCTTTTGGTTCAAAGTGTCTTTGTGTATTTTTTTTCTCCCTCTCATTTTCTCTGGAAATAAAGTAAAGGGAATTCCAGGTAAAGACAAGGGCACAAATACCCATAGTGAAAATGAGTCAGAAACAAAAGAAAAAATCAGTAATAGTGATCTGGTTTTCATTTAAAAGCGTAGTATTTTGTTAGCCATGGATTATGCATTAATTTTGACTCCTTAGGTACTGCATTAAAAAAAAAAGATGTATCTTGATCACTGATTTTTCTTTTTGACATCTTTAGTTTTACACTCAAAGCCTCACTGTTCTGTGTCCCTTCACCCCACTCCTGGCCTGGGGCTGTCACAGGCCATTGGTATCACTTTAGCATAGATTCACGGATGGAGGTAAAGAAATAGACTCACCCATGCTTCCCAGGCCCCCTGCCTGGATCTCCCTTCTCCCTTCTCTGCCTGGCAAACTCTCACCCTTGGAGTTCCTGCTCCAAGTGCCCTTGTTTTTAACCCTTTTTTCCTCCAACGCTTGGAGAACCCCCCTCGTCCATGCTTCTACAGCACTTGTGCCCACCTGTGCTCTAGTCCTGACCTCCCTGCGTGTAAAATTCCCCCATATCCAGGTCTGCTTCTGTGTTCCTCATCAGACATCAAGGTTGGGTGCCAAGCTTTATTTATTTATGCCTTGCTTGATTTTCTTAGTATATAGTTGGTGGGCATTCACTGAGTGATTGAAATGCAGTTACCTGGTGCTGAGATGGGTTTTTTAAAGTATCAATAAACTGTTAGTCTTAAAAAAGGAGCTGGTCTGTGTGAGTCCTTGGCCTTGTTCCTGCGACCATGGGGCCCATCTGCTGGTCTAGTGATTGGCGGTCTCTGGTCAGCAGCTTGTGGACCAGGATGAAGAAGGTACTTACCCCTGAGAGTGTAGGAATTTGGAAGCGGGGAAATGACCCAACAGGAAGCCAAGTGGCTGGATGGGGAGGGAAGGGGAAGGGGTAGGGGAAGTATTGGAGACACAGACTACATGAGGCTCATTAGTCAATATTTGCTGACCAGCTACAGGGTTTGGTTGACTAAGAGATAAGTGAGTTATGCTTTAAACCACGGGTGTAATTGGATACGGGATAGGGGGTGGGCTGGCAGGAAAGGAGGGAGTCCCTGAAGACAGAGAATGGGTCCTTGGGGCACCGAAGGGCCCAGTGGATGGACGATACTGACAGAAGGAAGTGATTAGGTGATACCTTTCCAAAATGTAGATCTTTGGAGGGATCTGCACATATATTTTTTCCTTTAAACTCAGGTCAGGGAAATGAGGAAGCTAAATGCTGTGGAAAGGCTATTGGTAACTCCTGCCAAAATAACTTGCTAATATTTTTAGTTTTACTGCTCTGGGATATTTAAGGAAGATAAATGGGTTTTGCAATGAGATGACAGTGCACAGACTGGCTGTTGTAAGCTGGACTTCTGGAGAAGTGGTGGGTGATGATTTAGGAAGGTCGTAAAATGGAAAAGCAGAAAACAAAAACAAAGACAGTGGTACATTAGAATCCCAGAAATGATTCAGGCCTGAATGGAGGTGGTTTAGTTATCTAGGACTATATGTACTGCCTGAAATGACAGCCATCGTATTGGGTCTGGTTCTGTGGGCCTGGAACGGGGGCTTGGGCACCTGGATGCCCACCCTGGGGTACTAGAGAGAGGGCTCTTTCTTACCTGGAGTTTCTTTCCATGGACCCCCATCCTCCTTGGCAGCAGCTAATCTCGTTGGCTGGTGACAGTGTACATATGGTGGGTGGGCTTCTGCGTGAGGAAACACAAGCTATGAGATTTGAAGGTGGTGTGGGTACTGATATTAGGTGTTAGATGGCTTCCCAGGTAGCGCTAGTGGTAAAGAACCCACCTATCAATACAAGAGACACAAGACATGCAGGTTCGATCCCTGGGTTGGGAAGATCCCCTGGAGGAGGGCACAGCAACCCACTCCAGTATTCTTGCCAGGAGAATCCCATGGACAGAGGAGCCTGGTGGGCTACAGTCCATGGGGTCGCAAAGAGTCAGGTACAACTTCGCCCCAAGCACTCACGGGGCAAAGAGAGGCGGGAGCTGGGCACAGAGGACCGACTGCTGATTCGTGGAGTGGGGGTTAGGGCATTAGGAGATCCCTGTCATGAAGGTCCTTTAGCTGCCCCCCTGGAAATGTCTGTCCAGTCAAAGCTATGGTTTTTCCAGTAGTCATGTATGGATGTGAGAGTTGGACTATAAAGAAAGCTGAGCACTGAAGAATTGATGCTTTTGAACTGTGGTGTTGGAGAAGACTCTTGAGAGTCCCTTGGACTGCAAGGAGATCCAACCAGTCTATCCTAAAGGAAATCAGTCCTGAATATTCATTGGAAGGACTGATGCTGAAGCTGAAATTCCGATACTTTGGCCACCTGATGCAAAGAACTGATTCATTTGAAAAGACCCTGATGCTGGGAAAGATTGAAGGCAGGAGGAGAAGGGGATGACAGAGGATGAGATGGTTGGATGGCATTACCGACTCGATGGACATGAGTTTGAGTAAACTCCGGGAGTTGGTGATGAACAGGGAGGCCTGGCGTGCTGCAGTCCATGGGGTCGCAAAGAGCTGGACACGACTGAGCGACTGAATTGAGCTGAACTGGAAATGTCAGGGGTTCCTGCATGCTGCGATTTCTACAGATCCTGCCAGTCAGGTGTGTGTGTGTGTTGGGGGGGGTGCGGCATGATTCCAGCCAGCGTCGGGGGTTCTAGCCTGAAAGAGTTCCCGGTTGGCTGAAGCCCAAGGGCCCTGTGACCTCCGAGGAGGCGTCTGCCCTATATCACCTGCCATGTCAGACGGTCTCTGCTGGGGCGGAGACCCTAGGGAAGAGAGTGATGCCTGCAGACCCTGTGGGAGCACTAGGGGCATCCCCCCCAGGGGCTCACCTTGCAGGACAAATGGCCTTGAAGTCTCTGTTTGGGGGGCCCCAGCCTCTGCTCCACGTCGAGCAGGCAGCGTGGCTCCTGATAGGACAGCCCAGCAGCACTCAGAGGTTCTTAGTGGTGCCTGGAATCAGCACCAGATGCTTTGCAAGGACTGTTTGCCTGAGGGTGCGGCCACTGTGAGAGAGTGGGTCTTGATTAACTGATAAACCAGGGGCCAGATTGTTGGGAAAATAAAGGAATGGGGATGTTCTCTTAGATCCACAGCTCCTGTCTTCCAGGAAGAACCCCTGAGGCCTGAGTCTGGGGCCCCCTCCTGCCCCCCTTTACTCCCCCCACCCTCTGGCCTGGAGGAGGAGGAGGGTGAAGGGGGCAGGCTCACTGCTGATAGTCGGGGGGCCCAGGACAGGGATGGGACAGGGGTCCCATCTCCAGTCTCCCCTTCCCCATCCCACACCCCAGTCCATCCAGCATTGTGAAGGGTCCTGCCAGCAGCCTGTGGACATCCCAGGTCTAGAACCCAAGCTCCTTCCCATGCCACCCAGAAAGCGGGTCTTCAGACCTGGGATGTTCACAAGAGGGTGCGGTCCCTCCTGGGAGGACACCCAGCCCAATGCCTACTTTTTCTCATCCCCTGAGCCTGTGGCCCCCAGAGGTCAGCAGGCAGAGGGCTTGTTTTTCAAGGATGACAAGTGTTTGCCAGGGAAGCGTTTCCAGGTCCTGCGATGGCAGGACAGTTCAGTCTCAACCTAGAAACTTTGGAAAGATTCTGAAGAGGGATTGGGGCGCTGGCAGAAGCCGGGGGCCACACTGGCCTGCCTCCCTGCTGCTCTGCACGGAGAGCCTGGTTTCTTGGCGGCCGCTCTGGGTGTCCCGGTTGGCAGCCAAAAATCCATCTCATATGCGGTCAAGAACATTTTATGCAAACCATCACTTGAAGTTGGACGTGGGGAAACAAAACAAGCCTGAGCACTCAGAGGCCAAAGGGGCCCCCAGATATTCCATGGGAACAGCCCTGCTCTGCCCCTCCTGGGCACCCCCCTCCCCAGGAAGCCTCAGTGGGGTGCCATGAATGTGACCTTTATTCTTCCTGGCCATGTGCAGAGTCAGGTGAGGTTATTGCAAGTAGAATATAGAAATATTCCTTTTTCATTCCAAAAAGGGCTCTTAAATGTCAAATCATATGAAATCATTGTATCGGGGCAGAACACATATAAGTTGCAGATGGCGTGGTCTTTCTATAAATTCCCCCAGCCTCACTGCCTCCCCTTGGGTTTTATTGACCTGGGCCAGTTTAAATAAAGTTCATACACACTTATTAGTTGAGCAAATGTCATCTGCTAGAGTCCGAGCAAAATTCATTAGCTCACTTCTCCCTTCCCCCACCTCTCCACTCCCCCGCCCACCCCAACCCCCCAGCGTTCGTCTGGCTTCCTTGCCGGGCTAATTATAAGGTTCTCTGACAGCAAGTTCATATGACATAGTTTAACTCTCTGGTCCACCTTTAACACCTGAAAGTGAGCAAATAAAATGCCAGGTGCTCAGCATTCCAGGGACCTCAGCACCTCTGGGTGCTGCCCCTTTGGAGCAGAGAGGCTGCAGGGGAAGGGAGTGTTTGGGGGGGGGGTGGTGTGTGTGGTGAAGGTGAGAGGAGAGGACCCACCCAGAGAAGGAAGACCAGGCCACGTGATAAACATGCCCGGCTCCAAAGACGGGAGCTCTCTGCACAGATGTTGCAGTGTTATGAGATAATTTGGGGGCCTCCGCGGGGTGAAAGGGTGGATTTGTCAGAAAGGGCACATACCTAGGGCGGTCTTTTCAGGAGCCGCACGGGCACTTCATTACCATGTCAATCCTGGGAGGAGGCCCTGCTTTAGCACAGCAGTTGGCGGAATGCATATGGAGTGCAGGGACCCTTGAATGAATAGTGAATGGAGAACTGGCTGAGATCTGCCTCCAGCTTTGTTCGCAGATGACCAGGGTAAGGGACCCCAGAGGCTGCAGCCCAGATGGTAGGAGGAGGCAGCGATCTGGCGGGTTTCTCTTCTTTCCCTCGATATCCTATCACTTGTGGGGCTTTTTCTGCCTTACTGTGTTAGTTACTCAGTCGTGTCCGACTCTGAGACCCCATGGACTGCAGCCCGCCAGGCTCCTCTGTCCATGAGATTCTCCAGGCAAGAATACTGGATTGGGTTGTCATACCCTCCTCCAGGGGATCTTCCCAACCCAGGGATCGCACTTGGTTCTCCTGCATTGCAGACTGATTCTTTACCATCTGAGCCACTAGGGAAGCCCAATATGTATACATACTGCTGTGGCCTAATCGGGTCTCCTTCGATTTCCTCACTTCACTCATGCGAACTTCTCTTTGGAGGACTCGGAGATGAAACGCAAGAGGATCTGAAGCAATAAACATTTACAATTTCTCCCCCCCAAAATAGAAGTTTAAGACACTCAAGTCTGTGAGTTGTAGAAGTCGTTTGAACACGTATTTAAGAAATCATGGAAAAGACAAAGTAGTTGAATGGAAAAGACAAAGTACCCAGAATTACTTCTGGGTTCTCCTGAGTGAGCTGGGCGACATCCTGAGGAGCAGTGCTGTAAATCAAAGGACTGGCATTATCTAGTTTCCTTTCTGGCTTTAAAAGTTAGAACAGATGTCACCAGAGAGGACAAAATGGATTTTACCCACCAAGAGGGGCTTTTCTTGCCTCCGTAATAGGAAGCGCCTTGAAATGCTAATATCCGCAGTCTGTGTTGCCGGGGTTTGCATAGAGATGGTGGGAAACAGCTCTGATCCCAACAAAACCTTTTGTTATTAATCAAGAAAATCTGGTCTTCTGAAGCAGCAAAGAACTGGAAATTAGCGAGGCCACTGGCAATGAGGCCAGGGAGCAAAAATGCGGGAGAAGATTCCAGCACCCTACTAAGACATGCTTCTGGGGGAGGGGGCACGCTGGATGGTGGGTGCCCCCCCAGCCTTCTCTGCTCTCCCTGAGCCTTCAGATTTGGAGGGGGAGGGATGACAGCTCTTGTCTCTTGTGTGTTAAAGCCGTGTGTTTTCTTTTTCGGCAATTTCAAGAAGCAGGCTGGAAGAGTCTCCGTTAAAAGCACGCTAATGAAGTAGTGCTAAGAAAAGAAAGCTAAACACCACAAAATCAAAGTGGAGCATTTTGCTCAGCTAATGGGCTTGATTATGAGATTTTACAGGCCCTTTTATAAACTTGAATTTTATTTTGTGCTGGAGAACAGGAAATTTCTGTTTGGTTTTAAACATACATGATCACACCACCAAATATTCCTAATTTAAGCCTGTGAGAGTCGAACAAGATTTTTATGTCTAAGAAAGAAAGGGGTGGAATCAGCTCCGCCAATGGTAGTTAATAAAAGCACAAACCTTAAACCTCGTATTTTACGAAAATGGAAGCAGGGGCTGCAGCCACCCTGGTGGCCTGTCTCCATTTCCTCTGCCCCTTGGGGTGCTCAGAATCTCCCTGCCCCGTTCCCTCAGAGTCAGGTGTGTCCATCTGGCACCTTATCTACTAGAGCAGGGCCAGCCACTGCCTCGTAGGGTGTACAGCATCCCTGGCCTGGGCCCACTACATGCCAATAGCACCCTTTTCCCGAGTAACCCCCCAAATGCCTCCAGACTTTACCAAGAGGGTCCCCGCTTGGGAATTCCTGAGCTTGTTCAACCAGCTGCCCCAGGGTGATAACAACCATGCTTGGAACTTTCTAACTGCTCAGCGTCCAGCCTGGCATGGGACACAGAGTCGCGGGGTGAACCCGTGCTGGGGCAGTGATGTCACTGAGAACTTGGTAAATGACAGACAGTGAAAAGTCAAAGTCACTCAGTCATGTCCAACTGTTTGTGACCCCATGGACTATACAGTCTGTGGAATTCTCCAGGCCAGAAGACTGGAGTGGGTAGTCTTTCCCTTCTCCTGGGGGTCTTCCCAACTCAGGGATCGAACCCAGCTCTCCCGAATTGCAGGCGGATTCTTTACTAGCTGAGTCACAAGGGAAGCCAAAGAATACTGGAGAGGTAGCCTATCCCTTCTCCAGGGGATCTTCCCGGCCCGAAGGAAGCAAGAAGCCCCGACAATCGGCAGCCCAGATAGCAACTCCATGTTGGGTGTGTCATTCTAAGTTCTGCATATTGGCCCTGTGGGCAGATGGCATCCACGTGGAATAGAAATGGGGCTGCCATTGGGTTCTTGGTTTAATCTCCAGCAAGATTTCAAGTGAGGCTTTGCTACTCTTTCAATGATGCTTCATTATCCTTGTAGGGACACCTGGCTTTTTGGAACAAGTTATTAAAAAGTTACCTGTAGGTACGATGAAAAGTGTTCACCTATGAAAAACGTATGCACTTTTCTACTGAAAGTGAACTTAAAACCTGTTATAAAGAGTTTAATTACATCATCATTGATTGTATCTGTACCTTCACTCAATTAATTCCTGAGAGTTTGATATTGAAACTCTACCTAAAAATCTTAATTTATCTACTTAAACAATTGTAATATATAGTGGCAATATATGTAACTTTGTTCTGTATTTTCCAAGTCTCCTATAAATGTGTTATCATATTTTCATAATTCAAAAAATAAAAAGGAAAGACTAAATAAATAAATATAAACAAATTTAATTATACCATCATTGATGGTATCATCAAATTCTTGCCCGTCCTGGGTTTGCCCAAAGTATGGCGCATGTGTCTCAAGAGAAACACTTGGAGTTCCCCTGGCCTCTTGGAGGTTCCATAGCCATATTGTGATCACTTTATGCGTAGCCTGCTCACAAGAGCTTCATGAGAGCATGGAAGTAAGATCATACGTGGAGAGATCAAGGGTACCCACAGACAGAGGCCAGTCTGTGTCACACTTAATTGTTGACCTGTGGGTCAGTGGTACGGCTCATCTGGGGCGGGTAGGGGGGCCCGGGGGGGGGGTTCCAGCTGTGTGCAGACGTGGGCTCCCAGGAAAAAGGAGGTCCCGGCTTCACCAATAGGTGGATTTGTAAAAGATCACTTGCCTTCTCTGCCAAGGGAGCTCTGCTGTCCTTGACCTAGAGCCATCAGGGAAAGCTTGGGGCTTTGGTGAAGGAAAGGCCCTGAAAGTCAAGGCCAGCCGAGGAGGAGGATTGGTGGGGCAGGGGGCTTCAAAGTAGCTTCTTCTGAACTGTCCCTGCTCTCATTTCACTTCTCGATGCTGCATGTAAGTCTACTCACTTGGCTTTACAAATACATAGTTTTTAAATGAGCATGTCTATGCAAGGGTCGCATGAGAAGGACAAAGGTCCCGGTATCTTCACTTGATAGAGGAGGAACTGTCCCTGGAGGCCAAGCGATGTCCTCCAATCAGCTGTGTGGGGCCATGGCTGCTGCCCACGGGAGGGTGCTCACCTGGGGACCTGCCTCCAGGCCTGCAGGGATCAAGCAGGGCCCTGGGCCTGGCACTGGGAGCAGGGATTAGCCTGCAGGAGGAGTGGAGGCTTGGGGACGGAAGGGTGGGCAGGCTTGTCCGGCCTCATCCCCGGAGGACAGAGTGTTGTAGAGTGCACACTTTGGAGTCAGAGCTCAGGACTGGTACCCAAGGAAAGAGGGCCCAGAGATGGCGGGGTGAGGCTTCACAGAGGACAGATGCTACCCACTCTGCACCTCGCCATGCTCACCTTGCCTGGAGAGCGGCGGGGTTGGGGGAGCCTCCCTCTCGGGCTCTCCTTCCCCTGGAGCTGCCTCTCCCCTCCACCTCCTCCCCCTTAGACTCAAAACACAGTGTCATCATTAGTGTGAAAGACCAAAAACCCCAGGGAGGGAATCCGATTCTGCGGGCTGTCTGGGGCCCCTGGGACGCTGAAACATTGCTTCTGAGGTCGAAAGGACTGGCTGCTAGTCTACCTAGGAGCTGTTTAACTTTCCAGTGATTTTTTTTGGATACCAGCTGGTGGGTAGGGGCCAGAGGGAGAAACAGGCACCAGCAAAGTGCCTTTCTCAGCCTTGTTCCCACGAAGCTTTCCAGTTGCTTGGTTAGTACCCAGAGCATCTGAATTCTCCCAGTTTCCTGTCCCGCCTCCTCACCACCCCGCCCCCACCCCCCACCCCCTTGCTCAAAAGCAGCCCAGCTTATTCCCAGGCATTAAGAAAAGAGCATGTGTGATTGGAAAGCAGCAGAATAGCCTTCCAGACTGAGATTTCACCTATTGGAGGTGGGGGGGTGGTGGTGAGCGTGGAGCAGAAAAAAGGCTCCATTATAAGCACCTTAAAAACAGACCACAAAGGAAACGCTGACACGGCCGGGCCCCCAGGGCCGGCTCCAGCGGGCAGTTAGGGGAGGGAGGGTTTTGTGCAGAGTTCAAAGCCCCAGTGAAAGCGACCGAGGACCATTGTGTTTGGGCAAAAGACAGTGCTTATCAGAAAGGAGTGTTAGGTTACCCTGCCTCTGGGCTCCGGAGAGTTTTAAAAGGCAGGCTTTGGAGCCTTTGGAGGCTTCCGGAGATGTTTTCTAGGGGAGCTCGTGTAGGGATGTTTTCTAGGGGACCCCATGTGGGGATGTTTTCTAGGGGACCCCATGTGGGGACAGTTCCTGAGGCGCAATGGCTGTGCTGACTGAACCCACAGCAAAGGGGCCGATGGAGGGTGGAGGGAAAGGACTGTTTGGGACAGTTACCCAGCGATCACTTGCCTGAGTCCAGGAGAGTCAATATTTCTGGGGAGTTTTAGTAGTTTTAGGGACCAGAGAGGTTTCAGCTTTGGGTCAGTGGAAAAACCAAGAACTGAGATGCCTTTTCTGATGCATCTTGAGGCAATATCCTTAGTTCAGGCATGAGTACGTGTGTGTGTGCTACGTGGCTTCAGTCGTGTCCGACTCTTTGCAACCCTACGGATCTTAGCCCGCCAGGCTTCTCTATCTATGGGATTCTTCAGGCAAGAGTACTGAAGCAGGTAGCCGTTTCCTACTCCAGAGGATCTTTCCGGCCCAGGGTTCGAACCCACATCTCCTGTGTCTCCTGCATTGGCAGGTGGGTTCTTTACCACTAGCACCCCCTGGGAAGCCCAGTTCAGGCATATTGGACTAAAAATCTGCTGAACTTATGGTTGCTGGGGGAAAGGAGGAGGGAAAGGGGTATTTAGTGAGTTTTGACAGGTACACAGTGCTGTGTTTAAAATGGATAACCAACAACGACCTATTGTATTGCAACCCCATGGACTATAGCCCAACAGGCTCCTCTGTGCATGGAATTCTTTAGGCAGGAATTCTTAACCATTTGAGCCACCAGGGAAGCACAGGGAACTCTGCTCAGTGTTACGTGGCAGCCTGGACAGGAGAGGGGTTTGGGGAAGAATGGATATATGTGTTTGTGTGGCTGAGTTCTTTTGCTGTCCACCTGAAACTATCACAACATTGTCAATCAGCTATACCCCAAAACAGAATGAAAAGTTTAAAAAAGTTTTTTTAAAAAACTTCAAAAATCAGCTGCTCTCATTTAACACTGACCAATGAGTGAGTCTTAGTGGATGGTCCTTTCCCAGAGTCAGCCCTGGTCCTGCGAAAATGTCTCATTACTGCTAGGGACCTGGGCTGATAGGGGACCCACACCCCACTTAGGGAGCCCAGAGATGTTCTGAGGGGAAGGTCTTTCTGTGCATTTAGGGGGCCCCGTGCCACCTCCTGGTCTCTGAGCAGAGATGAGCTGTCCTCCCTTGCCCACCCCTGTCAGGTACCACCCTAGGAACAACTTTCTCTAAATAGGCTCCAGAGTCACTCACGTTAAGAAATCTCCTTGCACTTTGTCCTTTCACTTCCCCATCTATGGAATGAGAAAAACAACAGTTTATACGTAAAAAGCAAACCAACCCGCTCACCAACAAGACAAAACAAACCCAGCCATGCCCACTTGGGGAAAATTACACACTACTATTAAAGTGGACGAGGAAGAAGCCTGAAAAATTATAACATGAATGATGCTGAATGAATGATAATGAAAGAAAAATGGAAAATAATTATGCAGCAGAGTTTCTGGGAAAATCTGCCTGGCCCTTCAGTAAGAATTCCCATTGGCCGAATGTTAACGTCTAATTAAGATGTTAGCTCCTCTTTCCTCCCAGTGTTTCATTCTTATCAGTTCTTCTAAAAGTCTCCAATTTCGTGCAACGTAAACAGAAATAAGAGAGGTCAGCCACACAGGACTGCAGGGGTGGAGGAGAGTGTTTTAGGAATGCGAGGGAGGAAAATGCAAGGAAGGGAAAAGAGATTTTAACAGCCTTGTCTCTTTCATGCTTTAAGAACAGAGATTCTGGCCAGAGGAGCCCTGGGGGCAGGGAGACAGTTTGAGGCCAACTTCCTTGCCTGGACCAGACCCTGGAAGGTGAGGTGAGACAGTCTGGGGGCCTCCTGAGGACAGGCAGCCTGCAGCCGAGCACAGAATTCCCACCCTGTCAGGAGTCTTCAAATTCTCAAAGCCGCCCGGGGCATTTTCAGAACAACAGGAGTTATTTTTTCTTTTTATTGAAATATAATTGATTTCCAATGCTGTATTAATTTGTGCTGTACAGCAAAGTGATCCAGTTATATATATATATATATATACATATTTCTTTTTCATATTCTTTTCCATTATGATTTATTACAGGATATTGAATAGAGTTCCCTGTACTCCACAGTAGGACCTTGTTCATTCATTCTATATGTAATAGTTTGCACCCGCTAATCCCAAGCTCCCAATCCTTCCCTCCTCCATCCCCCACCCCCTTGGCAACCATAAGTCTGTTCTCTATGTCTGTGAGTTTGTTTATATTTTGTAGGTAAGTTCATTCGTGTCATATTTTAGATTCCACATATAAGTGCTATCATATGGTATTTGTCTTTCTCTTTCTGACTTACTTAGAATGATAATCTCTAGTTGCATCCATGTTACTGAAAATGGCATTATTTCATTCTTTTTCATGGCTGAGTAGTATTCCATTGTATATATGTACCATATCTTCTTTATCCAATCATCTGTTGATGGACATTTAGGTAGTTTCCATGTCTTGGCTATTGTGAAAAGTGCTGTTGTGATTACTGGGGTTCGTGTAAATATCTTTGTGAATTGTAGTTTTGTCTGGATAAGCCCAGAAGTGGGATTGCTGGGTCATATGGAAACTCTACTTTGAATTTAGATCAAAATTAATTTTAATTCCCTGGAGTTAGAAATATGTTTGCTGTCAGCGGCCTGACTAGATAGCCTAGGCTGGGTCACCGCTGAAACAGAGAAGAAGAGAGATGTCTAGGAGAGGTGGTGGCAGTGGGGAAAGAGTCTCTCTGTGTGACTGGACATCAGCTCTGTGCACCCTGGGGGTCCTTCTGAGTCATTCACCCTCCAGGAGCTCCTGACTGCCAGGTCTGAGTGTAGAGAGGCTCTAAGTGAAGTGGCTAATGGGACCTCAGAGGGAGGACTCTGATGAGACTCAGCAAATAGCTTATTGTTGAATTTAGGAAGGTGTTCTTGCCTAGAGAATCCCCAGGAACAGAGGAGTCTGGTGGGCTACAGTCCATGGGGTTGCAAAGAGTCAGACACGACTGATGCAACTTAGAATGCATGCAACCAGGCTCAGAAAAGAATCTGTCTGCAATACAGGAGACGCAGGTTCAATCCTTAGGTCGGGAAGATCCCCTGGAGAAGGAAAGAGCAACCCACTTCAGTTTTCTTGCCTGGGAAATCCCATAGACAGAGGAGCCTGGTGGGCTACAGTCCATGGGGTCGCAAAGAGTTGGACACGACTGAGCAACTGCCACTATCACTTTCACGTTCGGAAGAGAACACCTCTGGCCTTGCTCTCTGATTCATGGAGGAGACTTTCTTCGCCCAGGAGAAGTGTTGGCACAAAGACTAGAACAGCTCACAGTTCCTGAGCCCTCGGGATCTGTCGGGTACCTGCTGTGTCACGAGAGTATTCCACCCACCTTCACAGCCCGCCCATGAAGGGTGTGCTAGTATTTCATGGATGAGAAATGGAGGTGGTTCAGATTGCTGGAAGGACTTGTCCATGGCTGTGCAGCTAGTGAGGCGAGCTGGGATTTGGGCTCTCAAGGAAGTGACAGCTGCCCTGGGCTGGGGGAAGGGTGAAGGACAGACAGAGGCTCTCTCAGAAACTCAGAAAGTCTGTGCTGGATTGAAACGGATGGTTCTTATTTGTTTAAGAACAATTGATGCTTCAAGAATTGATCTTTGGGGATGTCCCTGGTTGATGGTCCAGTGGCTAAGACTGTGTATTCCCAATGCAAAGGAGTAGATCCCAGGTCAGGGAACTAGATCCCAGAGGCTGTAGCTAAGAGTTGGAATGCTAAAGGTTCCGCATGCCTCAACGAAGATGGAAGATCCCATGTGCTGCAACTAAGACCCAGCACAGCCAAATAATAAACAAACTATTAAAAAAAACACAACAATCAAAACAACCCTCCCCCAAACCCAAAGTTAATCTTCGTAATAATGTGGCAAAGTTGTAATTAAAATTTAATTAAAAAGAAAAAAAAGTAGCGCAGATTTCACATTTGGCCCCCGGGATCGTCACTCTCGCTCTGACGTTTTCGAGAGAGGAAGAAAGAGGAAAGGAGATGCAGCGGCAGGTGGGCCCGGAATCATACCTGCAAGGACCTCTTGTGGGTCTTGACAGAAAAGGGTTGAGCAATGTGTGCGGGGAAGTGGCCAGTCTCCACCTGCGTTATTTCATCACATCCTCACAACCTCCCTGAGGTTACTTTGAAGATAAGAAAACTGAGGCTCAGGCAGATACAAGATCAGTGTTGGCAGGAGCATTATGTCCCCCCAAAAGGGATGTTCACGTCCTAAGCCCTGGTGCTTGTGAATGTGACTTTATTTGGTGAAAGTGTTAGTCGCTCTGTCGTGCTTGACTCTTGCTGACCCCATGGACAATAGCCCATCAGGTTCCTCTGTCCATGGGATTCTCCAGGCAAGAATACTGGAGTGGGTAGACATTCCCTTCTCCAGGGGATCTTCCCGACCCAGGGATCAAACCCTCATCTCCTGTGTCTCCTGCATTGAAGGTGGATTCTTTACCATTTGAGCCACCAGGGAAGGCCTTTATTTGGACACAGGGCTTTTGTAGATGTACTCTAATTAAGATGAAGTCCTGTAGGTGGTCCTAACTCAATGACTGGGGTCTTTACAAGAAGAGGGGCGTTTGGGCACATATGCAGAGAGGACACAGGGAGGAGCCATGGATGATGGAGCCAGAGCTGCAGTGGTGCATCTACAAGCCGAGGATCACTGAGGGCTTCTGGCAACACCGGAAGCTGGGGAGAGGCAAGGACAGGTCCGGGCCTTGAGTTGTCAGAGGGAGCATGGCCCAGCTGATGCCTTCATTTTGGACTTTCAGTCTCCAGAGACGAGACAGAAAAGCTTTCAGGAGTCTTCAGCCACCCACTTTGTAGCATTTTGTCACAGTGGCCACAGGAAATGAACACAGGAAGCCCTCACCTTGCTTCCATTGTGTTGTTTAGTCGCTCAGTTCTGTCTGACTCTTTGCAACCCCATGGACTGCAGCACGCCAGGCTTCCCTTGTCCTTCACTGTCTCCCAGAATTTGCTCAAACTCATGTCCCTTGAGTTGGTGATGTCATCCAACCATCTCATCCTCAACCCTTCTCCCGTTTTCAATCATTCCCAGCATCAGGGTCTTTTCCAATGGGTCAGCTCTTTGAATCAGGTGGCCAAAGTATTGGAGCTTCAGCTTCAACATGCCGAGCGGCATGGCCAAAAAAAAAGAGAAAAGAAAGTGGAGAGTTCCCTAAGGACATGGGGGTGCTTGAGAGCAGATGGCGGGGGCAGCAAGGGAATATGAAGGTGGCTTGGGTGGGGGGAGGGGGCCTGGAATCTCCGGTAGCCTGGAGGTGGGGTCTCCGTGGAGACCATGGTTCAGGAGGGGTCAGGGTGCTGGGAGGAGCAGACGGACCCCGGGTGTGGGCAGGCAGCAGTGGAGACAGGAAGATGAAGAGGTGGCTGGAGGCAGAGAGCCGCCCCCGGGAGGCCAGGGAAGTCAGGGTGGCCGTGAGATGTTGCCATGTAGAGCCGACGTGATTCCTGACGACAAATAACCCTGTCCAGGCGTTGAACATGGTGCTGGAGAATGACTCAGAGCCCAAGAACGCTGGTCCCCTTGTTCTGTGGGCGGCGAGCTATGCTGGACTCGATGAGGGTGAATATCTCATGAATGCGCGTGGGAGGCTGACCGCATTGGGAAAGAGTTAATAATTAAACCATTTGCGCCACCACAATGGGCTGGGCGGGCCCAGGGTCCTTGGGGCTGACCCTGCTCCTGCCCGCCCCGTCATCATCCTCGGTATGTGGTCCACACGGGGACACCACAGGAAGCTCAGCCCTAGGGCCCCCAACAACAAGCCATTTTAGTTTCGGAAGCTGCCAGGACAGGAAATTAATGAGAAATTACTGATTAGGAAAAATCAATTTGGCCTGACTTGAATTGGTAGGAGGTGGAGAAAGGGCAGGGTGGGGGCTGCATCTGACAATGTACTCCTTCTGGGGGGTGGGGGGCTCTGAGCCCCTCTTTTCTGGGGAACCTGGAGCTCCGAGGGGTTAAACAGTTGCCGAAGGCTCTGCAGCAGGCAAGGGGGGCCGGGCCAGGAGTGACGAGGTAGGCCTGTTGGCTTCCAGGTCCCCCCCAGCCCGAGCCCCCCCCCCCCACCCTAGTGGTGCTGATGCCCCCAGACTCCCGAAGCTTCGAGAGGAGACTCTGAGACTGCAACAGGAACCAGGGGCCTGGACCCCCTCTGACTCTGCCCTGTCTTATGTGGTTGTGGGGGGAGAAGCCGGAACAGGGTGGCCGGCCTCACACCACCATCACCTGCCCGGTAACCCCGGGCTGCCTCAGGACTCCTGCAGAAGGCTTGACAGAGCCTTCCTCTGGCAGATGAGGCTGACCAGGTGACTTTTTAGGATGCTGTCCAGTCCTAAGATTTCAGGGTTGGTGATCTCTGGAGATTCGAAGGGATGAAGACTGTCTTTGTGCTCAAACGAGCTGGGCTCTGGGGCAGAAAGTCACTCCCTCGGGGCAGTGACTGGATATCAGTGTCCCCCAGTGCCCGCCCTGCCAGCCTCCTTTGCTCTGGGCTGCCAGGCGCCACCCTTCGGCCCCTATTCCTTTCCCACCATCCCTGCCTGGGGCATAGCATGGCACAGGCCTCTGGCATCCCTTGGCAGGGTGGTCCTGCCTGTTTTCCATGATGCCTGGCTGCCCACTCTCAGGACCTGCCCCACCACCGCTTAGACGAAGTCCCTGCATCTTGTCGTCCCTTCTGGGTTTGCCAGGCTCTGCACGTCACACCTCACCCCTGCTTCAGAGCCCTCCAGGGGCTCCCCAGGATGGCCCGACTGCCTGAGGGTTGCCTTGGTCAGAGCTGCCCAGTGTCTTGGGGCTCCTCTTTCTTCCAGGAGCCCCGGCCACCCCCCGCAGACCGAGCCTTTCCAGCTCTTTCCAAAGCAGGAGTAATGCTGCTTCCTGGAGGAGGTGTCCTACAGCAGGCACACCCCCTGTCTCCTGCCTGCTCACAAGGGGACCTGGGTCCCAGAGACAGTCCTTCCCCAGGGCTGTGAGCACACAGGGACCCCAGCGGATGTGGCTCTCTGATTACAAAGACCACATGTGGGTGCTGCCCAGGGGCTGTCTAGTGCCCCCAGACGCTGGTCCAGAGTGGAGGTGTCTGCTTATTTACAGTGTGTCCTGGGGAAAGCACCCTCCTTTGACTGCGGTGGGCAGAATAACTACCCCCTCCCCCCAGACGAACACGTTCTCAGCCCGAGAACTTGTAAAAGGAAAAGGGACTTGGCAGATATGGTTCATCCAAGGGCACTGAGGTGGGGAGATTACCCTGGATTACCCAAGTGGGACTAGTGTGGAAGCGTTACTCGCTCAGTTGTGTCTAACTCTTTGCGGCCCCATGAACTGTGGCCCACCAGGCTCCTCTGTCTATGGGATTCTCCAGGCAAGATGACTGGAGTGGGTTGCATTCCCTTCTCCAGGGGATCTTCCCGACCCAGGAATCGAACCCGGGTCTCCTGCACTGCAGGCAGATTCTTCACTGTCTGAGCTACAGGGAGGCCCCAGTGTGGAAGGGGGAGGTGTCCCAGCGATACTGTGTGGAAAGACCCAGCTGGCCAGTGCTGACCGTGAAGATGGAGGGTCCACGAGCCAAGGGACGCAGACAGCCTGTGGAAGCTGAAAAGGACAAGGAAGTAGGCTGTCCCTGGGAGGCTCAGGAAGGACACAGCCCTGCGAACACCTTGGTTTTAGCCCCGTGAAACCTACTTTGAACTTCCGGCCTCCAGAAGTGGAAGAAAATAAATGTGTGTTGTTTTAAGCCACTGAGTTTGTGGTAATTTGAGAGGTAATTTCTATTTGTGGCAACAGAAAAGATAATAAATCCAGTGACATTTTTTCTTGTGACCTGTCTCACGGAACAGTTCTCCATGCACACGTGTCCAGGGTGGAAACTGGGCCTCAGGGAGAGGGCCTGTGTGAGCTGGCAGGCCCTGGGGCTTCTTGCCTGTGTCCCCTAGCCCGGCAGCCCCACGGATGCAGGCACTGGTCTGTTCAGCTGGACAGATGGGCCCGCAGCCCCTGGGAGGAGAGCCTTGAGGTTGCAGGAAGGAGGTCCCATCTTGGCTTTCAGTTCAGAGAAGATCCCCAAACAGGGCTGCACTCAGGCCATGGTCAGAGAACACTGGGAGGGCATTGGGGGTCACAGGGCATTGGGAAGGCACTGGGAGGCCCCAGGGTATTCGCTCCCACTCTCAGTGGAGGCCAGGCCCATATGGGTGTGTAGAGCAGCCTGAGGGCAGGGCAGGGACCCGGGATCTAGGCAGATGATGGAAGCTCTGCAGGCACAGATCCACAGGCAGGACTGGGGTGGTGTGACCCAGATTCCTCCTCTTCCCGGGCACTTGGATCCTTGCCAGCCTCCCCACTCTGGGCCCCTTTGGCCTTTGGGCTGTGAGCAGTGCTGATGTGTGTTGATCAGTCGATCAACTCAGCTGACCTGGAAGCCACGTGTTCATGAGTCCAGGTCCCCAGACATGGAGCCCGTGGGCCCCATGCACTCTAGTGAGCAAGGTGTGACCTTGGTTCCTGAAGCCCCAGAGACTCCTGGGTGAACCCCTCACCCCAGCAGGGTCTGCCTATCTCGGAGGATTAACTAGGTTTAGAAAGAGCCCCGGGGTCTTGTGAAGGGCGTGTTGTGTGGGAGGAAAACAAGAGCACAATGAGCCGATAGGATGGAGGTTGGAGGCCCAAGAAACAATCGCAGGGAGGCGGTGGGATGGTGGGGGCAGGGGGATGGTCAAGATGGAGCCGAGGCTGCGGAGGGACAAAAGGCGACCTTGGAAGAAAGCCTTTGACTCTTGCTTCCAAGCGAAGGATCTGATTTTCAAGATTGCTCTCGAGTCTTCTCAGTTCGAAGTGTGGAAGTGTTCTTAACTGTTTTCTGGGAGACCTGTACAGCAGGCCCCAGGCACCCGTAGGTGCTGGAACGATGAGTAAGTCATTTTGAAAGAAGGCAACCCTATTTAGACACAGCCAGAATAGGAACTTTTAAAAGTGAATGTTTTTGGAAAATAAACTTTTGAGACATTTCAGTTGAGATGTCAATGAAACCCATTGAAGCAGCCCATCCATTGGCATTTATTCTATCATTTTATGGAGTAAAAATTTAGTTCCCTGAATCCTTAAAGGTGAGTATATCCCTCCTGTAAGACTACTGATACGTGATAAGGATCGGCCAGTGCCCTTTAGAATAAATTTTAAATCCAAGTATCAGCTCAGTTCAGTCGTGTCCGACTCTTTGAGACCCCATGGGCTGCAGCACACCAGGCCTCCCTGTCTATCATCAACTCCTGGAGCTTGCTCTAACTCACTGACATCACATCAGTGATGCCGTCCAACCATCTCATCCTCTGTCGTCCCCTTCTCCTCCCACCTTCAATCTTTCCCAGCATCAGGGTCTTTTCCAATGAGTCAGTTCTTTGCATCAGGTGGCCAAAGTATTGGAGCTTCAGCTTTAGCATTAGTACTTCCAATGAATATTCAGGACAGATTTCCTTTAGGATAGACTGGTTGGATCTCCTTGCAGTCCAAGGGACTCTCAAGAGTCTTCTCCAACACCACAGTTCAAAAGCATCAATTCTTCAGTGCTCAGCTTTCTTTATAGTCCAACTCTCACATCCCTACATGACTACTGGAAAAACCATAGCCTTGAATAGATGGACCTTTGTTAGCAAAGTAATGTCTCTGCTTTTTAATATGCTATCTAGGTTGGTCATAGCTTTTCTTCCAAGGAGCAAGCCTCTTTTAATTTCATGGCTGCAATCACCACCTGCAGTGATTTTGGAGCCCAAGAAAAGAAAGTCTCTCACTCTTTCCATTGTTTCCCCATCTATTTCCCGTGAAGTGATGGGACCAGATGCCATGATCTTAGTTTTCTGAATGTTGAGTTTTAAGTCAGCTTTTTAACTCTCCTCTTTCATTTTCATCTAGAGGCTCTTTAGTTCTTCTTCACTTTCTGCCATAAGGGTGGTGTTGTCTGCATATCTGAGGTTACTGATATTTCTCCTGGAAATCTTGATTCCAGTTTGTGCTTCATCTAGCCTGGCAGTTCTCATGATGTACTCTGCATATAAGTTAAACAAGCAGGGTGACAATATACAGCCTTGATGTACTCCTTTCCCGATTTGGAACCAGTCTGCTGTTCCATGTCCAGTTCTAACTGTTGCTTCTTGACCTGCATAGAGATTTCTCAGGAGGCAGGTCAGGTGGTCTGGTATTTCCAATTTTCCAGCTTGTTGTGATCCACACAGTCAAAGGCTTTGGCATAGTCAACAAAGCAGAAGTACATGTTTTTATGGAACTCTCTTGCTTTTTAGATGGTCCAGCAGATGTTAGCAATCTGATCTCTGGTTCCTCGGCCTTTTCTAAATCCAGCTTGAACATCTGCAAGTTCACGGTTCATGTACTGTTGAAGCCTGGCTTGGAGAATTTTGAGCATTACTTTACTAGCGTGTGAGATGAGTGCAATTGTGTGGTAGTTTGAACATTCTTTGGCATTGCCTTTCTTTGGGATTGGAATGAAAATCCACCTTTTCCAGTCCTGTAGCCACTGCTGAGTTTTGCAGATTTGCTGGCATATTGAGTGCAGCACTTTCACAGCATTATCTTTTAGGACTTGAAACAGCTCAATTGGAATTCCATCATCTCCACTAGCTTAGTTCATAGTGATGCTTCCTAAGGCCTACTTGACTTCACATTCCAGGATCTATGGTTCTAGGTGAGTGATCACACCGTCATGATTATCTGGATCATGAAGATCTTTTTTGTATAGTTCTTCTATGTATTCTTGCCACCTCCTCTTAATATCTTCTGCTTCTTTTATGTCCATACCTTTTCTGTCTTTTATTGTGCCCATCTTTGTATGAAATGTTCCCTTGGTATCTCTAATTTTCTTGAAGAGATCTCTAGTCTTTCCCATTCTATTGTTTTCCTCTATTTCTTTGCGTTGATCTGACGAAGGCTTTCTTATCTCTCTTTGCTATTCTTTGGAACTCTGCATTCAAATAGGTATATCTTTCCTTTTCTCCTTTGCCTTTGCTTCTCTTCTATTCATAGCTATTTGTAAGGCTTCCTCAGACAACCATTTTGCCTTTTTTACATTTCTTTTTCTTGGGGATGGTCTTGATCACTGCCTCCTGTACAATGTCATATACTTCCATCCATAGTTCTTCAGGCACTCTGTCTATCAGATCTAATCCCTTGAATCTATTTGTCACTTCCACTGTATCATCATAAGAGATTTGATTCAGGTCATACCTGAATGGTCTAGTGGTTTCCCCTACTTTCTTCAATCTAAGTCTGAATTTGGCAATAAGGCATTCATGATCTGAGCCACAGTCAGCTCCTGGTCTTGTTTTTGCTGACTGTATAGAGCTTCTCCATCTTTGGCTGCAAAGAATATAATCAATCTGATTTCAGAATTGACAATCTGGTGATGTCCATGTGTAGAGTCTTCTCTGGTGTTGTTAGAAGAGGGTGTTTGCTATGACCAGTGCGTTCTCTTGGCAAAACTCTGTTAGCCTTTGTCCTGCTGCGTTTTGTACTCCAAGGCCAAATTTGCTGGCATATTGAATGCAGTAATCCACGTATAGTGGGCATAGATACTTATTATGTTTCACTCAGTGAATGATCATATCCACTGCTGTTGTATTTCCCTAAAATGATCATTAAGGTGAAATAAATAAAACCATAAAATTTTAAAAGTTAAAAAAAAAACTTTATTTATTTGTGGCTGCACTGGGTCTTTGTTGCTGTGCGCAGACTTTCTCTAGTTGTGGTGAGCAGGCGCTACTCTCTAGCTGTGGTGCATGGACACCTCACTGCAGTGGCTTCTCTTGTTGCAGAGCGCGGCCTCTAGAGCACAGGCTCAGTGGTTGTGACACACAGGCTTAGTTATCCCTTGGCATGTGGAATCTTCCCGGACCAGGGATTGAATCTAGGTCCCCTGCATTGGCAAGCCATTTCTTAACCCATGGACCACCAGGGAAATCCTAAAGCCAGAGTTTTAGGATCGGTGGCATTTTTCTTTCTCTTTAGATTTTCTATTAATTAATTTGACTCTCCACAGTAACTTACCGAGCACCGTGACTTTTTGTTTTAAGCCTGGCTAAAGTTTGTGATCAGCTGGGGCACACGTGTTACTTCAATGAATCCTCACAAGGATCTAAGTTGACTGTTTCTATCGTGATCCCTGGGTTCCCTCATAGCTCAGTTGGTAAAGAATCTGCCTGCAATGAAGGAGACCCTGGTTCGATTCCTGGGTTGGGAAGATGCATTGGAGAAGGGATAGGCTACTCATTCCAGTATTCTTGGGCTTCCCTTGTGGCTCAGCTGGTAAAGAATCCGCCTGCAATGGGGGAGACCTGGGTTTGATCCCTGGGTTGGGATGATCCCTTGAAGAAGGGAAAGGCTACCCATTCCAGTATTGTGGCCTGGAGAATTCCACTATACAGTCCATGGGGTCCCAAAGAGTCGGACATGACTGAGCGACTTTCACTTTCACCATGGTGATCCCTAATTCAGAGACGAGGAAACTGAGGCCCAGAAGGATCAGGTGGGTGGCCGAGAGTCACACAGCAAGTGTTGAAATTCAAGGCCCAAGTGGACCCTCTCACCCTGGGGTGTCATCTCTCCGTAGGGTGGCTTGGATGCCAAGGGTATAATGCAGCTCACCCCAGGCCAAGGCAAGCTCTCTTTCTGTAAACATTTATCAGACAACTCCTGCCCAGGCACTGGCTTTGAGACTGGATGGGTAAGCTGTCCTGGCACCTCCCAATTTTTGCCAGAGATAGAGGGAGAGGCAGGTGGTATTGGGGCCACTGGCAGTCAAGGGGGAGGCTGAGGGCAGAATGGGAAGCTTGAAGTTGACACATTTTTCATTTTAAAGTTTGCTACACTGACTTGTCAAGTAGGAATTAGAAAAGGTGCTGATTTCTGGAAGTTCACACGCCTAAAATAATCTAGAGGTGATAGGCAGCATGCCTTAACCTCTTGAGGTGCACGTTCATTAGTCGGACACGTCTTAAAGGCTCGGAGTGCATGACTGAGACTGAGGGTGTTCATCTGGCCTTTATATAAAATTTCTTTAAAAAAAAAACTGAACAGAGAGAAGTTCTTTCTCTCAAATCAGATGAGAACCATCAACCTGAGGACTTTAAAAGGCAGAGCATGACTGTGGTACCCCAAATGTCCCCTCTGGAGGTGACAGTTCTCTGGGAGGTGAATTCACCGCTCTCAGGATGAGTGCCGGCTGCCACCTTCACCTCCTGGGCTCCCGAGGCCGGGTGTGTGCCCGAGTCCCGTGGCCTCATGCAGCCCCTTGAAGGGACCAAGTGCCTGAGTTACTCACATCCCAATTCCCCATGGGGTAGGTGACGGTGACCACCCACGGCTGGGGACATGGGCTGAGGCCTGGGCAGCAGACGTTGACTGGGGCAGGGGAGGCTGTTTCTGGTGAAGAGAAACCCCCTCAGGGAACCCCAGGCCATCTTCTGCACAGAAGCAACAGCCCAGATTTAAACTCCTCTGACTCCCCTACCTCAAGCATCCCCACTCTGAGAACCGGGTCAGGTGGTCTTGGGGTGAGTCTGTTGTTCGTCCTGTTTATGGACTTGAGTAGGCTATGCTGACCCTGTTCCTGACGGCTGAGCACCTGCTGGGACTGCCAGGCCCGGTGCCCTGGCCTTTCCTGCCCCTTGCTCTGCGGCTGAGGGACCCTGGGGTCTGCACACCCCATCTGTGTGTGGGTGGGTGAGGTGGGGGGGTTGGGAGAAGTTCAACTCCTTGAGCACGGTCGACTGAGAGCACTCAGTGAGCTCATGGCCACACAAGGACAGCAGGAAAGCTGGGGGCTGTGAGTGCTTCGCTGGATACAGTGTGTTATCAGGGCGAAGGGCCACTGTGTCCAGACTGAGCAACAGCCCCGTGATGCCTGGGCCCTGGGCCTGGCCTGCTGGGTGACTTCAGACATCCTCACGGG
This sequence comes from Okapia johnstoni, assembly GCA_024291935.2. Lineage (NCBI taxonomy): Eukaryota > Metazoa > Chordata > Mammalia > Artiodactyla > Giraffidae > Okapia > Okapia johnstoni. Next base: position 52,404,296 of record CM044306.1, on the reverse strand, counting down.
GAGCTCTGTGCTTCACCATCCTGCTCTGCTGAGTGAAGCCAAGGCCCCCACCTATGTAGCAGGACACCAAGGCCACGAATTGCAGGCCCCAGTTGTCCCCTGACCTGCCTCCCCGCTCCCAGCTGGTCCTCTGATCCTGTCTCCGTGGGTTCATACCCTGCTTGGATGCTTGTTAACTGTGTGACCATGGGCGAGTGTCTTAACCTCTCTGAGTCTCAGTTCCTTCATCCATCAAATGGATACAATGATTCTGACTTCGGAAGGCTCTGGTGAAGGTGCTAGGCATTGGATATAGGGCCTGGCATTGCAGGTGCTTAAAAGAATGTCACTGCCTTCCATGTTCCTGCTGTCTTTAAAGTGGTCACTCTCCTCCCTCCTGCTTCATCCTGTCCAGTCTCAAGCAGCTCTCTGCTTTCTGTGGGTCTCCTCTGCTGCACTTCCACGGGCTCCCCCTGACTGTCTGATGGCCCCTGGCTGGTCCTGGCCACTCAGGCAGCACGGAACCAGCAGGAAGGAGCAGCAGTGAGACCCCTGGGTGAGATCCTCTTCACGCTGATGAGGGGAGAAGCCCCCCTCTTCCCTTCTCAGAGCAATTCCAGCTACAGGATCCTAAGTTTGAGGCCTTTCTTTTTTGGAAAAAAAGAGAAAAATAGTGTTTCACATGACTGTTCAGTTGTAGCGACCAGTTCCTCTTGGGAGCTGAGGAGTGCAGACCTGGATTTGGGGGGTGAGGCCCCTACGGTGTGAGATAGAGGGAACTGGGAATCCCACCTTGTGGGGGAAAGGTGGTCCCTGAGCAGGTTGTTTGGACGGCAGGCATCAAAAAGCATGTGTATGTGTGTGTGTGCACATGCGTGTGCACGCACGTGTGTGCACGCACGTGTGTGTGCACACGTGTGTATGCATGTATATGTGTGTGCATGCATGTGTGTATGTGTGTGCATATATGTATATGCATGTATGTGTGTTGGGGAGAGAACTGGACCCCATCCTTGCCGAGTGTGCCCCCTCGTCCTGGTTGCTATCATGGGGGGAGGGGAGCCCGGTTCCCAGGAGGGGTCATGGGGGCCTGCCCTTGACCCGGGGTCTTAGCCATAGAGAAGGTTTTATGGGTTTTATGGAGAAGATTTTATGCCGGAGAGAAACGGGGCCTTGTCTATTTGTCCACTCCACCCAGGTCACTGCAAGCTTGACCTGGTTCAGATAGTGCTTTATCACACCACTCCCTACCCAGAAAAATCCCTGCCATTTAGGGATTTCCTATTTATCTTGCAGTTTTATGGCCACTTGGCAAAATGGCCATGACTGTGGCCTGTGTGTTTAGCTGTAGAGTCAAATTATATATTGATTGAGATCTCTCTTTGTGTTTCTCTCTGTGTGTGTCTCTCCGTGTCACTCACACACTGACACACACACACACAACATTTTCACACAGACACACAAGCACACCCCTCACGGGCATAGCTAGGCACAGAGGCACCTGGGGTGGGAGAGGGTCGGCCCTCCAGCCAAGCTCCTTTTTGGAAGTACAGTCAGACCAGCTGTGTCCCTGGGAAGAGATGTGTTTCACTGGGGTGGCTGGTGGCCCTGATCCCTGCTATTTAATGGTGTCTGTGAGGGACAGTGAGGGGGACGGAGGGACAGAAAGCCACAGAGCCTGGGGTCCGCCGGAGGCCTGTGTGCAGGACACCCAGTGCCCAGCCCCTGGGCCGGTGCACACTTCTAGCCTCAGCCCCGCAGACATTCAGAGCCTCGTGGTCAGAGTGAAGGCTTAGTCCAGTTTTCACTGGTTCCTCTCCATTCTGGTCCTGCAGACGGAGCTGATTGCTGTGTTTTCAGAGGCCAGCTGGATTGCAGGGTGGCTGGCTGGACACAGGGCCCTGCTGGAGTAGCCCTCTGTGGCCAGTACTCTTGGCATGTTAGCCAGCATGGCCCTGGGTCCACAGGTCACATCTGGCCCTTCGTGGACAGTTGGTTTGCAGTACCACCTGTGTGGTTGTGGGTTCAAGGCCCAGGTGCTGCCCTGGTGCCAGGGCTGGCTGGTGCTCTGACCTTCAGCCACGCGGCCTGTCAGGCCCCTGTGCCTCGGGTCATGGGAAGACGGTGGCCCCTCCCCGTGACAAGCGGCAGACAGCACAGACAGCTCTCTGGCAATGGGGCACGTCCTGCCTGGGTCACCTGAACACCCACTGCAGCCAGGACGCTGGGCTTCTGCTGAGGTCAGCAGTTTGAGCTCATCTCCCTGTGACCATGCATGCTTGGCCTGAAACTCTTCCCCGGATCCCATGGGGATCATTCCATGGGATGGCGGGAGGGGGGCAGTTAATGCAAGGAGCCACCCAGAAGGGCAGAGAGCTGGAGACCAGGGCATGTATGCTATTGTCTAAGATGAGAGGCATTAGTGTTGAAAATCGATTGCAGGAAGCTGGTGGAGAGAGAAAGAACAGGAGAGAGAGAGATGGCCCATCCATGAGACAGGGACCTCAGGAAGCTGGAAGGGAGTCGGTCAGGAGCCCAGCTGGAGATGGACCTTGAGGTGAGGGAGGGACCAGACGGGGCAGAGACTGGCCTGGTTGGACATGGGGAGAGCTCCTGCCTGTGGGTGGCCTCTGAAGTGCTGACACGAAAGGAGGCGACAGCTCTGAGTTTTCAGGAGGGGTCACGTTTCTGGAAGTTATCACGCGGCTGGCAGCAGCACTGGGGGTCGGGGCAGGGGCTCCAGGTGGTGGCAGGGAACAGGGCCCTTTGGGGCCGGGGCTTCTCCTTGTGAGGCCCATGCAGGTAAAGGCAGGGGCAAGGTCACGCTCTGGTCCCCGCTGCACCTCTGATTTTGTGTGACCCTTAGTAGGATGCTATCTCCCTGGGGACCTGGGAGTAAATTGAAGGCCACAGGTTGAAGATGGAAGATCTCCTTCACTCCTGATTAGCGCTGGAAAGGAGGAAGTGAAAGCCACTCAGTTGTGTCTGACTCTTTGCGACCCCATGGACTATACAAGCCATGGAATTCTCCAGGCCAGAATACTGGAGTGGGTAGCCTTTCCCTTCTCCAGGGGATCTGCCCAACCCAAGATCAAACCCAGGTCTCCTACATTGCAGACGTATTCTTTACCAGCTGAGCCACCAGGGAAACCCTGGAGTTAATGTGTGGCAGGCCTTAAGTATGAAACCAAGAAGCAGGATTTGATTACTGCCTTGGGATTTTGCACTGGGTTCTTTTGCACAGAATTTAGGTTTGTAGGTTAATTACAAAAATGTTACCAGAAAAAAAGAAAACCGTCCTGATTTTTCATGGGTGATTGATCTATATGTTGCGTTCCCTTCTGTCCCTTTGATGTCTGCAAGCAGAGGATTCTGTGGCTCTTTGGCATCAACAGTTGGCAGTGGGGAAGGAAGAAAGGAGGTGAAAGCGTTCAGGATTTTTATGTGTTGGTTTAGTTTCTGTTTAGTCACTGAGGCGTGTCCGACTCTTTGAGATCCCATGGACCGCAGCACGCCAGGCTATTCTGTCCTCCACTGTCTCTCAGAGTTTGCTCAGAATCATGTCCACTGAGTCAGTGATGCCATCCAACCATCTCATCCTCTGTCGTCCCCTTTTCCTCCTGCCTTCGATCTTTCCCAGCACCAGGGTCTTTTCCAGTGAGTCAGCTCTTCACATCAAGTGGCCAAAGTATTGGAGTTTCAGCTTCAGCATCAGTCCTTCCAATGAATATTCAGGGTTGATCTCCTTCAGGATTGACTTGTTTGATCTCCTTTCTGTCCAAGGGACTCTCAAGAGGTTTCTCCAACACCACAATTTGAAAGGATCAATTCTTGGGCACTCAGCCTTCATTATGGTCCAGCTCTCACATCCATACATGACTACTGGAAAAACCATAGCTTTGATCATAAAGACTTTTGTTGGCAAAGTGATGTCCTTGATTTTCAATACACTGTCTAGGTTGGTCACAGCTTTTCTTCCAAGGAGCAAGCATCTTTTAATTTTGTGGCTGCAGTCACCATCTGCAGTAATTTTGGGATGCAAGAAAATAAAATCTGTCACTGCTTCCACTTTTTCCGATTCTATTTGCTGTGAAGTGATGGGACTGGGTTTCATGATCTTGGTTTTTTTAATGTTGAGTTTCAAGTTGGCTTTTTCTTTCTTCTCTTTCATCCTCATCGAGGGTCTTCAGTTCCTCTTCACTTTTCGCTATTAGAGTGGTATCATCTGCATACCTGAGATTGTTGATATTTCTCCCAGCAATCTTGATGCCAGTTTCTGGTTCACCCAGCCCGGCATTTCACAAGATGTACTCTGCATATAAGTTAAGCAAATTGACAATAATACAGCCTTGTCATACTCCTTTCCTAGTTTTGAACCAATCTGTTGTTCCATGTCTGGTTCTAACTGTTGCTTCTTGACCTGCATACAGGTTTCTCAGGGGACAGGTAAAGTGGTCTGTTACTTCCATCTCTTTAAGCATTTTCCGAAGTTTGTTGTGATCCACACAAAGACTTTAGAGTAGTCCAATGCAGGAGAAGTGGATTCAATCCCTGGTGGAGGAGCTAAGACCCCATATACCTCTGGCCAAAAAATAAAAAAATAAAGCAGAAGCAATATTGTAGCATGTTGAATAAAGACTTAAACATGGTCCATATCAAAAAGTTTAAAAAAAAGAGAGAAAGGGTATGGTGAGATCATTTAATAACTTTACTTCTCTCTGCTCTCTTGGCCTCTGCCTGTTATAATGAACAATTAGGGAAATTGAAAATAAGCCATTTATTAGGTCCAAGAGGGGAAAAAAGCAAAGGTAAAACAAGCCGGTTAGGAGTGCATTTCACTTTGTGTGTACAGTGTGGTGCTCAGTCGTGTCCAGCTCTTTTGTGACCCCATGGACTGTATCCCACCAGGCTCCTCCGTCCATGGGATTCTCCAGGCAAGAATACTGGCGTGGGTTTCCATTTCCTCCTCCAGGGGATCTTCCGGGCCCAGGGATCAAACTTGCATCTCCTGAGTCTCCTGTGTTGCAGGCCAATTCTTTACCACTGAAGCACTGGGGAAGCCCCGTTTCACTTTGTCCTGAAACTAAAACTGGAGTTTACACCCGTCTCAAGGGATCTGACAGATTTGAATAGGGTCATTGTTCTCGCTCCTAAAACAAGCGCCGCCGAGTCACATGACAATATGTAACGCATCCACTCAGAAGCAAGTATGTTAAGCAAGGAAACAATATTTCTGTTTCTTCAGACTCCACTCTGCCTGTTTGCTAGGACATCAAGAAGCACTAGGGGCTCTGCTTATCTCAGCTTAAGCCCATGACTCTTGATCAAAGTCATCAGATCATCTATCTGCCCCTCTTTCTTCTGTACCTTCGAGGCGTCTGTGCAGATACGGCTCTACCTCTCCTGCCCCTGGGTTCTCTCCTCTTTCCCCCCAGATTCTGGATGTTTGGAAGCAGGTCACTTTCCTCTTCCTAAAGTGACCTACTCTAGAATCTCCTGAGATGCTCCAAGCTGGACTGGCAGCCCTTTGGCAACTGTGCTGACTGTCCTACAGGCAACTCTGTTATTTCCGGGCATCTCCTTGCTTCTATGTCTTTAAAAAAAATTAACTTACTTGAAACATAATAAGCACACGAGAAGTGCACAAAGCATAAATGCGTGTCTTGATGAATTATCCTAACGTTCACATGCAACTGTCACAAACTAGAACTTTACTAGTAGCCTCACGTGCCTCCCAGGTACCCTCTTATCTTACTCCCCAAAGCTAACCACTATCCTGACGTCTAACAGCAGATTAGTTTTGCTGTTATCACCCTTATTGTAAACTGAGTTATGTTCTTTGAGAAGACAATGTTTGTGCTATGGGATGGAATATTCTCTAAATGTCAAGCAGACTGCATTGACTATCTAGGTCACCTCTATCTTCACAGATTTTCTGCCTGTTGTATTTACTAATTACTGATAGAAAGGTATTGGAGCTTTCAGCTGTAATAGTTGATGTATTTACTTCTCCTTGAAGTTCCATCAGTTTTCGCCTCTCATATTTTGGTGCTCCGTTATTAAGTATTCATGTATTAGGGCTTTTATGTCCTCTTGGAGAACTGACCCTTTTATCATTATGTAAGTCTCCTCTTTATCCCTGATAATCTTCCATATTTTGAAGTCTGCTTTGTCTGAGACTAATGTAACTACTCCACCTTTCTTTTGACTAGTGTTAGCAGGATATATTGGAGAAGGAAATGGCAACCCACTCCAGTATTCTTGCCTGGAGAATCCCGTGGACAGAGGAGCCTGGTGAGCTGCCATCTATGGGGTCGCACAGAGTCGGACACAACTGAAGCGACTTAGCAGCAGCAGCAGCATGATATATTCTTCTCTATCTCTTTACTTTTAATCTATCCGAGTCTGTACATTTAAAGTGGGTTTCTTGTATTCAGCATAGTTTGGTCTTGTTTTTTATCCACTCTGATAAACTCTTTTAATTGGAATATTTAGACCATTCATGTTTTAAGTGATTACTGATATAGTTGGATTAATATTGACCATATTTCTAACTGCTTACTATTGTTACATGTCTTCTTTGCTTCTTTCCCCCCGAGTTTTCTGTTTTTTTCCTCTGTTTTTTTTAAATCCATGGTGACTTGAGGAGTCTACATTTTATTTAAATTTTTTAAAAGCTTAATTAATTATTTTGGCTGTGCTAGGTCTTAGTTGTGGCACACGGGGTCTTCAGTTGCAGAATGCAGACTCTTAGTTGCGGCACATGGGATCCAGTTCCTTGATCAGAGTTCGAACCCAGGCCTCCTGAATTGGGAGTGTGAAGTTTTAGCCACTGGACCACCAGGGAAGTCTCTGTTTTCTCCAGTTTTAATTGAGCTTTTTATATGATTTCATGTTATCTCTTTAGAGTATCATTTATGCTTTAAAATATTTTAGTAGAAGTTGCCTTAAATTTTAAAATATACATGTTAAACTGTTCTGTGCCTGCCTTCAAATAACACTGTGTCGCTTCACATGTCACTCAGGTAACTTTCAAGTGACAAGTTCTAGTCCCTCCCACTTATCACTTATAATATTGCTGGCATTCATTTCCCTTACTTACCTGCTGTAGTCACCCAATACATTGTTACTATTACTACTTTAATCAGTTATATTTTGCATCTATTAAGAATGAGGAAAACACAAGATTTTATTTTACCTTTGTTTATTCCTTCCCCAACACTCTTTTTTTATGTAGATATAAATTTCTTACCTACATCATTTTCTTTCTCTCTGAAGGATTTCTTTGAACTTCTTTTGCAGAAGAGGTCTGCTGGTGATGAATTCCGTTCTTGTCTGGTTGAGAAATTTTTTGTTTATCCTTCTTATCTATTTATTTACAAGAGCTTTATTGAGATATAACTGACATACAAAATATTGCACATTTTAAGTACACAATATGGTGAGTTTGGACATATGGATACAGCTGTGAAAACGTCACCACAATCAAGTAATGACATATTCATCACCTCCATAAGTTTCCCTGTGTTCTCACTTTTATTTTTGACATACAGAAAGCTGTGCATAATTAGTGTATAAAACTTGAAGAGTTTTCTCCTTCACTTTTGAAGGGTAATATCTCTGGATATGGGGGCTTCCCAGGTGGCTCAGTGGTAAAAAATCCACTTGCCAATGCAGAAGGCTTGGGTTTGATCCCTGGGTCAGGAAGATCCCGTGGAGGAAAAAAGGGCAACCCACTCCTGTTTCTTGACTGGAGGATGGAGAGAGGAACCTGGTGGGCAACAGTCCAAGGGTTTGCAAAGAGTCGGACATGACTGAGCACTCATCTCTGGATATACAAAATTCCAAGTTGGTATTTTGTTTTTCTTTAAATATTTTGCTCTACCCTCTTCTTGCTTGCATGGCTTCTGGTGAGAAGGCTGCTGTAATTCTTATCCTTGTAAATAGAAAAGCTGTTTTTTCTTCTGGTTGCAATTCAAGAGTTTCTCTTCGTCTTTTATTTTCTTAGTTTGAATGTGATATGCCTAGGTGTAGATTTGTTGGCGCTAATCCTGCGTGGTGTTTCCCGAACTTCCTGGATCTGTGATTTGGTATCTATCATTAATTTTGGAAAGTTCTTGGCTCTGCTTGCTTCACATATTTCTTTTGCTCTATGCTCTTCTCCTTCTGGTATTCCAGTTATGCATAAGTTATACCTTTTGAACTTGTTCCACAGTTCTTGGATATCTGTTCTATCTTTTCATTCTTTATTTTCCTTGCCTTTCAGTTTAAAAATTTTATCTTGACCTATCTTCAAGCTCATGATTCTTTTCTTGGCTATGCCCAGGATACTAATGAGCCCATCAGAGGCATTCTTCATTTCAGTGTTTTTGACCTGATAGTGTTTTAAATGTCTAGCATTTACTTTGATTCTTTCTTTGAATTTCCATCTCTCTGCTTACATTACCCATATGTTCTTACATTTTGTCTATTTTTTTCCAATAGAATCCTTAACATATTAATCATGGTTATTTAAAATTCCCTGTCTGATAATTCCAACATCTGTGTTATATCTGGGTCTGGTTCTGATGATTGCTTGTCTCTTCAGACTGTGGCTTTGTTTGCCTTTTGGCATGCCTTATACTTTCTTGTTGAAAGCCAGACATGTTGTGTTGGGTAAAAGGAATTGATGTAAATAGGCTTTCGTGTGAGGATTTATATAAATCTGCCTAGAAGCTGGACTGTGTTTCGTATTTGCTGTAGCTGTAGGTGCCAGAGTCTTCAACTCCCCTGACCGTCCTTGTTTCTCTCCCCTCTTGACTTCAGGCTTCCCTCAGATCTCCTTCTCAGGGAAGGGCCATGTCTTATAGCTCTTCCAGCCATAATCCAGTTATTCTACTGAGCCCAGTTGGTACCATGGTAAGGCATTGGGAAGGGGAAAGTGTTGTACTATCTTCTAATTAAATCTCAGTCTTTAATGGACCTGTGTTTTGAGGCTGTGACCTTCACAAATGATGTAGATTTTGTCCCTCTGTCCTCAATTCATTTACCTGTAGGTGTGCATCCTGTGTGCTAAGTGGCTTTAGTCATGTCCGACTCTTTGTGACCCTGTGGACTGTAGCCCACCAGGTTCCTCTGTCCATAGGATTTCCCAGGCAAGAATACTGGAGTGGATTGCCATTTCATCCTCCAGGGGATCTTGCTGACCCAGGGATCGAAACTATGTCATTTGTATCTCCTGCTTTGGCAGGCGGATTCTTTACCACGGAGCCACCTGAGAAGCCCTGAGCCTTTCGTGGATTCTGCTAGAAAAGCTGGTTGCTTCTTAGCAAGGCTACCCTCAGACCTGAGATGTGAGCTTTGCGGAGTCCCTCCCCATATCCTTGGTGGTTCTGCCTCCCAGCATGTCAGGGATGCTCAAAGCTTTCAGAGACTGCATCTTCCTGACTCCCAAACATCCAAGTTGGCCTCCCAGGTCCCACAGCGACTCAGCTGCTGGGAAACAGATCAGGTTGGTAAAAATATGTGTGCATGTTCTCACGGAACCTGAGAAAATCACACCTCAACTTTGACCCCAAAAAAATCTGTTTGTGCCGCTCCAATAATCATTTCCTCCTCAGTGTGATGGCAGGCCATATGTCTGCAAAGTGACCAGCGAAAAAGACGGTCTACCTCCATTGCACCTTGCAAAATACATTTTCCTAGCCGTCAGCTCTAAAATATAAAGAAGCCAAGCCACAGGCTTCTGCTTCCAAACAATAAACCCAGGACAATCTGCTCCTGAGATGGAGGAAGTGGGGACCTGGATGCTTGCCTTGAAGGTTTGTGACGTATGTGTTTAGGGGTGAAAGCAGGCAATGGGTTTTTTTTAAAAAGATTCTTCTTTTTTTTGATGTAGATCGTTTTTAAAGTCTTCAACTGAATTTGTTATAATATTGCTTCTGTTTTATGTTTTGGTGCTTTTGGCCACGAGGCATGTGGGATCTTAGTTCCCTGAGCAGGGATTGAACAGGCACCCCCTGGATTGGAAGGCTTAACCCCTGGACCACCAGGGAAGTCCCATCAGTGGGATTTTGAGTTTAGAAGTTAGTGTCTAGGGGTGAAGGGAGACTCCAGCATGCAGAATATAAAGCAGGCCTTGCCTGGCTGTAGAAAGTGGGAATTGTTTGGGGGACTGACTCACTGAGGAGCCCTGAGGCCCCTCGAACACTGTGCAGGCACCCAGAGGCAGGCTCCATGTGTTAAGCCCCAGCGCTCATCTCATAGCATCCTGAGGGCTCAAATGATGAAGGGTGGAAGGTGAGCCGTCTGCGATGCGGGCTTTCCCGGCCTCCCCTCATTCCTGGCCCTCGGGACTGTTCTGAGCATGTGGCCCAAGAATTCAACCCTGAAGATGGTCACTGTCCCCCAGTCGCTAGTGTGCACAGCACAGAAATGACAGTCCTGGGCTTGTCACGTTGTCAGCGTTCTCCCCTCTGTGCCCCTTCCCCAGGGTTGACCAGAACTATTCTAGAATGACCACTGTCTTTCCCACAACACTGTTTCAGGAGCCTTTTGACAAGGGACCTTGTGACCTTAGGTTGATGGTAATAGTTACATGTCTCGGTCCTCTTACCTGTGACTGCCAAGGGGATTATAAGGAGAAATCGAGTGAATAGAGGCAAAAAATACTTTTAAAAAGGCCACTGACTTGAGTGCCCATTTCATTATTCAAAATTGACTTCTTACATAAATGAGCAATTCATTATGTGTGGGACTCGAGATGATGTACTTCCCTCCCTTTAAAACATTACTGACATCCTTTGTGGTCGTAATTCATGGACTATTTGGAAGATCTGAGAAGTGAAGTTTATCTCTTGGATTTTTTGTTACCAACAGGCGGGAATTTACAAAGGTGTGCTATGGGTTATGTGTCTGCATTCCCTCTAAATTCATGTGTTGAAGTTCTCACCCCCAGGGTGACGGTATTTGGAGCGGGGGGCCTTTGGGAGGTGATCAGATGGTGAGGTGATGCCCCCATGAATGGGCCCTTGTTCAGAAACAGGAGAGCAATGAATTCTCCCTCCACCATGTGAGGACATGGCGAGGAGGTGGCCGTTTGCAAGTCAGGAAGAGAGCTCTCCCGAGAACCCAACAAGGCCAGTGCCCTGATCTCTTCTAGCCTCCAGAACCGGGAGAAATAAGTGTTTGTTGTTGAAGCTGCCTCATCCATGGGATTCTGTTCCCGCCGCAGGGACTGGCCTGTAATTGTCAAAGGAGCATGGCTTGTAATTGTCACAGTGGGCACTGTGGTCCCCGCAGGTGCTCTGAACCGCACGAGATGTAAGTGCTCGGCATTCCTGGTGTCCTGCTTGAACACCCGTGTCCCCGCGATCCCAGGAGGTGCCCACGGAGACCCAGGAGTCGGCTCTTGTTACCGCCTTAGATTCATTTTGCTGCTGATCATCCAAGCAACAAAGGGTAGTAAAACCCTTCCCACTGTGGCAGCGGCTGCCAATTAAATCAGAAGGGAGCCCAGGCCAGATGAAGGAGTGAAACCACTTATTCCAGAGCCTGGAAGTGACGCGAGCACCCGCATAGTAGGCCTGGCCCCCCCAGGACCCTGCTTCACCTGTTTCTGCCCTGATCTCTCTCGCAGTTGGACGTCATCTCCCTCCGAGACCCCCTCGGGTGTTATCTGCTCCTCGCCTGGGGCACTTACAACTGTCTGCCTCCAATGAGCTATTTCTGAACCTGCCTTATCTTGCCTCCTGGACCGCTGGTGCCTCAAGGGTTGGGACTGTCGTAATCACCTGTTATCTCCCCCGTGCTGAGCCAAGGGCCTCACGCAAGGGTTATCATTTAGCTGAATCCTGTCCTGTGTTGTGTCGGGGAGCCCCTGGATTCCAGGGCTGGGCCGTGTCTCTGCAGCGATAGGCTGGCATTCTATGCCAGTTGGGTGAGGGGCGGGGGCGGCATCCCAGGGGGGCAGCCACCCGGGGAATTAAAGGCCCTGGGGGAGGCCTTCCTGGGGGGGCCCTTCCGAGGCACCTCTTATGACCCAGCTTTGCACAGTCCACCACAGCCGAGTCAGAGGCGCGCTCTCCTCTGGGCTTCAAAGCCCTTCATTAGGACACTCACCACATTGCCTTCTCAATGTTTTTCTGAGAGTCGGATTTCACTGCAAGGCCCGTAGGGGAGCAGGGCTTCTGTGTGCCCATTCCTGCGCTGACAATTTTGCCTGTTTTAACTCACTGGATCCTCACAGCCTCCCTGTGAGAGAGGCATTACTGTGTTTTCTACTTAAAATGTAACGGGGAAACGGAGGCACAGACCAGTCAAGGAATCTCCCCAAGCTCACACAGCCCACAAGCATGGAGACAGCCAGGCTCCATGTCCACACGTGTGGCCACTGTGCCGCACAGTCTGTCACCAACAGCGCTCAGCAGCGTCCATCTTCTTGTCCATTTCTTCACTCACAGAATGCTGGTCACTGCCGGTCAGTGGGATGAATGGGTGAGTGGGCTCCATCTTCTGGTCTTTTTTTTTTTTAACTCCCTCTCCACCTTCCTCCATCCATGTTTCTCTTGGAATCTCCCCACTTTTGCCTTTTTGGTCCATTTCCATAACTTAAGTGTGAAAAAATGTTCGTGAAGCTCTTTGCTACTTTGTTCAAACAGATGAACTTGGCCTTGTCCACAGACGTGAGCATTGCTCCCCTTGACCAGTCGCTCCGGGGATGTCACTGCTGTCTGGGCTGTTTCAAGTGCTTTATTAGGGAACTGATGACAGAGGTGCTGGAAAAGCCATTTCCATGACTTTATGTCACTGTCTGCACAGCACAAACAACATCCCAGAGATTCTCCCAAGAAGGCATTGCTAAGTAAAAGTGCTATGCCCAGCATGTCACCAATGTCAGTGACTGTGAAAAAGGTTGTCCTTTAAAATTCCCCTTCCCTAGATGGCTGCCGTATTGTGGGGAAGCAGAGGGGTATATTTGAGTGAGCTGCGTTTGCTGGAACCGAGGGCCACAGACTGAGTGGTTTAAACAACAGAAGCTTATTTCTCAAGTTCTGGAGGCCGGCAATCCGAGATCAAATTGTCTGCAGCGTTGGTTTCTTCTGAGGCCTCTCTCCTTGGCTTGTCGATGGCCTGTCCTTGCTGGGGTTCAAGTGGCCTCCCCTCTGCATGTCCGTGTCCTAACTTCTTCTTATAAGGACACCAGTCACATTGGCTTAGGACCACCCGTATGAAATCATTTTAACTTACTCACCTCATTAAAGACCTTCTCCCCAAATACAGTCACATTCTGAAGCCCTGGGGGTCAGGGCTTTGACATGAACATTTGGGGGGTCAGAGTTCAGCCACAACAGGCACTGACTAAAGCTCTGGCTGCTCCCCGCTCTGCATCCAGGGCTCTGGACCTTGAATGAGTTCCAGCCTCAATAGGCTTCATTTCCGTCTCACCGACGTAGGAAGTCAGACCAGCTCACCCCGGTCTTCACAGCTTCCACGGTCTGCTGTGTGACGACCTATAAAAGCATCACGTTGGAATGAAATACTGCTTCTGTGACTCAGGCCTCACAGGGGCCTTCAGCGTTCAAGGCCGAAATCCCCGTGTGGCCTGAAGTTTCTCAATATTTGACGACAAACTTTATTACCCTTTTATGTTGGCAGGCCAAACATTCCTCCTGGGCTCTGCGAGGAGCCACAGCGTCGTCTCTGCTGGAAGCAGCCTCCATGAAACATGTTTCCCAGTGTTTTTCTGACCATTTCCCGGACTGGTCTTTCCCAGTCTGCTGGGCCCCGAGCTGGAAGCTCCAAGTTCCTCACGGGAGGAAGGAAGGGGGGGTGCCTGGCACCTTCCAAGCCAAACATGGGCACTTTCTTTCCAGGGAAATGCTACGGACGCGTACCGTGAAAGTTCAAAGCCTGAGTCGACACGCTAGGGGACGGGAAAGATGCAGCAAGGACTACAGAGCCCTTCTCCCCGCGGGTGCCCAGAGGACCCACTTGTCACAGCGTCACGGGGCTCCCTGGGAGCCCAGAGTCACTTTCCGGGTCCCGAGAGTCGCCCAGGGAGGAGGTGTTTCAGCAAGGATGGAGCAGTTGCCTGCAGCCCGCTCTCTACTGAGCAGTGATGTGGGGGGTCTTGGTGAGCCCCAGTGCCCTGTCCAGCCCCCTCAGGGTGAGGGTTGTGGGGGCCCAGCTGGCTCCCTTCGGTGGGGATGGGGGGGACAGGGTAGGAAGCAGGGGTCCCTGAGTAGCACCAAGTTCTCCTTCTGTCTTGAGTGGGACACTTATTCTTTCTCTTCACTTCTTTTATCCCCATATTCATAATCTGCCCTCCACCTTCCATCTCCCCACTGGTCACCACTGGTTTGTTTTCTGTATCTGTGAGTTTGTTTTACATATAGTTTCACTTGTAACTCTTCACTGCTTAGAGGCAGTCTTCAAACCCAGCTCCTGGTGCTTACACCAGCTTCTTGGCTTCCTTCTCTGTGACCTTGCCCCACTGATGCCCAGGAGTGCAGCTGTGAAGGATAAATGAGGTCTTGTGCATACAGAGCCGGTGCCCAGTAATGGCAGCTACTGGGTGTTTTATTTTGTGCGAGCTTCTGTGGGTCTGGGGGAGATGGGATGAGTCTGGATGTGGGGATGACCTCTCCTGTCAGGGATGCAGGTTTAGGTACTCTTGAGCTCAGCACGGCTGTCTTCATAAACGACATGGATATGGCATGTTTTAGGCACAGCTCATGGCGTGCTCTCTGAGAATCCTCTGGTCCCCTCCATCACGCTGTGAGATCAGGCCCCCCTTTGATGTGAGGGATGCCTTGAGAAGCAAGGTTCAGGTGAGCTATTTGTCCAAGGCCAGACAGCTCATAAGAGGATGGGGAGACCGTGGCCTGGGTCCTCTCTGCTGCCTCTCTGTGCCTCTAAAGTCCAGTGATCTGGCTCCTTTCACATTTTCAGTGCTCACGACAGTCCTAGGGAGACCCTGCAGACAGCCCTGCCTGAGCTCATGTCAAACCGGGGACCACCACAGAAGTGGCCTTGTTTCTGTTGCTCTGAGCACGCCAGCCTCTAATCCCCATGGAGGCACTGCTCAGGGCTCTCAAGCTGGGCTTTATTGAGTTGTCCTCTCTTAGCATGTTGAATGTGTGCCAAGTCACTTCAGTCATGTCCGACTCTCTATGACCCCATGGTCTGTAGCCCGCCAGGCTCCTCGGTCCATTCTCCAGGCAAGAATACTGGAGTGGGTTGCCATGCCCTCCTCCAGGGGATCTTTCCCACCCAGGGATCAAACCTGCGTCTCCTGCATTGCAGGCAGATTCTTTACCACTAACGCCACCTGGGAAGCCCTTTCCACTCTAGTGAGGCCATTTTTGCATAATCCGCTTAAAAGAAATATGGGTTAGAAACTGAGACTGATTGTTGCCCAGTCAGGCCAAATTACTGGATGCTCTGCTTGGCATATTTTCAAAATTTGCAAAATACTGGTCTCCGTCTCCTCTTGTGGGAAATAATAAACTGACCACAGGGTGTAAAATCTGGGTTATGTGGAGCTGACCCAGACACAGGCCATAAAGATCAACTCCAGGTCTGCTTGGAATTCTCCTCACCCCAGTGAGAGCACGTAGGTCTTTGTGGCGTTGGGATGGGTCTTCAGGGGACAGGAGCCTCCTTTATCTGCAGTGTCTCTCTCTGGACTGCATACCATGGTTGTCATATCAAGAGGGAATTCCCTGTGTGGTTTTGTCACATAAAATCTGATTGCCCCTGAGAGGCCATCAGGGGATTTGTACCTTGATCCTCCCCACAGAGACAAATCCCTTCCCAGGACAAAGGACAGGTAAACAGAAGCTCCAAAATGACCTTGCAGCCTCTAGTTTAGGGCTCCCGCTGGAACAATGACAACTGGGACTAGATGTGGCAGAATTATTGGGACATCAACCTGGTGGCCCAGATGATAAAGAATCTGCCCGCAATGCAGGAGACCTGGGTTCGATCCCTGGGTCAGGAAGATCCCCTGGAGAACGGAATGACAACCCACTCCAGTATTCTTGCCTGGAGAATCCCAAGAACTGAGGAAGCTGGTGGGCCACAGTCCATGGGATTGCAAAGAGTCAGACACGACTGAGCGACTAACACTTTGACTTTCACTTTCAACCTCATCATAAGGAAGGCTTAGTGTTGACAAATTGATGCATTCAAATTGTGGTGTTGGAGAAGACTCTCGAGAGTCCCTTGGACAGCAAGGACATCAAATCAGTCAATCCTAAAGAAAACTAACCCTGAATATTCATTGGAAGGACTTATGCTGAAGCTCCAATACTTTGGCCACCTAATGCAAAGAGCTGACTCACTGGAAAAGAATTTGATGCTGGGGAAGTTTGAAGGCAGAAGCAGAAGGGGGTGACAGGGGCTGAGATGGTTGGATGACATCACTTACTCAACGGACCTGAGTTTGAGCAAACTTCGGGAGATGGTGAAGGACAGTGAAGCCTGGAGTACTGCAGTCCATGGGGTTGCAAAGAATCAGACAAGACTGAGTGACTGAACAACAACAACCTCATAAACACTTGAGGAGGGAAAGGCCCTTGGATTCCGAAATGTTGGCATCACCCGAATTGCTGGTGGTATCTGGCTTAAGGAGGAGAGCCAAGAATGTCCTCCAAATTGTTTTGGGGTCTGTGGCCTGAGAGGTGGGGGAAGAAGGCAGCTGGAGGTAAGCAGAGTTTGGTGGAGAGGACACTGGTTTTGGAATTGGACTCGTCTAGCTTGGATTCTTGCTCTGAAGTGAGAGCCCTTAGGTAAGTTATTCAACCTCTTGACATTTCTTGATGTGAAAAGATGACAACACTGACTTCAAAGGGGTGTTGAGGGGCTAGGCTGGAATGTTATCTCTCACATGTCTGGCTCACAGTGGTGTCCTCTATTTGCCCAAGAGCTGGACGCCCGGTCCCCAGGGCCTAGCACAGAGGAAGCTGACAGTGAGTGGTGGCTGAATGAATGCATGATGGATGGATCAGAGCACAAGAACCCAGGACAGAGCTTCCCAGGTAGCTCAGTGGTAAAGAATCCACCTGCCAATACCGGAGACGTGGGTTCAATCCCTAGGTTGGGCAGATCCCCTGGAGAAGGAAATGGCAACCCACTTCAGTAATCTGGCCCAGAGAATCCCATGGACAGAGGAGCCTGGCAGGTTACAGTCCATGGGGTCTCAGAGTTGAACACGACTGAAGCAACTTGGCAGGCACGCATGTGATCATATATTCCAATCTCTGATTTGTTTAACGAGTATATTTAAACTTCATGTTTATAGGTTTGATAAACATTTTCCTGAAGCTAATGTGATTTTTCCCCCCAAATCACCAACAGATCTGAAGTCCCCAGGTGAGCATTGCCTAGTATTATTAACTCAAGGAGAAAGCTTTCTGTTTGTTATCTGCTGAGGTCATCTCAAATACCTTTCCTGTGGCTGTCAGAGGGAAATTGAAAAGTTCTGGGTATGGAGGCCTTGTATCTGCTATTGGGGCTTAGAATGACCTGCAAATAATGATTTATCATAGTTTAGTCTCACATACATACATACATATATATATACATATATGTATGTATATATATATATCCTTTTTAAAAAAATCGAGATACAGAGCTGACCCATGAACAACACGGCTTTGTGTTGTGAGGGTCCACTTAAACGTGGATTGCTATGGAAACATTTGAGAATATGTGTGGGGGTGGAGATGAGCTTGCCTGGATCCCAGACCCTCATATACCATGGAACAACTGCTTTGAACCTTTCCAGAAGCAACACAGCTGCCTGTGCATTTTCAAAATATCTTTATTTGTCTGCACTGTGCCTTCACTGCTGCTTGAGGGCTTTCTCTGGTTGTGGGTGAGTGCGGGCTGCTCTCTAGTTGTGGTGCTCAGGTTTCTCGTTGCAGTGGCTTCTCTTGTTGTGGAGCACAGGTTCTAGGCATGGGTTTCAGCAGTTGCCCCTCGAGGGCTCTAGAGAGCAGGCTCAGTAGTCATACTGGCTTAGTCACCCTGCAGATGTGGGATGTTCCCAGACCAGGGATCGAACCCATGTCCCCTACGTTAGTAGGCGGATTCCTATCCACTGCGCCCCAGGGACATTCTCTCACAATGTTTTAACCATTTGACCCAGAAAACTGCCTGCTGGGAGCTTGCACTAAGAAAACAATTAAAAAGAAGCGCTCTTGAGTTGGGGGGAGGGTAAAGTTATCTTCCATCTTACTGCTATTTTTAACTTGTTAATTTAAAGTGAAGGAGGATTCTTCGTTATTCAGGCAGACTGGGTAGCTCACATCCATTCCATTCTTTTTCTTAGAGTGAAGTTTCAGAACTTATCTTTAAGAAAACTGAATATAGGAGACTATCCTATTTTAGAAGGACTGATGCTCATGGTTTCTGAATTGCAAAATATTTAATGTGCACTGAGAGGTATGACGTAGTTTCCACGTTAAGGGAAAAAAATAAAGAGTTTGTTCCATTTGTTTTTTTTTTTTTCACGCAATGTTCATACAGAGCAGAAAAGCCTCTTCATGGAATTTCTTGTCACCATGAAGTCACAGCCAGCCCACAGCCGCCCTCCCTTCCACATCCCCAGAGGCTATAGGAGGCTAAACCTGGGTCTGTGGGAGTTTCTGAGGGTCGCGCTCTGTATCCGGTTCCTCGGTTACTGTGGTAAAGACCTTCAGCCGCCCGGGTTCCCCTCGTCTGAGGGAAGTGGGCTCATCAGCACATGATGTGTCAGGGTCCAGCTCACAGGGGCTGCCCTCCACTCTGGGGGGCTCAATGCCCAAGACCTTTGACGAGAATTCACTGCTGTCACGAGAGGTCTTGATGGCTGGGATTGTTCTGTGAGTCATTCCAGGTGAAGCTGGACTTAGGGAGGTGTTTGTGCTCTGCACCTCAGAAGCTGGAAGATGGTTCTCCTCTTGTCCCTTGGGGACCCTTGAGCCCTTAGCCAGGAGAAGGGCTGTGTTTGGTGGATTTGGAGAACTGCGGCATGAAGGAAGAACCCACGCGAGGGGGAACTTTGGAGAAAGCAAGGGGCTTTTTTGGCAAGTTAATAATAGTGCAGAGCAGCCTCTCCCACTGACTGTGGAAGCATGGGAGAATAATCAGCCTGTTTGATATCGATGATGCTTCGTTTGGCTGTTGAAAGAGCCCAGATCCCAGGCCTCTGTTTTGAGCCTGGTGGAGAAGGTGGTCCCAGCCCTAGGGGTTTTGACTCTGAAGTTTGGCTCAGCTGGGATCCTGCAGGCCTGCCTGAGGAAGACAGCTTCTCACCTGGAAAAACAGTTCTCCTCCTTGCCACCACCATCTGGAGAGGTTCCTGTGGGTATGGCATCTACCTGGGAGGTGGCGGGGTACCACCTTGGTCTCATCCTGCCTCCCACCTGTGGACCTGAGGCCAGGCCTTCCCGCTGCCCCGGTGGACTCGAACTCTGGCTTCTCCTGGAGTACTTCCGGGCTCCAGCTCCATTCTGGACTCTCTGAACCCCAGCCTCCCCAACCTGCCTGAGGGGGCAGGGACTGTGTCCTTCTGGTTCTTCCTCCAGAGGGGAGAGGAGCAGGAGGTGTCCCTGGGAGCCACTCACCTGTAAGCAGGTGGAGCCTCCTTACCCTTCAGGGCTGCGAACTGCAGCAGAAGACAGGGGGCCACTGGGAAGGCCGCCAGGAAGAGGGAGGCTCAATAATCCCAGGGGAGTGGGGTTTCTAGGAGGTCATTCCCTCTGCATCTTGGAGGAGGTAGGAGGACTCTGGCTTTCTCCCAAACCAGAGACCAGCAAGTGGACTCTGGGGCCTCTTCACCAAAGCCCATCACCCTGCCAGGGACCTCATCCTGGTTACATCTGCCTGTCTGTGAGGTCTCTACCCACCCCATCATTTCCACTCCCCCCACCTGGGTTCCGGCTTCCCTGGTGGCTCAGTTGGTAAAGAATCCGCCTGCAATGCGGGAGACCTGGGTTCAATCCCTAGGTTGGGAAGATCCCCTGGAGAAAGGAACGGCTACCCACTCCAGTATTTTGGCCTGGAGCATTCCATGGACTGTATAGTCCATGGGGTCCCAAAGAGTCAGACACAACTGAGCAACTTTCACCTGGGTTCAAGCCTCCACTGCATATTGTATATCCACGGTTCTATATATCCACTGTATATTGTGTATCCTTGATATCCTGTATATTCACTGTATATTGTATTTCTGGGCTTCCAGAATGGGTGGTGGTCTAGTGATAAAGAACCCACCTGCCAATGCAGGAGGCATAAGAGACTCTGATTTGATCCTTGGGTGGGGAAGATCCCCTGGAGGAGGGCATGGCAACCCACTCCAGTATTCTTGCCTGGAGAATCCCATGAACAGAGGAGCCTGGTGGGCTACAGTCCATGGGGTTGCAAAGAGTCAGACACAACTGACGTGACTGAGCATGCACGCACTTTGTATTTCCATCATATATGGACTCTTACCAATGCAACTGCACTCTTCAGTGGACTCCCAGGTCAGGTGTCTCCAGCACAAGTGACTTTTCTCCAGTTCCAGCCTCCTGCCCTGTTTCATGGACCAGGCCCCAGGCTCGCTGGGGTGGGGTGCCCCCTCCAGCCTCCTTACCTGCCTCTCGCTCCTCCCCACTTCCTCACGTCCCTGACCGTGTGGGGCTGCCTCACTCTCCAGTCTCTGCCAGTGCTGCTATCTGTCAGATCAGCAGGCAGGCACCTTTTGGAAACAAAGGCAAGCAATTACACAGCGTGACGGGTGTCAGAGTGCTTTGGCAGGCTTGCTCTTGACCTTTGTCTGTGGGAGGTCTTGTTGGCATCCAAGGTGCCCGGTGAGTCTGAGAGAGGTGGATTGACTGGACCAGGGTCACACAGCTCAGTGTGATGAGCCTGGCCACTTCTTCTGCCTCCAGAGCCAGGGTATTCCCACCTGGGGTGCGGCCCTGGGGGTCACTGATGGTCCTGCATCGTTGGTCTTGATCATGGAATTGGACTTGCCCTCATGCCCCTCACAGATCTGCTCACGGTACTTGGCCTGGGTTGGCCTCCGGTCGCTGGGGCCTCCCCCCTGACCTCCTTCTCCATGTAGCCTTGATCTCAGTTGATTTCAGCTCTTGCCCTGCTCTCAGGCTGGAGGAGCCTGCAGGTTATCATTGATAACCTGCCATTGTGCTGGGCACAGGGCTTAGCACTTTGGAACTTTCTCTCACCTCGTCCTGCAGTGCACCCACCAGACACTTGGGGATCCACCCCCTCACCCCACCGTCTGTAGGCTCCCTCTAGTACATCACGTGTGCAATGGCCACAAGCTCACCCACACATGGTCCACACGTTCACACACACACACACAATCCACATGTTCACACACACACAGTCCACATGTTC
This sequence comes from Okapia johnstoni, assembly GCA_024291935.2. Lineage (NCBI taxonomy): Eukaryota > Metazoa > Chordata > Mammalia > Artiodactyla > Giraffidae > Okapia > Okapia johnstoni. The sequence continues at coordinate 52,382,945 of CM044306.1, read as the reverse complement.
ACACACACACACACTCAGTCTACATGTTCACACACACAGAGTCTACACATTCACACACACACACACAGAGTCCACATATTCACACACACACACAGTCCATATTTTCACACACATGGCCCACACATTCACATAGACACAGTCTACACATTCACACACACACACACACACACACACACACACACACAGAGTCCACATGTTCACACACACTGCCCACGCATTCACACACATGGTCCACATATTCACATATACACAGTCTACACATTCTCACACACACACACAGAGTCCACACGTTCACACACACATACACATAGTCCACATTTTCACACACACGGCCCACACATTTACATACACACAGTCCACACATTCTCACACACACAGAGTCCACTTGTTCACACACACACATATGTTCACACACACATGGTCCACATGTTCACACACATAGTCTACATTTTCACATACATGGCCCACGTATTCACACACACACACACACACGTTCACACATACCAGCCTCCCAGTCACAAATTGACCTCCGAAGCAGGAGATCCCCGACCTTGCTCCAAGGACAGCCTCTCTGATCCAGTTTCCAGAAAGGCCCTGCCATGACCTGCAATTATCAGGTGGCTGCCAAGTCTCAGTATAAACAGGTCGTCTTCCTAGTAGGATGACTGGGTGCCTAGGACACCCTGTCTCTGGGAGGTGAAGAGAAATAGAGACAAAGGGGAAGACCTGACACAGGAAGGTGGGCCGGGCCACACTTGGGACATGTTGGCAGCGGTGCTTGTGGGTGCTTCCACTGGGTGAGACAGGTGTGGCTCACACTGAGGGGCTGATATTAGGGTAAAGGCTCCCACCCCCTCCTTCTGCCTCTGGTTCAATCAGAGCATTTAATTTCCTTTTTCTCTATTGAGTATTGCAATTTCTGGACACATGGCCACTGTAGTTTAATGAAGGTAGTAGGTGTGTGCCTGCCTGTGTGCAAGAGTGTGTGTGTGTGTGTGCCAGCATTATTCTGAAAAGGAAGGAAGGAAGACAGAAGGAACTGATGCGCCTAATGAAAAAGTTACCAGTGGACACTGTGGTAACAGAGCCTGGCTGTTGTGGTGTGAACGGTTTCCCACTTCTCTCCTGGCTTGCCCGTCACAGTTCTGACTCGATCTGTGATGCTCTGGAATTGGCCATGGGGTACACAACTTGGTCAGGGGGCCCGCCGACCTCCCCCTCCCCTTGGAGGAGTCTGGGGGCTGCAGTGGGAGTCTGCAGGGCTGGGGTGGGGTGAGGCAGGCTGAAGACTCGGCTGAGAAGGGAGACTGTTTGTCACCATGGATGGGGCTGGGGGGGGGGTGGCATTTGGAAGCCGTGGGGAGCCAGGCATCTGGGCTACAGCCCCTGAGTAGGGGCCCCTGGGGGTTCCAGGCCAGCCTGAGAGCCGGGCAGGGCAAGGTGAGTGTCCTGCAGGATCCTCACTGCCCGATTGCTGTCTACACCACTGTCTATATCAGTGTCTACACCACTGTCTAAATCAGTGTCTACACAACTGTCTAAACGTGTCTACACCACTGTCTAAGTCAGTGTCTACACCACTGTCTATATCAGTGTCAACACCACTGTCTAAATCAGTGTCTACACAGCTGTCTAAATGTGTCTACACCACTGTCTACATCGCTGCTCCAGGGAAAACTTAGCCTCCAGAAACAGGCACAGAGGGAAGCTGCAGCAGGTGAACCGGGAGAGGTTCCCCAGTGCTCCAGTGAGGTTTCCTGAAGAGAGGGCTGTATTGAAACAGCTTGTCTGGGGAAGGGTGAGAATTAGTCTCTCACTAGTCCTTATTTTTTTTTTCATTCAAATCTTTTATTTTAATTAATTAATTCGTGGCCATACTGCTTGGCATACTGGATCTAGTTGCCCAACGAGGGATTGAACCCTCGCCCCCTGCACTGGAAGCTCGGAGTCCCAACCACTGGACCCGGGGAAGTCCTCTCTGGTCCTCCTGAGTGGGCTTGCTGGCTGGGTGGCTCCTCTGAAGCCCACACAGTGAAGAGGATACAGGATACAGGAGAGGGGGCTTCTCACATGAACAGGTGGAGTGTTCTTAGAGACACATCGGTCTTACCAACGGAAGTCTTCACTGAGGGGACTGCTGCTGCTGCTGCTGCTGCTGCTAAGTCGCTTCAGTCGTGTCCGACTCTTCGCGACCCCATGGACTGCAGCCTGCCAGGCTCCTCCGTCCATGGAATTTTCCAGGCAAGAGTACTGGAGTGGGTTGCCATTGCCTTCTCCTCACTGAGGGGGAGGATGGTGTAAAAGGCAAAGTACTGCCCAGATTGTAATGGACTCTGGCGACCCATTTCTGGGATTAGTGGTCGTGTTCCTCTCTAGAGAGAAGCAGACACAGCAAGGACCCTCGCGGGCACTGACGGGGACCCTGACTTCAGGCCCTGGGCTGTCAGGTAACAGCCAACGATTCCATGACTCACAGCTTACGTGATTACCCTCCTAGCCTCCCAAAGGAAGCATATTTACCAGAAAAACAAACTATGTATTTATTCAATTTAACATTTTTAATACATGAAGACTGACTTTACATATGAACGAGAATAGTTTGCATAAAGAAAAGCATGAATATTTTCTTAGGGGTTGAGCCTGAGGACAATTTTAGGCTTGGATTCTTGTTTTAGTCTCAGGTTGTTTTTCTCAATAAAATAACATTATGAGCAATGAAAATTTACTTTTACAGTGTTTTGTTTCAGTGGTTTCCCCGGATGGAGAAACCGTTTTCATTGGGCAGAGTCATTGGAAAGGAAGAAGTCAGCATTCCAGTTGGGATTAAACAGTATCTTTTGAAAGATTACCAGAGGGAAAAGCCGTCTCTAAATGGCTCACTGTTTTTGGTGTGTAGGTCCACTTTCGGCTCATCTGTGACCCTCAATTCCAGGGCAGTGGCTTCATTTATCAGTGAACCAAAATGGATTACAAATCGGGTGACAGTTCTGAATGCCTGGCAGCTTCCTCTTGTGAGGAAGATGAAGTTACTGGAAGCTTTGGGAACATGTGCAGGGCTCTGCCCTGCCCAGGGGAGGTGGCTCACACTGCCTGGAGCCGCCCTCTGGATAGGATAACTCCATACTCCGGGTCAGGGACCCACTAGCTCAGGTGCAGCCCAGCACGGCGGTCACCAGAAGTGCACACATGAAGGCCTGAAGGCCCATCATAATGGTTTTAAGCGGATACAGTAGAACCACAGACACAGAGCATCCAGCATGGGCTCTGCCTGGATTCAGTCAGTTCAGTTGCTCAGTCGTGTCCGACTCTTTGCAACCCCATGGACTGCAGCACGCCAGGCCTCCCTGTCCATCACCAACTCCCGGAGCTTACTCAAACTCACGTCCATTGAGTCGGTGATGCCATCCAACCATCTCATCCTCTGTCGTCCCCTGCTCCTCCTGCCTTCAATCTTTCCCAGCATCAGGGTCCTTTCCAGTGAGTCAGTTCTTTGCATCAGATGGCCAAAGTATTGGAGTTTCAGCTTCAGCATTAGTCTGTTCAATGAGTATTCAGGGTTGATTTCCTTTCGGATTGACTGGTTTGATCTCCTTGCTGTCCAAGGGACACTGGATCCCTGGATTAGATGTTGCTATGTGTTGCTTCCATCATTTTCCACCTGGGAAAATGAGTGATGGCTCATTTTCCTCTCCATCTTGGGATAAACTTTCCACCTGGGACCAGCCTGGATGGACGGTAGGCCCTGCACAGGTCTGGGATTTCTCCCCTCCTGCCTCTGGGTTCCTCCTAGAGGTCATTCTGGGAATCTTAGGAGAGACTCTTGTGGAATTACTGCCTTTTCCTCTTTTAGCAGACTGTGGGTCATGGGTTGTCTACTGAGGATAGGTTTTCATAGGGCCTTTAGAGCCCCATGCATATTTTTTGACCCCTCCACCTGGTGAGGAGGGATCAGGTGTCATGACATCGAGGTGGAGAAGATTCTGGAAGGGAAGCCACGTGGCTTCCTGAGGCTGAATCTGTCAGAGGCAGAGTGGGGAACAGAGTCCAGGTCTCCTGATTCCTTCCCCATCTCTCCCCACAGCCCTGGAACCCTCCCTTCTGAGGACATGTCAGTCTCACCTTCATGTCCCCAGAGCGGGGCGGCTGCTCAGGTGTGCAGGTGAGGGAAGCCATCACTCAGGATCGCCAAGAGCCCCCTTCTCCAGGCTCCACTCCTGGTCCATTCTGCTCCCCACCTGCCCCCTCCCACTGACTCTCAGCCTTAGAGACAGTCTTCCCTCCGGGTCTGTCTGCCAACTGGTTATCTGTCTGACTCAGGGCCTCTGTACAGTTGGAGGATCTGTGCATTGCAACCTCCCCACCCCGCCCCAGCCTCCGCCCTGACAGCCCCGGATGGGGATGTATTGGGGGGTGGGAGGGAGGGGAAAAATGCTCCTGCATCATCATTTGTAAACAGCACAAGGCAGGCACCCTTCCTTCAAGGTGCCATTAAGTAAGTCGCTCAGTCGTGTCTGACTCTTTGTGACCCCATGGATGGTAGCCTACCAGGCTCCTTCGTCCATGGGAATTTCCAGGCAAGAGTAGTGGAGTGGGTTGCCATTTCCTTCTCCATCAAGGTGCCGTTACACCACTTAAACTCTTTCACTCATCCTTACTGTGACTTTCTGGCTTATAAACGTTTAAAGAGGTCTTAAAAATTCAGATCTTTCATTAACCAGCATCTGCTCTGAGCACTCACAGCCTTCTGACTTCCGGTAACCATGTCCCCCCTGCACTCTCAGTGCACTGATGTTACAGGTGAGTCTCTTTGAGTTAAGAGTTTTGCTGTCCCCAGCCGGCCTGGCAGCCTTATTTGAGCTTCTTCTTGGGTTCTATGGATAATGGTGTGTTTCCCAGTGACCCTGCAAGGCTGTGGCCAGTACTTCTTCCAGCATCATCTCCCAGAGAAGCTTGATCAGTAGATGAGTGAGCCTCCATCTTGGCCCCCTGAGGTTCACTCCTAGAAGGCAGAGAAGGATGTGCTCTTAGAGCATCTTAGGGCGTCACCCTGCCCTGGGGCTTTGACACTTGTCCTGTGCACTCGCAGCCGGGGCCCTGCCATGGAGCACTGGCAGTTTTGGTGCCCTCTGTCACTGCAGGCCAGGTGGCAGGCTGCTGGAGGACACCTGGAGGGAGATAATGAGTTGGGGACTTGGGGGACAGGATGGACGGTGGAACAAGGTCCTGTGCTGTTGAGGTGCCCATTGGTCACATCCTACCGGGCATCTTTCTATCATAGGAGTGTTTTTTAAAACTTATGTTATTGAAGTGTAGTTAATTTACAGTGGTGTCTACATTTCTGGTGTACTACAAAGCCATTCAGTTATATATATATAAATATATATAATGTATATATATATGTGTGTGTGTATATATACATTCTTTTTAATATTCTTTTCCATTATGGTTTATCATGGGATATTGAATAGAGTTCCCTGTGCTATACAGTAGGGCCTTGTGGTTTATCTATCTTATATAAAGAGCTTACAAATGCTAAACTCTGACTCCCAATCCATCCCTCTCCCATTCCTCCTTCCCCCTTGGCAACCAGTGGTCTGTTCTTTGTGTCTGCGAGTCTGTTTCTGTTTCATAGATAAGTTCATTTGTGTCATATTTTAGATTCCACATATAAGTAGTAGTTTAGTCACTAAGTGGTGTCTGACTCTTGCTTGCCCATAGACTGTAGCCTGCCAGGCTCCTTCCTCTGTCCATGGGAATCTCCAGGCAAGAACGCTGAAGTGGGTTGCCATTTCTTTCTCCAGGGGATCTTTCCAACCCAGGAATCGAACCCAGGTCTCCTGTATTGCAGGCAGATTCTTTACCGATGAGCTACGAGGGAAGCCATAGTAGCTCATTATTATAAGCTACTATAATACGTAGTAGCTCATATTATAATATGTAGCAGTTTGTATTATAAGTGGTTCATATAATATTTGTCTCTTTCTGATTTACTTCACTTAATATGATAATCTCTAGGTCCATCCATGTTGCTGCAAATGGCATTATCTCATTCGTTTTTACTGCTGAGTAATATTCCACTGTATATATGTACCACATCTTCTCTTTTCATCAGTTGATGGACATTAAGTTTGTTTCCATGTCGTGGTTATTGTGAATAGTGCTGCTATGAACATGGGGGTACACGTATCTTTTCAAATTATAGTTTTGTCTGGCTGTATGCCCAAGAGTGGGACTGCTGGATCCCAAGACAACTCTAGTGTTTTGAAGACCCTCCATACTGTTCTCCACAGTGGCTGCACAAGTCTACACTCTCACCAACAGTGTAGAAGGGCCCCCCTCTTCTCTACGCCCTTTTCAGCATTTGTTATGACTTAATGATGGTCGTTCTGGCTGGTGTGAAGAGGTACCTCATTGTAGCTTTGCTTTGCATTTCTGTAATGATTAGTGATGTTGAACGTCTCTTCATAACATGCAGAGTTTTAGAGAGGAAAGTGAGGTTCCCCAGCCCCCACAGGGGTGAAATGTCCACTCCTCAAGGAAGCCCTGCAGTGGAGGCAGGGGGAAGCAGAAGTTGGAGCGCTCACTTCCTCCCCTCGGCGATCTCTCAGCAACTGCAGTCCTCTGGGCCCCGGATTCCTGGGTTCACCCCAGAGGAAAGCCAGCAGCCTCTGAGGGTCACCCAGGCCCTCCACCTGGGCTGGGCTGCACGGCCAGGGTGGCTGCGGTGCTGTGGGTGACACGGGCCAGCCAGGCAGGCAGGTGGAGGGGACTTTCAACTCAAATCAGTCCTCTAGAATCACACCCGAAGCTCAAGGTTTGCTTTCAAACCTCATTTTTTTCACTGTAAAGCAAATGTGTGTCGTCTTGGGTTTAGTTGCAAACTCATCCCAAATCTGAGGTTGATTTAAGCTTTGTGGGCATGCTGTCCTGAGCTGGTCTGTGCCTTGTCTTGGTTTGAAATGATCCACTCTGGCTCCTGAGATGAGTCCTGACCCCGGACCACACTTGCGGCCCTTTGGGGTTGGCCCCTGCCTGGGCCCTGCCCCACCACGCCCCACTTCCATCTGGACATGACTGGGCATGCTCACCCTCTCCCCTACCATGCTGAGCTCAGATTTGTTTCCACCGGCCTCCAGTTGCCTCAACCACTCTCCTGCTTGAGTCCCTGCAACATTCACGTCCTGCAGTTGTTCTGGCAAACGAATCTACTAGAAGCTACCCCATCTCCACTCCATCTTTGCCCCATCGCTAGATCTTCTGGCTGCTGGCTGATTCCTATTTCTTGGACCTGGCCTGGTGACCTCTGTGACTTGTCCAGGTCCTGAGGGGTTAACTGGAAGCCCAGCTTCAGGCAGGCAAAGCAAAGCTGGCCATCCACATGGGAGAGAGTCCCCTCTCGCTCCTCCTCTCAGCCTCTGAGAGCTGTCAGCCCCTTGCTTGGAGCCCAGCATCTTCTCCAGCTCTGCCCAGTAGCTGGGGTCCAGGCTCTCCTGCTTCTGAGCGCAGAGCTGTGTTGAAGAAGGGACATAGCCTCAGGTATGGGAGGAGACGACTCTAGAGGTGTCTAGGGTCATATGGGCGTGGCTTTGGGGCTGAGATCCACACCCAGCAGCTAGGAATCCGATCACTCACTGGGCACCCTCCCCAGGGCAACCTTTCCTCCTGTATCTGAGCAGGATGACTTCTCAAACCCCAGATTTTTAATTCTCACCTAGTAACGCCTGTGTCAGGTGACTCACAGCCAACTTAGAAGTGGAAAGTTCAGACATTTTGAAGTGGTTTGAATAATCATAAAAAGGGATCCTAAAACAAAATGAAAAAGGCCCCAGAAAACCCAGACTTCACAGATCCCCAAACCTAGCTGTGCTTCTGCTTCCTCAAGAAGGTGATGGTGTTTCAAGGCACAGAAAGGTGAGGCAACTTGTCCAAAGTTACACAGCAAATCTGTGCTGGAGCCAGGGTTTGAACAGGTCATTTGGGTCCAGAACTTGGGCTCTTATTCCCCAGCGAACTGGGTGTCCAGTGACAGCTCCTGGTTACTGAGAACCCACTACGTGTCACACTTTCCTTCAGTCTTTATGTCAAGTCTGCAAGATATCATTATCCCTGTTTTTGTTGTTGTTCTGTCGTTCAGTTGTGTCCGACTCTTTGCTACCCCATGACTGCAGCATGCCAGGCTTCCCTGTCCTTCATCATCTCCCAGAATTTGCTCAAACTCACATACATTGAATCAGTGATGCTATCCATCCTATTTTACAACTGAGGAAACCAAGACTCTGGGAAGTTGGGTAACTTTCCCAGACTACCACAACAGTATGTGTTTGAAGCTGGGTCTCCCTGAGCCCAAGGTTACCACTGTTCCCCTCTGGTTGTGCAGCTCTGCACAGCCCTGCACAGCCCTGTAGAGCCCTACACAGCCCTACACAGGCCTGTACAGCCCTGCATAGCCCCGCACAGCCCTACAAAGCCCTGTAGAGCCCTACACAGCCCTACACAGCCCCTCACAGCCCTGCACAGCCCTGCACAGCCCCGCACAGCCCTACACAGCCCTGCACAGGCCTGCACAACCCTACATAGACCTACACAGCCCTGCACAGCCTTGTAGAGCCCTACACAGCCCTACACAGCCCTACACAGCCCCGCACAGCCCTGCACAGCCCTGCACAGCCCTACACAGCCCTACACAGCCCTGCACAGGCCTGCACAACCCTACATAGCCCTGCACAGCCCTGCACAGCCCTGCACAGCCCTGCATAGCCCTGCACAGCCCTATGGAACCCTGCACAGCCCTATGGAACCCTGCACAGCCCTACAGAATACTGCACAGCCCTGCACAGCCCTGCACAGCACAGCCCTGCACAGCAATGTCTCCCTACTTTCCTGCTGCCCCATCTAACACCCAGCACACAGTAGGTGCACAAAGGTGCAGGACAGGTGAGCTGAATTGTCCTTTAAGATTGCAGCTGGGAGGGAAACCTGGCTGTTCTGAAGAGCACCCCGTGGACCCTGTAGATGGTGGAGAACTCACTTCAGGGTGGAAGGGATCTTTATCCCAGAGGCAGGGGTGGGGGTGGGGTGGGGTTGAGTGGGAGTGTGTGTTCTAGTCCTAGTTCCTGAGTCTGCAGGGGAAGGTGTGGTGTGAAACAGGAACCACAGAGGGTAAGGGAAGCCATCCTCTCTCATTCCACTCTGTAAATCGTGCCTGAGAACCCTCAGGGCCCGCAGTGGGCAGACCACAGGGATCTGTCTGGTGCTTTCCGAGTCTGATATACTAGATTAGATGTTTGCACAAACTGCAAAGGTGGGATGGAGATGGTGGGCAGGAGGAGGTTAAAGGAGAGAAAGTTATATCAGGGCTCAGAAGTAAAGAAAGCATTCATCGAAAAGCAGTTCTGTCAGGTGGGGCGATGCCAGCAGGCAGGAACAGAGAGGTGGGAGCTGGAGGTCCTATGGGCTGAGTGGCAAGCTGTCCTACACAAGGCAGGCAGGAAGGAGGAGCCCTGCGGTTGGAGGTGGGGACGGCGGGCGTGGCCATGGCGGTGGGCGTGGACTACCTGGAGCCGCCCCGCCACAGCTCGCCTCTCTGGGGTAACACATGCTCCGCCCCAAGGGGAACCTGCGGGGGCGGGAGTGGTGGGGGGTGGGCAGAGGCCAGAAGACCCATTTCTCCCACCGAGCAGGAAGAGCTGGTTTAGGTGGCGTTCACTGCGTGTTCCTCTTTCAGCAAAAAAACGACTCCAATTTGGAGCTCTGACCCAGCTTCCTCAATCCAGGCTGTAGCGAGGTACCTGTGTAGCCGAGCCCAGGGGTCCCTGCGGACCGCGCACCCTCCCGTTCCTTCCCTCCTCTGCACCCTGAGGCCACACTCCCTCTATGCCCAGTGTGGGCCCTCCCCCGGCGCGGTGTCCCTGCCGCCGATCTGGACTGGCCATCACCCTGCATCAGAGCGTGCAATCGCGCCTCTCCCCTCGGCCATGAACTCTGGGAGACAGAGACCGTGTGTGTTTTATGACCACACATAGTGAGATACCAGGTAAGTGTTAGGGAATGAACAGGAGCATGTGCTCAGCCCGTCTTCTCCCAGGAGCTCGCCTAGGGCAGAGACCCCTCCCTCCAGCAGCCTGATCTTCCACAAGACCATGGCCCAGCGGGGCTGCACTCAGGGTGCCCCTCCTGGCAGGACCATGTCCCACTTCCCATCTGGGGGCCAAGCTGCTTCTGGCCTCTTGGGACCTGAGTGGCAAGGTGGCCCTGCGTACTGGTGGCCTCGGCGTATCCCATCCCCGTGATGAGTGAGGTTTCAGGTAGAGGGAGAAGCCAGAACTGGCTAATGAAAGGCTCTTTCCTGCAGATGCCATCGCTGGCACTGGCTTCTGAGCCCTGGGCGGCTGTGGCCCCAGTTTCTCTGGCTTCCTGCCTGAGTCCCCTTGGGACAGGCACTGTGGTCACTGGTGGAATCTGGTAGGGGCAGTGTGTCGTCCCTGTACCTCAGGGGTATGGACAGCTGCTTCCGCGACTTCAACAGTCCTGGAAAAAGGCCTTGGTTTTCTGGAGGAGGAAAGGAGGCTCTTGGGACATTCCCGCTTCCTTGTCCCTGGATGCCACTCCCTCGGGTCCCTCTGGTGTGGAGCATTACACAGCTCCAGGCCAAAGCCCACCTTGCCCAGCCCCCTCGGGGTCAGGCGGTGCTCCCTTCCAGCTGCTCCCGGGTCTGTCCTGAGAACCCTTGCCCTCCCCCCACCCCCAGAGGTAGCCCCAAGGCAGGTCAGGAGGCTGGTGAGAGTCCTGGGAGCTTTCCCAGGGACCCTGGGAGTGAGGCCTTTGTTAAGCTGCATGTGAGGTCCCGGGCTCCAAAATCACTGCCGATGGTGACTGCAGCCATGAAATTAAAAGACGCTTGCTTCCTGGAAGAAAAGTTATAACCAACCTAGACAGCATATTAAAAAGCAGAGACATTACTTTGCCCACAAAGGTCTGCCTAGTCAAACCTATGGTTTTTCCAGTAGTCATGTATGGATGTGAGAGTTGGACTATAAAGAAAGCTGAGCCAAAGAATTGATGCTTTTGAACTGTGTTGTTGGAGAAGACTCTTGAGAGTCCCTTGGACTGCAAGGAGATCCAACAAGTCCATCCTAAAGGAAATCAGTCCTGAATAGTCATTGGAAGGACTGATGCTGAAGCTGAAATTCCAATACTTCGGCCACCTGATGCTAAGAACTTACACCTTAGAAAAGACCCTGATGCTGGGAAAGATTGAAGGCAGGAGAAGGGGATGACAGAGGATGAGATGGTTGGATGGCATCACTGACTGGACCGACATGAGTTTGAGCAAGCTCCAGGAGTTGGTGATGGACAGGGAAGCCTGGTGTGCTGCAGTCCTTGGGGTCACAAAGAGTTGGACACAACTGAACGACTGGACTGTTAACTGAGGTCCTGGGATGCTCTGCCCCAGGGGCCCAAGACTCTGGGTACTCTGACCACTGGCCACCCCTCTTCTGTCCTGTCTCCTGCCATGGTGCCTTCTCTCTTCTTTCTGGCCAAGCTTAGCTGAGTGGGGAAGGGCTTTTAGAGGTTAAGGGAGGGAGAAAGCCGATGGCTCTGACCCCTCAGACCTCTTGTGCCCTAGGAGGGGGAGTATCATTGGATCCATTTGGTGCCAGAAGAAGTGGGTGGCTCTGGGTCCCTTTTGTGGAGGTGGTAGGCCCTCCCTTTTGCCCCTTCTTGTCCCAGTGCCCTGGCCTTGGTGTTACCCATGCTTCCTGCCAGGGTGTCCTCATCAAAGAGGCCCCTCTGCTAAGGGGGTTCCTAGGCCCTGGTGTTGGGAGGCATCTCACGACTGCCGGGTGCTTCACCTCAGCCCTTAGTCCGCAGAGGAGCAGTCCAGGCACCTGGGCTCTGTCCACATTCGCCAGTGAGGCTCTGGGTCCTGGTTTCTGGATCTGGCTGCATGCAGGAGGCATTTACCTTGTCTGTTCATCTGGCTGCCTGTCCTCAAGGGCGGGATCTACATTTCTGGACATTGTATCGTGGGGCTTCCCAGGTGGCTCAGTGGATAAAAAATCCACCTGCAATGCAGGAGACGCGGATTCAATCCCTGAGGTGGGAAGTTTCCCTGGAGAAGGGCATGGCAACCCACTCCAGTATTCCAGCTTGGAGAATCTCAAGGACCGAGGGGTCTGGTGGACTACAGTTTGTAGGGTCGCACAGAGTCAGACACGACTGAAGTGACTGAGCATGTATGCATGCATCCAGTGCTGAGCACAGTGTCACTGCAGACCCAGGAAGTGTGTGTCACTCCCCCAGGCTGCGATCTACCAGCTGTCTTACCAGCCTGGCCACTGGCAAGTTCCTGTGCTTCTGTGCTCTGTGTCTGCCTGCTTTAAGGAACCCCAGCACCCTCCTTCTGCTTGGAGAGCCAGTGAGTCCCCTGAGGGCTTCCCCACAGTCTTCCCGGGCCTCTCCTGCTGCCTGGGGCTTTCAGATCAGGCAGGGCCGCCTCAACTCTTCGGCTCAGCTGGTACACAAAGACACTGCAGTTTCCAGAAGAATCCTGGGACCTGAGGTCTCCATCCTCCACTCCCCAACAGTCTGCCTGGGGCACAGCTCTGGGGAGCACTGGGGAACCTCTCCTCTTCCCTGCTCAAGGGGCAAGGCCTCACCCTCACCTCAGTGCCCCCGGGGCAGCTCTGCGGGGGTCAGGAAATTCTGCTTGGCTGTTTGGGCCCCTGGCTCCAGGCCTCTGGATCAGGAGACATTAGTGTCACAGCTCCCAATATCTGTGTTGCAATCTGCAGCCTTGTCCTTGAAATGAGGCGTAAGGTTGTTCTCATTTGCCCCAGAGGAAATTCAAGGGCGTAGGGTGCTGGGAACAGCCCGTCAGAATCAGAACATGGTCTGACACCATCACCAAAGGTTTCTCCAAGGATGTTTCAAGAAGAATTTCTGCTTTTCACGTTGTCACAGGACAAAGAAAACTGTAATTGTTTCATACCACATACCATTTATTTCCAGCGCTATGATATTCCATCTTATGAAAAATATTTGACGATGCCTCTAGGGGAAGACATGGGCCATGCTAGGGGGGTGGGGTGGGGTGATTTCTTATCAGGATATCAGGACATTTGTACCCTCACCTTCCCAGTTCCCTGGATGCTGAGACTGATTTAAAGTCACAACTGTTTTTTTTCAAGTCTACTTTGTTGAGAAGTGGTTGGACTTTGCCTGCTGAGTGTGGACAATTGATTCAGGAGTTCAATCATTTATTCATTCATTAAATAAATAAAATTTCTTGAGCACCTACTATGTGCCGGGCACCATGCAAGATCAACTGTGGGGACCGAGGCTGCCCTCATGGAATTGTGGGTTCATAGGTTTGCACCCCAGTTCTGCTGTTCGTTGTGCTGAGAGGTCTTTCTGAGTTTCAGTGCTTTTATCTTTCAGACGAAGGTGGGGATTTCTCTCACTGAGTTTGCCTGGCTCCTGGAAGCTGCATGCCATAAATGGATGTTTTCCTTTTTTTCAAATGTAATTATTTCATTTTGGAGTATAGTTGATTTACGTGGGTGTGTGTTCAGTTGCTCAGTCATGTCTGACTCTTTGCCACCTCGTAGACTGTAGCCCTCCAGACTCCTCTGTCCCTGGAGTTTCCCAGACTGGAGTGGGTTGCCATTTCCTACTCCAGGGAATCTTCCTGACCCACGGATCGAAACTGAGTCTCCTGCATTTCCTGCATTGTTGTTGTTCAGTTGCTTAGTTGTGGCCGACTCTTTTCGACCCCATGGACTGCAGCACTCCAGGCTTCCATGTCTTTCACTGTATCCCGGAGTTTGCTCAAACTCACGTCTGTTGAGTTGGTGATGCCATTCAACCATCTCGTCCAGTATACTCACGGCCAAAGTAGATAGACTTGTCTTTTCTCTTCTCCCGTGGACATTGCCTGAGGAGTTACCGACCTGTTGGCTCTTGAGTCCCTGACTGTCTTGTGTGTTTGAGTCCCTTAGAAGGATCATGAGAAGTTGCCCAACGGGCTCCAGGTACACGCCAGGCTGTGGGGCAGGCTGAACAAGCCAGATGAAGAGCTGTCGCTATATCCTGTTCTGATGAGCGTCTCTGTATGCTTTGTAATTGGGCCACTCTTTCCGTCAGCGAGAGTTGTTAATGAATAGAGAGTCCTGCCCTTTTGAAGTCACCCACTTTCTCTGTGAGTCTAAAAGTGTGGTGGAGTTTTTCCCTCTTGGGCATGCCCTGTCTTCCGCTTTGATGCTGCCTCTGTAACAACAGGGCTCAGAATTATTAATCCCTGCTGCACAACGATGTGCAGCTTTATTAACAGAAAGGGGGGAAATATAATTGCTGTCTTAAGTAATCATTTTCCAAAGGCTGTGAGCATAACCTTTAATTAATATTTCATTTGCAGCCAGGGTGGTTAACTTGAATAGGGCCTAAAAATATTGCTGTCCCTGTGCATGGAGAGACCATGAACTGGGAGACATGGAGCCAGTCTGACACTCAACGGTCTGCAGTCATTTCCAAAATTAAAGATGTTCAAGCCATTAACCTGTAATAAAATGGGGGAGGGGCTTGTAGGGGTGTGACTCTTTATTAAGGGGGATTCAGTTGCAAATTACAGGCATAATCCAGCTCTCTCCACCTGACTCTGGAATAAATTTGGGGCACAGGGCATCTGGGTTGAGGGGGGGCGGGAGGCCAGGAACACACTGATCAAAGCCGGGCTCCCAGGTTGTGTCTGACAGGCACTGTGTGGCCAGCCCCACACAGGTCACTGGGTCTAAGAATCAACGGGAAGCGCCATGTCTTTGATGTTTTTTGGAGAGGGGCACTTGAGATGTTCAAAGTGCCTGCTGGGAGACAGCCAGGGGCTGTTTCCCTGGGTGGCTGGGAGAGACCCACACTGGAGGGGCGGGGGTGGGGGGTGGAGGGCAGGTGAGGGGGGAGGGGAGGGGAGCCGGTCAAGGGTGCAGGAATGTCCTTGCAGCTCCTTCGTGGCTGAGTGACTCTGGACAGCTTCCTTCCCAGCCCTGGGGGTTCTGGTGGGTGGGGGATCCAGGGCTGGCTCCCGGGAGGCCCGGAGCCACACAAGTCCAGGTTGTCATCGTTTGCAAGACATTTTACAGATGTACGCCCGCCGTCTGAGAGCCGTGCAGATTCGGAGTTGGCCCCTCTCCAGCTCTCAGCTCTCGGTTTTATCTCCTCAGGGCATCCTGACCCCACCACTCATGAGGAGGGCGGTGCTTCCTTCCAGGTGAGGGACCTGGGCCTTTTGGCTCACATCCCTCATTCCCAAGGGCACACAGCAGTGAGTGAGCCGGTCTTGGTCCTGGTGGCCTGATTGGGTGCTGTGGATCCCTGGAGGGTGGGCATCTGGCGACCACGGGGGCACAGACAGGTGAGGCCCGCTGCTCTGGGCGCTCTCTCCTGGCTGCATCTCCCTTTGAATTAGAATTTGCAGGAGACTTGACCCCCAATCTGGGGAGGGGGAACAGCCTATCAGTGTGAAGGGGCAAGTCATTTGACTTTGTCCACACTGCTGTGTGTGTGTGTATGCTCAGTCTGTGTCCGACTCTTTGCGACCCCATGGACTGCAGTCCGCCAGGCTCCTCTGTCCATGGAGGTTTTCAGGCAAGAATACTGGAGTGGGTTGCCATTCCGTTCTCCAGGGGATCTTCCTGACCCAGGGGTCCAACCTGTGGGTTCTTTTACCACTAGCGCCACCTGGGAACCATTGAGGTTGTCTAAAACCTTCCTGCTCAACTCTGGGGCTGCTCTTTCTAGGTTCTTGGACTCACTGAGTTTTCCTGAAAAAATTATCTTAAAAACCATTGGCCAGGGACTTCCCTGGTGGTCCAGGGGTTGGGACTTTGTCTTCCAGTGCAGGGAGGTAGAGGTTCAGTCTCTGGTTTGGAAGCTAGGATCCCACATGCCTCAAGGCCCCAAACCCCCAAATCCATAAAACAGAAGCAGTACTGTGACAAATTCAAGAAAGATTAAAGAGAAAACCCCCAAAACAAAAAGCATCAGCCAGTAGGTCTATTGCTGTATTAGTGATTATGGGAGGGGGGGTGGTTATCTCAATCATTAATCATCTTGGGGTTTCTAGATGTGCTCAAGTCAGCTTCTCATTTGTGCTCATGGCTGTCAGGAGTTCCCTCTCTGGAGGCAGGAGTCAGGGTGTATGACCTGCCACCCACCTCCTTGCTGAGTCGGCCCTGTGGGAGGCTGGGGAGCTGGGAAGCAGCCCTCAGCTTGGTGTTTCTCTGAAGCTCACAGGAGGAAGGAAGCCGTGGTCACAGGACAGGACCCTGATGGCGACCCCTCTGTTGTCCTGGTTTATCTCACTTGATCTCACGGCAGCCTGGCCTCTGAGAATGCCTGTGTTTCCCACACACAGGAGACTGGAGTCCTGCACCTGCGTAGTGCTGCTAGCTGGGATTTGAACCCTGGTCCTCTCCACCCTGGGGAGAGTTGGCCTCGCGGAGCAAGGCAGTGGCTCCTGGCCTCTCCCTTGTGGATGAGCTGCCTTTCTCCCGTCCCTCTGTGTTCCCGAGACTTTTCTCCTGCCAGCTCTGTGCCCACTGCAGAGGCTCAAGAGTGCCTGCCTTTATTTTTCCCCCTTTACCCATTTCTTTCTTAAAACTTAACAAGTGACCTTTGCTTACAAGACTTTGAGTTTTCTTCCCTAATCCTGTCCCTTGGAAGTCTACACAGTGAACTTGGCGGGTGGTCTTCCAGACTCAGTTCCTAGCACATAGGAATCTTCAAAGATACATGTAGATATCTACACACACAGGACTTCTTATTTATTTGACAGGAGTGCATATAAGCAATGTTTGTAAAAGCCCCAAATTGTAAATACCTGAAGTGAGATAACCTCAGTGGGGGTTCAGCTAGGTCTTTTGTGATACAGCCATTCAGCTGTCTAACTGGCTGTTAGACAGTTCTCCACGTACAAGCAGCAAGGGCTGTTAGCAATGTGCCTTTCAATGAAGAAGCGAAGGAAGGATGGTCTGCATCATGTAGACGCAGTAAACTTCCACAGTGGCTTCTCGTGAATGGGCAGGTGGCTTGGGCAGCCCTTCCAGACACAGCCCAGGGTCCCATGTGGCTCTGACAGCAGCATGGGTGGCCGAATGGCTCTGGCCCCAGCTGCCCGTGACCTTGAGAGCTATAGCCACCCCAGAGTAAGTGACTTGACGCCGTGCTAGGGGAAGTCCTGCGCTCAGTCCTTGGTCAGGGGGAGAGGGAGGGACTGAAGGTCAGGGACAACTGAGGACCCCAGACGGGAACTGAAGCCTTCCTGGAGGGCAGCAGCTCAGAACTGCTCCCTCGATTTCTGCACAGGCAGAAACTCAGGCCCAGAGAGGGGAAGTGACCCATCTGAGGTCACATAGCAAGGCAGAGACAGAGCTCAGCAGACTCCCCAGGGCCGCTGTGGTGTGACCCTGGAGTCTGTGCCTGGGGACTGCCTTTCTAGCCTCCCTGGAGCCTGTGTTCTCTGCGGGGTCATCTCAACTTTCATCTTCCTCCCCTTCATCCTGCCTGCAGCGCCTGCAGTCTGGTCTCTGTGCCCCCCTGGACAGAGCTGAGACAACCCGGGGCCCCAGGGTCCTGGTGCAATTCATCCTCCTCAAACTTTTGGATATGTGTGGTGCATGCCTACACAAATGTGTGCCTGTGTATGCCTGTGTGTGTGTGTGTGTGTGCCTGTGTGCACCACAGACACATACATGTGTATGTGTGTGCAGGCATGTCATGAGCGTGCATGTGTGTGATGCGCGTACAGTGTCTCTGTGCGTGTTTAAGTGGACACAAATGGTGACTGGGCCCCAGGAGTGTGTGAACTGTCCAGGAGCAGGGGTGGACAGTGGGTGCCCAGTCTCCCCTGAGCCAGTCCTTCCCCTAGCAGAGCCTGGAACTCTGCAATAGGAAACCACTGTTTTCTTGCCGGCTGTTTGCCCTTATTAATTCAGGTAGCAATTACCCACTCTGAATATCTGGCGACTAATTAGTTTTCCCCGTGGAGATGGCAGAACGAGGAACACTTTGCTCTGATCTGATCCACTTTCTGGGGTTCCTGAGGGAGGGGGCAAGGGAGGATGAGGGGGTGGGCAGAGGACGAGAGAAACCTGCCTCGTGCCTGGATGTTTCTGGAGCTGCCCGGGTCTACAGGGTGATAAAAAATGACCCACCCAGTTTTGGGTTTTGTTCTTGCTTTCGTGTTGTCTGGCCCATTCTGCTGTGGGTGCAGCTCCCCAACGTTGGCCTGATGGTGCTGGTGGCAATGTCACAGCAAAAGGCCGAGGCTGCTCACCCAGCTGGCGTCACCTCATTTGGGCGCTGTGTCCTCTGTATTCACAAGGTGACCAGTGCTCTGTGTGCAGGGACAGCGTGCTGAGCCAGAGGACAGCGCTCCTGTTGGGGCCAGGAGGCACACGGTTCAGGGTGATGGACTGAAGAAGGCGGCCAGGTGGCCCACGAGCCTGCGCTCGGCTCTGTGCGGGTTTGGAGCTTATTTCCCGCCACCGTGGAGCCCTCAGTCAGCATCTGGCCTTGATTTGCCTTTTCGCTCTGGAACTTTCGGTTCCTGGGGAATAGCTGTCGATGTCGTGGTCAGTCATAAACGCACCTCTCAGGAAGAGTTTCTGTAGACGGCAGCCTTTGTAGCTCAGATCTGAGCGGCCTCCTGCATCTGAACATCTGATGGGCAGGGATGTGTTTGGGGAAGTGGTAAGTAAATAAGTCAGACAAGTATTGCTGCACCTGTTCTTGGGACATGGGGGTGCGGGCAAGGGGCTCAGATCCACTGGACTAGCCCTGCAGCTAGCCTATCAGAATGGGGGGTGGGTGCTACCCTGAGCCCCTCCTGGGCATGCTCCCCTGCAGGGACGCACACAGGACATGTGCGGTGCAGACCAGCCGGGCTATGGTTAGGGTCTCTGGAGGGTGCACTCTGCCCGCCTCTCAGTTCGTCAGTGTTTCTGCAGGGGCTGGAAGGTCTCCTGGCCACCTTCTCCTGGCAGCTGTGTCTGGGGCTGGGCCCTGGCTGTGGGCTAGCCGGTACTTCCCTGTCTACGGGTGGGCATCGGCACTGACAGGCGGGTGCCAGCTGGCTGGGGGCGTGCCCCCTCCCACCGCACAGCTGCAGAGGTCTCCGGAGCTTCTCGACACTCTGGTCACTCAGCACATGCCTGTCTGTCTGTCTGATGCAGCTGGGCCCAGCCCTGCTGATCCAGGAATTGGGCTCTGGTCATCTGCACAGGGCTGTGCTGCAATTCACCGTGGTCCACAGCCAGGGACACTGCCTTCTGGTGTCCGGGATTCCCCCAGATCACCGAGGCTGGGGCTGGTTTCCCTAAACCGTGGGGGCTGTGGTTCTTGCTCGGATTGGCCCTGGGAGAGTGAAGGATCCTTGCACGCAGACCAGGCACTGAGTCTTGGTTCCTCCAGTTCCTTGTGACCTTGTGTGGGTTATGTAAGTGCCGTGGGCACACTTTCCTTGTGGTGCCCATGTCTTTGGGTTATGTGACCCGCATATTTGGCATCACCAGAAACCAGATGCTTGGAGTTCCCAGCAATGTGATCTGGGGGTGCGGTGGGGAACTTGTCTGCAACCTGGGAAAATGGACTTGGGCTTCCCCTGAATCACCAGGAGTCCATGGGGGACAAGGCATTGTTCTCTCTGGACCAGAGAGTGTCTCCACCAGCATATGAGCTGTGGCTCTGAGGCCCCTGGGAAGAGGTCTGGCTTAGACCAGGTGTTTTCCAGGTCACCTTGAGGGGTAGGCTTTAAATAAGCTCCATCACTGAATTTCCAGGCTGGGATGTGAAGTGGCCTGGGCTCTAGGCCTACTCCCCCAATGCCTTTGGATGCGGTCTGTTTCCTCCGCAGCTCGAAGCTTTCACACGGTCTCTTCAGCAGTCTTGGGAAATGCAAAAACGCCAGGTGCAGGGCGGGTGGTTAGAGTTTCCATTTACATTACCTGGGGCTTTTCTGTGCAGCTTCCCCTCCCCGCCCCTCACAGCTGGGACTTCACGTGCCCAGGCCAGGTCCACCTGAGCAATGGATGTGCCAGGCAGGTGGGCCCCGCTGCCCCCTGGAGTTTGGGGCACACCCTTCCCAGGGACTTCCAATGCCAGAGGCAGAGCTTCAGAGGCAGGGAGCCTTGGTCTGGTGGCCTTGGGAAAGAAGTCCGAGCACAGGAATGATAAGACTTCCTTGGAGGTGGGGGTGAGGACTGAATAAATCAGGAGACAGAAAAGGTTGGAGGTCCTGCTGGACAGGGGCAGTACTAATAGTCACAGCAGCCTTTCCTGGTGGCCTCCCTCCATCCGGCTCCAAGAGGGCTTGTAGTATCACCTTACGTAGACAGCATAGCAATCTTGTAACGTGGAGACCGTGGTCATCCTTCTTACCATTTCACTGATGGGAAAACTGAGGCACAGAGAAGCAAAGTAACATGCCCAAAGTCACAGAGCTGGTATGAAGCAGAAGTGGGCATTTGCCCCCAGGCACTTGGGCTGCAGGCCTGTGCTGTCCTGTTCCTCATTCAGCTCAGGATGTGGCTGGCCTCAGAGGCTGCCAGCCAATGCTCCCTGAGCTGCTCCTGCCAAGCCCAGAGGCGCTCCTGTCTCCTGATGGCCCCATGGTCTCAGGCAGTTGGTCTGGCTGGTCCCTGGGCTCCATGCTACATACAGGGAGCTCAGCCAGGCTGGGATGGGGGTGGGGGCAGCTCTAGCCCTGCTGTCACAACTGCTGGTGCAGAGGGGGGTGGTGGTCTAAGGGGTTGGGGGATGGGTGTGTGTGTGTGGAGGGGCACCAGGTGCTCTCAGCTCTGACCATCACAGCTGGCAACCTTGATTTTGTCGCTAGTAAGAATAAGTAGCAAGGAGTGGCTGTTCTTATTGTGGATATTCTTTTAAAAAAACATTTTAGGGTAGGTTTTTAAAAACTAATTAAAAAAAAATTTTGGGGGGCCTCATTGCATGGCCAATAGGATATTCATTCCCCAATCAGAGATCAAACCCACATCCCTTGCAGTGAAAGCGCAGAGTATTAACCACTGGACCACTAGGGGAGTCTCTCTTAAGATAATTTCTTAAGCGCAGTTTTAAGTAAAGTGAAGTTTGCTCAGTTGTGTCTGACTCTTTGTGACCCCACGGACTATAACCTTCCAGGCTCCTCTGTCCATGGAGTTCTCCAGGCCAGACTGCTGGAGTGGGTAGCCATTCCCTTCTCCAGAGGATCTTCCCAACCCAGGGATTGAACCCGGGTCTCCTGCCTTGCAGGTGGATTTTTAACCGTCTGAGCCATCAAGGAAGCCCAAGAGCAGTTTTAGGTTCACAGAAAAATCAAGAGGAAGATAGAGATTTCCCTCTGCCCCGACATACATGTAGCCTCTCCCATTATCAGCATCCCTCACCAGAGTGGGACATTTCTTACAACTGATGAACCTACACTGATGCATCATCACCTAAAGTTCATAGTTTAATTAAGGGTCATTCCTGGAGTTGTACATCTGTGGGGTCGGACAAAGGTCTAATGGAATGTCCATCATTTTAATGTCATACGGAGTACTGTCACTGCCTTCAAAGTCCTCCGTGTTCCACCCATTCGTCGTGCCCCTCCCCTCTCTCCTTCTTAGCCTCTGGCAACCACTGATCTTTTCACTGTATTTATAGCTTTCCCTTTTCAGAATGTCGCATGGTTGGAATCGTGCAGTAAGTAGCATTTTCAGACTGGCTTCTTTCACTTAGACTGTGTATTTAAGGTCCTTCCATATATTTTCATGGCTTGATATGATAGCTCATTTCTTTCTTTTTTTTTTTAGTGCAGAATAATATTCCATTGTCTGGATATCCCACAGTTGAGTTATCCATTCACCTGCTGAAGGATGTCTAGGTTGTCCTTCAAGATGAATTTGGCAGTTATAAGTAAAGCTGCTCTAGATATCCAAGCGTAGGACTTTGTGTGGGTGCAAACCTTCAGCTCCTTTGGGTCAATACCGAGGAGAACGATTGCTGGATCATCCATGGTAGGAGCATGCCAATCTGTCTTCCAAAGTGATTGTACCCTTGTGTTCCCACCAGCAGTGTATGAGAATCCCAGTGTCTCCATTTGGATTTCATGCATTCCAATAAGTGGAGAGTGGTGTCTCATTGTGGTTTTAATAGTTGCTAGTTTTCACTTTTAGCCTTACTTGTATTCCCCTGACCCGGGCCTGGTTTCTTTCAATTAAACTTTCTGGATGAACATTTATTTGTAAGCCTCCAAGCTAATGAGCAAGACTCAGCCCTCACTCACTTTTGGAGGGCGTGTGTGTGTGTGTCTGTGTGTATGTGTGTGTGCGCGCGCCCTTGAAACATTACAAAGATGTAGGAGTGAAACAAGAGGACCAGAAAAGGGCTCTGGCTGAGGCGCTGGGAGGGGCTGACACCTTGAATCACGTGGCATTTACTTGCCCCTCGAGGGTCCAGACAGAGATCACCTCTTTGCCTGTTCTCAGCCCAGTGAAGTGCCTGAGCCAGGGTGCACATGAAGGAAATGTTTGTTGAATGAGTAAGAGAGAAATCATAGAGGAGGAAAAGTTCTCCTCCGAGAGGAAGTTTCATTTGAAGCTGAGGCTAAAACTTAAGTCTGTTTGATCAGGATGAAAGGAGGGGGAGCTGGTGGAGGGGGCCAGGCTCGGAGATGTGGAAAGGCGCACGGTGTTCAGACTGTCACGGAGTGAGGGGTCTGGCGGGGTGTGCTTTGTCACGAGGTGTGTGTTCGAGGCGAGTGAGTCCCTGGAGGGAAGTCGTAACGATCCCGTGTTTGCTGAGTCAATATTTCCCTGCCGTGTGCCCCAGCTGAGGCTCAGTGAAGGCCAACGTGGAGCAGTGGGAGGCTCTGGCAGGCTTGGGGGAGACCTGCCCAGGAGCCGTCCAGGCCCCCTCTGGAGCCGGGGTGGGGGCCATGCAGGGAGGGGGCTTCAGGTCAGGGGCAGCAGGGAGGCACTGCCTGGCTGTGGCTTTGAGGGGGAGTGGGTGTCAGAGAGGGAAGGAGGGCCCAGCATGGATGCTGCGGGAGCCTGGACGTGGATGCCAGGGAGCCACAGGCAGAGGACAGGAGGGCCCTGGACATGCTGTGTGGTGTCTGGTCGGGGGGCTTGATGTTTCCAGGGCAGTGGTGCTCGTGCCCTTACCTGGTCAGAGTGCCAGTCCTCCATCCCATCCACCCAAAGGTTTGGGCTCAGTGGGGCCAGAAACCCAGATTTCAGTTTTGTGAGTGTGTTTTTGGCTGCCCAGGAAATTCTGGCACTGCTGGTCCTTCGACAGTAGAAACTCTCCTCTTGGAGCCAGGAGCCATGGAAGCTGGAAACCCCTGAAAGTTCGTAACACGGCTGCTTCTGCAGGAGCCCTTTCTCTCCTGGCCCTGCCAGGAACACGCCCTGGAGGACTCAGACAGGCAAGTCACAAGTGGGCCCCGATCCCCATCCTCGGTCTGGGGACAGTCTGATGGCCCATCATTCATCTCACTTCATCCCGTGTCATCCCATTTCATTTCAGGTATGTTTTACTATATCCTTCCCTGTTCAAGAAAGGATTTCAGGTGGCTTGTAAGGGAATAAAAATATATGAACATAACATAAATGAAAAGTGGGGTAAAAAAAAAAGAAAGGTAGAAAAACAAAGGAGGAGACGAAGTAGAGCGAAGAATAGCACTCAGTGATCTTGGCTGTCACTCCCCTAAAAACCCCTTCTCATTGCTTTCAGGGTTTATGGCTACTTTGTGGCCCGCGTGATGGCCCACGTGATGGATTAGGGTTTAAGCTGCCAGCACTCCTTCCGCTGAGAAAAGCCTCGCATCTCTATAGAAGCTAGAGCCACCAAATCCGTACTTGGTTTGTTTAATGAAATGCTGTGCTTCTTAGTAGGCGCGCGATGTCCAGCGGGCATTGTCTGGCGGTGAGAAAGCCCAGCCGCCCGGCCGCATTGTCAAGCTGCTGCCGGTGACTTTTGTGCCCATGAACACGGGCTCCCGGCTACTCTCTAAGCCAGTGCTGAATGCAGACAGCTGGCGGTAGGCCTTGGCCTCTGGACCTGACCTGAGATTCCCAGGCTCTGGAGGCCCCTGGGCCTCAGGTCAGTTCTGCCTTGGCCACCCCAGACTCGGTGGTCTTCCCGGAGCCACAGGAACAGCAGACACCCATCATTTAGGGCGCTGGGTGGGAGGGAGGCAACGGTGATGACGTTTGCCCTGTGGTCTTTCATGGAAAGAGCGTCCCGAGGTGCAGAAGCAGGAAAAGTACCACCCCACCTCTGATGGGCGGGGTGGCCGATGGCTCTTCTGTGGTCCCTGCGTGGTCCGTCTGTCCCCATACACTCTTTGCTGTCGTGTCCCTCTTGGAGTGAGTTAACTCATCTGTGGATGAATCTCCCAGCTGAGCCTCTATTTCGGGAAAGGAAAGCAAAGGGAGCTAGATCATGTCCACAGAGCACCCCCACCCCCTGTCCCCAAAGGATGGCGGCTCCACCTGTGTGTCCCCAGGGAGTCAGTCTTGGTAGCCACTCTGAGGATGCTGTGTCTGAGATTTGAGCAGTTTTAAGTCAATCTGCCTTTTCATACTGTTCATGGGGTTCTCAAGGCAAGAATACTGAAGTGGTTTGCCATGCCCTTCTCCAGTGGACCACATTCTGTCAGACCTCTCCACCATGACCCATCCGTCTTGGGTGGCCCACATGTCATGGCTTAGTTTCATTGAGATAGACAAGGCTGTGGTCCGTGTGATCAGATTAGCTAGTTTTCTGTAGTTATAGTTTCAGTGTGTCTGCCGTCTAATGCCCTCTCGCAACACCTACCGTCTTACTTGGGTTTCTCTTACCTTGGACGTGGGGTTTCTCTTCACGTATCTTTCATAGGACACTGAAAGATGAACTCCCCAGGTCGGTAGGTGCCCAACATGCTACTGGAGATCAGTGGAGAAGTAACTCCAGAAAGAATGATGGGATGGAGCCAAAGCAAAAACTATACCCAGCTGTGGATGTGACTGGTGATAGAAGCAAAGTCTGATGCTGTAAAGAGCAATATTGCATAGGAACCTGGAATGTTAGGTCCATGAATCAAGGCAAATTGGAAGTGGTCAAACAGGAGATGGCAAGAGTGAACGTCAACATTCTAGGAATCAGCGAACTAAGATGGACTGGAATGGGTGAATTTAACTCAGATGGTCATTATATCTACTACTGTGGGCAGGAATCCCTTAGAAGAAAAGGAGTAGCCATCATGGTCAACAAAAGAGTCTGAAATGCAGTACTTGGATGCGATCTCAAAAACGACAGAATGATCTCTGTTCGTTTCCAAGGCAAACCATTCAAAATCACGGTAATCCAAGTCTATGCCCTGACCAGTAACACTGAAGAAGCTGAACCTGAACGGTTTCATGAAGACCTACAAGACCTTTTAGAACTAACACCCAAAAAAGATGTCCTTTTCATTATAGGGAACTGGAATGCAAAAGTAGGAAGTCAGGAAACACCTGGTGTAACAGGCAAATTTGTCCTTGTAGTACAGAATGAAGCAGGGCAAAGGCTAATAGAGTTTTGCCAAGAGAACGCACTGGTCATAGCAAACACCCTCTTCCAACAACACAAGAAAAGACTGTACACATGGACATCACCAGATGGTCAACACCGAAATCAGATTGATTATATTCTTTGCAGCCAAAGATGGAGAAGCTCTATACAGTTGGCAAAAACAAGACCGGGAGCAGACTGTGGCTCAGATCATGAACTGCTTATTGCCAAATTCAAACTTAAATTGAAGAAAGTAGGGAAAACCACTAGACCATTCAGGTATGACCAAAATCAAATCCCTTATGATTATACAGTGGAAGTGACAAATAGATTTAAGGGACTAGATCTGATAGACAGAGTGCCTGATGAACTATGGACAGAGGTTCGTGACACTGTACAGGAGACAGGGATCAAGAACATTCCCATGGAAAAGAAATACAAAAAAGCAAAATGGCTGTCTGAGGAGGCCTTACAGATAGCTGGGAAGAGAAGAGAAGCGAAAAGCAAAGGAGAAAAGGAAAGATATTCCCATCTGAATGCAGAGTTCCAAAGAATAGCAAGGAGAGATAAGAAAGCCTTCCTCAGTGATCAATGCAAAGAAATAGAGGAAAACAACAGATTGGGAAAGACTAGAGATCTCTTCAAGAAAATTAGAGATACCAAGGGAACATTTCATGCAAAGATGGGCTCAATAAAGGACAGAAATGGTATGGACCTGACAGAAGCAGAAGATATTAAGAAGAGGTGGCAAGAATACACAGAAGAACTGTACAAAAAAGATCTTCACGACCCAGATAATCACGATGGTGTGATCACTCACCTAGAGCCAGACATCCTGGAATGTGAAGTCAAGTGGGCCTTAGAAAGCATCACTATGAACAAAGCTAGTGGAGGTGATGGAATTCCAGTTGAGCTATTTCAAATCCTCAAAGATGATGCTGTGAAAGTGCTGCACTCGATATGCCAGCAAATCTGGAAAACTCAGCAGTGGCCACAGGACTGGAAAAGGTCAGTTTTCGTTCCAATCCCAAAGAAAGGCAATGCCAAAGAGTGCTCAAACTACCGCACAATTGCACTCATCTCACACGCTAGTAAAGTAATGCCCAAAATTCTCCAATCCAGGCTTCAGCAATACGTGAACCGTGAACTTCCAGATGTTCAAGATGGTTTTAGAAAAGGCGGAGGAACCAGAGATCAAATTGCCAATATTCGCTGGATCATCGAAAAAGCAAGAGAGTTCCAGAAAAACATCTATTTCTGCTTTATTGACTATGCCAAAGCCTTTGACTGTGTGGATCACAATAAACTGTGGAAAATTCTGAAAGAGATGGGAATACCAGACCATCTGACCTGTCTCTTGAGAAACCTGTATGCGGGTCAGGAAGCAACAGTTAGAACTGGACATGGAACAACAGACTGGTTCCAAACAGGAAAAGGAGTATGTCATGGCTGTATATTGTCACCATGCTTATTTAACTTATATGCAGAGTACATCATGAGAAACACTGCGCTGGAAGAAGCACAAGCTGGAATCAAGATTGCCGGGAGAAATATCAATAACCTCAGATATGCAGATGACACCACCCTTATGGCAGAAAGTGAAGAAGAAGTAAAGAGCCTCTTAATGAAAGTGAAAGAGGAGAGTGAAAAAGTTGACTTAGAGCTCAACGTTCAGAAAACTAAGATCATGGCATCTGGTCCCATCACTTCATGGGAAATAGATGGGGAAACAGTGGAAACAGTGTCAGACTTTATTTTTTGGGGCTCCAAAATCACTGCTTATGGTGATTGCAGACATGAAATTAAAAGATGCTTACTCCTTAGAAGGAAGGTTATGACCAACCTAGATAGCATATTTAAAAGCAGAGACATTACTTTGCCAACAAAGGTCCGTCTAGTCAAGGCTATGGTTTTTCTAGTGGTCATGTATGGATGTGAGAGTTGGATGGTGAAGAAAGCTGAGCGCCACAGAATTGATGCTTTTGAACTGTGGTGTTGGAGAAGACTCTTGAGGGTCCCTTGGACTGCAAGGAGATCCAATCAATCCATCCTAAAGGAGATCTATCCTGGGTATTCATTGGAAGGACTGATGTTGAAGCTGAAACTCCAATACTTGGGCCACCTCATGCGAAGAGTTTACTCATTCATTGGAAAAGACCCTAATTCTGGGAAAGATTGGGGGCAGGAGGAGAAGGGGATGACAGAGGATAAGACGGTTGGATGGCATCACTGACTCAATGGACATGGGTTTGGGTAAACTCCGGGAGTTGGTGATGGACAGGGAGGCCTGGCGTGCTGCGATTCATGGGGTCACAAAGAGTCAGACACGACTGAGCGACTGAACTGAACTAAACTGAATTCAATCTGGAGAATAAAAAGTTGATTCTTTTTTCGGGTGACCTCCCTTTTCTCCACGGCTTGAATTTCCTTGAAAGTGAAAGTCGCTGTCATGTCTGACTCTTTGCCACCCCATAGACCATACAGTCCATGGAATTCTCCAGGCCAGAATACTGGAGTGGGTAGCCTTTCCCTTCTCCAGGAGATCTTCCCAACCCAGGGATTGAACCCAGGTCTCCCTCATTGCAGGCGGATTCTTTACCAGCTGAACCACCAGGGAAGCCCAAGAATACTGGAATGGGTAGCCTATCCCTTCTCCAGGGGATCTGCCCAACCCAGGGATCAAACCCAGCTCTCCTGCATTGCGGGTGGATTCTTTACCAACTGGGCTATCAGGGAAGCTCAAATTTCCTTAGAAACACCAGTCAAAAGTAGCATTTGCTGTGTGTGTGTGTGTTGGGGGTGGGTGTGGGGGTTGCGACTTTCTCTAAACAATAATTATTGAACAAAACCAAAGGGAAGTCTTGTGTAGGGATGCTGTTTACAAATATTTGCCCCTTTAACAATCACTAGCTGAGGTTGCAAAGCGTCAGGTTCTTAGCTCCTTAGATGACTCCTTCCGTAGCTGCTCTGATGGCTAGGGGCGAGTCTCCCAGGGGGTGTGAGCTCCTCTGGGGTCCTGGACAGGGGGCTTCTCTCCTCCTACACCCTCTCCCCCTTCACTACCCGCCCTACCCTGCTCCCCTGCTGTTTTTCCATGGCTCTTCACCTTGGATCCTGGCTGGTGAAGTCACCTCTTGGCAGGAAGGAAGGTGTGTTTTGGGGTGGGTGGTCTGGGGCTCGCCATCCTGGGGGGCGTCTTTGCAGGGTGGCTGGCAAGGCCCCTGGGGGCAGCAAGGCCCCTGGGGGCAGCAAGGAGGGCTAAGATTGGGCTGCCAGCACCCGTGGGCGGGCCCAGGTTGCTGCATGCAGCCTCAGGAAGGGCGCAGAGGCCATTGGCAGTGTGGTGCTCTCCGCCTCTTGCAGGCCCCTCTGTCTACCCGTCTGTCCCGCTCAGCGCAGAGTGGGTGCAGCAGCTGAAGGTTGCAGCCTAGAAATCTACAGGCTGGGGATGCTGGGAGAGGTGGGGGCCAGGCTCGGCTCACTTGGGTGGGTGGCAGTAGCCATGGGTCATGGGTGGATCAGCAGCAGCTCTGGGGAGGAGATGGGGAGAGCTGGATCCTTGGTGGGCTAGGAGCTGATCTTGCAGTGGTGGCTCCAGGCGGGAGGCTGGTGGCAAATGCAGTGGGTGGGAGGGGTGGGTGGGGGGACTGGGCCAGGGACAGAGCTCCCCCTCTGTCCCTTCCTCCCCCACTGTCCTCCTTCCTTCCCCCTTCGCTTTATTCAGTCAGTGTTTATTGGGCATCTTGCACCTTCCAGAAGGTTCTAGGCCAGGCCCTGGGGCATCAGAAACAGAGAAACCATCCGGCTCCCAACAGTGAGCTTAGAGCCCAGGAAGGCCTTGGAGTGGGGTGGCAGTCAGGACCCCTCCCCTTGTTTAAAGCTTCCTTAGCAACTTGTGGTCTGAAGAGGCAGCCTGCAGTAGTCCTGTGAAGTGGTGGGGGTCGGGGTGGGGAGTAGAGGGGTGGGGGAGAGGGGAACATTGCATCTTCTCACGATATATCTTTGCTTCTACATAGAGGGGCCAGGTCCCCTTTCTTAAAGCTGGGGCATCAGTTGCTTCACCTGGCAGCTGGTTGGAAATGCAGACTCCCAGGCCCCACCCCGACCCCATCCAACAGCACCTGCATCTTGCCAAGATCCTGGGGTGATTCCTGCGGGTGAAGGTCTCACACGTGCTTCCGTGGCCCTCTTTCCCCTCAGGTACACAGAGGAGACCCCCACTCCATCAGATCCAGAAGGACTGACAGCCTCGATGAGGAAGATCTTCTTGGGTGAGGATTCCAGGTTGAAACTTATCCCTGAGCCGAGCAGGGCAGGCACCCGGGTACCCGCTCCTGGGCTCAGAGGGAGACAGCTGGGCCCCTCACGTGGTGCCCGTGCTGCTGGGGAGGTATGTGCACCCCGAGGCTGCCCTTGGGAGGAGAGCTGGCCACTCACCACCTCCACGGCTTCTGAAGGAGCCAGCGACTTCAGTTTCCCAAGACGGTTTTTTCTCCTCTGTGAAGTGGGGTTTTGGGGGAACATGGGTGTGGATGGTGTGTCAAGAGTCAGGTGTGGCCCTCGCCCCCAAGGTGGCAGGGGGCGGGTGGGACTCATGCTGGAGGCACCCCTCGATGCTAAGCGGGGCTGACACCTGCTGCAGAGGCTGTCCCGGGGGTTAAGTGAGACTGAATGCAAAGCACCAGAGCAGCAGGTCTTGTTTTACAGCAGTCATCTTGTGTGAGTGCCCTTGTGCAGGGCCAATAGGCTGTGGCTTTGGGGAGGCCCCAGCACCTGACTCATCCAAGGACAGGTGGGGACAGGTCAGGGAAGAGGTCACTTTGCCTGTGGCAGTCCCTTCTAGACTGTTCGCGGAAGCACTGTGTACCCCGTGGTACTCAGGCCTGGATTCCTGAGAGGATGCATAAGAAGCACAGAAGTTAACCCGAGGTGTTGCTAGGTAGGTTTCTCCTTAAGGGTGTTCTCTCTCTGAGGAAATGACAGATGTTAGTGTTGCTACGGTGACAGGTCATCTGTTTAGAAGCGCAGGGCACTTCTGTTCAGACGCTGGCCTACAAGTTATGCTCGTGGAAGGTTAAGGGGGGCTCCCTCAGGAAATTTTAGTGACGGGTCTTCTTCTGGATTCTGATTTCCAAAAGCGATTTTATTTTGTGTCCTGGGTGACTGGGCAAGATAGGGAAAGCATTGTGTACATTCAGAAGGACAGAACCTGTGCAGAGCATGGGGATGAAATGTTGAGGTTTTTTTCAAGAACTGAAGGAAATTAAAAAAAAAAAAGATTTCACAAAGAGCTTAGAGCATCGAAGATTTAGATGTGTTGGGATCTTCTGAGACTGTTTCACCAGCTTGTAGATTTCCTTGTACCAAATACACTACCATTTTGCTAGATTAGGAGCAGGATTTTGAGCTGGCCGTGAAGTTATGTCAATGTTACAAGCCTTCAGTGAGTGCCTACTGTGTACACCGAGTCTTGCCCTGGAAAGCAATGGGGATTTGGGGTGGTGAGATCCGAAGAGGAACAGGAAGCGGACTTTGCCCTCAGGAAGTTGGTGGGGGTGGACCATGTGGATATAGAGGGACTGAGGCAGAGGCTGCAAGTGCTATGGAAGCACAAGGGGTGAAGGGTGAGAGTGCGCTGGGAGTACTGGGTTTAGTTCCAGTGGTGGCGGTCTGGTCCAGGGCGGGCTCTGTGGTGGTGGAGGGGAATCTCAGCAGGTTGATGAAGGCAGAGCAGGGTTCCAGTGGGATCGCTGCAGGAGAAGGGCCTCCAGGCTGGGTGGAGGATGAGGGATGCTGGGCAGAGCCAGTGGCCAGGGAGACTGGAACACCAGGGCTGTGCAGGGAGGTCTGCAGTGGAAGAACTGGGAAAACTTGACTGGGGCTGGGGCAACTTAAGTGCTGGGAGAGGGGTCTGGGCGTGTTCAGTGCTGGGAGGGGGTCTGGGCATCTTGGGAGGGGAGTATAGGCATCTTTAGTGCTGGGAGAGGGGTCTGGGCATCTCTAGTGCTGGGAGGGGGGTATGGGCATCTTGAGAGGGGAGTCTGGGCATCTTTAGTACTGAGTGGGAGGTCTGGGCATCTTTAGTGCTGAGTGGGGGGTCTGGGCATCTTTAGTGCTGGGAGGGGCATCTCTAGTGCTGGGAGGGGGCTCTGGGCATCTTGGGAGGGGAGTCTAGGCATCTTTAGTGCTGGGGGGGTGGTCTGGGCATCTCTAGTGCTGGGAGGGGAGTCTGGGCATCTTGGAAGGGGAGTCTGGGCATCTCTAGTGCTGGGAGGGGGGTCTGGGCCTCTTTAGTGCTGGGAGGGGAGCCTGGGCTGGTACCACTGAAGACTTTTCACCAGGAAGGTGATGCCGCTGGCCAGGCCCATAGCTGTCAAAGGATGAGGGTGGCATGACACGGAGAGACGGAGGCAGGGGCTGGGGAGGACCCCTCAGCATCAGGACGAGCAATGATGACGCTGGCCCACAGCCTGCCGGACAAGGCCACTGGCTCACTGGCTGGAAGCTCAGGTTCAGATGGTCCCCAAACCCTAGGCCTTTGCTGCCTCCTCTAAGTCCTGGCTCAGGGTGAAGGGCTCCTGCCCCAGGGCTTGGAATCTTTGTTCCCTGCCAATGGGTGGGGCAGGGTGTTGGGGGGGTGGCTCTCCACACTGCTGGCTTCTGGGCCAGAGATTCCTGTGCTTCTGACGGGGCACGTTCTTCCCCTCCCTGGGGTCCTGGTCAGCCACTCCAAAGAGCAAATTTCCTAGTCGCTGACCCTCTAACCAGGCTGGTCTGATCTGGCCTGGAGCCTCTCCCCCGCCTTCCCCTCCCCACCCCAAGATGCCTGGAACTGACCCCACGATGTCATTGCTCCTGGACAGGGCAGTCAGGAATGTGCCCAGAACAGGCTGGGAGGAAAGCTCAGTGTCTGCAGAAGCCCAGGCCATTCACAGCCAGAAAAGTGTCCTCTGGAGACTCCCCTGAGGCCCAGAGCTTGGACAGCCACCTCCAACATGATAGGAAGGGACAGGACACACAAAACAAAACACAAAGATGGTGACACTGGAGCTGAGAGGAGCTGAAGAGCCATCTTGGTCTGGGGTCTTCAGCCTGGCTGGGGGTGGGCACAGACTTGGGCCCACCTGGAGGGCTTGGCCTTAGATTCTGTGTCCTCTTGGTCCACCCGGTGAAGAGTGAGCCCTGGAGATCCAGCCTCGGCTCCCTCTGTTCTAGGCAGGAGCTGGCCAGCCTGAACCCTGCTTCCCCAGACGTGACGTGGAGACAGTAATACCTGCTCGGATGATCCCAGCGCACCACTGCAGGAGTGTTCAATGACAAAGGACTGTTAAACTACAAATTTGGTTCAATTCCCTGGGATCTGAAAAGTGAAATCAAAACGTTTATTTTGTTCCAGAACACAAAATTGATGCGTGTTCACAAAATGCAAAATAAAAAAGAGAAAATAAAACCATGTATTATGCTTGCTACCACTCAGATGTGCTTGCTGATTCACAATATTAGCTGCCATTCTCATTTCTACCCCTGTATGTAAATTTTTGCTTTTTATACCGTTTGGCCAGAATTGGATCATATTCTATGTATATCTTTGAAAATATTTCTTTTTCATTTGGCTGTATCTTCTTAACATATCTCCTTGTCGATAAACCTAACCATACAACATCAGTTGCATGGCTGCCTAGAACTTCATCCTGTGTGTGTGTATCGCATTTGATTCAGTGACTCTCCTCTTCCATGTTTTCTAGGTTGCTTCCAAGTTTTCTCTACATGAGCAGTGCCACGCTGTTTGGTTGTGCTGTATACTTCTGCCTTTTGAGCTGCACAGTTTTAATAGGAGATACAGTGTCATAGGCAGTGTTTTTATTCTAGGTAAACGTATTGCCATCTGCTCAGGCCAGGTCCAACTATGCTTCATCTCAGGCAGACATGAGTCCTTGCCCTGCATTTTCTGGGCTAAGTGTCTGTTCTTTGATTTTTTAGATCTCATCTCTTTTGCGTGAGAAAAAAAATGCCCCCGCTTATGAGAATGGAAAGGACCAGGCCGCGGGAAGAAGTGCCACTCCTTTCTTGGCACACCAGCGAGGGCCTTCTCTTTGCCGTCCAGCAAGCCATCCCCGAGCTTGTCCCTGTCATTGTCCCACGAGCTTTCCGAGGTGCCAGCTCTGAGCTCATCTCCTAGGGTCGTTCTCCAGCTGTTTTTGTGCTGTTTTCCTGGCCTAGCCCAGTGAGGCAGTCACTGTCTCCAGAGTCCAGAGCAGGCACTGCCCTTCTGTTCTAGCCTCTGGCTCTCCTGATCACAGATGCGAAGACCCACTGATGGCAGATGAAGCCACCCTCTGAAGGCAGCTGCTCTGCAGTGCTGGGATGACCCGTTTTTCAGGACTCCTACTGCTGTATTCATAAGAAACACAAGATGTGATGTCCACAGGGGCTGCCTTGAGTCTTCCCTGTGTCAGTTTCCCTTAGGGAGGTGCAAGAAAAGGAGACCATCATCTACTGGGCCCCTATCAGCATGTGGGCCCTGACCTAGGCACCCAGCTGCCAGCTAACGATTGACTTTGACCTCAGATCTGGGCTGCCTGTCACGACTGCACCTGGTCTGGGCTGCCTCAAAAGCTGGACTCACCTCAGAAGCTGCCTGGAGCACCTACACTTGGCCTCTGTGTGGCCTGGGCTTCCTCATAATATGGAGCCTTGGGTGGCTTGCTGTCTTGATGGAAGCTCAGGGCACTTTGAGGGAGCAGAACCAGGGGGAAGGTGCGTGACCTTCTAGGGCCTCACCTTGGAAGGCTCATGGCATCACATAACTGGATAGAAGTCACCTGTCCAACCAGATTCAGGAGACAGGGACCCCACCTCTAGAGGGAAGACACTTCAAAGGATTTGTGGCCATGTTTTTAAAACTGCTTCACTTTCCTTTACCATATGTTAAATTTTCATTTGCAATGGGTCTATTTCTGGATGCTAATATGTTCTACTAGTCTATTTGTCTATCATGCACATATATCCCCAGTGCTTTAATTACTATACATTATTATGTTTTGTTTTATTGTTTGTTATTATTTTGTTTTCCAGTAGTCATGTGTGGAGGAGAAGGCAATGGCACCCCACTCCAGTACTCTTGCCTGGAAAATCCCATGGACGGAGGAGCCTGGTAGGCTGCAGTCCATGGGGTCGCTAAGAGTTGGACACGACTGAGAGACTTCACTTTCACTTTTCCCTTTCATGCACTGGAGAAGGAAATGGCAACCCACTCCAGTATTCTTGCCTGGGAAAATCCCAGGGACGGCGCAGCCTTGTGGGCTGCCATCTATGGGGTCACAGAGGGTCAGACACAACTGAAGCGACTTAGCAGCAGCAGCAGCAGCAGCAGCAGTCATGTATGGATGTGAGAGTTGGACTATAAAGAAAGCTGAGCGCAGAAGAATTGATGCTTTTGAACTGTGGTGTTGGAGAAGACTTTTTCAAGTCCCTTGGACTGCAAGGAGATCCAACCAGCCCATCCTAAAGGAGATCAGTCCTGGGTGTTCATTGGAAGGGCTGATGTTGAAGCTGAAACTTCAATACTTTGGCCACCTGATGCAAAGAACTGACTCATTTGAAAAGAGCCTGATACTGGGAAAGATTGAAGGCAGGAGGAGAAGGGGACGACAGAGGATGAGATGGTTGGATGGCATCACCAACTCAATGGACATGAGTTTGGGTGGACTCTGGGAGTTGGTGATGGACAGGGAGGCCTGTCATGCTGTGGTCCATGGGGTCACAAAGAGTCGGAAACGACTGAATGAAATGAATTGAACTGAACTGATTATGTTTTGATTATTATATATTTGACACTTAGGGGCAAGTCCTCCCTAAGGTTTACCCTCTCCTAAATTTTGGCTGAATATACATATATATATATATACATATATTCCCAATTTTGGATGAATATATATGTATATAATTCATATGTATGTAAGCTACATATATATTTATATTTATTCATTTATCTTTTATAGATTATTTATAATTACATATTTATTTTTTCTATAAGATGTTTAGAATCATTTTGCTAAGTCCCATGACAACTTTTAAGCTTGCATTTATAGATTAATTTGGAGAAGAACTGACATCTTTAAAAATGGAGACTTCCCATTCAGGAGTAGGATCTTTCATAAGAAATATTTGATGCTTTTTTGACAGTTTTCTTTATATCGGTCTTAAACTTCTCTTGATAAGTTTATTCTGACATATTATTTTTATGAGCTGTATTGGGATGGGAACTGAAAAGTCTTCTAATGATTATTGCTCCATGGAAAGCTATTGAGTCTTTTGTAGTGTCCTCCTGTCATCTTATAGCACTCTTGGTTATGATAATATTGTTAGATGACTTCTTTATACACTTTTGGTTGGAAAGTCATATTATCTGTAAGCAATGATGGCTTTTTCATATTCATTAGAGTCTGTAGAGTGAATACACACAGTGTCATCACTTGCGGATGTTTCATAATTATATCTGTGCTTCTCAGAAGAGAATTTCAGAAGCCACTGAGTTCATCCACCCCCTCCCACTCATCACTTGACAGGGCCCACAAACCCCGCTTTCGGTGGCTTGTGCATAGACCCTTGCACGTTGGAGGCAGGGCTGGCCGTGGAACCCGAGACTCCTGATGCCAGCATGATGCCAGCCCATCCTCTCCAACTGGACTCTCATAGTTACAGCCCTCATCTGCATTTTCCTTGCTTGTGGAGGTCATTTATGGTTTGTTGTATTTAGTCGCTAAGTCGTGTCTGACTCTTTTGTGGCCCCATGGATGGTAGCCCGCCAGGCTCCTCTGTCCATGGAATTCTCCAGGCAAGAATACTGGAGGGGGTTGCCATTTCCTTCTCCCGGGGATCATCCCAACCTAGGGATCGAAATCACATCTCTGCATTGGCAGGTGGATTCTTTACCATTAGCACCACCTGTTAGTTTTGATACAAACTGATAAGCGTCCAAGCATTGTTCTCAGTTTTAATTTTTAAAACAGTAAATATCTTCAAATGCAACCCACATGAAGAAAAAAGCTCTTTTTATTTTTAAGGGTATGAAGTGATCCTCAGGCCCCAAAAATCTGAGATAAGGTGCTCTGCAGAAAGCCAGCCTTCACTGAGAACAGCTAAGGCCCTGCGTTCAAGGCCGCAGTGCCAGGAGACAGGCAGGGCTCCAGGTGCCTGCACTGGGCAACTTTCACATCGAACTCCAGCTTCTATGCAAATGGCCTGCCCTCCCCCGCCCCTCCTTCCCCATCTCGGAGAGCCCTGGGCCTTTCTCCTCTCTGGCAAGCTGTTTACAAGCAGAATGTAATGTGGGCACCAGTATTTATTTCTGAACAATGTGTGAAAGGAGAACAGCAGAATGTAAAGTTCAAGAGTAGATGTGCAGTGAATAACGTGGGTGTCATCTGGTGGGGCCCGGGGGACAGGAGGCTGTTCTGGGGAGACTTGGGGTACGCCCTTGTGTTGGGAGGTGGGGTACGATGCTCCTCGCTTGCCTCTCCCTGATCCTGCCTCTGCATCTCATGCGAGGCCTCGGGCACACGTCGTCTGGGCTCAGCGCCTATTCAGCTGAAGCAGTTGCAGTGGGTGAATGGTCTTTGTTCCTCCTCATCCTCTCTTCCTTGTCCATACAGTGTTGAGTTTATATTCGCAGACTTAAAGCAGAATGAGAGCCTGTGTCTCTGAGCCCATAAGAGAGTAAAGTGCCTCTAGTGTATTTTTCAGAGGTGAGTCCTTGCAAGGAGCAGTCTCCACCTTCTTCCTCGTTCCCGACCACATTTACCCCAGTTTCTCAGCTCCATTCTGGACTCAGAGATGAACTGAACACAGTTCTGCCATGAAAAGTACTCAGACTCAGTCAGGAACACCTTGGGGGCAGGAGACGGTCAGGGCTCAGAGAGTGCAGGGGTTCAGCTGGGAGGATATGGGAACCATTGCTCAGGAGAGCTGGAAGGTTGAGTCCAGGGTAACCACAAGGGAATCAACAGGTCTCGAAAACAAGGGCAGGACTGTGGGTTTAGGGAGGGCACTCAGACAGCTTTTCTAGAATGGTTTGCTTGCTCTGGTGAGTATTTTTATTTCATTGATCCTGTTGAGCACACACTGTCTCCTGCCAAGTTCATCTTCGGAGAGTCTGAGTAGCCTTGGAAAGGTTCACTGAGAAGGTTGGGCATGAATTTGCTTGACCTTGAAGGGAGACTAGGGTTTGGGTAAGGGAAGAGGAGCAGGAAAAGTATTTCGAGATTTAGAGATGGGGTGAGAAGCAGGAAGGGTCAGAGCTCGTGGATCGTCTTTGCTGGAGCAGGGGGGCTGTGTGGGGAGCCGGTTTGGGCTACAAGACAGAGGGTCTTGAGTGCCAGGCTCAAGTTAGGACCTTGCCCTTTGGCCACGGGGAGCTGTAGATGGTCTTTGAGAGGCGGCCTGCCCTGTGTGTGTAGGGATTCTCAGAAGGTGTTGTCCACAGTGAAGCCTGCAGGTGGTTAAAGGGGGGACTCTTCAGGGACGTTTCTTCATGGGGGGCCACGAGGAGGGAAGGGAGACGATGGAGCATGAAGCACTTAAGAGGCGCTGGGGGCTGCCTGCAGTCAGGTGGTGAGGGAGCGGGCAGAGGGACCGGCGGTGCCAAATTGTCAGGCTCATGCCAGCGCGGTGCAAACACTGGTGCTTCTTTACACAGCCACTGGGGTACAGGAGCTTTAAGGAGCGCTTGTCTTATTTGGCCATCAGTTCCTGGGAAGAGAGCTTCCCTTGTGGCTCAGCTGGTAAAGAATCTGCCTGCAATGCAGGAGACCTGGGTTCAATCCCTGGGTTGGGAAGATCCCCTGGAGAAGGGAAAAGCTACCCACTCCAGTGTTCTGGCCTGGAGAACTCCATGGACTGTGTGGTCCATGGACACGACTGAGTAACTTTCACTTCACTTCACTTTACTTCCTGGGAAGAACAGGAGGAAGCATTCTCTCAGGTTGGGAATTAAGTTTAACTTGCTAGGAAGCTATTTTTGTTACTTAAGGAAGCGCAAGTAGAATTCCTGGGCTGGGGAATCAAGCAGGGAGACAATGGGCTTACACCCCATGCTGTTTGGGGGCACCCAGCTCCTCCACGAGCCCCCTGGTGGGCCCTGCTTCCAGAGCTGGTGCCCCTGTGCAATGCTCACCCTAGGGGGTGTGGGCTGGGCTTGGGGACTTGCTTCTCAAGAATCGATGTTGGCAAAAGTGATTTGGTGTCGTTTTCAAGGGTGATGAGGCTCCGTGGGGACAGTGACTTCTGCCCTCTTCTCTCGCTCTCGCTCGGAGGGAAGCTGGCAGCCCTGTGCAGAGGCCCACAGGGCAAAGAGTCCACCAGGGCGCCAGCCAAGACCGGAGGCCTGCGATAACCACGTGAGCTTGCTTGGGGCCACACCCTCCCCTCGTGGAGCCTGAGGTGACCACAGGCTGTCACCTTGATTCAGAGCCTGGGAGCCAGAAGAACCAGCTAAGCCACTCCCGGATTTCTGACCCATCGGAACTGTGAGGCGATAAATCTATGTTGGGTTAGGCTGCTAGACTTGGGGACCTGTGCCTCACAGGTGTAGAAGAGCGAATATACCCAAACCTTCTTGACAGTGTCTGAGCACGTTATTCCCAAAGCCAGAGCGCATGAGTTCAAATCTTGACTCTGTCGATAGTGAGTTGTGCAAACTTAGGCATATTATTTAATTCTATGAGCCTCAGTTTCTTTGTCTGTAAAATGGGAGTATGACTAACGTCTGTGTCCTGGGATGATGGTGAAAATTAAGTGAGATAACCCATAAAAATCGATCAAGACAGTGTTAGTGCTCAGTAAATATTAGCTACAATTATTAATTATTATTGCTATTATTAGTCTATCCTTTAAGGGCCAACCTGATGTTAATCTCCCTACAACTTCTGTTGTGCTGCTCCCACCCACACTGGCCTCTCCTCTCAGGGTTTTATGGCATCTTGTCTGCACTTTAGACCCCAGTTCTCCATCTAAAACCCTCTGACTTGAGATGGTCTCAGGTCTATACAGAAGGCTGAGTGCAACAGAATTGATGCTTTCGAACTATGGAGCTGGAGAAGACTCTTCAGAGTCCCTTGGACTTCAAGGAGATCAACCCAGTCAATCCTAAAGGAAATTAACCCTGAATACTATTGGGAGGACTGAGACTGAAGCTGAAGCTCCAATACTTTGGCCACCTGATCAGAAGAACTGACTCCTTGAAAAGACCCTGATGCTGGGAAAGATTGAAAGAGGGAGGAGAAGGGGACGACAGAGGATGAGATGGTTGGGTGGCATCACCGACTCAATGGACACGAGTTTGAGTAAACTCCGGGAGTTGGTGATGGACAGGGAGGCCTGGTGTGCTGCAGTCCACGGGGTTTCAAAGAGTCCAAGGACTGAGTGACTGAACTGAACTGAACTGAACTGAACTGAACTGAACTGAACAATGGCTGGGAGTGCCGCAGGCATCTGGTGGGTGGGGCTTGGCCCTCCTGCCTGTCACAGACAATAGCAGGGTAAAGCATTACCCAGCTCAAAACTTCAGCCAATTCCGCTTTGGGAATAACTGGCCCAGTGGGAGGCTTAGATGTTAATCAATTAACCACAGAAGGAGGTGAATAATCACAAAGCATGTTAACTGCTGTGAAGACAATGGTATGGGACTCAGTCCTCTCCTGGGTGGGGTGCAGGGGGGTGTGATGTAAGGAAGGGGGAAGCAGTGACTGGGCTGAAATCAAAAGGCAGGAGTGTGGGGTGAGGAGCGGGTGATGAGAGGAAGTAGAGACAGACAGGTAGACAGACAGAAGAGAAGACAGAGAGAAGAGAAGTAGGCTGAGGCTGGTCCCCAGGTCCTGAGAAGCCAAGCTGAGATTTTGGTCTGAGCTTCCTACTTGAGAGTGGCCTAACTGCCTCTGAGATTTTGGGGCTTCCCTGGTGGCTCAGTTGGTAAAGAATCTGCCACAATGCAGGAGACCCCAGTTTGATTCCTGGGTACGGAAGTTCCCCTGGAGAAGGGATAGGCTACCCACTCCAGTATTCTGGCCTGGAGAATTCCATGGACTGTATAGTCCGTGGGGTCACAAAGAGTTGGACACGACAGAGCGACCTTCACTTTCACTTCCTATTTGAGGGTAGCCTGACCCCCGAGGGTGGCCTGATCCCCTCTGAGATTTCAAAAGATCACCCTGGAATGACACGGAGGATGGACTGGAGGGCAAGCCTAGAAGAGAGGCCAGTGAGATGGGGCAGCATGGCCAGGTCCCCAGAAGTGGTACTCGCTTGCACTGGGAGATTGCGCTGGAGAGAGAAGACCAAGGGGATGGGTTGGCCAGATGCTTGGAGGGAAATGGGTCTGGGGGAGATTAGATCTGGGGCCAAGAGGAAGGATGGTGGCAAACAGGACCAGGTGATGGCAGGGTTGGGGGGGTGGCATTCGTTAAGTTACAGATGCCGGGAGCAGAACAGGTCTGGCAGGAAGTGGTCTGTTGGGTTCTGGATGAAGAACCGAGGTGTGTGGAGCGGACTTGAGTTCTGATGCCAAGTTGGGCAGAGCAGCAGGGTGGAGGCAAGTTTGGGAGAGGCTGGTAGACATGGAGGGTACAG
Organism: Okapia johnstoni; assembly: GCA_024291935.2. Taxonomy (NCBI): domain Eukaryota; kingdom Metazoa; phylum Chordata; class Mammalia; order Artiodactyla; family Giraffidae; genus Okapia; species Okapia johnstoni. The sequence goes on along the minus strand of CM044306.1, from coordinate 52,341,752 downwards.
GGGTCCCTGGAGCGGGCTGGCGAAACCCTCTCTGGGGAAGGCACACCCCTGCCTAAGGCTTGAGGCAGCCTGACCGTCTGCAGCAGAGGAAAAAAATGCCCAGGCAGGGAGAGTAGAAAAAGAAGCCTGGGGAGGGTTGGCAGGAGACGGGGCTGCCATGGAAGGTGAGCTGGGTGGTCCGCAGCACCCCTCCACCCCCCCTCCCCAGGTGCTGCTGAAAAGTGGTGGAGAAGATGACTGAGATGCATCTCACGGATTTAGAAAGTGAGGTCACCAGGGACATCAGCGGGAGCTGGTGAGGGGGCTGAGGCTGTATCCCTGGGTGGACCCAGGGGCAGGAGGAAGGGGCAGTGGGGGCCAGCCTGGCAGCACTCTGAAGGAGTGTGTGAGGGGAAGGGGGGTATGCAGGGCTGTGGGGAGATGGCTGCTCGAGCAGTGGTGGGTGGGTGAGGCTCTAAGTGCTCCTGATGACCGAGAGCCACGTGCGGGCCCTCAGGTGTGCGCCCGATGTAACAGCTATTACTGCGCAGGCATCGTTACCACGCCACTCTTACCTTCATATGGAGGGCGGCGCTTCTGGGCTTTGCTTCACACGGGAGGCCCAGCGTAGGTGGGTCACTTGCCCAAGGCCACCCAGCCTAGTAAGAGCAGTCAGGACTGAACCAAGTTCAATGGGTGAATGGTGGTTACCCAGAGACTGACTGAAAGCACTGTCTTCTCCCTTAGCATGGGGCTCGGAGTCTCAGCAATCGTGGCCGGGCGCGGGAGCTGGTGGAAGCAGATCCTGCCATGTCTTCCCAAAGTCCACGTTCGGTGAGCACGCTGCCCAGGGTGGGGGTACTGACACCATGAAGACTGGCACAAATCAGAGCCACTTTCTAATCCCCTGCAGAGCTGGTCGTTCAACATTTACCAATGCAGCACACTGCTTACTCCGAGGACACAGAGGTGAACTGGTATAGAAGCCATCCATTCCCAGACCAACATTCTGTCTTGGACAAATGGCCTGAGAGCCTCTGGCTCCCTTGGAGGGTACTACTCCTCTGCCCTACAGTTGGGAGGTCTTATACCCATCAGAGACCACCACGGGACAGGGGGGCTCTGATTGCTGGGCTCTGGGGGGTCAGGAGAGAGCCCTGGCGGCCCTGGGCTGCTGGCTGGAGCCGGATGCCCGCCTGCCACCCGCTTCTGGGGCAGCTGGCCTCCTCCCCCCGGCCCAGCCTGCGGTGTCTTTCCTGTCATCACTCGGCCCTCCCAAGGCACAGGCATTGGCTCCCGGGTGTAATTCGAGACTCAGACTTTCAGAGCTGTCCCTTGTCGCTGCCAAACCATGGCGTAGTTTGAATAAGGACAGGAAAACAGTTTTCAGAAGAGGGGACCTGCCTCCTGCCTCTGGGTGAGCCCTCTGAGCTGTGAGCGGGCTTAGAGAGCCCCTCCCGGGGGGGCTGGGCTCCTGCAGAGCCTCCCCCTCTGCCACCCTGCCCCAGAGAAGGCTGCTGAGTTTGCTCCACTTCAGAGATGGGGGAACTGGGGTGCAGAAAGAGGAAGCGACCTGCCCAGGGCTCACGGAACAGCGAGTGGCAGATCTGAGATTTAGCCCAGGCAGGCTCCAAGGTCCAGGCCTCGCACTCGCGCCCCAGCTGTGGGTCTCAGACCCCGGTCCTCTCTGTGGCTGTGGGTCATGTGGACTCCAGACTGTCGGGGAGGCCGCCACCGCCTCCTCCAGGCTGGGCAGATTGCGGGGGGTTGGGGTGCCATGGCCTCCCCTTCCCGCCTTCTGGGCCTGGCCGCTGCGGCTGTGCCCCGGGGCCCCGTGTCCCAACCTGCAGGCTGCAGCGCCCACCCCCACGTGACCCATGAGCTCGTACATTTCCCCATTCAGCTGATGGTGAGTGCTGAACTATTTTAAGCCCACATGGAAGTATTTTTTTTTTCCTAAGGACCATCTGCTACCGGCCCCAGCCCAGATGATACAGTTAGAATCTACCCACAGCATCCTCTCCCGCCTTCAGACAGTTCCAGGAACAAGGGTGAGTCAGTCGCCCAGCTGAACTCCGTCTTGCTAGAGACAGGGAGACGGGCCCGAATCGGGGCCAGCAGAGGGGGCCGCTCTCACCCATGGGGCAGGTGCCCTGGGCTGCTCCTCAGAGCCAGGAAGGTGGCCCCCGCCCCTTTGCAGCGTGCCGCCTGCAGGAGAGGCAGACGGAGGCCTGGGAATGCCCACATCGGCCCTTCTCAGCCCAGCTTCTTTTTCCCTGGGACTCGGAGACCCAGTTTAGGAGTTCAAGTGCAGAGCTGGAGCTTGTCCAAAGATATCCCTGCGGAGCAGGTGGCCAGAGCATCACCCTGCTCCGACTGTCTGTAGAAGGACCCCTGGGTCTGCTTTGGGGTGCAAAGACGTTTGGTCCCCTCTCCCTGGGCCGCCTGGCTTGGCGTTCACCCCGGGCTGTGGGAGGATGTTACTGGACGCTGACTGCAGGCCCCCACTCTCAGGTCTGCTTGCCTCCCCGTCTCTCTCTTCCGCCCTTCCAGCACCTATGGGCTCTCTCTGTGAGTGGAGGATATTGAACTCAGTGCCCAGCATGGAGACTGCAGTCAGACCTTGAATTAGGGCTCTGTCCTTCATAAGCTCACGACCCAGGGAGAGGTTGGCTAATTCCTCGAGCCTCAGTTTACCCATCTGTAAAACGGGGGTGTGATCCGACCCACCTCCTAGGATGTCTGTGAGTGTTAAGCTGGGTAATATGTGGAAGGGTCTGCGTGCTGCCCGGCCATTGATCCCTCTGTCATGATGTATTTGAGAGAGTCTGTCCCTTGAATTGGCCGAGAATTTTTGAGAGTGTTTGCAAGCGTTGAGTCTGCACACTGTATGTAAAGCGGTGCTTCTTTGCCTCCTGTGCTAAGTGGGGCCAGGCCCTTTACTCCTGGGAGTGGATCATTTTGCAGCAGGGACCCTAGGTAAGAAATGCGCATGGGCCTTCGTGGCCTTGACCTTGACAGGGTAGCCCCAGTCTGGCTGTTATTTCATCACCAGCCCCACCGGCCAGGACCGTTGCCTCTGCTGCTGCTGAAGGCAGAGCCTGGAACTCCCAGTCAGGGGTTTTTCTCTGCTTCCTCCTTCCTGGCCACTTCTTCCCCTCCCTCCAGGGCCGCGGACCCTCCCGGTCTGGCTGCCCGTGCGCCTCCCGTGGTCGTGACCCCACAGCTGTGTCCCCTGGCGTTATCGGGGGCCTGCAGTCCTCTGTGGCCCCCGGGGTGCCCCGTGAGCGGGCGTGGGGCTGCGGCCTGATGGCTTGACTTCCTGTCGCAGGGTCTCTCTGCTGCGGCTCTGCGGAGGCCTACAGTTTATCTGTGGTCAGTGCTCGCACCCATTTCCTGCCAGCTGCTACTGGTTTTTCAGTCAGCTCTGCCAGCTCCGGGAACTGGGGAAGGACCGGGCTCCGTGATTCACCGGCCCCGGGCTCGCGGGGACGCTGCCCTGGTGCCAGGGGGCATCTCCCCGGCAGGCGGAGGGACGGCACCTCCGCCATCCCCGCGGGCCATTCGTGCGAGTGAGTTGCAGAAAAACACCCTCACATTCATCACAACCGAAAGCTGAGGCTGTGTGTGTGTGTGTGCGCGCGCGTGTGTACGTGTGTGGGGCCCAGGCATGCGTGTGCCTGTGTGTGGTCTACGGGAATTTTTTCTGAGTGCACCCGTGCCTTAGGACAAGGTGTCAGTGTTTGGAGGAGTCAGAACGTAACTCTAAGCTGGGCGCTGGCGCTCTGGCGGGGAGCCCCGGGCGCCCTCTGAGGTACAGCCAGGTGAACTTGCAGTGCCCGGATGAGGACATGGTAGTCACATTTGAAAATGTATTTCCTGGCATTTCAGAAAGTGCAGAGAAAAATCCCCCACTGTAGCAAATGACTCCTTCAAGTAGAAAACTGAGAATGTGCTCATTCATTTTTTTTTTCATGCTGTGATCAGAGGGTTTTCTTTCATTAATTTTTATTGGAGTATAGCTGCTTTACAATGTTGGGTCAGTTTCTGCAGTACAGCAAAATGAATCAGCTATACGTGTCCATCTATCCACTCTTTTTAAGATTCTTTTCCCATATAAGTCATTGCAGAGTATTGAGAAGGGTTCCTGATGCGAGAAGAGGGCCACAGAGGATGAGTTGGTTGGATAGAATCATCAGCTTAATGGACACAAGTTTGAGCAAACTCCGGGAGACGGTGAAGGACAGGGAAGCCTGGTGTGCTGTAGTCCATGGAGTCGCCAAGAGATGGACACAACCGAGCGACTGAGCGACAGCAAGGTCCTCATTAGTTATCTATTTTATACACAGTAGTGTGTGTGCGTCAGTCCCAATCTCCCAAGTGATCTCACTTCCCCGTTCTCTTCTTGGTAACCACAAGTTTGAGCCAGAGTTTTGAAGTTGTCCAAAATGTTGGTGAGCCTCATGTTAAGTGTCTTTAATTGGCTAGATGGTCACTTCTTAAGCACGGTGAGGCCAGGGTGGCCAGCAGCAGTATACCTGGCAGCCTGTGTGAATGCAAAACCTCCAGCCTGGAACTACTTGGAGGTCCAGTGGTTAAAACTGGGTGAGGGCAGGGATGAGGATTTATTCCCTGGATGGGGAACTAAGATCCCACATACCTCATGGCCCCAAACCCAAAACACAAAACAGAAACAAAACCTCCAGCCAGACTGGCATGCTGAGCCCACCCTCTGAGTGTTGGTCTCAACTTTACCTGCCTCTGTAGGTCATTTTTCTCACCATCAAGCCTGGGGAGACACAGACCCCATTGGTAGATATTATTAATTTTCTTGATAGACAAAGGTTGTCAAGAGTGAAAATGATGCTCCAGTGCAGAATTAAATGATTCACTCCACAATCAGACAGTAAAGAATCTGCCTGAAATGCAGGAAACCCGAGTTTGATACCTGGGTCGGGAAGATCCCCTGAAAAAGGGAATGGCAACCCACTCCAGTATTCTTGCCTGGAGAATTCCATGGGGAGGAGTCTGGTGAGCCACAGTCCATGGGATTGCAAGAGTCAGACATGACTGAGCGACTAACACTTTAATTTTCACACATAGTTACTGCCCCCCTTTTGGGTGCCAGGTTCTGTGCTGGACATGGCAAGGGACCACCTGGCATCAGGGCTCAAGGGACCCCAGCCTAGGGGAGGCAGGTAAAGTTAGCAAGGAAGCTGCCTCATCTGGAGATGCTCCCTAGTCAGACATGGGCAGGGTGCCTGGGAGGGGCTTCGGGAGCAGGGGTGAGGCCTAAACTCTTCCATCAGGATAGGAAGTAGATGAAGGGGAGGGTGGATGTTGGATAGAAGACGGTGTTGCTAGGTTTGGTGTTCATCTCAGCGCTGGTACTGTGTGTGCAGTTGGCTCAGAGAAGTCCTGACACTTCTCTAAGCCTTGGCTTTCTCTTCTGTGTAATGGGCCGAATGCTATTTCCGTTTAAGCTTGTTTTGAGACTTACATGAAGTAATAGGTGCCACATGCTTAGCATGGCCCTCACTGATCTCTATAAAGATGACAACAATGATTGCATCTGAGGGCAATGGGGAACCCTCAGGTGTGCAAGTTTTTAGCCGGTCAGTGGGATGAGCAGAATACTGTAATCATTCCTAGAAAGGCCTGGTACCTTTAGGCAGAGAGAAGCTCTTTGTTGAGCGTAAGACACACGCACCATTAGTATTTCAAGCTATAATCAAACTTAAAATGTGTCTGAGAAAGTATGTTAAATCCTAAAAAGCACTGCCCTTCTTCCATCCATAATCATATTTTTGGATCCTAAAATCCGCCAAAAGCAGAATCTGAGCACTCTCCAAAGCACCGTGCCTTTGGATTGAGAACAAAACCGCAGACAACCCTTTTTTATTTTTTCCCTCTTAAAAAGTCCCAAGGCCCAGATTACAAGAAAACCTTGGCTTTCCAAGCCTGTGCCTCTCGGGGTGGCCGACACACCCCGCTGTCCTCAGGCGGGACTGGCTCTGGACATTCTGACGCCCATGGCCCACTTTCTGCTCACACTGGCCAGAGTGGCTCTGGGCAATGCTGAGAAGATGGTTGACCAGGATGGGTTCTTTTCAAAGACAGAAAACCCAGGGAAAGAGGAGAAAAGTGGGTTCAAGGCAGGCGAGCCCTGGGGAGCCACTGCCACCCCCCAGGATGTTCTGGGGCTTCTCCATCTTATTCCCCTTCCTTCTGAAGCCTCTGCACAGACGTGCTTGGTGCGTTCTACATGTGACCGCTGGGCATTCTCACGCCTCTGCTCAGAGCGCTTCTCTGGCGGGATGGGCGGGATTCGGCAGGTCCTGGCTTTAAGGCGGGGATGAGAACCCGCTAGAGTGAACCGAGGTCCTCACCTGGACCCTGCAGAGACTGACAGGGCCGCCTCCGCTCCCCAACAGGTTTCCTTTCTGGCTTAGGGCTTTCTTCCTGGACAGTTTTCTGTCTGTGGTGTCGGAAGGAGGGAGACGTTTCAGGTGGGGCACCTCCGCGCACCCGGACACCCACGTTTAGAGGTGACGCAGGCCAGCCAGGTGTATGTGCAGGAAGGCGCGTGCAGCTGCTGCGCCCACATCAAAGGCTTGAGGCCCAGTGTGGGAGTCCACGGGAGCTGGCGCTATTCCTGGCCCAGGCAATGACTGGCTGTGATACGATGCCTGCCGCTATCTCACTGCACCATCTCCAAAACAGGGCAAGATCAAACTTTCCTGGTTCCATAAAACTCACGGGCAGACCACCTCACTGGTCAGGCACCTGGCCTGTCTACTGGGCCCTGGGGCCAGACCTTCCTGTTGCCTCCTTGAGGTTTTCTGAGGATCCATCTGACACTGTCTCCATGCCATCTCTTGCTGTTGCAATAAGTCGTGTCTGACTGTGACCCTGACCCTTTGGACTGCAGCACGCTAGGCTTCCCTGTCCTTCACTCTCCTGGAGTTTGCTCCAGTTCATGTCCTTTGAGTCAGTGATGCCATCCAACCATCTCATCCTCTGCTGCCCCCTTCTCTTCCTGCCCTCAATCTTCCCCAGCATCAGGGCCTTTTCCAGTGAGTTGGCTCTTTGCATCATGTGGCCAAGTACTGGAGCTTCAGCTTCAGTCTCAGTCCTTCCAATGAATATTCAGGGTTGATTTCCTTTAGGATTGACTGGTTTGATCTCCTTGCAGTCCAAGGAACTCTCAAGAGTCTTCTCCAACACCACAGTTCGAACGCATCAGTTCTTCAGCACTCAGCCTTCTTTATGGACCAAGTCTCACATCCCTACATGACGACTAGAAAAACCATAGCTTTGACTATGTGGAGAGGAGGTGATCCCACTAGAAGAAGTGCTCCTGGTTTCTAGTGAAAGCAAACCTGTGGCTCTCACAGCTCCTGTCTGGCCTCCCAAGTGCCCTTCCCAACCCCCAGTCGGGTCTTGCCAGTGTCCTGCTCAACTCCCACTAAGAATTGATGGGCAGAAACATCCAGGTCTCCTTCTTTCCCACTCGCTCTGACTTGACGTATACTTGCCAGCTGCATGTGGCAGTTCCAAGTTCCTCGGTCAGGCCAGGTCTTTTTCAAGTCCCAGGGCCTTTGCAAATGCTGTTTCCTCTCTGCCTGTCCTTTCCCTCCAACCAGCTCAGCAAACTTCTCTTCATCCTTCAGAACCCAGCTCTGTCTGGGACCATTATCACCAGGGAGATTTCCCTGATCCCTGTTCTCCCCTATCCTCAGGCTCCACGTCAGGGGGCATGGGGCACCCCAAGGCTTGCTCCTCATCATCTCCCAGGACAGACCTGCTGGAGTGCGTCTCTACTTGGGGGAGCAGGAGTGAATGTGCCTCATCCAACTTTACTGCCAGACTCCTCCCTCTCAGAGGGAGGTGTGAAGTCCCTGTCCCAGGAAACCCAGGGTAGAAAGGCTGGAAGCAGGAAGGACAGCTGTCAGGAGGCTGGAGGCGGGTGGAGATGACTTCAGATTTACATCAGTTTGGGGCTTGAGAGGAAAGATTATGGGGAATTCAGCACAAGCCAGTCTGACTGTGGTTCAGCTGCTCCCTGCTCTGTGTGTGCTCCCTGCTCTGTGTGTGTGCTCCCTGATCTTTGTCTGTGCTCCCTCCTCTCTGTATGTGCTCCCTGCTCTCTGTGTCTGTGCTCCCTGCTCTGTGTGTATGCTCCCTCCTCTTTGTGTGTGCTCCCTGCTCTGTGTGTGTGCTCCCTCCTCTCTGTGTGTGTGCTCCCTGCTCTATGTGAGTGCTCCCTGCTCTGTGTGTGGGCTCCCTGCTCTGTGTGAGTACTCCCTGCTCTGTATGTGCTCCCTGCTCCGTGTGAGTGCTCCCTGCTCTGTGTGTGTTATCCCTGCTCTGTGTGTGTGCTCCCTCCTCTCTGTGTGTGTGCTCCCTCCTCTCTGTGTGTGCTCCGTGCTCTGTGTGAGTACTCCCTGCTCTGTGTGTGTGCTCCCTGTTCTGTGTCTGTGCTCCTTGCTCTGTGTGAGTGCTCCCTGCTCTGTGTGTGCTCCCTCCTCTCTGTGTGTGCTCCCTCCTCTTTGTGTGTGCTCCCTCCTATCTGTGTGTGCTCCCTGTTCTGTGTGAGTGCTCCCTGCTCTGTGTGTGCTCCCTGTTCTGTGTGAGTGCTCCCTGCTCTGTGTGAGTGCTCCCTGCTCTGTGTGTGCTCCCTCCTCTCTGTATGTGTTCCCTCCTCTCTGTGTGTGTTCCCTCCTCTCTGTGTGTGCTCCCTCCTCTCTGTGTGTGCTCCCTGTTCTGTGTGAGTGCTCCCTGCTCTGTGTGTGTGCTCCCTGTTCTGTGTGAGTGCTCCCTGATCTGTGTGAGTGCTCCATGCTCTGTGTGTGTGCTCCCTGTTCTGTGTCTGTGCTCCTTGCTCTGTGTGAGTGCTCCCTGCTCTGTGTGTGCTCCCTCCTCTCTGTGTGTGCTTCCTCCTCTCTGTGTGTGCTCCCTGCTCTGTGTGTGTGCTCCCTGTTCTGTGTAAGTGCTCCCTGCTCTGTGTGTGTGCTCCCTGTTCTGTGTGAGTGCTCCGTGCTCTGTGTGAGTGCTCCCTGCTCTGTGTGTGCTCCCTCCTCTCTGTGTGTGTGTTCCCTCCTCTCTGTGTGTGCTCCCTCCTCTCTGTGTGTGCTCCCTGCTCTATGTGAGTGCTCCCTGCTCTGTGTGTGTGCTCCCTGCTCTGTGTGTGTGGTCTCTGCTCTCTGTGTGTGCTCCCTGCTCTCTGTGTGCCCTCCCTGTTCTGTGTGAGTGCTCCCTGCTCTCTGTGTGTGCTCCCTCCTCTCTGTGTGTGCTCCCTCTGCTCTGTGTGTGCTCCCTGCGCTCTATGTGTGTTCCCTGCTCTCTGTGTGTGCTCCCTGTTCTGTGTGAGTGCTCCCTGCTCTGTGTGTGTGCTCCCTGCTCTGTGTGTGTGCTCCCTCCGCTCTATGTGTGCTCCCTGCTCTCTGTGTGTGCTCCCTGTTCTGCGTGAGTGCTCCCTGCTCTGTGTGTGTGCTCCCTGCTCTCTGTATGTGCTCCCTCCTCTCTGTGTGTGCTCCCTGCTCTGTGTGTGTGCTCCCTGCTCTGTGTGTGTGCTCCCTGCTCTGTGTCTGTGCTCCCTGCTCTGTGTGAGTACTCCCTGCTCTCTGTGTGTGTTATCCCTGCTCTGTGTGAGTGCTCCCTCCGCTCTGTGTGTGCTCCCTGCTCTCTGTGTGCGCTCCCTGTTCTGTGTGAGTGCTCCCTGCTCTCTTTGTGTGCTCCCTCCTCTCTGTGTGTGCTCCCTCCGCTCTGTGTGTGCTCCCTGTGCTCTATGTGTGCTCCCTGCTCTCTGTGTGTGCTCCCTGTTCTGTGTGAGTGCTCCCTGCTCTGTGTGTGTGCTCAGCCCCTGCTGGCGCCCCCAGGAGCCCAGGGACTGTTCTCTGAAGGTGAGGAGGGTGCTGGCAGTAGGGGGCGGGGTGCCTGTAGGGCCCTCATTAACCCTTAAGCACAAGCCCGCCCAGCTGGGGCTTAGTTGGAGGAGCAGGAGTACAGGGAAGGGCCTGCCCGTGACCTCACGCCAGGGCTCCCGTGCCTGCATTGAGCTGCGACCTTCAGGAAGCCAAGGAGGCCGTGAGAAAGGAGAGGCCCTTGTGAACAGCAGATAAAGACAGGGAGGGGGGCACTGGCAGCCCATCCGATTCCTGCCCGGGGCTGAGGACCGGTGACATTCAGCTAGCTCCCTGGCTCTGGTTTTTCCTGTTCCTGAAGGTTCCGCAGTATGCACATGTGCAGGGCTAGGTCAGAAGTGGCTGCTGGGGAGTGTTGCTCATGTGCCTGGGTGTGTGTGTATATGGTGTGTGCATGTATACGTGCATGTGTGTGTGTGCACACATGCTATCTCTGTTTAGAGAAACAGGAAATTCAGGATTCGTATCAGCACCAAATCCCAGGCTGCCTTGCTTCCTAGAAGGGAGGGGCAGATAACACGGGGCCTGACCAGAAGGAAGGAGCTCGTGGCCTGGCTTTGTCCCAGGGCAGCGTCTGGCCCCTGGGTGTCTGCTTTCTTTTCTTCTAGAAGAGGCCCAAACACTTGCCTGGAAGAAGCCAAGTGGGGAGCAGGCTTGGCTCAAGGAAGCTCTGAGTCTTGCCAGGGCTGCACGTTCTGGTCACCTCTCTCCCGGGCAGTCAGTGAGAAGGACAGGAAGGTGACTGAAGGGAGAGGATGACAGAGGATGAGGAGGGGCTGGGACAGTGTGGAGGGTCAGGACCTCGGAGCTGGAGTCTCAGGTTCCAGAGTTCAAGGCAGTGGAAGCTGGGAGCCAGTGGTGGGGGGCGGGGGACTGCTATTGCCTTTACAGCCCAGGAAAGAGGCCTCAGGCCTTGACTGGCTGGTCCAGTGGCCGTGGCGCTCACCTGCTGGACTCCCCAGACTCTCAGCTGGTGACCTTCCTTCAAGGAGTCCCAGACACCCTGCCCTGGACCTGGGCCTGGACACCTGAGGAGGCTGGCACTCTGCCCACTCACCTGGACCACCCCTCAGAGCAAGGCCCCGTTGTAAGCACACCTGGGCCTGGTGTGGGCTCCTTGGAGCTTCACCCCAGAGCTCAGCCCTCAGGTCTCCCCACAGGCCTGCCCTGCTTCCAGGGTCCCTCTGATCCCTGACCTCGGTGCCCCGTGAAGGGGGCCTGGGCATGGGCTAGAACAGCTCACACTGCAAAGTCTCCCCACCCCAGCTTGTTCCACTTTTAAAAATAGCTAATGAGGAAATTAATTTTGTCACCCAGATGTATTCTGTAAAAACATGTCAGGGTAAGACAATTAACCTCTGTACTGATAAGTCCTTCCCAAATTAATGAAGTTAATATTTGTAGATGTTGAGACATTCATCTGGGGACAGGGGCCACAGAAGTAGCACTCCCTCCAGGCAGAGTAGGAGAGACACCCAAAGAGAAGAGGAGAGAGAGAGGGACAGACAGACAGACAGACAGACAGACAGACACACAAAGACAGTGAGAGATGGAGAGACAAACACGGAGCAAGAGACAGACACAGACAGACAGACACACACAGCAGAGAGCGATGGAGAGATGAACACAGAGTGAGTTAGACAGACACAGAGACAGAGGCCAGAGACAGAGACAAGAAGCAGACACACACAGACAAAGGTATACACTGAGCGAAATATCTGGGGCGGGGATGGCGGGAGGATAAGGAGACAGGAAGGAAGGAGAGCAAGACTGACAGAATGAGAGGAAGAGAGAGATGAGAACATGTGTTTAGAGGAAGGAGTGAATATTGCTCAGTCGTGTCCGACTCACTCTTTGCGACCCCATGGACTACACAGTCCATGGAATTCTCCCGGCCAGAATACTGGAGTGGGTAGCCTTTCCCTTCTCCAGGGGATCTTCCCAACCCAGGGATCAAACCCAGGTCTCCCGCATTGCAGGCGGATTCTTTACTAGCTGAGCCACCAGGGAAGCCCAAGAATACTGGAGTGGGTAGCCTGTCCCTTCTCCAGGGGATCTTCTCGAACCAGGAAACAAACCGGGGTCTCCTGCATTGCAGGCGGATTCTTTACCAGCTGAGCTACCAGGGAAGCCCTTAGAGGGAGCAGGGCTATAATATTTTCCGAGAATTTCCAAATATCCCAGATACTCAGCAGCAGTAGGTTTGGGGGCAGGAGAAAACTTCATAAACTAAAGCACAAGATGAAAGGAGTTGGGTATTTTTCACACGTGGACTTTTCCAGCCCACTTGGATTCGGTCTTTTCTCTGTTCTAAGAGTTTGGATTCTTTTTTTCGTCAGAGGCAGCCAGGGAGCCCTGGGTCATGGCCAGCAGGAGAGGGCTGGGTGGTCACTGCACGTCTTTCTCTGGGTTCCCCGGAGGGTCACCTGGCTGGAGACGCTGTCAGGTTTAACCTACACCCCGCCCCTTCCACTATGGGAGCCTTCCTTTGTCTCTCCCACTTTTACCTGGAAGACCCCCAGAGATGACCGCCCCCTGGGAGAGGTCAGACTCTGCCCAAGCTGGGTCTTTTCATCCCAGGCTGGGTCTGGAGAGGAAGAACCGGTCACCTCATGCCAGGGAGAGGGACAGGTCAGGTGCGGGCAGGCCGGTGCCCCCATAGGTAGGGCTCAGTGTTGTTGGACCCTTGAGCTTCTACCCCCTGCAGCCTTGGCCGGATTGGAGGAGCGCCAGTTAAGGAAGCAAATCCTGACCTGGCGCTCCTGGAGCTCGGATTGAAATGGAAACTTCTGTGGGGGACTCTGGGCCTTGGAGCCATTCGGGGGTGTGGGGGGAACGGCTGAGGGGCTGAGTGAGCCCACAGGGTTCCACCATCTCTAAGGCTGAGGTCCCAGCCCTGCTCCCGAGGTGCTGACAGGCAGGAGACACAGGTTTTCCAGAGGCGAGACTTGGTCATCAGACCCCAGCCAAAGACGCTTTGCTCTTGTCAGTTCAAAGGCCCTTTCTTTCTTAGTTTCTTCCAACTGGGTGAAATGCAAGCGGGACAGGAAGCATTCATCGTTCGTATTCCATGGAATCACCTCTTCTGGGGAGCAAAGGTCAGGACCGGGGGCAGGGCTCGTGTTGCTGTGTGGGGCCTTTCCATTGGGAGAGACTCATGGGTGGGACTGAGCTTCTTTCCAGAAAACCCAGGGGCGGTGACGGTGACTGGACCACGGCAGGCCCCAAAGCCCCGCTGGGCCGCCACTCTGGGAAGCTGAAGGGCTGGGGGAGAGTTGAGGCCAATGGGGATGGGAGCCGTGCACAGGGAGGCCCGCCTGCTTATTTGTACACTTGGCGTTGTGCTCACGGGTCGCAGACAGAAGAGAGCTAGAGACTGGGTATCTGGTTGGACTTCTCACTATATCTCATCTTTCCAGGCAGTGACAGGCTTGCAGATCCCAGAGAAGTGATAGATGGCATCTATCTGGAGCTCCGTGAGGCCATTCCTCACCCCTGTGTGACATTTTCCCTGCCCTGGATCTCTGGTTCTGAGCTGGGTGGACCAGGGCCTTCAAGGGCCAGCCACCCCCAGAGGGCTCAGGGGGACATCCCAGGGCCCAGGCCGGCCAGTGAGGTCACCACACCCTGGACCACGGACGGAACCTTGTCGGGTTTTGGTGAGAACCACCTTGTGGGTGGGGTGGCCTGGGGGCCAAAGACTCTGGGTCCACGTTGGTCGCAGGGAATGGCAGAAGTGGTGGGAGATTAAGAGAGGTGAGCAGGCCCGTCCACTGTGTGCCTTTCCCAGGCCAGCTCTGGGCTGGGCTCTAGGTCATCTTGGTGTGTTGTCTAAAGTTGGGGTTCTGGTACAGTGGGGAGAAAGGAGCCCAGGGATGCCCCCTGGACTTCTGCACTGACCTCTGTGCCAACCACAGGCCTTCCACCCCCAAATCCATCCCCCCAGAGAGAGGGAAAGCCCCAATTAAAGCACGAGGGGCGTTTGGGTGATGCTGAGACTTCGGGTAGGTGTTATGTCTGCAGATTCACGAGAGCTTTTACAGTATGAGGGCTTCTCTCCTCTGCTCTGGACAGAACTCTGGAAATAGGTTCAGATACAGCTTGAAGGGATGTGTTAGAGGCAAAGAAGAGGGTTTTCCAGCAGGGCTTAGCTCTGCAGAAGCTCTGAGAGTCGGGCAGGTGCTCCCTGTGGCCGTGAGATGCACCATGAAGGATGGGGGTGGGGGGCCCTTGAACTTGAGGGTACCATCCAGGCCGCCCACAGGTCTGAGTGCCAGCCCAGTCACCCAGCCAGTCTAGACCCCAGTTTCCCATTTATGTATTAACACAGCCACAGAGCTCTCATGGGATCAGAGGGATTCATGTATGTAAGTGAAGTCATTCAGTCATGTCTGACTCTTTGCCACCCGATGGACTGTAGCCCGCCAGACTCCTCTGTCCATGGGATTTTCCAGGCCAGAATACTGGAGTGGGTTGCCATTTCCTTCTCCAGGGCATCTTCCCAACCCAGGGATTGAACCCAGGCCTTCCACATTACAGGCAGACTCTTTACCATCTGAGCCACCAGGGAAGCCCATGTATGTAAAGCCGTGCTTTTAGTTCAGAAGCTCCAGGTGAATGCTGCTGTCCCAGCGCACATGCGTGTGCATGAGCAATGGCTCTGGTCCAGATGAACCACCGCATGTTTCAGGGGGCACTCTGTTCCTCTCCTGTGATCCCCACTTCCCCATGTACCTGCTGGTGCAGAGCAAAGCCCACCTGACCTGCATTGAATTCCTGGAGCCCGGAGGCTGGAAGATGGCCCGCTGAGGTCCCTGCTGGTCTCCTGCCCTGTCCTGTCTCACCCCTGTGAATAGGAGGAGAGGATTTCTCATAGAATAGGAGGAGAAGGGGATGCAGCTGGCTTCACAGGGGCAGAAGGTCAGCAGTAGAGCCATGTCCACGGTCAGAGATCCCCTCCTCTCTCTATAGCTCACCAAGGGGGACAACAGCCCCTGGGTCCCCCAGGGAGGGGGCTTCACTGATGCCCTCGGTTCATCAGGCTCTGCTCAGAGGGTGCTGGGGACCCATGGAATTTCTGGTGCAGTGGCTCCAGGCCTGGGTTTCCCCTCTCACCCACAAATCCCTCTGCAGAGGCTGCCTTGCCTCGGCCCCCACCGCCCTTTCCAGGCAGGCCTGGGTTCACGGAGGAAGGAGCCCTCCTCTACCTCCCGCCCTGGCTGATCACCAAGGCAGGTCTTTGCCTCTGTGAGGGGTTAATTCACAGCCACACGGGACAGAGGGGCAGTTACAGAAGGGCGAGCAGTGGGGAAGTGGCAGCAGTTGGAGAACCCTCCCAGGACTTGGCAGCTGGGGCCCCAGTTCCTGATTCTCCTCCTGTGAGCCCCTGGGTGCCCTTCCACCCGGTGGAGGGCATGACACCCCTGACTCAGCTCCCGCCACGGGGGTGACCATGGTCAGGGGTCAGCTGCACGGCCAGGCCGCTCGGGACTGGATGTCTCCTGCTCAGGGAGGTCAGGAGACAAGTACCAGGCCAAAGTTCACTGGGTCAGTGGTGCTGACTCTCTGTGATCTCGTGGACTGCAGCTGCAAGGCTCCTCCATCCATGGGATGCTCCAGGCAAGAAGACTAGAGTGGGTTGCCGTTTCCTCCTCCAGGGGAATCTTCCCAACTCAGGGGTTGAACCCAGGTCTTTTTTTTCCAACCCAGGTCTCTCTCTCTCTCTTTTTTTCCCACAACCCAGGTCTCTTCTGTCTCCTGCATTGGCAGGCAGGTTCTTTACCACTAGTGCCACCTGGGAACCCGCAGGCTCTCGACGGGGATGCAGAACTAGGCCCCAACTCTGGCGGTACGACCTTGGCAAAGTCCTTCATCCCCTTACCCCGGTTTCCTCACCTGTGAAGCAGGGATTGTCATAGCTCCCAGGTTGCCATAACAAAGTGTCCCAGAGAGGGGGGCTTAAACAGCAAGATGTACCCTCTCATGGCTCTGGAGGCTGGATTCCGAGATCCAGGTGCTGGCAGGGCTGGCTCCTCCAGAGGCCCTGTTTGAGACCCTTCCATCTGCCACTGCTGGTGGCTTGCTGAGCTCTTATGCCAGCTTCTGTTCCACAGGTTTTAAATGGATCCCACCTACCCCTGAGGACCCAGTCCCTGGACCTGCCTCCGTCTGTCTGTCTTGATGCTGGCTGACCCACACCAAAGCCAGATGCCCACTCTCAGCCTCCAGCCCAGGCCTCCGGTGCTCCTGCCTCACTCCAACATCTCCTCCCTCTCCCACCCCCAGCTGGACCTGCTGGTCCATCCTGTTGTTGCTGTTTAGTCGCTCAGTCATGTTCAACTCTTTGTTACCCCGTGGACTGCAGCATGCCAGGCCTCCCTGTCCATCACCAACTCCCTGAGTTTACTCAAACTCATGTCCATTGAGTCAGTGATGCCATCCAACCATCTCATTCTCTGTTGTCCCCTTCTCCTCCTGCCTTCAGTCTTTCCCAGCATCAGGATCTTTTCCAATGCGTCGGCTCTTCGCACCAGGTGGCCAAAGTATTGGAACTTCAGCTTCAGCATCAGTCCCCCAGCCTATTGACTGTTGAATCCTCCCCCACCCCTGAGTGGAGGTAGGCTTTGGGAAGGGCTAGGGTCTGCGTTGGGGGTGCTGTGTGTTGTGGGGTGGGCTGATGCAGCTCTGGGGTGCAGAAGACAAGCCTACGTGGTCCCCACTACCCCGTTGCTGTGGTGAGACTGACCTCACGGCTGACTCCGAGGAAGGGGAAAGAGCTAGCTGGATGGCCTGGCTGTGTCTGGCCCTGAACTAGATCATGGCCCAATCGCGCTCAGGATGTGCACGCAGAATGGAAGGTCGGCCTGTGTCCAGGCTGTCTCTACCTGTGCCACTCGGCATTGGTCATCCCGTGGAAGTCACTTTGGAGCCGAGCAGCTGATGCATTTCATTAGTTCTGCCCTCTAGCTGACAACTGGCGGCCCCTCTGATGACAGGATGGGTTCCTTCCAAGTGCTTCCGTCTGGCAAGGATGAATATTAATTACCTCCCTTTATTTCATGATTTTTCATGGGCACAGTGTGTCACCACATCACAGAGTGAGAAGTCGGTGCCTAGAGATACGAAAAAGTGGGTAAATTGGAGTGAGCTGCCCTAAACCCTGAAACATGGGAGAGATGGTTATCACTCAGGGAGGGAGAGAGTCAATTCCTAGGCAGGTTGATAAGAAGTCCAGGGTCCCTGAGGAGGAGAAAGGGGTCTGGAGCTCTCAAGGAGGAGAAAAGGACAAACTTTGTTTTCTTTAAACTCAGAGTTGATGATTACACAACAAAGCAGCTTGGCTTAAACTCTGTACTAAGGATTATATAACAACAATGTATCCTGCTTGAGGACATGTTTCTCCTTCTTGAGAGCCTTCTGACTGATCCTGTTATCTTAAAATGTAAATTGTGGGAGTGGGTCTGGTAAGACTTTACAACCTTGAGACAATCTTTTGATTTATTGTTAATAACCAATTGAAAAGTATGTAGCTCTCTTGCTAAGACTAGTGAGTGGGGCACTCTCTGTTCCCCATCTGATGTCTATGTCAGAAGCGTTCTCTGTCCCTTTTTATACTTTAATAAAACTCTGCTATACAGAAGCTCTTGAGTGATCAAGCCTGGTCCCTGGTCCCAAAGCTAAATCTTCTTCGGAGATCACGAATCCGACATAGTTCACCGTAAACTATCAGGAGCGGACTCCTTTATTCCCAGGGGCGCCTTTGGGCTGTGCCTGGTGTTCGGGCCACAGACCCAGGTGGAGCTTCAGGCTGGAAGGGAAGGGAGGCGGTCTTCCCAGTCAGGCAGCTCAGGAGAGATGCTTCCTTAGGACCAGAGAGTCAGCGATGGTTCATACATGACAAGCCCCAGAAGATGCTGGCACTCCAGGTGATCATGGTTGAAAAAGCATCCACAGGGAACCCAGGATGCTCCAACCAGCCCTGGAGAAAAGGGTCAGAAGATGCGGCCTGGTATGTGTGTGGTCTCTGTTTAAGGGTGGACACTGGGCATTCATATCAGAAAACTGCCCCTATGTGTGTGTGTGCGCGCGTCCATTTTGCACAATGGTGGCAGGCCCTCAACTGACAGAGATAAGAGGAATAGTGCGCAGTGGTGATGAAAATCCATTTTTTAAATGACTCCCTTCTTGGCCCATGGGTTCATGAAACATCAGCTTAGTGTTTGAGACAACTGAGACGCCCGCTGGACGCCCTTGACTGGTTTCCTTTAAGAGGCGATCGAGGTGCAGACGTCAGTGTGAAGCCTGGAGCTTCCAGTGTGGTGGGCGGAGAGTATGGCCCAGCATCCCAGTTATTTCCAAGTGAAGGAGCAGGTCTGTAATTATCATATGAGGTCATCTTAATTAGAATGGTGTAAAACAAAGACTAACGAGGTATCATCCCATCTTTTCGAGACTTGTCATAGATTCAAATGGAAAATCTTTCAGCTTCTCAGTGGTGACTTTTGAAAATCTCTGTTGGT
The DNA here is from genome assembly GCA_024291935.2 of Okapia johnstoni. Lineage (NCBI taxonomy): Eukaryota > Metazoa > Chordata > Mammalia > Artiodactyla > Giraffidae > Okapia > Okapia johnstoni. Next base: position 52,323,328 of record CM044306.1, on the reverse strand, counting down.
GTTCTTTCTCTCTCTGTCCCTTTGGCAAGTGTCAGGGCAGACCAGCCACTGGCCTCCAGCAGGTGCTCAGGCCATTGTGCTGGTCCTCCTTGGCACCATCTGCAGGCAGAAGGAGAGGCAGGGGTGGAGATGGTCCAGGGAGAACCCAGGAGGACTCTGGAGGAAAGGCCAGGCTCCCTCCTTTTTCTGGGAGAGAGTGTCACAGAGGATGAAAGAGACACAACAGAAACCAGGACGTCTGGACTTAGCTCCAGACAGCCTTCCAGGACCAGGGCCACTTGTGAAAGCCCCTGTCTCTCTGACCCTCTGTTTCTTCATCTGTGAAATGGAGCTGGCCTTGGGGTAGAGGTCAAAGAGGGAGGTTGGAGCAGACTGATGGTTCGTAAACTTTCCAGAAACCTCCTCATTCCTTAAGGTGAGTCAAAGGGCTTTGCTGCTGAAGTGAAAGTGAAAGTCTCTCAGTCGTATCCGACTCTGCTACCCCATGGACTATACAGTTGATGGAATTCTCTAGGCCAGATCACTGGAGAGGGTAGCCTTTCCCTTCTCCAGGGGATCTTCCCAACCCAGGGATCAAACCCAGGTGTCCCGCATGGCAGGCAGATTCTTTACCAGCTGAGCCACAAGGGAAGCCCTTGATGATGAAACTAAGTAATAAAGTTTCCCCTGATTAGCAGATGCAGTGACATCAAAAGCTACTAATGGCAAAGGAGCCCAGTTCCCCCTCACCATGGGGATCACACATCCTGAGTCCCACCAGCACTGTCTGAGCCCCGTCTGGGTGCTTGTGGGAGACACAGCCTCTCCCAGGCCTCCCCATCCCCTCCCGCTCAGCCCCGGGCACCTCCGGCCAGGCTGCCATGTGGGCTTTCCCACCAGCGGCCTCTGGTCAGCTGGCCACAGGGTCTGCTGGCCTGCTCTTTCCTCCCTGTCCCTTTCCAAGAGACATAGAGACCTCCCAGGGTCCCCAGAGCTGCCACGTTCCATGGGCGGCAAGGCAAGCAGAGGGCCCGCGCCGTGGCTGCTGCTGCTCCTGGTCCCTTGCCATCCAATCTCCTTACACCTGTCATTCCGTGCCCAGGGCTGCCCTTCTTCCTCCAAGCCAAGTGTGCCGGGCACCCCCACCCCCCCCCTCACCCCCTCCCTTCTCACCCTTCCCGGCCTTTGAGACTGGGAACTGGAGCCCTTCACACCTCACTCTGCAGCATCTGCATTTGGGCTGTTTCACCTTTGAGGGCTTCCCCCCAACAGTGGGGAAATTCTCACCTCACATCTGCATGAATAAGAGGCTCCTCTAAGAGGAAGTCTTTCCAGGGGACAGAGTTGGGCACAGATGCAAAAACCGGGTGTTACCAGAAACAGACAGACTCAGTGAAAACCAAACTCACCTCCTTTGGGCTAGGTTTTCATGCAGAATAGGATGTTCTCAGCTTTAAGTTTCTCTTCCATAAAGTTGAAATCGTGGCAAAATACACGTAACATAAAATCGGCCACCTTCACCATTTTTGACTTTCCTGGTGGCTCAGACGGTAAAGCGTCTGTCTGCCTACAATGCAGTAGATTCGGGTTCGATCCCTGGGTCGGGAAGACCCTCTGGAGAAGGAAATGGCAAACCACTCCAGAATTCTTGCCTGGGAAATCCCATGGACAGAGGAGTGTGGTAGGCTGCAGTCCATGGAGTCACAAAGACTCGGACACAACTTCACTTCACTTCACTGTTTTTGAGTGGGTGGTATTATTGAGCATTGGGTGGTATTAAGTTTCTCTTCCATAACTTTTAATGCTGTGTAAACCCATTGCCACTTGACAGTACTGCCTTCTTCTATGAAAGTGTGTTCGTCTCTGAGTCCTGTCTGACTCTTTGTGGTCCGGTGGACTGTAGCCCGCCAGGCTTGTCTGTCCATGGAATTCTCCAGGCAAGAATGCTGGGGTGGGCTGCCATTCCCTTCTCCCGGGGATCTTTCCTACACAGGGATCGAACCCGGGACTCCTATGTTGCAGGCAGATTCTTTACTGTCTGAGCCACCAAGGAAGCCATGCTTCTATGAGGTGGAGCAAAACAATAAACTCTACTTTTTGAGCTGAATGAGTCTGTGCTTCTCCAGAGAGCCCTGTCCCCAGGGGTGTCCCGTCCTGGCAGCTATGGGCTCAGCCCCCATTGGAGGTGATGTCCACCCAGGAGTCCTCCACTTATCAACCCTGTGACTTCAGACAAGTGTCTTTGGTTTCATTGTCCACAGAATAGGAACAATGAGACTTCTCCCGGGGGGGAGAGAGAGAGAGAGTAGAATAAGATGATACTGTCGAGGAAGCGACCAGTGCCCTCTGGCCCCTCCATCTCGCTGAGACTGCCCTCGGGTGGTCATGGGCAGCTTCTGAGCTGAGCAGGAAGCCCTGAACAGGCCAGATCCTGTTAGAGCAGGTTAAAAAAAAAAGAAAGTAACTCCAGCAAGGGAGAAACTGGGTGAAAACGAGCCAGGCCTGCCGCCGATAGCTGACCTCCTGCTTCATAAAGTAGATACGGACTATCCATTTCCCCTTTGTGGCTTCATTTCATAGGAAAGTCCCTGCAGGTGTGATCTGTGACTTACAAAGAAGGTTGGGAGACAGCAGCCCTGGAAAAATAATTCCACCTATAAACACCTGTGTTAACAAGTGCTGTATTTGTACAGCTATTTTCTCTTTCAAATACTGTTTACACACACCTATTCTCTTACCCCGCTCAGGTGTGCATTGCAAGGCATCTGGGGACTCGCTGGCTTGGGGCCAGCCCTCCCCAGTCGGAAATGGCTCCCCTCTTGGCTGAGCAACTCGGGGCTCGGAGCTCAGGTCATCCCGGGGCCTGCTGTCGTGTTAGTGCTCCTGGGATCCCGCTCTGGGAGCTCAAGCCAGTTGAGTCTGAGACCTCAGTACGGCAGGAAGGGCTGGCCAGGGGGCCCCTTAGGGGACAGTGACCCCAGCTGGACAAAAGAGGACACCTGCTCTTTTCCTCGCCAGGCCAGGTCACTTTGCATTTTCACACCGAGTAGAAATTGGAACCCCTCCACCACCTGATTTCCACAGCCAGCCAGCACTCACTGGGTGGGTGAGTGGTGGGGGTGGGAGCCTCCGGAGGAGATGCAACAGTGAGACCTTTAGAGGTCTGGCGGGCCGGGGAGGAAACGCGTTCAGTGTGGCCCCTTCTTGTTCGACGAGGACTCCAGGATTTGTTTAGAATTCCATGTGCCTCCACGGAAGCCCTTAGGACTCGATTCCTGTCTCACCCTGGCGAGTGGTTTCACGCCCAAAAGGCACGGGACACTCATCGGGACCTTGTGGACATCCAAGTTTCAGGCCCCAGGCTCGGAGACCCTGGTTTTCTTGAGCTGGAGTGGTCCAGCCTGCTCAAATCCCCAAATCTGTCGAATGGGCGGTGAGCGAAGCCCAGCTTCTGTTAGGATTGCCAGGCATCTCTGCATCTTTATTTACTGTGAATGTAAGTCTTCTGCTCAGAAGAGCTGTGCGTTTACAGAGCAATCGCAAGGGTGCAGAGAGAATCCACCCCCCAACACCTGTCTCCTTCTTGTTGGCAGTAGTCATTTGTCTCAACGAAATCACCAGCATCCGTCCACCACTATCAGTGAGATTCTATGGGTCATTGGGGTTTTTTTGTCCCAAGCTCTTTTTCTGTCCCAGGGTCCCCTCCAGGAAACCTCCTTACATTTAACGGTCACATCTCCTCGGCCTCTTCTGATCTCTGCTACTTTTTCAGACTCTCCTTGTCCTGTGTGACCTTGATGGTTTTGAGGGCAGGTTATTTTGTAGAGCCCTGTGCTCTGGTCTTGGCTGATGTTTTTCTCATGCTTAGACTAGGGTATGGGTTTTGCAAGGAAGACCACAAAGGCAAAGTGTGTATTCATTCTGTCGTACGACTTATCACAGCCACGTTGGCCTTGATCACCTGGCTGACGGAGGCAGAGTCTGCCAGGCTCCTCCACGGTCATGTCACCCCTCTGGCCGTACTGTGTTCTCCAGAGGCACGTCACAGAGCAGAACCCACACATGGCAGAAGGTGGTCCCCCTCCTCCTCTTGGAGGGGGCGTATCTACATGAAGTCTGTGGCATTCTCGTGTCAGGGTGGATAGTTTCTCCCCATTATTTATTTTGTTGGTTATTTATTTATTCGCCATAGATCTTTTTTTTAAAAAAAGCTTTTTGTTTTATATTGGTGTATAGCAGATTCCTGGGTGGTGCTAGTGGTAAAGAACCTGTCTGCCAATGCAGGAGATGTGAGAGATGCAGGTTTGATCTCTGGGTCAGAAAGATCCCTGGAGGAGGGCATGGCAACCCACTTCAGTATTCTTACCTGGAGAATCCCATGGACAGAGGAGCCTGGCGGGCCACAGTCCATGGGGTTGCAAAGAGTTGGACACGACTGAAGCGACTTAGCACTCAGGCACGCATCACAGATTAATCAGGTTGTGATAGTTTCAGGTAGAGAGCAAGTCGACTCAGCCATACATATACTTGTTGCTGTTCTCCCCCAAACTCGCCTCCCATCCAGGCTGCCACATGGCTTTGAGCAGAGTTCCCTGTGCTGTCCAGTTGTTCCTTGTTGATGATCCATTTTATATATAGCAGTGTGTACCTGTCTATCCCAAACTCCCCACCTATCCCTTCCTCCCATCCTTCCCCACCCTGGTAACCATGTTTGTTCTCTAATTCTGCGAGTCTGTTTCCTAAATAAATCTGTTTGTATCATTTCTTTTTAGATTCCACATACAAGGGAATAGGATATTTCTCTGTCGGACTGACTTCACTTAGTATGTTTTATTTACATTGGTGTATTCAGTTCAGTTCAGTCTCTCAGTCGTGTCCGACTCTTTGCAACCCCATGAACCGCAGCACTCCATGTGCTGTCCATCACCAACTCTCGGAGTCTACCCAAACCCATGTCCATTGAGTCGGTGATGCCATCCAATCATCTCATTCTCTGTCGTTCCCTTCTCCTCCTGCCGTCAATCTTTCAATGACCAACATCAGGGTCTTTTCAAATGAGTCAGCTCTTTGCATCAGGTGGCCAAAATATTGGAGCTTCAGCTTCAACATCAGTCCTTCCAATGAACACCCAGGACCGATTTCCTTTAGGATGGACTGGTTGGATCTCCTCGTAGTCCAAGGGACTCTCAAGAGTCTTCTCCAACACCACAGTTCAAAAGCATCAATTCTTCGGTGCTCAGCTTTCTTCACTGTCCAACTCTCACATCCATACATGACTACTGGAAAAACCATAGCCTTGACTAGACAGACCTTTGTTGACAAAGTAATGTCTCTGCTTTTTAATATCTAGGTTGGTCATAACTTTCCTTCCAAGGAGTAAGTGTCTTTTAATTTCATGGCTGCAATCAACATCTACAGTGATTTTGGAGCCCAGAAAAATAAAGTCAGCCACTGTTTCCACTGTTTCCCCATCTATTTGTCATGAAGTGATGGGACCGGATGCCATGATCTTAGTTTTCTGAATGTTGAGCTTTAAGCCAATTTTTTCACTCTCGTCTTTCACTTTCATCAAGAGGCTCTTTAGTTCTTCTTCACTTTCTTCCATAAGGGTGGTGTCATCTGCATATCTGAAGTTATTGATATTTCTCCTGACAATCTTGATTCCAGCTTGTACTTCCTCCAGCCCAGCGTTTCTCATGATGTACTCTGCATGTAAGTTAAATAAGCAGGATGACAATATACAGCCTTGACGTACTCCTTTTCCTATTTGGAACCAGTCTGTTGTTCCATGTCCAGTTCCAACTGTTGCTTCCTGACCTGCATACAGGTTTCTCAAGAGGCAGATCTGGTGGTCTGGTATTCCCATCTCTTTCAGAATTTTCCACAGTTTATTGTGATCCACACAGTCAAAGGCTTTGGCACTGGTGTAGACTCTGAGATATTTAAGCTTTAGGTTATGTTCCGGTACCATGCTCCTTACCCTGTTGCTCAGAAACGATCCAGCTATGGGCAGTGAGAGCTCTTCCAGGGCGCCTTCTCTCTCTCTCTCTGAAATGCCCCGTCGTTTTGGTTTTCAGGTGCTTGCTTACTTCAGAAGATAGGCAGGGCTTTACGAACACCTGCTGGATGTTTTTAGGTTCTTTATTTGCATTTTCATTGTTTAATCATAACCACTCATTTCTCTCCTTAACACAGTCTCTCTTGCTCTCCGACCCCCAGTTTTCACTTGTGTGCCAGGAGTGGCATCAGGGGGCCATGGCAGAAGGAGCCTGGATGGAGAGCTGGGTGGCTGAGTTCGTGCCCAAGCCCTGGTCCTCACCAGATGTGTGAGCTAGAATGAATTGTTTCACCTCTGCCAGCCTCCAGTCTCTGACTGTGGGAGGGAGACAGCCCTGAGTATGTTGAAGAAGCCTTCGAGACCACTGTAGCTGTAGAGACGGCATAGCCGTGCTCAGACAAGCATCTTGTCCCTCTTGCCCCTCACGCTGTTGCTAAGTGACTGTCACCTTTTGACCCCTGTTTCCCTAACTACAACATCAGGGCACTGGACTTGCTGATCTTGGAAGACCACCCCCCTTCCTGATGTTCCTTGTGGCCCCAGATGAGTGGGGGTGGGTGATGGGAGGAGGGCTGGAGAGGGGTCAGCAGGCATGGCCCTAGGAGCCCAGCACCCTGGCCTGTGGCCAGCCTCAGCCTCATATTGGAATCAGCTTTGCAAATCTGCCCACCAAAGAAGATGGCTTTTTGCCCTAGAACACAAAACATTATACTGAAGAATGTTATCAGCATGTCTGGGTTAAGCCTCCACTGGCCCCTGCCACCCTCAAATATGTTTCAGCTCTTAGCATGCCTTGGCTGGCTGGACACAGGCTGGAGATCGCAAGTCAGTCTGATCTGATAGAATGTGAAGTGTGTCTGCAGTCACTGGTACCAAAGACGCATGGGCGTTTTGAGTGTTCTTAGTTATCTGGTCTCCCATCTCTGTGCGTCCATTTCCACCCACAGTGGTATTTGTCAGCTTCTGTCGATGAGTGGGATTTGGGTTGGGGTGTGAGGCTGGGTTTCTGGTGTGAATTTCTGAGGTTGGTTACAGGTGCTGAAACCAGGGCCAGGGCCTGGCTGGGGGTGGGGTGTGGCCGCTCATGGTGCTTCCTGTGGGAGCCGGGCCTCGGGCGCGGACGTGGACCAGTTCACTGGAGGAGTAGAGGGTCTGATGGGGAAGGTGGACTCCAGAAATGGCTCTGGGATAGGGCTAGAGGAGCCGACCTGGGCGCCCGCAGCTCTTCCAGTCTAGAACAGGGTGGGGGATGGATAGGGGCTGGGCTGGAAGGAGGGCCAGCTTAGAGCAAGCCTGGGTCTTCGTCCCAGAGGAAGAAAGCTAAAGGTATTTACCCAAACTGGGTCACTGGGTAGTGGGAACCCAGAACACTGGCCAAGGCCGTGGGTATTCCAGGATTCAGGGCTGGGCAGGGGTGTGAATGAAGGAAAAGGGGACCCTGAGTGTGAACCCTTTGTGATGGGCTAGGAGAGGAAGAGGGGCTCAGAATGTCCAGTCAAGGGAGGCAATGGCAGCAAGAACAGGATCTATTGCACAAATGACTACAGATGGGTGTCCACATGCATATGGAGATCCACCTACCAAGATGTTTGTGGAGGCATTGTGGTAATGGGATAAAATTGGAACAACAAAAATGTACATTATTAGAAGGGGATTAGGGTTTGTCTGTAATATATACTATACAGTGGGATACTCTGGTGATACTGAAAAGAATGACAGACCTGTAGGATTCGATGGATTAGCACTAGTGGGAAAAAATTACGGGTTTGTTTCTCTTATATAATCCCACATATGGAGGGAAGCAGTTGCTGCTTACCAGCATTGTCAGGGACCCAGTTTCCTTCTTTCCCATATCACCTTCATGAAAGGTGTTGGCTTTTAGAGCCTTACATTAGTTTCCTCATGGCCCCAAAATGGCTGCTGTGGCTCTGAAGATCACATCTAAGTATAAAGAATGAGGAGGGGGTGCTGGTCAGTGCCAGATACAATTGTATTTTTTTTTTTTAATCTGGAAATTGAGAGACTCTAAGATGCCCCCTGGCTCCTCCTCCCTTGCCGCGCCAAGATGCCCCCTGGCTCCTCCTCCCTTGCTGCGAGCCATCTCACCCTCATATCTCATTGTCCAGGACAGGGTCTCACCTGCTTATCCCCAGCTACAGGGAAGGCTGGGAAAGTGAGTATCTGGCTTTGCAGCATGAAAGCAAGGAAAGAGAGTTTAACAACGATGTCAAGTCAGCCAGCAAATAGGATTTGCCCCGTGCATGTAAAGAACTCCATAGGCAGAGTTTCCAGTGGACTTGTGGTAGTAATTGCCTCTGGGGAATAAGATGTGGGATAGAGAGGAGAACAGCTCAGTTTTTTATTTTATATCCTTTCCTACTCTTTTTTTTTTTGCTGTTGTTACAACATGTGTATGTGACTTTTTCCATTAAAAAACTTAATTAAAATCAAACAAAGCAAGGGATGCAATTCACTATTAGTAGATGAGAGAATTGATTCAGGAGACAGTCTGGGGAGAGCCCTGGGGCTTCTGTTTTTGGGGGCCTGGCCATTTGCAGGGTACCTGTAGCCAAGTCGAAGGGTGAGTGTGTGGGAAGACCCTAGTGCCTGGACTCTGGGCGTGGAGGACGGAGGCAGGGCTCACCCAGGGGAGCGCCAGTGTGGGCAGGGGCAGGAGCTGGGAGGGCCAGATCCCATCCTCAGGACATTTACTTGGTGAGTGTCTGTGATTCTCTCGCTGACTTCTTCCAGAGGGCAGTGTTGAAACTGACTTCTCAGGAAAATCACTCCCTGCCTTGCTATAGAAACTGACGTATGTTTCTAATTCTGCTCACCAACTGGACGCGGTCATTGACGACGTGATGTGAAGCAGAAATGGGAAGAGGATCTGAATCAGTCCTTGAATCAGATGACTCGGATGAGATTGGAAGAGTGTGAAGGAACATGTGGTTTTGCTTTTCCTGAGGGTAACTCCACTTAGGGGCTTCCCAGGTGGTGCTGATGATGAAGAATCCTCCTGCCAATTCAGGAGACCCAGGAGACGTGGGTTTGATCCCTGGGTCGGGAAGATCCCCTGAAGGAGGAAATGGCAACCTGCTCTGGTATTCTTGCCCGGAGAATCCCTTGGAGAGAGGCCTCATGAGCTACAGTTGCAAAGAATCGGACACGACTGAGTCACTGAGCACACTCGCTCAGAGTATTGAGCTCAGGCTTTAGGTCTTGAGCCGGGCAAGTCTAATGAGCCCGTCTGTGAACAGCAACCCTTTGTTTCTGGGTTTTCCAGGCTTTGAGTGCCCTTCTCTGGAGGAGGTTTCTAAGAGCTCATGAAGATCAAAGCAAATTAGGAGAAAGAAAACTTGCAGAATGCTTGGTAAAACCCAAGCAACAGTGGATTGTTGCTGGAGCAACAGTGTCTTGGAAAGCCCTCTCTCGTTTGCTGTTTCTAGTGGTGACCTCCTTCTGCAGATGGCAGACGACTGCTCGGTCAGCTCTGAGACGTTCAGGATGATACTTTAAGGACTGTGTGGCACGGTGGGGCTGGGAGGGGAACCTGTGTCTCGCTGTGCAGGTCCTGAGCCCTCAACCAGCAGTAGTAAAGGGTCTTGTCCCCTTGGGAGTCTTAGAGAGGGCAATGGAGGCTTTAGTGTGGGGTCCCCTCTGCCTGTCCACTCATGGGCTCTAGTGAGTGGCAATCACATGCTGGCAAATGTTTAACAACTGACCAAAAGAAAGACAAAAACAAAGTCCTCATCTGCCCATTTCTGTGGTGTAAATACTCTCACCAAGCTGCCCCCAAGGTACCAATGAGACATCTCTGAGTGTCCATTTGGGAAGAGATGCTCACTCATGGCCACAGCGATGCTGTGAGGCCTGGGTCCATACACACTGACTGGGGTGGTCCATGGCCGTACCGATCGGTGACAGCCCCCCATCATTCATGAGAGAGGAGGGGAGGGGTGACTGAGCAGCCTGAGGATCACTGAGACCAGGGAAACACAGGCTGTGTGACTCAGGGGTCCTGCCCTGAGGAAGCCCAGTGAAGTCACCCTGAGGTGGGCGCTCCGAGCTGACTGTTCTCCAAAAGGGATGGTTTTAGGGCGTCACCCTAACCACTTCCTATCAGCACCAGCGACCTTGGGGACTCATCCAATGTCACACAGCGAGTGACTGCCCACCCAAGGCTCTTGCCTCGGCTCTAAGAACAAGCTCTCACTTCTCAGAACCTCAGAGAACGTGGGGTTCAGCTGTTCTCCTCCCCCCATGGGCCAGAGGGACAAGAAGGGGTGCTGGCCTGAGGTCTGGAGAGGACCCCAAACTCTCAGCCTGCATGGAGACGTCCCCCTGACCCCCACTCTCCCTCAGGGGCAGCCTGCCCCCTTCCCTTCTCCCTGACCCAGGAAGGAGCTGCTGTCCAGGGCATGCAGAGGACATTCAGGGGTGGTCCTTGGAGTACTGGAGAAGTACCACAGAATCCCCTCCCACCAGTGTGGCTGAGCCAGGCCAGCCCTGGGGAGCGGGGTGAGCCTGAGGAAGAAGCAAGGTGACTCCTGGCCTCCAACCTCCGTGACCTGTCATGAAGGACTCTGACAGGAAGTGACTCTCCACCACAGGGGACCCTTGGATGCCCTTGGGAGCTAATCCCCACGTCACCCTTTGAAAAATTAAAACACAATCCTACAAAGAAAGATAGCACATCGATTAAAGTACAGATGCCAGAGCCCAGCTGGCTGGACTTGACCCCAGGCCGCACCAGTTCCCAGCGTGTGATATTAACCATGTCTCTTCTCCGGTCTCCAGCTTGGTTTCTTCACTTGCTGTTGGTTCAGTCGCTCAGTCACGTCCGACCCTTTGTGACCCCATAGGCTGCAGCACACTATGCTACCCTGTCCTGCGCGATCTCCTGGAGTGTGCTCAAATTCATGCCTATGGAATAGATGATGCCATCCAACCATCTCATCCTCTGTCACCCCCTTTTCCTGCCTTCAATCTTTCCCAGCATCAGGGTCTTTTCCAATGAGTCAGCTCTTCGCATCTGATGGCCAAAGTATTGGAGCTTCAGCATCAGTCCTTCCAATGAATACTCAGGGTTGATTTCCTTCAGGATTGACTGGCTTGATCTCATAGTCCAAGGGACTCTCAAGAGTCTTCTCCAGCACCTACAAAATACAAATGATGATGGCCACTAGAACCTACTTTGGAAGGCTGTGGTGAGGATTAAGTGACTGTGGATACTTGAATATACTATTGACACGTGTACAGTTCCTGGCACATAGCAGGAAATCAGTAAATATAAGCTACCTAGTATTATTTATATTAAAGCTGGTGGTCTCTGAATACCGAGGTGTCTTTAAGTGTTTGGGGAGTTTGGCTTGTTGGGAAGGGACCATCCATGCTGGTCACCCTGCTCCCAGACAGTCTCTTCGGTGTTGGCGCTGTGCAGGCTTTGAGGCAGTCACGTGTGCCCTTCTATATTCAGGCTCCTGACCTCCATTTCTAAGCCTCTTTCCCCATTGCACCCTTGAGAATATTGCCTCTGTCACCAGCCAGGGGCCTGGACTGCCTGGGGGCAGATGCTAAGTAGCAGAAGGATGCAGATGGGCCTCCGTTCCACGGGATTAGAATTCCAGATCCACAGCTTCGAAGCTCTGTGATACTGGCCGGGTTATTTCACCTGTCTGAACCTTGATTTCCCATCTGGAGCAACGAAATGGACGTAGTTACTGATACTAACTATGAGAAGTAAGGAGCCCAGTTGTCAGTGTTGAAGGAGATCATGGGAACGTACCAGGTCCAGAGTGGGGACCCAGCCTCTCCCAGCCCAGTGCTGAGCACGTGTTACGTGGTGCAGGGCATCATGTCACTTCATCCTCAGGTCACCCGAGGAGGAGCCGCAGGTCCCAGTGGACCGATGATCCGAGGCCGAGGGCCGGGTGTCAGCCGAGCGGCTTGGCTGGTCTTCGCTCCGAGGCTGCTGGGCGGCTCTGCCACCTCCTGTTGTGTGTGTTCCCTTTCCTTCTACTGCGTTTGAGGAACGTGGCCCACGAACCGTCGGCCACAGATCTGAATGGGCCCTTTCTCCCCTGAGGACACTTGGATGGAGGCTGGGACATCCGGAGACGGAGAGTCACAGGTGTGGATGGTTTCTGTTTGCCTCTTGGGTCTCAAGTGTTTCCTCTGATAACATTCACAGAGGGCAGTGCTGCTGGACGTGGCTGCCCACCCCGAGCTTGGAAGTGCCTGGCTGGGGAGGAGCAGGGAGGGGAGAGGGGAGGACGGAGAGAAGGAGGATGGAGAGGATGAGGAGGGGGAAGATGGAGAGGAGGAGGGGGGATGGAGAGGAGGGAGGATGGAGAGGAGAGTGGGGAAGATGGAGAGGAGGAGGGGGGATGGAGAGGAGGGAGGATGGAGAGGAGAGTGGGGAAGATGGAGAGGAGGAGGGGGATGGAGAGGAGGGAGGATGGAGAGGAGAGTGGGGAGGAGGAACTGGAGGATGGGGAGGAGGAGGGAGGAGGAGCAGAATGGGGAGGAGCCAGAGGAAGAAAAGGAGCTAGAGAGGAGGAGGGAAAGAGACTGCCCAGTGCTTGAGCAGAGCCTGAGCATACTGTTCCTGAAGGCATTTAGAAAGCCTGGCTTCCTCCTGGCTGAGGAGTCCCTGAGCTTTCTACACCGTAAAGGGCGATCATGCTCCATGACGCAGGGGGTGAGATACCATCAGAACGAGACTATATTTAGCAGACAGGAAGTGAGCCCTCCAGCCTGCCCTTGCCTTTACAGCGGGTGTTCTCACCTTGTGAGCCTCTGTCCCTCAGCTGATGGACAGGCTGCTGCAGGGTGACACAGAGGAAATGGCTCTGGCCATCCCGCTTATGTGTACTTTTCTTCTCTCTCTGTCTCTCCTCGCAGGCTTTGCTGGGGTTGTCCCAAAGCGATGGGGAGCTGTGACATTTTGCAAGGAACTGAGTCATTTTGCTGGATTTTTTGAGCTGTGTCCCTGATTAGTAAACCTGTTTCAAAAATGGGAAAATGCACAGGGCTATTTTTAAGTGTTCTCAGCATCGATGTTCCTAATTCCTAGAACAGACATCAGTGTCTTTCTCTTTTCAAGTGTAGATAAACACTGAGCAGCTGTGTGACCTTTGGCAAATGCGACTTGCCGGGTGTCAGTTTGCTCATCTGTGAAATGGGGCTAACACTACCTATCTCATGGGGGAAGGATGGGCCCACAGACCATGTGTACTTTCTCCCCTCCTCCCCACTGCAGTGTGCAGTGCCTATGGGCATTCAGTGTGCTCACAGTTCCTCTTATTATTTTTATAAGACTGACAGGTCCAAGGCCATCATGGGGACTGGGTGAAATCATCCATTTGCTACACACAGGTGTGTCTACCAGGTTAAAATCTACCTTTGGGTGGCTACTGGGGGAAACAAAGTGAAACCTGTATTTAAATCTGTCTGTCTTCTTAAATCAGCTGGACTTCCCTGGTGGCTCAGTGGTGAAGAATCACCTGCCAATGCAGGAGACACAGATTCAAAGCCTGTGCCCTGCAGCTACTGAGTCCACGTGTCCTGGAGCCTATACTCCACAAAAGAAGCCAGGGCAATGAGAAAGCGGCTCACTGCAAAGAGAGAGACAAGCCTGCATGGCAAGAAGACCCAGCACAGCCAATAAATAAATAAATAAACAAACAATAAATAAGGAAAATAAAAAAGTCATCAACCATCAGCAAACTTGGCAACGTCTATCCAGTAATAAGAGTTTGCCAGGGTCCTCTGTGCTACCCCATGAGAGCATCCAGAGACAAAGGAAGAAACACAGCCGTGGCGGGGGACTCTGTCCAAGGGCGATGGAGACAGACAAAAATGATTGCAAGGGGTCGCCTCGCTCAGCTCGGGGACGGCTTCTCTCCGTCACTGTCCCCGGACACCTGGGATGCAGTGATATTAGAAAGCCTGGGACAGCTGATGAGGGAATTTTTATAGGTACGCTCTGTGTAGACACGGCCCCTTACAGTAAGCTGTGCACAGTAGGTTATATTCCAAGAGAAACACTCCTGTGTGTCTAATATAAACTCTAGCTCCTCTCAGCTTGGTGTCCCATGTGTGCTGGGCACATTGCTCGGGGCTTTCATCCTCACACCCGCTTTGTGGGGTCCCTGCTCTGACCATCTCAGTTTACACCTGGGGCCAGACCCTCGGCCCGGGTCCTACAGCTGAGAGAGGGTGGAGCTGGGACCTGAAGAGAGATCTTGGTGTTTCTTCAGGTAACCGAGATCCACTTGGGCAGTGTGTGCAGAGACAGCAGGATTAACATTACTGTGGCATGTTCTGTGTGCTCAAAGAAAACACTTGTAAGAAACTTTAGCAGATTTATTCCTTCTCTGCAGTATAACTCAATGTGTGACATGATATGAATTTATGTTACATGTGACATACAATACATGATTAAGTAAGTATATGGGCTTCCTGAATGGCTCCGTGGGTAAAGAATCTGCCTGCAATGCAGGTTAGATCCCTGGGTTGGGAAGATCCCTTGGAGTAGGAAATGACAACCCTCTCCAGTGTTCTTGCCTGGGAAATCCCATGGACAGAGGAGCCTGGCTGGCTTCAGTCCACAGAGTTGCAAAGAGTCAGACAGGGCTGAATGACTAAGCACAGAACACAAGTGGGCTTCCCAGGTGGCTCTAGGGGTAAAGAACCTGCCTGCCAAAGCAGGTAGATGTAAGAGATGGGTGTTCGATCCCTGGATCAGGAAGATCCCCTGGAGGAGGGCACAGCAAACCCACTCCAGTATTCTTGCCTGGAGAATCCTATGGACAGAAGAGCCTGGTGGGCTACAGTCCTTGCTGTTGCACCGAGTCGGACACTACTGAAGCAACTTAGCTCTCACGCATGCACATTAATACTGGAGTGGGTAGCCAATCCATTCTATAGGGGATCTTCCCGACTCAGGGATTGAAGCTGGGTTTCCTGAACTGCAGGCCAATTCTTTACCATCTGAGCCACTAGAGAAGCCCTATATGTGTCATATAATACGTGCTTAAATATATACTGTATAATTGATATATTGGTAAATTTCCAGTCATACAGCTTTCTTAACCAGAGGGTCAGAGTTGAACTCAAATTAGTCAACGGAGCTGACTAATTCCCATTCCTTATAAGTTCAGGGAGGAGCCACGTGGAAGCTATTGTTGGAAGGAATTCTAGGTGAGCCTAGTGTTTGGACTACACTAGTTTGGGCTACAGTCAGCCTCCGTTTTCTTCATTCTGTATCTGTGTTTTCAACCAGTCTTGGATCAAAAATATTTGAAAAAATAAATTCCAGAAAGTTTCAAACAAACATTTGCCATGAGGGCAACTGTTGACACAGTATTTGCATTGTATCCGGACAACAGTTCATCTAGAGGTGACCTCATGTCTAAGAGAGGATGTCATAGGTTATATGAGAGTATTACATTATTTTGTACAGGGACTTGAGCACCCAAGAATTTTGGAGCAATCCCCCAGAGATACTGAGAGAATGATTGTGTTTTTGAATGATGGGAAGAAGTCCTAGATGTGGTGGTCTGAAGGCAGCTCAAGCACAGCACTGGAGCTGGGAGGCTGGTGGGCTGGTGCACATGGCCTGGAGCTGACCTGAGCTGCTCAGAGCCACTTAGGGGTCACAGGTCACGCTTCTCTTTTAAGAAAAACAAACGCCAGCACGGAAAGCCGTCTGCTAGGCTATAATGAGCGACACGGAGCAGGGATGATTCTCCACCAGGTGAGAGCACCGTGCAGGCTTCTGAGTGGGATGGTTGTGGGTGGCAGCAAGGTGAGGGGTCAGGAGCTCTGTCACCACCTTCTCCTCCTGCTATCGATTTTTTCCTGGAAGTTCCCATGTGCCCCAAGGGCTGTTGGTTTCCATCATGGAGCACCCCCAGCCCTGCCTGGGTCTCAGGGCGGGGCAGAGCATCGGTGCAGAAGGCTGCCCGCAGTGGCTAGGCTCTGGGCTTGCTTTCCTTCCATGCTCTGGAGCTGAGTGAGGGTTCTGGAACCAGGGTCATTTAGAGAGCCCTGGGGGCTGATGGAGAACCCTGAGCCTTGTCTGGAACCCGGCTGGACACGCCCCATTTTTTGACAGGTAACAGAGGAGAAAATCAACCCTGAATATTCACTGGAAGGACTGATGCTGAAGCTAAAGCACCAATATTTGGGCCACCTGATGTGAAGAGTTGACTCAGTGGAAAAGACCATGATGCTAGGAAAGATTGAGGGCAGGAGGGGAAGGGAGTGACAGGGGATGAGATGGTTGGATGGCATCATAGACTCAATGGGCCTGAGTTTGAGCAAGCCCTGGGAGATGGTGGACAGGGAAGCCTGGCGTGCTGCCATCCTTGGGGTTGCGAAGAGTTGGATACAACTTAGCAACTGAACAACTGCAACAACAGAGGTGCAGGGAAACATGGAGGGTGCCCAGATGCTGGAGTGAGATCTGAATTCTCGTTCTAGCTGTGTGGCCTCAGACAAGTCATTTCGCCTCTTGGAGCCTTGATTTTACCATCTTTCCAATGGGGATAATAATATTTATTGTTATAGTGCAGGGAGGAATAAATGACATGAGAGAGTTATGTAAGGTGCCCAGCACTGTGCCTGGCACAGAGAAGGTATCTGATAAACAGAAACTATTATTAATGAAATGCAGCAGCTTGGGATGAGAGATTTGGCTTCTATAACAAAGCTGTCTTGGAGAGATTTTTACATCCTACTGTACTGTGCTAAAGAGACAACTAAATTCCTGTTTACATATAAACCTAAACCCTCTTATTCTAACTGTGCCACTATCTTAAAAGACATATATTTATGCTTTCGGTTTTAGCTGTTCATATGTTTAAAAGTGGCACACACTTCCAGTGTGATTATGCTAATGTACACAGGAGTTTAACAACTGCGCTCTCTGCTCTAACCATCTATTTGAACTACATTGTGCAAATAAGGTGTTATCTTAAATAAGCTCCTAATATAACTCAGTAATCACTATAATGCTTTTTGGTGAAATTGTGGTGTTATTACTGAATTTAGTCATGGGTCTCAGATACTGAACCTTCGAACAAACACCAGCAGCGCCCAGTTGCTGAGCTCCCGGCCAGGAGGAGATGGATGTGGCTGTCCTGGTAGGCTGGAAAGGGGAGGGGGCAGCCGGCATGTGCGAGGTCCTGGGTCCAACACCCACAGGAGAGGGTGAGCCAGGGTGTAGGATAGCACCTGTTGGAGGGAGGGTCACCCTTATCAGAAGCCTCATCACAAACTGGAGAAGGAATAAGCCCTGCAGGCCCGCACATTCCAGCCACAGGAAGGCTGGGTCTGACTCACGAAGTGGAATGCGGGCCGGGAAGGACTTCAGCCAGCTCCGCGGGTCCTCTCTGCCCAGCAGACGCCACCTTCACCGCCTTCTGGGAACTTGGCTTGCAGGTGCATTTCTTTGACTATCTTAAGGGGGCGACTCAGTTTATCTTCACATTGCATTAAAGAAATAGGAAAGCAACATGGGGGCGTGCATGTGTGTGTGCTCAGTTGTGTCCAACTCTTTGCGACTCCATGGATGGACTATAGCCTGCTAGGCTCCTTTGTCCATGAGATTCTCCAGCAAGACTACTGGAGTGGGTTGACATTTCCTCCTCCAGGGGATTTTCCTGACCCAGGACTCGAACCTGGGTCTCCTGTAGCTATTGCATTGAAGGGGGATTTCATTACCACTGACCCACCTGGGAAGCCCTGGAAAACACAACATTGAGGCGCAAATGGAGGATTTAAAAAATATACTAATAGCTATCTCTTGTGTGCTCCCTCCCTCCCTTCTTCCTGCCTCCCTTCCTTTCCAGTTTGCTCTGAGATCTAGGAAAAGCCTCAGCTTTCTCATGGGTAAAGTAATAGTATAGATGATATTATGGACAGTTGTGTCCCCCAGATTCACAGACTGAAATCCTAACTCCCAGGACCTCAGACCTGACTGTATTTGGAGACAGAATTTTTAAAGAAATGATTGAGGTAACGTGATGTCACATGGTGGGCTTAAACCACCATAAGTGGGGGGAGATTAGGGCATAGAAACACACAGAAGGGTGACCACGTGAGGATTCGGGGAGAAGGCAGAGCGTCTACAAGCCAAGGTGAGAGGCCTCAAGGGAAACCAACCCTGCTGATGCTTTGATCTCAGACTTCCAGTATCAGAATAAATTCTTGTTGCTTAAACCACCCGGTCTGTGGTACTTTCTCGTGGCAGCCCTGGCACATCAATACAGATGTAAATCTCCAGGTAGAGAAATGTCACTTCTTGCTGCTGGTTACCCAGGGTTGGGGCAGCTGGGAGTTAGGCAAATGAAGTTGGATCTTGAGAGGGGTCTGGAGCCTGTGGTCTGGGAACTAGCACTTATCTGGCTAGCTGTCTTCACAACCTCGATGCTCTCTGGTCTGCCCCTGAGGTGGAGTGTGTACTGCTGGCTTCCTCTGCCCCAGGCACTGTATGTTCTTGGCAGATTTTGTCCATTGAGCAGGTAAATGTGACGGGAAGGAGAGCCTGGTGATTTATTAAGTGGCGTTGAAAGAGCAAAGAGAAAAACAGGAGACGGACTCACTACGGTGACAGGAGGGGAATGAGGTTACTGCTATGGGGTTAGAAGGGCGCTGAGCCGTGATCTGGTCCAGACCATGCATCTCACAGCTGGGAACTGGGGCCCCAGAGGAAAGGAGACTTATCCAAGACAGGGCTAACTCTAGGCCACCCATCTCCTGAACATTGCCGGTGATGCTTTCATGGGATTGTCCTCATTCGGAGAACAGGAAAGGAAAAGAAGAGGTTCATTTCGTATTCACAAACGCCTAATGCAGAGAACACAATGCATTTAAACCCTAAAAGTCTCCCAATGAAATGGCTTAAGTTCACTCTTTGCTGTGTGGAGGAGTCATCGTGGTTGTTGTTCAGTCATTCAGTCGCTCAGTCGTGTCCAGCTGTTTGCGACCCCATGGACTGCAGCATGCCAGGCTTCCCTGTCCTTCATTATCTTCTGGAGTTTGCTCAAACTCAAGTCCATTGACTTAGTGGTGTCATCCAACCATCTCATCCTCTCTTGCCGTCTTTTCCTCCTGCCCTTGGTCTTTCCCAGCATCAGGGTCTTTTCCAGTGAATCGGTTCTTCACATCAGATGGCCAAAGTATTGGTGCTTCAGCATCAGTGCTTCCAAAGAATATTCAGGGTTCCTTTAGGATTTCCTTTAGGAATGACTGGTTTGATCTCCTTGATGTCCAGGGGTCTCAAGAGTCTTTTCCAGGACCATAGTTCAAAAGCAGCAATTCTTCCGTGCTCAACCTTCTTCATGGTCCAACTCTCAAATCCACACATGACTACTGGAAAAGCCACAGCTTTAACTATACAGACCTATGTCATCAAAGTGATGTCTCTGCGTTTTAATATGCTGTCTGTGTTTGTCAGAGCTTTTCTTCCAAGAAGCAAGCATCTTTTAATTTTGAGGCTGCAGTCACTGTCTGCAGTGATTAGAAACAGTTAAATGTTATCATCCATCCACTGTGTGTGAATGACTGTGAAGGTCAGGAAAACAGGCAACGAGCTTATCTCGGCTCATCTGAGAATGACCCTCATCGCCGGCATTGTTTAGTTCTCTGGGACCTGTGGCTCCAATCACACCAGTACTTTCTCCTGGTGAGGTGGAGTGAGGGTCACAGGAGGCGGGCAGGGTAGGATAAGCACTGTTGCCTGCCATGGAAAATGCTGGAACGCCTGCTTTTGTTGAGTCCCTCCTAGACCAGGGTGCCTCAACCTGGGTCTTGCTCCTGAAGCCCTGTCCTCAGTCTTGCTCTGGAGAGGAACACAGCCACTCACAGCCCACATGTACACCACCTAATGGGCCAATGTCACCCCTTAAATACCCCGGCATTATCCTTAAGAGGTAGTCTGATAAATGAGCTTAGTGACTTTTGTCAGATGGAAGCAGAAACAGAGAGACGGGATGAGGGCAGTTGCTGGGGTTCAACTAAGTCCCACAAACCATCACCTTTGCTAATGGGGAGCCCACAGCATGTGGCATGTCTGTGGGTCTGCACCACTTGCAGGGCTGCTCAACTTGTGGGAGAAGAAGTAGAGGGACGGAGGAGCTGGGGGACCCTCACACCCAGGGTCACCCCGCTAGGGGATGGGCTGAGCTGGGACTCATGCTCAGACCTGCCCTGTTGCCAGGCTGTGTGCCCTCTTCATTCAACTGCATTGCCCTCGTGGGAGTATTTCCTGAAAGCCTGTGACATGCTAGGGCGTGGAGAGGAATCAGAGCTGATCCCTGAACTGGGCCCTCAGCTGGGTACCAGGAGGCCCTCCGGGACACCCTGGGTTGGGGTAGGTGGTGACGTGGGGGGCACACGCCTTTTAAATCAGAAGTTTACGTCTAAAAAAAGAAATAATCATTGCTCCACATTTAAAAACACAAAAAAAGTAAAAAGAAGAGAAGAAAACGAACTTCTTGTATTTTCACAACCAGAAGTTCACTGCTATTTCTCTTTGGTGTATTTTGTTTTGGTCTGTTTTTTTCTTTACATGATAATTTTCTTACCTTGTTGTAATGATCCCTTGATGGTAGGCGTAGGTAGACAGGACCTAAGTTTTTCTCATTTTCCATTTTATCCCTTCACAGTCATGCAATTGGTGCTCAATGATTTTTTTTTTTGGACAGGAAAGTAGGATTTGTTGGTGGACATGAGTAAAGAGGGGCTTCCCAGATGGCACTAGTGGTAAAGAAATCCCCTGCCAATGCAGGAGCTTCAGGTTTGAGCCCTGGGGTGGGAAGATCCCTTGGAGGAAGTCATGGCAACACACTCCAGTATTCTTGCCTGGAGAAACCCATGGACAGAAGAGCCTGGCAGGCTACAGTCCATGGGGTCACACAGAGTCAGACACGACTGAAGTGACTTAACGTGCAGGCAGGTGTAAGGAAGGGACAGCTGCCATTTGTCCAGGGGGCCACGATTAGGGATGTATTTAACCCCACAGCCATATGATATGAGCCACCTTTTCTGCCACCATGTTTTCAAATTCATCCACATTAAACTTCATAAATCCTCACTTCTGGAAGATGAGGATCTTCTGGCGGCCGGGGAACTTGAACATGGCTGCGTGGAGGGTCTCAATCACCTGCCCCTTTTTCTGCAGCTTGGTGCGGGTGGACATTATGACTTGGCCCATGTGGACCCTGGCCACTATGCCCTGGCACTTTCCAGAGGCACTGCACACACCTGTCTGGAGCCTGTCAGATCCGATCAGCTCCAGCGTGGACAACGTCTTGTGGATGCAGACGATGGGGAAGGGGTGGAGCTGCACGCAGATAATGAGAGCCATCTTTGCCACAGCTTTTCACCAGGTACGTGTCGGCACAAGTATGAGCAGCCTCCAGGGCTTGAGTGGGAACTCACCCACTTTGGTCTCCTTCCGCCCCAGGTCAAAGATGTGGATCGTAGCATCAGGGACACCTCGGCAGAAGCGAGACTTTGGGTATAGCTTGTTCTTATGATACCAATACTGGTAATGCCAGGCCGGGTGGCGGCCCATGGTGACACCAAGATCTTCAACGGTGAGTTGAAAATCTGCTGGAAGGCACTGAGACTTGCTGGTGTCCACTGGGAGCTCAATACACAGGAATTCCTCCCAGCAATGGGAAACGTCTAAGAATGGAAGAACCTGCCTCCATGAGCTGGAATACTCCATCTCTGAGGAAATTCAAGGAAAAGTTAGATGACCTCCTGATGGGAGAGTGGAAAGAGGATACTGTGACAGGGGATTTCCAAATCTAATGGAGCCTGGGTCTGGCAGACTGGCCAGGCCTTTCACAGGGAGTGGGAAGCTTTCCAAATGCAGCAGAAGCAGCTCTCTCGTCAGTCTGTCTCCTGCCCGACAAGGGTGTCCGCTGTGTCGAGGACTTGGCTAGAAATCCATCCAAACTAAACTGAGGGTTTGTGGGCACAGTGGTTGGAGCAGGGCTGTTTCCTGCAGAGGGTTGTCTTTCCATCACAGCTGAGACCAAAGCTTGAGAACCAGGTTCCGTGTGATGCCAGCAACTCTGCCCCCCAGCTGGAAGGGAAGATCTATTTACATAGAAAGTCAGTAACAATAGAGACCAATTTGTGGTTGAGCCACAGTAAGAAGTCTGAAATGGGCTGGGTGACTCTGCATTAGGGTTGCTGGGTGGGACCTGGACACCTAGAGATGTGGGCCAGAAATCAAGACAGAGAGTCGGATGGGTGAAAAGGGCCCTGAGTGACTGTCAGCTGCAGAGAGGAAGGCGGCTTGAGAAGAGGCAGGAGAACGATGTCAGATCCACATTATGAGGGCCTTCCTGCCCAGCCCACTTCCCCTGGACAGTGCTTCCTGGACAGCTGGCTGCTCTCGCATCCTTACCTACTTCTGATGGTGTCTAGTCAGGGAGGGGATCGGTACAAGTGCAAAAAAAAGTGTTAGTCGCTCAGTTGTGTCCGACACTTTGCCACCTCATGGACTATAGCCTGGCAGGCTCCTCTGTCCATGGGATTCTTCAGGCAAGCATACTGGAGTGGGTTGCCATTTTCTTCTCCAGGGGATCTTCCCGACCCAGGGATGGAACCTGGGTCTCCCGCATTTCAGGGTGTGAATTTTCCAGTGTGCTGGGCTTCAAGCTGAGGAAGGACCTGAGAAGTTGGAAGAAGGGGAAAGAGAGGGATGGAAGGATGGAAGGCTGCTGCAAAGGAAGGCTGCTTGGCTGTGAGTATGAGAGAGAGGGAGTCAGAAATGAAATGCTCGCTCCTTTCCAGCTGGGGGTGGGTGGGCTCCGGGAGAGAAGGTGAGAGTCACCAGAAAGGGGTGGCTAATGTCTTCCGCGTGTTCTCTGCTTCTGTTGACATGTCAGGAGCCCCCGATGGCTCGTTGGCCTGGCTGGGGATGCAGACACCTTTGGATGGATGGAGACCATGGGAAGTGATGAGTCAACCCTCACAGTTACTGTTTATTGAGTACCAGCCATTCAGCAAGCTGTGTGCAGGCTTCACGAACATGATCTGTTCTAAAACCAGCCCCCAGGGAGGCAGGCCAGGACTCGCCAGCCCGAGGAGGAACTTGCCAAGAGGACCATGTGAATCTCTAGGTGCCAGCAAGGAGCTCTGGGGCAGATCCTGAACCCTCCTGATCCCCAAGCCCATGCCCAGATGGTGCATGATGGAGCCCTCCTCATGCTTGGCAGGTCCCAGGAGCAGTCTGCAGGTTGTGTAAGCACTGTTCCCTCTGTGGGTCAGCATCTGAACCCCTCCCTCTGATAGGAGACTCAGAGGCTGGAGGAAAGGAAGGAGGCAGGGGCCATTCTGCTGGCCTTGGTCCATTAAGGCCCAGGGTCTCTAAAGATGCTGCTGCCTGTCCGCCTCCCACTGAGGGGAAATGCAACATGCTTTTGACTTTATGTGGTTAAATTGAGGTTAAGCCGAGTTCTGTGTAGCTGTTTCTACACATATTAGGAAAACCAAACAGCTGCGGGGCTCGTGTCAGCAGATCCCTGAACCTGTTTAAACCTGGCTGGGCCAGCTTTGTGTGAGTTGTGGCAGTGGCTGCATCTATTGAAACAGTGCTGAAGGGCACTCGAACTCCCCACCGCCCTACCCACCCTTCTCATTCGCATCCCCCATCCCAAACCCTTCATCAGCCTCTTTCTCCAGAGAAGGTGGAGGAAGAATTACCCTTGCTGGATGCCGATTGAAGGGCTATCTGTGTCCTGCACACTGACGACATTGTTTAAGACTGTGCCACCTCTGTGAAATTATTGGTTCTGTAGTGATGCCAAGATTTCTGAGTTAGCTATCAACCAGGGCTCCTTGTGCAAACGCAATCTGCTTTCTGAAAGGTTGAATCAGCATGAGATCTTTCTTAGAAAATGGTCACAGTGCTTGTGTGCTCGTCTCCTCTGTTCCCTGCTGGCCACCTGCAGCCACCAGGGTAGGAGCCACGAAGCTTGGGCCTTGGGCATCATGACAGAGCCAAAGGCTGGGGAGGGCTTCCCTGGGAGCTTAGTCAGTAAAGAATTCCCCTGCAAAGCAGGAGACACAGGTTTGATCCCTGGGCTGGGAAGATCCCGTGGAGAAGGAAATGGCAACCCACTCCAGTATTCTTGCCTGGGAAATTCCGTGGACAGAGGAGCCTGGTGGGCTATATGTCTGTCCACAGGGTCGCAAAGAGTTGGACATGACTGAATCGATTGAGCACACACACCAAGGGCTGGGGAATTCTTTCTCCAACAGTCTGGGAGAGAGGACAACTCTTAGTTCCTCCTGGAGAGTCTTTAGAGACCATCATTTAGAGAATATTGTTAAGCCAAGTATTAAAAGGAAAGTGTCAGAGTGGGGGAGGAGACTCATTGTTTGCACTTAAACCTTTGGTGTTTAGATTCAGAGACTGTCATTAATGAAGTCAAGACTTTAAACCATGGGTATCCATTAGCTTGGAAAGGAAAATTTAATGGTATTTCCTTTGATATAATCACCTTGGATATAGTGTTGTAATTCCAAGGCTCTAAGCAAACTGGCAATCTGTTGTTTTTTTTTTCTCTTTGGTAAAATAATTCTATACAGATATGTAGATTGACAGGTGAAATTTATTTGGGAATGAGGTTATTTAAGCCATTAATTTACTTAGGATTAGAAGAGATTATTTGCAACTACTAAAAATAAATAAGGAGATTAAAATTTATGTAACCACCAGATTAACATTTTTTTTCAGGAAAACTTAAGCATGGCCAGAAATTAGTGACAAAGTGAGTGGAGCTTTGAAGTAACTGACTTAATATGTAGAATATGCAAAGGACAATGGTTGGGTAGACTCATCAGATACTTTTCCTCCTGCCTTTCTTCACCCCCAACCCCGCCCTGTTACTGTGTCCAGTTGCTTAAACATGACTGTTTTGAATTATGGATTTTCAGCAGGGAGGAAATTAATAGAGAAATATGTAATTGAAGCAGTGGGCTGGGAAGTTAGATTCTAAGCCTATTACTTCTCTGCTCTTAACTTCCTGTGTGACCTTGGTCAAAGCAATTCACCTCTCTGAGCCACAGCGTCTCTGTCTGCGAAGGACTATTGCTTGTCAGCCGCTGTAGGTGGGGGTGGGGGAAGAGAACCAAGGGAAAGGCTGGGGGACATCTGGATGGGAAGCAGCAGAGGAGTCATAGATGGCTCCCAAGAATCCTCCACGCCTCTGATTTTGGCCCTTTCTCTTGACTGATGTTTGTAATCTGTGGTCCCATTACAAACCTGTGGCTAATACGGCCTGTTATTCCAAAATGTTGAAAGCAAATATTAACTCAAGATAATGCAACTTGAGCAACACGAAGGTCAGCGAACCCAGAAGAAGAAAATATCCCCATGTGTTAAAAACGATGGCACATGATGCTTCCAGAATTGTTCATAAATTCCTGTTTAGTGGCAGCAAGAACCGGCCTGAGAAATGAAGGCCGGGGTATCTCAGGGCAGCGCTGCAATCATGTCAGATGTGCACACTGGCCCCAGTTGCTAAAGTGCTTCATGGCTGATAAGGTGCTAGTTACAGAGATGGGAACTAAATTTATAGTCGGCTTTTGTGGAGCCAATTTCCATGTTGTGCTGCCGGAGTTGAAAACGCAAGGAAATGTGCTTGAAGCCAAAATTGGCTTTGTGGCTCCAGTTTCCTCAGCTCAGCACCACCTGCCTCCAATCAAACTGTCCAATTACAGGAAACAATTGTTTTCTTGCTTTCTGGGAAGTGAAGAAATTCATCCAGTAAAGGACTGATTTCTAAATGTTTCTCCCCCACCTCACCCCTTTTTTAAAAAGATAAAAGAACAGAAATTAACAGCAGATCCAAAACATCAACACTGTTTCAGGGTGGGGGAGAAAGTGTTTCCCTAACAAATTACTTTCCGAGTTCAAAAACCAGAGTGATGTGGTCCCATGCATTATGGTGCGATGGACCACAGACCCCGAATCTGTAATTACCTCTGATAATAACGTTATTAGCCACTCAGAAGAAAGGTTCTCCCTTTTAAGATGTGAGGCAGTAATTAAAGGCTGTGGATTTCACAGGTGAAATCTTGCAGAAAGTACGATTTTAAAGTCCAAGAATTTAGTGATCCACCTCTGGTGAATTAAACTTTCTTCTCAAAATAAAATCTTGTATTTGAAACAATGAAATTGGCGGCAATGATACTATTTATCTCCAAGCCCAAGTCTCATTTCTTTAAACTTCAAATTGACTTGCTTCAGCTGATTTCTCTGAAATTGCTGAAATAACTGCAGAGAAGTTGAAGGGAAAATAAACCACCGGCCACGTGGAGATGTTTAGCATGCATTGAGCAAGGGTAGTAATTATAGTACATACTTTCCTCTGGCAGGTAATATTTTAATGGAACAAACAGACAAACTTCCCTTGAAGTGTTTCTGTGTCATCTCCTGAATTTTCTTTTTCAAATTAAAGATAGAATGGCTCAATAGTTCATGATTCAATAAAAGTCATGACCTCATGAAAACCACTTACAAGCAATGTTCCACATCATTTTTCTTTAGGGTATTTACACATCTGAGGCTACCTCCAAAAGCGTACGTGTACAACATTGATTTTTGCCACATTCTGAATCCAGTTCAGTTCAGTCGCTCAGTCGTGTCCGACTCTTTGCGACCCCATGAATTGCAGCACGCCAGGCCTCTCTGTCCATCACCAACTCCCGGAGTCTACCCAAACCCATGTCCATCAAGTCGGTGATGCCATCCAACCGTCTCATCCTCTGTCGTCCCCTTCTCCTCCTGCCCCCAATCCTACCCAGCATTAGGGTCTTTTCCAATGAGTCAACTCTTCGCATGAGGTGGCCAAAGTATTGGAGTTTCAGCTTCAACATCAGTCCTTCCAATGAACACCCAGGACTGATCTCCTTTAGGATGGACTGGTTGGATCTTGCAGTCCAAGAGACTCTCAAGAGTCTTCTCCAACACCACAGTTCAAAAGCATCAATTCTTCGGTGCTTAGCTTTCTTTATAGTCCAACTCTCACATCCATACATGACCACTGGAAAAACCATAGCCTTGACTAGATGGACTTTTGTTGGCAAAGTAATGTCTCTGCTTTTAAATATGCTATCTAGGTTGGCCATAACCTTCCTTCCAAGGAGTAAGTGTCTTTTAATTTCATGGCTGCAATCACCATCTGCACTGATTTTGGAGCCTAAAAAAATAAAATTTGACACTGTTTCCACTGTTTCCCCATCTATTTCCCATGAAGTGATGGGACCAGATGCCATGATCTTAGTTTTCTGAATGTTGAGCTTTAAGCCAACTTTTTCACTCTCCTCTTGCACTTTCATCAAGAGGCTCTTTAGTTCTTCTTCACTTTCTGCCATAAGGGTGGTGTCATCTGCATATCTGAGGTTATTGATATTTCTCCCGGCAATCTTGATTCCAGCTTGTGCTTCTTCTAGCCCAGTGTTTCTCATGATGTACTCTGCATATAAGTTAAATAAGCATGGTGACAATATATAGCCTTGACATACTCCTTTTCCTGTTTGGAACCAGTCTGTTGTTACATGTCCAGTTCTAACTGTTGCTTCCTGACCTGCATACAGGTTTCTCAAGAGACAGGTCAGATGGTCTGGTATTCCCATCTCTTTCAGAATTTTCCACAGTTTATTGTGATCCACACAGTCAAAGGCTTTGGCATAGTCAATAAAGCAGAAATAGATGTTTTTCTGGAACTCCCTTGTTTTTTCGATGATCCAGCGGATATTGGCAATTTGATCTCTGGTTCCTCTGCCTTTTCTAAAACCAGCTTGAACATCTGGAAGTTCACGGTTCACGTATTGCTGAAGCATGGCTTGGAGAATTTTGGGCATTACTTTACTAGCATATGAGAGGAGTGCAATTGTGCAGTAGTTTGAGCATTCTTTTTCATTCCCTTTCTTTGGGATTGGAATGAAAACTGACCTTTTCCAGTCCTGTGGCCACTGCTGAGTTTTCCAGATTTGCTGGCATATCGAGTGCAGCACTTTCACAGCATCATCTTTGAGGATTTGAAATAGCTCAACTGGAATTCCATCACCTCCACTAGCTTTGTTCGTAGTGATGGTTTCTAAGGCCCACTTGACTTCACATTCCAGGATGTCTGGCTCTAGGTGAGTGATCACACCATCGTGATTATCTGGGTCGTGAAGATCTTTTTTGTACAGTTCTTCTGTGTATTCTTGCCACCTCTTCTTAATATCTTCTGCTTCTGTTAGGTCCATACCATTTCTGTCCTTTATCGAGCCTATCTTTGCATTAAATGTTCCCTTAGTATCTCTAATTTTCTTGAAGAGATCTCTAGTCTTTCCCAATCTGTTGTTTTCCTCTATTTCTTTGCATTGATCGCTGAGGAAGGCTTTCTTATCTCTCCTTACTATTCTTTGGAACTCTGCATTCAGATGGGAATATCTTTCCTTTTCTCCTTTGCTTTTCGCTTCTCTTCTCTTCTCAGCTATCTTTAAGGCCTCCTCAGACAGACATTTTGCTTTTCTGCATTTCTTTCCCATGGGAATGGTCTTGATCCTTGTCTCCTGTACAATGTCACGAACCTCTGTCCATAGTTCATCATGTGTTATTTCAAGGCAACTGTCCCACTCCGCTCCATGAGTTCTCCTACATACAGGTGTTGTCATTGTGATCATTCAGTCACTAAGTGGTATCCGACTCTCTGCGACCCCATGGATTATAGCCCGCCAGGCTCCTCTGTCCATGTGATTCTCCAGGCAAGAACACTGGAGTGGGTTGCCATTTCCTTCTCCAGGGGATCTTCCCAACCCAGGGATCGAACGCACGTCTCCTGCATTGGCAGTCAGATTCTTTACTGCTGAGTCACCTGGGAAGCCCAAACAGGCATTAGCTCAGAAGAAACACTGTTCTTCTCCTCCAGGAAGCCTTCCTTGATCAGATCAGGCAGAGACCATCTCTCACTTTCTGCCCCTGCTCTAGTCCTGTTTCCGGTTCTGGCCTGGGTAGTGATTTTCACTTCTGTAGTGTAAAGAAGCTCTTCGGGAATGGAAATTCATAGGCAACCAGGCTGTTTCTCAGTAAAAATATATAAGGGATGGCTTTCCTCCTATTTATTTCTTCTGAGTTCCTTTAGAGAGAGGGCTTCCCAATTCAGGAGCCACGGGAGACATGAGCTCAATCCCCAGGTCGGGAAGATCCTCTGGAGGAGGAAATGGCAACCCACTCCAGTATCCTTGCCTGGAGAATCTCATGGACAGAGGAACCTGTTGGGTTACAATCCAGGGGGTCCAAAATAGTCAGATATGACTGAGTGACTGAGCACGCCCGCCCTTAGAGACCTTTTCTCTTCTCCGTATCCCTAGTTAGTGGTGGGAATCTAGGACTCCAGTCTGATCACTTTTTCCATTCATTCTGCAGTTCTGGGCGACCTCAGGCCCACTCATGACTTCACCTATAACCTTTGGTCTCCACAGCACAAACCTGTGTTCTCCTCCTTGTGCTCTGGGGGTCTGGAGTGAGATACTGAGCAAACAGGCTCTAGGGAGAGGCCGTTACCCTTGTGTCATTAGAGCTGACGCTTGCTCTCCCGGAGTCTTACTTTTCTTACCAAATGGGGGAGTGGGTGGGATACCAGTGAGTTTATTAATCTGGAGAAATCCCTCCTCATTCTTCACCCTCAGCTGGGCCCAAGCATCACGGCCAGAGGTTCTCTCTGCCTGCCCTGCTCACCCCCAGCACCCCAGCCTTGCACCACTCATGGCCACCCTGCTTCTGTGCCCATCAGGGACTTGAGCTCTTTTCAACCAGAGCCACTGGCTAGGGCCTAGTGTCCCTTGGCTTTGTTCCTGGGGTGGGGGGTGTCGAGAAGGCACCCAAGAAATCTTCCCTGAATGATCAGATCTGATTTCAATAACGGTCTGTGCTCCTTCTCCACCCCGTGCTCTTTATCCATAAGAATGAATTTCGGATTCTGCAAATCCGCCACTTCACAGAGATCTGGTGACTCAGGGGAGGACTGGGGCCTGGGGGCTTTCCAGCCACCTAGTTAGATGAAACCACACAGCGACCTTCCCTCCCCGCAGGGTGACCTAGTTCTCAATTCCTGTAGTCTCGGTGCCCTTGCTGCAGAATTCTGATGTGGCCGGGCCAGTTCACGGCTGGGGTTTGATGAGAAAAGGGAATTGAGATGGAGGTGATTGATTTGGACCTTGAGAAGCTGCGGGATCGTCACCCTGTTTTATTTTATTTTTTTCTGGCAGTGGGAACTAGTCTGTGGGAAGGGGGCTTCCCGTGACCCCCCCTCCGCTGGGCCCTCTCGGGACTTCTGCTCCATTCCCGTGGGATGAGATGGGAAGGCCGCCCTGACACACGGTATGGGAGATTGATTATCTCGGCTCTCGAAGCCTTTCTGGGTGAGTTTCCCAATTAGAATGAAAAATCGCCGACAATCCTGCTTCCACCCAGATCCCCATTTTGCTCTTTAGAGCTGAAATGGAAATTGAACTCCACGCGTCTTGCCTGATTGAGTTCGTCTCCCTGGCAGTCGGGCTGGGGCTGCAGCTCCTCTGGGTTGGTGGATAGATGTTGGTCCTCCCCGCGCCCGGCAGGGCCGAGGGGGCCAGCAGAGACCTCTGCATCTCTGGTGGGCAGTGTTTTCTCATCCCTCTTGGCAGTAAAGAGAAGCGGAGATGCTACAGTGGGCAGATTCCTTTTCTCCTCCCCTCTCGGTTGACTCTTACTCATCTTAAAGTCCCTCCTCCATGGACCTTCTCCTGACTGTTCCCTGAAGCCTCTGTCTTCCAACCTCTCTCCTCTAACCTCCCTGGCGTGCTGGAGGCCCTCATTGGGAAACTTCTCAGGCTGGTTGTGGTTTTCTGCTTCCTCATCAGCCCCCTCACTGCCTGGCAGCCCCTGGGGGGCAGGATTCAGGGTAAACACAGGGCCCAGGGCCCATGACCACCCAGTGCAGACTTGGAAGGAAGGAAAGGACCTTGCAGTGGTGATTAGCCCTCTGCCTAGTGGACTATTTGAATCTTTTGAAGACTTTAAAAAATAATGCAGAAGCCCTGGGCCCCCTGAACCAATGGGATCAGAATCTCTGGGCATCTGCGTTTAAAAAGCACCCCCTGCCCCACAGGGTGGTTTTTCCATTCAGGCCTGGAGGAGTAGGATGGCCTCAAAGGGCAGGAAGCAGGTTTTGGGTCTGGGTCTGGGCTTCCCTCCCGACTTTGTTTTCCTTACTTAAAAGGATGAGGTTGCTGGATTCTAGATACGACATATAAAGTACCTACGAGTGAATATGCACTCAGTAACTCTTGATCCTGTGGTTGCAAATGCTTGGTGCACGTAGGATTTAAGCCTGTAAGGTTTGGAGTCAGGCAAGGCCTGGTTTGAGCAAGTTACTAAACTGGGCAGGCTACTTGACCTCAGCCTCAGCTGTCTCATCTGTGAAAGGGGTTTCATAATATTCCCCACATCACAGGTGGGTAAGGATTAAATGAACTAAGCCATTCAAGTAATACAATTTGATAATCAGTAGTTATTACTATTATTTGTAGGGTAAGTGCTGACTGAGGTTTTATAGGAGAAAAAACAATTTGATGATGACAAGAATTGTGGTTATTTGGACTTTTCTTCTAAAGCATATCACTTTAAGGATAAGTCATGTGACTTTCATAGATTGAAATATTGATTAGACTTATTCTATTATGTAATGCTATATTTGTGAACTTTCAACACATCTCCGGAGTGAAAATACATTTTCATTTGCTAATTTCTGATAACAAGGCAAAAAGTTTTCTTGTGTGTGTGTGTATGTTCAGTCATTCAGTTGTATGCAACTCTTTGCTGCCCCATTGACCGTAGCCCGCCAGTCTCCTCTGTCTATGGAATTTTCCAGGCAAGAAAACTGGAGAGGGTTGCCATTTCCTACTCCAGGGTATCTTCCCCACCCAGGGATGGAATCCATATCTCTTATGTCTTCTGCATTGGCAGGTGGATTCTTTACCACTCGGCC
This sequence comes from Okapia johnstoni, assembly GCA_024291935.2. NCBI lineage: Eukaryota > Metazoa > Chordata > Mammalia > Artiodactyla > Giraffidae > Okapia > Okapia johnstoni. The sequence continues at coordinate 52,291,240 of CM044306.1, read as the reverse complement.
ACCTGGGAAGCCTTAAAGCTTTCTTAAATAGACAATTATATTTTTAGGGAGGTGTAAACTGAAACACCGATTCCCACTTTTGCTCAGCTTGTCCTCCCTCTGACTGTAATCCCCTCTGAGGACCACACTCTTCTGCCTGCTAACTTGTGAGGGTCTTAGCCAGACTGAGCTGTTTCACACAGGTGACCATGGGAAAGATTTTGTTTGGGGTTGAGCCTGTGAGCTAGGAGTCAGAGTTTTCCATCTCCTGGGTTTTAGTCCCCACTAAGGTTAATGGAGCTGAGGAGGCCACCATCCAAATGCATGCAGTTTAGCTTTCCAGTACGAGGATGAATGAATGGATTCCTGCCATGAAAAACCAATTCAGTGCTTAAAAATGATGGGAAAAATTATGAATGTCTAATTCCATTGTCTGTTGGTCCAAGACCTGCGACCTGAGTGATAGGATAAGCCTTCTCCTAGAGAAAAACTGTCAGTCGCTCAGTCGTGTCTGACTCTTTGCGGCCCCATGGACTGTAGCCCGCCAGGCTCCTCTGTCCATGGGATTTTCCAGGCAAGAGTACTTGAGTGGGTTGCCATATCCTTCTCCAGGGATCTCCCCAGCCCAGCGAATGAACCCAGGTATCATGCCTTGCAAGCAGATTCTTTACCACTGAGCCACCAAGGAAGTACCCAGAGAGTACCCAGTTATTTCTGACATTTCCCTGAAATTGCCCATGGACCAGGTCACATGAGGTCACCGGCCTCTTCCATCCAGGGCTGCTGCCCATAAATGAATGGGCTGGCATCTTACTGCTGTCATTGTTGGCTTGGAAAAGGCCACTGTTCAGAGCAGGGTGCTACCTCCAGGGGTGCCCCAAGCTTCCAGCCTGCAGGGGTCCAGCAGGTCCTGGGTTTCCTGTAGACACAGATGAGTGGATGGCCTCTTCCCAGGGATCCCTGGGTCTGAGGCAGACCGCCTGGCTCCACATCCTCCCTGGGGTTCAGTAAGTGGTTCTACAGGCTCCTCTCCTCTTGGGGCAAAACCCCAGGAGAGTGAGGAGGATACCACATGGTCCCCTTGATCCTTCTCTTGGCCCCTCCCACCCTCCCACCCCTAAACACTTCCTTACAAAGTGCTACCCTCTGCGAGTCAGTGGATGCAAACGGGTGTGGATGTATGCTTGTAGGGAAGCGTGAAGCAGGCCAGGCCTTAGCTCTGCCAGCTGAAAATTCCCTCTTTCGTATATAAAATCCAAACTCAGCTCATTAAGCCACTGACAAAGATAACATGACTTGGTAATGCCTTCCTAGAGAACGATTTGGCAATATTGATCAGGAGTCTTAAAAATGTTCACAGCCTTTTACTCAGCATTTTAACTCCAAGGAATTTATGCTCAGGAACTATTTCGATATGCTCATAGAGATCTGTGTTCCAGGATTTCGTCTTAAAATGTATCTTCCTAGTCTGTGGGTAAAATTGGAAACGAATAACCTTAATGTCCAAAATAGAGGAAGAATTAAATCAATCCTGTTGTTTTCACATATATAAGAAAATATTTTAAGCCCATTCAAGTCACACTGACGTATAGTTAATGATACAGGGAGATGTTTACCCTGTAATGTTAGACTTAAACGGTTACATGTAAAGCTGTAGGTATAGTGTGTGTCTAATCAGGTAAAATCATACATTAATATATAGCCTATATTGACATGTGTGTGTGCTGTGTGTATCATAAAAACAGACTAAAGACAATGCACAGGAGTATGGACAGTGGCTATACATGGGTAATGAGACAATAACACAATTTTCTTTTTCATAATACTCTATTTCCCCCTAACTTTTTAGAATAAACATGTATAACCTAAAAACACTTCATAATGATTCAAGCAACAGAAGGTAACAGAAGCTCATGAGATCATTCTACCGCCGAGAATGCAGGCTGCGTTACCCCAGGTCTCCTTTGTGGGGAGCCCCTCAGGTTGTTTCCCTGCTTGTACCCCACCTCCCCATCGCTGATGCTGCAGATTTTCTCAGGGAGACAGAGAGGCAGAGACGGAGTTGTGTGAGCCTCGGCCCCAAGTCTGGAAGAGCCATTGTCCCTCTGCTGTCCCGGGAGCAATGGACAGCACGGGTTCTGGGTTTGGCCAAGTCTGCGCTGTCTCCCAGCTCCATGACTTGCATGCATGGACCCCCTGCCTCTAAGAGCCTTACTTTCCTCATCTGTAAAATGGGGACAGCAGTACCACTGGCAAGAATGTAATCGAGGTGTGACGACAGCTTCGTGCTCTCATCTCTTGATGTGTAGGAAGTGCCCTGTAATCGGTGTGCCTGTGTTCCTATGTGCATGTGTTATAGATATTTGTATATATAACAAATATTCCTGTGTTAGGGTATATTTTCTCATCTGGTAGGGCTTCCCTGGTGGCTCAGAGGGGAAAGCGTCTGCCTGCAATGTGGGAGACCCAGGTTCGATACCTGGGTCGGGAAGATATCCTGGAGAAGAAAATGGTAACCCATTTCAGCATTTTTGCCTGGAGAATCCCATGGACGGAGGAGCCTGGTAAGCTACAGTCCACAGGGTCGCAAAGAGTCAGACACGACTGAGTGACTTTCTTTCACTTTCTCATCTGATAAATGGACCCAAGATAATTTTCCCCATTCACTTCTTAGAGCTTTGGATTAATTTATATAAGAAGATAGAATAATAAGTACTAACATTTTGTTGCCAGGTGGGGCAAGTGGGGTCCCTTTGTGCTGAGAAAGAGAAGGGGTCATAGAAAGGGCGCTCTGTCTCAGGGTGGGCAGAACCGTTGTCACTGTCCCCTCTTCACAGCGGAAGTGGAGGAGGCTGCCGACCAGTTCTTAGAATCCTCTGCGTCCACTCTCCTCATAGCCATGTGGCTGGACCACGGCCTCCCACTCTGGGCATGGTTGGCTGACACAGTAAACAGCTGCAGATACAATCTCACCCCCTCAGTGAGGGGATGATGCCCTCGAGAGAAGGCTAAAGCCTCCTCCTCCACTCCACTTCCTCTTCCTCTTCGCCATGGCAACGTAGGGCATGGATGAAGATGAAGTCCAGATGTTACCTGGGAGCTCGGGGCCTGGTATGGCCCTCCCTTTGCTGCTGGTTCCCTCCTGGATGCTCAGTGCACAGAAGCTGCCATCTGTGTGCCTGGCCTTCCCCCTTTCTGGAAACCTCTGCTGTGGCTGAGGAGGACCGGCTGGAAGGGAGGCTACTGTGGGTGTGGCTGCATTGCTAGCAGCTAAAGCTGTGATGGGCACTTAGGCCATCCTGGCCACAAGCCTAAGTGCCATGGCAGAATAATCTCACGCTTGCATCCTAGGGCGATGCCAGCAAGAATCACAGTGCACAAGGCCAAATGCAATTGCTTTAAAACAGACAAACGAGTTTGGTTCAGGTGGTGCCAAAGACTTCTTGATTTCAGCAGAGAGTTATTCTGTGCACTTTTATACTACCACCCAATAAAAACGCAACTGTTCAGAGCGTCGTTAAGTTGTAGTTTTAGGAGCCTCTGTCAAAGAGAGCAGGCCACGAATTTAACCCGATTTGCAAGCTAATTGGAGCTGCTTTTTTCAAAGTCACATCGAACCTACATATCTGGGTGCTTTCTTTTTCTTGATAGTGTTACTCTGAACGTTCTGAATCAATTTGGTAACGTGATGCTCACCTCAAGCCACTTACAGTGCCTCAGGGCTCTAGTTTTTCTGCTATAATTCTTTATTTCAAGGAGCTACTAGGAGAAGCAGTACAAAATATGATGCTAACAGGAGGACATGCGTCATGGTCTGTGGGTACTATTAAGGACCAAGAAACAGAGATGATGCCACCTGCCCTTTAATGAGAGCCTACTCCACCCAGGACCACGTTCATGTCCTACAATGTGTGCTGTGGCCCTGCGCTTATGTTTGGAAGGGTCCTGCACCTGTTTTTCTTTCTTTTTTTTAAACATTATCTATTTACTTTTATTGGAGTACAGTTGCTTTACAACGCTGTGTTCATTTCTGCCGTATAGCTGCACCTGGTTTAATGCTCTGTGTCACTGTTTTGAAATTCTTAGTAACCGTGAGCCTGGGCCCCTGTATTTTCATTTTGCACCAGAGCTGTTTCCTTTTCTTTCTGGACACGCAGCTAACTCCTCTCATATCCTCCTGGCAGTCAGGTGTGGCCCCATGACTAAGCATAACCAGAGGAATGTGAGAGCCATTTCAGGCCTGGTCCATCAGAACCTCCAGTGGATGATCCTTTTAAACACGAATGCACGTGGTTCCTGTGGTGCCAAAAAATTCTGGACCTTTAGCCTCCTGGGGTCTTACTACTATGAACCGGAAACACCTCAACTGCTCACGTGAGTCCACCAGCCGCTGCCAGGAGAGGCTTTCAGGAAAGGTGGGCTATTGGTGACAACCTTATGCCATTTTCTTGGAGTTCCCCTAACATTTGCAACACGGCTGTCGCAGCCCCAGCTGTCATGTCTGAGGCAGGATGATAGTGGCAGGGCAAGGAGAGACATTCTGAGCCCTGCCTTCTTCCACGTTATCAAGAAAAGCAAAGTCTGAGAGACTCTGAAAAAGTCTCTGGCTTTGGTCTCAAGCCCAGAATTCGATGACACCCCTCTTGCTACAAGGGGCAGTTGAAGAGTGAGGAGCAGAACTGCTAAGATGACTTAGACCAATCCTGGCCATGACCTGGGGCTGGCCAATGGTTGTTCTGAACCAAAGTGGGATTCTCCTAGCAAGAAACAAGGGAGGATGTTGATAACAAATAGTGTATGTCACAGTCTGCAGAGGAATTTGGGATGAGGGGAGTGGTTTATAAAAATGAGGCAGGTGGGGTTGGGACTTGCCTTGTCCGGGAGGAGAGAGGTTCTGGGTCTGAAACACTTGATACAAATAAAGCCCAGATCAAGGTGGAAATGAGAGTGGAGCTGACATCAGAGCTGATGTTGATGTCCAGAATGGAATCCAGCACTTTCCCTGCAGTCAATGTTTGTCCTACACTTATCCAGTAAAGCTTTACTGGGTTGTTGCTGAGTCTCTAGAGTAGAGGCCAGTGATTGTGGTCGATTATCCGTCAACTTGGAGAAGGAAATGGCAACCCACTCCAGTATTCTTGCATGGAAAATCCCACGGACAGAGGAGCCTGGTGGGCTACAGTCCATGGGATCACAAAATGTCAGACATGACTGAGTGACTAACACACACATCTGTCCACTAGGTGGTCCCTTAGAAGGACTTGAGCTTCATGTTTGCATTCTTTAGACCCAAATGTAGCCTTTCACTTGCTCTCCCATGGCCTCCACATGGTGCCTTCTTCGTTTTCTTTGCCCGCTTGTGACAGGGGCAGCTCTGTTCACTTGTCACCCTCACCAGGCATGTGCCTCAAGAGCAGTGCTGCCCAAGAGAAGGGCAACATGAGCCATGAATGTGACTTTAACCTGTCGTGTGGTCACATTTTAAAAAGTAAGAAGAAACACATGAAAATAAATTAAAAACTACATTTTAGTTAACCTACTATATCAAAAATATCATTTCAACATGTAATAAGCAGAAAAATTAGTGAGTTTTTTTTCACTCTTCTTCATACTAAGTCTTTGAAATATGGTTTGTAAACATCTCAACTCAGACTGGCCACATGTCAAGTGATCAATAGTCACGTGGGCTAGTAGCTGTTGTTGTTTAGTTGCTAAGTCATGTCTGACTCTTTTGTGATTCTGTGGACTGCAGCCTGCCAGGCTCCTCTGTCCATGGGATTTCCCAGGCAAGAACACTGGAGTGGATTGCCATTTCCTTCTCCAGGGGATCTTCCTGACACAGGGATTGAACCCATGTCTCCTGATTGGCTATATATGCAGATATAGCCAACATAGCTGTACTGTTGGAAATGGGTCATCTCAAATATAGGCACCTGGAAGGTAGACCAGAAAGCCCTGGAGCAGTGTAGCTAGTAACCAAGAGCACAGACTTGCATTTGTATCTCTTGGGTGGTGGCCTTACTAACAGTTGGGGCAGATCAAATCACCTAACTCTATGTCTCTGTTTTCTCATCTGTAAAGAGAGACAGCAAAATCTATCTTGTAAGATGTCGAGGAGATTAAATGGGAAGATGCACACAAAACGTGCAGTGCTTGGCACAGAGTAAGCCCTTAAGAAGCAGTAGCTTTCGTTATTTGAAACTAGATATTCTGTGTATCATGAAGAACTTGAGTTTTAATTGCAACAGTAAGGTTTGGCAGGAGCAGTGCTGGTCCTGACAGAAGGTGTGGGTTCTCCCTGCTTTGGGAATTAGCCTGGGGGATCTCAAGGCCATTCATGGTGTTTCTACTGTTGGCTGAAGCTGGATGAAGTCACGTGTCAACTGTAGGGCTAGGGAAGCAAGGGCCAATGCCAAGCGAGGGTGGCCCTTGCTCTAGGAGTTGCTAACTGTTCACCATCCTTCCACTGCCTGAGGGTTCTGATTCCCATGGGAACTTGACTGTGGCCAGGCGCCTTCAGAGCAGAGTGAGGATCTGGTCCCTGTTGCTTGTTGTCTCTGCTCCCACTGGGCTGTCCTTCTGCTCATCCCTCCTCTCTGACCTCCTCGGGGCTCCCACTGACTTTTCTTCTCTTAATTGACTGCCTTGAAATATAGTTGTTCTGTGCAATGGAAACAAGCATTTCATTATTATCCTCAGTGTTGAAAATGAAAAGTGGGCAAAATAAGCCAAATGCGCAGTGACATTGGGAAAAGCAAAGGCTAACTTTGTTAAAAAGCTTCTTTGTGGTATCAGGCAGGAAGTGAAATGGCTTTAAATGGCAAACATTTCTCAATCATTGAATGCACCAGTAACCTTGGCACTCTTTCTTCTGTCGACTTGAAGGAAAAAAAAAACCCCACAATGCCCAGATATAACTCAGACAAGAGAGGGCAAAGTGTCTGAATCAGTGCATTGTCACAGAGTCCCTCGGAAGGCTGGTCATCCCTTCAGAGAAGATTCACGGATGAATCGATGATGGACATGTATAGGTGACCCTGGGCTCCCCCAAGAACTGCTGGCTTTCGTTGATATCTCTGGCCAACTCACTCTCTCAAATCTGTTGCGTCATCAACGTCCAGTTTTGGACTTTAACTTGTAAGTCCATTTTCTAGGGATGGTGAAACCCCAATCCCCACATATAACGTTTGTTCCCCTTGCCAGATGCCATTGTCTTTATTTGTATGGCAAGTTAGTCTCTTTGCTCAGAAAATAAAAACACAAAGAAGCATGATTGGCTACATCTTTCCTTGAAGAAAAAAAAAATGTACGTACTGAGGACCAAATGGATGGACATGAAAGGGAAATGAGAAGACTGGTGCCACTGATAGACTCTTGCTTTGTTGCACTTTTGAAGACTTATTTATAGACGGCAAACAGGATATGGCACAAGGGAGTGTTCAGTAAATACTCCTTAATTGATTAAAACACAGAAATGTATTTGAAGATCTTTCAGGAGATAGGTATACTTTAAAAAATACAGCAGTTGATCTTGATCAGCAGTAACAATGGTGCCAGATGGAATCATGTTGATTAGGAGCAAAAATCTGTCTAATACGAAAGATCTCTAAAATGTCATGACTCTAAGATCTTTCCTAGAAATTCTCAAGATGGCTTCTCACATTTTCTCATTAACCTTTGCACTGCAGTGACAGGAGGCAGGTTCTAAGAAGGCACTAAGGAAGGCAGAGGTGTGTCTTTAGATGTGGCTGGAGTTCCCATTTCTGAATTTTCAATCACATCTTCTTGTCCAGTCTCCATTCTTCTCCCTCCAGCAAAATTCCCTTGTCCTCGAACCCCAGAGTGGACCAGCTGGTTCCAATACCACAGGCTGTTATCCCTGGTGTGCTGCTGGTGATGTAATTGTTTGCTTAGTGTCTGTCTTTCCCCTGTGAGCTCCCCAAGGACACAGATCTGGATTTATTCATATTTACATCCCAGTAACTCCCAGTGTCTGGTAGGTAATGGTCTAACCAAGGCTGGTTAAGTGAACGAAGCACAGACATATTCCTGGGTGTTCAGAATTACTAACTCAGTTTGGTGTTGGTGTTCTTTGTGGTGTATTTCTAGTCTTGCTTCCTAAGGCTCCCTTTTCTCCCTGAGATAAAAAACGAAGCCAGACTTCTCACCTTGCAAAAGGTTAGCCCCATTTCTAAAGCTGTTTTGAGAGCTCTTTTGAGAGGCTTGCAAAGTCTCCTATGTCCCTGGGGAGAATCCTAGGTGAGGGGTTGGCAAATGCTAGCACAAACCCGAAGAAGTTGCCCTTGAAGTGAAATGAAAAGGGCATTGTGTTCCTTGCCTTTTAATTTCAGTCCTGTCATTGTCATTTGTCTAGCAGGGAGCTAGGTAGATTGGGAAAGCTTGATTCCTCCCCCACTTCACTCCGAACTCTCTGTAGCCGGATATAGTTTGTGATTCCCGCCTCCGCCACCCCGTTGGTTTTTCCCTCTTCAGTGTACTTGAAACAACCTTTTTGAATGTGGAAGGGGCTTCAACACAGTCCTTGCAGCTAGCTGAGGGTGGGCATTATCCTGCCTGTACTGCACTGAGTTTACGAAAGCACTTTTTTCAACCCTGACGACAAGTATCCGCCTTCTCAGGTGGTGCTTTGTATAAATGTCATAAACAATGGCTACTGTGGAGACAAGCATAATTTCTTTGGCTCACATTTCTCCAGAAAGTACTCACAGGTTGATGGGCTGGTGAAGGTTCTTCCGTGTTTCCATCCATCTAGTTATTCTAATGCTCGTCAGAGCTATGATTTCTTGTTTGATAACCCTCCAAAGGTTAAAGGGAAGTATGTGTCATTTCAGCACCTGGTTTCAGGAACAAAGTACTCACCTCCCAGTCGAGTAAGCCATTGCAAATAACCTTTGCTCGGGGATCTGTAAAAGCTGAATAGTTCAGCAGCCAGGACTGTCCCCCTAGTGGGTCTGGGGCAGTGGGGCCAGGGGTTTCAGGTGAGCAGGGCTTCAGCAGTTGCCATGGAGACTATCAATCATTTGATGAAACTTCCTGGGGAGGAGTGTGGGGGTAGAGTGAGAAACCACAAGAAAATCATCTGTCTCTTAACAACACAGCTATCAGGCTCAAGAGATTTGGACCACAAGGAAGACTGAGCACCAAATAATTGATGCTTTCAAATTGTGGTGTTGGAGAAGACTCTTTAAAGTCCTTTGGACTGCAAGGAAATCCAACCAGTCAATCTTAAAAGAAATTAACCCTGGATATTCATTGGAAGGACTGAAGCTGAAGATCCAATACTTTGGCCACTTGATGTGAAGAGCCGACTCATTGGAAAAAACCCTGATGCTGGAAAAGATTGAAGGCAAAAAGATAAGGGGATGACAGTGGATGAGATGGTTGGATGGTATCACTGACTCAGTGGACGTGAGTTTGAGCAAACTCTGGGAGATGGTGAAGGACAGGGAAGCCTGGTGTGCTGCAGTCCATGTGGTCACAAGGAGTCTGACATGACTTAGAGACTGAACAACCACCAGGCTCAATCCTTGGGGGGCACTTGATTCTGGAAACAGAGGAAAGGCAAACATTGTAACTTCCTTTAAGAAATACATCTGATTTGTGATCCGTGATCGTCATAATCCTTCAGTGCCCTCAGAGCTTGTAGTTAATTTTGTGTGTTGGGGTTGGGCTGGGCCCAGGTGCACAACTCAGTGCTGGCAGTAGGATTTCCTGGCCCCTGTGGGGAATTCTATTCTAGAGTTTTCTGTCTAGAAGCCTAGTAATAGATCACTCCCATTTTGGTACCCAGCCAAGTGATGATGATGTCAGCTCTCCTGCAGTGAGGACATACTGTGTGCCGAGGGCTCTACCCATATCTTCTCCACTAGCTTTTATTAAAACGGAGCAGGACCCTATTGTACTTCCCCCACTTACCCTCCATCTGCCTTTTTTCCGTAGAGAAACTTAAGCCAAAAAATGAATTTACTCATCAGAGAAGTGTGAGAAGGCAGAAGCAAAGAAAAGCAGTCAAACAGGACAGAACAATAATAGTTTAGTCAGTAAGCAAAGTCAAGGACCTTCAGTTCCTTCTCAAGGGCTATAGATAATATTTTGAGCCATATCCTGTGAGCTGTCTTGTAGATACTGAAACCCCCATCAGGTGGAAGAAGTTAACTACATGATGACCAGAAGGTAGCCATGACATAAGCTGCCACAATTCCAAGAATTGGCCTCAGAGATATGGGAACAAATCGACCCTGGAACAGAAGATTAACTGTACTTAAAACAATCAAGATGACGCTGGTCAGACCACCGCATGACCAATTTCAAGGTGACTGTCAGAGCTGACTGCTCTGTTTCTACATGTAGCTCCCTCTCTCCACCTATAAAAACTCTTGTCCCCTGACTGTCAGGGGTCAGGGTGGGAGTTGGACCTTTAGATATGTGTCTAGTCTCCTCCTCATCTCCTCCTGGGTTGCTGGCATCCAACATAAAGCTACCTTTCTTTCCTACCAACTTGCTTCTTTCTTGGCTTTATTAGCGAGCCTTGAGACCTCCATTTTCAGTTACATTATGATCCTTTTGAAGGGATGTTGTTAACTCTATCTATACAGATAAGAAAACAAAGGTCTAAAGAATAAAAAAAAACAACCCTCTTGGAGGCCACAGAGCTAATAACTGTGGGAGCAAGGCCTTCACACCAGCTGAAGGTGCTTCTCATCATCTGTCTCAGTGACCCTCAGGGGCCCTGGTGAAGTGACTCCCTCGGTGCTAACAGGCGACCACTTGGGGCTTTGCTCCATTCTCAGCTCCTCTGGCTCCTCGGGTGCTCTTGTTCACCTCTGGTCTCAGTTCCCTTCAGCTTTCCTCAGTTTACTTCAGCCTCTCACCTGAAAGGAGCCAGTCAGTACTGGCTTACATGCAAATACCTGGTTGAGGGGCAGCAGTTTGGGACGGCAGGAGAATGGGAAAAACAGCAATAGGCAGGAAGTTCTAGGAATCGCCATGAGATTTCTCTTGCTTTTGGCTTCAGGGTTGGGAACTGGCAGGTATGTGCTGTGTCTAAGTGGCCACGGCAGCAGGACAGGTCCCTGGCCTCCAGTGCACAGCATATTTATAGGGACCTCCCAACTTGCCGTCTTCCCGTTGGGGGAGACAGCATAGCTAGAAACATCCCCTGGAGATGCAGGCGCCCAGGGCTCCTGGTAAAGAGCACAGCCAGGGAGGAAGTGCCCCGAGGCTGCTGGGCGAGCCGGAAGTGGGAGCTGTTTCTAGCACAGAGGATGTGGCTCAAGACAAGGTATGAGAAACGAAAGTCAAGGAGGAAGTAGAAGTGGGATCCGTAGGTGCCTTGAGGACAAGGAAGTGGCTTTGTTGCCAAAGGTGGAAGGAGGAAACAGTCTCAGGAGGAGGGCTGAGGGGGTGTGGAGGCTGTTTTCTCTCTTGTGATGTCTGCTGGGGTGGGGGTGGCATTGGAGCCTGCAGGCTAGACGTGTGGTCGTAGAAACCGCCCTTGAGGAGAAATGTCACTTCTGAAGGCCACGGAATATCGGAATATTCGGGTTCAGGAAGTTGAGTTGGCTGGCGCTTGTGTTTTAGTTCCTGGCCATGGGGGACCCTGGGGGTTGGGATGGTGCTGGGCCCCTGGCAGCAGCTCCAGGAACGAAGCTCTAGGGGTTCAGAATGTCTACCACCTGCCTGCACTGACGATACACTGGGATTTACAGATGTCGAATACTTTTTCCCTCACAAGAACCCCGGGAAGTGGGCAAATGCTATGACCCACACTTCACAGAGATAGCACAGCTGAGACTCACAGTCTAGTAGAGTTTATTTGGCAGCTTGATTTCAATCAGATTGCAGTGTTGCCAGAATCAGGATTCTTTCTGCCAAGCTGCTTGTTCACATACAGGTCTTGCCTAGAACATTCTCCTGCTGAATGTGAACAAGGAGCATAATCAGAGGCTGTTGTGGGGTCCAGGGTCCCTTTGAAAGTCAGATGAAAGCCAGTCTATAAGAGCACATAGGCCCTTCAATTTTAGGGGTTAAGGATCCTCTGTAGTGTTTCTTTAAGTGTCTAAATGTCCACAGACTCCATTCAGAAACTCCTGAGATGAGGAAAAGGAAGATGAAAGAAGTCAGAAAAGAAAGAACCCTCAATGGAAACAGATTTAGAAGTTGAGTTGTCAGTACAACATATACATTCTGAATTTGCTGCCTTTAACCACACAAGCTTAAATAAACACGGTTGTATTATCTCACATGATAAATATTCTTCTTGTTCAAAATGTACATTTGAAAATGGACAACTTATTTGTATATTCTGCAGGTAGATATTTTTTCCGACTATAAAAGCCAAAACACAAAATAACTTTTAACAATGTATAGGAAAGCTTCAATGATAGCCTTACTTCCTTTTTCTGACCTACTCAGATTGTTCAAGTTCAAGGCAGTCCTCTACTCTTCTAAGAAGACATTTAGAGATGTCTTCCATGGAATCATCCAGAATCACGTTGTTACAGTAATCTTAAAAAGACTTGCATCTCATCGGAATGTGGTTCTCTGTATATGTTTTACTAAATTGATTATTTTTTGAATAATATTTAAAATTGCTCAGGCACAGAGAATCTTGGGCTGTCAGAGAAGAGAACTATATGGGGAGACTGCAAAGTAAGAGGGTTTGGACTGGATGATCTCTGAGGCAAAGAGAGCCTAAACCAACAGTTTCAGGACTACCAGCTGGGTTGGAGGCAAGGTTGGGACGAGAACCCTAGTGTCCCAGCGTCTTCCATGGCTCAGTTCTTTGCCATCTTGCTGACATACAGACACTCAACATCTATCTGTTAAATGTGTGGCCATGGACTTTTTTGCTGATCACATTTTCTTCTTCCTTCTGCTCCAAAGTCCTGGCAGGGAGGGGACCTTTGGTTGCATGGGGAAGGCACAGAGGCTTTGCTAGCAAAGAGACCCTCCCTTGCCACCCCACTCATGATGAAGGCCATGGCCATGGTCAGAAGAATGTATGCTGGTCCGGGATGTGTGGGTGGATCTTGCCTCTGTCTCTGGGGATGGGGCCAGAAATAATGGCCATCACCACTCCCAAGGACTCTGGAGCATCTTTGGGGGGTGGTGGTGGTATCCTACGGAGCCAGAAGGTCCAAAGGCATGTAGGGCAGGGGGTGGAAAGGGCTCCCCAGTGTCCCGCAAAGTTGGCTTGATGTGTGAGGCCTCAGGGTGTGTTTGGGTCCACTTGAGGTGGTGGAGCAAGTACGGCAGTCAATGTCTGGAGTGTCTACATGAGCACTCTTCAGACCAGGCCCTGTGGGAAGTTAGTTGTACAGGAGCAGAAGTCAGGGTCTCTGCTTTCAAGATTCTAACCTCAGAGGTTGATGTGGTTAGGCACCAAATTTAGCCGCTTAACCTTCAGTGTATTTTCAGACATTTCCCCCTTTCAAGCGGATTAAAACTCAGCTTGAAATTCAGTTCATACAATTGTTATCTGGACAACCGTGGATAAGTGACTTCCTTTAACTTGTTTTGAGCCTCAGTTTCCTTGCTGGCCAAAACAGAACTTCTTCCTGTCCTCAAGAAACTATTAGAAATAATGCACTGTAAAAGTTCAACTACAATTCAAATTAGAGGAGACAAAAAAAAAAAACCAAAAAAAACCTGGCTCCAATCAGATCCCAGCATGATCTTGTCCAAAGAAAGAGTGTGCGTTTCAGGAGGAGAACTGGCCATCTTGGAGGCAGAGGGAAGGGACTCTGGGTGAGAGGGGTGCAGGGCAGGCATTGCAAGGAGAGCCCCTCCCTGGCCTGGGACTGTCATCTCCAGCGCTGACTGTGCCCTGTTATGGAAGCAAGTACATCTGACGTCAGGACACATTCAAATCAGGACAAATTCAATTCTCCCAGCCCTGGCTCTGAGCTCACCAAGCAAACTTCTGGTTATAATCTGGCTTCCTGTGTAATTTGCCTACAGGGAGCAAGTGTTCGGCCATAGGAAGTAAGTGCTGGTGCCCTAGGCGGTCACATTTTGTTTTAACGATAAATGAATACTCGGGCACTCTCGCTTCTGTGCTTTGGTTTCCCAAGGGCTGGGGAGCATGAGTCAGCGTGGCTCTCACACACAGCCTTGGATCCCCAGTGCTGAGTCCTTCCACTAAACCAGGCCACTCTCTTTCCCCCCCAGCTGTGGCTTCTGCCCCTCCCCACTGACTACACAAGGTCTTGGAGCCAATTGTTCCCAGGGGATGGCTCTGGGCCATCACTCAGCCCCCATGGCTGCATCCCATTGGAGGTTTGGAGGAGGGACTGTGCCCACAACTTGAGTCCAGTTCAAATTAGTAGAGCAAAAAAACCTGGCTCCAATCAGATCCCAGCATGATCTTGTCCAAAGGAAGAGTGTGTGTTTCACTCTTTTTGAGGCACTTGGTCTCAAAATGCTAATGGCGTGAATGGATGATATAATGCCTGGACTTAAACAGAGAGATAACAGAAGGCAAAGCTTTCTCATGGGGGAGGAGATCCCTATTTGAAGTTGGTGGAAGGAGTACTGGGCAGGGGGACTTGGGCTCTAACCTGGTTCTCCCTGTGATTCTCTGTGTGGTCGTGGCTTCTTATTTGTAAATGAAGCAGCTGGAGTCGGGACCTTGGCGTGATGGATGGGGAGGTACAATAGCACAAAGTTTTCAGTTAATATTAATCTATAAATTCACTGCAGTTCATGGAACTTGAATCAGTTCAGTTCAGTCGCTCAGTTGTGTTCGACTCTTTGTGACCCCATGAACTGCAGTATGCCAGGCTTCCCGGTCCATCACCAACTCCCAGAGCTTACTCACACTCATGTCCATTGAGTTGGTGATGCCATCCAACCATCTCATCCTCTGTCGTCCCCTTCTCCTCCTGCCTTCAATCACTCCCAGCATCAAGGTCTTTTCCAATGAGTCAGTTCTTCGCATCAGGTGGCCAAAGGATTGGAGTTTTAGCTTCAGCATCAGTCCTTCCAATGAATATTCAGGACTGATGTCCTTTAAGATGAAACTTGAATACAGAACCCTAAAATTCACCTGGGAGACTAAAGTACAAACTATAGACACGATAATTTGAATGGAAAAGAATATCACGTGGGGCTTGCTCTCTAAACATTAAGACTTATTAAAAAGCTTAAAATAAAAGTATTGAGGCAAGAATAGAAAGTGAATTGGTTGAGCAGACCAGAACCCCAGAAACTGATCCATATGGAAAGTTGGTCGAAGACGGAGGTAGAATTACAAATTAGTGGGGAGAGTCTGGATTTGCGGTGGAACATTTGGTTATCCATATGGAAAAAAAATGCTAAATTAGATCTTTACCTCACAACGTACAAGGAGGTCAACTCAGGTAGATTAAAGACTTACAAGGGAAATGTGGAAACTTGGAAGAATATCTTCCAACACTGGGATGGAAAAGCATATTAAATTAGGCATGAGAAGCAAAAGCCATAAAGGGAAGATTTATAAATTTGATATTAAATTAAAATTACCATGCACTAATGATAAAGACAGCTATGTATTGGGAGAAGATATTTGTGACAAATATTATTAGAGTCTGGAGTCACCCACCACAATTAGTCAACAGCAAACACATATGAACATTGTGAGGGCAAGTCCTGGACCCTGCTCAGTTTTATACCTCATGCCTAGCTTGAGTGAATGAGTGTTAGTTACTCAGTCATGTCCAACTCTTTGTGTTCCCATGGACTGTAGCCTACCAGACTTCTCTGTCCATGGAATTCTCCAGGCAGGAATAGTGGAGTGGGTAGCCAGTCCCTTCTCCAGGGGTTCTTCCCAACGCAGGGATCAAATCCAGGTCTCCAATCCAGGTCTCCTGATGGCAGGTGGACTCCTTACCATCTGAGCCACCAGGGAAGCCCTATAGTATAGTATGCAACATAAATGATTGCTTGTGTATGAACTGTCACCAAAAACCACTCAAATAGGGAAAGTTGACTACAACCGGAAGAACTGATGGGGGTTTAGAGAAATGAAGGTGTCTTAAAAGTCAGAGGGCTCTACCTGCTAGATCACAAAGGTAGGTTAGAAGATCCCTAGATTTCATCATTCCAGGTTCAAGTAAAAACTACATGTTGCCTCAGTAGGGTTGCTTACTCTCATGGAAGAAATTTATTTTACTTTTAATTAAAAAAAAGTTATATGGTGTACAATGGGCTTCCCAGGTGGCACTAGTGGTAAAGAACTCTCCTGCCAATGCAGGAGACATAAGACATGCAGTTCAATCCCTGAGTCTGGACGATCCCCTGGAGGAGGGAATGGCAACCCATTCCAGTATTCTTGCCTGGACAGTCCTGTCGACAGAGGAGCCTGGTGGGCTGCAGTCCATGTGGTCACAGAATCAGACACAACTGAAGTGACTGAACATGCACCCACACACAGATTTAGTGACATGGTTACTACAGTCAAGCTAATTAACGTAGCCTCTTCCCGTAGTTGCCTTATTTCTTTGGTGATGAGAGCTCCCGAAATCCATCGTCTTAGCAAACTTTCAGTATTCAGTAGAGTATTACCAACTGTAGTCATCATGCTGTACCTCAGCTTGCTGGACATTCATCTTATATATCTGCAGCTTTGTCCCCGTGGACAAACATCTCCCCATTCCTCCCACCTCCCTACCCACCCTAGTAACCACTGTTCTGCTCCCTGCTTCTCTGTATTTGATTTTTTAAAACTGAAGTATAGTTGATTTACAATATTGTGTTAGTTTCAAGTGTATAGCAAAGTGATTTGGATATATATATATATATATTCTTTATTTTCTTTTTAAAAAACTTATTTATTTTTAATTGAAGGATAATTGGTTTACAGTCTTTTTAAGATTCTTTTCCATCAGAGGTTATTATAAGATATTGAATATAGTTCCTTGTGCTATACAATACATCCTTGTTGTTTACTTTATATATAGTAATGTGTATCTGTTAATCCCACGTTGTTTCAATTGCTAAGTCATGTCTGACTCTTTCGTGACCCCACAGACTGTAGCCTGCCAGGTTCTTTTGCCCATGCGAGTCTCCAGGCAAGAATACTGGAGTGGGTTGCCATTTACTTCTTCAGGGAATGTTCCCGACTCAGGGATCGAACCCACGTCTCCTGCATTGGCAGGTGGATTCTTTACCACTGAGCCACCAGGGAAGCCCATACTCCTTTGTTTATCACTCCCTACTTTGGTAACCATAAATTTATTTTCTATGCCTGTCAATTTGTTTCAGCTATATAAATAAGTTCATTTGTATTGATTCTACATATAAGTGGTATCTGTATTAGATTTTTTAAAGATTTCACATATAAGTGAGATTATACAGTTTTATTGATTTTCTGTTTGGTTTATTTCACTTAGCATAGTGTCCTCCAGATTCATCCATGTTGTTGCAAATGGCAGGATCTCCTTTTATCTTTAATACTGAAATATGTATATGTATATATATATATTTAATATATTCCTTTTCTTTATCTAGTCATTCTTGGAAGACACTTGTTAACCATGGGTGCAACCACAACCTCTCTGATGTGTGGCTGTTGGTAATTGCAATAAAGTCATGCTGATCAAAATGCCATCTGCATCCCTCTCCTAAAAATGAAAAAAAAAAAAGCCACAAACAATACCCTTAATACTTTCATGCAAGTTTTAAAATTAGGCAGGAGTGAGTGGCCGTCTAGGCTGAGCTGAGACCCTGGGCTGTAAGTGGAAGCAGCAGAAAGGAAGAATGACTGCTTCTATTGTGCTGACGTGATTCTTTTCCTGCTGCGGGCAGAGGGTAGCTGATCATTATAGAAATGAGAGATGGGTTAGTTTTGTAGGGAGAGATGGTGTATGTGACATAAGTGAAGAGAGAACAATAGCTTCCCTCTTCAGACTAAATTGTTTGATTTTGCCTGAAACCTGTGGCACCGTCAATGAGCCCAGGGCCATCTCATTTCTGGTCCACCAGAATCTAGTAGGTAGGGTCTCAACTGAGTGCAGAAGCACCAGGAGACCCTCTAACGAAAGTACCCCACTTCTGTGCAGAAGAAGGAGGGGGGCAATCATGATCTTAGCAGCTGAGATCCAGGTAGAGGATTCCCAAGTGCTGATGGCTTCTGAGATGCCTTTGCTTGGCCTCCAAATAATGACTGAGAATGTGTTCAATCTAAAGCAGAAAGTTTGAAAATAGGCCAAATTTGTTTAGTATGGAAGAGTGTGATTTTTAAATTTTTAATTATATGGACTTTAGGCAAAAGTTGGATTTCCTCTGAGTCATGAGGATGAGTGAAAGTTTTTCATATCTATTTATTGAGCACATAGTAATAACAGTGCACGAGCTGGATAATAAGGTAACGTGGCTGCAGACTGCCTTTTTCTTTCAGTTCACTGAAAGTTGAGTCCTTTTTTTTTCTTCCATAACGTCTGTCTTGCTGAACAATGAAATTAGTTCTAAATTGAAATTAGAATGTCTAAGTGTTCAGCCCAAGCGTATAAGAAAAATTGCATTGGTAGGACACTTACTTCCTCTTGAAATGCTTTTGGGAAAATAGTTTCTTTAAATTGGCCTTGCAGAGTCTTTGAGAATATCCTCAGTCCTGCAGAAAGCTTTATGTAAGAATGCCACAAATCTTTCCCTAGCTTTCATTCTCACCAGTGGAGAGAGTGATATACTGTAGAATATGAGTATAATTTAGTGCTTAGTGTTTCATTTTAAAACACTTTGTGTAAAATATTTCTTTCATGTTGGCTGACCTCCCATTTAAAAAACAACCCATTCCTGGGAGAAATGGTTTGGTAGGATTTTGAGTCTTGACTACCTTGAGGGGAATTTTTTTCCATGAATGTCACATGGCAGGTCACTGTCAAGTGGTGGGTGGCAATTGGTGAATAAGGGGTGGTGTTGGCTTCTCTGGCTGGAAAGTCCATTTACAATATTTACAAGGTGCCCAGTGCTGCCAGGCTGGGGTGGGCAGGCAGCCAGCGGCACCACCCCCCCGCCCCAGGCCCAGCACACATTTGCATGACTGCTTTAAATAGTAGAATCAATGTCAAATCTGCAGAGAAGTCACAATGTGTGACCAGAATGAAAAGTTGGGGTTAAAAATTCAGAGCCATGTCTTTAGTTCATTCTTTGACCTTAGCAGTTAACATTAATTTCTTTCCTAAGTAGGTGATTTGAATGCAGCTTATCGAAGGACTTTTTTTTTTAGTCTCTGTGGTTCCTTTTATACAGCTTTTTTCTTTCTTTCTTTTTTTTCCCCCCACTAAGTGCTTAAAGAGGCACGACTTTGAGAAAATACTCATCTCTCTGGGATTCATTTCAGCTGAAGTCATCAGAAAAGGCATCCAGGAAGGTGGCAGGAATTCAGTAGCCAGCGTAAGGGGACTGGCTGGAATAGGGGCAGAGCTTCTGTTTCCTGGTCTGACACTGCGGCCTGACTGCTGTAGGGTGCATCTGTGATGTTTCACCACGGTTTTGACGACTTGGACCGGAAGGGCATCGTCTGTCTTTGCTTGGCATCCAAACTGGTGCTGAGGTCGCCGGAGGGGGGCTCCCACTACCCATGCTTCTGGGTTTGGGTGCTGCTGCCTGGTTTCAAAACTGTTTTCGGGGTCCACCCCGACCTTCTCCTTGGCCCCTTCCTGTAGTTTATTTATTTATTTTGAACCTTTAAGGGTCTCTTCTTTTTAGCAACTCTGCCTCCCACCCCTGCTCCCATGGACTCCACGCTTCTCATCACTGTCCTTGATCAATGTGGATACTGTCTCCCTCACTTGCTCCTTGGTGAAGACAGACGTCTTATGGGGCCCCGCCCTCTACACTTTCTCCCACTGGATTATATCCACGAGTCCGTTTCAGCTTTTATATCTGTGCAATACTGCTCTCCCTCTCCATTCTGACCGTCAGCCTCGCATGTCTATTTCCCGCTGGATCTCCCCATCTGGACACACTGTCAGCCCTGACATTGAATTTTCCCTCCATCCTTCCCTGTATAGCAGCCTCCCCATCCAGCCTGCATCTCATAACATGCCAATTCCTAGGGAAGCTCCCTTTTCCCTTTCTCCCACCTCCGCTCTCCTTGTGTGTCCTTGTCATCTCCCTGGTACAGCCTAAGCCCTTTGCAGGGGCTTCAGAGCTGGTTCCCGAACTTGCCTTTCAGCTCCCTGATCTACCCTGACTACTGCAGCCCTTACCTGCTCAGGTGGCTCAGTAGACATCCCATGGACTGTAGCCCACCAGACTCCTCCATCTATGGGATTTCCCAAGCAAGAATATGGGAGTGGTATGCCATTTCCTCCTCCAGGGGATCTTCTAGACCCAGGAATCGAACCCATGTCTCCTGCACTGGCAGGCAGATTCTTTATCACTGAGCCACCCGGGAGCCCTCCTTTAGGTTACTCACTTTCAATGCTGCCAGAAGAAAAGTTGCATTCCACTTTGCATCTCCTTGCTTCTGCTGTTGTTCCCTGCGGTTGAATACTTTGAAAATAACATCTACTAATTGAGAAGGGTTCATTTCAAATACTCCCTCTAGCTTCTTTAATTTTTTAATCTCTGAGGTGCTTTGCCTGTTGGAGGTCATATTTATCATCCTTACATTCTCAGGGGCCTCAGGGTCTGTATCTGTGTAGTGACTATAAATTTGATAAATCCTTTCTAGAAACTTTGATGGTCTAGATGATCTAGAAACTCACTTGGGCTTTGTTTTATCTCCTGAATTGTTAGGTACCCCTTTGGGTTTTCTCTCAGACCTCCGAACTATAAGGTAGAAGTCCTCTGACTCCTTTTACTTCTGATGCAATAGCATCAATGCTTCTACATATAGAATCTCATGTCTTTTTCCTGCTCTTTTGCAAAACACTTCTAACTGTGAGATGGCATAATAGTTGAGTGAGCCATTCAGGGGCCATTGCTCTTCTGATCCTAATTTACATAGGGTCCACACACTATTACAAAAGCACAGTCATAGGCTCACAGCTATATTTAGTTCAGTTCAGTCACTCAGTTGTGTCTGTCTCTTTGCCACCCCATGGACTGCAGCACACCAGGCCTCCCTGTCTATCACCATCTCCCAGAGCTTGCTCAAACTCATGTCCATCAAGTCGATGATGACATCCAACCATCTCATCCTCTGTCGTCCCCTTCTCCCCCTGCCTTCAATCTTTCCCAGCATCAGGGTCTTTTCCAATGAGTCAGTTCTTCACACCAGGTGGCCAAAGTATTGGAGTTTCAGCTTCAGCATCAGTCCTTCCAATGAATATTCAGAACTGATTTCCTTTGGGATTGACTGGTTGGATCTCCTTGCCAATATATGCCCAAAAGGGCTCCCCTTCGAGATAGATGGAGTAATTCACAGCTTTTATGAGGTCTTCATGAAAGAGCAACCTCCTCCCCTGCATGACTTCTTACCCTGTTCAGAACTCAGACAGGAAGCTAAGCAGGAGGCCCTGTGGGAGGGGATTTGGCTCTGCGTGGCTGGGCAAAGAGGCTTTCAGGACTGATCTTGGTTTAGGCCAACGCAGCCATCCAGTCCCTGCTGTACCAGCCTGGGGCAGGTAAATACACGTGGGGGCTGGTGCAGGTATGATTGCTAGAGGCAAGTGGACTTTGATGGATGGTGTTGACCCCAGGTGTGAAGAAGAGCCCAAAGAAGCAGCAGAGAATTCATGTTCTTCTCAGACAGAGTGGAAAATAAAAGGGCGGAGCTGAACCAAGCTTGCTCAGTTATGCTTCCTAAACACCACCCAGAGAGGCATCTGTGTGCCTGGGCAGTGGGAGAAGCTTCTAGAAGGAAGCACAGGAGAGGGGAAGAGTGTTCTCTCCCTTAGGAGAATAGACTCCTAAGTATGAAGCTCATTCTCTTGGTCTCTGCTCAGATACCTTCAAGCCCTCAATTTTTGCACCCCAACTTTATTCTGCAAAAGGAAATAGCCTACAAAACTCTGCTTTGTCCAGATTAATCAAAGTTCAATACATTTGCCTTGAGGCTTTCCTTCTTCATCTGTGTTAAGTTGGAGACACTGTCAGTTTTCAAAGACTTCCAGGACAAGTTCAACTGCCATAGCAATCAATGCAGGGGCCACGACCACAGCCACAGCAGCAGCAGACCAATTCTGTGAGAGGCTTTCAACATGTTGCCTCCTTTATTCTCAAGTAGCAGAAAATCTAACCCAAACTGACTAAAGCAAATGGGGAATTTATTGGGTCATGTAATTAAATAACCTCTTAGACCCAGTTCCTGCAACCCAGGCTTGCAAGATCACCATAATGGGTTGTTGTCTCTCTGTGGCTCTCCCTACATGGTCTGTGGTCCATTTTCAGGTCCCCAGTAGTCATAAGATGCTTCACGGGAGTGACAACCCACACCCTCTCTCCTCAACTTGAGGGGAAGAGCAAGCCAGCTTTCCCCGTGAACAAACACTAGCCTGGCTGTATCTGATTGGCCTTGAATGACCTGACCTGGGCCACATGCCCATCTATGGACAGCCACTGTGGCCTGGGTGATGGAATGCATTGATCAGTTGAGCTCCAAGCCCCGAGGGCTTGTTGTCCGATTCACAAGAGAGAGGCTGTTCCTCCAAAATGAACTAGAGGTGCTTTGTGAAGCGGAGCCTGGGGGCAGCAATAACCATCACCACATATTGCCGTCTTCTCAGACCCTAACCTATAGGTGGCTCATCATTAAAATGCAGATTCTCACTAGAAGGACTCATTAAAATGAAGATTCTCTTCCAGAGACCTTGGGTTGAGCCCGAGAGTCAATTTGTACCAAGTTCAAAGGTGTCGCCCGTGACCTCGACCACACCATGAGTTGAAAAACATGATAGTGGCTAAGGTCATAGCGTAAGCAGGGGACAGAGCCATACTTGAGTCCTGGCCTCACTGATTCCACAATTGGGTGGCTTCTGCCCCTGTCTCCGTCTCTTTTGACATTTCCTGACCACGTGATGAAAATTCTCTTTTCCTCTGAGCCCCACCAGCATTTTCTATTTCTTGCATAGTGTTTAGGTTCTATATCTTACTCTAGTTGTTTGGGTAGGTGGTATAATGCATTGCAATTTGCTCTCTCTTTCCCCTTGAACTTCACCTAGAATCCTATGAAGACAGTCAGTTGACTGGACTGAGGTTTTCCTGAGGTCAGAGTAGAGTCCCGTCCCTGTATCAGAAGCCAGTGCTGAGAGCTGATTACTGTCTGGCCACAGGAAGACTGCTGTGGAGACTGACCATTGGTGGAAAGATCTAGTCAGCTCATCAGCAAGGATGTTCGAGCCCCTCCTTGTGTTCAGTCTCCACATGCTTCTCTTGGGCAGTACCCAGAAAAAAGTAAAAGACACGAAGACATGGGCCCTGCCCACTTCAATCTACACTGGGAGACCAGAATAACCCACTTGACACCGTGGTGAACAAGACAAGGCAGCCTTGTAATTAAAGGCTTATTTGAAGGACTCGAAGTGATGTGGGATTCAGAGGCAGCAGAGATGCCAAAGAGCAGGAATAGGCTAGAAAGATTTTGTGAGAAGGTGGGACCTAAATTCAGTTTTGAAAGCCAGCAGGATCTGGAGCATGGCACAGGGCATTTTAGGCCAGGGAAACAAATAACTCACAACACTTACTTCTTCATGTAGAGACAGAACATCTCTGTAACCGTGTTTGCATTGGGCACTCTGACGGCACGGTAGGTAACTCCCACCGCTGCCAAAAGTGACTTGATATTTATTCAGACTTTAAAATAAGTTGGCCTATGACATCAGGCATAAGGAATCTCATTTGGACAGGGACTAGACTTGAAGGGTCAAGTTCTTTTTCAACTTTAAAAAAATTCAGTGGCTAATTCGATAAATCAAAATTAAATTGAAAACCAAAAATTAATTCAGTGTTTTATCTCCATGAAATCTAAAAGCCTGGGAACCACATACCCCAAGACACAGGGAGGAAAGGATAGTGGGGAAGAGAAGGGATGGGCAGTCAACTTGGTTAGGCATTGACTTGTTTGTTCATGCCTTCAGGAGGTATTATAGGCCTCAGAGCCTACAGTTTTTATTTAATTTGAGGCACTTCAGGATTTGAGCTTCCCAGATGGTGCTAGTGGTAAAGAATCCACCTGCCAATGCAGGAGACGCAAAGACTTGGGTTCTATCTCTGGGTTGGGAAGATCTCCTGGAAGAGGGAATGACTAGCTGCTCCAGAATTCTTGCCTGGAAAACTCCATGGGCAGAGGAGCCAGGTGGGCTACAGTGTGTGGGGCCAGAAAGAGTCAGACACAACTGAGCAACTGAAGACATACACAGAATTTGAGGAGACTGGGGGAAAAATTGTTCTCTGGGCATGACAACCGAGGCTGTGTGTGTGCTGGCTTGGAGGAAGCTGGGAAACTGACTTTAGGAACTCGCTTCGCCCTGGGTCATGCTGCTTGGGCCGGGCTGTCTGTCAGGGGAGGGGTCCTCAGGGCTAAAGGAGGAGTAGAGGGATGGAAGAGAATCCGGAACCAAAACAAGTCCCTCAGCTCTTAAGGACATTTCAACAGAAGAAGTGTGAAGAAGAGGAACACTAGAGGCATGCCTAGTACTTGTGGGTCCAACAGGAAATGTCGATGGGGTGTGGTGTGTGGGCCAGAAGCTGTGCTAGGTCCAGACTAGAGTACTGAATAATGGTGCTTATTTCACCCACATAAGTAGTGTTTTAAAGACCAAATAAAATCATGAAGTGGTCCAGAGTCACCCTACCTTCTGACTGTTCTTGGGGATCAGCAGTTGAGGAGGACACAGGTGAATGTGGAGACTCAGATGCATGTGTGCATGTGTGGAGAACAGGGGAAGGAATGACCAGGATGGAGGAAGGATGACATTTCTACTGTGGAAGGAACCAGGGCAAAGGCAGGATTCAAAAAGGCTTTTGTCCCCTCCCAATTTTGTTGAGAAATAATTGGCATAGGTCATCGTATTAGGTTAAAGGCAAATGGCAGGTTGGTTTGATTTACGTGTACTGTGAAATGATTACCATAAAAAGTTCAGCCGATATCCATCTTCTCACAGAGATACAATAAGAGGAAAGAAGAAACTAAAAAATGGGGAAAAAATGTCTCCTTGTCATGCGGACTCTTAGGATTTGCTGTCTTAACTTTCCTGTGGATCATGCAGCTGTGGTCATTGTGTTGTATGTTGCATCCCTAGGACTTATTTATGTTACTATAAGCTTGTACTTTTTTCTTTGGCTGTGCAGCTTGTGGGATCTTAGCTTCCTGACCAGGGATTGAACCTAGGTCCCTGGCAGTGGAAGTGTGGACCGCCAGGGAAGTCCCTTTTGACTACCTTTCTCCAGTTTCCCCCTGGGTTTTGAAAATTCCACTCGGAGGGCTGATATAATTTGTGCTGCTGACCCAAAGGAGACGCAGCTCACAGCGAGATTCCTCCGTCAGGTCAGTGTGAGTGGTGGCTGTGGCTCAGTGCAGAAAGGGTGGGGAGAGGTGGGTGGGATTTAAGGCCCACAACTCCCACAGGCCTGGGTTGGAATGCTGACATCAATTTAAACTCAGGACTCCACTATGCCAACTTCCGGAAGCAGGTCTGGTCACAGGCCGGCCCTGGAGCAGAGCTGACAGGCCTGTGGCGTGTGGGGCCCGGGGTGCTCTGCTGTCTGCTTTTAGCTGTGCGTTGGTGTGAGTGTGAGCACAGATTCACATCCTTCCTCCCTTCACCGTGAACCCTAGTGATGGGGTGAGCAGGGTGACCATCCTTACGGCAGTATGAAATGTGTCGTAAACACAAAACTAGCGAGGGACACCAGAGGCGTGGACAGGTGGATAAACAGCACGTCAGTCCTCAGTCCGATGGGGCACCCAGCTCCCACCAGGAGCAACAACAAATCCAATTCTGCAGAAAGGAGGCAATTCTTTGTCTCCTATTCCACCCACCGGCTTGCATGTCACTTGAAAATGCCTTCATTCCCTCTGTTGGAAATTAGGATTTTCAAGTAAGACACTAAAAATTGAAAAGCAAATAAATATTGCAGCCATGGGACTAGGATCCCTGGGAGTTCAAGAAATAATACAGAGGGGAGGGAGGTGGGAGGGAGGGTCAGGATGGGGAACACATGTACACCCATGGCTGATTCATGTGAATGTATGGCAAAAACCACCACAATATTGTAAAGTAATTAGCCTCCAATTAAAATAAAAAAGAAAAAAACAACAACAACAAAAAAAGAAAGAAATAATATAGAAACCAGACAGAAAATGCAAGGGATTTTCCTGTGGTGTACCCCAGCACTTGATTTTTAAGTTGACTATATAATTAATATTCAATGTTATTTAACACCAGGAAAATCGACTTTATTTTGCTTGTTAAGAGAGTGTAGACCATGGGGGTGGGGGTGGGGGTTATAGTTATTCAGTTTTTAAACAGAATTACATCTGCCTGCTTATATCGACAAGGAAGGTAACAACAACAAAAAATCTACCTGCAGAAAAGTCCCGGGGAATCCAGTGAGATCCTACATAAGTCCTGTGTGTGTGTGTGCAAGTGTGTGTCAGTCACTCAATCGTGTCCGACTCTGCGACCCCATATACTGTAGCTCACCAGACCCCCCTCTGTCCATGGAATTCTCCAGGCAAGAATACTGGAGTGGGTTACCATTTCCTTCTCCAGGGGATCTTCCCAGCCTAGGGATTAAGGTCAGGTCTCCTGCATTGCAGGCAGGTTCTTTACCATCTGAGCCACCAGGGAAGCCCAGTCCAGTGGGTAATAAAAGACAAATAATTCTATCCGTAAAAGCCAAGAGAGGATAGGTACCAGGTAGGCTGCACCTGCCTTTCTTATCTAACCTTTTAAGAATGCTCTCACTAGTTTCCTGTTTATCCACACCCCCAGCTGAGGAAGGAGCTTGTTACTGTGGGAAGATTCTGTTTGCAGCCCCTTCTCGACCTCCCGGAACACAAGGCTCGGCGTTCCGTTTTATTTAACATGATGGATTTACCCACTGGGGAACAAGGTCATGGAAACCTGGCTTGGGATGTATGATTGTGCTTATTTTCAGTTACTGATTTAATACAATTAAATATATCAATGAAACCTTACTGATTTCTCGACAGTGCTGTTTGCAAGGGCTGTGCGCGGGCGCACACACGTTCAGGAAAGTTAGTAAAGAAGAGAAGCTTGAGAACGTTCGGCTGCGCAGGGAGCTGCAAGGCGGGCTGAGCATCCGTCACCTCGTCCCACTCCCTGCATCCGGGCTGGGAATCCAGCAGCAGCAGCAGCCGCCCCCTTCAGGGGCCCGGCGCCGGGGAGGGGTAGGCAGAGCCCCGCGCCGCGGGCGGGACCGGGGCTTTGAGGGGAGATAGAACCGCGGGTTGGGAGGGCTCGCAGGTGCTGCTGGCGCGGGGGTGGGTGCAGCCTGCCGACGGGCGCCGTTGCCGCCGCCCCGCCCCCGGCCCCCGGTCCGCCGCATCCCATCCCCTGCGTCCTGTGCCCCTGCGCCGCCGCCCAGAGACCCCCACCCAACCCCCCCAGAGGAGCGGGGCGGAGCACCCCCGCCAGCCGGGCAGCTGACGCAGGTGACCCGGGGCTAAGCCTCCTATGGGTCCCGCGGCGCCCGCCCCAAAGGGCCCGGAGGGACTGATTCCCGGATACCTCGCTGTCCTCCTCGGGTATCCAGTTTCCTCTCTGAGGGGACCGGGAGGCCAGCATCCCCGCGCTCGTGGTCAGCGAGGCTGCCACTGGGCTTGGCCGGGCGACCTGCAGTCCTTCCAGGCGACCAGGTGCGCCCTCTGCCTGATTCCCCAGGGTGTCTGGGGAAGTCTGCAGGGCATCTCCTGTGATACAGGTTTTCAAGGGCCTTCATGGTCGCCTGGCGCCTGCTGTCACCTTGCTCATCTCAAAATAAGTTACCAAATAGCCCACGATCCAGGGCATAGCCTGGGCTGACAACCCTGTGCTGGGGTTGGTGAACTGCGTAGTTGAAGCTTCCTCCGGGAAGCCTACCGGCCTGCCAGAGTCCACTGGTGTTGGAAGAACACAGACTCTCAAAGATCTACTACTTCACTGACAAAACTAGCTTTCTCTGCACACTCTCCCCTCTCTTTGCTTTTGTTGTGCGTGAGGGTACAGACCCCCGGGAGTGGGGGGTGGGTGCTGGTGGAAGGGGCACCCCGGAGATGGGGCTGCAGACTCCAGCGCTCTGGAAGCCTTTGAAGGGCTTTTGGGGGAGCTGGGCGGTTGAGTTTCAGAGACCAGACTGCTTTCATTTTTTTTGGTTGCCTTCATCAAGATACCTCATTCTTTGACATTTCCTGCCCAGAAACCTTTGAACCCTGTTCTTTTTTGCTGATTGTGTATTGTGCTCTGGGAAAGTTTTTTTTTTTTTTTCCAAGTCCCTTCTGTTTCTGAGCGCTGGGCAGAAGAGACCAGGGTAAGGGGGATAGAGTGGATGGTGGTCCCGTCCTACACTAGGTCAGAGACTCTGATATGGGGAGGGGCGCCTGGCCTAGAGTGACCCTCAAGACGTCAAGATTCCATCCCTGGGCCATGGTTCTGGGCAGGAAGAACCTGACCTAGTTTTAAAGAACTCAGGAAAAATATCCTGTGTCCTCCTAAGCCCACCACTGTTGTCCGAATGCTTGTTAGTCAGTTGCCCTCTGACTTTTAGCTCCGAGCCCATCTTTGTGAGTAAGCCTCTCACCGCCCTGGCCAAGGCCCCTGAAGGGGGCCTTCCGCGGAGCTCTGTCAATTAGGCCGAATTTAGTATCTGGGTCAAGATGGAAAAAAAAAAACCTTTTTCTGTTGAAGGGTTTCTCACGTGTCTTTTGTGAAGACAAGGTTTTTGGTGTTCAGCAAGAATGATAAACTGGTGCTGGTGATCAGACTGGGGAAACTTTCTACCCTGATTAGGGTGCTCCCAGCTCCCTGCCTTTCCATGGACGCATCTACTTTGATCCTGGGTGGGTCCACTCCAGGTCTGTCCTGGTGGCCTGTCTTTGTGTGTTTCCAGCCTGGAGGTGGTGGCGCAGCTGAGCCTTTCCTGAGTCTATGTGAATGCGGTTTCACTGGGGGACAGTTGACTCCATGCTTAGCTCCCTCTGGGTGACTTCCATCCATGGAATTCAGTGGAGGCAAGGTGAGAGGCAGCTGCACCCGGAACCCCATCCCTGGCTCCTCTTTCATATGCTTTGGCCTGGCTCTGCTTGGCCTCCGCTGGCCAGAAGTGTCCTGGAAGATGGTGCTGGCCTCCTGGGGGCCTTACCCACAAATGACCCTAAAAAAGACATAAGAGTCATTGCCTCCCATGGTCCCTACGGAGGAAACAGCCTTCTTCCCCCTGCTACAGCCCAATTACTCAGTACGATGATTTGTTACCATGCCAGCCATCCTGAGGTTGGGCACCGTGGAGCGCCATATCGAATTGGAGAAAGATGGAATGCCCTTGTCGCCTGACAGCTGATGTGTGGGTGTGATTGGGTGCTGCTGCCTTATAAAGGGTTGCAGCTTTTGACAGATTGTTTAAAATTTGTCTAGTGACTGTTATGCTTCTCAAAATCCCCTTCCATTAAAACTCTTGTTTTCACCTCAGCATCCAAAGATGCCTGGTTCCAGTTCTTGAACATCTGTGTTCAGGAGTGTGCACTCAGGAGCTGGATGGTCTGGGTTGGAATTCACACCTTGCCAGTTGTGAGTTGTATGACTTCAGTGTCTCTGTGTCTTGGTTTCCTCAGTTGTCAATTGGGGAGAATAATAGTGTCAGCTTCTTTGTAGGGTTGTTGTGAGGATTAAATGAGTTAACATAAGTGAAAGGCTTGGAATCAAGTCTGTGGACTTGGCAGATAGCTTAGCTATTATTTTACTCATGTGTTGTTTGGCTAAGTCATTGATCTTAACCCAGCTCTTGGTGTGTGATTCGGAATTTTCTTGTTTAAACAGAGAGAGAATGAGAGAGAGGGGGGGAAAATATAATTGACCTATTTCTGTCTTAGACCAAGTGGAAACCATTAGCTAATATATTTTGCTGAGTTCTCACTTAGTGGATTCATATTGGAATAGCTGGGCTAACTTTTTATGAGTTTCTAGGTCTTCAGACAGTTTGGAATGGTGAGCTTGAGGAGAGTCCTGAAGGAACTGGATCTGAGGACTGGTACCGTAAACTGCTAACCCTGGCCAGGACTCCATGGATGAGGACCTATTCCAGCAGGTGTTGGTCTGGACATGGAGGTATGTCCAAGTTTGCAGAAAATGCAGTTTCAGGAGATTATTGGTCATAATACCCCTAGGTCTTATGAATATGAAAAATGAGAAAGTATGGTGGTTGTGTCAGTTTGATGACTCAGGAGCGGTATCTGAAAGTAGCACCCCTTGTTAGGGGGAAATTTCTGGACTATGCCATAGGCTGGGCAAAGGTTCACTGTCTGTTCCTGAGCAGTGTGAAGGCTGGGTGGCAGGTCAGGCTGGGACATGTCCAGCACACGTGGGAGCCCCACGCGCCTGCCCCTGTTCTCCTGTGGAATCCCCTCCCTGGCTGGATGCATCCTGGGGTGTCATTCCTGCTGGTGTGTTCCTACCTGAAGTCTTTCTCCTCCGGGAAGCCCCTCTGGCAATGATTCTGAACCAAGAGCTCTGGAGAGTTGGTTTGGGGGCCTGCATTTCTAGTACCTGGGTGAGGTGCTGGAGCAGGTGCTGACTCAGGGTGGGAGCCCCTGTTGGTACCAAGTACATAATGAGCCATAACTCCAAGCAGTTGCATGACAGACTCAGTGAGACAAAGGGGCTCGAGTTGTTTTTGTAGAAATGGAAACAAGCTTGCCCTGAGTCATTTGTACCCTTGCCAAACTGCTTTTGTTAGCAATCATTCACGTTTCCTAGATCATCTTTTACTTGTGGTCTTCTCTCAAGCACATCTGCCTCCATGTGGTCTGTGCAGTGATCAAAATTATGACCTGGTGCCAATTCACTAACTCTCTACCAGCTAGTAAATTCAGAAAGATGCCCTGTGGAAATGTCAAAAATCTTAAGAAGGTTATTAATGATGATACAGAAGAGAAAAGGTTAAAAATGGCTGCTATGTATTATTTATTTTTATTGAAGTACAGTTGATTTACAATTTTGTGTTCATTTCAAGTATGCAGCAAAGTGATTCAGTTACATGCTCCTGCTTGGTTGCTCAGTTCTGTTGGACTCTTTACAACACTTTGGACTGTAGCCCACCAAGCTCCTCTGTCCAAGGCATTTCCCAGGCAAGAATACTGGAGTGGGTTGCCATTTCCTCCTCCAGGGGATCTTCCCGACCCCAGGGATCGAACCAGAATCTACTGCATTGCAGGTGGATTCTTTACCTGCTGAGCCATCAGGGAAGCCCATATGTGTGTGTGTGTGTGTGTGTGTGTGTGTGTGTGTGTGTGTGTGTATGTGTGTGTGTATTCTTTTTCAGGTTCTTTTGCATTATAGGTTAGCACAAGCTATATAGTTTCCTGTGATATGCAGTAGGTCCTTATTGTTTGTCTCTTTTATATATAGTAGTGTGTATTTGTTCAGTTCAGTTCAGTCCCTCAATTGTGTCCAACTCTTTGTGACCCCGTGGACTGCAGCACACCAGGCTTCCCTGTCCATCACCAACTCCTGGAGCTTGCTCAAACTCATGTCCATTCAGTTGGTGATGCCATCCAACTGTCTCACCCTCTGTCGCCCCCTTTTCCTCCCGCCTTCAATCTTTCCCAGCATCAGGGGCTTTTCCAATGAGTCAGTTCTTTGCATCAGGTGGCCAAAATATTGGAGTTTCAGCTTCAGCATCAGTCCTTGCAATGAATATTCAGGACTGATCTCCTTTAGGATGGACTGGTTGGATCTCCTTGCAGTCCAAGGGCTGTCTTTGTTAATGGCTGCTATTATTTTGCAGCAACTGTATACATGTACTTGCTAAGGGCTGACCTCCCCTATCTGCAATCTTTATAAGTAGGTGTCTGCCTAACTGGACAGATAAGGACAATGAAGCTTAGAGAGGATGTGCTTTTCTTGTGGCAGACTTCTGAGTATGAGGAAATGCTGCTGACACGCCATTAGTAGGTTGGTTTCACCCAGGGAGGGGCAATGGCGAGTGCTGTTCTCCAGCGACTCTTGCACATCTTGAGCTCCTATTTGTGGCTGGTGTCTTGAACCTACCAGGATCTGGGGGCGAGATCCAGACAGTGGGTCCATGGCAATGGACCACGTGAGCACTCAAGCCATGGGGACCTTGATCCTGGTGAGGTCGAGTGATATCTGAGTTGTCAGTTTTCATTGCTGTTCTGCGTGCATCTCCTAGTGTGGAAAGCTCAGGGCAGGTGTAGCACAGCAAGGTACGTGCATGCTAAGTCACTTCAGTCATGTCCAACTTGTGTGGCCCTATGGACTGTAGCCTGCCCAGCTCCTCTGTCCATGAGATTCTCCAGGCAAGAAGACTGGAGTAGGTTGCCATTTCCTACTCCAGGAGATCTTCCCGACCCAGGGATCAAACCCACATCTTTGATGTTGCCTGCATTGGCCATCAGTTCTTTACCATTAGCGCCACCTGTTCTATCTTTCCCTGAGATTAAATAAAGGTTCTAGAGTTTGAAGAAGGGCAGAAAAGATCTGAGGGGTTGCCCAGGGCTCTGTCTTTACCCACAAACCCCTCTTCAGTACTGAGTCCTTGGTTGGAGTGCATGGTGGTGGGGGTCCCTCTAGAAACCTCAGACGTGTTTGAGAACTACCAAAGGAGAGACTTGTCATCCTTGTCATCCCTCAAATGTCCTCACTAGTACCTGGGGAAGCCGCGTTAACCCAGACTCTCTCTGGTCCCATCAGGTGAGATAGTTTCATCATGTGTTTGGGTGGACAGGCATCCTCGCAAAGCCTTGCCTCCCCATCTTGAGCCTGTAGGACAAGCAACAGCCAAGAATGTTGACTTTGGGGCCTGGGGAAGCCTCAGGGACCACTGCACCTGAAGAGGGCCCACAACTGGGACATGGAGGTAGGAAGGTGACCTCCTTGAACCTGCATGAGCTGACACCAGGAGGCCGGATGGGAGGGACTCTTTTGTGGATGCCCAGGTGTATCCACTGGTGGATGGCGGTGCCCAGGCTCAGAGGCACTCATGCCCCTACCCACCTCATCGTCACTACAGGCCTTTGATGTGAGCCTGTGAAGGAAGAGACGAGACTCTGAAATTAAATTTGGTCATAAAGAGAAATACACTGTATTTCTTACGCCCTCAAGCCTGCAGGCCAAGAGTTGCAGCCATCGTCCCAGTGAACCAGTGATGACTCTGCTGTTGGATGATGCTGGCGAGGAGAGCTCTCAGCTGTGTTCGGATTTCAGGCACATCTTAGTGACAGCACTGCAAGGTCATGGGGTGAGGGGTCACAGCCGGTAGGAAGCCTGGTGTTTCAGTTCTGACCTTGACCTTTGCTTAGAGTATGACCTCAGCCATTGATTCACCTCTCTGGACACTCAATTTTTTTATTTATAAATTACTATTGGGTTAAATTATCTCTGATGTCCCTTAGTGGTCCAGTGTTGTGAGACTAGAAAAGGAGACTCAGATCCTAAATTCATTTCAAATGGGGAAAGGAAAAAACCACATGAGTTCCTTCTCACTCCCTAACTTCTGTTATTAAGCAGTTTACCATCTTTTCATTTCTATCCTATTTTATGCTCACTTTTTATGTAGCCTTGTAAGCAGCTACTTAAAAGTATGTGGACAAGGTTGACTTGGTCCCATTCTGTCCCTTGGGTCACTGGTGACATTTCTCCTAGGTGACTGCCTAGGAATTCCAGACGTTTGCCTTGTTCCTTGGTTCTCCAGTAGCCTTCATTTGGTCTTAAAATAGGCACATGCTTTATCATGTGCTGACCTACTAATGTGAAGAAATCCCCAATGTCAGTGATTTAAAAGGGAGCCCCAGGAAGATCACCGTGTTCTTGACCCCGGTGACAGCAATTAAGTCTGTAGCCTTCCTCATGTGGATGTCTGTCCTTGGATGTAAGTTTTAAAAGAACCATGGAACCAGCGAGACCAAAACAGAGTGTCTTTGGTACATGTTATTCCCCAAACAAAGAGGAATATCTAAATCAGAAAATGTATGAATTCTAATATTTCATATTTTCACTAATGATCTAATTGTGGAATAATATATTTATTTAGTTCCAGTGAACGACTGAATAAAGATGAAGAGAAACAGTTATACCTGTATATGGTGGACATCTTCCTATGCATGTCCTACAGATAATAATCCATAGTTCAGTGATACAAAAAGTGACTTTGTAGAAACAAGAGTACTTTTTCTTGTGTCTGGAGGCAGTGTTAGGTGCCCATCTTCATGTTTCTTTGGCACCCTCGACTCACCTCTTATAAAGCATTTCTCACCCTTTCCTATGATTTCTGTTAATGAGTCTTCTTTCCACACTGGGCTGTGACCTTTAAGAGCAATTGTATGATTTATTATTTTCTACAGAGGAGCCTGATGGGCTGCAGTCCATGGGGTCACAAAGAGTCAGACACGACTGAGTATGCTTGCATCAGTCACCTGACAACTGTTGCGTGGCTGAAAGGATGAGTGGATGGGAGATGGGTGAGGAGCAGAGATGGTGAGCAGAAATGTGTCACTGTTATTTGGACACTGAATGAATATCAAGTGATACATGGAATTAAAATGATGCAAGTGAGCTGTTTGATCAAGTAGAAGCCATCCCTAGACCGTAAGTGCGGCTAGTAGCTAGAACCCCTGATTTCATGCAAGGTTTAAGGATGGTGAAGAAAATTCATCATGTAAACAACCCACTTGTCCATGAACACTAGGCATATTTGTCAGTGACCAAGTTGATCCATGAAATGATTTTGGAAGTCAAGGTTGGTTCATATAAAATAGATGACCAATCATAAGGAGGATGTCTGATTTGAAACTCTGTTATGCTTGTTTCCAAAATATAAAGCTCATTATATTATATATTTAATAATAATTATGTATAGCTTAATTATACCTTAGAATCACCTGGAAAGGTTAAAAAAATCTTGGTTGTCAGGCTGTGCCCCAGACATTGTCTCATACTCCCTGAGGGCGGAGTCAGGCATCCATAGCGTTTAAAGCTTCCCAGGTGGTTCCAGTAGGCAGCATCATGACTTACCTGGACCACAACACATATGGGGATACTGGACTATAAATTGGAAGTAGAAGCTGGCCCCAATAGAGCAAGAACTTGGTTCAGAGCTTAAAAGTGGATGCTTTGAAAAAGTATCTTCAGTGAATAATAATTTTAAAACTTAGGCACACCAAAAATAGAGTGAAAACACTCTCTAAATCAATTTTATTGTTTTAAATTCATTGTTAACACTTAGTGCATGCTCAGTCATGTCTGACTCTTTGCATCCCCATGGACTGTAGCCACCAGGCTCCTCTGTCCATGGGATTATCCCAGCAAAAATACTGGAGTGGATTGCCATTTCCTCCTCCAGGGGATCTTCCTGACCCAGGGATTAAACCTGCATCTCCTGCCACTCCTGCGTTGGCAGGCAGATTTCTTTACCCCTGAGCCACCTGGGATGTCCATCATTGTTAATTGAAACTATTGTTTTATACCCAGCATAATTGGATTTCACGCCCTAGATGGAGCTTTCTCTGTACTTGGAAGGGTGAAGATGTTTCTAGTGCAATGTTGATGTGGGTGTGAGAGGGCAGGGGTTTCCTGGCCAAGCTGCCACTCACTCTGGAAGCCACTGTGTCAAATGCCACAGGTGCAGCAGGGCCAAATCTTTTAATACCACTTCCACTTTGGGGAATTAAATTCATCCCAGTGAAAAGGGATTCATAAATCCCGGCCCTGCCTTCCAAATGGCAGCCTGATTCCACCAGGGTGATAAATTGCTCCTATCAAAACAGACAGCAAGTCTCCACGGGAAATAATGGGTTCCAACATACCAAGTGGAACATCTTTAGCACTTATGAACCTGGGACTCATGATGAAAAATCAAGTCTTGGGAAATCAGTGACTTTGTGTGTGTGTGTGTGTGTGTGTGTGTGTGTGTGTGTGTGTGTGTGTGTGTGTGTTTGAACTTCTTTCAACCTCTCTTAAACTGTTAGAGATATGGAAGAACAGATGAAAAGGCTAATGTGATTAACTTTATTTTTTTTTTAAATTTTATTGAAGTATAGTTGATTTGCAATGTTGTGTTAGTTTCTGTTGTATAGCAAAGTGAATCATTTGTGCATATACATAAATCCCCTCTTTTTAAAGATTCCTTCCCCATATAGATCATTATAGAGTATTGACTAGAGTGTCCTGTGCTCAACAGGAGGTCCTTATTAGTCATCTATTTTATATATAATAGTGTGTACATGTCAATTGCAATCTCCCAATTTATCCCTCCCTTCCTTACCCCCGGTAAGCATAAATTTGTTTCCTACATCTGTGACTCTATTTCTGTTTTGTAAATAAGTTCATTTGTATCCTTTTTTTTAAGATTCTGCATATAAGCAACATCATATTTGTCTTTGTCTGACTTAGGTCACTCAGTATGGGATGCAGTCTACAGGTTCAATGATTAACTTTAAATGAAAAAAAAAAAATTCCATTATAAAAGTGTCCCTGGAGCACATTTGTTTGAGGGTTGGGCTGGTCTCGGAAAGATGTGTGGTTATCTCTTGCGGAGTCTGGCAGGATTCCTGGGTGGGGAAGCGGCCTGTCAGGGAGCAGTGATTTACTGCAGGCTGAGTGCGAGGCATGCCTGGTGGGGAGAGAAAGTCTTCCTGCCGCCCCGCCCCAATTCCTTACAATTCTCACGTTCCTGGGGGTGAAGTCAGAGGCCCTCCGTGAAAAGGCAAATATTATCTGGACAGAAAAACCCATTAAACTCTTGCCAGCCAGTAACTAATTATTATCTTAAATCATTTTCCCCAAATAGTCACCTGGCCTCTCTACGATGTCCTAGAAAGACATGGAAGGACAGAAGGGTGACGTCACTCGTCTTTTCCCCATTTCCTGACACGTTATCTCCTGCAGACCCTCAGCCTTGTCCCACTAACACTCTGGGACCTGGCTCCACACCCTAGGAAGCCTTTCTGAATTCCTCCCACTTCACCCCGGAAAATTAACCACTGCTTTTATAGCCCTTTGTAGGTCCTCTACCACTTAGGGCAGCAGAGCATCATCTGAGAGGACCGCTGACTCATTCATCCAGGGTTTTCTTCAACAGGTAGTTGTTGAGTTCCTGCTATGGGTCGGGTTTCCCAGGTGGCGCTAGTGGTAAAGAACCTGCCTGCCAATGCAGGAGACATGAGAGATGCAGGTTCGATTCGTGGGTCGGGAAGATCCCCTGGAGGAGGATGTGGCAACCCACTCCAGTATTCTTGCCTGGAGAGTCCCCATGGACAGAGGAGCCTGGTGGGTTACAGTCCATGGGGTCGCAAAGAGTTCAGCTCAGTTTTGTCTGACTCTTTGCGACCCCATGGACTGCAGCATGCCAGGCCTCCCTGTTCAGAGTTTACTCAAATTCATGTCCATTGAGTCAGTGATGCCGTCCAACCATCTCATCCTCTGTTGTCCCCTTCTCCTCCTGCCTTCAATCTTTCTCAGCATCAGGGTCTTTTCAAGTGAGTCAGTTCTTCACATCAAAAGAACTGGCCAAAGTATTGGAGTTTCAGCTTCAACATCAGTCCTTCTGATAAATATTCAGGCCTGACCTCCTTTAGGATGGACTGGTTTGATCTCCTTGCAGTTCAAGGGACTCTCAAGAGTCTTCTCCAGCACTACAGTTCAAAAGCATCAATTCTTTAGTGCTCAGCTTTCTTTATAGTCCAACTCTCACATCCATACATGACTTGGACATGACTAAAGAGTTGGACACGATTAAAGCGACTTAGCGTACATGCATGCACTATGGGTCAGGCCCTATGCCGTGTACACGGGACAGAAGAGAGAGCCTGGACAGAGCCAGATCAGTGTGCTCTGCATTCAACTCCAGTGTGCTTTCCCAGGCAGCAGGGAAGCCCTGGTTCTGGGGCTGGTTCCCCAGAGAAGAGCGCAGGGTGGGGGTGGGTGGGGAGGGGGGGAGGGGAAGGGTGGGGAGCAGTGGCAGGGGTGGCGGGCACTCTCCTTGCCAGGCTCTCTTTCCTTCAACAGTAGAGTGAGAGGGTTGCAGGAGATAAACTTTCTCCCAACTCAGATAGTCTGAATTATCAGAATCTAAATCAGGAACTCTTTTTAAAAGTGTGATTCCTTCTGTCTTGAATTCCTAAAGTAAAATACTTTCTGTGTAGAAAGTTTATATGCACAGAGAATTAAAAAGAAAAATAAAATCATTACGATTCTAATCCTTATGGATATCACCATCAACAACCTACTTTGTTAATTAGGCTTTTATTATGCATGTATTCCTCTAACGAGGTCAAGAACAACTCCTGTTTTGTTTCCCCATCAATTCCCACAGGTGTGGCTTCTTCCATCTGTCTGTCTTCCCCTTCAATGTGATTTTTATGGTTTACTGTTTTTACTGCTGCCAATATTACTATTACTCTTCTTACTAAGTAGCATTTATCAAGTATTTACAACATGCCGGGCACCGTGTGGAGCATATTATAGATCCCAGGTGCCTTCATGCCCCAAGGACCAGATGAGGTAAGTACGGTTATTCCCATTTTACAAATGAGAATGTTGAGGCTGACGGTACTTCTGCAACATGATGACGATTGACCCTAGTGAGTGTCATGACTGTGGAACCCAGATGTCACGCATTCCACAACGACCTGTCACTGAACATCTTTTCCAGGTCAGATCACTAAGGCGTCTGATCAGTCCCCCATTGTCAGCCCTTTAGATAGTTTCCTGTTTCCTGCTGTTATGCACAATACTGTGATGAAATCCTTGCATTAAAAATGTGCACAGGATCTGTTCTTATTCTCTGTAGATAAATCCTTACCTGAAGAACTGTGAAGTTGAAGTCCGGGTTAAGCCTTGAATATATCTGGTCAATTTGCTCCTCTCTCCACCACTAGAGGTGTCACAGTTCGCAGTCCGCCAGTAGAGTGACAGACTCCAAACAGGGCAATGAGCAGGCAAAGGGAACTGATGGAATGCTGAAGGAAAGACGAAAATTTCAGACACACCCAGAGACAGACAGGCATGCAGAGGATGGAGGGCAGCAGCTGACCCCAAATCAGCAGCTCCTGCTTTCCCTGGTGCCAGGGACCCCGATTTACAGCAGGTAAAAGGACTACCTTACAGGTCATGGGTTTTATGCAGTTGGAACATGTCCATCGACAGATGAATAGATAGAAGATGTAGTATACATACACATATAAAAATGGAATGTTACTCAGCCATTACAAAGAATGAAATAATGCCATTTGCAGCAGCATGGATGGACCTGGAGATTATCATGCTAAATGAAGTAAGTCAGAGAAAGACAAATATCATATAATGTCGCTTATATGTGGAATCTAAAAAAATAGTATAAATGAACTTATTTACAAAATAGAAAAAGACAGACAGACAGAAAAGAAACTTATGGTTACCAAAGGGGAGAGGTGGGGGGGGGGAGGGAGGGATAAGTTGAGAGTTTGGGATTGACATATACATAGTACTATATTTAACCAAAAAGGACCTACCCTATAGCACAGGAAACTCTGTTCAACGTTTTGTAATAACCCAAGTGGGAAACATTTTTGAAAAAGAATAGATATATGGATATGTATAATAGAATCATTTTGCTCTACACCTGAAAAAAATGCAAATTGTAAATCAACTATATCCAAT
This sequence comes from Okapia johnstoni, assembly GCA_024291935.2. NCBI lineage: Eukaryota > Metazoa > Chordata > Mammalia > Artiodactyla > Giraffidae > Okapia > Okapia johnstoni. The sequence goes on along the minus strand of CM044306.1, from coordinate 52,251,500 downwards.
ATAAAATAAAAATTAAAAAATAGCTACCGATATTCCACAAATGCTAGGTCTCCCACATTGCAGGCGGATTCTTTACCAGCTGAGCCACCAGGGAAGTCCAAGAATACTGGAGTGGGTAGGTAGCCCATCTCTTCTCCAGGGAATCTTCCTGACCCAGGAATCAAATCAGCGTCTCCTGCATTGCAGGTGGATTCTTTAGCATCTGAGCTACAAGGGAAGCCCAAATGGGAAACATTTTTGAAAAAGAATAGATAAATGTGTATGTATAACTGAGTCACTTTGCTGTACACCTGAAACTAACACAACATTGTAAATCAACTATATCCAATATAAAATAAAAAATTAAAAAATAAAGTTACTGATATTCCACAAATGCTGACTTTTCAATTGCCTTGAATTAAAAAAATAATACTGCCTTTATTGTCTTTTTCTGCTCTAGCCAAGGCTGATGCTTATGCCAACTTTTTTTGTATAGAAATGTCAGATGAAATTCCAGTGCCATCAAATGAGACCTTTATTCCTCCACCTGCACATTATGACTCTAATAAACACGTTATCAGCTCATGAAAATGATGGCAAACAGGTGACTGGAGGATTTGATAAGTCAGCAGCAAAGATTAATAGTTCTTTTCAGAGAAAGCTGTGAGAGGTTCCCCTATTTAAAACAATTGTGGCATGTGAATTTACAGCACTTAAATCATTATCGGCAATTAGTTCTTGTCAAAAAGGTTGCAGCTGGCTTCAATTACAGGTAAGATTTTTATAATTTGAACTTAGTAGTGTGTCTGATAAGTAGGACTTGGATGAACACCCTTAGGGATATTTACAATTTGAGAAAAACTCCAAGGCATTAAAATTTTAAAAAATTCATTATTTTCAGCAATGCTTTGTTGCTGACATTGATTATTCAGCTTTCAGAAAAATTTCCATAGTCTTCATCCTTCAGCTCTTTTCTTCATAACAGAAAATTATTGATTAAAAACAGCTTTTATATTACAAAAGCACTGCATGCACATTATAGAAAAATTCTGAGCAACATAGAGGATACAAAATAAAAATAACTCTTTCTAAACATTCCCTGGTGGGTCAGATGTAAAGAATCCGCCTGCAATGCTGGAGACCTGGGTTCAATCCCTGGGTCAGGAAAATCCCCTGGAGAAGGGAATGGCTACCCAGTTGGGTATGCTTGCCTGGAGAATTCCATGGATAGAGGAGCCCGGTGGGCTAGAGGTCATGGGGTTGCAAAGAGCTGGACACGACTGAGGGACTGACACACACACAGTGTAGGTTTTTTCTCTTCCAGTAACTCCTTTCACTGGAATCATTTGTCCATTTCTTTCTCTTGAATTTTTTATTTTTTTCAAGTACCTGGGGATTTGGGGTTGAATCTTCATGAATGAAGAACTGTGTTGGTGAGCAAAGGTAGTTGATGTGGTTTCCTTTGCAAATGTGTGGGTCTCTAAGGCAGAACCACCTGCCCCTTGACCCGGAAGCTGCCTGCAGTCTCTATGCACAGGGCATTTCTGGTGACGGATGTGTCTCTCCTGAAGTGTTACAGCAGAGAGCAGGCAGGCTTGGGACCTTCCATAATCGGCACTTTCCCCAAAGCATCTCAATCTCTTGGAGTTAAAAAAATAAATCAATAAAGTTAGGGTGATTATTCGTCTCATGGCTCAAACCTGTGTGTTAACTGAGTTTTCTCTTCTCTCATTGCGGAAGTGAGAAGGCACATTACCGGGGAGTGATTTGTAATAAGAGATTAGATAGAGAATTTTTAGATCAGCATAAAGGCATATGCTTTTATGCGTGTAAAAAAGGTATAGGCTTTTATGCCAGACAGGGAAGACTGGTGTGCTGCAGCCCATGGGGTCACAAAGAACCAAACACGACCGAGTGACCGAACAACAAATAAAGGTGCACAGAGATGAAGCCCAGGGCGTGTCTCCATTCCTGATTGCTCTCTCATGTACCCATCTTTTTGCTGTTATTGAAGCTGAGCACGTGGTGGGCTTTCACAAGTTCCCTCCGTTCATCCCTAGTAGCATTACTTATCGGGTTCTCTTGGCTGAGTCCATGCGATAGTCTCCTTAGTGTCCACATACTCCTGCCATCTCTCCTGAGGTGTCAGCCATCCCCTCTGAGCTGATACACCTCCCAGGTCTCTCTCTGATGTTCCACTTGGGGGTCCCCACAAGGTTCTTACACCCACAGTTCCAAAGGTGAGGTGGGCATTCTTCCCGCTCTCTTCTTCCCAAATTTCTATGTTGCTTTGTGGTCCCCTATTGGCCTAGTTGCCCAAGACTGAAAGCAGGAAACATCATACATAAGGGACCTTTTCTTTCTTCTCCAGCTCAGTAATTCCATAGTCAGTACTGTCTTTCTTAGCTAATTTGGGCTGCTATAACAAATATGACAGACTTCAACAGCAGAGGTTTAAGGATTTCTCACTCTTCAGGAGCCTGGATGTCCGAGATTGACGTGGCTGCAGGGTCAGCTGAAGGCCTTCTTCCTGTGTCCGCATGGCAGAGAGAGAAGATTATCCCTCTGGTTAGCTCAGTCGTATCTGACTCTGTGTGACCCCGTAGACTGTAGCCCACCAGGCTCCTCTGTCCATGGGATTCTCTAAGCAGGGATACTGGAGTGGGTTGCCATTCCCTTCTCTAGAGGATCTTCCCAACCCAGGGACTGGGTCTCCTGCATTGCAGGCGATTCTTTACTGTCTGAGCACCAGGGAAGCCCGGTTTCTTTTTATAAAGAAATTATAATTATTTTTTAAAATATAATTATAATCCTTCCTAATTCCACCATGAGGGCTCTACTTTCCCCAACAAAGGAATTAAGTTTCAATACATAAGATTTGGGGGGGGGGTGGTGGAGTGGGCACAAACATTCAGTCATAGCACTGTCTTGTCGTCTCTGGCGTCTCTCCCAGGATGTGCTGTATTAATAATTTTCAAATCTCTATCTTGATGTGTATGTGTGCATATGGTGGGGGGGGGGGGTGGATTGCCTTTCAGAGGCCTTTACCTAATTTTCCCCACTGCGGTTACTCTCTTACCTCCAGTTCCAAGAAACCCACATAGTTGTTCTTCCAATCTCCAAAGGTTGTTTGAATTACATATTTGAGGGCTGGAGAAATGACCAGCTGGAGGCCGTCTGTGGACCCAGGGGAGGCAGTGGGAACCAGACCCAGAGAAGTCTTCCTTTATAACTGCCACACATGCCTTTGCTCTAACAAGGGGGCTCAGGATCCCGCCTCAGGGTCCCAGTTACGAGAGTCATCTCAGATCTTGTGCCCCATGGTTCTCAGCATGTCTGGGCATTCCCAGCCCTCATGTGTGTGGCTACCTGTGTACACAGTGTGGACTCTTTGGGGAAAGAACCAGGGAAGTCATTCACATGTACGCCTGCTCTGACCCAGCAGGTACTTCCCCCTGCAGATCCACCTGCCCTTCAATCAATGGGTTCCAGGCCTGAAAACTGGCTCAGGTCCAGACACCAGGTCCAAGGCTGAGATTTAGACTTTTATTAGGGTAGTTCCTCCAGTCTCTTGATCGTCTTTCCTGGAAACTTTCTGCTTTGAGTGTATAGATTGAACTATACCCTTTTGACCATCCATCTCTCTCACCCCTTGGCATGCTATGTCCTTCACTCTGTCTGGTTCAGGGCCCTCTGGCTGCCTCTCCAGTCACATGCCCCATTGTAATTGTGCCCCTTTGCTGCTAATTAAGCACCACACTAGCTTCTATTATTTCAAGGTTCCATTAGGGAATCGGTTTTGTGACAACAGGGCGGTCACGTCTGAGCTCCTCAGCAGTGCACCTCTCGGCAATGCACGTCTTACCAAGTTGACAATCGGTTGGGCTCTCTTGATGAACATGGATGGTTGGTTTTCTAACCTTACATAATGCATCTGCTCTGGAATGCTCCATTCCTGGCCCTCTTCCTCCCTTACTCTGCTGTTGGGATGGCTCCTGATGTTTCTGCTTCCTTGGTGTGACCACTGCTTTCTCCAGGTTACTGGGAACCATTCTAGTAGCCTGGTAGCACTCCTGGGGAACTTGCTGGAATTTAACTGTCTATTAGGAGAGAGTATGCCCACACGGATGAACAGGGGCTCTGCCCCTCTCCGTTGGCTCCTCATGGGCCCTGGTGCCTACCAAGGCCACATGAGTACATGTAGAGTGTTGCCTCCCAGGGCAGGCCCAGCACTTTCCCACTGGCTACTGCTGTAGCCCATGGGTGGAAGGGCAAGTGGACTCATTTTAAAAGACAAAATGACATTTACAATTGCCAAGACTTGAAAGCAACCTAAGTGTCCATCAACAGATGAATGGTTAAAGGAGATGTGAACTATTTCTACAATAGAATAATGGCCATAAAAAAGAATTACATAATGCCATTGGCAGCAACATACATGGACCTAGAGACTATCAATTAAGTGAAGTAATTCAGACAGAGAAAGACAAATAGGATATCACCTATACGTGGAATCTAAAAATATTGCAAATGAAACAGATTCAAAGACATAGAAAACATGTCTCCCTTCTCCAAAGGGAGAAGAGGAGAGAGGTAAATTAGAAATATGGGATTAACAGACATACACTACTTTACGTGAAATAGATAAACAACAAGGACCTACTGAATAACATGGAGAACCACATTCAATACCTTGTGATAACATATAATGGGAAAAATTGGAAAAAGAATATATGCATATGAATAACTATACTGTACATCTGAAACTAATACCATCTTGTAAATCAACTAAGCTTAAAAAAAAAAAAAGAGTGACTAAGACTTGATAGATAAAGATAGAGAAAAACAAGCTTTGAAGCACCTGGAACTTTGTATTTCACAGAACTTACTGTCTTAAGATTTATTTTTTTAAACATACAACCAATTCTTTGATTCCTACCATCATAGTAATTAACAAAACCACACTATTATCTATCATTTGCTTTTGGGAAGACCTGGGAATCGTTTGTTGAGACAGGATCTGGGGCACCCATCAGCTCCACGTCTGCCTCAGTCCACCCACCCTCCTGTCCACCATCCTTTCCTTGAGTATATGTTTATTGAGTGCCAATCCCATGCCGGGCACCATTACAGTTCTGGGATCACAGAATTAGATGGGTCTACTTTGTCCTTTCTCGGTGGCCTCATGGGTTTGGGAATGGCTTCTGATAATTTGAGATTTCCAGACCCCACTCTGACAGATTCCTTCTCTAATGCATCTAGATCTCTTATTGATATAGTAGATGGAAGAATATTTTATATCAATTCAGTGAGCATGAATCATTTTTTATAAAGTGTGTTAAACATATAAAGCATAAATGCACCAAATGTGAACTTAGATTCAAACACAACTTTACTGAGTTTCAGCAATGGCTAGTGTGCTGCCTAGAAAGGTGTCCTAAGTTAAATTTTTACCTACTGCATTTCCTTATATGAAAAAAATCTCATTAAGGAAAATGCATACTTTTGAGTTATCCTTTATACAGGGAATCACAGAGAAGCCTGCAGGCATGATAGTTGTCTCTTTTTAAAAGGCAAAAGCCAATGCATATAGTAATTAATCTTTTGTTTACTTTACTTGAAACTTTAACATTTGAGTCTTTAATTTTCACATCCAAACTCCCTGCTCTTTTGTGCACTGAGTAGTGTATTTCTAATTAGCTTCCTTGCAACATTTGAACATACTTTTCTCCACCCTTTCCTTTTCTTTTAGTAATGCTTTTGAAAGCAGAATTCTTATTTTCTCCAGTTTGAATTTCCTATTGTGTGGGGTGCTCTGTTTGGTTTTGGGCTCTCTTTTCCATGTTTGAACTACTGTAGGGCTTCCCTGATGACTCAGATTCTCAGACAGTAGAGAATCTGCCTGAAATACAGGAGACCTGGGTTCAATCCTTGGGTTGGGAAGATCCCCTGGAGAAGGGAATGGCAACCGACTCCAGTATTCTTGCCTGGAGAATTCCATGGACAGAGGAGCCTGGCGGGCTACAGTCCATGGGGTCATAAAGAGTTGGATACGACTGAGTGAGTAACACACACAGATTAGATATAGTTTACTCAAGAGGCCTACTGGCGAGGATCTGCTTTTTTGTAACTGATCCTTTCAAGATTTTTTTAAATAATAAAAAGAATTTATAATAAGCCTCCCCTGGGAGAAGCTGTCAGGCCACACAGCTTGTAATTAGAAGAGGATACCTGATGTTCACTCTCCTTTGTTTTCACGTGTTTCCAGCTGATTTCCTTTCAGTCATGTTGCTTTAATTAAGTTTGGTCACCATAGGTAATAATCTTGGGTTCATGCTCTTGGGAAAGTCATGGAGTGAACAGGCTATGGGTTGCCTGCTCCAGCGTTCTGCCCGTGGGAGAAACGGATGCTGGCAGGCTCATCTTTGAATTATCAGGGTTTGATGGGAAGAGCCGACTCACTGGAAAAGACCCTGATGCTGGGAAAGATTCAAGGCGGGAGGAGAAGGGGGAGACAGAGGATGAGATGGTTGGATGGCATCACTGATTCAATGGACAAGAGTGTGAGCAAGCTCTGGGAGATGAAGGACAGAGAAGCCTGGCGTGCTGCAGTCCATGGGGTCGCAAAAAGTCAGACATAACTGAGCAACTGAACAGAACAGAACACAGAACATTTTCCCCCAAAGAACCAGCTCTAACTTCCTTGCTTCTGTGAAAGAAAAATCAGTCCTACTTTCCGTTGAACTGCCTTCATGTGTGGCAGCATAGAGCTCATAATGTAAGTAAAAACATCCCTTGCTGCTGCTGCTGCTGCTGCTAAGTCGCTTCAGTCGTGTCCGACTCTGTGCGATCCCATAGACCGCAGCCCACCAGGCTCCGCCGTCCCTAGGATTCTCCAGGCAAGAATACTGGAGTGGGTAAACATCCCTTGAGAGATGGAAAGGTGTCCTGTTTTTGGATAACTGGTGCCCCCAATTCCCTGATCTCCATTCTGTTGGCTCCAGCTGCTACCTTCTGGCCTGGACAGTCCATCCCTCTGGGCGACTCTGTGTGATCTGAAGTACAGGAGTTGCGGCTGTCCACCACACCTGCCACACAAATGACTGGCTGTGGTGCCTGGGCAGTTTCCTTCCCTGTTCTCAACAGATGCCACAGCCTGATTTAATCAGTTCATATCAAATCCCTTCCTCACACCAAGCATCACGCTGGAAACAGAGGTTCAAAGAGCTCTAGGGAGCACCTGGTCTGTGGCAGCGTTTCTCAAACTCCAGAAATGTAATGACTCCTTTGAAAGGACCAATAACCCCCTCGATCACCTGGTATTGTTCTCAACAAGTTCTGTTGGTACAAAGACAACTAGGAGTCGACCCTTTTATGCTTGTGGCTCCCACATTTCTATGAAACAAAACAGTTTATCGAATTAGGTGTGAACCCAACTGAAATCCACTAAAGTTCAAGTGTGTGTGATGACGCTCTGCTGACGCACACAGGTCCTGGTGCCGGCGGGAGAGCCAAGTCCTATTGCGTTTAGCGGCCTTGCTGTCCGGCTTGGGATGACTCAGCCCTCTCACTGGAGGCCTCTGTGTGAACCGCTGAGACACTTTCGTTCATGCTGGGCTTGGTGATGTCACTTGACCTTTCACTCAGCGTGGCTTCATTACTTGTGTGTCAGGTCTGCATGTATCCGTGAGAGTAAAGCTCAGCCTGCCTACTCTGCTGTGAACACAGAGGCTGCCCAGGTGCCCAGATGGCCTGGTTAGGAGGTTCACCAGGTGACATGGAACAGACAAAGAGCATCATCTTCTTTTAAGATGAGGATCACAATGAAGACAGAAAAATGTAACTGTTTCTAAGAAAAGAATATATCCTGGAGTCTGAGTCTGCAAAATATCAATCTGGTAAACCCAGCTCGAGGTCTTCGGGTCACTCCCGTTTCAAACGCACTGCTTCCTCATCTGTTTGTTACCCCTGCTTGTTTTGGTTTGAAGAAATATGGCCCCAGACTTGTTTTCTGACCACCAGTCCTGAGTTACCTGTCTTGGACCTTTGCTCACACCTCCCTTTGCCCTGGAAGCCTTCTGTCTCTTTATCCGTTTAAATTTTCGCCTCCTTCAGGGAGACTGGCACAGATAGCACTTCCTCCAGGAAGCACTCTGGGCTGTTGAGGGCTTGGTTCTTTCCCATCCCAGCACTGACTTTAAACCTCCAAGTGTGATCTGCCCGTCTCCTGCTCTGGGTCCCGTCTTCACCCCTCAGTGCCCGGCCGAGCATCTGCATCACCAGGTGCTCAGTGCGCCTTCGGAATCCAACTGGATTGGGACTGGATTGGTTTCCTCTTCCACGTCAGGGATCCACCAGTGTGATGTGTGTGAGTGTGTGTTCAGTCGTGTCTGACTCTTTGCGATCCTAAGGACTGTAGCCCACCTGACTTCTGTCCATGGGATTCTCCAAGCAAGAATACTGGAGTGGGTAGCCATTTCTTACTCCAGGGGATCTTCCTGGCCCAGGATTGAACCTGCATCTCCTTCACTGCAGGTGGATTCTTTTTGCTGAGCCACCTGGGAAGGCCCGGCTCTACGAGGGAACAAGTGGGATGATGCTCTGGGCACAGGGGTTGCTGCTGTCTTGTCCCTAGAATAACTTCTATGTAACTTTGCAACACTGCCCTGTGAGGAAGACCCAGAAGATTCCTGCAAAGGGGCAGATCAGGAGGCAGCTGTGTGTGTCTGCATGTGAGTGTGCATTTGTATGTGTGTTTGTATCCTGGAGGGCTTCCCTGGTGGCTCAGATTGTAAAGAATCTGCCTGCCAACACAGGAGATGCAGGAGAGGTGGATTCGATCCCTGGATCGGGAAGATCCTCTGGAGAAGGGAATGGCTACCCACTCCAGTATTCTCGCCTGGGAAATCCCATGGACAGAGGAGCCTGGCGGACTACAGTCCAAGGGGTCCCAAAGAGTCGGACATGACTGAGCAGCTAATATTTTTGTCTCCTGGAGGTCAGTGTACCTGCAAATGGAGGTGAGGGCAGCACCCAGGCAGGTGCCCTTTCCAGGGTCCCCTCCCATTCCTTCCCCATCCTATCTCCTCCTTCCTCCCGTAAGATGAGTGATGAACTGGAGAGGCAGTGCGATGCTCTTGAGGAACGTTTCCTATTGGCCATGTTTCAAATGGACTGTGTGAAATGATTTACTGGGCGAACACTTTCGTCACCTTCTTTTGATGTGTGGTACCCTAATCACACCCTCAGGGTATGCCAGACACAGGGCACTTCTGAGCATCTCTTATTCCCAAATAGTGTGATTATATCTCAGGCTATTCATAACCCTCCAGGGTGTTTTTTTTTTAAACTGGTAAAAATAAATCAATTATTTAAGGCGATTGCTTTGATCACCATGAGCTGCAGGTTTGCAGTGGAGAAGCTTAGCTGGTCTTGGGAAGCCCTGTCCCCTGTCAGCATGCCATGCAGCCCTGCCCTTTATCAGGGACTTCTAATTGTCAGGCGTCCTGCTGTCACCAGCAGGCTTGAAGTTGGTCACAAGGTGCCTCTGGGAACCCAGAGCACTGTGGCCTGCATGGCATTCCCACATCTGAGAATGTGGCCATGGCCCAGGCTGGGCAGATACCCCCCAGATTAGTCAGGATGCCTGTGGTCTGTGCTCCCCTCAAAGAGGCCCAAAGGGGGAGCCACTTCTGCCTTCCTGGGAATCCAGGCATCATGTTCTCTAAAACAACGTTGACACTGGTGGTGAGAAAGGAATTTGGGGGTCCCTTAGGGTCTGTATAATTAGCATTTATATCATATTAATGAGGTGCTAATTGCTCTTGGAATCCTTGTAATGCAGATTCATCTAGTCCTGTTTGCACTGTCATGTACTCAGTGTAATATCTCCTAGCCTGTCCGTTGCTGTCAATCATCATTGGAACGCCTGTGAATAACTAGCATCTTTCATGGCAGCTCACTACACAATGGGCATACCTTTGGGAGGTGGGGGAATAAGATTGTTCTAAGCCTGTTAGGGTCATTTGAAAGTTACAGTCTCTGCCAAGGGGAGGGGTGTTTGAAAGCGTGTGCTGCAGTGACTTTAGTGTAGGATTTGCATGGACAGGATTAGCCAGCTGGCCCTGAGAGAGTTTCATCAGTGACCCTAGAAGCCTGGGAGCTGGCTAAGGCTATTGGAGGTCCCCCTCCTTGTCCATCTCCTCTCTGCTTTCTGGGTGCAGGAAAAGCTGAGCAGTTGGAGGGAGGGGGCCACATTAGGGCCTGAGGCAAAAGTAGAAATAAGACGCACAGTATATACTTAGCATGTTTTGAATCAGGCAGAAAAAATAAACAGAAGCTCTACGATCATAAAACCATGACTATAGATAACCCTGCATTTCCCAGTCTGTTTGCACCCGTCGTGGAGCTCAGGGGGTGCCCAGACCACAAAAGTGATGGTGAGGGGAGAAGTGTGGCAACCACGGCAGGTCAGAAACCGCTGTCTCAGAAACCACAGAATCAAACGCACAACAGCCTGTCTCTGCTTAAAATTTTGGACGTTTTGTTCAGGATGGATTTTGGCATTGACTTTTGTTTTCAAAATTATTGCATTAAAAATTATTTATCATGATGACTGAGATTCCGGCTCCTTCTTCCACGGTGCCTCCCTTGCCACACCCCAATCCTGGTCCGAAGTTGAAAGGGCCCTTGATTCAGTATCAGGGGTGACAACCCTGGCTTAGAAGAAAGATTGCCAGAGAAATAGGGCTTTCTGGGTCTTTCCCGGACTTCCCACCTTCTTAGACATTTGGGAAAAATCCCAACATTTTTGTTGTCTTTGAAAATGAGGAGCAGGTCATTCGGTTGTGTTTTATAGACTTTTTTCTTTTTAAATAGAGGTAGCTGTTTTAAATCTCTTTAGAAATAGTTCGGGTATTAGGAATGATAAAAAATCATTCTCCAGATCAAATTGGAGTCATCTGAACATGAGAAATGTGGAAGATGAACCTTGGGTTTGCATCGTGTTTCGGTTTTGATTGACTTTCAAGCTGAGTTTTCTTAGACTGGTTATTCAAGATCTTTTGAGCCTCTGTTTTCTTATCAGCAAATGAAAATAATGCCATGCATGGGCTTCCCTGGTGGCTCAGGGGTAAGCAGTGCCCTGCTTACCACTGAGTGCAATGCAGGAGATGAGGGTTTGATCCCTGGGTTGGGAAGATCTCCTGGACAAGGGAATGGTAACCTACTCCACTATTCTTGCCTGGAAAATCCCATGGACAGAGGAGCCTGGTGGGTACAGTCCATGGGGTCGCAGAAGAGTTGGACAAGACTTGGCGACTAAACAACAACAACAACAAAATGGGGTTGTTATCTGGACTCAGTAAACAATCTGGGCAAAAGAATCTTGCATACATTAAGCTTGACAAATTTCTAGTTTCCCTCTTCATTTGAAAAAACAATGCTCTGTGTTCACAAATGATTTCTGAATTCATGTCCCAGCAAAAGGACGTTTGGTCTTTTATTTATTCAGTCACACAGTTACTAGATTCTAGCTGCTGTGTTTCCTGAGGCCCCAAGCCCCAAGATCCCAATACTGTTTTGGGCGATGCGGGACTTCTGTATCCCCTCCCCCTCCCTCAGCCATTCCGAGGGGAATACAGGGCTCTTTTCCCTGTATCATCTCCCTTCATCCTCCTTTCCCGCTCCAGCTCTTGGGGGAGAAATTGGCATGCCACAGAGGCTCCTTCCAGACTTCATGATGGTTCTGTGGGACAGCCCGCTGCTGCAGGGGGAGGGCGCACCAGTGAGGGAGGTCACCGTGTGGGAAGGTCCTGTCGCGTGTGGCGTGTGGGGTGGTCCTCGGGGTGCCGAGTCAGTCTGTGCTTTCTGTGGGCATCAGGGGAAGCCGTTTTCCAGGTGTGGGGCTGCGGTCCTTCTGCCCACCCTAAAACGGACTCCGGTGTTGTGGGACTCCCCTTGGTGGCAGGTACCATTGGCTGGTGGTCCCATCCCCCAGGTCGGTCCAACCCCCATGACCTTTGCTACCCGCCGGCTAAGGGGGGCACTGGGTCTAGTGCTGGCTGGAGGGAGAGAGGAAGCAGAGTTTGTTGAGAGTTCCTGAAAACTTGGGCTTTGGGGCTGACTTCCTTTTTCTCTCTGATGGCGCCCACACGAAGTGCTGGGTGGGGCAGGTCTTGCCAAACGGAGCCTCGACGGAGCGGCTGTGGCAGTCTCAGAACGGGGCCACCGAACCAGAAGGGCGAGCCCCCTGATTTGTTTAAGCCACTGTGGTCAGGTTTGCTGTCACTTTCAGCCAAAAGCCTTCCTCTCTGGTACACCACCAGCTCCTGTGATCCAGGGAGCTACCGGGGAGGACGCTCGTGGGGATAGATAGGAGGCTGGCCTGCCTGGTGCTCGGAGGGTCGCCCCCGTGACCTGATGCAGCCGGGTCCCTGGCCTTCTCTAGACTCCGGATGAGTCACCCTGGTTCCTGATGCCCAGGGAGCCCTGGAGGGTCCACCACATCCTTCAGCCGGCTCTGCCCAGAGGCATCAGTTACGGTTGCAGACTTTGCTCAGGCTTCAACTAGGGCCCCTGCTTCTGCAAATGCATGGTGACACTTGATTGGGAAAAGATAAGTTTCCATATAGTGAATATCTGCAAAGGAGGGGCGAGGTAGGCTTCATGAAGAGCACCATTAGATGCCAACATATGATCTTGTTATAAGAAATTCTTCAAACCCTACTCCTGTGAGAGCTTGTTGACGAGATGAACAGTAACTTCTGTAAAATTGGAGGGTAAGGCATTTCAGAGACAGAGTAAGTCATGAACAGTGATTTTTTTTGAGGGCGGTGCCTACCAAGTAGATTAAACCTGTCAGAGGGTGGGGGTGTCATGTTGCGTCTACTTCTCAACCACGCTGAGATGCTGTGATGCAGGTGTGGGGGTCCTGGGGCTGCTCATTCAGGGCCCCTTCCTCTTTGGTCCTGTGGCACGTCCTGCCCTGGGGTCCCTCTGGCCTCCCCGGTCACTCCCTCTGACTGGGTCCTGCCCATCACCAACTGTTGACAACTGAGCCAATCACTAAAGCTGCCTCCTGGTTCACAGAGCTGAGATGAATTCGGTTTCCTGGACGTCACTGCGAGTTCTAACTCAAAAGTGTGAGTAGAATTTCAGGTACCAGGAGAGACTCGGTGTGGCTGGGGGACTGATGAGTGCTGCCCAGTGGTGGAAGAGGGACATTTTCATCAGATGGTAAAGTGCATAACCCTCTTCAAAGTCCTGGTTATATATAAGAGTGACATATGTTTATCGAGAATAGATCCTGATGAATCTGCTCTTTAAAAAGCTCCAGACGAAAACAGTCTTCTGTAGGTTGTGGCAACTGTGAGGATGCTAATTTTATAGCGAGCCATAAATTGATTGACAGGAGGCAAATTAACCATGGAGTGGAAGATGATGGGCTCGGAAACTGAAGTTGGCAACTGGCAGGAGACAACCTGGGTGGCTGAGGGGCTGGGGGTACTCAAAGCAGACACCAGGAAAGCAAGAAGGGAAGGGATTCCAGCCAGAGAGCTAGTCAGGGGCTCCAGTTGGGCTTAGGGGAACAGAGGCCCTGGAAGCTGGTCAGGCTGCTCTGTCCAGGGGAGAGCCTTGCTGAAGGGATGCTGGGGAAGGGGGTGGTTCCTGAGGGGACACAGCGGCACCGGCATGGCTTGGGCACCAAGAACCATGCTGCCATGACCTGCAGAGATCTCCAAATAAAAGCAACCCCCCCCCCCACCAAAAAACGCAAAGCAACACTTCACTGGTCTAGGAAAAGAGGCAGAATTAGAAGAGACCAGTCTATGGATTTTTAAAAAAATTATCTATCTATCTATTGTTTATTTTTGGCCGTGTTGGGTCTTCATTGCTGAGTGAGGGCTTTCTCTAGTTATGGAGAGTTGGGGCTACTCTCTAGTTGTGGTGCGTGGGCTTCTCATTGCAGCGGCTTCTCTTGTTTCCGAGGACGGGCTCTAGTGCCCTTAGGCTCAGGCGTTGCAGCACACTGAGGCATGTGGAATCATCCCAGATCAGGGATCCAACCTGTGTCCCCTGCAATTGGCAGGTGGATCCTTTACCGCTGGACCACCAGGGAAGCCCCGATCTATGGATTTTTGATTTCATCTTTATCCCTGTGGTTCACTCACCTTTGAGTGAGTTGTTATTTAAACTCAGTTGCAAGATGCAAATGATTGCACCATTGGGGGTGGGGTCTTTATTCTCTTCATCTCCGCATGAAGCTTGATGCTTTGCACATGGCGGCCACCCAGGAGTGTTTGCTGATTGGATGGAAGAGCTCCCCTTCGAAGACTCGAAGGAGACAGGGCTGGGGTCCCAGAGAGGAGAAACACTTACACCCCCCTCGGTGGTGCTGGAGGCTTGATTCTCTGGTTTGGGGAATTTCCTGCTGTGGGAGTCTTTTTGCCCTGGTTGGCTCAACCCTCTTGAGACCAAGAGATGAAAGACAAGGCACTTCACCTTCTGGGCCAAACATGCGCCTCTGGGGCTGCGGCTCCCCCATTGATGATAGCAACAGAAGAGGGGTGATGGGGGCACATCTCACCGTTTTCCATCAACTGTCTTCTTCTGGAACACTGGGACACTGTTCCAAGTGCGGTCTTGAATAAGCTTGACTTTTTACTTTTTCTACTTTTTAAAATAGGCCCTGTTTTGCAGAGTTCATTTGTAAGCTGAAATTGACTATTCCATGCCCATTGTCCCCCCAGAATAAGCATCTACCATAGCATCAATACACAGGGTTCACTTTGCTGTCCTTTTTTGCATGGCGCTCCCCATAAGATAGGGGCATATTTTTGCCACCCACTCCTGGCACATAGTCCACTCTCACAGGTATTTTGCTGAAAGTGACTCCCATGCTGAAGATTCTTTTAAAATGTATTTTTCATATCTAGTGGGAAGTAGATGTTTCAATCATTCAGCTATTTGAAATGAAGAAATTCACCTTGACTTCAGCTGTCTCTGTGTTTAGGGCAAAACTTATTTTTGACCTGAAACATATAGATAACTACCCTCTGCTTCAATACTGCCCTGATAAACATGTCATTGGTCTTTCCAGGTAGAGTGTAGCCTGTGGGTGCTACCATGTGAAACACTCACAACATAAGATTTGCAAACAATTATAATTCCACAGTTCACTTTGGTTGCCCCCTCCTCTGTGTGTGTGCATGTGCATGCATGCCTCTGGTGTGTACTGTGTGCAGACTGACAGCCGGCATGCACATGGCATGGCATGTACTACGTGGCAGCTCTCTGCTAGGTTCGTCCCCAAGCCTTCTGCTGCTCTGGGTTGCAGATGTTATAAGAAGTTGGATGATTTACAGAGGTTAACAAAATTCTGGAAGCCTGATATGGAAAGAGAAAAGAGAAGCCCGTATTTCTGTTTAGCAATGCCTTGTAGTAATTAAAATATTTCTAACATGATAGTAAGTTGGGTTAGAGTGTAAATTCAACAACATTAAATCAATTAGCACTTGGTGACAGCCTTTTCTGATGGGTGCAAAGATGAATCAGAAATGGTGCCTGCTTCCAAAAAGCTGATAGTCAATGAAAGAAAAAAAATACACATAGATGCAGATATATAGAGACAGATAAACAGAGAGTAGATAGATCCAGTGTATATTTAATTGAGTGTTTATTGTATGTCGGGCTCTGATGACTTAATCACAGCTTCACAATGAGTCTTTAAGACCCTCCAGTGCAGTAGGTAATGTTACTGTTACTCGTATGTAAGTAACCAAGGCACAGAAAGGTGACAAAACATGTGAAGGTGCACACAGCTAAAAAGCAGGAAAGCCAGAATCCGACAGATTCCATGACTGTGAAGTCAATATGGTTCCCCCAGGTGCCAGGTGGGCACTTCTGCTTTTAGCTTGCTCATCTCTGCAGTTGGCCCAGAAGGATGTGCCCAGGGGAGGGATGAGGAAGTGGGTGAGGGTAGACAGACCCCCTTCTTCCTGGTGGCGGTACCAGGACGAGGCCCTGGCACGTGGAGACAGTTAGGCACAGGCTGCCTGAGTTCCCCAATCTGGTTATTGAACGTGACCATGTGGTTGGCAGGGCAAGGGGTTTTAGAGGACATTTGGAAAACTGAAGTGCAGGTTAAAATCAAGTTTAATCAGAATATTGAAAGTTAGAACCTGGTCAAGGTTAAAGGGGTGGTTCAAACTTTGGAAACAATTGCATGAAGTTATGGAAGGTTAACTTCTGATTAATTTTCAATTAAAATAACATTTTGGAATCAAGATACATTCTTTGGCAACAGATGTGTTGGTGGTGGTTGGGGGGTGGTGGGTAACAATAAAAAAAACCGAGGTCAGAAGGGAATTAAGTCCAGCTGCTTCTTTCAGATAAGTGAAAACACTAAAATATATCTGAAAAGAAGGCAGCTAGAAATGCTTTCCTTACGGAGTCACGCATTGTTTGCATTCATAATTTATGAATAATTTATGCTGTATTTAAGAGCGCCTTGACATAAGCCCACCTTGAGAATACCAGGACTTTGTTCTTCTGCTTGGCTTGTTGATAGTATTGGATTTCCTTTTTCCAGAAGACTGGCTCATCGTTTCAAACAGGTAGTGTCACCTAAGAGGTGCTGTTGCTATGAAGGTGATTACAGATGCTAATGATGAGGTGGCAGTTGAAAGAGGCCAACTGAATGTGGTGCACAACCTGGCATGAGGTGAAGATGCCTGAGAAATTGCAGATGTGGGTCACAGAAACCGGAAGCTCCTTGTCCACTCAGCTGAGGGACTTTCCACTCTGGAGAACTAATAAGCACCTTTGCAACTGCCTGATAAAGCTGACATTTAAAAATGATGTCTACACTCCGACGGGGCATCAAAAACTGACTCAGGAGGACTGCAGGGCAAAAATGTGGCAGCCTGATTTACTGCTGAATTTCTAAAAGCTGGGCAAAGTTGCCATAAAAAGGAATGTACAGGAAAATGTACATTTGTTCATTAATTCATTCATTTATTGAGCGCTATTGAGAGTTGAACTTATGCCTGGTTCCTGGTTGTTGTTGTTCAGTCACTCAGTCGTGTCCAACTCTTTGCGACTCCATGGACTGCAGCACGCCAGGCTTCCCTGTCCTTCACTTCACTCAGCTTGAAAGAGCTGAGCGCTCAGCTGCCTGCTTTTTGCACAGTGTCTGCATCTAAGGAGCAGCCGAGTCAGAGCCTGGCCTCAGGAGACACAGGACTTTCTTAAGACCCCTCCATGGGTGTGCTGAGCCCAGAAGGGGAACCTACCCACTTCTGTCACAAGCACTGTGCAGACTGCCCTGGCTCAGCTTGGCAATGACCATGCTGCAGTGGAGATGAACAGCTCTTTTCCCCTCCTGTGAACATCTTATCAATACTTTCCTCATTAATCACATTAGACTTTGCCACCAAGAGCCTTGTCACGAGATAATCACAAAAGGGGGAGGTGTGAGAGGCTGAAGACCCTCTCTCCTTTAGATTTGCATTGACTGTGGGTGAAGAAGACTAAGATCTTTTTTTTTTTTTTTAAATGAAAAGATCTAGGATCCAAGGGTAAGAAATGTACTAGTGAATAGACGACAGTGTGGCAAGACAACCCCCCTCCAGTTTTTAAACTCATGGTTACCTTGATTTCAACTATTTTGGATGATTTTATTTGGTAGGGGGGGAAGGCGCTGGAAGAAAGCTTGTCTCTTAATTACCTGACCTTGAAGTAACAGACAAGAGCAGTGTGTGTGAATCAGGCGGTGGGTTCTGAAGTTCTAAAGGGAGCTTTGGAGTCACCTGCCTGCGTGTTCCAGATCTGATCCTCACCTCTTTTCAGCATCGCCTTATGGTTAATTATCGTCATGCAGAAACACTTGGACTTGGGAGGCAAGGCTTCACTTTGATGGCTTATTTTTAAAGGGGAGAAACTGAGCACCAGCTGACAGTCACCTTGGGATCATCTGTTTGCATCTCTAACTAGCTTGTGTACCTCTTGCTAAATGTTTTTTGTTTTTTTTTCTGTTTGCAGAAGCCCGCTGTGTGACGAAAGAATTTCACAAGAGCCCTGGCCTGTTTCTTTTATAGTTCTTCCCATATTTTATTGTCTGCTTTTGCTGATAAGAAATGCCTGTGCAATTTGGGTTGAAACTACATCAGGGAAGCGTCCAAGGACTAAGTCCAAAGAGACCTTTTTAAAAAAGTACGTTTTGGCTTTTATAATCTAGGTGCACTTTGTCCTCCACCCGAGGGTTTAATTCAAGAGGCACCACTCAGAGCCAGGAGACCACGCTTGCTCACTGCTCTCAAAAATGTCCTTCTTTGACAATATGTGTGTAACACAAGCACCACAGTCAGAGTTCACTCTGTTCCATCTCTGGCTCACAGATATTCTTGAACACTCCAGGTTTCTCTCGGTTTCTGTCCCGGGCTTTTACTCTGCATTCTCAAAGCTGCCATTTATAGCCAGTCCTGTGTAGGGAAACAATCCCTTTTATTTCAAAGTCATGTATAGTATTATCGTTCATTGTTCAGTTACTAAGTCGTGTCCAACTCTTTGTGACCCATGGACTGCAGCACACCAGTCTTCATTATCTCCCGAGTTTTCTTAAGCTCATGAGTCAGTGATGCCATTCAATCATCTCATCCTCTGTTGTCCCCTTCTCCTTCTGCCTTCAATCTTTCCCAGCATCAGGGTCTTTTCCAACGAGTTGGCTTTTCACATCAAGTGGCCAAAGTACTGGAGCTTCAGCTTCAGCATCAGTCCTTCCAGTGAATATTCAGGGTTGATTTCCTTTAGGAGGTACTAGTTGGATCTCCTTGCAATCCAAGGGACTCTCAAGAGTCTTCTCCAACACCAAAGTTCGAAAGCATCAATTCTTTGGTGCTCAGCCTTCTTTATGATCCAACTCTCACATCCATACATGACTACTGGAAAAACGATAGCTTTGACAATACAGACCTTTGTTGGCAAAGTGATGTCTCTGCTTTTTAATATGCTGTCTAGGTTTGTCATAGCTTTTATTCCAAGAAGCAAGTGTCTGTTAACTTCATGCTGCACTCACCATCCACAATGATTTTGGAGCCCCCAAAAAGAAAATCTGCCATTCTTTCCACTATTTGATTCACAGTGACCAATTATTTTGCTGACGCCTGGCTACTTTAGAAAAACAAACAAAAAAATGTCAAAATGTACTTGATGCCTTTGGACCAGTTTTCAAATGCAGAGTAGGGAAGTATGTGTTCCGAATTTCTCATGCCCTCAAACTCCTATGTGCTGAAGATAAAAGCCATCTTTGCAGCTGCATTCACAGGGGTCTGGGGCCCCTTGGATAGCCTGCCTGACTAAGGGCTGCGTGGTACCCTTCCCTCCCCAGGAAAGGGGCTGTGTGGCCATGATGCTGTAATGGAGCTTGTTACTTTAGCCTGTCATCTGTTGCAGTTTTTATAATGTAATTTCCCCAGATTCCTTGAGGAATGTTTCATCACAAAGGCCTGCTCTCATGATGCCCAGGGGAGTTATTCTACCTCTGTTTCCCCCTGCGCTTTTTATTGCCCGGCGCTTAATGAACTTTTCTTGGCTGTTTAAACTGTCAGCGTTTAAAGTCCACTGGTGAATGTTGGTTGGCTTTGTCTGTGCTAAACTGGACTGTTCAGTGGCAATTATAGTTCTTAATCGTCATGAGAAATTCAAGGGAAAGGTGAACCTTCCAAAAGTCTGTCAATGCAGCAGCAGGAACTGAGTTTGGCAGAAATAGAGAGGCGGTGGAAATGAAGGTCCGTTCTGTTCCCCTGAGACAGAATGTGGCACGCATGGTCTATGGAAAGAAAGCCAAAAGTAAAGAAAAAGAGATGCCACACTGATTTCTCCCTTCACTGGTACTGTTTTTGTGACACAGTTGGCATCTGATCCATTCACTGCTGGGTTAATAAATCATTAATGGAATTCCTGCTGTAGACCAGGCAGTGTCTGGGCTTTACTGCAGAGACTTCTAGATAAGCATGAATAATTGTGGACTTCAGGGAACTCTGAGCTTAGCGGGGTGACCAGCAAAAGGATTCTTAGGGAATAGTCTCTGAAAGGAGAGACAGACCTGGAGGATCTGACAGCTGATGGGCTAGTAGGGAGCCTGCCGGACTTGGGTGAGGGTGGGCAGAAGGCTGTCTTCCTGGGTGATACATCTAAGTATCAGGAAGAGTTCCAAAGGGTCACAGGAAAGTTCTCATGGGAAACCTGTGGAAGATTCATTTGCTCCCTCATTGATCCTTCACTTGTGGATAGCCTTTTGAGCAAACTCCAGGAGATAGGGAAGGACAGGGAAGCCTGGAGTGCTGCAGTTCACTGGTTCGCAAAGAGTAGGACACAACTTAGTGACCGAACAACAACAAGAGTGGAGAGCCTGCTCTGTGCTCAGTGTGGGAAACTGACATTTATGAAGATGAGACTGAAGGGCAGGAGAGATCCTAAGAGATTTGAGTATAGACATCAGCCGTGGAGAGCCTTGGGAGGGCGTAACCAGGAGAGCCTGGCTGGACCTTTGTGTTGGCTGTTGTGGGGGAGTCACATGTTGGGGGGCAGCCTGGACAGAAGAGAAATGGGAAGTGAATGGGAGTGTGAGGAGGTTCATCCGGTGATGGTATTTTTATTGTTCACCAGGACTGTTTAGGGTCAGAAGATGAAGGGCAGGTTTAGGACGACTGTCTGAATTCGGTCCTGGGTAACTGCTGGACAGTGAGGCCCCTCACCTGGATCAGAGAGGAAAGAGAAGAGGCTGAGGACAGATGATGACTTCAGTTTTAGATGGGTCTGGGAAGTTCGAGGTACCTGTCTGAATGGAGAGAATTACAAGTGATGTCTACAAGACCGCTGGATTCACAGGGCTGACTGCTAGGAAAGAGAGATGAGCCTTGGATGCAGACCAGGGGATTGTCAGCTTACAAATTAGCAGGTGGTCAGAAGAAAAGCATAACTAGTAAGAATTAAACTTTATGAGCACTCACTCTGTGCTGGGCTTCCTTTGTGGCTTAGCTGGTAAAGTATCTACGTGCAATACGGAGACCTGTGTTCGATCCCTGGGGTGGGAAGATCCCCTGGAGAAGGGAAAGGCTATCCACTCCAGTATTCTGGCCTGGGGAATTCCATGGAGTCCATGGGGCTGCAAAGAGTCGGACACAACTGAGCGACTTTCACTCCATGCTAAGCATCCTGGGAGGCACCAATCCATTTCATCTGCAATAGAATCCTCTGAGATACTTTTTTTTTCATTTGTTTAAAATTTTTCTTTTGTGTTGGAGTAGGGCCGATGAACAATGTTGTAATAGTTTGAGGTGGACAGCAAGGGGACTTCACCATACTCTGAGATGCTATTTCTAACCCTCCCCATTTATAGAGGAGGAGTTTGAAGCAGAGAGCAGTTGAGTAGCTTGCCCAAGGTTGCACAGCATGTGAGGAAGTGGGGGTGGGGGTGGGGTGGGGAGGAGCCCTGCAGGAGGCTGAAGAGGAAGTGGAGAGTCTGGACAGGGAGCTGAGCAAACCGGTGGGCAGGGCTGCTCTCCCTTCACCCTGACTCTCCTGGGTTCCTGGTCTGATCACTGACCCAGGAACTGCTGAATGTCAGTACCCTCCTTGTAGGCATATCCCAGTGTTAAGAGAGCACAGCTTATGAGCTCAGGCTAAGGTGGGAGGAGAAGGGGATGACAGAGGGTAAGATGGTTGGATGGCATGATGGACATGAGTTTGAGCAAGCTCCAGGTGTTGGTAATCGACAGGGAGGCCTGGTGTGCTGCAGTCCACGGGGTCACAAAGAGTCGGACATGATTGAGTGACTGAACTGAACTTCTGTGGCTTTGCCACTTTCCAAGGCTCCTAAGAACTTCAGCCCCAACTAAAGATTGAAGGCAGGAGGAGAAGGGAGCCACAGAGGATGAAGTGGTTGGATGGCATCATCGGCTCAACGGGCATGAGTTTGAGTGAACTCTGGGAGATGGTGAAGGACAGGGAAGCCTGGCGTGCTGCAGTCCATGCGGTTGCAAAGAGTTGAACATGACTGAGTGACTGAACAACAATGACAACCCTTGCATGTAGGCCAGCTGAAATCCCACTCTTTCCTGGAGGCTCACTGCAGGTGGCCACACCTCCGGGAAGCCCTCCAGATTCTCACAGTCAAACAGGGCTTCTTTGGCCTCCACGCTCCCCTGGTGTTTTGCATGAGCAAATAACTTATTGCAAAATCATTTATGTCCCTGTCTTTAAGTTCCAAAGTGGAGAAACCATACCTTGTTTATTTGTGTGCCTTGCATGTAGTAGGTGCTCAGTAAATGCTTGTACTAGTAGGTGCTCAATAAATGGATTTGAATGGAGAGAGAAAGGTCTGAGAAGCTTTTTTTTTTTTCTTTCTTAACTTTCTGTTTTCTGGCTTATTTTACACCCAGCTGTCTGCTCTCTTTGCAGATTCTCCTTCTGATGTTTTTTGTTTGTTTCCTCTCTTGATATTCCCAGGGTTCTGGATTATTCCCTCATTCGTGCTTTCATTGGCCTGACTTATATCAGAATGAGCTGTGTCTCTGTATGTCTGGGAAGCCCCTAGACTCTAAGTCCTTGGGGGCTGCATTCTTAATCCTCATGAAGTGACAAGTCAGCGGAAGCAAAGCAGGGTGGAATTCCAGGCCCCCCAAAGCCCCCTCTGCAATCTTCCTTGCCCGTCTCGCCCGCACACCCCACTCTCCCTGGGCCGATCAGCTGTGTCCTCTCCCCCCCTACACTAATGGGGGGAGCAGGTGGCCCAGCCCTGCTCCGTGTCCCCTCGGAGCTTCTTGTTGGTCTTCCCAGACCCAGGCTCACACATGATATTATGACGATATGGGCTTCGGCTTTGATCAAAGCTGAAAACTGCAGCTGAGACTTGAATTGGTTGATAAATGAGCAAAGACTTACTTCAGCCAGTTGGGCCAGAGTCTGTAGAGAGCAGTGCCAAGTGTTTCTGCTGCGGCTACAAGTCAGAATCTCTAAGCTATTCCTCAAAGAGCGACATGCCATTGGAGGGGGGAACAGGTGCATCGCCCAGGTAGGATGATGGCTAAGGGCTAGGGTGACTGAGAGGCAAGTGGCTGCATTTGTCATGCTGATTTTCTGCCAGGTCTCTCCCACTCCCTTGATAAAGAGCAAAAGCAAAGAAAAGAGGGTGCTTGTTTCTGTTGCTTATTTCCAATGTAAACATTTCAAGCAAGTTCATGAGGGTGATATTTTCAATGGAAATACGTATTTCCACTGGACACAGTGCAAGAATTTTTTTGCTCATGGAATTTTCACTCAACAATAGGGAAAAAAAATTGTTTTCACACAGGCAGTTTTGGCTCCAAACGTGGATTTGACAAGTGTTTCCCCAAATGCCACCAGGACTGAAGTCTGCAGCTGCTATGGAAATTTCAGAACTCTCCAAAGAACCTCAAATGCTGTTTTTTTTTTTTTTTTAAATCACTGAATCACATATTTAAACCGGGCTTTCTATTGTTGTTAACCCTGGAGTATGATAATTAGAGGAACCTCAGAGATCTCGTCTAAGAAACCCGAAACATTCACTTTGCTGTTGGACTTTTCTGCACTTTCATTTAGCATCATGGCGAAATACGAGCAGTCTGTTGGGCTAGTTTCACATCCTCTTCATTGTCAGTTTTACTTTCTGGGCCGAGGACATTGATGTTTGGGTTTTCAGAACAGAAAGATGATCTTGAATATGAAACTCATGTATCTTCGTAGCGTTTTTGGTGAAGTCTCACCACGGGTCTCTGCATCCCAGGTCAAAAGCCGTGCGTGCATCTCTCCCTTGATCTGAAGTGATTCCTGGTCAGTTTAATGCAGCTCCCATACTGCATGCCATAGAAATCAAAGAAAGGCCATGTCTTCCATTCCGAGTCACAGGGCCGTCAGCTTGGCCCAGGGACGTCCATCACCACAGGGCTGGATGCAAGTGGTTGGCTCTGAGAAAAAGAGAACTGTGCGATGCCCCCAGCCCACCCCATGCTCATGCTGGGGACTTCCATAGGGCCTTGAAATTAGGTCAAAAATGACTCAGCTTTCTCATGGTTTTATTTTTTGAGCTTTTTTTCCACTCCAGCCTGATATTGGTTTTCTCTCTCAGTTCCTTTTGGTTAATGTGATTATCTTAAAAATGTAAAACTACGCTGCTCAATTTAAAATGAATTTGCATGCCGAGGATTCTTTTTAGGTGACTTTCTGCCGTGATGCCATCCATCAGGGAAAGATCTGCTCAATTCTTGGAGTCCTTTTGAGATGAACTGACAATTCCGTTCACACACATCAAAAATCTGTTGGAAAAGCTCCCCCAGTATTCCCATTAACTGAATGAATGGCTTATTGAGGGTAAGCCATTACCCCTTGGGCATTATTGTCCGGATAGAAACACGAGGTCTCATGTTTCATAGGCTTTGTTGTGGACATGTCACAGACAGGTAGGTGGTAGGATTGAGTAGCAGAGTGAGAATAACTTTTCACTGTAAAAGAACTTTCTTTCCCAGTTTTCAGTGTTACATCTATAGAACTTTGACTCAGTTTTATTTTTCCCCATTCACCTGAATTGGCATTGTTACTAAGATCATCATTGAGTATAACTGTACAAACCAGATTTAACTTTCCTTTGATGATTGAAGTAAGGGATTGAGAAGTTCACTTTTTTTTCTTTAATTTTTATTGGCATGTAGTTGATTTACAATATTGTGCTAGTTTCTGCTGCACACCGAAGTGACTCAGTTATACATGTACACATACCCACTCTTTTTTAGATTCTCTTTCCATATAGGTCATTATAGAGAATTAAGTAGAGTTCCCTGTGCTCTACTGTAGGTTCTTATCAGTCATCTATTTTATACATAGTAGTATGTATGTGTCAATTTCAATCTCTCAGTTTACCCCTCCCTCCCTTTCCACCTTGGTAATCACACGTTTCACTTTGGTGAAGTTAGGAGGTGGCAAAATCTGAAAGTGAAAGGGTTAGTAGCTCAGTTATGTCTGGCCTTTTGCAACCCCATGGACTATAGCCCGCCAGGCTCCTCCATCCGTGGAATTCTCCAAGCAAGAATATCGGAGTGGGTAGCCATTTCCTTCTCCAGGGGATCTTCCCTACCCAGGGATCAAATCCCCTGGGTTTGATCAGTCTCCCGTATTTCAGGCAGATTCTTTACCATCTGACCCACCAGGGAAACTCACAGAAAATGTTCCTATCTTGAAGCTCAGGAAGTACTATCAGGGAATTGCTGGTTCTGGGGAGAGCTAGAGAGGGAAGTGATGCTTTTGAAAGAAACCTTATCCGTGTTGGGTCTGCCTGGGAAGTGGACTGGCTCTGCAGTCTTCTGTGCAACTTTAACAAAGACTATGCTGGAGTTCAGCTTTTCCCAGACTCTGGGAGATGGTGAGGGACAGGGAAGCCTGGCTTGCTGCAGTCCAGGGGTCGCAAAGAGTTGCACACAACTTGGTTACTGAATAGCAACATTGGTGGTTTTGTCCAGTATACTGAATAAGCATGGAAATCCAGGATGAATGAAAGACTGGCTGGCTCAGTCTTTCCATGTTGTCTTGTTACCTGAGAGCTGGTCTGAGGCCCCTGTGTCCTCCTTGGGGCCCAGGGCAGGCAAATCCTGAAGCTGGGGGCTCTTTCATCTGTGTCACAAGGCTTGACCATTACATGCCATCTTAAAGCAGTTCCTTTGTCTGTAGAAGAATGACGGCACAAGCTTTATTTTTACACTAGGGCGTGTGTGTGTGAGATGTCTCGCTAGTTCCCCAGGTGCGTCTACACTGAGGTGGTTTGTCTCCCAAGTGCCTGAGGAGTGGGTAGTGGTTATGGCACCATTTGAAT
Source organism: Okapia johnstoni (assembly GCA_024291935.2). Classification (NCBI taxonomy): domain Eukaryota; kingdom Metazoa; phylum Chordata; class Mammalia; order Artiodactyla; family Giraffidae; genus Okapia; species Okapia johnstoni. The sequence goes on along the minus strand of CM044306.1, from coordinate 52,225,639 downwards.
TGGAATTTCTTTAAGGATAATTTTTAAACAAAACACTTTTTAATTCAGACCAACAATATTTTTACTAGAAGATTTCCATTTCAGGATCTTACTGGTAAGTTCTAAAATTCCCTGATGACATCCAGGCGAGACCACACTTGAAAGGCTCTTACAATGCCTGACCCTTGTCTCGGAGCACGAGATGCCTGCAAGCTTTGAAAAAGCACCTTCTCAGGAAATGGGTTCCTTTTTTTTTTCCTTCCTTATTAGAGCGAATTCTCGCACGTGTCTACCTTAATGAAATTTAAAAGCACTTTATTTTCCTCCTTTATTGAAGGAGCAATAAGCCTAATGAGTTATTTTCAAAGCTCTTTATTAAATTACGCAGTTGATTTTCTTCCTTTTAATGCTACAATGATCATAGTTCCTTTAGCCTTTCTTCCTAGGTCTTAATCTCTTCTCTTTGAATCATTTCTGCAGATAGAAATTGCCCATTGAGGGCTTTGCAGTACTGTGTTCTCTCTGTCTCCCTGAACCTGACCCCGGGCGGCCTGTTAGCTGACCCCTCCCCACACGAGCATCACTCTACGGTGACAATGACTGCCATCCATTCAAGTGTGGAGTAGGAAGGAATGTGACTTTGATACAACCATCCATTAATTTTGCAAATGTTTACTGAACACTTACTAAGTGCCAGACATGGTAAAGGAGCTTAAAGCATACTGGGGAGTGACCTGCAGTACACGGGACACATGGGGATTATAGTTTTTGATTGTAAATTACAATGATAGCTCATAATCTAAATTTACATATTACCAACAACAAGCATTATCAATTATAAGTGTGATGAATATGATGTAAGAGAAGAATGCATTGGGGGTGTCCTTTGAACCCAGGTCCAATTTTGCTCTTTCCAGCCTTTGACCCCTCCCATCCTTGGACACTGTGAGGGACCCGCTCCTCGGACCCTGATCACAGTTTGTGTTCTTGCTATTTATCCCACCTGTCTTGCTGTTGGCCCTGAGGTGAGCCTACAGTTTTGAAGGTCAAGACCATATTAGTTCTTGATCTCCTTACTTCCCAGCAGCCAGTGGGGGCAGGGTAATGTCAAAGAACTAGAGGATTTGAAAGCTGAGATCCTGGGTTTGAGCACAGGGACTGTTGACTACTAGCTGTGTGGTTCTTGTCAAGTCGCTCCAATGCCTTGGAGGTGCAACGTCCTCAGTGATGAACTGGAGACAAAGGCCACTTCATTCCCATTTACCTCGTGATGATGCAGTGGGACCAGGACAGACCTCGGTGTTCAACTTCCCTGACAGTGAACACATGCTAGTGATTTCTCCAGCACACTTTAGGTGCTGCACAAGGAGTGGGGAATGCAGGGGTGATTGGCAGGCACATTTGTTCATCTGGTCGGTGTCAGACCGCTAACACCATGGGGAAGATGGTGGACGTTGGTAGGAAGAGACTGAGCGCACGGATGCAGGTGGAGAGGGTGGCGGAGAGCCATGACCACAAGGAGGTGGCCATGGGAAGTCCTAGTATGTCACCTGAGGAGCAGCTTGGAGCCTTGACCCCCACTGGATGTGGGCATGGCCTGCAGACAGGGAGAGGGAGCCGTCTGGCTTGTCAGGGCCGGCGTGTGAGAGGGGACGAGCCTGGGAAGGGCCTGGGAGGTTCTCCAGGATGCCCAGAGCCCCTCTGAGACAGCGAGCTCGGGTTCATGAGTCTGAAAGGGGGTGGAGAGCCAGACTCGCAGGACAGCTTCAGAAACTGGGGCTGTTCATGGCAAGGACTTTGGCTCAAACACAAAAAGATGATATTTTTGGGAGCCCCAAGTTCTCAAGGGACTTGCTAGTCTCTCCGGCTGCCACTTCCCATCACAGAGAGGAGGGCTGGGATTGAAAGCAGAAGATGGAAATACAAAAAAAAAAAAAAAAAAGAAAAAGAAAGTGGGTGAAATAAGAGGAAATGAAAAAACAAAACAAAACACAGGGACAAGAGATGTGGCCTCAGAACAATGTGTGATTGGGAAGAAAGCCACCTAAAAGGTTTCCACTGTAGGAATTCACTGTGGGACAGGATCTCCTTTTACTTCTTCTCTAAGGCTGGCCTTTAGGCATCATTTTCCAAACTGTGACTTTAGTGTAGGGTGAACCTGGGCTTGCTGGGGGTGTGAACACACTCTCCAGCACAAAGAACACCCTGAAACCTCTGAGTTGTTTCACTGAAAACAGTCCCAAGATCATTTCTTGCTCAACTGTTAGCGCTATAGTCACTTTCCCTCTTGATCACTCCCCGAGATTTTCCTTTTCCCTCTTAATTCCCATCATCATTGCCGGGTTTTGGGGTTAAGGTAAGTAAATGAGCTGAAGATGCTTCCAAAGTGACCAACCCAGGGTGGGAAGAGCATCACGTGCCCAGTGTCAAGTCAACCGTCATCCATCATTTAATGTCTCCCCATCTTCTCCAAGTAGATGACTTCTGAACTAAAAGAGAAGGCTCTTGAGAGTCTTTTGGACTGCAAGGAGATCCAAGCAGTCCATCCTAAAGGAAATCAGTCCTGAATATTCATTGGGAGGACTGATGCTGAAGCTGAAACTCCAATACTTTGGCCACCTGATACGAAGAACTGACTCATTGGAAAAGACCCTGATGATGGGAAAGATTGAGGGCAGGAGGAGAAGTGGGAAACAGAGGATGAGATGGTTGGATGGTGTCACCAACTCAATGGACATGAGTTTGAGCAAGCTTTGGGAGTTGGTGATGGACAGGGAAGCATGGCATGCTGCAGTCCATGGGGACACAAAGAGTCAGACATGGCTGAGCAACTGAACCGAACTGATCTGAAAATATGTTATAAAGGGAGGGTGAGATTGAGTTTCCAAACAATAGATACCAAGCAGAGACCCTGGCTATCCATCCCACATTCTGGAACTTTGTTATTAGCTGACTCAGAGAGTTAGCCCTTTTCAGAAGACGTTGAGTATCGAGGGACCTACAGGCAGTGGTACCACTGGCCTCCAGGGCAAGTGTCTGAAAAACATACTGAAACAGGCTTGTGAGAGTCATGGATGAAGGAGAAGCCTGTGGTTAATGTGCATCTGCAGTTGTTAAAGGGAAGCCAGGCCCTGTGGTTGGGCCGAGGTCACCTCTCTCTCCTCCAGCCCTGCAGCTCTAGGGGTGTTGCCCGCATGGACCACTGGCTGCAGGGGTCCTGGCACTAATGGTGACAACATGGATGAGAAAGATGAAGTCTCCTCCTGCTACGCATACCTGGCGGGCCAGCTGTTTTCTGCAGGATGACTGAATTCCACAGGTGGGTGGGGTGAGGACCAGAGTCCCTGAGTCCCCTCCGTGGACAGCCAGGCCTAAGGACCCTGGTTGCAGTGTGGGCCTGGAGTTTTGCCCGGGCAGTGAGGGGTCATCTGTGCTGGAAGCCCAGGTCAGGAAAAGGGCTGCCCACCTCCGGCCCCACAGCAGGAGAAGGGGCCCAGATTCAGGGTGGAGGTGCTCCATGATCCTTGGGGCCACAGGCACAGATGAACATGCTGGGGGTTTTGCTAGAAGGGCAGCCAAGGGGGCCAGATTACTGCACCCCCACCCCCCACCCCCCCAGCTGGATGCTCTGGTCTCAGAGCACATTCTTGGCCAAAATCAGTTCTTGCTGGTGCATGGGACATCTGGGTCACTGTGCCTTCCAGCTTGGCAACCTGCTGGTTAGGGACACACCCCTTTTCCAGCCAGGGCTCCAGGAAACCACCCCCGGCTTCCCTCAAGCTCTGTCTGCCTCTCCTATCTGCAGAAGAAGGGAGCTGAGGGGCTCTGGACTGGAGAATGACTTTCCCCTTCTAGAAGCAGGAGTGAAAAGCCCCTCCAGGGTCCGCAAGAGTGTGAAGTCACAGTCATCAGAGCACTTAGGCATTTTTGAGCTGGCCTGGAAAAAAAGAGTCAGATATGACTTAGCAGCTAAACAACAGCAAATGCACTTTTAGAACAGGTTTTTTTTGGGACCACCTCAAAGACGTTATAGAAGTTGGAAAAGGAGCCATGTACACGCCCACCCTCCTAAGTAAGATGCCTACTCTCTACTTCTCAGCTCCTTTTCTCCCTTGGCATCAACAGTTTACATCGTTGCCATCTTGGTGCTGATCAAATTTTGCAAGTTTGGGTTATCTTGCAAATTCGGATTCCAGGTCCCGTCTATATGGCCGGGAATCTTTGCAACCCAACGAGGATAGCGAGTGAATGGCTTGCTCCTGAATGAATGGGCTGTGAGTCACTCAGGTCCCCAGGACATGGTCTGTATGAGACCTGGGAAGGGCCCATCTTTGGACGTTTCATTCAGAGCATCATTCAGAGTTCTAAAAAGGGAATGGAAAAATTAAACATCAAGTCATAGGAAGTGGAAAAATCAGGGTGTCTCGGTTTGTCCTCACACCTAATTAGGCTGCCAGTAATGTTAGGCATCTCCTGCTAGAAAGTACAGTCATGCAAGAAACTTGGGGTCCGGGAGTGTGTTTTGATGAGTTTTCCTCCCACCTCTTTTCCCCTCCTGCACGGCAGACCTGAGCTCCTGGGCTTCTCTCCATTTCTTCCTGCTCCAGCTTTTGGTCTTTACCTGTGCACCTGGAGATTCAGGCTGTATAAAGGAGGGGTCCTAGGTGGGTTTGTGGGTGCTGGGGCACCTCCTCTCCCCTCCTCCCTAGATCTGCCCTCAGGAGTTTGAATGAAGCTCAGATATGACAAACTTACCTCAACCTTTTCTCAGATTGCCTGAGATACCGCATTACCTGGTAGCAGAAACGCTGCCTTTTTCAAACATTTTAATTTGGGTGCAGAGCCTGGTGGGAGATTGTACACCCAAACGGCACTCGGGGAGCGTTGCTTAGGGTACTATTTTGCAATGAGACTTCTATTTTCTGGGGGAGCAGAGCTGCTTCCTGACATGGGAGGTGCTGATTCGAGTGACTTCTGTTCTTTATGGTCTAGGACAGTGATCTAGCTGTGAGTCTGGTCCTGGGGCATTAAAAGCCAAACCAGACCCCAAAGGTTACAGAAGCCACGCATTCGTGAGTCACTGTTGGGGACATGGAAGGGAAGGGTGAGAGGACAGCTTTCCTCCAGGGAGGTGGTGGTTCAGCCAATGTCACCAGGAACGAGGGAAGTGACTGCGGGTGGTGGCTGGTGGACTGTGCCAGTCACACGCCAGGAGATGCACTTGGGTCTCCTTACATCCTCCCAGGAGGCTTGCGAGGCCTGCACTAGAATTCCATCTTACTGATGAAAAAACAGCACTCGAGGAAGATCAGCCTGTCACTCTGAGGCTCAGGGGCAGTGCGAGCCTCCTCCTGGGTATGGTTGAATCTGTTTGAAAGGACTGTGGCCAGCCCCCTCCAGTGCGCTGAGCAAGGGGGCAGGGGAGAGAGCTGTGGGGCAGTGAGCACAACTTAGGACTAGCTGGCTTAATTTTCAGAGCATCTTCTGATTCTAGCCCTGCAGCTCAGCTCAGGGGCTCAGCTAGAACCATCAGCCACGGCCTTCTGGGGCCCTGGTGTCTGTTACCTGGAGCCCCACGCACTGCCCGGCGAGACTTTCTACACTGTTTTCAAAACATTTAAAAGTGATCCAATTGTGCTACCAGAAACAAATAATGTGAGATCAGTTACCAACTGAACAGGTAATTCATGAGCTATGCAACGTCTCTCTCCCATTTTAAAGCGTAGAACAAAATGAATCAAGTCAGCTTAGAATGTAATAAAGCTCCTCTGACACACATTTAAAACACTGAGTTGTGTGCTGCCATGGAGCTAAATTTAGAGATGGAAAATTAGAACAAAGCGTCCTATTTACCAGCTCACCCCTTGACCATGAACCCTTGTCATATTGGGGCTAGCTCTCTGGATACCGGATGCGTATCACCTTCCTGATGGAAACCATAAAATTTACATTTCCTGGAGCATCTTGCCTTTGATTAACTTTCCTTATGCTCTATTTGCAGAGGTAGGCTTCCTTTTCATCCTATTTCTTTACTAAATATATATTTTCTAAGGTTTTGCACTTTTCCTTCATGGAAACAATTGGATTTTACCATGGTTCTTTCTGTGTTTTCAAGTCTAATGTTATTATTGGCTGCCAATTACTCTTTTATTAAGGGATATAAGTATTCTTGCCTGGAGAATCCCATGGACAGAGGAGCCTGGCTGGCTATAGTCCATGGGGTTGTAAGAGTCGGACACGACTTAGCAACTAAACTACTACTACTCCTCCTCTAAGGTTTAGGCTTCTCCAGTGGCTCAGGGGTAAAGAATCTGCCTGCCAATGCAGGAGACATAAGATACATGTTAGGTTGGATCCCTGGGTGGGGAAGATCCCCTGGAGGAGGGTATGTCAACCCACTCCAGTATTCTTGCCTGGAGAATCCCATGGACAGAGGAGCTGGCAGGCTGTAGTCTACGGGGTCACAAAGAGTCAAACACACTGAAGCTACTGAGCACACATGCACTAAAAGTTATTTAAAAAGTGTTTCTTCTCATAAAACTGATACAACAAAAAGGCCTCCATGATGGTCAGGACTAAACAAGAGATGGGGGCTTCCCTTGTGGCTCAGTTGGTAAAGAATCTGCCTGCTTATAGCTCAGTTGGTAAAGAATCTTCCTGCAATGCAGGAGACCTGAGTTCAATCCCTGAGTTGGGAAGATCCCCTGGAGGAGGAAATGGCAACCCACTCCAGTATTCTTGCCTGGAGCATCCCACGGACAGAGGAGCCTGGCAGGCTACAGTCCATGGGGTCGCACGACTGGATACACGACTTAGAGACTAAATCACTACCACCACCAAACAAGTGAAGTGCCTGCTCTGAAGATCTAGTGGCTTCCTTCTTTCCAAAGCCAAATTGAACCCTGCGGAGAGGAAGGGATGCAAAGAGGGCCTCTGGTTCATACCTGGAGAGTGGGAGATGCTTGGGAAACGGCGTGTGCTGAAAGTGGAGACCCAACCCTTCGTCAGAAGGGAAACTGTCAAAGTAAGTGTGTTTCTCTCTAGGCAGCCAGCTCATAAATGTTGAGCATTGTAAATGCAGACCAGGTTTCTAAGGAGGGAAAATGGTGAGCATAGTTATTCGTTAATGTATGTCTTCTATTTAAAAGATCTGTTACTGAGGTGCTATAAAATCAGAGTTCAGAGATTTACATATCTTGCACTGCATGTCCACGGTATGGGGCAGCCAGTCCTTAAGAGCACAGGGAATGCTCTCTCCTACTTTCTGTAAGAAGAGGAGTTCCTGTTGAGATATCAGCTGTATCACCCTTGGGACCGTTGACTTTCTGGGCAGGATGAATCCTGGTTGTGGACAGTCCTCTGCCTTGTAGGATGTCTGGGAGCATCCCTGGCTTCTGCTAGGCGCTGGTGTGTACCCCTCTCCACAGGAGTGAAAACACAGGGCAACATTATTAAGTGTCTCCAGGGGCCAGAGGACAAAATTGCCCCTAGTGGAAATAAAATCAATTTTAGAAATGCATTTGATAGGCTCGTATTTCTTCTTACTTTTTGAAACAAACAGGTGTAAGGGTTTGGTTTCCTTGAAATGGATATGATGTCACAAATATAAGTCACAGGAAAAGACAAGAAATCACTGATATAGTATTTGACTTATCTTAGTCACCATCTAATATGTAGCTACTGTGCAAGAGAAAATTAAAAATATGGATGGGCTGATTCCAAATGCTTCTAATTCTTTGGGAATCATGAAAGCAGACAGTTTGTGTCCTGTGGGAGAGACAAGCCTGCTCTCCCTGGAGAAGGCATAGTCTACTCTTGGGGTTCCAATCTGCCGGCTGACCCCCCACTTTGGGGGCTTATGCTTTGCAACAAACTTTTGCTAATGTTTATGAAGACACTTAATGCCCTTCAGAGTTACAAAAAAAAAAAAAATCTAAATGAGCATCACTCATAGGAAGGAGCCCTATCTCCCCAAACATATCATCTCCTTTTTGGGGAGTTGGCAAAGTTTGCAAGATGCCTCTACCCTGGTGCCACACATGACTGCAGGATTTATCTTCGACACCCTGAGCCATTGAGGTTCTTAATGCCTTCGAGCTGACTTCAGCAAACAAATTTAACAACCCAGTTAAAACCAAATAGTTTTATAGAGATGCTGTAACTTCTTTAAGTTCCAGCAGGGCAGATTTAGACAGGCAGACAATGAAAGTCCTGTGGTTGCTTGTATACTGTAGATCACCGCAGAACACCAGTGTACAACGCCGACCCCGAGGCAGCCCAGGATGGCTGGCTTCTGGAGCCCAGCGCTCCCTTTGCTGGAACAAAAAGCATTTCAATTTCCTGCTCTATTGCAGCATTTCAGGACATGTGTTTAATGATTTTTTTTTTTTTACCCTAAATGAACCATAACAGGAATGAACCATAACAGAAATTAACCATATCAGAAAGTGGGCTTTGATACTATGACAAAGAGCAAAGCTTCCCAACATGGTGGGATGGACTCTGTTTTCCTGGAGAAGCCATTCCTCCTGGAAAGGGTGTGTTAAGCTATTGAGGTCGGGCATCCCACAGAACAAGGCTCCTGAGTCCTGGGGTGAGGGATCCCAGGCTTTGCCTTATTTTTCTTCTGCTCCAAATTAGTTTAAAGAATATTGATTGATTGATGATTGATTGATTGATTATAAGGAATTGCCTTGTGCAATTAAAGAGTCCCAGAACCTGCCGTGTGAAGGCTGGACACCCGGGGAAGCTGGAGGAGTGATTCAGTCTGAGTCGGAAGGCCTGAGAGCTGTCAGCACCAAGGACAGAAAGGGATCAAGGTCTTGGCTCTGCCGTCAGGGAGAAAGGGCCCAGATCTCCCTTTCTCCGGACTCTCAGCGGATTGAATGCCACGCCCCCTCCCGACATTGGGGAGGACAACCTGCTTTATGGAGAGTCCGCCCATTCGCATGCTGATTTCACCTGGATACACCCTCAGAGACACACCCAGAGAGAGTCTTCAGCTGAGTATCTGGGCATCTGTGATCCAGGCAAGCTGACCATCACAAGCTGACATCACGAACCATCACAATGGGTCTTTGGTGAAAGCTGTTCTCATTCGAGTGATGCAGGTTTCTCTCACAAAAAGAAAGTTTTATTACTGAAGGGAAACCTAAAAAGCTCCAGAGGCAACTAGCTCAGGGGGCAGAAGAGGAGACTGAGGTTCAGAGTGAAACTCAGACCCATAAAGTGAGTTGCCCTGAGTCTCGGCCTAAGTGAGACAGAGCGGGGTGAGAACCTCAGTCTTTGGAACCCCAAAGAGTGTATGCATCACATCAGCACTTTGTGTTGATTCCTGGGCCTGACTCCCCAAACAATGAAATGCAAAAATGATGCAGGAGTTCTGGGCCAGCTGGGCAGGCCTGGGCAGCTGGGTCCAGGGGGTCTCGGCCTGTTTCAGCATGGCCAATGGCGGGCAGTCCCAGGTGGCCAGTGCCTGAACGGGGATGTGATAATGTTGCCTTCTTTGTGTCTCCACTGAGACACACTCTCTCTCCTTTTCTCATGGTTTTTGCCTTCTGGTCATCTGCCATTCACGTCTCAGGAATTAAGTTAGTGACCACTCCTAGAGACTTTGCTCATTGGATTCCAGCGCGGACTTGAGCAGAGGTTCCTGCCAAGCCCTGGGATGAGGTTCTCCATGCCGAGACCCTCTGCAGATTGGGGTTCATGGGGAAGGGGGGCTCTGACTCTGTGGTCCTCACAAATTTCCCTCAACCCAACCCACCTGCTAGAAAACCTGGGGAAGCGTGCAGTCCAAGCTCCTGGCTGCGGAGGAGGGAGCCTTCCTGTTTTCGGTTCTGGAAGATGATGGCCCTCAGGAGCTTCTGCAAATGACCCTGAAACGGCTCCTGGGGCCCCAATCTGAGGCGTGTCCTCTGGGAACAAGAAGTCACCCGTGTTGCTTTTGCCCTAGCTGAGCAGCTAGAGCAAAAGCATAGAGGATGCTGGCAACACCTGCAGGCACCTCTCCTTCTACTGTGCCTGGAGATACTGCATTTTTGTTTGTTTTTGTTTTTTAAAAAATGGAAAGTTTGTGGCAACCCTGCCTTGAGTGGCTACTGTCACCATTTTCCCAACAGTATTTGCTCACTTTGTGTCTCTGGTCACATTTTGTTAATTCTCACAATGTTTCCAATGCTTTAAAATGATTGTTGTGTTTGTTAGGAAGATCTAGGATCCACGATCTCTGATGTGTCTACTAGGACTGGCTGAAATCTGAGATGATGGCTAACATTTTTTAGCAAGAAAGTGTTTTTTAATTAAAATATTTACATTATATTGTAGACATAGTACTACTGCATATTTAATAGACTAGAGTGTCAACATGACTATTTTTAAGTATTTTATTTTTCAATAACTGTGCTCACCACATGTACAGTTTTCCTTTAACCATCAAGTATGGTAATGTTTCAGAGCATCTTTCTCTCACTAGGTAAGGCTCTGAGAAGAAGCATAACTTTTCTATGCACTGGGAATCTGAAAAATTCATGTGACTCACTTTATTGCAGTGTCCTCTGTATCACAATGGGCTGGAACTGAGCCTGTGATATTTTTGAGGTTTGCCTGGACAATGGTTTTTCAAACAGAGCATTCGTTTTGTGTCTCCATGTTTAGAACGTCTAATGTATTTAAAGGCAGACCTTCTTTGTTTTGCAAATGTGAATTTCTCGCAGAGAAGTTTCCAGTTTGTTCGTTTCCTGTATTCTGAGGCTCTTTGGTATACTCAAGCAAAATGTTAACAACCAGCAGACATTTACTGAGTGTGGAATACAGGCTACCTATGTTAGAGATTCAAAGGAAGGTATGACACAGTCTTGTTTTCATGGGCTCCTAATCTAGAAGGAAAGAGAAGCTGAAGCCAGGATGAGTCACCTGACAATAAAGCAGCCACTTTTTAAATGATAAGGATTTCCTGGAGCAGTCAAAGGGCGTGAGGTCCAACAGCTCTGGTTCCAAGGCGAGCAGTGTCTGTCTGGGTCTCCAGGTCTGGGTTGGCTGCTTAGTGGGAGAAGCACAGACTTCTCCTGCAGTTGTGCCTATGGTGGCAGGAATGTGCTTTTCCTCATTTAAAAAAATTTGCTCAATATTGGTTTTCAGCCTCAAAGCCAAGCTTTCTAGGAGATGGATTCCCTTCCTTCTCAGGAGGTTACAGGAACCTAGGAACTGCAGGCTGGGCATGGTGACGGCTGAGGTCTCTGCGTGGGGACAGCGGCTGCTGGAGTGGCACCTGCCATGTGGGAAGGCCCAGCAGAGCCAGTGTCATGGTCATCTCCACCTTGTAGCCCCAGGAGGACCCCCCTGCGAGACAGGGACCTTTGCCACTGTGTCACCTACGAGAAAGACGGGGTCCAAGACTGCTCCTCCTGTCCCCTATTGTGCGGCTGCCACCCGCCTGAAACCCCGTCTCTGCCTTGGAGGATGCAAGTGCTGATAACCGTCAAGTTGATTTTCAGGTTGTAAAATGCCCTGTTTGAGGACTGACCGCAAAGCCCACGTGAGGAGATAAAGAGCTATGGAGGCTTTCAGAGCTGAACTCTATTTATCCAGAACGTTTCTCTTTTCTTTTATCTTTTCCCCTTCAGATCAAGATAGTGCTTTTTCTTGTAAATAGTAAAAAAAGAAAAGAAAAAGGAAAAAAAAATCCATCTTTGTTTTCTTCCCCTAGTGTACCTTGCAACCTATTTTGATATCTTTACTCCATAAAAATTCTGAAGCAGTGAAGCCCAGGGAATGAGAGTGAATCACAAGGATAGATGGTCGTTTGGGAAGGAACTAGTTCCCTCAAAAGTGACAAACAGCCTACTGTGCGGCCCAGGGACTCCACTCACACTCTGTAATGACCTATATGAGAATTTTGTTCTTGTTCAATCACCAAGTCGTGTCTGACTCTTTGCGAACCTATGGACTGCAGCATGCCAGGCTTCCCTGTCCTTCACTATTTTCCTGGAGTTTGCTCAAACTCATGTCCACTGAGTAGATGAATAAGAGAATAGAATCTAAAAAATAGTAGTTGTATGTATAATTGATTCACTTTGCTCTACACCTGAAGCTAACACAACATCTTTAATCAACTATACTCCAATAAAAATTAATTAAAAAAAAAAAGCTGAGCAACAATCAGTCAACAGTCTTACTGTGACTGAGGCATTGTGTTATGGTGAAGTGGTGGATAAAACAATTTGAGCAAAAAAAAAAAAAAAAAAGCAAAAAAAAACAATTTGAGCAGTAAACAAACCAAAGTTTGAAAAGGCCCCCTTACCCTCACCCCAAATGTGAGCATCAGCTGCTTCGGATCTAACCTGCTTCTGGAGCCATGATGCCAATGTCTATTTCTTGGCATAAATGTTTCCTCCAGCCTGGGCCTCTGTCCACCCTTTTCAAGGGCACCTCTGCGTCCCCAGGACCCAGGCTGGAGACCAGGGGCCTCTTCCTTCTCCCTGTTCTCTGTTTATGCCAAGTAGCTGAGGAATCCGCTCGTGCCTTCTCTCCCAGAACCATCACCCCACAGTGACTTCACTGGCCTTTTAGTGGGCTTACTGAGAGGTGATGGATAAGAAGGCTTGGAGGTTCCCTCCCCCAAGGCACTCCAGGCCTGGGCCCTGCCCAAGGCAGGATTAAAGTGGACGAGGATGGGGGCTGACCGAGGGACCCTCTGGATCCAGCAAAGACCAGTGGACAGTGGAGCAGGAGCCATGGGGCTGAGATCCTGAGGGGAGCCAGGCAAGGTGGGCTTGGCCTGGGGCCCCCAGTTTGTCTCAGAGGCTGGTTGGCTAGCAGGGCCCTGTGCTACTGGTGTGCTGGGATCTCAGGGCCTCCTGGACAGGTCCTGTCTCCCCAGACCTGGTGCTGGAGCTTGAACTCTGGTTGGGCCTGAAAGAATCAGGTTCAGTCCAAGTGAGTCCTAGTGATCCACTTTTCCACTAGCAGTGAATACACTCAGGTCTAGAAGCCCAGGTTGGCACAAGCCATGTGCTCCTTGTCCAACGCCTGCAGGAGTATTCTCCTGGGCTCTGGGAATTTGCCTGAAGAGGGGCTGCACACACCCTACCCTCTCTGCATTTATTAAACATCTTCTGCTTGGGCCTGGCTCCACTGTCCACACTCGCTCACTAGCTGTGTGTCCCTGGGCTGCTGTTTAACCTCCCAAAGCCTCAATTTCCCCTCTGTACAAGGGAAAGTTACAAGCGATTCCCCTTTGGCAAGTGAGGACTTGCCAGGAGCCTGTTGAATGACAGCAACTCCTCCTTTGTTTGTTGCCACATCCACGCACAAGCAGAACCCGGCTTTTCCACCAGGTGTGAGTCTAGCCCAGATGTCAAGGTCCAGGCCATGTCCCTGAGCCTTCTCACAGTCTCCCAGCCAGATTCAATGTTGTATTCTACCTGGGCTTCAGGAGAGATGATTGAAAAAAAATTGAGTTAGAAAAAAATAGAAGTTAAATGCTATTTATAGCTTCTCAGCTGCTTCAACTGTTTCTGCCCCTTTTGAAGGAGCTGGGGGTGGAGGATGCTTACCCGCGGGCAGTGTGGTTGTTATCACTGTCCACATTGTCACACAGCTATTTGTATCACATGCCTCTCTCCCCCTAGGGCATCAGCTACTGAGAGCAGAATAAAGGAAGGAAGGAGGGAATAAATGAATAATTCTGTGCTTGCCATACTTGACCCAAGATTTTCAAAGTGATTAATATACCCAGCTGTCTTTCCCTTTTCTGGTTAGGGTTTATGATTCTCTATTATGCAGTAATTGATTTTTTAAAATTTAAGCAACCCTACAACTGATGCTGTCTCAGAAATATTTGGAAGAATGTATTTCGTATCGCTTTTTTTCTGTGAAACTTGCGAGGAAGGGTGTGGGATATGGACCCTTGGAATTTGAAAATGGAAAGGGATCAAATTATGCATTTTCTGACTGCTCAGTTTCTATTTATAGCATTGCAATGACTTTCCTTCACTACTAGCCAGGATGAAATTTTAAACGATTGGCCAAGGAGAAAGTAATTCATTTCCTTCTGGAGTCTTATCCTCCTCTCTCGCCCTCTCTTCTCCCGTGTAGCTCCTATTATGGTTTCTCTTTGTCAAGGGCGTTTCTCACAATTAAGTGCTTGTATCTGCTGCTCCCCGTCATATCTGTTTGCGTAGATTTAGGACAGATACAAATGCTAAAAACAGCCTACATTCCCCTTAATCTAGACAGAAACCCAAGGAAGATGGTTAACTAATGGCATTTGTTTTGTTTCACTGATTGCAAAGTTATTCAGCTTTGAGTTCTAGATTCCTCTAAAAGCCTAGTTTTTTTTTTTTTTTTTTTTTTTTTTTTTAAGAAAACTTAAGACGCTTGGGTAAAGTCCCTAGTACACCTAGTCCTTTTGGTTAGGTTGCTGGGAAGACCTATAGGAAACACAGGGTGCTTTGATCCAGACCTGGACCCTGACTCTGTGTGAAGCAGGTGATGGAGTTAATATGAATCTCTTGCTTTAAGCCAGTTTCCTTCTGGTGAGGTCTGCACTCAAAATTCCTGTGCTAACGTATGTTTGCAGGTGGGCAGAGCTGATGGAGGGACTTGACCGACAGCCCTCCCACCTTGGGGCACTTTCAGTAACCACCAGGTCTATGGGGAAGTGCAACTTGAGGACTCGTGGAAGTGAGAACTGCAGTGGGAGCCCCCAAGCCCAGAGTCTATTTCGGAACACTCACCTATCTGAAGGGCTGGCTTCTGTGGATTTAGGACCTTTCTTCACAGACCTCAGAAACTTTTGTTGTAGTCTCACTTTTTTGTCCCCGTAAGATCTCCTGTCATCAGAAGCAAAGACATCTTCAACTACTACATTCCATAATTTACATTTTGTTGCAAGTTCTGTGGTCATTGGTGGACTTGTGGGTTCCTTAGTTTCTGTGTAGCATGGTGGAAAGGGCACTAAGTTTGGAGGAGGTGCTTTTATTCTCAGTGGTTTACCTGTTGCTGAACCTTTAGGAGCACTAACTCAATCTCGGCGGCTCAGCGTTCTTCCTGAAAAATGAGCATAATATTTACTCTGTGTACCTCACCATTAGCAGATTAAATGAAATGATGTGTGGTGATGAAGTACAAAGGTGTACCCCCTTTTAGATCAGATGCCAAGGAGTTTCAGGTTCACGGATCTGATGATCTATACTATAGCTTTTAGATGGCTTATCATCATCTCAATAAGGCCAAAACTCAACTCCTGATTGCCACTTCCTCTCTTCAACCTTGTCCTCTTATCTTCTGTATGTGCTCAGTACTGTTTGACTCTTTGTGACCCTGTGGACTGTAACCTGCCAGGCTCCTCTGTCTATGAGATTTCCTAGGCAAGAATACTGGAGTGGGTTGTCATTTCCTCCTCCAGGTAATCTTCCCCAACATAGGGATCGAACTCGCATCTCCTACATCTCACCACTGCCCCACCTGGGAAGCCTCCCACCTCTTATTTTACTTGTTTTAATTAATGGCACCACCACCCACCCAGTTCAGTTCAGTTCAGTCCCTCAGTCGTATCTGACTCTTTGCAACCCCATGGACGGTGGCATACCAGGCTTCCCTGTCCATCACCAACTCCTGGAGCTTGGTTAAACTCATGTCCATTGAGTCGGTGATGCCATCCAACTATCTCATCCTCTGTCGTCCCCTTCTCCTCCCACCTTCAATCTTTCTCAGCATCAGGGTCTTTACAAATGAGTCAGCTCTTCGCATCAGGTGGCCAAAGTATTGGAGTTTCAGCTTCAGTATCAGTTCTTCCAATGAATATTCAGGACTGATTTCCTTTAGGATGGACTGGTTGGATTTCCTTGCAGTTTAAGGGACTCTCAAGAATCTTCTCCATTGGAGAAGAAAATGGCAACCCACTCCAGTATTCTTGCCTGGAGAATCCCAGGGAAGGGGGAGCCTGGTGGGCTGCCGTCTATGGGGTCGCACAGAGTCGGACACGACTGAAGCGACTTAGCAGCAGCAGCAGCAGCAAGAGTCTTCTCCAGCACCACAGTCCAAAAACATCAATTCTTTAGTGCTCAGCTTTCTTTATAGTCCAACTGTCACATCCATACATGACTATTGGAAAAACCATAGCCTTGACTAGATGGACCTTTGTTGGCAAAGTAACGTCTCTGCTTTTTAATATGTTGTCTAGGTTGGTCATAGCTTTTCTTCCAAGGAGCAAGCGTCTTTTAATTTCATGTCTGCAGTCACCATTTGCAGTGATTCTGGAGCCCCCCAAATTAAAGTCTGTCACTGTTTCCACTGTTTCCCCATCTATTTGCCATGAAGTGATGGGACCAGATGCCAAGATCTTAGTTTTCTGAATGTTGAGCTTTAAGCCAACTTTTTCACTCTCCTCTTTCACTTTCATCAAGAGGCTCTTTAGTTCAACGAAACTATGAGCCATGCCATATAGGGCCACCCAAGACAGATGGGTCATGGTGGAGAGTTCTGACAAAACATGGTCCACTAGAGAAGGGAATGACAAACCACTACAGCATTCTTGCCTGGAGAACCCCATGAATAGTACAAAAAGGCAAAAAGATATGACACTGAAAGATGAATTCCCCAGATCGGTAGGTGCCCAATATGCTATTGGAGATTAGTGGAGAAATAACTCCAGAAAGAATGAAGAGACTGAGCCAAAGCAAAAACACCCAGTTATGGATGTGACTGGTAATGGAAGTAAAGTCTGATGCTGTAAAGAGCAATATTGCATAGGAACTTGGAATGTTAGGTCCATGAATCAAGGAAAACTGGAAGTGGTCAAACAGGAGATGGCAAGAGAGAACACTGACATTTTAGGAATCAGTGAACTAAAATGGACTGGAATGGGTGAATTTAACTCAGATGACCATTATATCTACTACTGTGGACAAGAATCCCTTAGAAGAAATAGAGTAACCATCATAGTCAACAAAAGAGTCTGAAATGCAGTATTTGGATGCACTCTCATAAATGACAGAATGATCTCTGTTAGTTTCCAAGGCAAGCCATTCAATATCACAGTAATCCAAATCTATGCCCCAACCAGTAATCCTGAAGAAGCTGAAGTTGAATGATTCTATGAAGACCTACAAGACCTTATAGAACTAGCACTCAAAACAGATGTCCTTTTCATTATAGGGGACTGGAATGAACAAGTAGGAAGTCAAGAGATACCTGGAGTAACGGGCAAATTTGGCCTTGGAGTACAGAATGAAGCAGGGCAAAGGCTAATAGAATTTTGCCAAGAGAATGCACTGGTCATAACAAACTCCCTCTTCCAACAACACAAGAGAAGACTCTACACATGGACATCACCAGATGATCAATACCGAAATCAGATTGATTATATTCTTTGCAGCCAAAGATGGAGAAGCTCTACACAGTCAGCAAAAACAAGACTGAGAGCTGATTGTGACTCAGATCATGAACCCACCCAATTGTATGATCAAAAAACTCAGGATTCTTCTTGGATTGTCTGTTTCCTTTACTTCTAACATTGTTAGCTTTACTTCCAAGGTGTTTTTCCAATCTAACCACTCCCCATAGTTTTTGGCATTGCTATCCTGGACCAAAGCACCATCAGCTCTTTTCTCGGTTACAGTTCTTGTGTCTTAATCTTGAGTTGATCTTTCTACACCCAGTCTTTCCCATCCAAATTCCTTTCCCCTAAGGTAATCTGATGACCTTTTAAAAAACCGTACAGTAGTACATACCACCCCTTTGTTTAATATCTGATAGATTTTTCTGGCACTTACAATAAAATCTAAAGTCATCCCCCTCCATCCCCACCACCCCACATCTCAAAAGGTCTACGTGATCTGCCTGCTGTCTGACTCTCTGACTTTTTATCTTTATGTTCCAGCCACGCTGGTTTTCCTGCTCCAGGCCAGGCTCATTCCTGCCGCGAAGACCTCTGGTTTACTGAGCCCTCAGCTGAGAGCATTCTTTCTTAAGACCCAGCCTCAGGGCAAAGGTCACTTTCTCAAAGAGGCCTTCCTTCCTCACCCTTGTAGGATGTGTTATCATTTTTGTCTGGCCTCTGATTTTGTGTTTTCTCCCTCGTTTTCCTGATTCTGTCCCTCCTTCTTGCCTCCCATTGCCTTTTCATTTGTCTTTCCCTCTTTTTTTTGCCTTTTCATAGATAAGACCCGACTTGGCACACACTGGGCTTGGCTACTGTTGTTGCCTTTTACTGAAATCATTTTGTGTGTCCCACTCTTAATTGTAAAGACAGTGAGTCAAATTATTCATATTTTTGATCTCTAAACGCTCTCTGCAACTCAACAAAAACATATGGATTTTAACATGTTTATAGCTCTTAACCAGTCAATCCTAAAGGAAATCAACCCTAAATATTCATTGGAAGGAATGATGCTGAAGCTGACACTTCAATACTTTGGCCACCTGATATGAAGACCTGACTTATTTGTAAAGGCCCTGATGCTAGGAGAGAGTGCAGGAAAAAGAGAAGGGGGCAGCAGAGGATGAGATGGTTAGATAGCACCACTGACTCGATGGACATGAATCTGAGCAAACTCTGGGAGATAGTGGAAGACCGAGTAGCCTGGTGTGCTACAGTCCATGGGATCACAAAGAGTCAGACATGACTTAGCGAATGAACAACCACAACATAGTTCTTGACGCATATTTCTGTAAGTAGATATTTCTTATTAAGAATAAAAGAATCCTGTGGAGGTCTGGAAGCCCAATGGCATCATATATGCTGACCAGCTTGTAAAATAGGTAAAAGAATTCTATTCCGTCCAAAGCTGATCTCCCTTAGTACCTGAAAGAGGATAGTATTTCCGCAAAGCCCCAACCTGGGCGGTGCTTTATAGTACCCTGTGGTGCTGGGGGCAGGCAATTTGGGAACACTTTGTTTGCTCTGTCCCCTCCTAGAGAGTGATGACTTACATACAGGTTTGAGAAGATGCACAGACTCTAGGGTTCTCACCCGTGGTGGAGGTGGAGAAGGTGAGATTTTATAAACCTCCATATTGTATGTTTACAAGGATCATGTCATTTTCTTGTAAGTAACAAAAAAAAAATCTATAAAACAAATAATCATAGGAGGAGACCTGAAAAACTTTCTGAGAAATCCTGTCATAAGGAAACCTTGCGCTTTCCAAATGTTTGTGGTCATGCTACCCTTAGCTGGTTCTCTTGAACATTCTCTGGGCAGTGCTACTAAAGAACATCCATCTTCTTTGCTTAAGTCTTAGAATAGTTCAATTTTAGAGTCAGAAGGAAATTAAAACATAACCTGTATGCCTCATAAAATGAGGCCTCAGATCATGGCATCTGGTCCCAACATTTTATGGCAAATAGAAAGGAGGAAAAATGGAAGTAGGGACAGATTTTCTTTTCTTGGACTCCAAAATCACTGTGGTCAGTGACTGCAGCTATGAAATTAAAAGATGTCTGCTCCTTGGAACGAAAGCTATGGTAAACCTGGACAGCATACTAAAAAGCAGAGATATCACTTTGCCAGCAAAGGCCCATGTAGTCAAAGCTATGGTTTTTCCAATGGTCATGCACAGATGTGAGAATTGGACCATAATGAAGGTTAAGTGCCAGAGAATTGATGTTTTCAAACTGTGGTGCTGGAGAAGACTCTTGAGAGTCCCTTGGACTACAAGGAGATCAAACCATTCAACTCAAAAGGAAATCAACCCTGAATATTCAATGGAAGGACTGGTGCTGAAACTGAAATTCCAATACTTTGGCCACCTGATGTGAAGAACTGACTCATTGGAAAAGACCCTGATGCTAGGAAAGATTGAAGACAGGAAGAGAAGGCAGCAATCAAGGATGAAATGGTTAGATAGCATCACTGACTCAATGGACATGAAAGTGAAAGTGTGAAAGTGAAAGTTGCTTAGTCATGTCCGACTCTTTGCCACCCCATGGACTGTAGGCTGCCAGGCTCCTCTGTCCATGAAATTCTCCAGACCAGAAAGCTGGATTGGGTAACTGTTCCCTTCTCTAAAGGATCTTCCTGACCCAGAGGTTGAACCCAGGTCTCCTGTATTATAGGGGAAGTCTTTACCAGCTGAGCCACCAGGGAAGTGGATACAGATGGATACAAATCTGAGCAAATTCTGGGAGACAGTGAAGGACAGGGGATCCTGTTGTGCTACAGTCCTTGGGGTCACAAAGAGTGGGACATGACTGAGTCACTGAACAACAGCAACAACGGGAGATTAGAGCTCTTGCCTAAGGTGACATGGCTCAGTGGTAGCAGGGTTGGGAATGGACCTCCATCTTTGTCACCAGGAAGGAGATGGGTCCATAACCCACTCCCTTCATAGCATCAGCAACAGGGCAGTGCAAGCAGAGGTGGGTAGCAGGAACTCAGGCCTCCAGCTTGCTGTGTGCTTTGCACCAGTGCATGTACTAACCTAGGCCTTCCTCAGAGATAAATATGTTTTCAGATCTAGGTACACGGACCTGCTGTCACTGTGCTGGGTAATGAGAACACATTGTCTTGTCTCTCCTGATACAGCATCCTGTACCAGGAGGGTCTGGCAGGGGCTGCCCAGCCCCTGAGCCGGCTCCCGGCATTACAGCTGTGATCTCGTATCCTTACTTCCTTGACACGCTTTCTGCCTGGCTTCCCAGAGACCTTGCAGGTGGTGGATGGAAGTGGGAGGCACAGGAAGTGACTGCTGGATGGCTCTCACCCAGATCCCAACAGGACATTCTGTGGGAAACTTGGGTGGGTATCAGCCAGCTTCCTCCACCGAATGAGAAAGCTGCCTGTTCTCAGCGCTAACCTCCTGCAAAGGCCAGACTGCTGTCTCTGCCCACGTTCCGGGTGAGCAATCCCAGGTAAGGAGCTGTCCTTGCACGTGGGGGATGCATTGCAGGGCTGGATCTCTACAGCCAGCATAGTGCAGGGCACAGAGCCATAAATTTTAATTCTGACATTCCTTAATTTAAAACAAAAACAACACAGAACACACCTGGCAGGCTGGCAAAAACCGGGTCTGAAGTCCCCGTGGGTAATCGCGAGCAAAGGTAGAGTGACGGGGGTGGACCTCACCATTGGAGGTCCCCCCTAGTCATTTATAAAAGGCAAGTACCGCCTTGCCTGGGGACCCCGAGTGCCACACTGCAGGTATGATTCATGAGGAAGAGACTGGCTATAAATCAAACCCCTTTGTCTTAAGCAGTAGTTTCAGTGCAGCCGATCAATTCACATTCAAAAGAGAATAAGGAAAACCCACACCATGCTGTAATCTACAAATATCGTAGAATGCAATTTCAAGTGTGAATGAAGTTTTCACTCTCTGACCAAGCGCCCTCCATAGAGTTTTTTTGTGGGGGGAGTGCTGTGGAGACCAGAGAGTGATTGTTGGGGGCCTCCAGGTCAGAGAGGGGTGGCTTGATGGCCCCAAGGGAGGGAATTCAGAGCTGGGAGCCAAGGGATTCATTCCTTCCAGAGCTGACCTGTTGATGCCTGGGACTCTCCGAGCCTCCTCGTTGGGGACAGACCTTGGGCTGCCATGGTCATCATCACCATCTTTGCTGCCTCCTGAGTTGCTGCTTCCATGCTCACTGCATCAGGAGAGTAAAGATAAGGCTCCAGGCTGATTCTCATCAGCCCCACATACCTGGGGATGAGAAAGAAGGTCTGGCTTAAGAACAAGCAACCGCTCTTGGTGTTTCTATGATACATTTGTTCTACTGATTGGAGGTTGGATACTTGTTCCCATCTTAATGGTTCATAATGATTTTACTTGTTTCCTTTGAGAGATGAACTCCAGAGAGCAGGGCTTAGACTTTGGTCCTCTTGCATTTCTCAAAATGCCTAGCACTTTGTTTGGGAAATAAGAGATTCTGGGCTTGAGTCAAATATCTGTGGAAACAGGGCAGAGCCAGTGCGTGAATCATCAAAACCCAGGGGAGAATCAGAGCCTGCATTTGGGCTCTGAAATTTCACACTCTTTCCCCTCCAGCCTTTTATCATAAACACCACCAGAAAAAAAAAATAAAGGAAGATTATGATATCACCTCTCTTAGCTTCTTCTAGCCTCCTGCCGGTATTGAAATGATCGAGACAGCAGAAAAGTGGCCAAAATCAGATAGAAGGAAAAACACACAAAGGACTTAGGGAACCACAGAGAGGAGGCTGGCGTTGCCCGACTGGCACTTTTGAAACACCTGCCTGTTTCTTTCGAAACTGTCATGTCTCAAAGTCCACAAATAACAGAGCTTCGTTTTGGTGGTGGCTTTCCCAGTGGGGCCCGAGTTCCCTCGTACATATTTGCATATGTTTTCACAGTGGGGTTTCTGGTTGACTCTGAAGCTCATTCTTTCAAGGACAGAAGGGAATTCCTAAGAGTTCACTGACAGTAAAGTTTATGAAAAAACACTTCATCTGCATACCTGGGCTGTAGATTTGGATGTTCTTGGAAATTGTTCTCTATTTCCCTCTAAAAGAAAATCTTCCTGCTGAATACAAATGCTGCTTTTAATAAAATTTTGGAGCATCCTAGGCTTTCCTCATGGCTCAGATGGTAAAGGTAAAGAATCTGCCTCCCCTACAGGAGACCCAGGTTTGATCCCTGCATTGGGAAGATGCCCTGGAGAAGGGAGTGGCAACCCACTCCAGGATTCTTGCTTGGAGAAGCCCATGGACAGAGGAGCCTGGAGGGCTACGGTCCACAGGATCACAGAGTCAGACACAACTGAGTGACTAACCCTTTCGCTTTCACTTTCAGGCATCCGATAGAGGTGACCTACTGGTGATCAGTGCTTTCTAGATTGTCGCTGCTGGCAGGAGAACCAGGCCACGATACCAGGGAGAAGCCTCAGTGGATTCCAGCTGAGACAGAGACCATGTGGGTCAAATTCCGGAGAGGAATTGAAGTTGAATTGGATAAAAGGGAAGCCAGAAAGTTTCTGGAACTTGCTTCAGCAGCCATTTACAGAGTGCCCTGCACTCACTGAGAACACAGTGATGAGGGCTTGGGCCTCTCAGAGGAGTGGAGCTGTGGTGATGGACGGGCCCGGGGCCACAGAAAGGAGAGGAGGGGGTGGATGAAGGGGGCGTGCAGGGCAGGACACTTGACCTGCTTTTGAGAGATGCACTCTTTAAACAAAGAAGTAGGGAAGGGTGTTTCAGCTACGCTGACAGATGCCAGGGTTTGTACAGAAAATATCTGGGTAAGGCACATTTTACAAAACACAAATATAATACAAAATCAACCCCCTTCATCTTAAGACATTGGCTATTGGCACATTAGAGAAGGCCCTGGACTGTGAATTGCTCAAAAGCATACCCCCTGGCGTATTTTCTGTATGCTCAACAATAAGCACCACCTCCTGGCACAGAATAGGGGCTCTGTTTATGTTTATGGAAGAATCAGTCCACCTCTGAAATGTGTATTCTTCTTTTGTTCATGAATGCATAATTGCTCAGTTGTGTCCGACTCTTTGTGATCCCGTGGACTGTAACCCGCTAGGCTTCTCTGTCCATGGAATTCTCCAGGCAAGCATACTGGAGTGGGTAGCCGTTTCCTTCTCCAGAGGATCTTCCTGAGCCAGAGTTTGAACCCAAGTCTCAGGCATAGGTAGGTGGATTCTTCACCACTGTGCCACCTGGGAAGCCCGCATCTTCTTTGAACAGTGAGCAATGAGTAGTAGTAGAATAAAATATCACTGTAGCTGATAATTCAATGGCTATCTTGGAGATAAGGATGAGATTTTTAACTGCTAAGACAGTTTACTCTGTTTGTAATAAACACATTTTCTCTATATAAATCAGGATGGTTCTTCCAAGGTGATGAATGGTTTTGCTAAGTAATCTATTCCCTCCTGGGCCCAATGGAAGAAAGCAGTGGTTTTTATTTTTTGTGAGTGGGAATTTTAAAAATAAGAGAAGTTTGTAAGCTGTGGGTTCCCTGTGTGCCAAGCTCAGAAGGAGAGCACAAGTTTCTGGTTTTTCACCTTCTCACATGAAGAAACCATAAATAGGGACTCAGAGTCCAGAGAGTCCAGCATCACGGGCACACCTGGGCTAACACATCCTCTGCCCACAGCCTAAGAAGGCACTTGCTTCTCAAAGCAAGTGAACTGAGTCCCCAGATCTGAAAAATAATCATTGATCACTGTTAGTGTTCTACAAGAATGAAAGTGTTAGCTGCTCAGTCGTGTCCGACTCTTTGTGACCCCGTGGACTGTAGCCTGCCAGGCTCCTCTGTCCATGGGATTCTCTAGGCAAGAATACTGGAGTGGGTAGCCATTCCCTTCTCCAGGAGATCTTCCCAACCCAGGAGTCGGACCTGGGTGTCCTACATAGCAGGCAGATTCTTTACTGTCTGAGCAACCAGGGAAGCCCAAGAATGAACTCATGTCATTCTTACAACAGAGTTCTTCATTTTACAGGTGGGAAATCTGAGGCAGGAGAAGGTTATAGACTTGCTCAGGGTCTCCTGCTGGTAAATGCCAGGGCTGGGCTTTGAGTCCTGGCAGCTTGGCTGCTGGATGATGTGCAGACTACCAATCTCCTTTCCCAAACAAGGCAAAATGCTCCAAAATGGATGAGACCATCACACGATAATGATGCTAAAGTGCTTTGTGGTCAAAAAGAACACAGAAATAGATGGCACTCTGTGTTTCTGTTTAAAACAACTCTAAATGTTGTTAAAAAGAGAGAACAGTTATTGTTTTTTCTCAACAGTTATGAGATGAGTTTTGAGACAGAATTTTAATGAGCTTTTTTAAGGCCGCAAAGATAAGAATTCTTAAGAACTAACCATGAAATGAGATGTACTGCCAGTAAGAAGACATTCTTTTCATATTGATTAAAATAGATTTTATTTATATTGTGGATAGTTATATGCCTGTGATACAACATACAAAACTACAAATAGAATATGGTGAAAAGTGAGTTTCTCTTTCATTCCCGATTCCCAGTCATCAAATTCCCTCCCTCAGACATGATTGCAGTAGGTGTTATGTAACCTTCTAGAGATAGTCTGTGTGTATGTCAGCCTATGTGTCTATGTAGTTTATTTTTGGGAGGGAGTGAGACACAAATGGTAACTTACTATGGGTAAGTAGTTCAGGACTTTGCTATTTTTATTCAAGACTGTAGACTTTGCTATTTTTACTTAAGACTGTAAGCTGAAGTTCAGTATGAATTTGGCCCAAAGTACTATATAGAATCTCATCAAGCTAGTCATCATTTATAAAAGCAATGATGTCTCTACATAAAATTTGTATCTTACAAAATTATTGTTTGCGATAGCTTTTCAATGATTCCTGTTTATTTTCCAGCTTAAAGGTCATGAAATTTGAATTCCTCTTTTTCGTTTTTATACTTCATTTGTATTTCTTTCATCAAATTGGTTGGACTACTACTGCCAGAAAAGGGTTGACAGTTGTAGTCATGGGCATTCTTTTCTTTTTTTTGACTGAATTGGAAGCTACTAGTTTCCTCCGTTAAACATATTACTAACTTGGATTGACACACACACACAAACTAAATACGCAAACACACATACTTAATTGACATTCTTTCAATAGATGTTATATCTTTATATCATACTGAGAAATCATCCACCTTTTCCCATATTTGTTTTTAGTTGCTAAGTAGTGTCTGACTCTTTTGCGACCCCACGGACTGTAGCCCACCAGCGTCCTCTGTCCATGGAATTTTCCAGGCAAGAATACTGGAGCAAGTTGCCATTTCCTACTCCAGAGGATATTCCCAACTCAGGGATCGAACCCAAGTCTCCTGCTTGGCATTGGATTCCTTACCACTGAGCCACTGGGAAGCCCTTCACTATATTTAAGAATATTTATTAAAAATAGATGTTAACGTATATAAAATTCTTCTTTATAATACATGGAGATGATCATTTTATTTGTTTTCTTTTCATATATTCATATGATAGTTTGTAAAAATCAGTGATGAATTTTAACTCTTCTTGCATTTTGAGGTTGATGTTACTTGGTTGTATATTTCTTTTAATATTTTGAACTTTTTAGAACTCTTTTTAGAGTTCTAAAAAGAGTTTTAGAACTTTTTAGAACTCTTTTTCGTGTCCTCTTTGTTCTTATTGTTCTCAATCAATGTCTGCTAGCCTGAAGGAGAAAAAAAAAAAGCATCACCAGCCTCTATTGTTTTTTCCATGATCTAGAATAGTTTGAAAGAACTGGAGTTAATCTGTTTCTTAAGGGTTTGATGGGGCTTCCTGGTTGGCTCAGTGGTAAAGAATCTGCTTACCAAGCAGGATACACGGGTTCGATCCCTATGTCAGGAAGATCCCCTGGAGAAGGAAATGCAACCCAGTATTCTTGCCTGGGAAATCCCATGGACAGAGGAACCTGGTGGGCTACAGTCCATGCAGTCAAAAGAGTTGGACGTGACTGAGAGACTAAACAACAACAGCAAAGCATTTGGTAGGTATCTATTATCAAATCATCTAAGCTCACTGCTTTTGGGGGATGTTAGCACTTTTAACAGTTTTTCCTTTTCCTCCTGAATAACTGATCTACTCTGAATTCTTAATTTCTTTGATGTGAATTTTAGTGATTTATATATTCCAGAAAATATTTCAACTCAAATTCATCATTAGAGCCACATAGAGAAGTGATCTTGGATGATTCCTAAAATTATACATTTATATATATGCATATATTTATATACAGATATATTTATACATATATATATAACATTTATATAGTGTTTGTGCTTTCTTATTTGTTAAAATTAAGCAGATTAACTGTTAACTTACTTATTTACTTATTTGAGCTCCCGGATTTATCATTACTATTATTTTTCAGTTTTCTAATTAAACTATTTCACGTTTTTGCTCACTAATTCTTTCTTTTTTTATTCTTGACTTTATCCGTGTTCTTTCACCTTTCATTGGATGATTTCTTTATCTATTTTTGTTTTTTTTGGTGTATTAACATATATGAAAAATTCTGTGCATTTTTTTGAGCTTTGCTGAAAATGTAAACCATGGGTTCTGCTGTATAGCTTTTAAAATTATGGCTGTTTTCTAGCTATAACAAAATTCCAGCTTTGATTTTTCTTTGACTATGGGTGGGAAGTGTTTAAATTTCCAAATGGTAATGATTTGTTTGTGTGTGTATTTCAGTTTCATTGTTAATTTCTAGCTTGTTTGTTGTGGCCAGGGCTTTTAGTTTCATTATTTCTACTTTTGGAAATTACTTGATGGTGCTTTTGGTGGCCTAATTATCTTGGTATGCATGAACACATTTCTCTCAATAATTTCCAAGGCGTACACTTTTATGCTTGTGTCCTTTATATTGCTTGATAGAATATACTTACTCCTCTATTTCTTCAATGTATCTCCTGACTCTGTCAATTTTTCCTTGGATGTCTTTTGAGTCTGCATGCTAGAACCTTTTATCTCTAGGTTTTTTTTTTTTTTAACATATCATTTAAAAATATGTATTAAACTTGTTCAGTCCTGGGGACACCAATTGGCCATATGTTGGGTTTCTTGACTTGTCTTATTTATTTTTCATTTTCTTCCCAATCTGTCCTAATTCTGTGGTTATTTTATTTTATTTTGATTGTACTTCTCATCCTCTTGATTGTTGTGTCTTTTGCTAGATGTTCAGTTGTTTCTTTACTCTTCAGAGCTGCTGTCAACGTGGCCTTCATCTCTGTGATGGCTTCATTTCTCTCTCCCACGTCTTTTCTGAGCTCCATTAACTTGTTTTATCTCCTGCTGTTAGAAAACCATGGATTTCCTGAACTCTTGTATCTGCTTTGAGATCATGCTTTGTCAAGGTGATTGTTTTTCAGCTTTTTAACACACAAGTTGATATGCTATAGATCACGACATAAGCTTCTTCTTAGTAACAGTTTCCTGGTCAGTATTTTCTTTTCTTTATTTTATTGGATATTTGCTTTCTTTTTATGAAGTATTTTAAAGCATTGATCAGGATGCTGGATCCTTTTTGGTCATTACTTATATTTGAAACAGGTGAATTCTTTCTGGTCCAGCTAATTTCAAAATGTCACAATGGGGAGCGGGACCATGGACACTTAGCAAGAGTTCTTCATGAAGAGACACAGGGCTTTGGGTTTAAGAGCCTTCTTTCCAGACTTCACTTTCAAAATCATCTGACATATTCAGAGGCAACTGTGAACGCTAAGTTTCTCTTCTGCTTCCTGCCTCACGGACAGACTGCTTCCTGCAGCTATGGTGGGCCTGACTGGTTTCCCAGCTGGCCCACCACATCCTGCTTCCCTTCTGAGTTTCATACCAAACTCCGTTCATGGGAACGTCCCACTTCCCACCTCTGACCGCCCCCAAGAGAAAAGCTCGGTTTGACCCTTAGACCTGCCACTTTCGTTGGGCCCTTCACCTTCTCAGCCTTGTTCACAGTCTGCAGCCACGAGGTCCCCTCTTCTGTTTGACCACCCCTGCATTTCACATCTATTCCTTATACAACATGGTTTGCGTTGCTTATGCCTCTGAGTTTTTTTTCTTTTTTAAACTTGCAAGTTCATTTTGCAAGGAGGTTGAAATATCTTCTTTACTCTTCTGTATTAAAACTGGAGGTCTCCATCATGTTTTAAAAATATTTGTGTTTTAGATACAGAGAAATTCAAATTTTGGAAAGCATTTCCTACTGCAACATGTGTAATATTTTCAAATTCTCTCTTGGCACATACTTCCTAGCAATTCAAGATTTTGTTAAATACATAATTTTATAGAGCTTATAAATTTAACAGATTATCAAATAAAATGTTTTGATATGAAGAAATAGTGATGTGATTTATGAGTTGTTTTACTCATGGAATCAAAGTTTATATTCTATATAAATACAATTTAGGTAGATTTTGCATGAAAATCTCTTAAAATGTTTCTATATCAAAGAAAATTGATGTCATGTGCTGAAATCCTCAAAATGCTGGCTGTTGTAAAATATATACGTTTACATAAAAAATCACAATTTCCCTTTACATGATTCAACTATTAAGGCCCTTTCTCATCTCTCTTTTGTACCATCAGGTGGTGCTAAATATGTCATCTTCTAAGGGTACAATTTTCAGGAATATTCTCTATGTATAGTTAATGAAGTTAGGATCCTTGGGTAGATTGACATGATTATTGCATCAAAATTAAAAATAGCATGATTAGAAAGTACAACAGTTTAATATAATTACATAAACTATAGAGGATGCTAAGTGTCAACAGCATTTTTAAAGTTTCAATGTGAATATCATCACCTGTGAAAGTGAATTTGTGGCCTTTTGGGAGGAATGGCTTGGGTGTATCTTATTCATGTTTCACAGAGAAGTTATATAATCTTCCTTCCGTGCCATTTCACCCCTTTGTTCTTTGGTAAGGGAAAGTTTGCTTAGTTTATTTGTCTAACATCAGCATATCTGATTTCTCCACATCATATTCGATTGGGGTTTATTGCATTAATCTCGACCCTGGGATGAAAAATCGTTTCCATGATTTACTTAAGTACAGAACCTGGAGGAGGAACTCTGCATAACTGTGACCTTATCACATTTTTTCTTTTCCACTTACACGTCTGCTCATTATGGAGGTAGAAACGTAATAGACCTTCCAGAGGGGAGCAGGTGACTTTTAGTGACTCCTGATTGAATTTCAGAGGCCAGACAATATACTGAATAGTTTGTGTTTAGCAGCAACATAATTACTATATTTCTTTAGCAAGGGAAAGAAAAGAGAAAGAAAGGTCATATGTTACTGAGTTTGAAATCCCTGGGGAGTGCCTGCAGTTATTCAATGCTGTGTTTTTTTTTTAAGAACAGATTTTCTGCTTAAAAATAAATATTCACTTCTTGTATTTCGAAACTGCGGTATCACTGTGAATGCAAATATCTGGTGATTCTCCATTATCTCATATTTAGAGACTTTTAAATCGTTAAAAACTTTCATAGCCTCACTGCTTAACCATCATCAGGCTTGGCAGTGGAGAGCTGAGTGTGGAAAGTACAGGTGCAGTGATGTGTTCACCTGAGCCAGGTAAAAGCTGGTTTAGGGGCGAGAGTAGGCAGAAAAACAGGGTGGTCGGTCTTGCCTCTTACGCACAGATAGCTCACCCACAGCAAGGACGGGATGAGGTTTATCTTGCCTTTGTTTGTTTGTTTGTTTGTTTTTAATGGTGTTTTAGCAACTGTCTGGCCATTTATTTTATTTCGTATTTGTTTGGCCATCCTGCACAGCATGCAGAATCTTGGTTTCCTAACCAGAATCAAACTTGCGTCCCCTCCGGTGGGAGGGCTGTATCTTAACCACTGGGCCACCAGGGACATCTCCATCTTGGCTTTCACTCCCCAGGCCACCCTTTTTATCCTGATGATCAAATCATGACAAGATCCAGAATAGCCTACTGTTATTAGTCAGCTGCCTGACCCACCTCTATGACACCTTTTCTCCCCTCGAGTGTTCGGCTGTGTATCCCTTGATTGCCTCTTCACAGGCCAAACAATTTATAAAATTGTTTTCCACTGAGTGAGTAGAAAAAGAGTGCAGTCTTCTTCCCGGTGTGGCCGAGGGACACTTGTCTCGGATCGTTGGCAGCTTAGGGAGGGCTCTTTCCACTGGGAAACTCCGAGCTGGTGTTGACGTCTCTCTCGCACTGCTTCCGGGGCTGGCCTGGGAGAGTCACAGCTCACCTCTCCAGGCCCGGACTAGCACCGGACTATCTTACCAGCTGGAGAAGGAAATGGCAACCCACTCCAGTATTCTTGCCTGGAGAATTCCATGGACAGAGGAACCTGGCAGGATACGGTCCATGGGGTCGCAAAGAGTCAGATACAACTGAGCTACTAACACACACACATACACGCACACACACATCTTACCAGCTGGTCCAGGGCAGCCAGGTTCCTGCACCCCTGGTCCCTAGGCTCAAGCATTGTTGGTGATCGGCTGGCCCTTAAGAGTGAGCTGGGATAACCCCAAGCACAGAGCAAGACCAGCAGGACAGACAGCTGCTGTTCAGATCCTTCCTGATCGACAGTCAGACCAGAGGCCTGGATGCACACTCGGGGCCAGCTTGCAGTAGTGAGCCGGCCAGTGTGGCCACAGGACTGCAGCCCGAAGCCTCTGTCCACCCCCACAACCCTCTCCAGGGCAGACAGGGAGACCTGCCTGCTTCTAGAGAGGGGCTGGAGATGCTGCTTCATCCCCAGGTTTGGGAAGAGAGTCTGCAGGGCCTTGGAAGAGCACTTGTAAGTGCTGGGCCCTAAATCTTGGGCTGCATAAGCAGATGGCAGCATCTGCTTGGGGAGCTGTCCTTGCCCGTCACAACCCTCCCTGAAAGTGGAGATAGATGAAGAAGTTTTTTTTTTTCTTTCCTGGGGTCATAATGGGCTTCCCAGGTAGAGCTCGTGGTAAAGAATTTGCTTTCCAATGCAAGAGACATAAGAGACATGGGTTCAGTTCCTGGGTGGGGAAGATCCCCTGGAGGAGGGCATGGCAACCCACTCCGGTATTTTTGCCTGGAGCATCCCATGGACAGAGGAGCCTGGTGGGCTAAGTTCCATAGGATTTCAGAGTCAGACACTACTGAAATGACTTAGCACGAGGTCATAATATGGACGAGCTATAAGATGTGACAATGTGTAGCTGAATTTCTGTCTCATGGTAACTACTCAGTGACTGGCAGCTATTATGGTTATTAGTAAATTGCCATCTGCTTTAATCCTTCTCTTATGAGTCTTATCTGAGCTTAGTTCCCCAGAGCCCACCCATGCTGGTGAGAACTCACCAGGCTGAGGACCAGCTCCAACCAGGACTCTCCTGGCCCTGTCACTGACACCAATGCTGGAACACCTTGAGCAGAGGCACAGATCCTGCCTGGTGAATAGCATGTGAGTGACTCCTCGGTGTCCTGACCTGTGCTGTCCATCCTCTCCGTGAGCGTGGACCTAGCAGGTCCTCCAGGGAGCACCGTGCTGGGTCCAGTGGAGGATACAGAAGAAGATACAGGGCTCTTGCCCTAACCAGTGATCCCAGAATCAAGCAAGTTGAACACATTGTTAATGTAGATGTTTTTTAAAAAATACATTAATTAATTAATTTTTGGCTGTGCTGGGTCTTTGTTGCTATGCTTGGGCTTTCTCTAGTTGCAGTGTGCAGAGGCTACTCTTCCTTGCAGTGCTTGGACTTCTCATTGCAGTGATTTCTCTTGCTGAGGAGCACAGTCTCTAGGGTGCTCAGGCTTTAGTCGTTGTGGCTCGTGGGCTTAGCTGCTCAGTGGCATATGAGACCTTCCCAGGCCAGGGATCGAACCTGTGTCCCCTGCATTGGCAGGCAGATTCTTATCCACTGTGCCTCCAGAGAAGTCTGCAGATGCTGATTGCAAGGCAGAAATTCTCTTCTGTAGCTTAAGCCAAAGAAGAAAATGTATTGATTCATGCAGTTGAAAAGTTTAGCATTGGACCATTTGGCTCACATGATTAGAACTGGAGAAATGGATAATAAAACCTGTGGGACCTGGTCTCTCCCAGCCTGTGGCTTCATGCTCTGTTGCATGTTCTCCACACGGTGGATCCAGGTGACTTCAGCCTTCCATCCCCAGATCCGATAAACCAGAGAAAAGATATTTCAGTGTCCTAGCCTCCTCCACCATTCTGGAGGCTGATGTTCCTGTTCTAATTGACCTGATTGGGTCACGTTGCCCCTCAATCCACTTGCTGTGCCAGAGTGACAGAATGGTCCGATGGCCCAGGCCTGAGCACTCTGTCCACCCTGGGAGTTGGGCTGCTTGTCAGTCTAGCCTCTGCCATCTGGCCTGATGGTGGATGGGGAGACCCCCTAAGAAGAAGCATAGTCCTAGGTATGTTCAGTAGGCAAACAGTGTAACACATAACAAAACGATGCAGGATGTAAGTGTATTAGAACTCTACTGTTGTCACAGAAGCATTTTACATAAATGATAAATTCTGTCACAGTTCTTAGCAAGTGAGCAATAAATGCTTTCTGATTTGATCTGCCATCAGATCAGAGTTCTGGCAACAAACACCCCTGTGTTGTTATCACCAAGCAGGTAAATTTGTATGTACAGGTGTTCCTGAAGTATGTGTTGAGTGACTTCACTCTAGGATTTCCAGAAGGGCAGAGAGCCTCTCAAGACTGATTGCTTTAACCTGGTTAACTGGGAAGCTGAGATGATAAACTTTTGGGGTCACAGCTGTATTCTTCAGAAGATATGAGGCTGCCATTTTTTCCTGCATTTATAAGCTTTCTAATGAAAGTGTAAGTTGAAACTATGAGTTGTGGCCTCTAATAACAAGCTGACAGTTCTATGAACATTTGTCAAGCTAGTTTATTTATTTATGATGTGATGGGCATGCTTCCCTTTTCTTGTATGTTTAGACATTTCACATTGCAGTGCTTCCTTGGAGGCCATGAGAGATGGATTTCAATATTTGTTCCCTGACACAAACAGTTCTGACACATCCCTGTCTGTACACACATCTTCATTCTTGAGCTCTGCATAGGAAGCCAAGGGTCAGATGGTCGAAAGTTGCAGAGTTGGGGCTTCCCCTTTGGGGAGCCTACTTTCATTTTTTGCTTTGATCTTTCTAACACTGCAGAGCATGTGTCTTTTACCTGGACTGTCCCCCTCTCCAACCAGGCAAGATCCCTGTCACACTGCTGTCAGTGCCACCTGAACACAGCACTGATGCCCAACACATAGGAAATGCTCAAGAAAATATCCAGTGAAAGAAAGAGGGGTGGTTTTGAGTAATATTGCCTTTCAATGGCATTGATGGATAGGGGTTGTTTGGCAGGAAAATTCTATTGGAAAAGAAGGCAGAGCATCTAAGGTGAGGCTGGACTGTAAACACAGAAGGATCTACTTACTGAGCATTTATTACTTGGCACCAAGTCAGGCTGTGGGAGCCACAGGGGAACATGGAATCAGACCCTTGTCTGGTTGGGGCGCTTGGGATGTATTCCAGGAGGCGTTAGAGAAAAATGCAAAGCAGTATCTGCACTTCCCCACACAAGTGATGCTGGTGAGCTCTTATCACCCTGTGCAGGAGATAGGATTTGTGGAGATGGGTGCTCAGTTGCTCAGTTGTGTGCAATTCTTTGCTACCCTACAGACTGTTGCCTGCCAGGCTCCTCTGTCCATGGGATTTTCCACGTAAGAATACTGGAGTGGGTTGCGATTTCCTACTCCAGGGAATCTTTCCCACCCAGGGATCGAACCTGAGTCTCTTGTGTCTCCTGCATTGGCCTGCGGATTCTCTACCTCTAGCGCCACCTGGGAACCCCCTTGAGGAGACAGGGGCCTCGAAGGTGACCTGTTAGTCAGGATTCAGTGACAGGACACCTAATTAAAGCAGGCTTGGCATAAGAGAAGGACAGGGAAGGGCTTTACTAGCTCAACTAATGGAAATAAGCTAGGCGTTCAGGCCTGGAGAACCTGGGGCTGCCCAGATGTCACTGAGGGACCCTATGCTCTGTGTTCTGGCTCCAGTTTCATCTGAGCCTTCACTTCAGGCCGGCACCACCCACCTCCACACTTATATCCCTATGCATCTGGCTTAAGGTCGGACTCTTTTCAGGTCAGACTCCAGCAAATGTCCAAGCTTAATTCTGATCTTCTCTGATCACCTCTGCACCAAGCAAGGTGCTGTGTTTGAGTCTGGACATCTCGCTCGCTCCTGGAGCTGGGATGAGTCAGAAATGCTACCTGTCAGCAAAGCGCATTATATCAATTATGATACCTAAATAAAGAGAGACTGAGGGAATTCATGGAGGATTGATGATGCATTTGAAGAGAGCCAAGGACACAGCCTAGAGGGGAAAGTGCCTCTGGCTTCTGTGAGTATGAAACCCTCTCACCTATGGCCCCAAAGGAGCCCCAAGCACGGGCTCTGAGAAGCACTGACCCATGTGACTCCTCAAGTGCTCAGTCTGGTCTGCTGACAACAGACTGCAGCCCTTTTTTCTTTTTGTTGACTATGTGCAGTGTCCACTTAAGGCTGAAGCTACTGGACCTTTCTTGTCCCTTTATACCTGAGACCAGGAGCAGGCTCTGGCCATTGGCAGGGACAAGTGAGGATGTTCAAGTCCTGAAGGGGGAAGAAAGCTTGGTCCGTGTCCCCACCTCCATGGTTTGGATGGGCTTGCCCTTTCAGTGTTAGAATCCGGGCTCTGAGGTTTGGAAGATGAAGCTTAATGGAGACTCCAGAAGTGTGTGCTGTTTGAATGGCTCATAGGCCCCTCCCTGATGGGTTCTCTGGTTCCTGGTGCACACTGCGTCACCTGTAGACCCTGACCCTCACCATTAAGATCTGACTCTTTTTTAAAATTAACTTAAGTTTTCTTAAAAGACGCTTACTCCTTGGAAGAAAAATTATGACCAACCTAGACAGCATATTAAAAAGCATAGACATTACTTTGCCAGCAAAGGCCCGTCTAGTCAAAGCTATGATTTTTCCAGTACTCATGTATGGATGTGAGAGTTGGACCATAAAGAAAGCTGAGCACCGAAGAATTGATGCTTTTGAACTGTGGTGTTGGAGAAGACTCTTGAGTCCCCTAGACTGCCAGGAGATGCAACCAGTCCATCCTAAAGGAAATCAGCCCTGAATATTCATTGGAAGGACTGATGCTGAAGCTGAAACTCACATACTTTGGCCACCTGATGCGAAGAGCTGACTCGTTGGAAAAGACCCTGATTCTGGGAAAGACTGAAGGCGGGAGGAGAAGGGGACTACAGAGGATGGGATGGTTGGATGGCATCACCGACTCAATGCACATGTATTTGAGCAGACTCCGGGAGCTGGTGATGGACAGGGAGACCTGGTGTGCTGCAGTCCATGGGGTCACAAAGAGTTGGACCCGACTGACAGACTGAACTGAACTGAATTTTTTTTTAATTGGAGGATAGTTGCTTTACAAGTGTGTTGGTTTCTGCCATACATCAACATGAATCAGACATAAGCATGCATATGACCTCTCCCTCTTGAGCCTCCCTCCCACCCCATCCCACCCCTCTAGGTTGTCACAGAGCACTGGTTTGAGCTCCCTGTGTCATACAGCAAGTTCCCACTGGCTATCTATTTTATGTATGGTAACGTATATGTTTCCATGCTATTCTCTAAATACGTCTCACCCTCTCCTTCCCACACTGTGTCCACAGTTCTCTTCTGCATCTCCATTGCTGCCCTGCAAATAGGTTCATCTGCACCATTTTTCCAGATTCCACACATACACGTTAATATGCGATATTTGGTTTTCTCTTTCTGACTTTCTTCACTCTGTATAGCAGGCTCTAGGTTCATCCATTTCAGTTCAACTGAACCAGATTTGTTCCTTTTTATGGCTGAGTAATATTCCACTGTATATATGTACCACAGTTTCTTTACCCATACATTTGTCATTGGACATCTAGAAGATCTGACTCTTGATATCTGGGGTTCAGGTCATAAGCCAGGCTCTGTGGGAGGCGTGGCCCTGCCTGGTTCTGCAGGCTGGCTGTTATCTGCTGAGGTGGCCAGGATCCAGCCCTCCGCAGGCAGCTGGTCTTACTCCTAGTGAACTTGCACAACCGCCCCATTTGGGGTTAGGATCACATAGACACCCCCTCTTCTCCATCTCCTGCCTTCACTTTTTTTCCTTCTGAAAGTATTTTGAATGAAAATACTATGTGATACACAGGAATTAAAAGTGAGATGTCTCAAAGTGTGACTATCCCCTGTGCATGGGAGTGCTGAGTGGTTTCAGTTGTGTCTGACGCTTTGTGACTGGCTCCTCTGTCCATGGGATTCTCCAGGCAAGAATACTGGAGTGGGTTGCCATTCCCTTCTCCATGGGATCTTCCCAACTCCGGGACGGACCCACATCTTCTGTGGCTCCTGCATTGCCGGTGGATTGTTTACTGCTGAGCCACCAGGGAAGCCCTTGGATACCCCCTACGTCAAGTTATCATCAGAAACATAAAATAGTGTCTTACAAGGAGACTCCTACAATTATCTCTCAGCTTTTCAGGTTGAGCAGAAGCAAATTTTTATTATTAGTCAGTCTCCCAAGTCAATACCTGGGACTTGTCCTTAAGTCTGTCCTCCCCATTTGTTGGTGCTCTAACCAATCAACCATCATGTCTATCCATTTCACGTATTTCAGACCTCTTGACTTGCTTCTTGTTTGGATTTCTTATTCAAATTACCTGATCAGCTCTCTGCCTTCAATTCTGCTTACTTCCCGTTCATTTCCCACACTTACACCAGCACGGTTCCACCAAACCCCCATCCATCCACCTACCACCGCCACTGCCCCCCTTACTCTAGGGGATACGTATGGCCCCGGGAGCTAGCCGCTGCCTCCGTCCTGTGTCCCGTCTTGCCTGCTCCTGACCCTGGATCCTCGGAGAAAAAAGGGGCCGACTGTCAGGAAGAAGGCCACTAGGGAGACCCTGATCTTTGGATCTTCTCATTTCTCCCGGCTACCGCTCCCAGCTTCAGGGCCACGTCCGGATCAGAGACTGTCTAAGGTCTGCTGTCTCCCAGACGAACAGGCAGGAGAAACTCTGCTCTTGGCAGCCTACGTTTGCAGGGAACTGACCTCCGGGACTTTCCTCCAGAGGCAGAGTGACTCGCCTCACCCTGATCTCTCTCACCTGCCTGCAGGGCTCTGGTCTGGCTCTTACACTGTACCCTCTGTTTTTTTATCTCATGGATTTAAACAGGGCAGCACAGGTAGGGACGTCCTCAGCAGAGCTGGAGTCAAGGTCAGGGCTGATTTCCATCTAGCCCAGCTTCCTGATGTGTTGCACATTCTCCTGCCCATCCTTGAATCCATAAGCACAAACTGTGGCCGTATTTATGCCCATGTGAGTTACTGACCAAGTTCTGGAGGCAAGGTGTGATGAGGACAGACCTCTTGCCCTTCAGAGAAGACTTTGCCCTGGCTTAACAGACATCCTTTAATGGGCACTTGTGGGTCCATTTTTGCAGCCAGCTATTCCTGTATTTCCTTTCTTTTTAAAGAAACCATAAGAAAGATATATGGAATTTGAAAGATGGTAACGGTAACCCTATATGCGAGACAGAATAAGAGACACAGATGCATAGAACAGTCTTATGGACTCTGAGGGAGAAGCTGAGGGTGGGACTTTCTGGGACAATAGCATTGAAACATGTATATTATCATATGTGAAACAGAACACCATTCCATGTTCTATGCATGAGACAAATGCTCAGGGCTGGGGCATTGGGATGACCCAGAGGGATGGGATGGGGAGGGAGGTGGGAGGAGGGTTCAGGATGGGGAGCACGTGTAAACCCATGGCTGATTCATGTCAATGTATGGTAAAAACCACTACAATATTGTAAAGTAATTAGCCCCCAACTAAAATAAATAAATTTATTAAAAAAAAATAAATAAATAAAAATAAAATAAGAAATTGTGTTTCAGATTAACTGCTGACTCCAGAAATACAGTGTTTAAGTAGTTGATGTGTGGTAGCTGATGGTCGTTGTTGTTCACTTGCTAAGTTTTGTCCGACTCCTTGCGACCCCACGGACTGCAGCACCCCAGGCTCGCTCCTCTGTCCTCCACTATCTATCTCTCGGAGTTTGCTCAAATGGGGTTTTGAGTCACAGCTTCCTGACAGGAACCTGTGGGAGCCTGGATGATTGGGCAGTGTTTCTGGGCATTTCTGTCTGCCCTGTGGGAGCAATGACCTGGGGGGAGGTTCCGGCTCCACCATTGTTCTCCTGTAGGACATTTGCTGAGTACTAGTGCCCTTGTGCAAGCCGGCATAGCAACAGTGATGATAACATGTGCAAATGGCTCTGGAAATGAAGCTCAGAGGAAACACTCAGAAGTAGCAGCTCTTGTTTTGGTTATAGTTTAGGGGCTTCCCTGATGGCTCTTCTGTGTAGAAATCAGTCCTAAAGGAAATAATTCCTGAATCTTCATTGGAAGGACCGATGCTGAAGCTGAAACTCTAATACTTTGGCCACCTAATGTGAAGAACTGACTCATTGGAAAAGACCCTGATGCTGGGAAAGATTGAAGGTGGGAGGAGAAGGGGATGACTGAGGATGAGATGGTTGGATGGCATCACCAACTCAATGGACATGAGTTTGAGCAATCTCCAGGAGATGGTGAAGGACAGGGAAACCTGGTGTGCTGCAGTCCACGGGGTTGAAAAGAGTCAGACACGACTGAGAGACTGAACTGAACTGAACTGATGGCTTAGTGGTGAAGAATCCACCTGCCAGTTTAGGAGACCTGGGTTTGATCCCTGGGTTGGGAGGATACCCTAGAGAAGGAAATAGCAACCCACTCCAGTATTCTTACCTGGAGAATCCCATGGACAGAGGAGCTTGGCTGCTCCATGGCAGACCATGGAGTCACAAGAGTCAGACATGACTTAGTGGCTGAGCATACACATACCATAACTTAGCTTTGCTGCATCTCAGACCCCCAAGCACATAATGGGGGTGTGCTACTAAAAAACCTCATCAAGTTATTTGAGCAATGTGGGGAAATGCACAAGCCAGCATCCAGCCCACGTAAATTCTCTATCTGTGGTCCAGGTTAAATTTCCTGCACTCATTTCTTCTGTCCCCGCAGTAATATTCTACAAGAAGAGAAATGGTACGGCCATGGCGTGTTAGGAAAGGGGCAGTGTATGTGTGTTGCTAGTATTCTATTGTAGCAGATTTCCTCCTGTGTTTTGGAAAGTGTGATGGCTCCTTGATTTAACAAGTTCAGTCCTCACAGTGCACCCCAAAAGGGTTGGTAACTACCTCCTTGGCAAGTGGTATTCCCCAGGGATTAATGTTTGGTGCCAGCTTTAATGTTAGAGCCGTAATTAGAATATTCATTATGCTAATAATGTTACACCACTCATCTTATGTATATTTATGTATCGGAAGAAATGATAATTCTGTGTAAGTTGCTCGGGCAGCAGGTAGGCCCCTGGATCATGTGAAACCTTGTTATCCTAATCAGCTGAGACAGGATGGAGGAGGAAATCAACCCCAAGGTGCTGTGATGCCCCAAGACCTGTGTTAGGTGCTGTGAATACAGATTTCACAGAATCCTCCCAGCCATGGTCTAAAATACACACTGCTGTTCTCTCCACTTTAAGAGTAAAGGGAACAACAACAACAACAAAATGAGTAAAGGGAACAGAGGTTCGGGGCAGGAAGGGGCTGAATCCATATCACAGGAGGTAATTTGTGCTTAATCCAGGGAGATTCCCTGTTAGCTCAGTTGGTAAAGAATCTGCCTGCAATGCAGGAGACCCCGGTTCGATTCCTGGGTCGGGAAGATCATCTGGAGAAGGGTTAGGCTACTCACTCCAGTATTCTTGGGCTTTCCTTGTGGCTCAGCTGGTAAAGAATCTGCCTGCAGTGTGAGAGACCTGGGTTGGGAAGATCCCCTGGAGAAGGGAAAGGCTATCCACTCTAGTATTCTGGCCTGGAGAATTCCATAGACTGTATAGTCCATGGGGTCGCAAAGAGTTGGACACAACTGAGCCACTTTCACTTTAAACCCAGGGGTTGAGCCCAAGGCGCCTGTGAATCAAAATCACAGACGATCACTCACTCCGTCTTCACCTTCCTGGTGAGTGGGGTGCCTGGGCTCGGCTGTGATTTTTGCAAAGCAGTTGGGGATATTTCAGAAAGAGAGGGACTGCAGCACACATGAAGCCCTGTTTCAATAAATGCAGGATCTCACAACTTAAGTCTTTTATTAAAGGCACTGAAATGTGTTAATTAGTACAAACCAGAAGCAAGTCTGAGAGAATGGCTGGATTGTCAGTTGGGGGCATTTTAAAGAGACTCTGAGAGGGATGTTGTCTTTCTGTCTCTGTGAGGCCTGGCAAAATGAAGCAGTCATGAAACTAAAAGGCGCTTGCTCCCTGGAAGAAAAGCTATGACAAGCCTAGACAGAATATTAAAAAGCAGAGACATCACTTTGCCAACAAAGGTCCATATAGTCAAAGCTATGATTTTTCCAGTAGTGATGTATGGATGTGCGAGTTGGACCGTAAAGAAGGCTGAGTGCTGAAGAATTGATGCTTTCAAACTGTGATGCTGGAGACAACTCTTGAGAGTTCCTTGGACTGCAAGGAGATCAAACAAGTTAATACTAAAAGAAATCAAATCTGAATACTCATTGGAGGGACTGATGCTGAACGTGAATCTCCAATATTTTGGCCACCTGATGTGAAGAACCGACTCACTGGAAAGGACCCAGATGCTGGGAAAGATTGAAGGCAGGAGGAGAAGGGCATGACAGAGGACAAGATGGTTGGATGGCATCACTGACTCAATGGACATGGGTTTGAGCAAACTGTGAGAGATAGTGAAGGACAAGGAAGACTAGCGTGCTGCAGTCCATGGGGTGAAAAAGATACACTAGGCAAATTTCAAGTTAGCAACCCTATCACCTTGAATTAGATACCTTAAAAATTTTTTTTTCTTATGTGAATAGAATTGCTTTACAATGTTGCATTAGTGTCTACTGCACAGAAAAGTGAATCAGCAATATATATTCAGATATAGCCTCTTATTTGGATTTCCTTCCCGTTTAGGTCACCATAGAGCATTGAGTAGAGTTCCCTGTGGTTTATAATAGGTTCTTATTAATTATCTGTTTTACGCATAATATCAATAGTGTCTATATGTCAGTTCTAATCTCCCAATTCATCCCGCCCCCATTTTCCCCCTCGGTGTCCATATGCTTGTTCTCTATGTCTGTGTCTCTATTTCTGCTTTGCAGATAGGTTCATCTGTACCATTTTTCTATATCTCACATATATATGTCAATACATATTTGTTTTTCTCTTTCTGACTTACCATTTTTAATGCACATAGGATAAAAAGGATAAAAATGTATCTGCCAAGAGAATCAGAGGTGGGAACTTTCCAAAGGTCTCCATATACTTTTATTTAGACCATTTATCTACAGAGAGCTGAAACACTGGCTATATTGGAGGAACCCACCAGTCAGCTGATGGGATTTGTTGAGTGTCTACCGGGGTGGGTGTCGCCATTAGCGGGGCAAGCGGTGACGGGAAGGATGAGAGGTCCTGGGGTCTCCATTTATAGGATTCGCTGCTCCTTAGATCCTGGCCAAGTGGCTGGGGGGTGATGGGGCTGTTTCCTGAGGGAGAAGAAAAGAGGGGAGACCTGACACTGGTGATGGGCTTGTAGGGAAGGAGTGGGTGGCAGGGTCAGTTAACAGGCTTTCTTGGAGCAAGTGACATTTGAGATCCTGCTGGATGCCCTAGTGGGTTATAACTCATGGGCAGCTGCTTAGTGACAAGTGGTGCATGTTCCCGAAGATCCTGGAATGCAATGTATTCTTAATTTTGTTTGACTTTTTGCCAATGAATGCTCTTTCACATACCGTCTCATTCCTCCTCCTGCTCCTTTCATCCTTCTTATTTATTTATTTTTCCTTTCTGTTTATTTGGAAGAAAAATAGTAAGTCCAGTGCCTTTCCACTCTTCCTCAGATCTGATATTTCTATATGGCAAAAGCCTGCAGTGCATTTGTTCAGTCAAGAGACCTACCCTAACCTCCTCACTCTACACTGGGCTCATGTGAGGAGTCTCGAAAGGTATAATTACAAAAAATACAGCTGAATGCAGAGTAATGCAAGGAGACAGAACAGCAAATATGTGATTGGGGCTTGCATTTGCAAACAGAAAGGGCAGAGGGAACCTGTGAAATGGGTGACTATGGGGTGCTGGAAAGCTGCTCAACCAACATCTCTGGGGTGCTCTTTGAAGAATGGGGACCCATGGAGCAGAGGAGGGTGGGGAGCAGCCAGGGCCAGGATGGAAGAGCGCTGGGTGCTAGGCTAAGGGGTTTGGGCTTTGAGAGGCTGGCACTGGTCAAAGTTGAAACTAATAATCCAAAGACAACCTCAAGTTGGATGACGTTTTACCTCCTGATTTCACAGTAACCCTATGTCTGGGGAGAAACTGACTGCTTTTCTTCTTTGTTCCCTGAGACCCTGAATCCTAGAGCCACCTGGACCTGCAGACTCCTCCATCCTGGGAACACAGGTCCCCAGCAATTACTCTCTCACTGTGGGAACAGAGTTAGCTCTCTGGACCCCTGTTTTGCTGACCCTCACTTCCAATTCTAGAGGGATAAAATGTAAATACTACCATCGGTGGTAAGATTGTTCACTGCTTTCTGTGGCCAACAAAGTGGGGGTTCCATCTGCCAGTGTTTCGAAATAAGTATTCCATTTTTCATACCTGGTCAGACCCCACCCAGGTGGTGATGTGCCAGTGATTGTGTTACACATATTTTGTTGATGTTGTTGTGGTCATGTGTGTGTGAGAGTGTGTGTGTGTGTATGTGTGTCTCAAGGTGACTACTCTGACAGCCGCAATTGACCTACTCTGAAGGAACTCATGTCAAAATCAAGATAAAAGTGTGTGTTGAGGCAATTTACAGGCAAAAAAAAGGACCACTTTTGTCATGAGAGTATTTTCAGACAGTTTAGAACCAGAGGCTTCCCAGACATGGTTGCAAGCTCTGCTGGGCAGGAAACATAAACCTTCCTTGCAAACCTCCTATAAAGGGCACTCCAACCATAAATATTTAGGATTATTAAATGCAAGTATTTATGAAAAACACGAGGCTTTATGTTAAAGGATTTCCAGGCTTATTGTGCTTCATGTCAACAAATGTTAGCATGGATGGTTTTACCTCCCGGAGAAAAGCTTCAGTAGCGGGCATTGAGTGAGGTCTGCACACCTACACGTTACAGATGGTCTCGTTTTATAAGAGATGAAGTTGCATTTGGTGGAGCTGATTAAATATAAAAACACCACCATCTGCCATTTATTCTAATGGAGAAGGGTTTGGGCAGATGCTGACATCTTTGGAGATGATTCATTCATCCCTGACAAGAGAAGATGCTCAGAGCCGTCCAGCTGCCCGGTGCCAGACATCCTGGTTCACAGCACAAGGCTCAGGCCTGACGTTCTGATTTGGATGCAGCAGGTGAACAGACAGCACTTTAATAATGAGAAGCCGGGAATTTCTAAGCACATCGACTGACTGTCTTCTCCTGGCTTCCTGCCTCCCTTGATTCCTGGCCCTTTTCTAGCTGGAAGAATATTCTATACACACGCTGAATTCTCTTCAGTGCTTTTACTCCAGCACCGGGATACCTGGAGGAGTCTATTCTCATTTTGGTGTTAAAAACTTTCAGATGCTCTCTACATGCGCTACTGCTGG
This sequence comes from Okapia johnstoni, assembly GCA_024291935.2. NCBI lineage: Eukaryota > Metazoa > Chordata > Mammalia > Artiodactyla > Giraffidae > Okapia > Okapia johnstoni. Next base: position 52,181,409 of record CM044306.1, on the reverse strand, counting down.
GTATAGGATTAGTTTCCCTAACTGGACTGTAGGGTTTCATTAAAAATATATTGTTTACAAAGAAACCATGACACATGTTCCAGACTTGACTTGGAAACAGCTGCATCCATACGGTGAAGCATTCATGGTGATCTAAGGACCTTTACAAGGTGATAACACATTGTGTCTTTGTGTAGGAATATTTTTGTAACAATTTTTTTTACAGCCTACATATTTTTAGAAAGAAAATTTAGACATGGAGAAGTTTATTTGGTGTCATGTTTACAAAATATTTTTCTATCTATGTAGCAGTTGTTAGATGGGAACTGACTTTTTTCTTTTCTTTGATAGAATTAAACGCAGAGGTAAAGCTGGCTTTTCTCATCTTGTTCATCACATTTTAGAATATTTGAATTCTTTATGATGCATTAGGCAAAATGACTTAGGACTATTTCTTGATATTAATTTCAACTAAATACAGCCAAACTCTATCCCAAACCATTTGTGATGCGATTACCTATATCCATATGCCTAAAATTATGCCTGTTTCTACAGTGAGGTTTCTATTTTGTGCTCATAGAAAATTGCATAATTTTGAATTAGATGCTTGTCCTCTTAGTTCCTCTCTATTTCCTGTTGTCTATTTCTTCTTCTAGCTGCTCTCTAGGCCAGTAATCATCAGAGTAGTAGAATTAACCAACCTACCAATGGACTTCCCTGGTGGCTCAGACAGTAAAACATCTGTCTACAATGTGGGAGACCCGGGTTCAATCACTGGGTCGGGAAGATCTCCTGGAGAAAGAAATGGCAACCCACTCCAGTATTCTTGCCTGGAAAATCCCATGGATGGAGGAAGCTGGTTACAGTCCATGGGGTCGCAAAGAGTCGGACACGACTGAGCAACTTGACTTTCAGTAGAATTAAAGTCCGTCTGTTTCTCTGCCAGCATTTTAAGTGAGACATGTAGTAAGTGTTACTGGGAGCTGCATCTCTCAGTCACAGTCTCAGCATCTCTCCCCTGCTTCCTCTCTTCCATCTCTTTTTTTCTGATGCTCCAGCTTTTCAACCACTTTTCATATCCTGCCGACAACTTTCTTCCCCATCCCCCCCTGCCCACATCGATTGCTGGTCTTCTCTACACTGTTCACGATCTTATTTCTTTCTTATTCCTCCAGTCGATGGCCGTCCTGGGAGTCACTTTTTTGGAGCAGTGGGGAGCTCCAATAGGGTAGTTTTTTTCACTCTTTCATCAGAGTTATCCCCACAGCCTTTGGTCTCCTGCCCACATCTTCTTCTTAAATTTTCTCCTTCTCTCTCTATACACAGGAGCATCCTTTTCTTCCCTGTTTCCTTCTCTCCCTCTCTGGCCTCGATGGCTCCTCTCTCTCGCTTCCAAGATACACACTGAGAGCTGGGAACACCAAGAAATATAAGATGCTGTTATGGGTGGAATTTTCCCCCATCCCGTCCTTGTGCTGAAGTCTTAACCCCCAGGACCTCCAAAGGAATCAGGTTAACATGAGGTCACTGGGGTGGCCTGATCCCATCTGACTGTGTCACGTGTTATTGGCTACTCCAGCCTGGCCAGGATTCAGAGAGGCTGCAGTGGGCCAGGTGGACTGGAGGTATGGCAGATTAGAGTCACCACAAGCATTTTCCAGGTCCCGTTACTGGTTTGTGTTGAATTCAATGTTCTTTGTGGTTAGTGAAGTGAAGCTAAGTGAGATCACTGTCAGGAACTTGAGTTAGGAACAGGCACCGCAAAATTGGATTTTATTTGTGAGAACACTGGACCAAAGGAGTGTCATATTTAATAACTAGCTTCCCTTCACTAGAGCCAGATGTCACAGGCTGGGGCTCCCTTGGACAGCTCATCAGAAGCCAAAGCTGGCAAGTAACAAAGATTAGAGACGTCTTTCTGGCTGGTTTGATAGTTACAATGTGACTGGAGGAAGAAAGGCCATGTTTTGCAAAGCTGAGAAGCCTTTCTTTGATGAATGAGGCTGTTAGCATGACCGTCCTGCCTCCTTATGGGAGGTGCCTGGGTGTCCCCTGGTTCTATGACCCATGAGTTGTATTGGAGAAGCATTCAATGAAATTCTTTTTGAAGCCAAAGTAACTAAAATATAAGTCAAGGTAAAAAATGCTAATTTTGCTTCTGTGAAGTATCTTTCAATCCTAGTTAAAAGGACTGATTATTCCAAGCGAGGAACCTTGTTTGCATAATCCTTGCAGGAGACACCGACATCAGTAAGGATGGGAAGCTGGATGTTTGGTTGCAGGCAGAAGCCAGGGTGGTCTGAAATCCCAACACTTGCCATCTTCCTCGGGTTGGTTCCTAGCTCTTCATCCTCCAGTTGGGCATTGCTGTGCCCACAAACTCGCAGATGATTCTGCCTAAATTGCACCATTTCCCTGCGATATTAGTTTTCATTTTTTTTTCCCTGTGAGCAGATTTTTCCTGCCATATGCTCACTTAATTCTAATTGTGGTACATGAACATCTTGTGCGGTAAGTGGCCGTGTCCCTGGAGGCTCTGAGAAGCGGAGCGCTATGTGACCCAAGACACCCTGTCAACGTGAGACTCTCTTTGGGCAGGTCCTGATAATGTGGATCCCCCATCCCCAGTAAACAGAGTGCAGAATTTTCTTATTCTCTTAGTAGGAAGGACATGTTTGATTGCTCCCAAATTGCTTAAGCATTTGTTAGGGAAAAAAGATCCCTATCTACTGTGTTTTGGGGAGCAGGTTTCCTGAGTCCTGGGCCCCAAAGTTTGAACCTGGTGAGTGAAGGCTGAAAGAAGGAGTGTTTATTTTCAATTTCCCATGACTGGCAGTAGACGTTTTTCGGGTCCAGCAAACAAGACATAGACAATCCTGGAGAAGACTCTAGAGAGTCCTTTGGACTGTAAGATCAAACCAGTCAATCCTAAAGGAAATCAACCCTGAATATTTGTTGGAAAGATAGATGCTGAAGCTGAAGCTCCAATGCTTTGCTCACCTGATGTGAAGAGCCGACTCACTGGAAGAGACCCTGATGCTGGGAAAGAGTGAAGGCAAAAGGAGAAGGGGGCAGCAGAGGATGAGATGGTTGGATGGCACCACTGACTGAATGGACATGAATTTGAGCAGACTCTGGGAGATAGTGAAGTACAGGGAAGCCTGGTATGCTGCAGTCCATGGGGTTTCAAAGAGTTGGACATGGCTTAGAGATTGAACCACAAAAAGAAACAATAAACAGCAAGATGATCTTCACCAGTAGATCTTCTTTTGAATGCCCAAGGCAGGCCTGCTTTCAAAAGTGCACCTTCTCAGTGGAAAGTTTGGCTTTTGTCTGCTCAATGTCACTTTACCTGGCATTACAGGTAAGAGGGAGGAGAGAGCCAGGCAATGACATCCTTTCCTTGAGATGCTGAACTCTCCTCTGAACTGAGCAGAGCAATGATTTCTGTACAAACTGTAGCATCTCTTCCTGTGAAACTGATCAATGCCTTCTTGTTTCTGGTTTGACCAATGGTCAATTAACCTTCTCCTCTCCAGGAGTGTCCCCTTTCCTCTCAGTGCCCATCTTTTTAAGGATTGAATCCTATTCATTTCTAAAACATTCCCCCATATAGATTTGCATCAACTGCCACTGGCTGTGTGTATTTGTGCGTATGTCCCACCAGCATCCAGCAGATATCAACCATCATAGATTTTAACGGTCTTCCTTTCTATTTGCACTTTAATGCTTTTGTAGATCTCAATCAGTTCACTTCTCAGTTTCAATATTTCCAAACTTCACATTTCTCTTTTCAATCCTGTCTTCATCTCTGCTGCCTTCATCCTATTGGCCCTTCAGCTCCCATTTCCATTAATGATGGTGTTTTGTGGGACACAAGTCAACCCAAACAGTCCATTCTCTGTCCCTTAAAAATGAATATCCTTCTCACATGCAAAATACACTTCTACACATTCTATTGGCCCAAATAGTCAAATATCCCTGAAGTGTGAAGTGTTAGTTGCTTAGTCATGTCTGATTCTTTGTGACCACATGAACTGTGGTTGGCCAGGCTCCTGTGTCCATGAAATTCTCCAGGCCAGAATACTGGAAAGAGTTGTCATTCCCTTCTCCAGGGGATCTTCCTGACCCAGGGATGGAACCCGGGTCTCCTGCATTGTGGGCAGACTCTTTACCGTCTAAGCCACCAGGGAAGCCAAGATAACCACAATGGGGCCCTGAAGGGGAGACTCTATCTGGGAGACAGGCTTTTTCAGATCGCTGTGCAGTACACAGAATGCTCTTGCATCATGAATTTATTTGATACTTACAACTGCAGCAGACAAACCAAACCTGACACAAATGGAGCAGACATTTAAAAAAAAAAATCCATTTCTTAATGTGGAAACAAGGCCCAGGGGCTTCAGTGGGAGGATGAAGGTCATATGGTTGGTGGGGGAGGGGGGGGCCAGGTCGAGGCCCTTTCAGGCATTCTGTAACATTCATTGGTCTGCATCTTGTCTGCAGGAATTGATTTATTCTTCAGAATCAGCATGGTTTTTTCAGGTCGGCTATGTAATATGCATGGTGTGGGGCAGAACAGGTGAAATTAAGTCACTGAAACCAGCCTGCAGACCACCATGTCTGGGTTCTTGATATGGGGGATGGGGGAGGGGATCTTCTCTAGCATCAAGCTGGTTGGAATTTGACTTCAGGCTTCCACTGTGTTGAACCAAACAGCTAGGAAAGCCCACAGTGATGCTTTTGGACGGGGACGAGTTCTCTCTTCCTGCCTGGGAGCGCCTGGGGTGCATTTCTGTTCTATTTTGCACCTCACTTTGTCACTCTGTTCTCATCACAGCCTGGCTGGGACTGCCTCTGACTCTTTGTGTGAGGCAGCTGCGGTTTCCTTGGCCTTTGTCCGATGACCTGTAGATAACACACAGTCTGTAACTGTTCCAACGATGCTTTTCCTACGTAACACCTCCATGTTTGTTTCCACTGTTACAGGCTTTGCCTCAGCAGGTAAGTAAGATACAAGGGGACTTGGGGTTCGGTAAGACTGAGTAAGTGGGCAGTGCAAACAGCGTGAGACACGATAGCCCTGGATGCAGCTCTCCTTTCTCTGTAGCCAGGACACTCTTCTGGCTTCACCGCGTGCTAGTCACTTAAAAATCTTTTATTTTCCCTCTTGGTTCCTGCCTCTCCCCCTTCTGAAATTCATTTTGTAGATCAATACTATGTCTTCAGGGTCAAATAGCTGATACAAACTCCTCTTCTCATTTAGAGGCCCATGTGCAGAAAAGAAAATCATTTCTCTGATGAAGATGAGACTTGAAAGTTTTTTCCAGGGTATCTCATCTGTAGGAATGTTTCTATTAGGGAGGGTCCACTGTAAATCACGTGAGTACAACACTTACAGCTCATTAAAGTCACACGTTAGTGTGCAAAGCAATTTTTGGCTGTTGCAAATGTGCCTTACTGTTTTGTATCACCATGTGTTCTGTGTCGTTGGGTGGCATTTATAAATCTTATCAGATCCATAGATTGACACTGAATCCTGTGTGTGTGAACACTTGAGAAACTCATGCTCTAAGTATAACGACCTTATTTCATGCTTGTCAGCAGAAAACAAGGGATTGTCAGTAGAAATTTGGAAGAAGAACTGAAGTCGCTTAGTCGTGTCCGATTCTTTGAGACCCCATGGACTGTAGCCTACCAGGCTCCTCCGTCCATGGAATTTTCCAGGCAAGTGTACTGGAGTGGGGTGCTATTTCCTTCTCCAGGGGATCTTCCTGACCCAGAGATCGAACCTGGGTCTCCCGCTTTGCAGGCGGACGCTTTACTGTCTGAGCCACCAGGGAAGCCAATTTGGAAATTTGGACTAGAGGTTAAAAGAGACACATCAAGTCTCCATCTTTATTTTTTCCTGTCTCAACATTTTACCCTGCTACAGCCTCCTATCCAGCCATGTGCCTCAGTTTCCTCATCTGTATCTGCATCGAGTGACTGTTGAAATGTTAAGTGAAAGCACATAGTGTTTGAAAGCATGCCTGGCATGCAGTAAGCACACTACAACAACGTGTGCTATTATTGTCATTATTACTAATATAGTTCCATCAGCGGCTCAGACTCAGATTGGGTTCTGCTTCTCCAAGGTAATGCTGGGCAGAAAGGTATTTCTTTTTGCCGCACTGGTCCTTCCCTGAATGGGCTGGAGAAACACCAGTGACTAGGGTTATAAATGTAATTGGCCACCAGCTCCAACAGTGGAGGCACAGGGCACCCTGCCTCATGCGAGTTGCACCTGCATGTCTGTGTTATATATTTGTGTTGCATTTATAATTTACAATAAGAGGTTTAAGTGAAAAATTGGGATTGAAATCACCAAAAGAAAAAACACTGGTCCTTCCCTAGGTCTTATCTGCCTCAGAAAAGGAGGGTGCAGAGCTAGGGAGCATATATGACCGACTGTGGGTTGATCTACAAATTGGACCTTCAAGCTTCTTGGAATCTGCTGGCCATAAAAACTACTTCAAGCAAAGCCCACTCTGAGATGTCAGGATAATCTGAATCAGATGCTTTCCAGCCATGTATAGGGAGATGGGGTCCTGGCAGAAATTGCATCTATCTTGATCATTTTATGAAAATCCTCCCAAATTTTAGGATAAGAACTTCCTATGTCAATCTCATCAATACATACACTGTTAGCTCAGTGATCACAGTGATGTATACTGACAGCAGCATGTGTCACCTGCTCTTCGACCTCGGTTTACTTTATGTAACTGAAAATGTGGGATCCTGTCCTTCCTGCTCCTTCCCGTAAATTTTCCCAAACTCCACAGTTTCTCCGAGTAACAGCCACTTCACATAGAGAAGGGAGGGTCTCGGCCTCGGCCACCACTTATAATCACATGCCCATGACCTGTCTTCCAAATACAGGATTGCATTACATTCATCAAAAAATATTTGCATATCCCTCAGCCCAAGGCACTTGAGAAGACTAAATACACAGGATTTATAATGAGACTAGCTTATGGTTGCAGTAATGACGAGAATTACCATAAAATGTGAAGCCAAACCTCAGTTCTCTGAGAGTGTGCAGCCGCCTCTCCCAAACCACACTTTTACCGAAGCTGTTAACCAGCCTGTCTAAGGACACGTGTTAGTTTCATTTGTAGTTAAGATGATGCGGCTAGCCTTTCTTGTGCAACTAGGACCTGCAGGGAGAAAATAAAACATGTTACGTGTTCCCATCTTCTAAGAGAATGCTAGAAATTGGGGTCAGACACCTCCACGGGCCCTACCAATGCTATCTGCCACCCTCATCCGCAGGCTCAATTATCATCCTCCCCAGACTGTATGAGAAGAGGGGTAAGAAGCCAGGGATCAAGCATGTGGATGTACATGGGAAGAACAACGCAAACCAGGAAGAGAAGCTGAAGAGCCAGTGCCTGGGCTGGTGCCACCTAGCATCACTCAGCGGATGCTGAAGAATCCGGGGGAGGGGGCGGTGCTGTCATTTTGGGTGGAAGTGGAGGCGGTAGGCTTAGGTAATACACAGACTGGAAAGTCCTTCTGTATATTCCAGCTCCTAAATACAAGACAAGCACCTGAAATGAAAAGCACCATAGAACTTGTATTTACTTGAGGGTTTGCATGGCCCTTTCAAAGACATCCTATAGGTCCTGAAGAGCCAAGACACAAAGCCCTGAAAAGATCATTCTTGAGCAGTGCTGTCAGATGGAGACCTTCCAGAATAAAGTTGACTGTAAATGAATCTCTGCTTCCAAGTGTAATTCTGTAGATACACTTTGATTTCACAGCCATTGATCAATAATTCACTGGGCTCGTGACTGCTGATGACATGATTTAATATGTCCAGCTAAATTATGTTCCCATAGGAATGCTCATGCATACTATAGGAAAAAATTACCATTACCACAGTGTTGGCCCCTGATGGCACCATGGCAGCATACAAGCCTAGATGTGCAGTTTGGAATAAAAAAGGGCCTGTGATCAAATCAACAGACGACCTAAAGCAGTTAGAGCTCCGTGAGCCTGGGACTAGAGACCTTCTGTTGATCTCACCCTGAGTCTGGGGTGCCGAGCTTTGGTCAGTATTTGTCAATACCCACAACCAAGGGCTACACAGGTGGCTCAGTGGTAAAGAATCCACCTGCCAATGCAGGAGACGTGGGTTCAGTCCTCTGGGTTGGGAAGATTCACTGAGGAGGAAATGGCAACCCACTCCAGTATTCTTGCCTAGAGAATTCCAGGGACAGAGGAGCCTGGCAGGCTCCAGTCCATGGATCATGAAGAGTTGGACACGACTGAGCAATTGAGTACATACCACCAAGATCAGAACCAGGGTGACCAAGGTGAAGCACATCCAGGGAAATTAACATTGCTTGAGAGTAAGCCCAGTCCTTGTTCAGACTTCTTAAGAAACACATTCATCATCTTTACTACTTGTGAGTCTCTGCCTGTTTCTCTGCAGTTCTCTCTTGGCCTCCCCTTGTTTCCCATGAGATGCTGGGTGAAATGGCAGAAGCGGCCAGATGTGTGTGTGAGGACACTGAGGTCATGGGTGTGTCACTTGGAGAAAAAATACTACAACGCTTGGTTTCTAACAAAAACAAGAACAGCAAAAAAAATTCAGGGAATTTTTTATTTTTTAATTATTATTATTATTTTTTGGGGTAGAGTTGCTTTACAATGTTGTGTTAGTTTCTGTTGTACAGCAAAGTGAATCAGTCATACAGATACATATACCCCAGCCCTTTTTGGACTTTCTTCAGTTTACCCTAGAGCATTAAGTAGAGTTCCCTGTGCTATGCAGTATGTTCCCATCAGTTGTCTATTTTATGCATAAAATCAATAGCGTATGGGCCTTCCCTGGTGGCTCAGCTGTAGAGAATTCGCCTGCCAATGCAGGAGAAGTGGGTTTGATCCCTGGGTTGGGGGATCAACCTGGTACTTGAAATGGCAACCCACTCTGGTATTCTTGCCTGGAGAATCCCATGGACAGAGGAGCATGGCTAGCTATAGTCCACGACTTCCCAAAAGAATTGGACATGACTTAGCGACTAAACAACAACAAAAATCAATGGTGTATATGTGTCAGTCCCAATCTTCCAATTCCTCCCACCCCATCCCTTGCCTCCTTGGCATCCATTCATTTGTCTGTGTCTCTATTTCTGCTCTGCACATAAGATCCTCTATACCATTTTCTCTTTAGATTCCACATATATGTGTCAATATACAGCATTTGTTTTTCTCTTTCTGGACTTCCTTCACTGATCCAGGAGATTTCATGTGAGAAGAGGTTAAACACTAAAAAGGGCCAGGTCCTGCCCTGCCTTAGTTCTCACTGTGGTTCAGCATTTTGGAGCTGTATCTGATGCCTGTTCCCTCATGTTGGGATCTCTTCTATCCTTGGCCGCTGCCACAGTCTTTGAGGGTAACAGTGATCACAGCGTAAGAATGGGAGCTAGGCGCATGGGGCCTGGCATCAGACTGATCAGTTTCAAACTGTATCTCTGCTGCTCACACTGGCTGTGTGATCTTGGCAAGTTACTTAACCTCTCTGTGCTTCAGTTTTCATGTCTTTTAAATGAAAGTGAAAGTGAAAATCGCTCAGTCGTGTCTGACTCTTTGCGACCCCATGGACTATACAGTCCATGGGATTCTCCAGGCCAGAATACTGGAGTGGGTAGCCTTTCCCTTTTCCAGGGGATCTTCCCACCCAGGGATCAAACCGGGGTCTCCTTCATTGCAGGTGGATTCTTTATCAACTGAGCTATCAGGGAAGCCAGACATATTAATACCTCTTCACCCCTATGGTTGTTGTGAAGATTAAATGAACTCCAGTGCAATTGCATCATTAGTGCTGTGCTTGTTATAGACTTATGATAGAATAAATGTTAATAATGCATATTCTTTTTTTAAATTAACTTATTTATTTTAATTGGAGATTAATTACTTTACAATATTGTGGTGGTTTTGCCATACACTGACATGAATCAGCCTTGGGTGTCCATGTGTCCCCCATCCTGAACCCCCCCCCTCCCCCCTCCCTCCCCATCCCATCCCTCTGGGTCGTCCCAGTGCACCGGCTTTGAGTGCCCTGTCTCGTGCATCGAACTTGGACTGGCCATCTATTTCACCCATGGTAATACACATGTTTCAATGCCAGCCTCTCAAATCATCCCACCCTCGCCTTCTCCCACAGAGTCCAAAAGTCTGTTCTTTACATCTGTGTCTCTTTTGCTATCTTGCATATAGGGTGGTTGTTACCATCATTGTAAATTACATATATATGCGTTAATATACTGTATTGGTGAAATGGCAACCCACTCCAGTATTTTTGCCTGGAAAATCCCGTGAACAGAGGAGCCTGACAGGCTACAGTTTATGGGACTGCAAAGAGTCGGACACGACTGAGCGACTTCACTTCACTTCTATTTCCCTCTGTATAATAGGTTCCATTTTCATCTACTTCATATTCTTTTTTTTGTTTGTTTTAATTTTTTAATTGAAGGGTAATTACTTTACAGAATTTTGTGGTTTTCTATCATACATCAACAAGAATCAGCCATAGGTACACCCATGTCCCCTCTCCCCCAGACCTCCTCCCTCCCATCTCCTCTCCACCCCACCCTTCAGCCTGCCACAGAGCCCCTGTTTCCGGAGTCATACAGCAAATTCCCATTGGCTATCTGTCTTACACATGGTATTGTAAGTTTCTATGTTGCTCTTTCCATACATCTCACCCTTCTCCCTCCTCCCCTCCCACCTTGTCCATAGGTCTGTTCTCTATGTCTGTTTCTCCACTGCTGCCCTGAAAATAAATTCATCAGTGCTATCTCTTCAGATTCCATATATGTGTGTCAGTATATGGTGCTTATTCTTTATTACTATTTTAAATTATTATTTATTAATTTATTTGCTTGTTATTTATTATATTTATTATTTTTACTATTATTACAAGTGGTTTCCTAATTGGTCAACTTATCTCCAATCTTTTTACCCCAAATACTGTTAACAGTGCCGCCAAAGTAAAATTCTGACCTCAAAAACCTCAGTGGATTTCTAATTCCCATGAAATCAAGATCAGGATTTTTAGAATAACATATAAAGCATGCATAACTTATTTGTGTTTATCTCTACGCTTCTCTCTAGCCATGCTAGCCTCTTCCCAGTTTTTCAAAAGTCCTGCATTTGTCAACCCATGAGCTCGCCCTCCCCTTCCTTCCACCATCCATCCACTCACCCACTCACCTACCCACCTGCCCATCCACCCATCCAACCAGTATGTACTGAATGCTTACTCTCTGCCAGATGCACTGAGGATACAAGGGTGAACAGTAAAGAAAAAGACAAAACAGTATTGGGAATAACAGCGACTATTGTGAAGAAAGACAAGAGGCACACGTGGGTGGAGGGGTTCCTTTATGTAGGACCCTCAGGAGGGACCTGATACCCGGGGAGGCCGCTGTGGAAATACCTGGAGTGAGAATGGTCCAGACAGTTGTTGTGACAAACAACCCCCAAATCTCAGCCATTTAAAACAAGTAGTGCGCCTCTCTCTTTCTCTCACTTCACACCCACTGTGGGTGGGGGGTCCTGCTCTGCAGGGACACATGGATGATGTCACCCCACAGCCCCTGGGGGGCTCAGTGCCTTATGCATCGACTGTCAGATGAGAGCCGAGCCAGAGCAGGTAGGATGGTAGGGGCACAGGCTGGAGGGGTAAACCTGCTGCTAGGAGCTACTTGTAGGGGAGTGTCCAAACGCAACCACCCTGTGTGACTAGGGAGGGAAAGAACAGCCATGGAGACACACTCTGATCTCTGTCCCAGGCCTGAAGGCTGGAAAGATGCTGACGGCTTGAGGAACAGGAAAGACTCCAGGCTCCGTCTGCTAGTTTAGCGGGGAGGAGGGGAGAAGGGCAAGCAAGGCCCCCAGGGCCGAGGGTGGGTTGGAACAGTGCCTGCAGGCTTCTTTTAGGAACTTTTTAAATCTTCAATGGAAGCTTTTATAGAAAGTTTTTATGCTTGGGAGTGACTTGAGCAAATTTATGACCTAGAGAGACTTTGTTGATGCAGAAAATAATTGAAGGCATGTATTGGATTCCTATTGCTGTTGTTACAAATTACCAATAAATTAGTAGCTTAAACCAGCACTTGTTCTGCTACAGTCTGGAGGTCAAATGCCCTGAATCAAAGTGTCAGCACAGCTGTGTTCCTTTGGGAGGGGGTTATGGGGAGAGTCCCTTTCTCAGCAGTTCCAGCCTCAGAGGCTGCCTTCGTTCCTCATCTCAGGGCTCCTTCCTCCACCTTCAAGGTGTGTCTCTCTAGTCTCTGACTCCATCATCACATCACTTTCCCTCTGGCTGTGATTCTATTGCCTCCTCTTATGTGAACCCTTGTGATTTCAGTGGCTCATCCAGGTTATCCTGGGTAACCTTCCCATCCCAAATTTATCACTTTACTACAGCTGCCTTTTATCACATAAGGCACATACTCCCAGGTCCAGGGATTTGAATCTGGGGGGCCATTATTCAAACAACTGCAGGGTATAAGGATGGTAAAAAGACAACCAGTAGAAAGACTAATGTTGTTCAGTCGCTAAGTCATGTCTGACTCTTTACAACCCCATGGGCTGAAGCGTGCCAGGCTCCCCTCGTTCTTTGCTGTCTCCCAGAGTTTGCTCAAACTTACGTCCGTTGAGTCAGTGATGCTATCTAACCGTCTCATCCTTTGCTGCCCCCTTCTCCCTTAATCTTTCCCAGCGTCAGGGTCTTTTCCATCAGGTGGCCAGAATATTGGAGCTTCAGCTTCAGAATCAGTCCTTCCAATGAATAGTCAGGGTTGATTTCCTTTAGGATTGACTGGTTTGATCTGCTTGCAGTCCAAGGGACTCTGAAGATGTCTTGGTCCTACACTAAGATTGTCGTGATGTGCTACATAAATTTGAAGGCTGTTTATGGGGCAGGTTCTACAAGTGGTGACTGGTCCTGGGAGATAATGAAGAAGGAACAAAAGAGAGATCCAGGTTTCTTGCTTGCATGTAATTGATAAAATAATGACCAGAATCATTCAAAGAGTCTATTCAGTAACCAGTGATGAGTAAAAATTCTAAAATTGTCTGTAATTTGTAAGGTTTATGACAAGGAAAGAACTCTTAATTATAAACTGGTTATCGCTGGATATTACACTCTGATTTTGTCTGAATCATTAATTAGCAAATGAATCAACAGCTGCTGATGGCTCATAAACAAGCCATTCTAATTTATTTTTTAAAAAGCTCTATGCAGTAAGAAGGAAGACCTATAGAGGTGAAGGCTGAGAAACATGCCTTAGAATTAGTTTTATGTTTCAGGGCATAATTTAAAAAAGATACTGGTATGCCAAAACTCTCACTCAATAAGCTCAAGCAAAGGTCGAGCTACAATAAGTTAAACACTTTAATTTAAAAATTGATGTGGAATAAGCAGTTGCATAGTTTCCAGTAACTCAGAGATGTTTGAGATTTTCATTGCTCCTCTGGTACTATGGGCCTTAGCTTCGACTTCCATTTTCTTCCTTTTTTCCCTCATTTCTGCCTGGTTGTCTGTTGCTTCCTGGTGAGCCACCCCACCATGCAGTGGTTAAGATATTATCCATCTTTTTTATCATTCATGATCTTGTGGGTCACAATTTCAGGCTGATCACTCTCTGTTCCCTTTGTGTAGACTGGGATGGCTCAGTGGTGTTCACTGGAGGCTGGTCTGGTCTGGACCATTTCACATGGCTTCTCTCACATACTGGGGGCCTTGGTAGGGTGGGCTACCTGGCTGGGCTCAACGCCCCTACTCCCCATGTCTTCCATGTGGTCTGTCCAACAGAGCAGCTCAGCCTTGTTACATGGCTGCTCAATGCAACAAGGGACTGAAGCAGAAACTTCCAGTTTTCTCAAAGGCTAGTCTTGAAACTGGTTGCCATGTTCAGCAAACAAAACAATAGGAATTTTGTAGGAACAATAATAACTATTAGTATGTGTGTGCTCCGTTGCTTCAGTCATGTCCAATTCTTTGTGACCCCATAGACTATAGCCCACCAGGCTCCTCTGCCCATGGGATTTCCCAGGCAAGAATCCTAGAGTGGGTTGTCATGTTCCTTCTCCAGGGAATCTTCTTGACCCAGGGATTGAACCTGCATCTCCTGCATTGGCAGGTAAGTTGTTTACCACTGACCCTCCTGGGAAACCCAAGCTATTAGTATAGGTACTTCTCAAGTATTCCACAGGGCACACTCATCCAAAGAAAACTGTTATTTATCTGAAATTCAAGCTAAACTGGGGGTTCTGCATTTTTTATCTGACAACCTTGGCCTGGAATCAATTTCACTGTCCCCTACTTCTTAAAGCAGTCATAGGCCATGCCAGGCCCTGGGTGTGGGGGCCAGCAGGACCCATGCTGTCACAAGAAAAGAGGCAGTAAGTGTGTGTCCTTCCTGCAACCACCTCCAACACTGCGGTCTTGGGCTTTGCTCCTGCTCTGGGTCCTAGGAACCGTGCAATGCTCTCCACGCTTTTCCTTAGTGGGTCAAGGGGCTTGGTGACATCAACAACCTTAGTCCAGCAAGCAGCGGGGCACATGGGGGAAGGGTAGACCTGGGTGAGGATCCCGTGTACCTGAGGTAATGGCCTTCATCTTTTTGAGCCTCGGCTTCCCTCATGGGTTACGTGAAAGTCACCGTAATACCGTGGGCTGCAGTAAGGATGACAAGAGGTGAGGAGTGGGCATGAAGCAAAGCCCCAGAAGCAGAACGTGTCTTCCATCACCAGGAGCTGCTCCTACTTGTACCATTGTTTTAGCAAACATAAGAGTTATGAAATGAGAAGATGGAAATTTAATGGATAAGACATTTGTGAGTTGGGCCAACTGCCTGATGCCTGCCTTGGCTTTGCTCTTGATATTTCACTTCTCTTAAGTTTTATTCCTTTGACTGCAGAAAACGCCTCGTCTTCCAGCAGATTAAATACAAATGTGAATGCTGATCTTACCACTTACCATTTGTGGCATGTCTTGTTGAAAATAATACTGTAAATATTTTAATACTTTAAGATCAGGCTGGGAGAACATTTTCTTTAGCCCCATCCAAGCTTTTTAATGTCTCCTAGTGCTACAAATAGTGACAAGTTTATTTTTTTCAGTTTTTTCTTTTTTTTTGACGTGAGTCATTTTTAAAGTCTTTATTGAATTTGTTACAACATTGCTTCTGTTTTACGTTTTGGTTTTTTTTTTGACTGAGAAACATATGGGATCTTAGTTCTCTGACCAGGGATTGAACGTGTGCCCCCTATATCAGAAGGCGAAGTCTTAACCACTGGACCACCAGGGACGTCTCCAAATTTATCTTTTTAACATGTCAGGTGATTTTATCCTGCTCATCCCACTACTGTCTTCTAAGTGTAAAGAGTAGAGGTCACTTCTGTGCACAGAAGTCCGTTTCCAGCTTGGGTCACGACTGCAAGCTCACGGAGCACCTTGACTTGACTCTCTCCCTGCTGCCCCCGCTCCTGCTCTTACCAACCTCAGTTCTTCGCATCCACGAGTGCAGACATGGAGAGGACAGTCAGAGTTATCTGTAGACTAGGCATGGACCAAACTAAGGATAGGCAAAGTATTTGACAAAATGCATTTCAAAAAATAAAAACGAATTTTAGGGTCTGTCACAGCCAATAAATTCACTTAGATGAAAGGCCGTATGTGCAATAAAATGTCACATTTAAGGAATTAAATGGATCTTGTCATTGGTAACAAGAATTAATAGAATTTTTAAATAGAGTGAGCTCAGATGAAGCTAGTGAGTCACGGTGGCCTTTCATATTTGCAGTATTCCTAAGATAATTATTAATTAACACACCAGGAATGATTTTAATGTAACATTATGGTACAGATTTCAACACCCAAATGGAAAAAGCTTCTTATTAAGTTCTCTCATCCTTTCTTAAAATTAAAATGCTAATTAAAACCAAAGGTACTTTAAAAACAGTTTGCTTCCAAACAGATTTTTAATATATGCCAAGTCAAGTATGAGCCCAGAGCTACTTTGTTGGGGACAGAATCAGGAATCTATTAAAAATGGAATTTCTGAACGGCATCCTAACAGACTGTCCTCCATCTCCAGGTAACCTTTGTAGCAATAATGCCATTTGTGGCAGAGTTTGGCACTGGGTTGTGTATCTATTTTCTTCCTCAATATCCTATAATAAACTGTAATGAAAAAGAATTGAAAAAAGGATATAGACACATACATATAAATATATGTATAACCAAATCACTTTGCTACAAATAACAAAATCACCTGAGCTAACACAATATTGTAAATTATTAATAACTATGCTTGCTCCTTGGAAGAAAAGCTATGACAAACTTAGATAGAGTATTAAAAACAGAGGCATCACTTTGCCAACAAAGGTCAGTATAGTCAAAGCTATGGTTTTTCCAGTAGTCACATACGGTTGTGACAATTGGACCATAAAAAAGGCTGAGCACCGAAGAATGGATGTTTTTGAATTGTGGTGCTGGAGAACACTCTGAACAGCAAAGAGAGCAAACCAGTCAATCCTAAAGCAAATCAACCCTGAATATTCATTGGAAGGACTGATGATGAAGCTCCAATACTTCGGCCACCTGATGTGAAGAGCCACTCATTGGAAAAGACCCTGATGCTGGGAAAGATTAAGGGCAGGAGGAAAAGGGGACAACAGAAGATGAGATGGTTGGATGGCGTCACTGACTCAATGGACATAAGTTTGAGCAAACTCTGGGAAATGGTGAAGGATAGGGAAGCCTGGTGTGCTGCAGTCCATGGGGTTGCAAAGAGTTGGACACGACTTAGTGACTGAACAACAACAACAATATTTCAATTAAAAAAATCATAAGATAATTTAGTTATATAGAATATAAAACTGACATACAGAAAATAGCAGCCATTTTATATAGACACATACACATGCACCCCTCAAGCAATATCCTATTAAAAGATATAATGAAAGGGAAGACACTGTCATAATAAATAGTTTCAATACAAATGTGCAAAACTTTTATGATTAAAACTATAAAACATTCCTGAAAGAACAAATGTAGAATTAAATAAAAGAGAGAAGACAATATTCTTGGATAGGATGACCGCACGTCATAAAGACGCCAAAGGCTTAGGTGATAGGTTGATGGTGAATGTCGTGATGGATGAGATCAATTTTACCCAGAGTGGGGTACGCTGACATAGTGTGTCATTATTTTGCTTAACATATTCCTATGATCTTCCATTGCCCCAAGTGTAAATTTCAGTTTTCTTGCTGTGACCTAGAAAGCCCTACGTGATCTAGCTTCTACCTACATTTTCCTCCCCATTTCATTTTTGTTGTTGTTGTACCCTTCTTTTTCCGAATGTGTCAGCTTGTTCTTGACCCAAAGGTTTTGTATTTTTAATTCCTTCTAGAATATCCTCCCCCTAAATCATCTCACAGCCAATTCCTTTTCATCCTTTTGGTTCTAACAATCTCATCTGATATGATTCTAGTCCACTCCACGATCCGTGTTATCCAGTTGGGGGCACTTACGAAGAAGCTCTACAGTAACTGCATGTTTGCTTGCTTCTTTAACATCTGTCTCTTTCAACTAGAACACAGACTCCTTGAAAGTCAAGTCCTTTGCTGCCTTGTCCAAATCTGGATCCTCGACACCTCTCCCAAAGCTCAAGCCACCTCTGTGGACTGAAGGAAGACATCTGTGCCTTCCATAAATGACAACAGGAAATGACGACCAGACAGCTGGCTAGGAAAATCACATTGGTTTTTAAAGAAGTTGCCCTTGTCTCATTGTGAGGCCTTGAAGAAGTTCAGATAAAAGTGTGTGGGCAGGAAGTGGGAAACATATGTATTAATACGCTCGGCTAATCTCTGAATCAAAGAGAAAGAAAAAAGAACGATGACATTGAAATAAAAAGGCTGATAGCAGAGAGGGGCCTGAGTAACAGTGTTAAGAGATGGAGGCTGTTGGGTTTTTTTTGATGTTTTAAAATTTTTTTTAAAAATCTGATTCTCTCTTTTTTTTTAAAAGCTCGTGTCCCCTCCGCCCACCCCCCACACCCCCCCCCCCCCCCGCCCACCTTTCTAGGTTTGGAAGCATTCACGAAATGCTTATCAAATGCTTATTTGGGAGTCTCAATTTCCTCTTTCTCACTATTCTTCCTGGTTAGTGTTAGTTCACATTCATCCACAATTGTGAATTACTTAACGTCCACACTTGTGGCTTATCTACATCATGATAAGAACGTGCTCTTTTGTCCTGCCTCCTCTCTCTTCTCTGGTGTCAGAGTCACTCTAGCCTCCTCCATCACCTCTGCTCCATCTCCCTTTCAGACCTGGCAGCATCTGGTACCCACGGATTTATGTGACAATGTGTGGATCTGGCCATTCCGTGGAAACTTATTGTTGTCCTGGAGGGACGTTCTTCAGGAAAACTTTCATGTTGGAAGTTTTGATGGAATGATCAGTCCCCCAACCCCTCCGTATTTTAGGATTGTGTGAGGACCTTTTTTCATTCTCTTTCTAAATGACTCTCCCTCACCTACCCTGAAGCCATACATTTGTTCTAATTTATCAGGAAGGTCTGAACCAGCCAGCTTCAACTGTGGCCATCACCATGTTAAAAATGGGCCTGACATATTGAAAAGTTCATTATATGGCCCCTGACAATAGTAAGTACAAATAAAACAGCTAAAGGAGAAAGAAAGCTGCTCATAGCACTTAATATGTTCTCATTGGTCTACAAGATTAAGAATGATAATGCTCATTTTCCTTGAGTATGGGCTCTAATGTAATTTGGAAAAGATAAATTTAAATCAAAGACAATCTACATATCTATGTGCATGTGTATCATACATGTAATACATATTCTAAGTCAGCAATTTGACACACGTGTGCAGACTGTCTCCATGCACCAAGACACATGGAGGATTTGGCAGTGACTTGACTTTGGCCCCTAGAGAAGGTCCCCTCTGATCAAGAACACACTTTTGTCAGGAAGTAAATCTACTACTTCATTACGTTTCTGAAATTTGCAAGCTACAGCTTCTGATTTTAGAACACTGAGCAAGAACTTTGGGTCCACACTTGATAAAAATTTTGTCAAAAGAAAAAATCACTGAAGTAATAGGTGAAGGTAGAATGTTGTCTCTGAGAAGTCAGGGCAGAGGGCCACCAGCCCACCAACGAGCCTGGACAAAGGAATGGGGGAATTTCAGGAAATGAACATGACATACATGAAAGAGCCTGGGTCTTTCAGTGAGAGGGTTCTGTGATAACCTGGAGGGGTGGGGATGGGCGGGATGTGAGAAGGAGATTCAAAAGGGAGGGGACACAGGTACACCCATGGTTCATTCCTGTTGATGTACGACAGAAATCAAACCAGTATTGTAAAGCAATCATAAATCAATGAAAAATAAACACATTTTAAAAAATCAACTGCATTTTGGAGACAGAGCTACCTATCTGGGAGGTTGATGTGAGTTGCTGCGGACAGTCATCTGTCTGTTAGGAGAGGGATGGCTAACCTTACCGCTTTACTTGGCAGGTTGGTGTTCAGCTCACAAAGCAGACTGATGGCCCCTCTGTCTTTCTCGCCAGCGGGCATGGCAGTTGAGGTGGCGACTGAGTGACACCCATGAGAGTAACTGCTGTTTCTGCTTTTCTACTCGTGGGGCTCTTTCATGGGTTAGCAGAGCCTTGAACAGCACGCCCATGAGTGTGCAGCCCTGTGACGCTGACCACTGACCACACTTCCAAAGATAACCATCTCCAACCCCCTTCGCCTGGAACAAAAAGTGTGAGCTCTGAACACATTCGGGTTCTGCGGTCTTCGCTGGGTAAACTGTTTTTCTTTAGTCTGCTCCTTTTTGAAACAAAGTCTTCACAGGTTGGGCCTGCAAAATAATTGCCCGCCCTAGACTGAACTGTGCTCCTTTTATAAACCACTTAGGGTTGGAGAGGCCATACCGGCTGTTGGAAAACTTCTCTTTTTACCCTGGGCTTGTTTTGTAACCTCTTTCATTCTCATGTTGAATGCATGACCCAGTTTTCTTTCTTTTAAATTGGTAGCAAAGGGGAATAGGAACAAAGGGCATTTTCAATCATTTTATGAGGAAATTCAAGACTGATTGAAACTTCCTGTTGGTTTAGCCCATGGGAAATTTCATCTTCTGTTGGTTTACTCTGGATTTTCCAAATAACTTCCAGGGCTCATAATATTTGCTTCCTTATTCAATAAGTGACATCACCTCACCCAAAATAGTTGTGTGAAAGGACTGCTCACCGAAACAGATATGTTCTTGGAACCAGTTTTTACCTTCCCTTATTACAGTATCCTTTCTCAGGGAGAATTCTTATCTGATAAATGTATTGTTTATTATAGTACTTTATACACGCTTTCCCATTCTCAATGATAAAAATAATTTGCATTAAGAGTTTGCATGTATGTCTTTGAAACTTGGAGTTTCCTTTTACTTTGAAACCAGCACCAAAAATATAACAAATCTTACAATGCCTTCTCCACGCCAGCCTTGCTTAAGCACTTTACTGATATTAGTTCATTCACTCCTTGTTGAAACCCTGTCAAGCAGAATTTATTCCCCCCATTTTACAGGCAAGAAAAGCAAAGCATGAAGGGTTAAACGACTTCCCCAGGTCACACAGCTGGTATAGCGATGGAGCAAGATTTCATTCTTCTGTCTACACCCCCAAGCCCATGAGCATAACTATAAAGCTCTTTGAAGGATCAGCCTGTGGCTCATGCATCATCCACTGGGTCACTGAACACCTAGCATCTTGTGGATCACCTAGAGGATGGTGAACCACCTAGAGGATCATGGATCTCTTAGCGGATCAGGAATCATCTTGTGGATCACAGAGCATCTGCAGAGCATCTCGTAGACAGGATCTGAAGGCGGAGGGATGCTGGGAGGCTGAGGGATACTGGGTACCGTTGGGATGCTGGGAGCCGACAGCACACAGACCAGAGGAGTTACTTATTTTCAAGATCCTTTTGCCTCCCACGTGCTTGGTGAGTCCCCTCCTCACCGATGAGACTAAAGCTGCTGAAATGATGAAGGTTTTGGAGTTGGCTAAAGGCAAGAAGAGGAAAGGTCCACAGGGGAAGAATGCTGGGCCCAGGTCTCCCCGTTCCCTGCATGATGTCCTCTGAACAGAGAGCACACAGGCTCTGCTGATCACAGACTCTGCAGGAACTCCAATCCGGGGTGCTCAGCCACGACCCCAGGTGCCAGGCCCTGAGCTGGGCACCAGGGATCTGCCCTAACCACCAGGAGAGGCTCAGGTTTAGGGGCTGGGGATGGGATTTTCCCTTTCCTTTCTCTCATCCCCTGGTGATGGTGGTTTAATTGCTAAATCATGTCTGACTCTTTGCAACCCCATGGACTGTAGCCTACCAGGTTCCTCTGTCCATGGGATTCTTCAGGCAAGAATGCTGAAGTGGGTTGCTATGCCCTCCTCCAGGGGATCTTCCCAAGTCGGGGATCAGACTGGCGTCTTCTGCATTGACAGGCGAATTCTCTACCGCTGAACCACCTGGGACTCACCTTACATCTCCTTAATAGTAGAATAAAGAGCACTGCCGATGGGGTCATGTGATATTTTTATTCCATAAAACATTGTGTATTTAAAGGTTGCCATGGATGTCTTCTGCCGTGCAAACCACAGCCGCGGCCTTGGGGCAGACCTGCATGGCTGGACTGCCTTCTCTGTGAAGTCCTTCTGTCTGCACAGATGTTCTTGGTCTGAGGCTCCTGCTTGCGGCTCTCTCTGCTCTCGACGCGTCATTTATGGACTCCCCTGATTCCAGGGCACATGACGGCCTGCCTGTCTTCTGGCCAAGAGCCCCAGCTGTTGCTGGCACCGTACGATAACTGTGTTGTCACAACCAAGCCAGCTTTGCACTGTTACCTAGTGTGAGGCCTGTTCTTGGTCCCTGTTAATTTCAGTGGATCACACTCATTGGTTTTGGATCAGGGACCTGTGGTCAGGTGCCAAATGGCAACACTGTCCACTCTGTATCCTGATGCTGGGCTGCTAGAACAAGGTGCCATCACACTGTCCTGGGTGCTGAATACCTGGATTATGCGCCTTACCTAATTACTCCCTTTAATCCTCACAACAACCCTCGGAGGAATACAGAACGATCCTCGTTTTTACACATGAGGAAAGTGAGGTCAGAGAGGCTGAGGCACTAAGATAAGGTCACACAGCTCGCACTTAGTTAAGTGGCAGTGTGAGGATCCACATAAACCCACACCTGGAGATGGCACAGGGCACCGTCTGGGTCTTCCCGTGGGTGCTCCCAGGGCCGCCCTGTGTGGTGGGAGGCCAGGGCCAGGGCCAGCACCCTCTGGAGCTGGTGCAGCCAAGTGAAAGCAGAAAACTCACACAGGGCTTTTCAGGACTGACTGCGAGCTGGAACGTGGGCACAAGTTCATGTATCCAAATGGCAGCTCTTGGGTTTTTTAAAGATAATTTTATTTATGTTTTGGCTGTGTTGGGTCTTCCTTGCTGCAGGGGCTTTTTCTTTAGCTGTGAGGAGTGGGTCTACTCTCTAGTTGTGATGCTTAGGCTTCTCTTGTTGCAGGGCCTGGGCTCTAGAGCACACAGGCTTCTGTAATTGTGGTGCCTGGGCTTAGCTATCCTGCAGCATGTGAGATCTTCTGGGACCAAGGATCAAACCTGTCTCTCTTGCTTTGGCAGGCAGATTCTTTACCACTGAGCCACCAGGGAAGCCCAGCTCTTGGGTCTTCTCATCATTCTACATCTGAGTCCTTGGCTGCCAGTGTGGGTTGAACAGCGGCAGCTAGTAAGTTACCCTAGGTCTGTAGTAGGTGCTCGGGAAGCACCTCTTCAACAAGGAAATTAATGAAGAGGGAGACTGGTACTGCCTTCTCTCTGAGGCTCAGGGAAGGCCCAGAGTGGTGTGGAGGTGGCCGGAAGGGGCCCCTGGAAGGGAGGGCAGCCCAGCAGGTGCCACCTCCAGCCACTGGGCACACTGGGGCTTTCCTCGCTCCCCCACCTCTGTGCCCTGTGTTCAGTCCAGGCATCTATTTTCAGAAAAAGGAGCCCTAGAGATGATGGGGAGGGAAGGCAGAGAGAGAGTTGGAAATGGGGATGTGGGGATGCATTCAGTCCTCATGGGTCCATCCCTAAAAGAGAAGATGGGTGAGGGATGGTCCGCCCTCAATAAACAGATGCCTCATTCCCCGGGTGTTGGAGAGGTGACCCATCATGGTAGCTTTTAGCCTGTTTTTGGTGCTGATGAGAGCTGTGGCAGCTCTGTTTCCAGGAGAAGAGTAAACACACACGATTTCAGAAGCCCTATGGACCCATGGATGTATCTGGCTCTAGAAACTTTGCATTAAAGAGAAGAAACCGGGGCTTCACCAGAGGCCAGGGGAAATGAAAAACAGCAACATATTCAAGACTGTCAGGTTCTCATCTTTTAAAAATTTGTATCATTTCATGGAATTACAGTCTTCCACATAAAAAAAGGATCACAAAGATGCCAATACCTTCTACCAACTCTTTTGATCCCTTTGACTAAACTAAAGTTCTCTTGTAAAAAAATTCTGCACCTCTGAACCATGAAACCTCTGCAAGGTCACCAGAAGGTCTTTTTGGTGGGAGAAGGTAACCAAGCTGGCGGGGGTGGGGGGGGTCATATCCTTTCACTCTCGTCCTTTGTAGGGTCACGGAAGAGGGGCAGATCTTTGAATTTCAGGTTCTTGAGGCCCTGGTGCCTGGGCCCCTGATGAAAGATATTGGAACACCGTGGTTCTTCTCTGGCTGCTTCTCAGAGATGCTTAAACCCACTATCTAGATTTTTCTCAGCCACCTAAAGGGCTGGGACTCAGAAACGCTGACCCACCTGAGCCTCAGAGCCTGGCCAGGGCTTGGGCGTGGGACTTCCCAGAGCTCCCCAGGAAGCCGTGTCCGTTCTCGATCGTTAGCCTTTCAGCGACAAGCAGCAATCTCACGACAGAGCTTTGGACCCAGCTCTGGTCTGGGAGCTGGCCTGTGGGTAGATCAGGAGCTGCTGGGGTAGGAGACCTGGGGAGCTTGAGGGGGGAGTTTGCAGGCCTGTGACCCTTACTTGGGCGGTGGCTTGGGTGCAGCTGTTCCCTATGCCTGCCTCCTCGCTCTGTGGTCAGCTGTGACCCTGAGGTCTGGCCAGCACCCCCCCGGCCAGCGGGCAGGGCGGTGAGAAGAGCCAGGCTGTGCTAACACACACCTGTGTTTTCCTCCAGCTGTTGGCTTCACAACAGGGCTGCTGTTAGTGATTGCGAAACGTTTCGCACCACTCACTCACTCCCCCCCACACTTTCTTTTATTTATTTTTATTTAAAAAGGGACATGAGGATTCTTTATGTCTGAGGCTGAGCCAGCCTGGCCCAGTGTTGAGTGCAGAAATATTCCACCTTCCTTCTGTGCCCAGAATTATTTTTGTTTTCTTCCATACACAACCTAGATACGGCTAAGCAAGGAAATCAGTGGATTTTCGAAACCCAAACTCCTTTCCTGTTTATCATTGCACGAAAAAAATTCCACTGTTGTCGATCACGGTGCTCTTTTCTCTCTGTGGGTGGTGTTGGATTCGTTTTCTCTTTCATCTGCTGTGTGCTCCTAATATTGTACCAAAGGAAGTGGCCGTCCTATCTTCAAGCCAAGATGAGTGAAGAGATATTTGCAACAATAGAATGAATACTAGAATCCCTCTGGGAACTCAGCCTTCCTGAAGGGTAGTCTTTCCATCAGTAAAGTGAGGCGAGTGCTTTAGGACAGATGTGCAATGGAGGAAGATGAAGTGCCCGGGCTCTTGGAGGGCCTCTCTGATGGCTCAGTGGGTAAAGACCTCGCCTGCAGTGCAGGAGACATGGGTTGGGTCCCTGGGTTGTGAAGATCCCCCGGAGAAGGAAATGGCAATCCACTCCAGTACTCTTGCCTTGGAAATCCCAAGGACAGAGGAGCCTGGTGGGCTACGGTCCATAGAGTCACAAAGAGTTGGGCACAACCGAGCACATGGCATGAGCTCTTGGAGAAGTTGGAACCTACAGACCTTAGCATTTGCAGGTGCTCAGGGCAAGAGTTGGACATGACTTAGTCGCAGAACAACAACAGGGCAAGCAGGAGGGCTCACGCACGAAAGATCTTCATATTTAAAGTGCTGCTTTTAGCCTACAAATTGTCTAGTAAAGTAGTTTCTCCCTTCCTGGCATTGAGGACCAGCTTCAAGCTTGGAATTCGGAGTCTGCGAGGCTCAGAGCCAGGTCTCTGGCAGCCAGGGGAGAGCAGCCCTGCCATCTCTGCTGCCCCCAGGGCCCCCCCTCCGCAGCCTCTTCCCTCACACCTCCCTGGACCTCAGGTACCCCAGGGGCTCCCGCCAGCGTGGACTCTCCAGTCCCTGCCTCCCAGCTCCTCTGTCTCCACCGGCAGGGAAGGGCTCAGCTTCCCTGGACTCAGGGGTGGGCTCACCTAGCCGACTTCCCCTAGGAGGACTGTAGCATTGTCTTCTGGAAACTGGGGATAATGACAACATTTACAGCAGAGGATTGTTGAGCAGGTTAAATGAAATATTGTCAATGCCTGGCCCATGAAAAGCACATGGTGAGTGCTGGTTGTCATTTTAAGCTGCTTAAAACAAGCCTCGCCTTTGTGACCTGACAGCACTTAAAATACTTAACACTTGTTACCAGGTACTGAGTATCTTCCACACATCCAGGCATGGCCCACACTCTCTCCCTTAACTCTCTGTCTTTGTGCAGGGGGACCTGGGGCTCCGGGGCCACCAGATGGCAGAGGTCTTGGGCTGGAATTTGTGCCCAGGTTGGTCTGATTTCAGAGCCCATATTCTTTTCCACTATATGGGTTTGAGCAACATTTCGTTCTACCCTTTCTCCCAGGAAAACTTGCCTTGTCTTTTCACCATGAAGCTCCTAGAGTGGCCCTTTGAAGTGCAAAGAGGGAAGGACAGATGTTCACCCCAGAGAGTGGGTTCCACCAGGAGGGAGGTGTGGGAGAGGGCGGGGCGCAGCAGAGCAGCCAGGCTACGGCAGGTGCCCCCCAGGCAGCAGGCCTTTCCTGATGGGCTGAACAAGAAGAGGAAACTGGCAAACACAACTGGGCTGCATTTGAAGGCATGAAGAGGATGGCCTGGCTCTGCGAGGCATTTCCAATGAACACGAGATCTGGGGGCAGACAGCTTTCCTGATGCAAGAGCACACAGGTGGGTCTCCCCTCTGAGGTCACACAGTCTGTGTGCTGGCTGGTCCCTGCACATGTGAGAAAGGGGGTCTTGAGAGAGTTTGATGGACACGGGGGCTGGTGGGGTTGAGCCCCACGATTCACACCCTGCCGAGTGTCCTGTTGTGGAGCCGTGGAAGCACCACGTTCTTACTCTTTTCCCTTTTTGAGTTGATGTGGAAAATGACTTCTTTTGCTACCGCAGATGTGTGGGCACCTTGAGTGAGCTGGTGGTTCTCACTGTGGGCTCCTTTGGGGAGAGTGTGGCTTGGGTCCAGCCATCCATTGCTCAGAGGTGACTGCTGGCAAGGGACGCATCCAGACAGTTGTCAGGATTGCCATGCTCTTTCGTGTTTAACATCCAGGCTGAGTTTGGCTGTGGTCTTCTTAGCGCAGCTTCCAGCCCACCTCCTCTCGGAGCTTCAAGGAACACGCCCTCACTGGCAGCTCTAATAACGTCTGGTCCTTTATCTAAGCTACCATTTTATTTTAAAAAAAAAAAGAGCCTTCACTGGGCTTGCTTGTTTAAATCACGCTTTCAGTAGCTTACTGAGATTTATGCTTCTTACTAAACTGAGATAACCAAAAGATACTCTCCAGGCAGCTGTGGATGGGGTTTTTAGGGCTCTGAGAGGGGATGACAAAAATCTTGGGTTGTTTTCAGGTCTAACAAAGGGCCTTTTGATTTGCTTTTTAAAGGATAGTGTGTGCAAGGTCTTTATCAGCATAGGAAACAACGACAGAGCCGAAAAAAAGGCAGATGAAACTCCTAGTTGCCATTTCCCAACTTTCCTTTGGTGTTTGTGGATTTTGGCAGTGGGATCAGCTGAGTTTATCTCCAGAAAACTCCTCCTTGTAATTACTGATCTTCCTTTGTTAAAATGTGTGGTTTTTTTAAGTTAAAAAATGGTGAACTTTGATGCAAAGGAGAAATGTTTTGCAAATGGATCTGAATTTGAATTTTAGTTTAGATTTTTTTTATTGGAAATAGAACCTTGAGTAACTGAATTTCTGAGTTTCTATTTCCTCACCTATAAAAGGGGGAATACGATAAGATACCTCAAAGTGTTATAAAGATGGGGGTGGTACTAGCAGAAAAGAGCAGAGAGCAGTTTCAATTAGTTTGCTATCACTGACAA
The DNA here is from genome assembly GCA_024291935.2 of Okapia johnstoni. Taxonomy (NCBI): domain Eukaryota; kingdom Metazoa; phylum Chordata; class Mammalia; order Artiodactyla; family Giraffidae; genus Okapia; species Okapia johnstoni. The sequence continues at coordinate 52,153,960 of CM044306.1, read as the reverse complement.
AGGTCTGTATAGTCGAAGCTATGGTTTTTCCAGTAGTCATGGTTGTGAGACTAGGACCATAAAGAAGGCTGAGAACTGAAAATTTGATGCTTTCGAATTGTGGTGCTGGAGAAAACTCTTGTGACTCCCTTGGACTGCAAGGAGATCAAACCCGTCCATCCTAAAGGAAATCAGTCCTGAATATTCATTGGAAGGACTGATGCTGAAGCTGCAACTCCAATACTTTGGCCACCTGATGCGAAGAACTGACATATTTGAAAAGACCCTGATGCTGGCAGGAGGAGAAGGGGACGACAGAGGATGAGATGGTTGGATGGCCTTATCGACTCAATGGACATGAGTTTGAGCAAACTCGGGGAGATAGTGAAGGACAGGGAAGGCTGGTATGCTTTGCAACAGTCCATGGGGTTGCAAAGAGTTGGACAAGACTGAAGTGACTTAGCACACACATATATCATAAGATACCGGCTTCAAAGCTGTAGGTAAGACTCACTGTAAGGTAAGGTAAGCTGTAGGTAAGACTCATGGACCTTTAAAAATTTGGTCAAGATTTTTAACTGATGAAAATCCTGAAATTCGAAGTAACATTCCCTAGTATTTGCTCTTGGCTTTCAATGCACATTCATGCCCATAATCTGATTTCATTCGTCCAGCCTCCTGAAGTTGGTAGACAGGTGGTGGTGGAGATTCTACCCATTTTACAGAATGTAATTCCCTTGAGTTAAATACATCTTATGTATTTCATTCCTCATTTTGTTTTCAGCAGTCGGTTTAGTGTCTAGAACATGGAAAGAACTTTGAAAATATATGTTATATGAGTGTGTGAATGCCTGACTGAATAAATGAATGAATGAGAGACTGAAGCGCACATGAGATTAAGTGATGTAGCCAGAATGATCTGGTATCAGTGCCAAGATTTCATGAACCAGACATTTTGTATTGTTTAGAGATCAAACCTCAGAATGGTATGTGATCCTGTTGCAACAAAGAATGGTTAAACAGAATCGTTAAACAGTTTTGCCATTGTGTTATTCCTTTGTTGTCTTAATAATGCTGTAACAAACAGCTTTAAAATCGCAGTGGCTGGTGGCAAACACTGATGGGCTGCAGACGTGGGTCCGTGGGTTGACTGAGGTTCTGTTGATCTTACTAGCTTGGCCAGGCTTTGTTCCAGGCTCTGGTCAGGCTTAGGCGTGCTCTGAGTCCACACTAAAGGGGAGGGACTATCTGAGCCATGTTCCCCTCACACTGCCTCGCAGGAGCACAAAAAGACCCCAAACAAACAAACTAACCAGGCACGCATGTTTAAAACCTTTGCTCCTAACATGTTTGCTCACATCCCATTGGAAGAACTAGCAGCTGGCCAGTCCCCTAGTCAGTAGGGTAAAAAAAGTATGCTCTATTTCAAGAAGTAGGGGGAGTGACTATTTGCTAACCCATGATTCAATTTATCACTTTTTAAAAATTAAAGCAATTTTCAAGCTCTCCATCAGCTTTGTGAATTTCCAGGTTTTGTATCAAACATTCAAGGGGCTTAGTCCTTCACAAGTGCATGTCCACTGAGCAGAGTTCAAGGCCCATTGAGGATTGTTATTCCTGCTGTTTGATATTACACATCCCTAATGATCTTGGAAAGTATAATGTTTCCTAACAGCTGTTAAGACAAGAGACTCTAACATGATCAACTAAACAGAATATCCATAAAATTACATTGAATAGTGTAATGAAGTGTTGTGCTTTCATTAACCCATTATGAATACCTAATTTGAAAGACTAATGAAATTGACAACCACACAAACACTATTAGTATCATCAATACTACTTAATGACAAGTCTCTTATCTTTAAGAAATATCTGAAATGGGAAGATTCCATCACTAGAAAGGCATTTTTTGGTCCTAAATTAAAAAGAGTCTGCATAATATGTTTTGTTCTAATTTGAGTGTAGGGTTAAAAAATATTTTATACTTTAGGTTTATGTGTAAATAACGTATAATATATTATAAAATCATCATTATTTGAAATGGACATTTGTAGTTTTTCTGAGAAGAGTTACCCTTGCTAAGGGTGGATATTTTTCACTTGGGTAGATCAAAGACAGCATCAGGACCAAGGACAACTGCCATGGGGAAAAGACTCCTTACCATCAGATTTTGTCCCTGCATAAAGACCTCCTATCTGGGCTAAGGGATGCAGATTTTTTCATCCTAAAACTGGGAGGAATGGTATGAGGAAATTATTTCCTTTCTCTCTGGATCCCTGGGTAAGCTTTTCATTTAATTGATAGATTTTAAGCAGTGGAATGGAGAAGGCAATGGCACCCCACTCCAGTATTCTTGCCTGGAAGATCCCGTGGACGGAGGAGCCTGGTAGGCTGCAGTCCATGGGGTTGCTAAGAGTCGGACATGACTGAGCGACTTCACTTTCACTTTTCACTTCCATGCATTGGAGAAGGAAATGGCAACCCACCCCAGGGTTCTTGCCTGGAGAATCCCAGGGACGGGGGAGCCTGGTGGGCTGCCGTCTATGGGGTCGCACAGAGTTGGACATGACTGAAGCAGCTTAGCAGCAGCAGCAGCAGCAGCAAGCAGTTGAATCTCTATCAATAGGCTAATTAGTATCAATGGACATGAATTTGAGCAAACTCCAGGAGATGGTGAAAGACAGGGAAGCCTGGTGTATGGGGTTTTAAAGAGTTGGACACGACTGAGCGACTGAACAACAACGAGTATCAATAAAATTCAGACACAAAGATGGGGCTTACTTCATTTTCATTCCCAATATAACAGCCCTCAAAGAATGAATAGCATCTTTGTTCAGATTTTCATATAAAGAAGAAATTTTAATATATTTTGTTCCTGAGTGTCCTCAATAATGCATCAATAATAGGCATATGAGTACAAATACTAATACTAGTATTACAGGATCAGCAGGAGAAGTGACAATATGGGTACCCTCACATTGTACAAAGCACTTTGCATAATCGGTTTGTCCTTTGAGAAATTCAGTGAAATTATTGAGAAAACATTGCGACTCCTTTGTGTCAATGGCAGAGTGAGGTTTGGGAAGGTTATACATGATTTACCCAAAGTATAAGATTAAGATGTGTCAAGGCTGTGGCTTGATGATTCTGTGCTTTTTGAGTCTCATGCTCTACCAACAGAGCTAGCCAGACAGTTTCTGTTCTTTTTAAGTTGTGCTTCACAGCTTTGCTGTCTCCGGGGTTCAGAAACCATGACTTTCTATTAGCTTGTTGTAGTTACATATAATTTTTTAAAAATGATTATTTTATTTCTGATTACAAAAATAATAAGTGGTCATTGCAGGAAATTTGAAAATATGGAGAGTTAACAAAAAAATAATAATCACTCCTGGAATCCAACCATGCAGGCATAGCATGTATTACTCTATTCTGTGTGTGTGTGTGTGCATGTGAGCGTGTATGTGTGCTTGTGTGCAAGCAAACCTCATTCTTCTTTGTCCTAGGTTCTGTCACATGACTCCTGAGGACATTGGAGAGCACTAGGTCACAAAACTGACTCCAAATCCTGAGGCTCCTGGAACTGCCAAGTCTGGAGGCAGAACAGACAAAATGTAGGAACTGTGTTTGCAAAGTCCCAGGAAAGTGGGCTCCCGCCTTGAAAGCCCAGGTCATGTGAACTTCACTGTGAATGGGACGAATGTCCCTCTGATGGTTCTCAGAGGCTACTCCGTGGGCAGAGAGAGCTTCATGGAGGGTTCTGGAAAGGGGAGACATTCCTTACTTACTCCTCAGACTCTCCAAGTCCACTTCACAACCAATTCCAAGTCACAAAGCCCTCTGAGCCTCCACTTCTTCATCTGTCACATGGTGATGTAAGCATGAGATTAATCAATACATGGTCAGGACCTCCAGCAGGACCAGCCGTAGCTCACTCTCAGTAGGTGTCAGCTGTTGTGACCGTGGTTCTCATGGTCAGTATTATTGTCACCATCACTGTTTCACCCCCCGCCTGGCTCCTCTGGCATGGACCCTGGTCTCTGGTTCTCAGTGGTCCTGCACACACGTTGTATCTGCGCATCTCACACTGCTTCCTGTGCTTCCCTCCCCAGAGGAGGCTCCCGGAACATCTTCTTCCCCAGCTCCCCAGCCCCCCAGTCCGTGGCCCACACGCCCATCCCACCCCCGCCACCTCTGAGACTCTCACTCACCCACAGGAACTCAGTTCCCACCCACCTGCCCTGCCCTGGGCACTGGCCTCAGCGAGGAGTCCAGTGACTGGGGTGTGGGAGTGAGTCCACCCTCTTAGAACCCTGTGCTTTGGGAATATTTCCTTAGCTCTGGGTGCCTCAGGGTTCTTATCTTTAAACCAGAGACAGTGCTTTTGGAAAGGCTGTTTCAAAGGTGATACAAGGCGAGATATTGCAGCTGTGTGTTGGGTAGCAGGCGTGCTCAGAAAGCTTCCAAAGTACTTCCCCACTTGGATCCCACCCCATGGCAGCCTGTGGAGCAGGGATCATTCCAGGTGAAAACACGAAGCCTTGGGGGAGAAGAGACAGGCTCCAGGTCACGCTGTTCCTCGGGGACTGAGCTCCACCTCGAATCTAGGACTTCAGGCTTTCCATCCTATATGGTATCTACTGCAAATTTGCAGGAATATTGCTGCTTTGTCTATTAATAGCAGACTCTCAAACTTTCTCAAATTTAATTCATTAATTCAGACAGTGAAATACTATTACATTTTGATTATTTATTAATTTATTTGTTTTATATGCTGGGGTTTGGTGGTAAGGCTATATGGAAAGGAAAAAAAAATGGATAGGGATAGACAAGTTGCTTTTTCATAGCAAGGTGCCAGAGGAAGCTTCCTGGGTGGCTTATTTTGGGGGCCTTGAGACCCCAGATGTTGGGATCAAGCATTCAAAAAGGCAAATTAACATCTGACTCATTAATGATGTTTCTGTATACCAGAATCCGTGCACAGAACAAACCACGATACATACACATTGAAGAGTGTTTTACTTTGTATAGCATATTTTTTTGCAACCCCATGTAAGTTAGTTGATGTAAGCCAGCCAGCAATGGGGTGTGTGTGTGTGTGTGTGTGTGTATGTGTGTGTGTGTGCATGCACGCATGTGCAGGCATGCAGTTTTCTGCCTCCGGCCGACCCTGGCTCTGCCTTTCAGCCCAGGGGAGCTGTCTCCACCCCCAGATCTGGTGTCATAGCCCACCCTTCCACTTCTGCAATCACATCAGGTATGATTCTATCTCAAAGACTGAGGATCTGACTTGAAAAGAAGCCAGCTCTCATAGCGTCATTCCTGACAGATTTCTTAATTAATCCTCTCAGATTGTCAATAATGTAATTCACTGTTGATTTAGAAACTAGTTATACGAGCACTGCTAGTGCTGTTGTGGGAAAACATCTGAATAATTCAGCTGAAAGATGGAAACTCACCCAGATTGCTGGGGCACAGGCAGAGCACAGCGAATTCGAATGAGATGAGCTCAAGCAGGGGGATTCCAGCAAGTTCCAGGGAGCAGGGAGAGGTTGTCATATTACTGGGGGCAGCAGCTGCCTGGTTTAATTATTGTCATTTCGATTTTTGGAAAAAAGAGCATGTGCCTCACACTTTTGCAGGCAGAGGCCATTAACATGCTCTTGAAAAATACTGTGGAATTTCAGGGTTAGTGTGTGGTCTAGTTGATTACTGACTCGGACCTACGCTCTTGTGTTAGAGGGTCTCATACTTGCTATTGCAATATTATTTTGTATGATTCTTACTGAAATATGTGAGTTCAGTAATAGGCATCATCAAAGGAATATGAAAGTGACTTTTTTTTTTAACCGGGGCATTCATAGTTTTTCGGGTGTTTCCTAGAATTGGATAGATACGTCTTAAGATTATGGTGATTACCCTTTTTACACCCAAACTTGAAGCTGTGTTGAAAATGAAAGTTTATAGATTGGTGAGTCTAATTATGTGAAAAGTCTTACATAAACATAAAAACTCAATCACTTCTAGTTATACACTTAACATTTCATTTTATTGAAAATAATAAAATTATATGGAGTTGAGCCGTTATACTAAATTTTTTGCTATGGTGGTTAGAGTTTTAACAGCCCTTAAGTGCAGATGAGTTAGCACTTAACTGTTAATGTTAGTAAGAATCATGGTGCTTTTGATCGTAGACGTGAATTCAGTTGTATTTCTTTGTAGTCTCACACTTTTCTCCAGTTTCTATCTCTCTCTTCCTTCCTCTAACACACACACACACACACACACACACACACACTCCTTTTTCTGTCACATCTTTTCCAAATTTCTATCCTGAGCCCTTCAAAAGGAAGGAAAGACCAAGTAGTGTCTAGTTCTGATAGTTTGACATTGACAAGTTTTTAACAGGTAACACTCATTCTGTTTGGGACCTGTTGCCTTATACTGGAATAAAGTCAAGTCTGAGTTTACATCCTAAACTGCATTGGGAGCCTTAGGGGACAGACTTACTTTCAGGGGGCATAGAAAACAGACCTTCGAAAAGTAGCTCTTAAATGAATCGATAATAAAATAACAAGGTGCTACTTTTAGATAAACTGTGGGTTTCTGGTGTCCAAGTATCTCTGGCTGCATAGAAGAGGTGTGCAGAGCATGGCTCTGGTTACGGGTGGGTTTGGGTGCCTATGACTGAACACCCAGATACTTAGGGGCTCGAATGAGATAAGGGCTGGTTCTTTCTTCCTAAAGGAGTAGGTGCTGGCAGCTAAGGGCTGGGGTGGCCACTCTGTACTCATCAGGGACCAGACTCCTCTGTCTTCTTGCTCCACCAGCCCAGTGCATGGTTTGCTTCAGTCTCAAGGTGACCTCACGGCCCAGCTACTAATATCTGTGTGTGTGTTGGAGATATCACATCCATGTTCCAGAAAGCAGAGAAGAGGAAGAAGGACAGCCACTCCCTTCTCTTTTGCTTTTATGAAGCAGCCTTTCTGGAAGTTCTCGCTGGCCCCACCTACACACATTTCATCTTGCACATCCTTGATGGGAGCTCAGAGGGCCATGCCTAGCTGTGGACAGACAGGCAAACCTTGTCCTTTCGGATGGACATAAGTAATACTGAAGTTCCATTACAGGGAAGGTGGGGAACTGGATATTTGACAATAGCCTAAAGCTAGCTCCTAAGACCTCACCAATTCCTGCAAAGAGTGGACACTTCAGAGCAAGCAGTCATCATGGCTCTCGTGTGTGCAGGCTAAGTCACTTTAGTCATGTCCAACTCTCTGCAACCCTATGGACTGTAGCCCACCAGGCTCCACAGTCCATGTGATTCTCCAGGCAAGAATACTGGAGTGGGTTGCCGTGTCCTCCTCCAAGGGATCTTCCCTACCCGGGGATCAAATCCGAGTCTTTTATGTCTACTGCATTGACAGGCAGATTCTTACCACCAGCTCCACCTGGGAAGCCTGTAGCTCTCCTGAAACCATAAATAAATGCTTCCTATTTTTATCACATTCTCGGATATTTTGAATTGAGAAAATAATTGGAAAAGACTATTGTTAAATGATAGCCTAAGAGGGGAGGTCATTGATCTTGGCTCTCTGTGACTTGCTCCGTAGACATTCCCTGCTTCCATCAGGGAAAGAAAGCGATGATAAATGCTCCCAGCTGTGGGTGGACAGGGTGGTGGGTCCCTATGTTTCCTGATGACACTGGTTATTTGGAGAATGGTTTGTCTTTTATTGAAAAAAAGGGATTTGTTGTTATTTATGTATGTAATGTTAGCATTCTCTGACCATATATTCCCTGGAAATCTAATTTGTAAATAATTGCTTGACAGAATGGAACTGGCTGGAAAATTCTGAACATGCAGAGGCAGAGGCAGGCCCCCAAGAGGGGATTTTAGCTGAAAGGCTGGGCACCTGAATGGTCAAATCACAATTTCCCTTCTCTCAGCAGTTCTTGGCTAATAAGGTCCCCAGTTAATAAAATCCAAATTCTCAGGCTCCACTCGCAGTGGACACAGGTAGGCACCATCAGCTGAGGTGCGGGGAGCAGCAGTCCTGCTGGGAGAGCTGATGGAGTGTTTCTGCCCCTTCACCTCCCCACACAGAGGATGGCACCTGGGACAGCAGCATCCGTCCTTTCTGTGTGTACAGTGGGGATGAGGAGTGGGGATGGAGGAACGGGATGCCTGGGTGGCAGGGAAGGTGGAGCTATAGACTGAACATTTGCATCCCCCTCAAATTCATGCATCAAAGCTCTAACTCCCCAGTATGACTATATTTGGGAAAGGGGCCTGTGAGTAAGTAGTTAAGGTTAAGTGAGGTCATAGGATGGGGCCCTGAACAAGTAGGGTTAGTGTCCTTATTAGAAGAGGCAGAGACACCAGAGCTCTCCGTGTGTGCATGCACACAGGAAGGGTCACATGAGGACACAGTGAGGAGCTCAGAAGAGAGCCCCCTCTGGAAATCTACCTGTCCAGACTGTGGTCTTGGACTTCTGACCTCCACACCTGGGAGAAAATAAGTGTCTATTGTTTGGTAGCAGCTCAAGATGTGAGGCGGTGGAAGAGAAGTGATGCCTCAGAAAGCAGACCCTGCGCTGTGGCCCTACCTAAGTCCTCCTGTGACTGTCCACCAGCACCAATGTTCCTGTCCCACCAGCTGCATGCACACCACACCCGAGGCCTCTCCACCTGGTGTGCTCTCTGTAGGGAACACGGAGCCCTTTCTTCCCTTCCTGATGCATTCTTCGGATTGTTCCTTTCTGCAGTCACTGAGTATCTGCTAAGTTCCAACTCAGTGCTATACTCTCAGCAGGAAGAGAAACCACCCAGTTCCCATGGTGACCTGTCAAAGGGGTGACTGCAGGCACCTGGGCCAGTCTGAGTTGCCGCCTGGGGGCACTTGGTGTGGATTGGGGGCTGTTTGAAGCACGCAGTGGATGCATGCAAAATCGCTCGAAGTTCATAATGACCTTCCAAGGTAGAGCCTGGAATTGCCTGAATTTATAGGAGAGAAAGAGGCTCTGGAGGTGCAGTGGCTGCTCTGTGGACACGGAGCTGGGGAGCGGCAGAGCCAGGAGTCACAGCCAAACAGTCTGCTCCAGACCTGCTGCCCTCAGCCCTGCTGTAAACCACGTCTTACCACCCAGTGCACACGTGCTGCTGAAGTTCAAGCCCAGGACCTGTGGGAGCACAAGGCGGGAGGGCCCTTCTGGGTCTGGTGGGCCATGGAAATTCTCCCAAAGGAAGTCATGTCCAAGCAGAGATCTGAAAGACTGTAGGGTCAAAAGTGGTGTTCCTGGCAGCGGGGATATGGGAACAGGGGAGTCGGCGAGGTGTGTACTGTGTGCATGGCAAGTGGGAGGTAGCGATGGTGGGGACCCCAGTGAAGAAGCAGGAGGTTCACATCACGGAGGGAACCAAAAATCACAGAGAAGCAGCAGAGAGTTTTAATTGGGGGGTGACATGACTGCACTGCATTTTAGAAAGATTACCATGGCTACACGGAGGCAGGAGGCCTGGTTAGGAAGACAGTATAACATCCTCCAGAGACATGATGGCAGCTTGAACCCAGGTGCATGAAGGGATAACCTGGGGGGTGTTTGGGAGAGCTGACTGTTACATTTTCAGCGATTTTGGCAGCTGGTTATTAAACACAGTCACTTGTACAAATTAGATTATAAGCATTTATAATTAAACAAACTATAGTAAAAACAAAGATAATAAATACTTAAATTCATCATCTCCTAATTATTTTCCTATTCTCTAGCCTCTTGAAGGTATTTGTGTCCCTTGCATTTGCAGGTGGGCATAACAGGGTGCTACCTACCAGGTATGAATTCCCAACTCTGAGTTCAGTGATGCCACACCAATGACTCAAAATTTGCTTTATTCATAGGGAGTATTCCTACCAAGGACTCTGGACAATATTAGAAATCAAGTTTTTCATTTTTGACACACTCTGGCTGGGTTGCCATCTTTTAGAGTTGAAGAACCTCAAAGAGTCATGTTTATCCTTGCAGGCTCCACCTGGACCTTTTCCAGTCACCTCTCCTCTGGGGTCCCCGGCCTGTTCTGCTGACCTTTCTCATAGGGTTCATGTCTTGTAACTGTTACTGGTGTCTTCCTCTCCCTTCACTCTGCAAGCATCTTGATTCTTCAGTAGACCAGAACTTGGCCCAGACATGGGACTGGTTCTGCACTCATGAAATAATGGACTTGTGAACCAGTGAGAGTGGCTCCCCATTTCCTTGTGTCTGTTACACCTTTGGGAAGAGCACCCCCCCCCCCACCCAATGAGCAAAACTCCAAGACAGAGATAACCCCGCCTTCTTTCAGCCTCAGAAGCAGTCTGATGGCTGAAATGACGTTTTATAAACATGTGTACAGCTTGATGCTGAAATGTCTGCTGAGCAACTCCTTGAAAGGACCACCTTCGAAAGCAAAAAACTACTTCTGGAACTACTGGACTGAACTGAAAACTACTGGACAGTTGACTGAGCCAAGAAGGACATGGTCAGGGTGCTTGGATAGACACGTGAAACGCCTTCTGCAGGATGATTTGAAAGGAGAGCCGGAAGCCCAGATCACCTTGGGAAAGTTTTCTTTGCAACTGATCTCCAGTGAAGGCTGTAGGGCACAAGGACATCAGATCTGTTTGAAGGACACAGCATTCTGTTTCTCTTGGGAAATAATTACATCGAGCCACCAGAGCATCACTTCCTCTCCTCCTCCCGCCCTCCTGCCAAGTAAGATTTTGTCGGCACATCAAAGATTCTTTGAACCCAATGACTGCCTCGCATGTCACCCCAGTTTACCACTTGAGGTCAAATGCTCAGAATGTCGATATGAGGGTTTAGCAAGAGCCCCTGCCCCTCTGCTAAGTCATGGGACCTCAGCTCCACCGCACCCCCTTCTCTGGGGCTTACCTATCCCTCGGCTAGCTTTGGTCATTTTTCTAGATCTTGAATCCAGAGAGCTGAGCTCCAGGGCTAAGCCAGCTTCCAGGAGGGTCTGGGCAGATCATACCAAGCCATTGCCCCATGTGCACAGTGAGGTCTTGCCCTCAACTTGCCCACCCAAGGAGCTGTTGGGAGGCATCCAGGCACCACAGAACTGTAAGCTGCTGGTCGTGGACTCCCTGCTGCTGCTACTGGTGTCTCAGTTCCTCTCAGACGTGAGAAGGACCTGACAAGGGCTGCTAGGGTCTCACTGGTGGAGGATGGGGCCCAGGTGCTTTCCGCTTAGAACACAAACTGACTCTGGCCTGCCTTTCTTACCAACCCTCACTCATCAGTCCTGTGGTGGTAAGTGATCTAACAACAGGAAATGATTGCCACCCATTTGGCATATGGGTGGATATAAATTCTCATTCTGGGAATGCAGACAGACCTCCTTGCCCCCCACCCATATCCCCTGTTACTTAGATTTAGGACGTGTAGAAGTGCACCCTGGGGAACACGGCCAGGAGAGCCGGAACCCAGGGTCAGCAGCAGGTGGCTCCGAGGGTGTGCAGCCAGAGATCTTTTGGTGACAGGTGATGCTAGTTTTCCCCCCAAAACTTCCTGCTTTGGCTTCTGAGTGGCACTCAGACCCTGGGGAACACCAGAGTTCCTGAATTCAACACCTGACCCTCTTCCCTTCATTCTCCTCTTTCTACCTTTCTTTCCTTTGTCAGCAAGTAGGCTCAAGAAAGTAAGCCCATAAATCTCTGCCCTTGTGCCCTGGAATCCACTGTCCACAAACAGCAATTTGTTAGAACCTGCTCTGTGTAGAAGTAATTTCACTACCCCGTGGAGTTCAACAATCACCAGTTCTTCCCAAGGCAAAATCCCCTTTAAGTGCAGCTTTCAGACACAGTCCCTGCAGAGAGCAGTTTTCCAGGAGCTTTAGAAGGCAGTGGGTCTCCTGAATTGGTCTTGGTTCCACATAAATCAGAAGCCATTGAGAAATAGGTAAGCCCTCAGCTGACACGCAGAGCCAGAGCCAAACACACCCTGAAGAACTACCCATTTCTTTACTTCCCTTTTGGTGAAAAGAAATATTCAGAAGGGGTGGTCTCAGGCTGAGTTCCTTCTGAGGCTGTATTCTTGGTAACAAGCTCACAGAGAAGCAGAGAGCCAAATGAGTCTTGCATTTCACATTTGATTCAAACTCTTGATTTTATAGATAGGGAAATTGAGGTCAGGGAATGTCAAGGAAGTTGCTAAATTAAAGTAGCTAGTGAGTGGCAGGAGTCGAACCCAGTGTTTTGTGCTTTGGCCAGGATTCTTGCCGTCACAGTTCATTCTTGGCCAAACAGCAATAATTTAATTCAATTGATCAAAAAGCTTTGATCCACTCTGTGACTAATTTTGGACCAGTGTCCTGAGGAGACACCAGTAAAGACTGCAGATCCTTGATCCTTATGTATATTATAGTCTAGTGGAGGACAGACTACTGTGTGTTAACCTCACCTCCAATGCTGATGACGGTGTTGCTAAATAAAGAGGAACAAAGATCTCTAAACCGCAACATTTTCCTTTGAAAAATAATATTTGAACAGAACAAACACACCAAACTGAGAGATGGTTGAAGAGATGGCAGGGAATTTCTGGTAAACTGTGTCTCTGGAAATATACTTAGAAATAACTCAAAATCACTAGTTCAACTGCAATTTTGACAATTATTCTTGCATTTATTTACAAATTAATTAGAAGCTTTGGGTCCCTTTCTCTTTTTCTGTTTTCCTGGAATGGGTGGTGTTGTTTTAAGCTGTGAACATGAACACACACACGCACACACTCACATACACACATTCTTACACATATACTTGCACACATACACATGCCCACTCACACTGTCAAATTCATACTCACACACATATATACACACAGTCTCACACACACAACAGTCACACTCTCTCACACAAATTCATACATACATACACACTCTTTCACATATACTCTCACACACTCATACACATTCTCATGCACACTCACACTCTCACACAAGTTCACACACACACACACACACACACACACACATACACAGAGCTGTCCTTGCAGGAAGCAGAAGCAGCACTCAGCGTGGAGAATTCTTCCCTATAAACTCTTCTGCAGCGAGATTACATACAGGACAAGCATTGATTTTCAATTTGCACCTCTGACATGAGTCGCTGAGTGCTCTGATTCTCAGTTTATTTGTTCTGCCTGCAGTAAAATGGATTGAATGTAGGACTATCCAACCATGATGTGGCGCTTTGACGCCTCCAATATGGGGCTGATGAACTCAGAGTGCCTGGCACTATCTTGCAGGAATATAAAAATTTGATTTGGTCCTTAGCCAACTTCCCTCCTACTTTGGAACCTGGGCGGAACATCTGGGGAAAACACACGACTCATTCACTGCAGCCATGGACATTTGCATAATACCTGATCTGTCAGAGTCTGACTCCACACTTTCTGTTGGCCTCAGATCCAGCTTTCATAGTGGAGCACAGTGATGAATCTTGTTTTAATTTCTTGCATCTTTTAAAATTTTATGTATTATACAGAAGTATGGCTCACTGTTTGAAAGCTCAGAATGAGATAACTGTATTTATTTCTAAACTAAAATTTCAGATTTCCATACTTCCCCAACTGCTGTATCTTTTGCTTCTTTTTCAGAGACATAGTCTTTAGAGATCTCTTCCTAAAGCCAAAAGTTTTAAGCCCATTCCCCACAGCAGGTCCAGGGGTTCTCTGAATCTCCTTTCATACTGTGTCCATGAACTGTGTGTTTATGAAGCATGAACAAAGACAAGATCCATGTTCTCATCAGATCCTTGTAGCGACCCATGGTCCCAAGGGGTTAAAAATCTATTTTAGAGAGATTCCCCATGATCTTGAAACTAGAAAGGATCTGAGATGTCATTTAATGCAAACTCTGATTTCACAGATAGGGAAACTGAGGCCCAGAGAGATCTCCTTATTTTCCCCAGGCCAACTCGAAAAGATAGTAACAAAATAGCATGAGAGCCCAGGATCAAAGTTTTGATCTTCTTTCAGCTTGTTAAGACTGAGCAACCATCCACGGTTCTTCAACTATTCTAAGACAAATTCAGGAGACTTGGTAGTCTCTGTTCCTAGGGAGTCAGTATGGAAAATGGTCCATTTTTCTCGATTGCCTTTTTTGTCATTTTTTTCTGGCATTGGGTAGGTATTTTATCCCACAGGTCTGTCCAGAAAATCCTGTTCACAGTGTTAAACCACTGACCCATGCAAATAGCCAGTGCTGTTCTTTCCAGCCATTAAGAATTGTCAAGCCTTAGGCACTACTCCACTTTAATATTTTGTGTATGTGTGTGTGCCCTTGCACACTTGTGTGTGAGCAGCAAATGCCCATAATAAGGAATCAAGAGAAAAATCTCAAGCTTCACTTCTGTTCAATATTTGGCTTCTGAGAGGATTGTAAAGAAGGTGTATGTTCAGGGGACATCTTCTTAAATCTGGATGATGCCTTTACAGATGAGTGTGTGAACTTGACCTTGCATTTGCTGTGAGATGTAAGTCTGGTGATGTTCAAACACATTGGAAATTACTAATCAGCTGTAATCTCAGCAAGGGATGCAAACACTCTCCAAGGGTGGCATCTACAAGAGGAAGTTGCCATGAGTCACTTGGAAGGGCTGTGGTGGGTCTCAGGGAGACTAACTTCATGCATGTGGAAGCCTGTTCTATCATAGACTGTGTTTTATAACAACACAGCCTCAGAAATTGTTAGAGGGGAAGACAGTTTAAAGAACACAAAGCGTGGAGCTTGCATTTTACCAGCTAAGGAAGATGACACCCCACTCCCCAAGAGAAGTGACTGGCTCAGTGGTGACTGGCTCAGTGGTAACTGTCCAGGAGGGAAAGTGCATGGTTGAAAATACATCGAAATCACATTTTTAATCAAAGCAATTAGTTCTTTGAAATATTGGAATATCTCTCCTATTATCAGAGATAATTGTTGGGTTGTGGGTCAAAAGAGGCAGGGAACCAAGTGCATTCAGTGTCCGTGACTATTTCAAAGGGTGAGAGTTTACGCATTTCAAAGGGGACAATATAAGGTTTAGAAGGGCTAATGGCAGTGCTTTTGACCAAGATATTTTGAGGGTCTCTACAGATTTTGCCAAAATTGAGTTAACAATGCTGTTAGTGTGTTTGACTAAACCAGAGGACTGAGCGTGGTAAGCACAGTGAAAGTGCTGTCAAACAGGCTGGACATGCAGACTTGTTAAGTGCTTGGCCAGTAAAATGGGATCCTTGTTCACTACAAAGTCTGAGAGGAGTTCCCCAGGTAGGGATAATTTTTTTTAAAAAGGATTTTACAGACAAAAGGCAGTAGCTTGCCTGCAAGCAAAGGCTTCAGTCCAGTGCAAAAACATACAGATCATGACTAAAACATATTTATATCCATGAAATCCATACACTTGCCGGCACTTGAATGGTCCATTAGGCAGTTTAAAATGTCCATAAGTGTTAGGCAGTCATGAGGGATTTTTCTGGATAGTAGAGGGGAGAAAAATATCAAGGTTAAGGTTATTATAATGCAAAATGTTATGGGAGGAGCAGTTAACAAATGGACTTCATAGGAGGTGAGGTGACTGACTGAGAAATGTTGAATGTGGTAAGAATTCAGGAGGGCCTCTATGGTGTGAGACACAAAAGTGGCTAAAGGGGATCCCACAACTATGTTCTCAGTGGCCTTAACCAAAAGGGCAGTGGCTATAATGGCTCTTAGGGACTGTCCCCATGCTACAGTGTCCCATGGGTGGCTATAATGATCAATGGCAGTCCCTGTGTATTGGGGTGAGCACCCCAATGGCATTCTCTTCCTTTTCATGTACAAAAGGGAACAGGGGATCTGACGCTTGGGATGTCCAACAGCAGGTGGGCTCATCAAACTCCCCTATAAAGCCTTAAAGGCCATGCCCTCTGGTTCTTCTTATAAAATTAAATCAGTGTTTCTGTTTAAAACATACAGAAATTTGGCTGTAAGAGAGAAATTTGGAATCCAGTTTCAGCACTAACCAACTATCCAAGAAAACCTTGAAGTTGGTGCTTTGTTTTGGACTTTGTGAGAATTAGGAAACCAGGAAATCTGTCTGGATCTAGGGACAGCCCTTGCTCTTAGATCAGATGCCCTAAGTATTGAACATGCGTTTGGGAAAACCATAATTTTTCTTCAGTGGACTTATGTACCTTTAAGGCTAAAAATTTTAGGAAATGTATGCGTCTTTCTGTGAGGAGGCTTGAAAAGGAGAGCAAAGAAGCAGATCATCCACATACTGTGACAAAGTAGAGCCCCTGGGGACCTTCATATCATCCAGATAAGCCTTCAGGATTTGTGAGGAATAAGGACTTTCAGTAAAACCCTGAGGATTACAGTCCAGGGGAATTGTTTTCTCCCCAAGTGAAAACTAGAAGATATTGGTTAGCTTCTCCATTGAAATAGCAAAGAATGTACTGCATAAATCAATTACAGTAAAGAATTTTCTTCCAGTGGGAATGGATGTTAGAAATGTATAAGGGTTAGAAATGGGGTGTCCAGGGTTATCAAGGTTGTTTATTGCTCAGAAGTCCTGAAAAAGCCTCCACCCTTGGTCCTGAGGTATTACAGGGTCCAGTGCAAAGGATAATGAGGACTTGAGCTTGAGAATCTTCTATTATGGGCTTTATGCCTTGAATGGTTTCTTTATTTAAAGGGATTGATTAATTCTGGGAAGAGGTTTTGAGGCTCTCCTTGAGTCTTTGATGGGAGGCGCACACTGAATTTTGCCAACATCAGTTGGAGATTTGGCCTTAAGGAGGCAAACTGTTGTTAGATGATTCAACAGGGACAAATGATCCATGTTTCCTAAATCAGCCTATGACTCTCAGAGAGGAAGCAAATAAGAGATGTCAAACGGTTGCTTAATTCACCTGGCTGGCTGCTTTTTTGATTACTATCAGTTTCTCGAATGATTTCCCCATTTTAAGAGAAAGAAATTCTGGCATGATACTTCTTTAAGAAGTCTCAGCCTAATGCATGAAAGGTAGGGGAGGAAGTAAGGAGAAAAGGGGGTGTGTCTCTCAAAGGGCCTAAACAAGAGGGAATAGGTTCAGAGACAGAAATGTCTGGAGGTTTATTAGAGATTCCCGCTAATCTGAACTATTTTAGTACTCCGAGGCAGGGGCTGTTTGGCAGTAGCGAGGTTGAACAAAGAGAGTGTGGCTCTGCTGTCCATGAGACTTACCCATGATCTGGAGCAATGTATCTCCAAACAGAGTAAGAGCAGGGTTTGTAAGAGCCCCTGCAGTTCCTCGGAGCCCTGTCATTGAAACTGGCAGACAGCTGGTGGGAAGGATGGAGAAGCTGATTAGGAGGCTGAAAGTGCCTGACATGTGTACATTTGTAACTATCTCATCTCTGTTTTCCTGACTCTTTGCAATCATAGCTGAAACTAGAAGAATCTTGATTTTGTTTAGGGTCTTCATTTGTTAAAATCAATGATTGAGAACTTTAGTGGTTTTAGGTGACATGTCTAGATTGCAAGAGAGCTGAATTGCCAGATAACCTAAATCTAGAGTGGACATAGTTTCTCATTCCATCCTGGTCTTTTTTACAAAAGGAAAGGTCCCAGTTCAGCCCATTAACTCTTTCTTTTTTGGCCATGCTTCTTGGCATGCGTGGGATCTTTGTTTCCTGACCAGGGATTGAAACTGTACCCTCTTCAGTGGAAGCACAGTATTAACCACTAGATCACCAAGGAAGTCCTCAGCCCATTAATAAACATAGACTTAAAAGAAACCCAGGTGGAACCAACATCTGACGGAAAACCAGAATTTTCTTTAAAAATAATCTGAAGTTAATTGTAATATTCATGAACAGATTTATCAGATTTTTGTACGCAAGCCTGAATTTTGTTTCAATCAACAAGCTTCCATAAAGCCCTAAAAATTGCCTGATGAAGCTGCCTAGTGCTTGCTTCAGCCTGACCATATTATAAGTTAGTGGGCTAGTCACCCCATTAGAAAGACCTAATTCTTAAGATCTAGAATTTCCTCAGTTAGAAGTTTTCTTCCAATGCGGGGCCTAGCCCTCACTGACAAATACATGAAGTAGTTGATATAAGTCAGAGAAACCATATTGATAATTTTGAATGACTATGTTAAATTCCTCAGCAAATCTGTGAGAATCTTTGGTTACTTTGGGAATATCTTTGACTATAGCTCGCAACTCAGCTTTAGCCCAGGGCATATAAGAAATTAAGGATTTAGCTTCTGGATCCTCAGAATATAGGCTTCCCTGGTGGGTCAGATGGTAAAGAATTCGCCTGCAGTGAGGGAGACCCAGGTTTGATCCCTGGGTCTGGAAGATCCCCTGGAGATGGGAATGGTAACGCACTCCAATATTCTTGGCTGGGGAATTCCATGGACAGAGGCTACAGTCCAGGGGTCACAAAGAGTTGGACATGACTGAGAGACTGACACTTTCACTTCACTTTCACTCCTCAGAACACTTGATTTTAAAGAAACAGGTTCTGATAAGTTCATAGGATAAGCGATTGGGGAGAGTTCCATGGAAAAAGTGAAATTTGGTAAGAGAATTAATATGGGTGAACTGAGGGTATGCAGGAGGTGTAGGCAGTTTAGAAGGAAAAGAGAAAGAGGTGGAACTTGGGACAAAAAGTCCAAGGAGAAGGAGCATGAAGCTTTGGAAGCCATTATATCTTTCTTTAAATGTCTGTTTGCCTCAGTTAATTTTAACATTTTGCAGAGAGGCAATTTTAGTCTCTTGATCATGTTTGGATGCCTCAAAATACAAATTGGAATAGGTGTTCCATTCAGTTTTAGAAATTTTTGAGCTATAGTAGTCCAATTAATTTTTAAGAAAAGTAAGTTTGAGGATTTCAAAAGTTCCCCACACTGGCCATGGACATTCTAAATTTCCTTCGGTTAGATTGGTCCATTTAGTTAGAAATGATCATGGCTTTTAAATACAAAATTAGCGGGGGTCCCTTTAAGGTGAGCATTGTCAGAGTATTCAGACATCTGGGATCTTCTTTCTCAGAACCTTTTCTCTTCTAGAGTAAATGAATAGTTTTTGAACAACCTGAACAGCTCAAGTAGCTTATATGTTGGACTTCTTTCAGCTCAGACAGCCTGCATACCAGCCAGTTTTAAGGGGACAGCTTGGTCTCAGAGAAGTCAGGCCAAAGGCTTCTCAGCTCTGTTCCCGTATGATAGCTTCTGTTACAAAGAAATGGGCTGAAGAATGAACCAGCAAAGTTCCAATGAAATGGACCCTGTTCCTGAAGACTAGCTCATTCTGTTTGAAACCATCTGATTTCAAATCCGACCAAAGTGCCAAAAAAAGCACTCACAAACAGCAGAAGGCCTTCATCGGAAAGAATGAAACCTTAAAATAGATCCTGAATAAAGCCGGGAGGGCAGCAAAACACAAAGAGAGTGAAAGCTTGAATCCAGGAGAAAGACCTTCCAGACTCCAGGGCTGGTTAGAAAAGCGGTGAGCACAGTGCCTTCGAAGCGGGTAAAGCAGTGAGCACAGTGCCTTCGAAGCGGGTAAGGCACTTGTTTGCTCGCCAGCCCCAGAACTGTAGGGGGACTTCTTTGGATCCCTTTATGGGCACCAAAATGTTGACCTGAAATGAAAAGAATGCCAGATAAATAAAATGCCAGCAAAATGAGTTTATTCAGATCAGTAGAGATTTGCAATTCAGGGTCTGCAACCCTGGCGAGCCCCGTGCAATCCTCACACAATGAGGGAAGGAGAACTCTTTTACAGAGGGGAGAGGAAGTCAGGAGGGAGCTGGAGGAAACAGGGAATCTCTGGCTTTTTGTGGCTGAGTCCTTACCAGCGGAGAAGAGGAGTCCTTCTTCTTCTGTTATCTTTGCAGGGCATGTGAGCTCCCCCTCTGGTTTCCCGACTCTATTAATTGAGGTTTCTGTTTATTAATTTTTTTTTTCAGACCAAACACTGGGAGGAACAGAAACCAGAGATTGGGGCTCAGCAGGACCCTCCCTGCTAACCTCGGAACTGCTGGGCATCTTCTTGCTTCCTGTCACTTGCCAAAAGGAGCAGTGTTTGAACTGCTTGATGGGTCAGATGCAGTGGCCCTTTGGGTGGGTCTGACCTCTATTGGCTCAGCGGGGACTGTGACCCGTGTTTGGGCTGCTCTTGTACAAGCCCTAGGGGGCACTCAGAGCAAGGGAAGTCAGGGCCACCTGGGAGACCTTGTCTTCCTTGGTGACAGCAGTAACACAGGGCGGTGAGTGCTGGTGGTGGGTGCTCAGCCTTGCAGAGGGGTTGTGCTCCAGGAAGGACACATCTCACAGTGTGGGCTTCATTATCAGGGCTGCAAAGGTGTCACCTTTCTCACCCCTCCACCTTGCCTTTGAGGCCTCTAGGTGCACAGGTGGGCATGGTGTGGGCATGCTGCTCCGGAAAAGCCTCACGCCTTAGCCCGGGGCCACGGTGGTCTGGGAGGTGCTCACAAAACAAGAATGGGGGAGGTGAGTAGGTGATTTCAGCCCAAAGTTACTGCCATCTACACTATTTAGTATTTACATTTTTCTCCCTTAAAGCAAAATCAAAATATCAGCAAAAGTCAAGCATTCTTGGTAGGTAATAATAGAGATCATGACCTTTTAGTTAAGTATGTCACAGAAAAATGACATACTTAAGCTTTGGAGGAAAAAAAAGAAGAAAAAAAAGTGATAATAAAGAAGAGGGATTTCTTGATTCACAGCTAGCATTCTTTGGAAGGATCCCAGAACATTAAAATGACTTCATGATCTCTGTTACTCTGTAGTAATAAATGGTGTATCAATGCTCTATACACATTACACATTTTAGTCCTTATAACAGATTCATGAGCCTGGCTGGCCTTAGCCCGCTCAGCATCGATGAGGCACTTGTAAGGGGGTTTGGTAGAAGGTGCCCCAGCCGGGGATCAGCTGCTGCTCCCACTTTGTGTGATGGGTCCTCGTGTACCTGCTCCCAGCTCTCCTCCCCCGGGGGGCCCTTTGGAGCAGCAGCCCCGCAGGGAGATTTCTGCCCTGGAGGGAGGGTGGGTGTTAACCAATGTTCTGGTGGCAGCTGAGAGTTTACACCTTGCATACGCACATCCTGCACACATCTCTTACTGGACCTGCACGAGGGCCCTGGGAGACAGAGCATGTTCCTTTCATGATCCTGATTTGTACGCTCGGATCTGAGCCTCCGAGGATGCAGTAACTGCCTCCCCCCACCCCAGGCCAGTTCCTGGCTCTTCACTCGCTGCCTCCACCGTGGGGAGCCTGCTGGTGCCCAGCCCTGGGTGCTGCCCACCCACCCACCCTGCCCCGGCTCGGGGGGACCTGCTGACTTGCTGCACTGAGTATGTGTGTCTGTTTTCATCTTCAATGTTCTGCCCTTGCAGCATGTTTCCCATATTTTCCCTTTTCTTGTTTTAGAAAATACTGGATTGGCCAAAAAGTTCCTCTGGGTTTTTCTGTAAGATGTCACGGAGACACCAGAATGAGCTTCTTGGCCAACCCAGTAGTATGGATCTGTGGCTCTTCTCTCAGCTAAGCGCTCTGCCTGGTCTCGGGCCCCTTCCCCTGGACATACACTGACCATAAGACTAACCATAGGACTGACCGCCAGGAAGCTGGAGGAATCTGAATGACCTGCTTGATGATTTCAGGTATTCTTTGCACACTTGGTATGAGGCGTGGTGGGTCCTGGGATGTGCATGGCAATGAGAGCCCTTGAGACACTTCAGTGCAGTGGTAAAGATGATGTATATAAGAAAGAATATTCCCTCGGTGTGCAGACAAGGGGGTGGATGATCCTTAGCAAACCGTGAGGTTAGTGCGCTGGGCTAGTGTTTTGAAACGTGAATTCTTCTTTCACCCTGGATTTCTGTGTTCCTGTTGTGGTCCCTCCCATTCAAACAGGACCTTTCTCTGCTCTATATATCAGGTTAGGGGCTGAGAGTGGAAAGAAGTGAACAGAAAGCAGCCCTGTTTAGCTGAAGTGGTGCTGGGGCTCTGCGGGGGGGTGGTGGGGTGGTGGGCAGCCTCTCTTGCTGGGAATGATTGCTTTGGAAGGCTCACGATGGAGCCACTCGCTCGACATCACCCTTTGCTGTGGGAACCACCCACACTCGCAGGGCTGCCCATACCGGTGACTGGCAGGAATACCAAAGCTCCGTCCATGCCCTGCTCTCCCTCTGAGCTGGCTCTGATGGGCCATTTCACCTCCCGCCTCCCGAGACTTGGCTGGAGGTGGCCTCCTCGCCAATCTCACTTCGGGTCAGCTTCTCCCACTTCAAAATCCTGTCTCTCTTCCCACTTTTGGAGAAGGCAATGGCAACCCACTCCAGTAGTCTTGCCTGGAGAATCCCAGGGACGGGGGAGCCTGGTGGGCTTCCGTTTATGGGGTTGCACAGAGTTGGACATGACTGAAGCAACTTAGCAGCAGTAGCAGCAGCTTCCTACTTTACAAGTGAGTCTCTCAAGAACACTCCTCAGTAAACCTTCTGTCTGCAGTTTTCCATCTCAGACACTGTTTCCAAGGAACCTCAAGGCCATTGACAGGGAATTGTTGTCAGAAGTGTCCCCTAAGTGGGAAATTGAAGCTGGAGTCCACGACCACTGATGCATGGATCCTGTCACTAGAGGTGAGTGGACCGTGGTTGGTGCTTGAGAGACATTAAGGAGATGGTGACTAGAAGGTCGGTGGGATGGGGCAGCCGTGGTCAATTTGTTGGGGAGTGACAGGCTCAGGGTGAGTCATCACCTGTTGGAGGCACACTACCTAATTGGCAGCATTGAAGCGAATCCCAAAGCTCTGCCTCTGGAAGACAGGTCAGCTGGAGGGACAGTCTTAATTCTAAGAATAGCAGAGTTTTGGAGAAGCTGAAGTTTTCAGGCCTCCAAGGTCAAGGTCCGATAGGGAAGAGGAGCTTGGGGTGGGTTACCTGGACAGTTGAGACCCTTGTTCCCTTGGGTCCTCTGGGCTGCAGAACTGGTCCCTTCCACTTTCACAGAAGATTATCAACTCATTTCTTCACGATCCTACCGAGGCCTCAGGCAAGGAAGGGATCTCACAAGACAGTGGTTGCCCACTCAAGATCTAGCTCCATCATTCTCACTGGCAACAAGATGTATGACAAGGGCCAGATCTCTGCACAGCCTTTACTAGGCTTTGTTGCTGTTGTTCAGTTGCTAAGTCATGTCTGGCTCTTTACGACTCTATAGACTGCAGCACACAGGGCTTCCCTGTCCTTCACTTATTTCCCAGAGTTTGCTCAAAATCATGTCCATTGAATGGGTGATGTTATCCAACCATCTCATCCTATGTCACCCCTTCTCCTCCTGCTGTCAATTTTTCCCAGCATCAGGGTCATGATACGGCAAAGGAACCATAAGATTGAGGTAGTGTGTTCCAAAAGGACCCAGGAGAATATTCATGGGATCAGGTCAAAAGTAGAGAATCTAAAGTTGAGTAAGGCAGAGTTTAGTCATGGTGGGGGCACTCTACTTTGGTTCAAGATTTCACATCTTGGCTAGAATCCCTGGAGACAGTGTTAACACCCTTCTGAGATGGTGCTTGAATGCTAGAGGAAGCAATCACCCACACTCAGCAAGATGGAGTGGGGGAGGGACCCAGTGGCTCAGAGAAATGGACTTGCTGGAGTGGATGTGGTCCCAAGATGGCCTGGGGGCTTCCCATTTCCAGAACGATGCACTGGGGAGAGTGGCCCCAGAATCTCCAAGAAGCTCAGGAACATCCATGCTCCGAGGGTCAAGCTGATGACAGGTGAGGAAGTCACAGAGCCGGTTCTTGGGAGCAAAGGGGATGATTGGATGCTGAGACAACAGAGGCCAGGCGCTGTGCTCCCCATCAGTGTGGAAGCAAGGTGGAGGCAAGGACCACAGTGAGAGGCAGGTTCAGCAGAGCCCAGGTGGTGCCTGCCCTGAAGAGAGCTATTTCTCCTTGACATGAAGGGGATGGACAGTCATGGAGGGTAATGTTTGATTTAAACAATTAGAAAAAAGCAAGTATGGGTTATCAAGAGGAGGAACAAAACCACCCCAACAACAGTCTAGATCCTTTTCCTTGCTTCTTGACTTGAGTCAATTCTAAGATTCAGAACTCATGGCCTGAAGGAGAAGCAGTATTCCTCCCAGGAAGGATCTTGAAACATGATGGCAAGCACGTTCATCACTACTTCCTCCGCTTCTTCGGCAAAGGGATACAGCCCATCTGTTCAGGCAAAGGTGCATCGGGAAGAGAGCAGTACCATGGCTTTCTGAGGATTACTGAATTTACTCTGAGATGTGGGGACTCAAAGTACCAGCATGACACTGCTGCTAAGAGGGGAGACCAGGGAGTCAGGTGATAAGTGGGATTCTAGCTTGGGTCCAGCATTCAGGGAGGCCCTTGGTCCAGGGAGGTACCTGTTGTCATTTCCCTGAACCACAAGTACACCTGAGAACAGGGATGCTTTGTCTTTGACAGAATCTGCCCGTTGGTTCCTTTGCCTGGAAGAAAGAAATGTGGTAGCAGCAGATCTTCCCCACAAGCTGGTAAATCATGACCACGATCACATCTCATGTTGGGACAGGAATGTAAGGTGAGTTCCCCCCGGAAACATGGAGAATGCAGGGGTCACAGTCCTTGTCAAAGCCCCCACTTAATTCACCATCTGGCCCCACATAAACCAGGTGAACCAAGGAGGAGGACAGAGAACTTCCACAAAGTGAGTCAAGTAGCCTCTCCCTTGCAGCTGCGCTGCCAGATGTGGACCAGAGGGGCTGCTCCGGTCCAGGGGTCTCTGCCGGAGACAGAAGTGTCCCATCCAGCCTTGTTAAGCATCATCTCCCTGAACCCAGTTCCACCTTCCTCCCTTCCCTGGAGATATGTCTTCTGAGAACACTCCCTGGTCAACCTTCTCCATGCAGTTTTGCATCCAGGGCTCTGTTTCCAGGGAATACTTTGAGTTTCAAGGCCTTGAGAATATGGGAAGAGGTCATGGAATACATAAGTTTTGGGGGAAAAAAAGTCATGAGTAAGAGTAGCAATAATTCCCTCCCAGATGGAGACAAAACAAAATAAAAAACCAGGGAAGAAAGCTCCCCAGTGAATTTTCTTCTGTTATTATGTCATATAACCCTCTTTATTCCTAATGATGGTTTTTCTTTAAAATCTACTTTTCCCCCTGATATAAATATAACTATTCTGGTTTTCTTGGTTTTATTGGTAGCATCTGGTAAAACCAAAAAACCTTTAATGTATGAGTTTTGCTTTTGTTAATATGAGTGGAAAGCTTATTTTTCATTACAAATTTCCAGGCGTCCCCAGCTCTCAGCTTGGTCTTCTTGGCACCAATACCATCTCCTTTGGGCGTGAGTGTGAGGTTTGCCCCCCTTATCTTTCACAGTGGGGTCTCAGTTAGATTCAAGGTCTGTGCAACGGGACATAGTTTTTTCATAAAGGCCATGAAAATAAAAGCTCATCACATCTGTCCTCAAGGCAAAGCTGATTTCATTGATACTCTCACGTCTCTTGTTTCTAACTTTCCCTTAGCTTTTGGCCTGACAATTCCTTGTGATGTCATAAAGATATTTTGAAGAATGAAATAAAATTATTCATAATCTTTAGCTATTTTCAGTGTTTGGTCTGAACATGTAGCCTGTCGTGTGAGTGGAAGCGGACCTCCTAGAGGTCGTCACATTTTAAAGAAAGAAGTTATTGATGATGGTGAAATTTCACCATCCATTCACTCTGCACATGCACAGAACTTGTCTAGCTGATGTGATGTAAATATCCACTCTGAATGTGGCAGGACAGACTACAGGATTTTGAAGCTCCATCATGTTCATTTTAATTAATTTTATGAGAGAGAGAGAAAAGGGGCTGGATAGAGATAGAGATGGAGGGAGGGAGGGAGGAAGGGAGAGAGAAAGAAAGAGAGGGTAACCAAGACTCTTCACTTTGTTGGATGAATGCACGCTACCAAACAATTTCAACAACTGATTTGCATTATACAGTTGAGACAATAAAATTGAAAATAAATTAAAGCCACTTAAACAACTGTTTTGTGGAACAAATATGTAAAGTTTGAATATTTATGATGGTAAATCAGATTAAGTTGTTGAATGATTTTTTTTTTTCTAATTTGTCATCAATGATGCAAAGCTCTCAGGAGTAAGTTATCAAGTTTTTGGAGTGTGTTTTGATTAAACATAAATAAACTAATCACATTTTCACGGTTATAAAATAGTTCAGCAAATGGGGGAGGCAGTGAAGACAGCCTTCTCTTCCAGAAACATATGGTTAGCCATGTAGACATAGGAAAATTGTGTCTCAGTTCAACATTTCAATTAAATAAAATCTCCAAAGGCTAAGAAACAATAGCAGATTTTATATAGCTGATGATAAAGCTACATATTGGTTTTTTTTAGAAAGCTAATAACTGAACCATGTTTCAAAATTGTTCCAAAAGAACCTTGAGTCTATTGTGCCTCTTAATTTCTTGGTACGGTCCCATCTGCTGTTGAAGTTCTAGAAACATCCTCTCCCTTTGGGATTCTTTCTTTTTCACCAAAAGGTGAAAGGTAAGACATTTAGGACAATTTCTAATTTTTTTTTTTTTTTTGCTAGGAAACATGAAAGAAAATCCACCTTTCCTCTTATTCTCCTTGTGCTTTGGATTATTGACACTTCCATTCTGAAGCGGGTTCCACACTTAGGGCCACACTTAGTTGAAGATGGACCTAAGTGAAGTTGAAGAGACACTCGCTGAGCCCTCGACCTGACAGCTGGCTGGTGGTGGGTCACATTTCTGTTCCAACGAATGACGCTTTCAATGTCTTTGTTCTCCTCCAACCTCCAGACCCTCCTTCACTAATTTTGGCCATCGTGTCTTTGAAAAATTCCCTGTAATATTCCTGGTAAATGTTTTATAAATATTTTATTAGATCGTTTCCGGTGCCTCACATTTTGTTGTTATTGAAGAAGATCAGGTAGTGCTTTCTTTTACAAGCTGAAGAAAATTATTATTTATTGGTTATTTATTGACCAATAAATCAATGCTGGTATTGATTTTTAAAGTGATTTTGTATTCCAACAACAGCTTAATTTCTAATTGTTTTAGGTTGTCCAGGATTTTTCTAACATCTTGTCTATTGCTTTTCACTTGTTACACTTATTTTCAAAAATATCTCTATAGTAGTAGTCATCATTCACATTTGTAGAGTTTTATTTATTAGATACTCTTCTGTCATTTTCTGTGTATTCACTCTTCATCCCCATGGCAACTCTTAGAGATAAATAACATTTTATTCCTATTTTATTGCTGAAAATTTGATCAAATACCATTCATGTAGTTAAGGAAATTCTTGTAGATTGCTTTGAAGTTTTTTTCCCTCAATTTGGAAGGAATTTTGAATTTTATTTAATAACATTTCTACATACACTGAGCTAATCTTATGACTTTTTTCCCTTAAATTTGTTAATGTAGGGAATGACACTGATAGTTTTTCTGATATTGAACCATCTTTATATACTTAGGATAAACCC
Organism: Okapia johnstoni; assembly: GCA_024291935.2. Classification (NCBI taxonomy): domain Eukaryota; kingdom Metazoa; phylum Chordata; class Mammalia; order Artiodactyla; family Giraffidae; genus Okapia; species Okapia johnstoni. Next base: position 52,126,401 of record CM044306.1, on the reverse strand, counting down.
TAATGTGTCATAGTAGAAATAAATTTGTCATAAATCTTAAATGTCTTAACCTAGCTTTGATCTTTGAAATATGGTTCCAGGTTTTGTTTTATTTTGTTTCCCTTCAGTCCAGTACTCAAGCTATCGACCAAGTATTTTTGTCAATGCAAAGCACTAATGTATCCTTATCCCTTGCTTAGTAAGGTAAGGAAAACAAGTCATTGATTACTTAATGTTAACATAGTATTTAGGTTAATCTGTTGATTTTGTATTCTGTCATCATCAAGTTGAGTAAAAAGGCAAAGAGCTTGCCTTTTAACCTTTAAAGATTTGCTTAATTAGTTCCTATGTCTGTTGATCCTAATGTGGGTGCTATAAGGGTGCTTTTATCATTTTCTATATGGAAGTCATAGAAGCACTCTTGTGGTTTGTGGTCCTGACAATGTAATAAGGTCTGAAGGGAGCTGTAGCTTCATGTCACTTGTTGGGAAGGTCCTTGTAGCGTGGAAGTCCTGCAGTTTGGGGTTTAGAAGACCTGCATTAGAGGCTTCTCTGCCAAAACAATGAACTATGTGTAATCTGCTGTAACTTTGGACATCAAGCACTGTTGGCCAAAAAGTGAACATAATAGCAATCACCGTCCAGCCCAACATGTGGCACGTGCTAGGATTAAATGAGACTGGCATGCCTGTAAAAATCCCTTGAAACTTGGATTATCCAGGCCACCCCCTCTTTCAGCACCGGGGATAACTGAAAATTGTCTCTGCCATTGAATTAACACCAACTTTAAGCTTCCACCTTAATTAAACGAGTATTACTTTAGTGTTTTGTGCCAAGGAGTAAATTCCTTCAAGACTAATGAGTCAATACGTCCAAGCCAGGAGTTGCCTTTTGTACCAATAAAACCAGCCCATAGAGGAGTCACACTAGCGGCCCTGTGGAAAAAGGAAGCATCCTATATTTACTCTGAAAGTCTTGGACCCAGAATCAGAAAGCAAGATGTGAGATACTGGCTTCACCTTGGACATGGCCACCAGGAGAAAAAGTTCATGGCTTTTCCACCTGATGGTTGACGATCGGGAGGACAGACAGGAGCCCTCCCATCCACATTCCTGGTAACTGCTCTCTGCAGCTCGCCTCTGGCTGCAGAGTCTCTGCTCTGGGCAGCCGGGTGGTTGAGACACATTTCATTCATTTTGCAAAAAGGATCCTGAGATTGAAATCGTGGGCGGACTCTGGTTGCCCTTCTGGTTGGATTCAGGTCGTGTGAGTTCAGATGATGACTTTCCATCCCTTGGGACTGCCTTTCCCATTCCTCATAGTCTTCCTTTTCTCCTCCTAAGGTGTGTTTGTGGGGCACACGTGGCCGTGTTCACAGGAAGCTCCACCTTTGAGTTGCCTTCCTTCGGGACCCCAACCTTCTCAGGTCTGATTCATGTCATTCTGACAATGTCCCATTACAATTTGGCAGCTTGGATCCTTTTAAAGGGGCTCAACTGTATTAATTCCCACATTCTGGTCTTGTTTGTTCAAAGGGGGAAAAAAGTGAAGAGAAACTCACTTGCCAGTAGAAAGTCAGGATGAGACCTGGGATCCAGTAACATTTGCAGAGCACACATTCCATCTCTGTTTAGATGTGTGTGGACCACATCTTCTCTCCATCCACCGCTGTGCTGGTCACTTTCCCAAGGCTAGAATACTCTTCCCAGAAGCTGCAGTGGTGGAGGGCTCCTCAGGATCAGAAGAACGCCTGCCACCTTGTGAAGTGAAGTGAAAGTCACTCAGTCGTGTCCCACTCTGCGACTCCATGGACTGTATAGTCCATGGAATTGTCCAGGCCAGAATACTGGAGTGGGTAGCCTTCCTCTTCTCCAGGGGCCCTTCCCAACCCAGGGATCGAACCCAGGTCTCTTGCATTGCAGGCGGATTCTTTACCACCTGAACTATCAGGGAAGCCCACCACCTTGTGAGCCTTCCCCCAACAGTCTTTTTCATGATTGATGTCCTCTCAGCACCTGTGTGTTTCAGAGAGGCCGTTTGCCTTCTCGCTGTTTGTCCATATCACGAATCTGAAGGGAAATGACAGAAACAGGAGGGTGAGTGTTTGGAGACAAAGTGGCACGTTTCTTTTCAGACACTTTGTGATTCTGGGTCCTGGATGTTCAGAGTAAATAGAGCATGCCTCCCTTTTGCAAATGGCCATGGTGTGACTCCTCCATGGGCTGGTTTTATTGGTACAAAAGGCAACTCCTGGCTTGGATGTATTGACTCATTAGTCTTGAAGGAATTTACTCCTTGGCACTAAAGACTAAAGTAATGCAGGTTTAATTAAAGTGGAAGGTTAAAGTTGACGTTAATTTAACGGCAGCTTTGACTTTCAATTATCCTTGGTGCTGAAAGAGTGGGTAGCCTGGGTAATCCAAAACAGCAAATAGCTTAGCATACATTCTACTTTCCCCTCTAAGTTTATTGGGGTTACTGTTTTAGTTTTGCTAGAAAGGGCTAATGTGGAAATGACCATGCAAGTCAATTTTGGAGAAAGCAGGACCCTAGCTGGGGGAGGAGGGGTCCAAGGCTGCCAGGGATGCAATAGTTACCCTATCTTGTCAGATTTTTCTTTTTCCTTAATTGGGGTATACTTGCTCTACAATGTTGCTAGTTTCTGCTGTACAACAAAATGACTCAGTTATACATATACATATCTCCCCTCCCTCCTGAGCCTCTCTCCCTCCCCCAGAACTCCCTCTATGTCATCATAGAGCACCCTGAGCTCCCTGTGTTATACAGCAGCTTTCCACTAGCCATCTATTCTACACATGGTAGTGTATACAGTTAGTTCCGTTTAGTTGCTCAGTTGTGTCCAACTCATTGCGACCCCATGAACCGCAGCATGCCAGGCCTCCTTGTCCATCACCAGCTCCCGGAATCCACCCAAACCCATGTCCGTTGAGTCGGTGATGCCATCCAACCATCTCATGCCTCTGTAGTCCCCTTCTCCTCCTGCCCTCAATCTTTCCCAGCATCAGGGGCTTTTCAAATGAGTCAGCTCTTTGCATCAGGTGGCCAAAGTATTGGAGTTTCAGCTTCAACATCAGTCCTACCAATGAACACCCAGGAATGATCTCCCTTAGGATGGACTGGTTGGATCTCCTTGCAGTCCAAGGAACTCTCAAGAGTCTTCTCCAACACCACAGTTCAAAAGCATCAGTTCTTCAGCGTTCAGCTTTCTTTATAGTCCAACTCTCACATCCATACATGACCACTGGAAAAACCGTAGCCTTGACTAGATGGACCTTTGTTGGCAAAGTAATGTCTCTGCTTTTCAATATGCTGTCTAGGTTGGTCATAACTTTCCTTCCAAGGAGTAAGTGTCTTTTAATTTCATGGCTGTAGTCACCATCTGCAGTGATTTTGGAGCCCAGAAAAATAAAGTCAGCCACTGTTTCCACTGTTTCCCCATCTATTTGCCATGAAGTGATGGGACTGGATGCCATGATCTTAGTTTTCTGAAGCTTTAAGCTTTAAGTTAAGCTTTAAGCCAACTTTTTCACTCTCCTCTTGCACTTTCATCTAGAGGCTTTTTAGTTCTTCTTCACTTTCTGCCATAAGGGTGGTGTCATCTGCATATCTGAGGTTATTGATATTTCTCCCAGCAATCTTGATTCCAGCTTGTGCTTCTTCCAGCCCAGCATTTCTCATGATGTACTCTGCATATAAGTTAAATAAGCAGGGTGCAATATACAGCCTTGATGTACTCCTTTTCCTATTTGGAACCAGTCTGTTGTTTCATGTCCAGTTTTAACTATTGCTTCCTGACCTGCATACAGGTTTCTCAAGAGGCAGGTCAGATGTTCTGGTATTCCAATTTCTTTCAGAATTTTCCACAGTTTGTTGTGATCCACAGAGTCAAAGGCTTTGGCATAGTCAAGAAAGCAGAAATAGGTGTTTTTCTGGAACTCTCTTGCTTTTTTGATGATCCAGCAGATGTTGGCAATTTGATCTCTGGTTCCTCTGCCTTTTCTAAAACCAGCTTGAACACCTGGAAGTTCACAATTCATGTATTGCTGAAGCTTGGGTTGGAGAATTTTAAGCATCACTTTACTAGCCTGTGAGATGAGTGCAATTGTGCAGTAGTTTGAGCATTCTTTGGCATTGCCTTTCTTTAGGATTGGAATGAAAACTGACCTTTTTCAGTGCTGTGGTCACTGCTGAGTTTTCCAAATTCGCTGGCATATTGAGTGCAGCACTTTCACAGCATCATCTCTGAGGATTTGAAATAGCTCAAGTGGAATTCCATCACCTCCACTAGCTTTGTTCGTAGTGATGCATGTCAATCTCAGTCTCCCAATTCATCCCCTGTCATGCCCACCACATCTATTCTCCGTGTCTGCATCTCTATTCTTTAGCTTTTTGAAATGTCACAAACACCTGTAAGGAAGATACCACTAACCATAATATACATGAGGAAACTGATGCAGAGCTGAAAGACTGTTCAAGGTTATTTCCCAGAAATTAGTAAAATAAGTGGTTCTATGTTCCTAGGTCCAACCTATGGGTTGAACAGAGGGGAAAAAATGTTTTAATGGAAACCTGAATTGCAATGTTTTTACCCTTATGAAAATTGTGTAAGTTCTCTTCTGAGTAATATGCTGCTTTCTTTTTAAGCAAAATTCTTCTGTGGGATCATAGCACGACTTGGAAGAAAACAGCAAAACAGAGAGAAAAGTACACTATTTTGCACAACAACCACATCATTGAGGCTTTAGGTGAGGAAGAGAGGTTTGTGCAGGTGAAAATGTACCATAGCTTTTATTACGGAGCCTACAGGACTTCTGAGAACAAGGGCATATAAAAATCACGTTTATGTTACTAGCAATGGAGTTCTCTGGTGTCACAAGGCATCCTTCACCCCAAATCTGCAGCAAAGACCTGCTGTCAGTGGACAAAGTGGATTTGCTCTGAGGCAGAGGAAAGAAAAGCCCTGGGAAGTCAGATGAGGCGAGAGGTGGACCAGAACTGTGAATTAGTCAGGGTTCTCTGGAGAAACAGAACCAATAGGGGGCTGGTGTAGTTTCTCATGAAGGATTGGCTCACATGATTACAGAGGCTGAGAACTCCCACCAACTGCCGTCTGCACGTGGGAGGCCGAGGAGAGTGGAGAGTGTGGTCCAGTCTGCGCCCAAAGCCCTAAAACACGGGAGGAGGGACGGGTAAACCCCAGTCTGAGGGCGGAGGAGAGAAGAGGAGACATCTTGGCCAAAGCAGGGAGAAAGGATGACAAGAGCACCCCCCTCCCTGCCTCCTCCACCTCCGATTCTACTCAGGCCTTAGCGGATTGGAGGTTGCCCACCCACTCTGGGGAGGGCTATCTACGTTAGGGAGCCCACCTGTTCATGCTCACCTCAATCCTAAAGGAAACCAACCTTGAATATTCATTGGAAAGACTGATGCTGAAGCTGCAACTCCAATAATTTGGCCACTGATGCAAAGAGTCGACTCATTTCAAAAGACCCTGATGCTGGGAAAGATGGAAGGCAGGAGGAGAAGGGGATGACAGAGGATGAGGTGGCTGGATGACATCACTGACTCAATGGACATGAATTTGAGCAAACTCTGGAAGACGGTAAAGGATAGGGAAGCCCAGCCTGCTGCAGTCCATGGGGTTGCAAAGTTAGATATGACTCAGCAATCGAACAATAAACACCCACAGACACCTGAACATAACATCTAACCTGGGCGTCTGTGGCCAATCAAGTTGACACACACGAGAACCATCCTAAGCTGCCTGTGAGAATGTGAGCCTCGGGGAGTGAGGAGACACCACAGATCAGGCTCAGTTACTGTCGGGGCCAGGATGAGTGAGGTCAGGCTTCCTTCCTGTAATCTTCCTGGGGAACCTGAATTCAGTAGTCACATGGCCTACCTGGTATACACAGCCTGACAGAGTGAATGGTTACTTGCTAGTTACCAGCTTACTTTCAGCCAGTGGATTTAGAGCGATGTATTAATAGCTACCACCCCAGCACATGCTAAAACCTTGCTACTCAAAGTGTGATCCCTGGGCCAGAGCAGGGGCACCAGTAGCTCTCATTAGCAGTGTAGCAGAACTTGAGTCTTGCAAAGCAATCCCCAGAATATCCCCAGATAATTCATCTGAGCATGGGAGTCTGAGAAAGTCTGGCTGGGAACACGTTGGTGTTGGGGTGAAACGTGGAGAAGGGTGAAGGTCACGGAGGGAGACATGAGGTGAATTGGGGCTTTGATATTTATCAGGAATCCCCTCTGGTCCTTAGGCAACACTCAGAGCTGAGGGTATAAGGTGCAGCCCCCAAGTCCAGTCAAGCACAGTCCTATGGGCTGCAGGTGGCCTTCAGGGAAGCTCACCATTCCCTCGTCCTGAGCCCCCTGGGTCCAGACTGAAAGCCCCACTCTGGCCTGGTCCCCATCTGGATTCCCTCTCTCCCACGCTCCCCTCCAAAAGCCCAGACTACAAAGGGAATATTTGTTCTCTTTATTCTTTCTCTTTGGCACCTTTGCATCAAGGTGTGTCTCTGAGGTCACGTGTCCTGTTTAGTGCATGGGTCATGTTGGGGTGAAATCAAGGAGCATGAGTGTTACCAGGGACCCCAAACTCTCTGATGTTGGAATAGTGGAGGTGGGTGTTGCCTCTGGACCGAAGTGACCTATCTCCTTCCAGGAGGGGAGTGTTTCCATCAGCGTCTCATGTAAGGTGGAGGTACCACTGTACGTGTGGGAGAAGGTTGTACGTTGTGTGTGTTAGGTGTGTGTATTATGTTGTGTTTCTCCTGTAGCTCAATGATGGGAAGCACTTGACTAAATTTTGGGGTGCCTCCTTATTTTAGGGGTAGTTTCAGGGAGCAGGATTCTTGCCTGGAGAATCCCATGGACAGAGGAGCCTAGCAGGCTACAGTCCATGGGTTTGCAAAGAGCTGGACACGGCTGAGCGACTACCACTTTCACTTTCACGTTTGTGGGACACTGAGGATAGGCCGGTCCTAGACGACCTTCTTCCTCTGACCAAGGCCGATCAGCCCTGACATTGTGATCCTGAAACACACCCGTCGTGTGATACGACTTCTGTTTGGGTGGCCGCTGGAGCTGGAGGACAGTTGAGAAAAATCATAGCTGGCTCTTCCTGTCCCGACGAGCCTGACCTGCATGTTCCATCCGTGACATGGTTCTGGATCATGTACCGCAAGCCTGATTCTGTGTGAGAACCAGATCTGACCTTCGCTCTTCAGAAACCTTCCGTCCAGTGAGCACGATGGATATTAAAAAAAAAAACGCACTGAAATAAATGTGAAACAATAGGTGCAGTAAGTGATGTGAAAGAAGGGATGCACAGAGTGGTGAAGGGCGTAAAAGGGGCATGATCCTCACGGGGAGACAAAGAAGGATCCCTGGGGAGGCGGCAGCTGAATGGGGTCTGAGGGGTGAGTAGAGGGTCCTGGCCTGGACGTGGGGGCGGGGCAGCGGCAGGGGTGGGTGTGTGTGTATCTGAGGGCAGGACCAGCGTGGCCGAAGTCTAGACTGCCCAGGCAGTGAGCAGCATGGCAGGTGGGGCCATGTTCAGTTCAGTTCAGTTCAGTCACTCTGTCATGTCTGACTCTTTGCGACCCCATGGACCACAGCAGGCCAGGCCTCCCTGTCCATCACCAACTCCTGGAGTTTACCCAAACTCATGTCCATCAAGTCAGTGATGCCATCCAATCATCTCATCCTCTGTTGTCCCCTTCTCCTCCTGCCCTCAATCTTTCCCAGCATCAGGGGCTTTTCAAATGAGTCAGCTCTTTGCATCAGGTGGCCAAAGTACTGGAGTTTCAGCTTCAACATCAGTCCTTCCAATGAACACACAGGACTGATCTCCTTTAGAGAGTCTCCTTGCATCTCTTTGCAGTCCAAGGGACTCTCAAGAGTCTTCTCCAACACCATACTTCAAAAGCATCAATTCTTCAGTGCTCAGCTTTCTTTATAGTCCAACTCTCACATCCATACATGACCACTGGTAAAACCATAGCCTTGACTAGATGGATCTTTGTTGGCAAAGTAATGTCTCTGCTTTTTAATTTGCTGTCTAAGTTGGTCATAACTTTTCTTCCAAGGAGTAAGCGTCTTTTAGTTTCATGGCTGCAGTCACCATTTGCAGTGATTTTGGAGCCCCAAAAATAAAGTCAGCCACTGTTTCCACTGTTTCCCCATCTATTTGCCATGAAGTGATGGGAACGGATGCCATGATCTTAGTTTTCTGAATGTTGAGCTTTAAGGAAAAGGGGCCATGTCAAGGACTTTTTAAAAGCAGCAGGTAGTAGCTAGTGGTGACTGCTCATATTGTCCCGAACTAGGGAGGACTAGGAAGAAATAAGTAACTAAATATATAGGTTGCTTTTGCAACTTGAGGAAAAGAGTAACATAGCAGGCAAATCACAAGCCTTTTAAAGATCGTGGCAAAAGAGTGCGGCAACTAAAACAACTGCTCACCTGGGGTGTTCATTTCTCTAAACACACTTTAGAGAGAGGAGGAAAGATAAAATACTGCAAGTTGCCAGGACAGGCTCTGAAAGGTGGGTGAATAGAGATTTCAGTGAGAGACGGAGTGTTCAGGGTTAGCAAAAATCACAGCTGCATGGGCCACATTCTTCTTTTCAAGTGAAACGGGAAGAAATTTTCTTTTGCCAGGAGATTCACAGCTTCATTTTTCTAAGCAAAAGTCAAGGTTTGATAATCATTTCAAGATGATTATTTATGACTTTGCAGACAAGCGTGCAGTGCCCTTGGCCCTGGCATTGCCTCTGCGCTGTCTCTGACTGTCTCCTGAAGTTCCTGATTTCATTAGGAGATAAGAATGGCCTCGGATACTGGGCAGAAATGTAAAACTGTTAGCGGGTCCTTGTTGAAGTTGAGACGTGCCCTGGTAAGCTTCTTAGGAAACCAGTGGCAGCCAGTGATACAGGGATTAGCCTGGCTCTGTATGTGTGGGCACGGAAGAATTGATGCTTTTCAACTGTGGTGTTGGAGAAGACTCTTGAGAGTCCCTTAGACTGCAAGGAGATCCAACCAGTCCATTCTAAAGGAGATCAGTCCTGGGTGTTCATTGGAAGGACTGATGTTGAAGCTGAAACTCCAATACTTTGGCCACCTGATGCGAAGAGCTGACTCATTTGAAAAGACCCTGATGCTGGGAAAGATTGAAGGCGAGAGGAGAAGGGGACGACAGAGGATGACATGGTTGGATGACATCATCGACTTGATGGACATGGGTTTGGGTAAACTCCAGGAGTTGGTGATGGACAGGGAGGCCTGGCGTGCTGCAGTTCATGGAGTCACAAAGAGTTGGACACGACTGAGCGACTGAACTGAACTGAACTGTGTGTGTGTGTGTGTGTGTCTATGTCTCTGTGTGTCTGTGTATGTGTCTGTGTGTGTCTGTTTGTGTCCAGATCACGCACTTGGCCCACTCTGAGGAACTTGTGTAGGATAAGCCCTGACACAGAAGGCATGGATCCATGAGATCCTGACACCAGGACTTTCCCCTTGCTCTTCCTTTTCTTTCTTCCTGAGTTTGAGGTTCCAGTTTTGAATGTGTCTGCTGAATATGAGGGCGGTGTTTCTGCAGACCAGGAATGGGGCTCTGCCAGCTTGGCGTCTGCTCACCAGCACGGGTGGGAGGGCCTCCTGGGAGGGACCACTGGCTGCTCCTGCCTGGTCCGCCCGGAGGCCCGAGGGGGGCAGAGTGGGCTGTGGTGTGGCCTCTGGGAGTTGGCTTCTCAGGCTGTCCCCTCACAGCAGCAATTGGGTCCTCACCTTGTGGCTCAGCTAGTAAAGAATCCACCTGCAATGCAGGAGACCTGGGTTCGATCCCTGGGTTGGGAAGACCCCCTGGAGAAGGGAAAGGCTACCCACTCCAGTATTCTGGCCTGGAGAATTCCATGGCCTGTACAGTCCATGGGGTCGCAGAGAGTCAGACATGGCTGAGTGACTTTCACTTTCACTTTCTTTCTTTCTGGTGGTAAGAGCAAGAGAGCCCTCTGGCGCCTCTCTATAGGGGCCCTGACCCCAGCGCTGGGTCTCTCCTGACTTTTCCTCAGGGGACAAGGGTGGGAGGGGCTGGATAACAGGTGAGGAGGGACTGGTCACCATCAGCTCTCGGGAACTGAACATTGTAGAACTGTTAGAAACTGTCAAGCCTTTAAACCAAGAGAAGAGATTTTTTTTAAAAATTGCAATCTTTTTTATTTATCTATTTATTTTGGGTTGTGCTGGGTCTTCGTCGCTTTGCGTGGGCTTTTCTCTAGTTGTGGGGAGTGGGGGCTTCTCTCTAGGTGCCGTGTGAGCGAAGGCTTCTCATTATGGCGGCTTCTCTTGCTGCGGAACACCGCCTCTAAGCGTGCGCGCTTCAGTCATAGTGGCTCATGGGCTCAGTAGTTGTGACGCTCCGCTTCAGTTGCCCTGCACTTTGTGGAATCTTCCTGGGACAGGGATCGAACCTGCAGCCCCTGCATTGACAGGCAGAATCTTAACCACTGGGCCACCAGGGACATCCAAGAATTTATTTTTTTTTTACCACGGAAGGTTACCAGTGCTTGTGGGCAGGGTGGAGAGCAGGAAGGGGCTTTGCTCAGGTGTCTCTCATTCCTGTTTACTCCTCCTGGGGCCAGTAGTGGGATAGCAGTTAGTACCTCATGCTGATGTATCAGATCCCAAGGTGGAGGGACTTCAGACAACGGTCTGATGCCGATGTGTGGAGGTGTGATGCTCAGAGGGGTGGGCAGCTGCTTGTATTTCTGAGGATGGGGCAACAGAAGCAGATTCCAACAATGATAATCAGAGACAGAGGCCTCCTGTAGAAGACGGACGAGGGGCGTCTGCCTTGGTCGATTCAGGGTGGCCACGATGCAATACCAAGTGGCTTAAATGACATTCGTTTCTCACAGTTCTGAGGCTGGGAGTCCAGGACCAAGGCTCCCACAGTCTTGATGTCTAGTGAGAGCTTGCTTCCTGGATCACAGATGGCTTCTTCTTGCTGTGTCTTCACCTGGTGGGAAGAACAAGCGTGTTCTCTGGAGCCTCTTTGTGGGGCACTGATCCCATTCATGGGGGCTTCACCCTTCTGCCCTAACCATCCTCAAAAGCCCCACCTTCTCATACCATCCTCTAAAATACACTGAAAAGTCTCTGGTGCAGTGCCAGGCTGGACAGATAGATGTATTGTTATGCAATCACGAACAGCTATTTTCTGGAGGTCTGGAAGGTGCATCTGTCTTTTTCTTTTGTGCCACGAGTCCTGGTAAGGAAGTGACTCTCACAGGTAAGCTAAACACAAGAGTCAAATCTAATAATTTGAAGGCACTTTCTAGGAATTTGCTCTCAATCACACAAGACAGCTGTAGCCTTGTGAGATCAACGAAGCTGTATAAAATGCAGAAGTTCACTTAAATTTGAGCTTCAGTTAAACAGCGAATAATATTTCAGTATAAGTGTGTCCCATGTAATATTTCAGATACACATATTAAAAAATAAGTTTATCTGAAATTCAAATGTAGCTGGCATCCTGCATTTGGTAAGTCTGGCCACCCTGTACTGGAGATAACAGATATGTAAGAGTAAAATCCCATTACCAAAGAAAAACTAATTTTTAGTTTTTTTTAAATTATTATTATAAATAGGAATTTGTGTGTTAGATAATTTCTTTGAACTTCTCAAAACATGGAGAGGATGGTAGGATGGCAGCCGTGTGGGGTCAGTGGGATTTAACGTCCCTGGAATCTCACCATCTTCCCCATCTTGATCAATGTCATACCTTTGGAGCCAGGAACTATGCAGGGAGCAAAGTATGAATTCAATCAATGGTGCTGATTGAAAGATTACATGGAATAAACAAAAGGAAAGCTCAAGAGTGGCAGCGTGGGCTGGGGACAGCACTGAGGACCGTGCTGTCTAGCTCTGCACTGACCTTGGGAGCTGCTGGACAAATCGTGATCCCTTTGAGGCCTGTTTCTCTTTTCCTGAGTGTAGGGCATGGCCTCCCAGTGCTGAAGTCCATTAAAAATGAACTTCTGCTCCCGAGTGAGTCAATGACCTTAGTACTGATGCCGCATGTCCTTACTGGGTACTCCTTTGGAATCGGCTGGTGTATTAGCAAGTCCTGGATGCCGGGCTGTGTCCTGCAGTCATGGTCGCTCACCTGGAAGCCAGAGGAGGCTTGGCCCTCCTGAGTCAGGACCCTGAGTCAGTGGCCCTGCAGGGGTGGTAGGTGGGCTAGATTGCCAAGAGTCATTTCTGGGGGTGTAGGTACAAGTAGGGGCTTCCCAGGTGGCGCTAGGGATAAAGAACCCACCTGGCAATGCAGAAAATGTAAGAGATGTGGGCTCGATCCCTGGTTCGGGAAGATCCCCTGGAGGAGGGCATGGCAACCCACTCCAGTATTCTTGCCTGGAGAATCCTATGGGCACAGGAGATTGATGGGCTACAGTCCATAGGGTCAAAAAGAGTCAGACATGAGTGAAGCAACTTAGCACATATGCACGAAGGTACAAGGAGGGTGGGGTGGGGAGCTGTCTGTGGGTGCCCTTGGGCGGCCCAGGAGCTCCCTCTGGGCTCTCGTTTCAGCTGCTGGGACTCGGGGCTGTGGTCCTCAGCGAGCCCTTTCATCCACCTGCCTCAGTCTCCTCAGTTGTAAAATGAGGAATCTGTGTTAACTCTATGGACTGTTTTCAGCTTTCAGCGGCTGTGCTTACATCCTGTGCTCTTGGGTTTACCTTCCTCTCTGTGTCATTTTGTTTCTGGGAGAACAGGGCCCGATGACCTTGGCCCTGCCCTGTGCCTTCTGAGAGGAGAGTGAGAAAGCAGACTGTTCCTCCCTAGGTCCTGAACCTTTTATCCAGAAAGAAGGGAAAGCTGGATGTTTTTTCCCCCACCCCTTCTCTTCTTTAACAGATATTTTTAGCTTTTCTAAAAGCTTCTCACTCTGAGCCTTAAAAAGAAATAGGAACCTCTTCCAAAAATGCAAATGCCCTGGCAAGAAGCTGGAGGGGTGTTTTCAATCTTCACTGAACAATTGTTTTCTCTTCCGTGGACGTTCACGGTGTAAAGGGCTGAAGGGTGGGGGTGCAGGGGGAGGACGGGAGGTGTGTGACAACCCTAGTGACACCAGGGACAGCAGGAGCCTTTCCGGGGTTGCCCCATGGTGTGTGTGCCGTGGCTGGCTTTCCTCAATCAGGGGTTTGTTCAAATCACTCCTGAAAGCTCTGGGCTGGATAGGAAGCTACTCTCTGTTTAGAAAGTTGTGAGTCCCGAAAGCCCTGAGATGTGGAAGGGGCTTCCTCGCCAGGCAGCCCTCAGCCTGATACCGGCTTAGGAAATCAGCAGGAGCTGTCGATGGTGCCCAGAGAGGGACCGAGGCCGAGATGAGATGAGATGAGAGTGCAGAAGACTCCAGTTGGCTTAGTTTGTGTCCTCAACATTCACTGCTCCCTACTGGAGCCCAGCGTGTTCCACTGGCTATTTGAGGTCTCTCGTCTCCCATGGTGCTGCTTCCTTCCCTGATTCCTCATAGTCCCTGGTTCACACCACAAAAGACCACCAGCCGAGGAAGGAGTGATGAGCTGTATTCCGTCTGTTTCCCAGGATGAGGACGGGAAATGGGGTGAGATGCTGAATACTCTAACATTGTGAACACTCTGCTGAGCAGCTTGGAGTCTATGACTTCACTTTCTCTTTACAATCATCTTGCAGTTATGCCTAATTCATGTTTTACCATTCCCAGTTGTGGTCTAGTTGAAGTGGGCTAGATCCACATGAAGCACTCAGTTGTAGTTCAGCCACACCATCATTAAATGTCAAGTTTTTGGTCACAGAGAACGGGTTCAGAGACATTCGCAGGAAGCTGGGTCAGGAGACATCTCCTCCATCTGCTGGTGTGATTAGGGTCTGCATCTGGATGGGTGGTTGGTGGAAATGACCCTTCTAAATGGGCAGCCAGACCAACCTGAAGAGCGAAAGGGGATGAAAACAGGGTTTTTATTCAACAAAAGGCCCCCTGATCTGTTCAGGGTCTGCTAGGTGCTGGCTGTTTGGAAGGCGTAGGGGGAGAAGTGGGGAAAAACTTGCCTGCAGCCCTGGGCTCCTTACCTTTAGAGGAGAAAAGAAAACTCTTGGCAAGAGCTCATCCTCATATTCCTTGAGTCACAGAAGCACACTTAGGAACCATAAACTTAAACTGCCGTGAAGGTGAGTTCTCTGATGGCTGCTCTCATGACAAAGTGGCCATCATGACTGTCATGGCTATCATGGGATGATAGCAATCATGAAATTAAAGCCACATTACTCTGCCACTTGGGATTATATTTCAACCATGAGGAATTTAGAGGAGTCAGAGATCTCATTTTCTTTCTATGATTTTCCAGATTCCGAACACTTATTAAAATTCAGTTTTATTGGAGTAGGGCTGCTTTAAATGTTGTGTTAGTTTCTACTCTATGGCAGAATAAATCAACCAAATGCATACATATGTCCCCTCCCTTTTGGATTTCCTTTACACTCAGCTCACCATAGACCATTAAGTAGAATTCCCTGTGCCACCCAGCAGGTTCTCATTAGTTATTTATTTTATATGTAGTAATGTACATATGTCGGTCTCAGTCTCCTAATTCATCCCACCCCCTGCTTTCCTCCTCGATATCCGTACATGTGTTCTCTACATCTGTGTCTCTACTTTTATTTTGAAAATAAGATCATCTTTACCATTTTTCTAGATTCCACATATATGCATTAATATATGGGGCATCTCTGGTGGCTCATGGTCATGTATGGATGTGAGATTTGGACGATGAAGAAAGCTGAGCGCCGAAGAATTGATGCTTTTTAACTGTTGTGTTGGAGAAGACTGTTGAGAGTCCTTTGGACTGCAAGGAGATCCAACCAGTCCATCCTAAAGGAGATCAGTCCTGGGTGTTCATTGGAAGGACTAATGTTGAAGCTGAAACTCCAATACTTTGGCTACCTCATGCGAAGAGTTGACTCATTGGCAAAGACCCTAATGCTGGAAAGGATTGGGGGCAGGAGGGGAAGGAGATGACAGAGGATGAGATGGCTGGATGGCATCACTAACTTGATGGACATGGGTTTGGGTAAACTCCGAGAGTTGGTGATGGACAGGGAGGCCTGGTGTGCTGCGATTCATGGGATCGCAAAGAGTTGGACACGACTGAGCGATTGAACTGAACTGAACTGGTGGCTCAACTGGTAAAAAATCCACCTGCCATGTGGGACACCTAGGTTCAATCCCTGGGTTGGGAAGATCCCCTGGAGAAGGGAATAGCTACCCACTCCAGTATTCTGGCCCGGAGAATTCCATCGACTGTGTAGTAACATATATGCATTAATATATGGTATTTGTTTTTCTCTTTCCAACTTACTTCTCTCTGTATGAGAGGCTCTATCACCTTTAACAGTTGCATATTTTTAAACTGTGTGTTACTATCAGAAAATTATTTTTGAACAAATGATCCTAGATATGTATAAATGTTTATTTATAAATTAGATGCTATATTGTGTTAATATATAATGTTTTTTAAAAAATATATACTAGAATAGAAGTCTTAAACTAATGAGATACTTATAAGTCCTAGAACTTTCTTCCTCAACCTCTGTGGTTATCCATGTGTATCTTTGGAGAATGTGGGTCTAGACCCTGGGCCCAGGGAGAATGTCTTCTGAAATGGCAAACGTGGGTATTCTAGGGCCTCCACAGCAAAGGGCTACCGAATGGGTGGTTTAAAGAACAGACATGTATTGTCTCACAGTCCTGGAGCCTGGAAGTCTGAGATCAGGGTGTTAGTGAGGTTGGCTGCTTCTGAAGGATGTGAGGGAGAATCTGGTCCATGCTGATCCCCTGACTTCTGTGGTTTGCCAGCTGAGTTTGGCGATCCTTGGCTTGCAGAAGCATTATCCCTGTCTCTGCCTTCATCTTCCCTTGGGGTTCTCCCTGTGTCTTTTCACATTGTCTTCCCTCCTTGCACCTCTGCGCCTGTCCAGATTTCCCCTCATTGTAAAGCCGTAGTCATATTGCAATGGAACCTACCCTAATGACTTCATTTTAACTTGATGACTTCTGTAAAGATCCTATTTCCAAATAAGTTCATACTCTGAGGCACTAGGGGTTAGGACTCCCACATAACTTTTGGGGGAACATAATTCAAAGTCTATAACATCTGGGAAACATATACTTTGCTTTAAGCAGTTAACTTGTGCCTGGAAAAGCTGTATGCCGATTATATATTCCCAGTCACGTGGTCATGTAAATTACCGATGTATTCTTAGGGACATTATTTATAAACTGGTCTCTGTGAAGCCACTCCAATATTTTTTTTTCTAGTGAGAATGAACCCTTTCTTCTTCTACCTGTCTACAGAAAGTGTTTTAAACCTTTCTTTAGCTCATATTTATTCTACCTTGTATAATGGTTGCCATTACAGACTCTCACATAAAATTGAAAGTTTATCAGGGAAGAAATGTTTTTGTTGACGTTTTTGTCCATTTCCCTTTATAACAACTTCCTACCTTCCCACTTGCCAGTCCCAAGTACCTTTTTTTTTTTTCAGAGTTCTCTCAGACACGGTAGATGATCAATAAACACATCTTGAATTAAATTGACCTTTTTGTGAAATGTGCAGTCCTTCTGTCAAGTTAACAGCAACTTCCTGGTCAGTTATCTTTGTGCAAGCCATTGAAATTCATCAACTGCCTTCCAGTCAAGCAGGGGTGTGAGGGTACAGTCCATCCCCCATGCCCATCATTCCCTTTCCCACAGTTTTTAAAGGAGAACTGAAAGCGCTTGTTGGTACGTGTTCAGGCTCACAGAACTTCACTTAATTAAGCAGAACTTGGCTAACATCTGGGGTGGAGATACATCTTCCCCACAGAAAATTGCCTTGTTCGCCAGGGATGAGTCATGCCCCTAAGTCTTGGCCCGGGAGCAGGTGTTCATGGGGGTTGTGTCCTGGCCTCCAGAGACCGTGAAACGCTCTTTCTGTAAGTGGCAGAGTGTCTGGGAGATGCAGAAGCACCTGCATTTCTTTGCCAGCTTCGGAGGAAGTGTCACGGAGACTTTTCATTTAAACCGTCAGAGTTCCTGCTTATCTGCTGACTTGGCTGCAAGGCTAGTGAGAGGAGGTTGTTGGTATTATTATTCGTTTTGGCTTTGTTAAGTAAAGCTGGTTGCCACTCTGGAAAAGTCTATGATTTTCTAGCCTCTTATGGATTAACCATTTTGCTTGACAACAGCATTCAATCAACTCTGGCAGATGTCTGTTGCTTGCATGTTACCAAAGGTGAAACCAGTGAAGGTCAGGTTCTTTCACCCTACTTGCTACTCTTATGTCACCCATCAGCTGGATTCACCACGTAATTTTGTCATCCCCACATCGTATGGTTCTCTCTGAGAACACCATCAGTCAGTGAGCCCTTTTGATCCACGGACTTGGGGCAGGGGAATCATCCCTGCCTTTTTTTGCTTCTGAAATAATTTGTCCTAGAGAGTTGACCATTTTCAATCAACCGAGATAGATTTTCTGTGGCAGTGTAGCAGTGTGAGAAAGCTACTCAGACTTTCACTTCTTTTCCAATAAACTGTGCACATAGCAATGCTCTTCTTACCAAAAAGTGACTCTTTGATCATTAGCTGAAGTACTTTTTATCTATGAATATACTTGAGACAACCAAATAAGGATCAAGCAAAGTACCCAACTTTTGTGCCAGACACTTTACCGTTATCTCATTCAATAGTTATCTGACAATGAGCTTTAAAATTTTTCATAAATAAGGAAATTGAGGCACAGAGAAGTTGAGTATCTTGCTGTAGGTCACAGAGTTCTGAGTGGCAGACCCCAGATCAGAAGATGGGGATGACCCAATCCAGAACTCTTTCTCTTTGCTATATTCTAATGCCCACACACATCAGCAGATTTAGCTCTTCTCTACCCATTTCAAGAGTTTAAGAGTTTACCTACCACACTGGATTTTCAAAATGGACCACGTCTGCTGTAAATAAAGATTGCCAGGCTGCCTCATGACACAAGGCTCAACTCTGTAATGTACTACCACATACTGGAGGAGTTGCTTCACACGATGACATGATGGGAATATTACATTTCTCTTCAACAAAGACCTTTTATTAGTTTGAGGGAGCAGCTTACATATCAGTGATTCAGGATTGCAAAGCAGAACTATCTGTTTCTGAGAAGGCTCACCACCCACCTGCATGTTCCCTTCCGCTAACCCTCCTCCCTCAGACTTCAAGACAGCAAGTTGCAGGGGATAAAACATACGGCCCTTGTTAATTGCAAATTAATAATGCCAGGGAGCCATGCAGATGGCACCTGAAGTCAGTTGCTGATGGCGTCATATTCTGGTTATTTTTTTTTTTGCTGTAAGGCAACCACACCCCCAGCAAAAGCAGAGTGGTCTCAGATTCTTGTTTTGCCCTGTGTTTCTAAAGAATGAAATTGTGTTCTTGGCTAGCCACCTTACAAATTCAGTGGTTTTCTCATTTATTTACTCATTAATTATAGACAGTTCCAGGCTCTTGTGGTCACAGGACACAGGTGTGACTCTGCACAAATTTTTCTGTACATTTTAGACCACACTTGCTTAGCTGGTAAATACTGTCCTGTGTTCCTTTGGTGATTCTTGAGCAATCCAGAGGGAAACTCCAGTGTCGTAACAGGTCCACAGGGAACATTTGTGCTTTAGTTGGCAACTAGGTTGAATTCATCAAATAATCTTTTTTTTTCCCTCCAAGGCTGTTGCGTGCCAACAACCAAAGTCAATTAAGCAAAGGCCAAACCCAAAATTTGTAGGGGAGAATGATCCTTGTAGCAAACTGGATGATGTCATTCTCTTGACTTTCCTAAACTGGATAGGAAGAATAGTTTTAACAGCTGGCTTTGACTTATGTATTTGAACAGTTGCTTAGAAAATAAAGCACCATCCAGGAGTTTGACATAAACTTGCACTTCACATTTTAGGACAGGAGCACAGACCTGGGGTAGGTGGCTGTACCTTAGACCAGCCTGAACTTCTTAAACATCCAGCCATCTCCTCAAACTTTGTGATTAATCCTTCTAGAGAAGTGTGTGAGTGTGTGTGTGTGTGTGTGTGTGTGTGTGTGTGTGTGTGTGTGTGTGTGTGGCAGGGGCAGGGAGGGGGTTAGACCCAGGTCTGTCTGGCTATAAAATCTTAGATCTGGAGGAACAGATTAATTAAAATATCCTGTTATGGGAACCTCTTCCTTTTTAGGGAAGCAGACATCCCTGCCTGGCATCCTGATACTTGAGCTTCATGAACATGTTCCAGCCCAGGAATGGGCACAGGTGCTTATCAAGGCCAACTTGGTCCTCAGTTGTGGCTGGAAGCAACAAAATTGGCCAAAGTGATGGGCAGCAGACTGGAAATCTGAAGACTGGAAAGGCTTGGGTCTCACTTAGTGGTACCTCCTGAACCATCCATGCCCACCTCTCTTGTTTTTAAGTCTCTTATTTTTAAGTCTGACTCTTTGAAATCCCATGGACTACAACACTCCAGGCTCCTCTGTTCTTCGCTATCTCCCGGATTTGGCTCAAATTCATGTCCAATGACTAGATGATGTTATCTATCTCATCCTCTGTCACTTCCTTCTTTTGCCTTCTATCTTTCCCAGCATCAGGGTCTTTTCCAATGAGTCAGTTCTTTGCATCAGGTGGCCAAAGTATTGGAGCTTCAGCTTTAGCATCAGTCCTTCCAATGAATATTCAGGACTAATTTCCTTTAGAATTGACTAGTTGGATCTCCTTGCAGTCCAAGGGACTCTCAAGAGTCTTCTTTGACACCACAGTTCAAAGCATCAGTTCTTTGATGCTCAGCCTTATGGTCCAGCTCACACATCCATACATGATTCCTGGAAAAATCACATCTTTGACTGTGTGGACCTTTGTTGGCAAAGTGATGTCTCTGCTTTTTAATATGCTGTCTAGGTTTGTCACAGCTTTCCTTCTAAAGAGCAAGCATCTTTTAATTTCATGGCTGCAATCACCATCCACAGTGATTTTGGAGCCCAAGAAAATAAAGTCTATCACTGCTTTCACTGAAAAAGATGAAAGAGGAGAGTGAAAATACTGGCCTGAAACTCAATATGAGAAGAACTAAGATCATGGCATCTGGTCCCATCACTTCATGGCAAACAGAAGGGGAAAAAGTGGAAGCCCACCGCTCAGGATGTTAAAAATAGAACCAGTCATGCTGCCTCATGGGGGCTCAGGGCTTGTTGTGCTGCTGTAATTAAAAGTTCGGCCCAAACTCTGAACAGCAGAAGGAGCATCAGTTCAAGCTCTGGGCTTCCCTCCAGCCAGGCGCTTCCCAAATGCCCTTTGCGCACGTCATCTCCTCCAGGGCCCCTTTCCAGTGTGGCTGTCATTTTGCTGAGTGGGTGTTTCCTCTCCACCCCTCCACATTCTGCAGGAGCTGATTACAGTGACAGGAACCAGCCTTGGGCTCAGGTCCACGGGAGGCACTTGTGGGCAGGAAGCCTTTGGCCCACTCTGCCTCCTCCTATCTACACAACCACCCACTTGAGCCATGAATAGACACAGAGCTCACCTCGCTGAGCAGCACTGTGCCCAGAGGGAGAAAGGGAAGCCCAAGGAGATGGTGTGGTGCATGTGGGGCAAAGGTGGCTGCTTGGTGAAGCAACACAGGCTCTGGATGGTCTTCTTGTTTGAATGACTTGCTCTTGATGTCATGTTACTCTTGCAGGACACTGATCAGAAAGACCTCACGGGATTAAGACATGTGGAAAAGAGAGGACGATAGAGATGGGACAGAGGGAGACGTGGACCTGGGTGGGAGCCCGGGGGGGGTTCAACGGACCCCCTGGAGGGTGGTGAAGCTGGGCTGGCCCTTCAGAAAGGTCTGGAGTTGCAGCCACCAGCAGGATCTGGTGTTGATTAGAGGTTGGATCCAGCCTGCCCTGGGAAGGAGCTGTGGGTGAGGCACGTTTGTCCGGCACCGTGCACACTAAATGTGGAGCTCCGTCTGTGAGCCTCCTCACTCTGGGGCTGAACTGTCTACCATGTATCTTACCAGCAAATGAAATTCAATTAGCATTAAGTGGACATTTACTATGTGTAAGAACTCTGTGCTAAAGGGCATTATTTAAAAATAAGTAGAAAATACAGTCCCCACATCCCACAATTTACAGACCTGCATGTGTGTGTGTGTGTGTGTGTGTGTGTGTGTGTGTATGTATGAGTGATTGGTGATCAGGGAGGTGGAGGAATCTTTCACAGAAAGACATGGTTGAACACAAATGCCGAGAGGAGATGGAAATAGTCCTATGGGGTTTTCATAAATTTGGGATGGATCACTTCTAGCTGGGAGGAGCTGGCCGTATCGGCTTTGGAGTTGGTCTCGCGGGGTGGGTGGGACTTAGATGGGAAAGAGAAGCTCAAGGACCTTCCAAATGGAAGGCAGCCATGGTACACACAAAGGCACCAATACTAGAGAGTGTGTGCTGTGCCCGTGTGTTGGGAGAAAGGATGCCCAATGCCTTGTACATGGATGCCAAGTTGCTTCAGTTATGTCTAACTCTTTGTGACCCTATGGACTGTAGCCCGCCAGGCTCCTCTGTCCATGGGATTCTCCAGGCAAGAATACTTAAGACGGTTGCCATTTCCTCCTCCAAGGGAATCTTCCCAACTCAGGGATCTAAGCCATGTCTATTATGCCTCCTGCATAAGAGAAGCCACCTGTGGGTGGGTTCTTTACCACTAGTGCCACCTGGGAAGCCCAGCCAAAAGCTTAGTTTGGCCAAATAACAAGATAGGAAAGTCATAGGGTAGTGGTAGGCAGTTCATCTTCTTCCTCCCACCCATCTCTCTCCCTCGCTGGCCCCCAGTGCTAAACTGAAATGTCCTCAAAGACTGTCTTATTGGTCCTGCACCAGACATGAGGGGACAACCACCTGCCGATTCCACTCAATCAGTGGGCTTTAACTTCTTTCTCCAAGTCACAGACAAAGTAGACAGACCTGAAATATCTGTCCTGTTGCTTCCCTACTGCCCTTAGATGCTCTTCCTGACCCCACCCTCCTCCAGCGGAGCATATAACAATTTTTTAGAGCAGACTCTGCTGAACTCTACAGCTATTTGTAAAGTGAATCTGAAATAAAGCTCCAGCTTCACATTCTGGGAGAAGACCATATTCTTAGTTTCTTCCAGGCTCTTTAAGGAGAGATCGCCATGGGAGCCTGAGACCTTGGCGTGGGGTTGTGTGATCTGGCCCCTCACCCTCTAGGGGCTGGTTTCCTGGGCTATCGCAGGTTGCCATTTCCTCCTCCAGGGGATCTTCCTGGCCCAGGTGTGTCTCCTGCATTGGCAGGCAGATTCTTCACCACGAGTGCCACCTAGGAAGACAGGAGTTAGTGTCAAATACCACACAAGAAACCTTTAGGAAGGCTATAAATAAAGAGGTTCTACATGCTCTTCCCATCACCATGTCTGTCAGAGGGATATCGATATTTAACCATTGAATGAGTGGGTTTAGAGTTCTGGGGGTGGAGTTTGGACACAAATGATCAGGGAAGGCTCTTTGGAGGAGAAAGGGGCTACACAGAGACGCCAAGAGATGAAGAGAATTTGGGTGAGGGACTGAGATACATAGTCTTGCTGGACTCCAGATCTTGGCAGGAGATGGAGTAACAGAAGTTCCTACATTCATTTCAAGCCTTTGGATAATTCACCAGGCAGCCAAGAACTGGGCAGGTCTCTCTGAAGATAAGGAAGGAACAGATGCTTAGAGAAGACTCCTCTGTAAATCATGCACTTTATAAACTAGAATCCAGAAAGGTCGAGGACTCTGATATGAATTTCTAGCCTGTGGAGTTTTCTACTGCATGTGAGGTTCCCAAAACAGGGAGTTGGAAGACCTCAAGAAGTGTGTCCATATGTTACTCTTAGTTTTTTCTTATAGACTCTATGACCCCTTTGACTCAAGAGTCCTCAAGAGCTCCCCCATCTCAGTATGCTAGAGCTTTTCAAACAGATATGATGTGTTGTTTTCACCTTTGGGGATGGAGCCAACTGCCCAGATCTCCTGGGTCCACTCTTCTCTTCCCTGGAGGGCTTTGTTTGTGCACAGATGACTTGGCTTGGTTATCTTGGTCCCAGTTTACAAAAGACCTTTGTTGAGTGCTGGCAGGTCATTTAACCTCTTTGTCTTCAGTTTTTTGCCATCAATAAAACGTACCTGCCTCCCCGGATTGCTGTAGGGTCAATACAATCATTGATGTAAAAGTGCTGTTAATCCACGTCCAGAGCAACTTTGCAGGCAACTAAAAGGATTCTTTCCTTTGAAGACGCTTTCCTGATTTGTTCTTTTAAATGCTCTTTGCAATGACTTTGATGTGTCCATTCAAGGGGATCTCAAGGTGGCTTGGGATGAAATTTTGAGGGGGGATTCCTTCATATTCCTGTGTGCAGTTGAAAGTTTGAAGTCAGTCAAGGTAGGAACAGAACCAGTGGGTTGACTCTGTTGCAGAGATGAGCAGAGTAGGGAGGAGGAATAGAAGGAGGAGGAGGAGGGAAATCTGTTAGAATTTGTTGAGTCTCTGGGCACCTGGCTTTCTAGGGAAGGTGTCCTATTTAAAAGTGACTCTTTCATTGATCTGGGGAGCCTGGGGAGTTAGTGTCCCCGTTTCAAGCCATGAACAAGTGTTTGCATGCCTGGCATGTCAGGTAAAAGACATGGTAAAAGACATTTGGGAAGTGCTTTCAAATATGAAACTATTTTTATTGTTATCACATTTGGATCCTTTCAACAGTCCTTTGGGAGTGTTGTGTGTGCGTGTGCATGCTCAGCCATTCAGTTGTGTCTGACCCTTTGTGACCTCATGGACTTAGCCTGCCAGGATCCTCTGTCCATGGAATTTTCTAGGCAAAAATACTGGAGTTGGTTGCCATTTTTCCCTCCAGGGCATTACACCACTTATACCTCTGAATAGACCTGGACAGCAAACACTATAACAACTCTTATCTTCGACCTAAAACAGAGGGTAAGAAATGACTGTGTGGAGCCTAAGGTCAGTCGCATAAGTAGCATCAGCAGCTGGGTTGGGTTGGTCTTCCAGGCAATTTCCCCTGGGGTGGGGGTGGTGCCCCCTACCCCAGTTTTCTTGGAGAGGACGTCCCATGGCAGGGAAGGGAGACACAACTCCTTCCTGTTTCCGATGCCTCATTAGATTCTAGACGAAGAGACTGTGGCAGGACTGAAAAGTCTAGAAACTTCTGTCTCCCCCTGCTAGCTCTGCCTGGCTGCTTGAGGGCAGTTTAGTCTTTGCCTTCCTTTCTCGGGGCTCCTTGGAGCAGCGCTCAGCATCTGGCTCTTTTCTGGCTGCACAAGGAGGTGCAGACCAGACCTGGGAAGCCCTGCATCCCTGGAAGGAAGCCTCAGAGTGGGCCACTCGGAGCTGAGAGCAGCGCTTATACCTGGCGTTCAAACACTCCCCGAGAGGCATTCCTCTGCCCTCAATGCCCTGAAATCCCTTTAGAGAGGCAAGTCCTGAATATAATAAAAGTGCACTCCAGAATGTCCCGGAATTTCTCCCAATCCGATAGAGAATAATTACACTGTTACGGCTGCTACCGATAAGGCTGACCCCTGTGCTGGTCAGGTAGTCTTTTTCCCCAGCAGCTATAGAAAATTCAAACAGTCCAGAGAGCACTGTCTGCATGGACTGCTTTAAGCTTGGCAAATGGAATGATAAAATCCTTAGTCTGCATAAAGTTCCATTTTGTCCTTTACTGCCTTTCCACAATCAAATTAAACTTGAAAGGGCTTTTCCTCACTGTGGGGAGGAAAAGTGCCATTGAAAAAAAAAAAAAGAATCATCTCACTGGCAAATTAACAGATAAGAGTCAACCCTGCCGATGCAATGCCAAGCCGAGGTAAAAATTCAATCTCTTTATCACAGAAAAGTCATTTTTACTAAATTGGGGAAATAAGAGTAGGTCAGGATACAGGAAGAGTTTCTCCCTCTTGACATTTGAGATATAAAACTAAAATGGAATTGGCACTTATGTGTGAATCACAACCCTATTCTCCTTCAGATGACACCACATTTATTAAATTCTTCTATGAGAAATTATAAAGTTGCCCAAGGAATAAAAGTGATGCTCATGATAACAGAGCAGAACTGTGGGCTATTTCTAAACAGCATACTCAGCGTGATAATTGTTGCTTAGATAAAGCCCTATCTCTTCAGGGCCTCTGGGTTTAACAGCAGACTTGGCAAATTAATACAGTCATTATACAGCCAAAAGCTGCATCACTTACCCGTTCATTATTGTTCAAATCAAAATTCATACTTTTCTGGGTCTCCCCAGGGTTAAGAACTAGATAGGGAAGTTTATCATCCTGCAAAATAACCTCTCCTGGTTCTCTCTCCACCGTGCTAAGAGAAACAGCCAATCACATTTTTATATTAATTTTCATATTAATGGATCCTGTGCTGATGGCCTAGGAGAGGTAACTTCTTTTCTGGTTCCATCCAACACCAGTTTCTCCAGTTGCGTGGGGAGGAAGGGTGGGATACCTGATTTCTTGTTGTCGTTGTTGAGTCATTAAGTCATGTCCCACTCTTTGTAACCCCATGGACTGCAGCAAGCCAAGCTTCCCTGTCCTTCACTATCTCCCCTAGTTTGCTCAAACTCATGACCATTGAGTCAATGATGCCATCCAACCATCTCATCCTCTGCCACCCCCTTCTCCTTTTGCTTTCAATCTTTCCCAGCATCAGGGTCTTTTCAAATGAGTCAGCTCTTTGCATCAGGTGGCCAAAGTATTGGAGTTTCAGCTTCAGCATCAGTCCTTCCAATGGATATTCAGGGTTGATTTTCTTTAGAATGCACTGGTTTGATCTCCTTGCTGCCCAAGGGACTCTCAAGAGTCTTCTCTAGCACCATAATTTGAAAGCGTCAATTCTTCAGTGATCAGCCTTCTTTATGGTCCAACTCTCACATCCATGCATGACTGCTGGGAAAACCATAGCTTTGACTATACGGAATTTTGTCAGCAAAGTGATGTTTCTGCTTTTTAATATGCTTCATCCAGTGGCTCAGCAGTAAAGAATCTGCCTGCAATGCAGGAGACATGAGCTCAATTCCTGGGTGGAGATCTTCTCCCTAGGTGGGTATCTTCTCCCTGGAGAAGGAAATGGCAACCTACTCCAGTATTTTTTCCTGGGTAATCCCAAGGACAGAGAAACCTGGTGGGTTATATATAGTTCTAGGTGTCACAAAAGTCTTTTTTGACATGTGAACATGACTCAGCCGCTAAACAATCAGATATACTAGATTTGTCATAGCAGGTGCACGTCTAAAGGGAGCTGACCAAGCCCTCCAGACAACTTGGGTTTGGAGGATCTGTAGAGAGATGGAGCTTGGGAAGCTATAAAAGATGCTATGAAAAATTCCAGGTTTTTACAGATGAGGACATTTTCAATTAAGCATAACTTCCCAGATCATATAACCACTTTACTCTTATTCTAACATTTAGCTTTTAATTTATTTTGATTAAACATTTCATCTGAACAAATGATGTTGCCAACTTGAAGTCAAAATCTGAAAGCTTTTTTATTTATTTAGAATTATGAACTAGGAGAAAGACTTCATGATTTCCAAATATTGATAGATTCTACTCTGTCTGAATCCCTCAGCATCACCCCTTTCTCTCTCTCTCTTTTTTCGTTATTTCTTGTTCTTGCTAGAATTTGCTGTCTTTGGACCTGATGCCCACAGGAAGTTTAGAGAAACATGACTAGGGAAGAACAGAGCTGGATCACAAGCAACACTTGATTTAGAAGAAACATCTTCTCCCCCAGAATTTTTCAGCAGCCCGAGAAACAATATGATCATTTCACTCCCACCACCCAGTGAAAGGCAGCCTCAGAAGGTTCCAGAGAAGGTGCTGCTGGCTCAATATGTAGGGACCCTAGCTGGTGTGTGTTTTGGGGACAGAATCTTCACACCTTTCTGAAGCCAGCACGTAGTTTTCTTAGCTGTGAACACAGGATGCTCAGATGCTTCATTTGATCAGGACTCCTTGTTCTGGGACACCACCTACATTTCAGCATATGATTTACGGAATTGAATCATCC
Organism: Okapia johnstoni; assembly: GCA_024291935.2. NCBI lineage: Eukaryota > Metazoa > Chordata > Mammalia > Artiodactyla > Giraffidae > Okapia > Okapia johnstoni. Next base: position 52,099,220 of record CM044306.1, on the reverse strand, counting down.
ATGTGCTCCCAGGCCTCTCAACATCGCCTTGGTTTCAGAATTCACGTTTCTTATTTCGTCAGTCCATGATTTTCTCCATCGTTTTTATAGCAAACATTTTCAAATCAAGCACTTCTCACAAGTTCACTTTCTAGAAAGGCAATGAGTATGAAAACCCTTTCCATGAAATGTATTCCAGGGAATGATACGTTGTTGGGAACCATGGGCTTGCCACCCCATGGGGACAAGTTATAAAGACTTACATCAGTCTACTCTGAATCAATTTCAAATTTTTCTGAATGGCAACAGATTCTTTTCAAGATGAAACAGGAATCAACTCAACAATCCAAGTTGGCGCCAACATACCGAGGCTCCATGTGATAATTTTCTGTAAATAAAAGTATTTATAACTTTTCTGAGCTTACTGCCCCCAGTCACAAGAAATGAAATTCCACTTGGGTTTGTCAGCTCTGCGGTCTCTCCTTTTCAGTGTAGAATGGCTCTTGGGCTGCGTGGGGATAATCACTTTGCTGAGGAGTTTATACTGATGCATGCTTCTCCTGCCCACATCAACTCCGGGGCACTGGAGTATAGCCAGACATATTTTTCCACTATGTGCTTTGTTATGAAGAAGTCTCTTTTTCAGAGATCGGCTCTGATGGGTGCTATTATTTTTATTTACATGTGGAATGAGAATCAACTCAAATGAAGGTCCAGCAAGATGCATATGGGATTGGTAAAAATGGAGATCTGGACTAAATTCGTTTTAAAATGGAATTGAATGTTTGCTTTATGGACTGGCCTGGAATGCACTTGATTGAATCACTTGTTTTCTAAAAGTGTTTGTTCTTATTTTAGTGGAGATGGAGGCAGGGGCGCCACACGGGATCAGAGGATGGTGCATTTTGTGGCGTTTTGTGCACTTGGAAGGGGCAAACAAAAATTGGCAAGAATGGACACAGAACTTTCTTCTTTGGTGTTGCCAGTGCTGCAGAATCAGATTAGACAAACTGGCATTGTCTTCGCTTCCTCTCTCTTGTTAATAAAAGGGAAGAGGGGCAGGCAGAAAGTTTTGTGCAAATAGATCCATTGGTGAAAACATTTCACTAGCTTCATTAGCCTGGACTCAATTCAGGATTCAACAATTCAACAATTAAATGGGCTTAAGATAATAATTAGAGTTCATAGGGTTGTTGTAAGGGCTTTCCAGGTGATGCAGCAATAAAGAATCTGCCAGCCAACGCAGTAGATACAGGTTTGTTCCCTGGGTGGGGAAGATCCCCTGGAGGAGGGCATGGCTACTCATTCTAGCATTCTTACCTGGGAAATCCCATGGACAGGGAAGCCTGGCAGGCTACAGTCCATGGGGTCACAAAGAGTCGGACATGACTGAGTAACTGAACAACAACAGCAACAAGGGTTGTTGTAAGGCTAGTCGACGAATGTAAAGACTTTAGAACAATCCCTGGTACGTGGTTAGCATAAGTGCGTGCTAACAGCATGCTATTAGGATGACTACTTGTCATTATTATTGATCAGACTTAGACCACTTTCTGGTGGCTAGAGGCAATTTTAACAGAAGCTGCAGAAATTCATGACTCCAAGTGCACTTAGTCAGTTTCCACTCCTGCCTTCTTGGCTCTGTGATTTGGAGCAACTTAAACTCTGTCAACCTCAGTTTCTTCAGCCATAAATAGAGAGAAGGACAAGAGCCCCCACCTCGTGGGACTGTTGGACGCTCACCTGATTGAGCACATCAAATGTCATGTCCACATGGATTAGCTATGATGGTTCTGGGTGCTGTTCTGTTCACATCAGGACCACTGTCATTCCCCGCCATTCTGTAGCTCCTACTGCAATTCATTCCAGAGGGAACTCAGGGTCTCTTTTTGGCAGACTCTTTACCTGTCTTGTATCCTGTCAGTTTCTGATTTGGATCTACATCTTGACATTCAGAGTTAGAGTGTTAGTGGCTCAGTCATGTCCAACTCTTTGTGACCCCATGGACTGTAGCCTGCCAGGCTCCTCTGTCTATGGAATTCTCTAGACAAGAATACTAAAATGAGTGGCCATTCCCTTCTCCAGGGGATCTTCCTGAACCAGGAATGGAACCCAGGTCTCTTGTATTGTTGGCGGAGACCACTACTACTTCCTGAACCACTAGGAAGACACATCTTGATGTTCACCTGAGATTTTATAAATCGGAATAAAGCTAAGGTAGGATGAAAATTTTTCATATCCATGAGGCATTAATTAATGGATGATGAATTTTCTTATGATAGTGTTGTTTATTTTTCTGAATTTAAGAGTGACAACTGGCTTCTTTTGGTTTGTCATCATGACTGATTATTCCCCCAAATCTAAAATGGTGGTATGCTTCTTCTCCTGTGAAGATGCCTGGAGTTAAGAGTTGGCATTACAGGAGAAAAGAAGAGATAAGAAGGCTGTTCCCAGGGCAGCATTGGTTGAAATCGACCCATATAGACCATCTTCTTCACTGAGTGGGAAGTGAGCAATGCCCCTTGGTGTCTGTAGATGGCCCTGATTAAAAAGACAGAAAATTAAAATTCTTGGAATCATTCATATGCCTCCTCCTAGCCCATCACAAATAGCTGACTCATTGGAAAAGACCCTGATGCTTGGAAAGATTGAAGGCAGGAGGAGAAGAGGGGGACAGAGGATGAGATGGTTGCATGGCATCACCGATTCAATGGACATGAACTTAGGCAAGATAGTGGGGGACAGGGAGACCTGGTGTGCCTCAGTCCATGGGGTTTCAAAGAGTCTACACGACTTAGTGAGTGAACCGAACAGCAGAAGCCCATCACTAAAGGAGAGAGACTTAGTAGAAACCTAGCTTAGGGTACAGAGTGGTGCTCATGATTGTTTGCTGGACAGACATCTCTTAATCTAATCAGTTTTGTTTCTAGAGATTCATTTCAGAAAACATGGCATGACTTTCAGGATAAATCCAAATCCTTGTCATAATAAGCTTGGAAACTGTTGCTTCTTTCTCCTCATTGGCCTCCTTTATTTAAAAATATGTGCCTTGAAGCTTTGGACTCTCTGACCAAGAAGGCAAGTGAACCAGATTCTATTTCTGCCTCTGCTGCCCTTGAACTGCAGCAGGCAGTTCACTTGACCTTCTTCCCTTCCCTTTCCTTAAGGAAGATGCCTGCTGAGTACAGACCCCACGGGGGCGTTGGGAGGGTTTCAAGAATGAATACAACCATCTTGGGTTATAATATGATGCTGCCAACTACTTTGGGGCCTGGGATGAAAGATACTGCATGAAAGAGCATTGTTATTACATTTTGTTAAAATATGGATCAAAGGCTGGCTATACAGTAAGTGCTAAATGTTAATTATTGTTATAATATCATAACAAAGCAGATGCCAGAATGCTAGATCCCATGAGAAAACCTATTATAATAAGCCAGTGTGAAATGTACATATTACAAAGATATTTGGCAAGGAGGCAGATTTGGTTTTCAAATCTCAATGAACAGTTGAGCAGAATAAAAAAAATAACTTTTAATGCTATGAAAAATGTAAGTGTCTTGACAACCCTTTAACATAAAAATAAGAAGCTGCCTTTTCCCCATAGAAAATAGGGAGCATTATGGCTTTATTTCTCCCTGAGCAGAAGATATATTTGTAACATCTTTGAATATAGAAAAAAAAGCAATGTTCTTCTTTACAATGACCCCTAAAATAACTCTCTTTATTACAAAGATGAATTGGGAGAAAATTTTCTAAGTTTATAATAAAGCAACGAGTAAATCTATTTTTTTTAGCTGCAAATGAGTTTATTCACATATTGCCCCTTTCTCTTTCCTCCTCCAAATGCATGTTCTCTTTGGTGACATTAGCGGATGGACTTCTGCAAGCATTCGTAAATGTCACTGGCTTCTCTTAGCTCAAGCTTTGTACATATTTTCAGACCTTAAAAGCAGAGTGAAAAGCATTAGTTGCTTAGTTGTATCTGACTCTTTATGACCCCCTGGACTGTAGTCCACCAGGCTCCTCTGTCCATGGGATTTCCCAGGCCAGAATACTGGAGTGGGTCACCATTCCCTTCTCCAGGGGATCTTCCTGACCCAGGGATTGAACCCGGCCACATCATGTAATATCAGCTGGGAAAAGGAGGAGGAGGGAGGAGAAAAGATATAGAAAGATGTGTCTGGAAGGAGAGCCCTGTCTTAGAAATCACCAAGGTCAAGAAAAGTACTCTGTATCTTCATGTTATGCGTGGAGCATGTATTAATTCACCTAGCATACTCAGCCTTCTTTTCTAAGAACACTGTGAAAGATGCATAACCAACTCTCAGGGGAAAGTGAAAACATATCTCTGTGTTGGGTATGTTTTATCTTTGGGGAAGAAAGGGAGATTGGAGAAGACAGGTACACCTCAAAACAAACTTACAGCAGACAATGCACCCTCAGCTGAAAGCATCACGGCCAGACAACGATTTAGTTATCTTGGCCTCACCTCCATGTTTTTCTGCCCTCACTACACCCAGCCACCTGCTGGCTATTTATCCATTCAACACTAACTTCAGCTTTTCCTTAAATGTGTCTGTTGTTAGAAATAAACAAGAACCATATCTGTTGGTCCACTGGGTCATGTGTGTGTTTGTCTGCAGGGGAGAAGCTGCAGGTAATCAAAGGAACTGATTTGGGTTTGAGGTTGAAATATGAACCAAACTAGGTTTCTTCACTGAAAAATTTCGGGGTGATTTGCCATAGAAAACCACTGTCTCTGTGCCCATGAATTACAAAGGGAACCAGCCTGTAAACCACTCCAGTCTTTGGGAGGAGGTGGCATGTCCAGCAGATGTGTGCTCCAGCTGATCCTGCATGGGGCTTGGGGAACAGGTACCTCTTGCCTTTCTCAGGACACAGTTGTTTTCCCAGCTCCTGTGATGCCAAACAGTTTTCATGAGAGTGTGCTGGCAGCTGCTTGTTAAAAAATAGTATGGAGGCTCCTCAAGAAATTAAAAATAAAATTACCCTATCATCGAGCAATCTCACTTCTGGATGTACATCCAAAAGAAATGAAAATAGGACCTCAAAGAGATAACTACACTCCAGGTTCTTTGCAGCATTATTCACAAAGCCAAGATATGGAAACAGCTCAAGTGTTCATCAACAGATGAATGGTTGGAGAAGATGTGGTGTATCTAACAATGGAATATTACTCAGCCATGAGGAAGAAGGAAATTCTGCCATGTTTGACAGCATGGATGAAACTGAAGGGTGTCATGCTAAGTGAAGTAAGTCAGGCAGAGATAGACAAGTACTGCATGTTATCACTTATATGTGGAATCTTAAAAAAAAAAAATTGAAGCTCACAGGAACAGAGAGTAGAAATGTGGTTGCCAGGGTTGGTGTGGAGGAAATAGAGAGATGTGGTCAAAGAGTACCTACTTTCAGCTCTACAGTGATTAAGATCTGAGAGAAGACATGGTAACTCTAGATGATAACATTATTTGTAATTGACATTTGCTAAGAGAACAGAACTTAACTGCTGAAAAAAAAATTTATAGAATATGCCCCTCCCCCATATTCTACCCCTGTCCCAACAGCATCCAGCACAAGAATGGACTGAGGTGAAAGATTTGTAATACACAGACTCTCTCTGAGGATCAATGCAAAGAGAAGCCCCAGAGCCAAGAGAGCAAACAAATGAAGACACTGGAGGAATTTGAAGCCACTGGTACCTCCACCACCAGTACTCATTAGACATGGCCTGACTTCTGGCAGATTAACTAGACACTGAGATTGTTCTGTTACATGCCAAAAGAGCATGTTCCTCCAGCTATACCAAATCATTTCAACAACTAAGCATCTTTAAGTGATCAAAATAAAGATAAACAAGAGATTTAACCAGCCTCAGGAATTCTATTAGCAGTGATATATTTGATGTTTGGTGAGTGCCACCTATAATCTGGACATGCATGGTATCATATTTAATCCTCCTCTGTGTTCATCATTTTTAGTTTGCTGGCAAAAGTCCCAGTTCAGTTCAGGAGAAAGAGATTCAGTTCAGTTCAGTCTCTCAGTCGTGGCTGACTCTTTGTGACCCCATGGACTGCAGCATGTCAGGCCTCCCTGTCCATCACCAACTCCCGGAGTTTGCTCAGATGCATGTCCATCGAGTTGGTGATGCCATCCAACCATCTCATTCTCTGTTGTCCCCTTCTCCTCTTGCCTTCAGTCTTTCCCAGCATCAGGGTCTTTTCCAATAAGTCAGTTCTTCGCATCAGGTGGCCAAAGTATTGGAGCTTCAGCTTGGGGTCAGTGCTTGGGGTCGCAAAGAGTCAGACAAGACTGAATGACTGAACTGAACTGAACTGAACTGAAATAACAGGGAGGGAACACAGCTCCACCCATCAACAGAAAATTGGATTAAAGATTTACTGAGCATGGGTCTGCCCATCAGAACAAGACCCAGTTTTCCCCTGTCAGTCTCTCCCATCAGGAAGCTTCCATAAGCCTCTTATCCTTCTCTATCAGAGGGCTGACAGAATACAAATCACAATAACAGAAAACTAACCAATCTGATCACATGGACCACAGCCTTTCTAACTCAATGAAACTATGAGCCATGCCATGTAGGGCCACCCAAGATGGATGGGTCATGGTGGGGAGTTCTGACAAAACGTGGTCTACTGGAGAAGGGAAAAACCATAGCTTTGACTAGATGTACCTTTGCTGACAAGGTCATGTCTGTGCTTTTTAATATGTTGTCTAGGTTTTTCATAGCTTTTCTTCCAAGGAGCAAGTGTCTTTTAATTTCAAGGCTGCAGTCACCATCTGCAGTGATTTTGAAGCCCCAGAAAATAAAGTCTGTCACTGTTTCCATTGTTTCCCCATCTATTTGCCATGAAGTGATGGGACCAGATGCCATGATCTTAGTTTTTTTGAATGTTGAGTTTTAAGCCAGATTTTTCACTCTCCTCTTTCACTTTCATTAAAAAGCTCTTTATTTCCTCTTCACTTTCGGCCATAAGAGTGGTGTCATCTGCATATCTGAGCTTATTGATATTTCTCCTGGCAATCTTCATTCCAGCTTGTACTTCATCCAGCTGGGCATTGTACAGGAGGCAGTGATCTTTTCTTCTTTGCCTTTGGCTTCTCTTCTTTTCTCAACTATTTGTAAGGCCTCCTCAGACAACCATTTTGCCTTTTTGCATTTCTTTTTCTTGGGGATGGTCTTGATTCCTGCCTCCTGTACAATGTCACAAATCTCTGTCCATAGTTCTTCAGGCACTCTGTCTATCAGATCTAATCCCTTGAGTCTATTTGTCACTTCCACTGTATAATCATAGGGATTTGGTTTAGGTCATACCTAAATGGTCTAGTGGTTTCTCCCACTTTCTTCAATTTAAGTCTGAATTTGGCAATAAGGAGTTCATGATCTGAGCCACAGTCAGCTCCTGGTCTTATTTTGGTGGACTGTATAGAGCTTCTCCATCTTTGGCTGCAAAGAATATAATCAATCTGATTTCGGTATTGACCATCTGGTGATGTCCATGTGTAGAGTCATCTCTTGTGTTATTGGAAGAGGGTGTTTGCTAGGACCAGTGCATTCTTTTAGTAAAACTCTGTTAGCCTTTGTCCTGCTTCATTTTGTACTCCAAGGCCAAACTCGCTTGTTACTCCAAGTATCTCTTGACTTCCCACTTTGCTTACCAGTCCCCTAGGATGAAAACAACATCTTTTCCTGATGTTAGTTCAAGAAAGTCTTGTAGGTCATCATGGCAAAAGTCACAGGTAGGGAGCAGTTGTTGGAGCTGAACTGGAGACCAGACTTACTGTGTCTGAAGTTCCCATCACCCACAGTACCTGCTGCTTTTTGGAGGAGCTTTAAGCTGTAAGAGTCAGACAGTCCTGTTATTTGATAAGAATTACAGAACTCAGTGATCCATGTTATCTCTCCAGTACTGATGTTTAGACAAGGCCACCGACACCTGAATTGCTAAGAGGGACCAGACATGCAAGAAAGAAACTGAGGAAAATGAGCTTCTTCTCCCAACAGTTGTTGGCTCCTTGGAAGCTGTGCACAGGCTTGTCTTCAAGAGAGGCAAGTTTCTCTAGCGCTGGTGGTAAGTTGACTCTCTGAGATGCTTCATTAAGAAGACTCAAGTACTTGGTTTTTCCCAGGAGAAGGATCCTTCGCATAGAGTTATTGGGCCCCATTGTCATATAGGTGGATATGGTCCCAAGTCCATGGGCAAAAGTCGTTCCCTGTGGCTTTCCTTAGCTTTTAGGATTTTTTTTTTTTAAATTTCCTATTAAAAATTCTCTGAGTGAAAACAACCCATATCGTTTTCTGAGCACTATGGAAGTATCATCATCCAGGGTACATGTGATGCTGGAGATTACAGTAAGGACCAAGGGTTTTAGTGTTTTTCTTGAGGAGACTCAGGTGGGAAAGAGAAGATGTAGGTTTCAAGGGTTAGATTCTCTCTCCAGAATAGCCAGGGGGAGAATCTGATAGCTGTGACTTTTACATTGATATATGAATATGTGGAAACATCTGATACTTTTACGTTTATCTCTTTGCTTTCCTGGTTTGTCTCCCCCACTGAACGCTTAGCATCATGATGCCCCTAGGGACCACCGTGGTAGGCTGCCAGCCTGGGGCTGGTAGAGGCCATGTTGGAAAGGGAATGACGAGGGTGTAGGGAGGCTGAGCCTTAGGCAGGCATCAGTGGGCCAAGGTCTTAGACTCACGGAGAGGCTTGTAACGTTGAATCAATGTTCTTGGTCCTATCCGGTTTCTAGCCATTCTGGGTGTCAAAATTTATTTCACGTAGGGATCCAAAATTTCAGACTGGATGAAAATTTTGTCTTTGGATGAATTTATTTTTGGACTCTGCATCCACTAGTTCAGTAGCAAAGGAAGTTCGACTATAAAATATAGTTTTCTACGAACAAGGAGTCATATAGTTCTTTGCTTTACAATTCTGATAGGCAGTAATCTATCACAGATTGGTGTTCAGGGGTATTTGTCTATAAAATAAGCCTTTGCTCTGGTCATAGTAATGTCACAGAGGGTGAAGGCTGGGCACACTGTAGGACAGGCTTGATAGTGTTGGTTTTTATTTAAGGACCAATTAGTGGGGTAAGACCTTTCTGTCTCTGGTAAAACACAGTGAAGTGTTTTCTTAAGGATGTGAGTCCTTAATGGGATTCAGAGCTGAGCTTAGTGGGGAAGCTACTCCATCATTACCCGAGAGTTCCGTTTAGTCAGAAGGCAGCTCAAGACAGGAACATGTGACATTACCGCTCAGCCTGGCTTGGCCAGTGACCCAGCACCCTTCTGGCCAGAGGGACGGGTGGCTGGCAGAGACGTGCCCTCCAGCACATCGCCCTTGACCTTTAGAAGAGTCATCTGCCGGATCCTCTATGACACAGCCTGCTGGATGCATAGACCTGAATTCCCAGGGGCGGCTCACCCCACCAAGTCCAAATTCAACAAATGGATACAGTCAAGGGCATGTTAACTAGGACAGTTAGATTGTATTTGATTAATGGTTGTTGGCACTGCTCCACTCAGAACTGTGGTGCCTGGACAAGGACCTGAAAGGCCAGAGAGACTCCAAGTTCACTGTTTCCCTCAAAACCATCCCAGGAAAGCTGGCGATGAGCCAAGGAGCTGACACTCACCGATGGCTTCAAGCAAGGAACAGGCGTCAACTTTCCATTTCTAGACCAGACACACTGTTGGCTGACGAGTCTCTTTTCCTTAGAGAAAACGTCATTGATAAATCCTGAAGCTAAATGAAGAAACTCTGGAGAGAGAGGAATAATCATCAGATCAGATATGTGTTTAAGGCTTGAGAAAACGTACTGGAAAATTCTGAGTCCCCAGTACAAACTTTTGTGAAGCCGGGAACTGCCAAACTAAACATACCTACGAATCCAGACCTCTGCTGAGTAATTCTTCATGAACGGATTTGAGTGTCGGGGTCCAATAAGATCTCATCTCTGCCATGCAAATAAGCTGTGCTTTTATGGGTGGCAATAAAAGGAAGTTTATCTGAGAATCTGATATTCACTGCATGGAGGAAATTTTTTTTTTCTTTCTGGCAGGAAAGCCTCATGATCCAAATAAACGCTGAATAAGAGTGAAGCAACAGTGTCTGCCCTCATGCTTAGGTTCTTTGATGGGAATGTAGACTGGATTCAAAAAGAAAACGTGCAGTGTATTCAGTGAGCTTTGGCTGTCTCTGCTGTTATGTGGAGGGAAGGCAGCGGGCAGGATGCAGGGATGCGAGACAGACGGATGCAGGAGGCGTTTACAGGGAGGACTGCAGAGGATGAAGACCTGGCTCACAAATTGCTTCTGCGGAGAACAGACACCTGGGTGAGGCTGGAGGAAAGGAGGCTTGTGTGATGGGGAAGACCTGACCCCCTGTCTTCCAGGAGCCCCCTGGTTTCCTTGGGCACATTCCTGCAGGTGGTGTGGCTTGGATTCCAGCGGCCACCTCCTCCCCCTGTATCTGTGCCCTCAGGACCCCCTTCCCTGGCCCCTGCCCCGCTCACCTGAGTGACAGCAGTGGATAAACGAGCTCTCGAGCTCTCACTCCAGTCCATTGCTCCCTCTCACCGCGCCCCCAGGGAAGACACAGCACATACAAGCCGCCTTGAGCCACTTCTGTGACTTCTTTGTATTTGAAGTGCTGCCATCATTCCCGCCCTGGGTGATGCTGGCCCCTGTTAACTGGTTGTAGCCAGGGTGGGCGATGCTGGAACAGCTGTAGGAGTCCAGGGAAGAATCGGCCATCAGAAAAAGACACCAGGCAGCTCCGAGATTCTGGGCCCACGGTCCTGGAGCACCCCAGGAGGCGTGCCCTGACTGTAGCCTCATGTCATATATTTTGAAACAGAGGACCACAGAGACCCCGCCCCAGCCTTCAGTCTTGTCATTTGCTTTTGCGTTGACTCTCCTAGTCAGGAAGAGTGACTGGACTAGGAGACCCAGAAGTCACACACTTATGTGGATCTTAAGACGCTGTGGGTTTGCATGAGGGCAGGTGGGATTCTGATGGGCTCAGGCTGGCAGTGAGGGCCCCATCTGGATTCCTGGGCATCTCAGAGGTTGAGGGAGGGAACAACCTCCCTCAATGTGGGTAGAAGTGCATTGAGGCTAGAAGTCTGATCCCAAACAAGGATGTCCTGGAACAAATTTAGGTAATTATGAGCTTAGAGAGCCTGTATTAAAAAGTTGAAATGTCACTTTGCCAATGAAGATCCACATAGTCAAAGCTATGGTCTTTCCAATAGTCATGTATGGATGTGAGAGTTGGAGCATAAAGAAAGCTGAGTGCCGAAGAGTTGATGCTTTTGAACTGTGGTGATGGAGAAGACTCTTGAGAGTCCCTTGGACTGCAAGGAGATCCAACCAGTGCATCCTAAAGGATATCGGTCCTGAATATTCATCGGAAGGACTGATGCTGAAGCTGAAACTCCAATACTTTGGCCACCTGATGAGAAGAGCTAACTCATTGGAAAAGACCCAGATGCTGGGAAAGATTGAAGGCAGGAGGAGAAGGGGATGACAGAGAATGAAATGGTTGGATCGCATCATCCACTCAATGGCCATGAGTTTGAGCAAACTTTGGGAGAGAGTGATGGGCAGGGAAGCCTGGCATGCTGCAGTCCATGGGGTCGCAAAGAGTCAGACACGACTGAGTGACTGAACAACAACAGAGAGCCTGGGAGGTTCAGGGTCAAGTGTTGGAGGTCTGGTGTAATACCTGAGACAACGTGGAAGAACAGAGAAGGGGCGATAAGCCACATCTGGTGCTCCCGTTGTCAGCTGTGTAGGCAGACCAGCCAGTTTCTCTTAAGGACTAATATAAAGAGAACATTCTTTCTGGCCCTGTTGGGCTGAGCACAGTGCCGCCCCTTTCCTTAGATGTGGATGATAACCTTTCCAAACACACACCTCATCTGATCTCCTATGTCAATGTTTACAAGGAAAAATCAGCTTGTCATTTCAGCTACAGTATTTATATTCACCCATAAAACCACACATGGAAACCACAAACAAATTTATTTGCCATTTTTTGAAAATTTGGCCCTTAAAGGGCATTAGCAAGAACATTGTGCCATTAGCACAGATTGTTTTTAAAACACTTGAAAAGATCCAAATTCTGTTGAATTTGGGGGCCAAGTAGACTGAAAATTGTATCCTGTATCCCAGGAGTTAATGCAGTGTAGATGTGAGCACAGGAGAGCAGAGAGCCATTTTGCAATGACCTGTGTCCTGCACGGAGGCCATCTGAGCCTGGACACATTTCTATCAGTGCAGCTGGCCATCCCTGGGCCACAGAAGGCCACTCCTGGAGGAAGTCCGAGTGTCTCTTGGCATGAGTCCTCCGGCAGGGGCTGGGCCCTGGGGACGGTGAAGTGTTTCCAGACTCAATGCCTCCCAGTGCCTTCAAGGAGCCACCCCAGATCTGTGTCTCAGGAGCAGGGCTCTGTGTTCCCATCTTATCATCACTGCCTTTAGGAGAATATCCAACATCTTTTCTGTCTGCCTCTCTCTACCCAAACCCCAAGCCCCAGTGCTACCACGCATCCTAGGTGCTTCCAAAACCATGGTCTGTCTGTGCCCTTGTCCGGGACATCCTTGCAGAGTGTCATGGCCAAGCCTCGGTCCCCATGAAGCCTCATCCCTGTGATGACCCCTCACCCCAATCTGGCTAGTCAGAATCTCTCCTGGGAATTACAAAACTTGACTAAGCCGAGTTTGCAGGTGTCTGGAGCAGAGCCATCTAAGGGCCGGACTGGGTGGACAGCTGCCCTGGCTCTCTGACTCCCAAGACTGGATCATCAATCTTCTGCTCTGGGACCTGTCTTTGTAAAGTGCCCCTTTTCCTTAATAACGATGTGAAGTTTTTCAGAGCTTATTACGTCCTTTGCTAAGGACTTCACATACAGCATTTTGCTTCAAAAGCTCCTAATACATCCATATCCCACAGATGAGGAGACTGGGACTCAGAAATTTTGCATGATTCCTTCAAGCAAATAGATTGTCAGGGTTTTAATGCTGATGCCATGTAGCCCCATAATTTTAATCATGTTGTCAGTTTCTGCAGCTCCTGATGTCACACTAGGTTCATTCTACCCTGTGATGTCTTTCTTGACTGATTGGATGATTCCCTCCTCTTGATCCCAACAGTACTGGCTCATCTCTATCTCACATCATTGGTTGGTTTACTTCTCTCTCAAAGTCTATGACTTCATGAGCAGTAGAGCCCTAGGTTATATATGTCCATCATGAGAGCAAAGTAGGAATTCAGTGAGTATTTGTTGGATGGATGTCTGGTTCCCTCTTACCTGGGCAGATGGACAGGACAGAAAGAGAAAGGTAAGAGCAGGTGATGACAGCTCAGGCCACCATTTGTATGTTTCCATATACTCTGGGGGCAGGTACATCGACAGGAACAAGAGTTGTTTTGAGAATGAAATTCTAATAAGATCGAATAACTTTATTTGAATCATTTCGTTAAATTAATTCAGGAAATACATGTTGGTGATCTTACCAAACCTCAGTAGATACTGGGGCACAAGAAAACCAGAGTGAGGGGTATCTCTGGACCTAGGCAGGGTTGGCGAGTGGGGAGGTCCATGATCTGCACACGTATGTGTAGGTCAGTGTCAAAGAGTGTCTGGCAGGGCCCCTGGAGTAGAGAAGAACAGAAGGAGGAGGGCTGGTCTTTCTTGAGAAGTGGCAGGGGTCAAGTTCAAGGGCAAAGAGGCTGAAGGCCCCACAAACAGAGGCCCTGGGAGGATGCATGGAGACGGGTCATGTGTGCTGGGGGAGCAGAGAAGGGGAGGGTAGGTGAGGATAGCTGTCATTGGAAAGGCTGACTTTGCTAAGGGGATACAGCAGAAGATTTTGTCAATTTCTCTCCTTATGCATGCTGCTTCCATGTAGAAGGAAGGAAATACTGCTGCTGTCAAGGCTGGTTGCAGTTTGTGCTGGTGGCTTTCAAACAGTGACACTAGGTTACCAGGATCCTTTTAAGTGCAGGTTCCTCAACTCGTCCTATAGAATTGTAATTCACCAGGTACAGGGCAGAACCCAGGAACCTACATTTTTATCAAGCTCCACAGGTGATTCTTATGCAGCGGTCCTTTCTACCTGATTTGTAAACCATTTCCCTGAGTTTTTGGGATGAGGACACCCTTTCTGTTGGTTTAGGAGACTATGGGAAGGAGGCTTTTGGTTTTCTGATAGGATGGTGGCTGTGGGGAGAGTTCAGGGCCGGGAGGCCGAGACCATGGGAGTTCAATTTTTTTCATAGAAAGAACGCATGATGCCTCTCTGGGGTCTGCTATAAAATAACCAGGAGCTTCTAGGCAAATCCTAGAGATGGGATTTTCAGCAGGCACTGGTGGTGGGCTGTAGGAGAAGCTCCCGGGGGACACACTGGCCCTGAAGCAAGGTGGCAGCCTGGGACCTGCACCAGGGTTTCCAGAGCCTGTGCAGGTTATAAGCTTTGGCATCAGGCATGTAGATATTATTCCTGGTTCTGTGAAGTTATTTCCCTCTTTTATTCTCAGTTCAGTTCAGTTGCTCAGTCATGTCTGATTCTTTGTGACCCCATGGACTGCGGCACGGCAGGCTTCCCTGCCCATCATCAATTCCCAGAGCTTACTCAAACTCACATCCATCGAGTCGGTGATGCCATCCAACCATCTCATCCTCTGTCCTCCCCTTCTCCTCCTGCCTTCAATGTTTCCCAGGATCAGGGTCTTTTCCAATGAGTCAGTTCTCCAAATCAGATGGCCAAAGTATTGGAGCTTCAGCATCAGTCCTTCCAAAGAATATTCAGGACTGATTGCCTTTAGGATTGACTGATTGGATCTCCTTTTATGCTCAAACCTTCAGTAAAAGTCTGTTCCCCAAGGTAGCACTGGGTTAGGAGTGTTCTGGGGAATTAAAGACTTGCATTCGCATTTACTTTCAGAGCAGAGTATAAAGATATGGCTGAGATGGAGAGCTGTGGTTACATGAAATCTCAAACTGGGTGCCTTAAAACAACAGACACTTTTTCCCTCGTGGTTCTGGAGAAGCAAGTCTAAAATGTGTTGGCAGAGCCTTGGTCCTTTTGAAACCCGTCGGAAGATCCTGCCTTGTCTTTTCCAGCTTATGGTGTGACATCCGTGGCTGACAGCCCCAGTCTATGCCTCTGTCATCCTGTGGTATCACCCCTGTGTGTGTCTAAATTCCCCTGTTGTTATAGGGACACGTGTCATACTGGATCAGGATGCACCCTGATGACCTTATTTAATTATTTTTACAGTTTTAAAAAAGTATTTATTTGACATCATTGGATCGTCCTTGGGCTTCCCTGGTGGCTCAGATGGTAAAGAATCTGCCTGCAGTGCGGGAGAGCTGGGTTCGAAGCCTGGGTTGGGAAGATCCGTTGGAAGAGGGCATGGCAACCTTCTCCAGTATCCTTGCCTGGAGAATCTTCATGGACAGAGGAGCCTGGCGGGCTACAGTCCATGGGGTCGAAAAGAATTGGACAGGACTAAGCGACTAAGCACAGCACAGGGTCTTATTTGCCTCATGTGGGATCTTTCATGTGGTACAAGGGTCCTCCTGTTGTGACCTTTGACCTTCGGAGTATGTGGGCTTCAGTAGTTGTGGCCTGCAGGTTTAGTTGCTCCAGGGCATGTGGGATCTTGTTCCGGATGAGGGATTGAACTCGCATCCTTTGCATTGTGAGGTGGATACTTAACCACTGGAAAGTCCAGATGACCTCATTTTAACTTGAATAATCTGAAAAATCTCTATTTCCAAGTAAGGTCACATTTACAAGTACTGAGGGCTAGGACTGGAATATATCTCTTTTTAGGTACACGAAACAGCGTGTAACACATGAGAGCGTGCATGCGTGCTCAGTGACTCGGTCTTGTCTGACCCTTTGCCACCAACCTGGGATTTCTCAGGCAAGAATAGTGTAGCGGGTTGCCATTTCCTTCTCCAGGGGATCTTCATGACCCAGGGATCGAACCCACATCTCCTGCATCTCCTGCATTGGCAGGTGGATTTTTTTTTTTTTTACCACTGTGTCAGCCGGGAAGCCCAGATGTAAGACTGGGTCCCCTTCTATCACAACTTCTCTCAGAATCTTGAGCAATATTCTGGAGGGGGAATGAATTATTGGAAGAAGTATTAACAGTTTGTGAGGTTGGAGTTCGTACTCATTACTTTATCGGGCTATTATGAGACAAGTGACCCCAGACGAACTTGGGTTCACTCTGGTTACATATGCGTCATGAGTGGTTAGGGCTCAGCGCTGTTTGTCAAATGCATTACCTAACTCCACTTGTCCTGCAGCCAATTCTGCGTCATCATCACAGGATCCGAGACTGGCTCGTGTCAGGCCAAGCTGAGCTCTCCATGCGGAGAGACACTTACTAAATGCTTTCAGTGTTCAGACAATTAAATGAAATATCTGTGGGGCTCAGGTTTGCTGATGAAAAGATGGCTATGCAAAGTCAGAGCCTCATTCCTTTACTAAAGGCTGGAAAAGTAAGCAGGGGCTTGGTTACATGGTCCCTTGGCTAGCAGTGCTGTGCTTTGACTCGGGTCACATTCTGATGTCTGTTTCTGATCATAAACACCTGGCCTGGAAGCATCCGCAGTGTGTGTCATTTTTAGAGGCTGGGATGGCAAATTTGAAATTCAAATGCTCATGAACAGCAGAGCGAGCATAGCTATAAAAGTGGTTCGGACTACAGTGTTTTAAATGAAGATTAATTTTCTGATAAAATAGGAAATGAAGGAAAAATTATCTCCCTGCACGCAAGCATGTTTTGGAATACTATAGCTCAATTAGATGTTCTGATTGTGCAAACAATCAGCTTCATGTCTTGTTAAACGTCTCCTTTTCAAATTATGAAGCTTTTCTATACTAAGGTTAGCAGGGGTATTAAGGGTGCAACAGATAAAAGCTCCATCTGAGACAGAAGGAAAATTATAACTTGAGAGGGTTCAGAACTAAATGAGAACTTCATAAAATCCCATAGTGCATCCCAAGTTATTAAAAATTGTCCAGCATGGAAATTAACTGCTAGCCTCAGAGGAAAGAAAAGTTATTACTCTTTGCCGTCTTCCCCTGAGATACTGAACACTTCTTACTCCATGGAGTTTTGCTTTGTGCGTACAGAAATACACGTCAAGCTTGTTAGTCAGACCTACACAATACATTATCTGCAAAACAGTTTTTTAGGGACGCAGAATGTTTACTGCTTATGGGCCCTGGGTTTTAGGAAAAGGGAAGGAGAAAACTTGGGAACTTTTCCTGCAAATCAAATTTGATACCCAAAGTTTTGTTAGTACATCATTTTTTTTTTTTCTGATTCATTCCTAAGTCTTTTAATTCAGCTCTTACTGGGCTGTATCCGGAACAAAGAGACATGCAGTCACTTTGTGCTGAGTGTTTTCTATTTCTGGTGCTCATGGTAAAGGCACAGAAGTGCTAACCTACATTTTACGGCACTCGGTGGAGTTTGTTCACTGAGTGTAGGGAGGAACTCTCATCTTGGTAAGACGTTTGGTATCAGTCATGCTGTTGAGTCTGTCTCCTCATTCCTGTCCTCAGTGTCCAGTTCTTGCCAGTGCCTGTGCTGGCAGTAACCACTAAAACCCCTTCCTGCCTCTCAGCTCCCCTCTGACCCCCTCCTTCCCAGGAGAGCTCAGCCTGGTGGCTGGCCGAGCGTCATCACCCTGCCTTCCTGTGTGCCTCTCTTGAACTTTCTCCTGGGCATCTTCCCAGGTTTTGTGCAGCTCAGGGGTTGCATCTTCCAGGAAGCTCTCCCTGCCCCCAGGCTCCTCTGATGAGCTCTTTGTATGAATACAATGTCCTGTTGCCCGCTCCATCTTCCCCTGGATCACAAGGTCTAAGGGCAGCAGCTGGGTCATGTCCACCTGATATTCTGGCCAGTAGTGTGGTAACTGACATGTCCTGGGCACTTGACCAGCGCTTGTTTGCTCCTCGTGTGAGTGATAATTGAATATACTGGGGTCTCCAGAGGAGACACAGGCTCTTCTTGGAAGATAAGATGTCCTTTCACTGAAAACCTAAAAAATATGATCCAATAAATTCAGGACTGATGAGGCCGTTCTCAGTTTGCTTGGGACAAAGGTTCATCACACTCTGATTCTCAGGTTGGAATAGGGCTGTGCCTGGTTAAGAGAAGAAGTTTTAGGTGGATCAGTGGCCAGTAGCTTGGCAGACTCTATAACCTAATGCAATGAATTGCTGGAAGTAGTCATGGATGAGATAAATTTTATCTCAGAAAAGGGAAGTAAGAAGAATTGTCCTGGATCTCTTATATATTTGAACATCCTTTTCTGAAGGGGATCCAGTTCCTTGCATTGTCTAGTGAAGGGCTTTAAGATAATAGCCAAGTCAAGAATTTTGGAGCCATCCAGCCTATGTAGCAATCTCATTATATTAGCTGGAAAATCTAGGAAAGGGGCCAATTTCTGTGTATCTCAGTTTTCTCATGTGCAAGATGGGATTAAGAAGCATCATGAAATTGCAGTGATGATGAATAAGACAATATTTTGTACCTTATTCAAAACAGAGGGGACTTCCCTGGTGGTCCAGTGGTTAAGAATCCACCTTACACTGCAGGGGACATGGGTTTGGTCCCTGGGCAGGGAAATAGATTCCACATGCTGAGGAGCAACTAAGCCCACAAGCCACAGCTACTGAAGCCCCAGCGCTTTGGAGCCTGTGTGCCACAACTAGAGTTCATATACTCCAATGAAAGTTACCGCATGAAGTGACTAAGATTCCACATATTGTAACTAAGACCTGACACAGCCAAAAAAATTAATAATTTTAAAAATAAATAAAATAAAACAAAGTTTGGAGGGTGCAGTCCCTTAGCTAGGGAAGAGTGACTTAGCCAGCCAATCACTTAGCTAGGGAGGATTTTGTATCCTGATTTGTCTTACAAAAAATAGGACTTTTCCTGCTCTCCTGGATGGTTTCCCTACAAACCCACTGTTCTGTGTACCTTTGACATTGGTGTTTTGAGTCTTGTGGACTCCTGTAGTTTGCTGCAATGATTTCGGGGGTTTTGCCACCCTCAGAGGACTGTTCATGTGTCATCCTGTTTGCTACCTGACACCATAGGCGTTTTCATGGAAATCCAAGCTATATGTTGTTGTTCCTAAATTTTTAGTTTTCAAAGAACGTTCCTGGACCTGGCTGCAAAATCCCATAAATTCAATTGAAATCAGTCACGTTTATGATGGGGCTGTTAAAAAGCTGTAAGTGTTATAAATTTATGACTCTGTGCTCACATTCAGCTGTTCCCTGCTTCTGCTTCTAGGTCTTTCTATCCTGTGTGGGATCAAATTTATATTTGTGGGTGAAATCATTATAAATCTTTTATGCAACACAAGTGAAATTTTAAATGTTTGCAAGCATGGAGAACTAGGCCCAGGATATATATGCTATATATCATGGATTATGGCTCTTATATAACCAGCAAACAAACACACAAAAATCGCTCAAACTCAAACCTAAACTTTAAACTTTGTAACCAGCACCCCGCCTTCACTGAAGAGGGGCTGCCTTAAAATGGAGCTAAACTTTGACTCCCTGGATGTCGCTTTAAAATCTCTTCTTTTTCACATTCAAAGCAATAGCTGTCATTGATGACCTTCCTTCCAATGTCCCTTACCGACTTCTAACTGAGTTCGGTGAGAAAGGAACAGTTTTTCTGCATCAGAATTTCATGTCCCTTTTTGCACAGATCAGTAGGAAAAGCAAGGCCACCACAGGGCAGCTGGTGGCCTGATCTTCATTATCTTTTTCAGTCTTGACTCTGAACTTGTGTGTCACAGATGTCAAAATGTTAAAGATGATATCAACATCAGAAGTATTTTTTATTTTTTTTTCTTTTAAAGAAAAGTATTATGCAAATGAAAGCTTATGTCTATCTTCTGTCAAGGGAACAGCTGGGGGCTGGGTGCCCACCATAACAAGGTGACTCGAGATCTGTGATAACAGGATGAGGCCTCAAGACCATCCGAACGAGAAACTTGGAATTAAACCCACTCGAATGATGTGACCAAATTAAAAGGGGTAAGGGAATGTGATGAAGAGTCATTAAAAGCAAATAATGAGATGGATGCTCAAATGCTTTGTGCTGACTTTGGGCCTTGGAGTACGAGGCTCTAGTTTTTGCTGTGTTGTCAGTAGGAAATGATTCTTAAATTAATCCAGGCAACAGAATCATCTGGAGGAACTTTAATAAAACAAAAAAAATACCCGTTCAAGATCCCATCTCAGATCTGATTGCTGCAGCCGCAGCACCATCCCTCTGTTTTGACTGAGATCTGTGGATGGATTTTTGGGAATGAGAGCGTAGTTTGAGGGTCATGCTCTGTCTACAGCCTTTTCAAAATGAGTGTGAATGCCCTTGGCCTTGTGTCTTGATAGGAACGAATTCTAAGTAATGTGTGATTTTAGAGCCTCACGCTCCTTCCCTTTTACAAATAGAGAATGGAAGCTCTGAGAGGTTTCCTACTTGCCCTAAGGTTGCACAGCTTGTTGGGGATTGAATCAAGACCTGAACTCAGGTTGCCAGGCCCAAGGATCTTTCACTAGCTCTGCGATTCCGTCTCTGAGCCCTGAAGTAACCCCAGGCTGCTGCGGTGAACTCACATGGGCCCTTCAGTGTGTTTGCAATTGTCAAGCTTTGTAGGGCTGCAGTCCGTGGGGGTCACAAAGAGTCGGATACGATAGAGTGACTAACACACAGGGAAGCACAATGATGCTCTGATCTATCAGACAACGTCTAGACTAGTAGCTTGAGAAAGCTCGGTTTCCATGTTGGGCCAGGCTGCATTCCTTTTAATGACATATCTTTCTAGAACTGGGATTTTGAAGGCTGCTAAGAATGAAAGTAGCTATTGCAAGAAAATTAGTAGGAAGCAGGACAAGAGGGTAGGCCATGTCTGCTCAGAGTCCAACGATTGAGAACTTGTACTGAGCTCAAACGGGGCCCACACCCACTAGCAAGTGGCTATTTTTATAATGAAAAACAAATGTTATTTTTTTCTTTCAGTTAGTGGGTTTTTTTTTTTTTAAAAAAAAAACAGTTAGTTGTTTTTTTTTTTTTTTAAGTGGCTACTAACTTCCTAGGACAAGAATGCTTACAAATTAACTACTTAATAAGTGGAAACATTAGCTATTTCTTTTGGCGCAGGACCCTGTGTAAAACTACTGGGACATTAAGGACACCAGGAATGAGGAAAGTTAAAGAATTAGATCTCGCTGTCTGCCTGTTATCACACACTCATTTCTGACTCGGATTTTCCAAAGCTTTGGTTTTCTGAGTTTCGGGGAAAAAATTGATACCTTCTCTTCTTTTGATGTTGGTGGTCTTGCCATTTATTTTAGACTCCTTGCTTTCAGATGAGTCTATTTATGAAAGACTTTCAAAAGATAGTAATTTTTGTTTCAGCAACAAGACGTATATTTCTCATGAAGTGAGGTTGTATTCAGGGCTTTCTAATGGAGGAGTGGCACGGATTACACAGATGGACACAGGACATTTATCTGTACAAAATATCAACCCTCCTGCATGTCATTCTTTCTCACAATCCCATTCCTTTGGGTTCTGTAGACAGTATGGGCTTCTAGAAACTCCTGTGGAAATGCAGGCATTTCTTGGCAAACTTGTTTTGGTCAAATTTAATTGTTCCTGACGAGTCAGACTGGAGGAAGCAGATGCAGTTTTTCCTGATCCTGGAGACAGAAGACAGCGAGATGGAAGCTGAAGATGGAGGCACGTGTTGCTGATGGAGTGACTTCCTGGGACCGGCTGGCTCTTCCTAAAATGTCATGGGAAACTGTCACTAATGACCTAGTGGAGGGAGAGCTCTGATTCTTGGGCTATTTCAGATTTTGTCAAGATAATCCATTTCACTTTTTGGTCATTTTGTTTAATTGGTAAAAACAAGCTCTTCCATCTGCCTTAGTGTTTTACCTTTCTGGAAGTTTTTAAAATTCTTTTTTCCTTTTTCTTTTTCCTAATTTCATTTGGTTCTCGCTATAACCCTCAAAGGTGGTGGTTTAGTCGCTAAGTTGTGTCTGACTCTTGTGACCCCATGGACTGTAGCCTGCCATGCTCCTCTGTCCACGAGATTTTCCAGGCCAGAATACTGGAGTGGTTTGCCATTTCCTTCTTCAGGGGATCTTCCTGATCCAGGGATTGAACCCGAGTCTCTTGGGTCTCCTGCATTTGGCAGGCAGATTCTTTACCAACTGAGCCCTCAGAGAAGCCCAACCCTTGGAGGTAGGAAGTCAGAATTACGAATCTTGGCTTTAAGCAATGAGGATGCTGAGGCCAAACAGGAGAGATGCCTTGAGCAGTGGAGGGAAGACAAGGAATAGAAGCCAGGCTTCTGGCTCTTGGTTCAGTGCTCTTTGCATCTGCTACAGTTTTACAGGCTTGAGCACATGTGATGGTGAGTGTTGTCAGCACCATCAGGAAGACTAAAGATGCTGGTGGCCATCGTGGTTCATCTTTGCTCAGTGTCACCGCTCGGCACTGCAGGGGTCCTGATGGCCCTCGGTTCTATGGTCCTTGGTTCAGGGAGCCTCTCCCTCGTCCCTTCTGCTGCCTGCCCCCTGCTGCAGCTGCTGCTGCTTTTTGCTCATTATCTACTGTGCTCCTAGCACTCAGGCCCCTCCTTTCATGTTCCTTAAACGCAATCTTGAAATGAGATCTCCAGCAGAGGATACAGGTCACCGGGCCATTGTATTTCCCCAAACTTGACTTCAAACCCATGATTCCATGTGGTCTCCCTCCATGGCCTGTGAAAGGGACCTGTGTCCTGCTGTCGGTCTGAGAGCTATGGGTTCTTCTTCCAGTTCCGGAAGGCCCCACCCCCTTCATATACTGCACAGGCGTGGCACCAAGCAAGGGCAGGCTTGTTTGATTGAAGGGGAGATGCGTGCATTATGGAAATGTTTTCACATGTGCAATGCATGGAGATCAATCTAAAGCCAGTTTCACAGAGAGGAAGCATCCAGGGTGCTTCCAGGTCCCCAGTGGAAGAAATCATTTGCAAGGGCCATGGTAACTGTTCAGTCTGAACAAGGCCACACAGCTGGGACATTTGGTACTTTTGATCTGGCCTTTCAAAGCTTGGGTGAAGCCAGGAAACTGCATTTAATGGACCGAAGGCTGCAGCATAGAAAATGAGAGGACTGCTGTAAAAACAACAGATACCTTGTTACCACCCCTCCCTCTAAGGAGCTGTGAGTCTCAGCTCTGCAAAGGGGAGCCTGAGACTGGTGTGCTGGCAGCCCCAGGGACATGTGGACCTGGGCTGATCTGCTTGTGGTTAGAGACCTCCCCCAGAGTCCCCGCCCGCACCTCACCACGACACATGCCACTGAGTCATCGCCACCAGGCCACTCATCTCGACACAGGAAGTCAGGCACCTGCGCTTCTTTGCGGTGAAAATAACTCATGGGGGGAAGTTTTCAGCCGGCCTTGTCAGAGTTCAATGGATGAACCTTATACTCAAGGCCACACCCAAGGCTTGAGGGCCGTGGGTGTATAAATAACCCCAGAAATGACACTGCAAGGCTGGCTTCACCTCTTCACGGTAGGACTGCGCAGTTCATTTCCATAAAAGAGGAGGGAGTGAAAGTCACCCTCTGCTCCCTGGGTCCCCACACCTGTCAAACGCGCCCGAAGAAGCGCTTCCTTCCTTCCTCTCATTCTCCCCACTGGAACTGGGCAGCGGGTGGACTTTCCATGTGCCAGTCAGTGTTGGGAGCAGGTGCGCAAGCAGAAGTGCGAGAAAACAGCTGATTTGGCTGCAGAAAGGAGAGATTCTCACCCGCTTCCTATTTCCATATGACTGTATGTCATCAGGCACTGGCATGTTTTCAGGACAAAATCCCCCTCTTGTGACACAGGATTGGCACTAAGTTGTTCCACATCATCAGGGTGACGGTTCTGGCTCATGCAGATGTGGTCTGTTTACTGTAGAAGGAATTCTAGGTCTCCTAGAATTCAATCTTAAGCGTTGGAGGTTCAGCTTCAGCATCAGTCCTTCCAATGAATATTCAGGACTGATTTCCTTCAATCTAAAGCGATCCTTTGAAAGGGCTACCTGGGTAGTTCAGCGTTAAGAATCCCCATGTAATGCAGGAGATACGGGTTTGATTCCTGGGTTGGGAACAACCCTGGAGAAGGAAGTGGCAACTTACTAAGTATTCATGCCTGGAAAACCCTATGGACAGAGGAGCCTAGCAGGCTATGGTCCAAAGATTCGGACACAAAGTGACTAAACTACAGTAGTATTGTGGATAGATTTAGGGAATGGGATAGTAACATTCATACTATTTATATTCTGATTTTGAGGAGGGCATGGCAACCCACTCTAGTATTCTTGCCTAGAGAATCCCATGAACAGAGGAACCTGGTGGGCTATGGTCCATAGGGTCGCCCAGAGTCAGATATGACAGAGGTGGCTTAGCACGCACACATGTGATCCTTTGAAAACCGAGGAAGCAAGTATCAATCAATCTCCTAACATTCAGATGGGAGCACTGAATCTTAGAGTCTCACAAAGCAGGTCAGTGAAAGGTGGGTCTGGAGCTGGCACTGAGGCTAAGTTGCATGGTCAGGGTCTTCAAGTGGTACATGACACCAGAAGCGGTGCCCAAGTAGGCGGACTAAGTGGAAGAAAGCGTGTTAGTTTCTCAGTCGTGTCCAACACTCTGTGACCCCAGGGACTGTAGCCCTCCAGGCTCCTCTGTCCATGGGATTCTCAAGGCAAGAGTACTGGAGTGGGTAGCCATTCCCTTCTCCAGGGGATCTTTCCACCCCAGGAACTGAACCCAGGTCTCCTGCATTATAAGCAGATTCTTTACCATCTAAGCCACCAGGGAAGCCCAACCACTGGTTATGAGAGATGTTGATATTCTTTTTGCTTAGAATAGTCAAGAGTAGAGACTTTAGATAAAAGCTAGAGTCCTTGGGACAATTTTTATCCTGGTGTTTTTGTTTCAGGGATCTAATTCTGATGGCCTGTTTTCAAGTATCCTCTGTGGTTATTTAAATTTTTAAATGAAAAGGTGCTTGATTATTCTTTTAGCCTCATCATTTACTCTTTTTTTATAAAATTATTTGGCAAATAGCTGATAGTAAAGAAGTCACAAACCTAATCCCTTTCAGTTTTTCTGTTGAAGGCCTCTTTCCTTTTCATGTGCGGGGCTAGACCTGCTCAGGACAGAGGCAATGGAATATTTAGTTTGCCAATGCTATTTTACTTTGTCAACAAAGGTCCATCTAGTCAAAGCTATGGTTTTTCCAGTAGTCATGTATGGATGTGAGAGTTGGATTATAAAGAAAGCTGAGCACTGAAGAATTGATGCTTTTGAACTGTTGTGTTGGAGAAGACTCTTGAGAGTCCCTTGGACTGCAAGGAGATCCAACCAGTCCATCCTAAAGGAAATCAGTCCTGAATATTAATTGGAAGGACTGATGCTGAAGCCGATACTCCAATACTTTGGCTACCTGATGTGAAGAACTGACTCCTTGGAAAAAATCCTGATGCTGGGAAAGACTGAAGGCAGGAGAAGGGGACAACAGAGGATGAGATGTTTGGATGGCATCACCAACTCAATGGACATGAATTTGAGTAAACTCCAGGAGTTGGTGATGGACAGGGAAGCCTGGAGTGCTGCAGTCCTTGGGGACCCATAGAGTTGGACATGACTGAGCGACTGAACTGAACTGAATGCTATTTTAGAGTGCCGGGAAAACTGAATGGAACTTTTCACCTTCATCATACTCTAGGGGCTTATACTGGACAAAAAATGAACAGTTACATTAAAAAGATACTATTGTAGGTACTGAAAGTGATTCAGTAGCCCATGAGGCACCTGGTCCTTTCTATAGAACCAATATGGAAATGACTTCTGTATGAAAAAGTATTGAACTGATGAACTCATTTCCTCTTCCTGAGCATCAGCTTCTGCTTCAGCATCTGTTAAGGTATCACCAGCTGCTGTTACAGGTAAACCCCCTATGTCTCAGTGGCTTAACTCACTAAGGGGGTTTCTTCGTGTCCAGGCAGACTGGCTGGTCTCGCTGCTCACTGACTCCCACCTGCTCTTTCAATGATCAAGGAGATTTCTTGATTATACCTCTATTCTATCCTCCTTGTCATTGAGTTGGTGTTTTTATTTCCTTGGCCAGAACTCAATCACGTGGTCATACCTAATTGCACATGAGGGCACACTCTCGCGCACATCCGTATATTTAAAGGATGCAGTCTGTAGTATGCTGCTGCTGCTTAGTTGCTCAGTCGTGTCTGACTCTGTGCGACCATATGGACTGTAGCCCACCAGACTCCTCTGTCCATGGGATTCTCTAGCAAGTACACTGGAGAAGGTTGCCATGCTCTCCTCCAGGGGATCTTCCCAATGCAAGGATCCAACCCAGGCCTTCTGCATTGCAGGCAGATTCTTTACCACTGAGCCACCAGGGAAATTCTTAACCAGCCACCTAGTACGTAGTGTGTATATATATATATACACATTTATACTCATATATGTATACATGGACAATCCCATGGATGGAGGAGCCTGGTAGGCTGCGGTCCGTGGGGTCGCTAAGAGTTGGACACGACTGAGCATCTTCACTTTCACTTTTCATTTTCATGCATTGGAGAAGGAAATGGCAACCCACTCCAGTGTTCTTGCCTGGAAAATCCCAGGGACAGGGCACCCTGGTGGGCTGTGTCTATGGGGTTGCACAGAGTTGGACATGACTGAAGCGACTTAGCAGCAGTAGCATGTATACATGGTAAGTCGCTTCAGTCATGTCTGACTCTTTGCAATCCTATGGACTATAGCCTGCCAGGCTCCTCTGTCCATGGGGATTCTCCAGGTCAGAATACTGGAGTGTGTTGCCATGCCCTCCTCCAGGGGATCTTCCCAATCCAGGAATCGAACCTGTCTCTTATGTCTCCTGTATTGGCAGGCGAGTTCTTTATATATTTTACCTCTATGTATATTGTTTTGTAAATCAGTCTGACAATCTTAATATTTAATAATGCTATTGATTAGTTGGCTGTGAATATTTTCTCTTATTAAATGAATTTCTGTGGCATTTGAGACAGCATATATGTTTAGATTTATGTATTAAATCATTTAGTTTAGCCTAACTAATATAGGCTGCTGCTGCTAAGTCACTTCAGTAGTGTCCGACTCTGTGCGACCCCATAGACGGCAGCCCACCAGGCTCCGCCGTCCCTGGGATTCTCCAGGCAAGACAACTAATACAGGAGAATAATCTTACAAGGAGGGGAATAAAGTAGTTACTTTTTAAAGGCAACTTGTGAAAAGAGATACACTATTATTAGGTTGGCATTTTATTCTTGATGATTGATGGCTGATTATTTTTGCCGGTGAACTTGCATCCTTTGCTTTGAAGACTGGTCAATGCTCCCATCATTCCTTGAATTCCTTCCAATCTCCTCCAGGCAGGGGGAGGATACCTCATCTTACATTCCCATCTTCATCTCTCTCCAATTATTACATTGTATTGAATCTGCTCATTTACATATGTTGGGAGAATATCAGTTTCCTGACAGGGATCATGTCCTATGAACTCTTATATCCCATAAACAACTCTTGGAATTTTTTTGCTGAATAAATGATGCATGAATGGTAGGTTTTAGATTAGCTCCAAGGGCATGAGTTTAGATATGATAAGAGGTCTGCTAAGGCCAGGAGTGGCCACACAGGGTCCAAGATGGTCCAGATGTTCCCTTCTGCCAAGGGTTCTACAGGGATTTGAGTGAAGTCAAGGGTGGAGCTGCTCCCTTTGGTTGACTCAAGCTCAAAATAGGGCCTAGAATCAAATTTTGTGTGCCTGCTAAGTTGCTTCAGTCATGTCCAACTCTTTGCAATCCCTTGGACTGTAGCCCACCAGGCTCCTCTGTCTATGGTATTCTCCAGGCAAGAATACTGGAGTGTGTTGCCATGCCTTCCTCCAGGGGATCTTCCTGACCCAGGGATTGAACCCTAGTCTTCTATGCCTTCTGCATTGGCATGTGTGTGTGTGTGTTTTTTTTTTTTTTTTTTTTTTTTTTTTACTACTAGCGCCACCTGGGAAGACACAAGAATTAAATCAGTCTCTTTTCATGAGATGACTTCATTTGGGAAAGAAATTTTTCAGGAGTCTTTCCCATTATTTATCAATTTTAGGGTCTATGAATAGTTTTGAATACCAAATTGCATGTGAAAATGATTGTGTCTGCTATTGAATAATTGACTGATCTGTGACTCACAGCTTTTGAATGAGGGGGTCCTGGCTAATTGCACCTGCAAGCTACCGATTGCACCTGCAATTAGACAATTTTGGGGGCAGTTTTTCTCTTTCCGTTTAAATGTCTGGATGACAGTGGGGAGTCCCCTTTACAAATCGGGCCTATTATCTCATTGGGAGCCTTTGCAAATATAAGATGACCCCAGAAGCAGATGGAGAAAATATATAGTTTTATTTCCTGCACACCAATTAATGCCAGTAATGTAGCCAACATTCCTGCACTTTTTCTTACAGTAAGACACTTAAGTTTATTGAATCAGTCAATACCCCATAAAGTAATTTACCACTTCAACATTTAAATTTGCTATTTTATTAAAACATACATATCCATAATGGTTCTAATTCTTGAAAAACATTTGCGTGTTTGTATTGTACTTGTTAGAGTCTTCTGAAAGTGATTACTTTAGTTCTGTTGCTTTTGGAGAGGGATATAGGAATCCACTGAGATCTGGTCCTTTCAGTAACTGACGACATACTGGTTAGCGCTTCTGACTCCAAGGTGTAGAAATTTACTTCATCTGTGCAAGGAGATCAAACTAGTCAATCCTAAAGGAAATCAACTCTGAATATTCATTGGAAGGACTGTTGCTGAAGCTAAAGCTGCAATACTTTGGCCACCTAATGCAAAGGGCCAACTCATTGGAAAAGACTTTGATGCTAGGAAAGATTGAAGGCAAAAGGAGAAGGGGATGGCAGAGGATGAGATGGTTAGATAGCCTCATCGACTCAATGGACCTGAATTTGAGCAAACTCTGGAAGATAGTGGAGGATGGAGGAGCCTGGTATGTTACAGTCTCTGAGGTCAGAGAGTCAGACACAACTTAGCGACTGAACAGCTACAGCACAACTTCATCTATTATGTAGATTACTCCTTTTAACAAGAGCATTATGTTAAAATTCCATGGGACTTGAAAAAGACCTTGCTTATACTTATTGAGTTTTTTGAGTTTTGGGTCATATTTGCTATGTAGTTGATCAATGCTGATGGTGATTGCAGCCATGAAATTAAAAGACATTTACTCCTTGGAAGGAAGGTTATGACCAACCTAGATAGCATATTTAGAAGCAGAGACATTACTCTGCCAACAAAGGTCCATCTAGTCAAAGCTATGGTTTTTCCAGTGGTCATGTATGGATGTGAGAGTTGGATGGTGAAGAAAGCTGAGTGCTGAAGAATTGATGCTTTTGAACTGTGGTGTTGGAGAAGACTCTTGAGAGTCCCTTGGACTGCAAGGAGATCCAACCAGTCCATCCTAAAGGAGATCAGTCCTGGTTGTTCATTAGAAGGACTGATGTTGAAGCTGAAACTCCAACACTTTGGCCACCTGATGCGAAGAGTTGACTCATTGGAAAAGACCCTGATGCTGGGAAGGATTGGGGGCAGGAGGAGAAGGGGATGACAGAGGATGAGATGGTTAGGGCATCACCAACTCGATGGACATGGGTTTGGGTAAACTCTGGGAGTTGGTGATGGACAGGGAGGCCTGGTGTGCTGCGATTCATGGGGTTGCAAAGAGTCTGACACAACTGAGTGACTGAACTGAACTGAACTGATACAGAGATGCGCTGCTCAAATGTTCTTTTGAGACAAGAATGCTTCCCACTGCAGTGAGTGTAGCTGGCTGACCGTTAGTATTCCTGGAGATCTGCCTCAGTTTTCCAACCATGGGTCTGCTGATGCCCATGTGAAGTGGTGGAGGAAGCGTCTATTCATGTTTGCTCCACTGGGACTTTCTGAAGGTGATCTTTGCCCTGTAGCTCCCTGGGGAGACATGACCTTGCTCTTCATCACTGCAACCTGCCAGCTCCTCTGCCCAATCCTGCTTCCTCCCATTTCTTTCATAATAGATATTTCACTCCCCATAAACCTCTTGAGCTTTCAACTCCATCCCGGAACCTGGTTCCTGGAGAGTCCAGTCACAACCACCATCAAGTGAAAATGAATCAGGAATAGTTCAGAGGATGTTTATTTTATGGGACCGAAGGTTTCACTTCAGTTTTGAAGGAAATTTATCTTTCTGTGTGGTTGCATAAGAATTCCTTCTTTTCTATTTCTTTCTTTTCTTTCTACTCTCCACCAATATCAAAGACATTGGGTATGTAATCAAGGATAAAATAATAGAATGCCTTTTGTAAGTTTAGAACCCACATTTTAAAAGATTGATTTTTATTTAAATAATAATTATAAAATTTACTAATTGATTATTAATAATACTATTATTTAAGGAAACCAACTGTCAGTTGTTTCTAAGTGAAATACAAATTAACTCTAAACAGGTACTAAAAATTAGAAGAGATGTTTTACCTTTGTATCATATCACCAAAGCAACATGGCTTTCATTTTATACAATTTAATCATCTTCCATTAAACTTCAGTATACCTTTTCATGTTAACTTTTATTACAGTGGATAGCATTATTTGACAGAAGTCTACTCCCTGCCTTATAAAATCTACATTATAAAATGTATCCTCTTACTACCTTAACCATTGGGTATAGTGTTTTCAAACTCCCAACAAATCTTTAATTAATATTAATATTTGGGATCTGAGAATGAGAAATCAGAATTCTTGGGAATTCTAAGGAATCTCTGAAATCCTGAGAGAGGCTATATTTTTCCTGTTTTGTATATACTTTTTAATTATGAATTATTTTTTATTATAATAGGGTTACAATAATAACAATGGATAAATAATGAATGATTATTATAACAAGGTTATACTCAATAAGCAGTGAATGACTTTTATTGTAATAGGATTATACTAAAACTTTGAGTAGCTTTCTGCAAGCAAAATTTATCATAACAAATGTATGGTTTATTATTTTTACGAACTGATACATTATGATAAGATTATATCTTTTGATAACATGTGAAAGGGATATTTTCCTGATAGAAATATTTGATAATAGAAAAGATTATAAGAAGATAGCTTTAATATAAAATATGTACTGAACAAAAATCATTTCATGATGGAAATATATTATCCCAAATGTGCTTATACTCTCAGTTGTGTCTGGCTCTTTGTGACCCCATAGACTGTAGCCAGCCAGGTTCCTCTGTCCGTGGGATTCTCTAGGCAAGAATACTGGAGTGGGTAGCCATTCCCTTCTCCAGGGGATCTTCCCGACCAGTAGATTGAACCCAGATCTCTTGCATTGCAGGCAGACTCTTTACCATCTAAGCCACCAGGGAAGCTCCATTATCCCAAATATCTGATATTTAAAAGATTCCATGTAAAAAATCACACCTAAATTGTCAATTTCCTCATGTGATACTCTTGATCTTTGTTTTGCAACAAATATTCCAGATGTAGACACTTTTCTTACATTTTGTCTTGAGTTGGTCTAATTATTCTTTGTTCTAAAGCACCTTCATTTGGGCATGAAGGCATATGTCACTGGTTTTCTTTTTTAACAATTAAAATGTTTTGTCTACTTGCCCTGATTTTGGTGTTGCTGTTGAAATCACTATCAGTTATGCTAATTTAATTTTTTGTTTTGCTAATTCAAATTTTACATGTAGTCATCCACAGCACTACACTGACATTTTCTCTTTGCATTTCTTCTGTTTAAATATTTACAAAGAACTGTAGTCTATAGCAAATACTCAAACACCAGAGAACACTAGAGAATGTTATTGGGTATATTTGAATAATGTAACATTTAGCTCTCCTGGTGCCGTTCACAGCACCAAAGAAACAAAGAAACACGTGTCAATATTGACAATTTAAGTATCTATTTTTCGTTTCAAACTTGCTATTTCTGGGAACACTCATAAGATTAGTATAAAGTATACCCTGTTCTATATATATATTAATATTTATTGTCTTTGCAATAACAGTGTACTGTTCGCAGCACACAGGACCAGAATATACTCTTATAACATGGCAATGGTCACAAGCAACAGGGACTGATTAAATCACAACACTCTTCTGCTCCTTGCTGTGATCCCAGTTTCCAGAAACTTATTAATAGATCTTAACCTTGGACTCCCCACGTAACACTTCCTGCTATTGCTTTTTACTTGAATTAGAGTCTTCCATTGAACTAAAAAGTCTTACCTGTTAACTCTATTTCTTGCAGGAAAATTAGAATTATTCCAGTTTTCCTGAGTTCACAATTGATTTTTCTTAGAATTTGAGACTTAGAACAACATAAATTTCCTGAGAAAAGCAGGGAAGAAATTCTCACGTAAAAACACTGGTTGTCATCTCTGGTTGAACAATGGAATTTGTTGGGTATTTCACTAGAGGAAGATTGAGTTTTTCTCCTCTGGGATCTTCTCTGGGTCAGTGACTCAGGTATGGTGAACAATGGAGATATTTATGAAGAAGTATAATGGTCTTCATTGCAATCACAATTAATGCTATGTTAGGGATGCCTAAGCACCTAAGAGTGAAATTCTTGTTCAGATATATTTTTACACACTTTGGGTCTTGATCTTTTTTAATCATCATTCTCCAGCTGAATGTTATGAAAAGTTTATGATAGATAAATGCAATTTTGCACATCTAGATAGCATCTCACTCTCATAAATTGATAAACATATATAGAGGAGATGAGGTTAGTATTTAAAGCATTTTGTTTGCCCGTTAATATGAAGTCATTTTTGTAAATACACTGTAATTATGTCACATACATGAGCTGGTAGAATATATATTAGTCAGTTGATTAAATTACCCCCAATATAATAAGCTGGTTTGCCATGTATTTTATTACAGTGTTGTAGTATTTGGAGGTGATGATATGTTTGTGAACATGTAGAAAGGACATTTTTTTTTTGCTTGAAGCTGGCAATTTACTGCTCATTCAAATGCCATAAATACTGGTTTTGGCCAGAGGAAAATCATGGAATTTATCTCTGAGCTAAACTGTGAGTCAAATTTTAGACCAGCAAGCATTTTTGTACAGTTGCAAATTATAGCCTAACTGGTTACCTTTTACTAGTCCTCCCCACCTATAACCTCTCTCAATGATGGCAAACCACAGTGGTCCACAGTCTCTGGACCAAGAGGAGCTGACCCACTTGGTTTTGGTCCCAATATTACTCAGCTTTGTGACTCTGAGCACGTCATTTAGCACCGTGGGCCTGTTTCTGGGGTTTGGAGGTCTTACTTCATCCCAGTTCAGAAATATTGTAATTCTCTGATCTGAATTATATCCTATATGCAGTTCTCTGTACCACAAACTTAGGCAATCCCAAGCCTTATCCCATATGATGGATTAGATGTTACAAGAGGAAGACAGAGACAGACTACACCAGTGCTGGATCAGGCTGGCTTGGGGTCACATTTAATTTGAAGCACTTTGGTTGAATTATTGATCAGACATTTCCTGGGCTGGCCAAAAAGTTTGTTCGAGTTTTTTTTTCCATAACATCTTGTAGAAAACACTGAACGAATGTTTTTGTCCAACTTCAATACAAATATGTTTGCTAAGCAACTTGTAAACACTGGCTAGGCCATCAGTGCCTTGTTTTCCTAAATCCTGGGGATCCGCATAAACGTGGGAGCCCCTGGAACAGACACCTGCAGCAGCTTCCTCTCCCCCTTGGCTGTTTCCTGAGGCAGAGGGGCTGTGGCTAGTTTCTTGGCAGGAGTTAATCCTCCCGCCCTTTCCCATTCTGCCCTCCAGACAGTGATGTTCTTTGTAATGGGGTGTGAGTCAGGGCAGAGAGGGCTGGTCTGCTGGACCATGGATGCTGTCAGCCTCTGGGGTCCACAGGGGAAGACTCAAAATAGAACAGCAAATGCTTTTTTTTTTTTTTTTTTTCCCAAAAGTCCATTTGTTTCATGCCAAAACCGACATGGAAGATTTTTTTCTTTTGAAAAAATGATTATCTCAAATACAATAGCTTCTAAGGGATTATACAGAATCACTAACCTATTCAACGGTCCACGTGCTAAGTGTTCACTGAGCACCTGCTAAGTACCAGAGTCTCTGTAGAGAGATGGAAAAAGAGGTTCACAAAAGAAGCCTGGCCTTGTGGTGGTGCATAATTTTGTATGTCAACGTGAGTGGGCCATCTGGCCTAGATATTGGGCAAAGATGAGTCTAGAGGTGGCTGAGAAGGTTTCTTTAGATGAGGTTAGCTTTTAAATCAGTAAACTTTGGGGAAAGCAGATGGCAGGTTATCCTCCATTATATGAGAGGGCCTCACCCAATCAGTTGAAAGTCTTAAGAGAAAAAGTATGATCTCCAAGGAAGAAGAGGGAATTCTGCCTCCAGACTGCAATGTCAGCTCCAGGGTCTCTAACCAGGATGTCTATGTCAGCCTGAAGCTCCCGAGTGGTATCAGTAACTGGTCCTCCTCAATAATAATAAAAATAGCAGTCATAATAAACACCTCATGTTAATTTAAGACTTACACTCTACCGAGCATGCCTTGGGAGCTTCACAGGTATTGGCTCATTTAATCCTATGAAGTGTAGGGATTGTATTCATCACCTTTTAATGGATGAGGAAACCGAGGGATGAAGTAACCTCTCCTGGTAGTCAGTGTCTGTGATGGGGTTAAAGTGTAGGTGGTCTCTCCTCCTGCAGAGCTGGTGCCTGGATCAGCGCACCGTGTTCCCCTCTCCTGCTCATCCTGCTAACCCTGCAGTCATGCAGCTCTTATCCCCATCACATCCTTGTCCTCATGTGATTCCTGCGAGGATCCCATGTGGTAGGAAGACCTGCTGGTTCATTCCCCAGCTCACACGAGAAGAGAAGGAAAGTCAGAGAATTTGTGAAGCCTGTGCCTTAGTCTTGGGGCCAACGGTCACTGCAGTTCGTCTCCTAATGAAGATGGTGCCATTTTTAACTGCCCTGTGTCTTTCCCTCCAAGGCTTGCTGTTTACCCTGAGGTTGGCAAATGGGTAATTTTCTCAGCAATTCAGACTCTTCAGGCCCTGGGGCTGTGTTAAGTAGGTAAAATTGCAGCCAATGTAGTGGATGTGCTTTTAAAAGTCTTCCTATTCCTCGTGTCTTGTGAGGCTGTACCTGCCAGGTGTCCTTTTTGGAGACTCTCATTTCTTCTCTCCATCTGCACTGTTTCCCTTGGTTTGTGGGTTCAGCTTAAATCCATCCTTCCAGAATCTTCCTCGACAGCTCCTTTCTCTTTTCTTTCCTTCTGCATCAGAATTTCTTGGCCGTGTATCCCATTCGATAATTAACCATTGGCACAGTCCTCATGTGCTTTGATTCATTCAAAACCTCAGGTGTTGGGAGTCCCTTCTCTCTCCAGGAAACCGCTCCAGGTTTTTCAGCTCCCCGGTCAGGCCCAGAGCCTGGTACGTGGGAGGCACAGAGTTTGCGTTTGTTGATTTGATGTGATTTAATATAATTGAAAATGCAGGTCAGTCACATTTGGAAATGACCCAGTCAGCTCAGAGGGCTTCAAAGGGAGGCCGGTCAGAAAGCCCCCTTGGGGCTAGGGAACCTCCCCTGGGAACTCCTCCAGGCCCCTGCTGTGACGTCCTGGAATTCTTGTCTAAAGTACAATAGGAGTTTTAATTGGTGTAATAATGACCCCGTGATTCAGAGGTACAGCTTGAACACAAGCAATTTCCTCAATTCAGTTCCTCACCAGGGAGCATTTCCTGGGGAGAGTTCATAGCTAGTTTTAATACACCTCCTTTAATTTGGGCACTTTTCAAGTCAACCCCGCAGGGATCACCACTCTCTGTCCAGGCTGCTTAAAGATTCCCCTGAATTTCTTTTGCAGCAACTGTAGAAAAGGGCAAAATCAAGGTCATTGTTACGTAACTTAGGAAGTAGCTTGGGGAGGAAGGGTTGAATGGTGGATATCGATAGCAGGGCATATAAAAAATGACATGCAGGGGATAGTTCCTAACTGAGGTTTCTGGGAAAGTTGCATGGGTCTTGTAGAACCACAGAGGAGAAGCAAGGAGAAAAGGAGCCATGATGTCACAGGACCACGTTGCAGCAGGGCTGCCCTGGGACCCCAGTGCCCTCATCCAAGAGATGTTAGAGCTCAGATCAGTGAGTTCTTAGCCTGACAATGGTCCTGGATGCCGTCAAAGCCAGGCCTTTACTGGACAAATGGGATGGAAGCACAAAGAATCGATGGGTCTCTTCCCAATGAAACAGCACAGAAATCCTTCCCCTCCAGGAATGAGTAGCTGGAGACAGTCGGAAATTCCAGTGTAAACTTTGATTTTGGCATCTTAACCATTCTGGATCCAAGATGGGTTTCAGGGCAGCAGGAAGAGTAAGAAGCAGTTTGGGTGAGTGAACAAAAGGAAACAGAGCACCTCTGGCGCTGGCATTATACAGAATAGAGTGCAAAGTCTGGCCGTTTAACTGATGAAAGCTGAGACTGCAGGGAACTTACTAATTTTGCTGAATTTCCTGCCTCGCGAAATTCTTGGGTGCAAAGCGCCTGCCAACAGCTCCATGAACAGGTCTCTTCCCACTCGGACGGGCTCCCGTCAGACTGCGCCTGCAGCCTTATGACGTCTTATTTCTGGGTACTTCCAGACTGTGACCTCAGTCAGCACCGGCACCAGGCTTGAAGCTCTGTGGGAACATCTCGGAGCCTCTGTGGCTGGGGTGCCGGCTGTTGGCCGAGTGTGACAACGTTAAATATAACAGCTGATGATGTCATCAGAGCCCGGAGAGGAGCGGCGTCTGCCAGCATCGCAGCCGCTGGCGCCTCGTCTGCCCGCGTCCTGTCCGCCCCGCCGCTGTGGCCAGACGGCCCGTTGGCCGGAGGCTTCTCCTCTGGTAATGAGAGGGCTGGGGGAGGGGGACCTCCGAGGGGGTTTCTGGCTCCAGAATGCTGTGATTCCCTCGCACACTAGCAGGAGGGCAGCGATCCAGTCTCCGCCGGCCATACCTTCTGCCATTTCCTCTTGGACGCCTTGTTGAAGCACGTGGTGGCCCCGGGTGGCTGTGTGGCCTTGACCAGGGTGAGGGTGACAACTGTCAGGTCCAGGGCAACCCCGTGGCCTGGAGATGGGGTGGGTGGCTGAGAGACAGCCAGACCAGGTCCCCAGTTTCCTGGCTGGCGCTCATCAGAGGCACCCAGGCACCCCCCATGCTGCTGGCCCCCGTCTCAGCATATCCACCGGCCGAGCCGGCACACGCAGGGCCCCCAACTCCAGATCTGCATTCTGGGAGGGGTACAGGGCAGGCTTATCCAGGGGCAGCTTACCTCCCTGTGACAGACATAGCTTTTTTTTTTTTTTTTTAATGTGGATCATTTAAAAATCTTTATTGAATCTGTTGCAATATTGCTTCTGTTTGATATCTTTTGGCCTCGAGGCATGTGGGATCTTAGCGCCCTGACCACCAATTGAATCCACATCCCCTGCATTTGAAGGCCAAGTCCTAACCACTGGACCACCAGGGAAGTCCTTGGGGACACAGTTTTGGTCAAGCTCAGGTGACCAGGAAGAGGCTCCTGTATGGTATTCAGAGCCAACATCAGTAAAATGATACTCACCAGCAGACCTGGGAAAAACAGGTTAAATGTGTTTCTTTCTGAATCCCAAACATTTTTTATTTTTTCTGAAAAGGATGCTTCTGCTTATTGCTTTTCATGCAGCCACTTTCTCAACACTCAGGACCCGCTGGACACCCCCGCCCCCGTCATTTATTCCTTTGCTCACATGTTGCAAAGCCCAAGTATCCAAGTGCTCTGTGCTGGGTGAGAAGGTTGATGAAATGAACCCCGAATGCTTTCTTCTGGTTCTGGCCACACACCATGTCCTCACTGTCCTCTTGTACATTGTCACCTGCCTTCACTCAACTCAATACACAAACATTTAGCGATCACTTCTCATAGGCAAGGAGCTTCCTCTGTACCCTGGCTTTTGATGTGGATCACTTTGTGTCATTGTCACCCTAGACTTGATTCTGCTGGGAGAGTCAAGTTCCCTGAGGGCAAACACTTTCCTCTGTGTCCATATCCCAAAGAACCAGCCATTAGGGGTTTTGTTAAAGATTTATTTTAGTGTTTAAAACAATAGCAATACAACAAGTGCTGAACTTAAAAGAAACCCAGTAGTGATGTAGAAGTGATGAGAAATCTTACCCAAGAACCTGTAAGCTTTATTTCTAGCAGGTAAAAGACAGCTAGCTACAGCTGCTCTTGCCTGGGTCACTTGGTCATTATCTCTGATGATCTCAACGGTTTCCTTCTAGATCCAAATTATGATCCCATTTGAAAGATGAGGAACTAAGGACTTCCTGGTGGTCTAGTGGTTAGGATTTTGCCTTCCAATGCAGGGTGGGCGAGTTTGGGGAGCTAGGATTCCACAAGCCTTGCTGCCCAAAAACCAAAACATAAAACATAAGCAATATTGCAACAAATTCAATAAAGATGTTACAAAATCATTTACATCAAAAAACAAAAAAATCTAAAAAAACCAAAAAACAAATAAATGAAGATGAGGAATCTGAATCCCTCTCACAGTAACAAATGTGGTAAATGAAGGTGTGAGTTACACTGAGAGCTGTAGGTCTTTCAGACTCTGGAGCTGAGATCTTGCTGTGAAGTTGTGCTGCTTACTCTCCTCATTCACTGTGTTCATGGATAGGTCAGATTGAATGTAAATGGTCACCGTAGAGATGGGGCTCCTGCTTTGAGAGGACAGAAAGAAGCCCAAGATAGCTTAGATAGATCTCATTCTCACAAGTAGGATATGTCCTCATGGAAGACGTGAAAGTGCTGAATAAGAGGCCCAGAGGATGTGTGTGTGTGTGCTGTCTCAAGTAGTTTTATTGAACATTTGTGCTTCTTTATAAAGCTGGTGGCACCGATAGAAATGGGCCAGAAAAGATTTGAGAACCAGATTTTAGTCCCCTCTGTCTTATTGGCAATTTTGACCTCTGGATCCTGCAGTTATTTATCTCTGAAATATGAGCATTATAATTTGCCCACCCCACCTTGGCCTGATTATTTGAATGTTAGCTAATAGAACCAGCTGTTCTTGCAGGAACTTATCCAAATGGTTCCTGCTTTGAGAGTGGAGAGATGTTGAAGCTTTAGGTATCATCAGGGTAAAGCTGATTGGGGGTGATGGAAAGACAGGATTCCATTCGATTTGCAGCTTTTCCTTAACTCTAATAAAAAGGTAGGAGAAGACTAATGATTAAGGCACGCACTTTCAGTAGATGAAATAGTTTCCTCTGAGACCTCCACACAACAGAACCTTGGAAGTTGGAGGTCATACACCTGTACATGAGAGTGAGAGTCATTATCACCAGGAAACTAGTGAGGTTTGCAAAGGGACATTATGGTGGCTCTTCTTTGCTTTGACAAACGAACCTCCGCTGTCCCTAGGCCTTCCTTCTGTCTGTGTCTGTCAATAAAATAGAGTGGGGGCAGGCCTGGGGAGAGGAACCCTTCCACTGACTGCTTCCTGGATCTCAAAGAGGCTCAGCTGTTGCATGGACAGAAATGAATTTGGCACATGGCACATAGCTGGACGCATATTCTTCATCTCTGGGAGAAACTACTGATCCAGTCAGATTCTGAATCCTTCTAGATTCAGGATGATGGTGTCTGTCATGATAGCATGTGCTTTCTTAGTAGAAAGACTACATGCGGGTCTTTGAAAATCATAGTGCATGGTTCCTATAGCTGGTGGGAGGAGGTGGCTCTGAAATACACTCTGTTAAGTATGTCTTTAAGGGTGACTTCTTATGTGCTCCTTCATTAGGATGAAGGTGATGGACAGGGGCCTGTGATTGGGGTGGCGTACTTGCTGGCTTAGCATCAGAATTTAGCACCTCTAATATGTTGCCAAAAGAATGTAAGCCATTGAAAACAAACTGGGCTTCTCCAGTTAGGAGTGGTGGTTTTTGTCTTCTGTGAGGCTGGGACGTGACTTTTCCATCTACTTGGCATTGTTAGAGGGTGTCTAGCCAAGGTCATTGATCCCACTTTTGTAGTTCTGATAGCATTTGCCAAGCTAATATAGATATTTTTCTTAGCCATCATGTATGAAGTTCTTATCATTTAAAAACATTAAAGATTTCTCAGTTGGGGAGATGAAGGTGTCGAGGAGAAAATAGACAGATGCTGTGACTCAAACCTTTTGTTTAAAATGTATTCAGGAAGCTATTAGTCTTCTGGTGGCTGTTATTTTTCTTTTTATTTCCTTTTTTTGTAATGAAAGTATTCTAAAAGTAGTATATGCTCATGGCAGAGAGTGCAAAAAGTTCTAAAAAGTATAAAGAATCTAAGAAAAAAATGATCTGTGATTTTGCCACCAAGGGGCAACCATCAATATTTTGGCTTATTCTTCTTTCCTCTTTTCAGAGGGAGATTACTAAGGGGTGTGTGTGTGCTTGTGTGTATGTATAAAACACTTTTGCTAAAACTGTACTGTCTATTTAACTTGACTCTTGTCCTTTGAACTCAGTATTACAGAATGAGTCCTTCCTATGTTGTTAAAATCTTTGCCAACGTTTTTTTTTTTTTTTCTGGCTTAAAAATTGCTTTCAGTACCACATGTTTTTTGAGATTAAAAAGCAAACCCCCTTGATGGGGCTTTAGTTTGAGTATTTATTTATTTTGGCTGTGCTGGGTCTTCATTGCTGCTCTGGCTTTTCTCTAGTTGTGATGAGTAGCGGCTACTCTCTGGTTGTGGTGCGTGGGCTTCTCACTGCAATGCCTTTTCTTGTTGCGTATCACAGACTCTAGGGCAGAGGCTTCAGTAGTTTTAGCTCCAAGGCTCCAGAGCATAGGCTCAATAGTTATGGCACATGGGCTTAGCTGCTCCATGGCATGTGGAATCTTCCCGGACCAGGGATCGAACCAGGGTCTCCTGCATTGGCAGGCAGACCCTTCACCACTGAGCCACCAGGGAAGCCCAAGTCCAGGTGTCTTAAAGCAGCTTTTTCACCCTAAGGAGAGATATTCCATTTATTCCTGTTCACAAGTTACAAAACGTTTCATTCATTTGTGACTTTTGGTAGGAGTAGGGGCAAGATTGGGAAGTAACATTAGTTGTTCCATTAGCCAACACTCATGGATAAAAATCTGGTTGTCTATATCCTTTCCAGCAAATGCGTTGCTCTGCCCCAAATTTAATCTTCATTGAGATTTCTCAATGAAATTCTCCCCACCTTATTTGGTATTCTTCACCAAACTGGTTTTTAAAATGATTTTCATGGACCATAAATTCAGTTCATCATATATAAACTCTGAAACCCAGGTCAGGCTGGTGTACAACCCCCGAGGGAAGGTCCACCTGCTTCTTTATATTTTTCATGGTGCTTGGCAGCCCTCTCCTCTCTTCTCTCCCTCACACACTTTGGCTGGAACAGAATGTTTCCAAGCAGGTGTGTCCTAACCCAGAAGCCTGGGTTTAAGGATGCTTTTGTGAAAACAAATGAGCAATGAACATATTCAGTGCCATACAATTAGATCTCAAAATAGCAACTTTAGAGTTTTTAAAATAAAAGATACCATCCCCAATGGAGATGACATGATTTCAAAAGCACCTACAATGTAGCATTTCTACATGAGTCAAAAAATAGAGATACAATTAAAGACATATAGGCAAAGAGAAAAAGAAAGGGGTGTGATTTAGGCAGAAACTAACTCACATAGAAAAAAAAAATTGACCAAAAAGATGAAAATAGCGGACCAGAGAAAAATTTTCTCTTCCTTAAAAACACATGCACAAAGAATGCCAAGGAATGAGGGAGAAAATGGAATAAGCTGCAGAAGTCATCAGCTTTTATCTCTTTATTGTAAAATGCTGCATGCATTGAAACAGAGTTTTGGCAACAGGAGGCTTGAGTCAGCATGGCCACACAGCCTGGTTTGCTCAGGACAGTCTCTGCTCTTGCCTGAAATCCTCTCATTCACAGTGTCGCCGTTTGTCCTCAAACTTGCAGCAGTTTGGACATTAGGTTATATGGTCTCTTGCAAGGAGATCCAACCAGTCCATCCTGAAGGAAATCAGTCCTGAATATTCACTGGAAGGACTGATGCTGAAGCTGAAACTCCAATCCTTTGGCCACCTGACTCGTTTGAAAAGACCCTGATGCTGGGAGAGATTGAAGGTGGAAGGAGAAGGCGACGACAGAGGGTGAGATGGTTGGATGGCATCACCGACTCAATGGACATGAGTTTGAATAAATTCTGGAAATTGCCGATGGACAGGGAAGCCTGGAGTGCTGCAGTCCCTGGGGTCGCAAAGAGCAACTGAGCGACTGAACTGAACTGTAACAGCACAACTCAAATATTTGTGATATGGAAAATAATTAGTAAAGGTATTGGTTTCCTCCAAGGTTTTTGAAATGTGAGGTTTAAATGACAAGATAAAATTCCCTGTGTTTATGCCACCAGCCCAGATCTACGGTGACACTGGAGTGACTGAGGATTTCAGAAGAATATATAGAGTGGAGTGTGGAAGAATTAAGTTGTCTTCATGGCTATGGTCAGGATATATTACATTTGTATGGCGAGCAGTTTTTTAGAGACCTCCCATATGTGTAGACTCCTGAGTACTTCTATGACTTTGAGTGGCCTGGTGAGAGGAGGTAATGTTAACAGTGATGGAGGAGATGCCAATCCACTTCGCTCTCGGGGTGGACGCCACCCCTATTGATTCTGGAGGGAAAGGAGTGGAAACAGACCGGAACACATTCAAAAGATAGGGGCCCCAAAGGCAGGAATCTACTGGGAAAATCATGGGAAATGAAATATGCATATCAACATAGAATCACGACTAATGGATCCCAGTAGTTCCAGTTTTGGAAGAACACATTAGTGGTTGCTTTTAGTGGAGATGAGGAACAGAAGCTCCTTAGGAGAACATTTTGAGGTGACAGGGTTGATCATCTGGAAAAAGGTGGTTTGGTACCCAAACTCTTCTTCTTATTTTTCCTCCTTTTTATCCACTGTGAATACAGGACAGCATTATCTATTACTATCATCTGAAAAAAGTAGCACCCCCTTCCCCACCAGAAGTAACTGAAAAGAAATGAATATTCAAATGCAAAGGACTTGCCATTCAAAAGTCTATGAAAAGTGAAAGTGAAAGTCGCTCAGTCTCATGTCCAACTCTGTGTGACCCCACGGACTGTAGCCGCCAGGCTTCCTTGTCCTTCACTATATTTGCGGAGGTTATCAATTGCCAGCGATTGCCTAAGTGACTGGAGTGTTAGTGACGATGCACTTCCCATTGGCAGAAAGGTAGGTTGAAGGATTCAAGTCTAATCCATTTGGGGATGATACTGTGCAGGTGACCCAGTGATGTCTGCATTCATTCCCAGTGTGTCCTGGACAGCTGGCTTCTTGCTCCTCAATCAAGACACTGTGAAAATGTGACATGCAGGAGGATCCCCCGCCCCTTTCTGAGTCATCCAGGAAGTAAATGGGATATATCAGAAAAGTCTGATCTAGGTTTGATTTCCAGGGTCAGTTTACCGAAGGTGAGGTCGTGGGTCTCTTTCTTAACCAGCATGAGGTGGTGGGGGTAGCAGAGGGCAGCCCTGGGAAGATTTGATGAAATTCTAACTAGCTATTATATTGATATTTGAAGTACTTAGGCTTCTGCAAGGAGGCTGTTCAGTGCTTGTGGTCCCCTGGATCTCGTGGTACCTATTCTGTTGGGTAGAACTGTGGGGCACAGGCCCCGAGGGAACTACACCGCTGGGCCAGACAGCTCCATGGCTTCTATGATGTCCTTCTTATTAATCACTATATCAAAGTAGATTTTAGTGCAGTAGCAAAGTGATCTTTCATTTAAAAGCTTTAGAAGAAAGCTAAATGAACTTTAATAGTGACACAATATCATTTAACTTAAATCTTTTTGTCACTATAAATAAATAAAACCAGTTTTCTTAAGATGTGTATCAAATTTACTCCTTTAATTCATTCATTAATAGACATATTTGCCTGTGGCTTACAATTTGAAATCTCTGTAATATTACCAGATTGCAGCAAGCTTCTGACTTTTAAGGCAACTCCTAGAAAGTGGGGCTTTTACTAAGGGTTTTGTGGAAGACCCAGGAAACA
The DNA here is from genome assembly GCA_024291935.2 of Okapia johnstoni. Lineage (NCBI taxonomy): Eukaryota > Metazoa > Chordata > Mammalia > Artiodactyla > Giraffidae > Okapia > Okapia johnstoni. The sequence continues at coordinate 52,054,829 of CM044306.1, read as the reverse complement.
GTCATCCTTGTATCCATATGACGACACCTTGGGCATCCTCCCTGAAAGTCGCTGTTATTTTTCCTGCTGTTCTCTCTAAAGTGGAGCCAATACTCTTCGTTTCCAAATCTGTTCTTATCCACCTCTCAGGCAGTTTCTGTATCTCCTGAGTTCCAGCCTCCTCCTTCCAGGTCATTTCCTGGTAACAATTAAGCTCTGTCTTTTCTTCTCCAGTTTATTTCCTCCAGGTCCTCTCCCTTTTCTTCCCTCCTCAGAAAACAAAGGACCTTCCTAAGAACCCACTATCTTTATGCTCAGGGTGGATATTCTAAATGAAGGGATATTTTTGAAAATTCCCATGACAATAAAATGACTCAGTGGCATTTCTGGCTGCCAGGACTGATTAGCCAGTTGTACCAAATATCATAGCATATAAAATTCTATAAGATAAAAACATTTTGATTTATATTGCAGTTTTAAAAACATTTTACTGTTTTTAAAGTGGGGAGGGAGGTGGAAGAGGGGTTCTGGAAGGGAAAAACATGTATACCCATGGTGGATTCATGTCAATGTATGGCAAAACAAATACAATATTGTAAAGTTAAAAAATAGAAAATAAACTAATTTGAAAAAGAAAAAAAAAATTTTACTTACAAACATAAAGTAGGAAAGGGTTTATGACTATCTTTACTTTTTTGGCCTGGGCATTCTTTTTCTAGTTTCTTCTGGTGGTTTACAGATTTGGTATTGACATTTCTGTATGCTCTGAATTAACAATTGACTATTAACTGATAGGTGCGTGCCTGCTAAGTTGTTTCATTCGTGTCCAATTCTTTGCAATCCTATGGACTGTAGTCTGCCAGACTTCTCCGTCTATGGGACTCTCCAGGCAAGAATACTGGAGTGGGTTGCCATACCCTCCTCCGGGGTATCTTTCTAACCCAGGGATCAAACCTGTGTCTCTCTTACAGCTCCTGAATTGGCAGGCATGTTCTTTACCTCTAGTGGCATCTGGGAAGCCCTAAATATACATATATCCACTGGTTTAAAGGGCTCAAAAGTCAAACTCAGGGTTTTGTAGTGTGATGATAAAATATACTTCTGGTGATTATATGACAATTAAATGAGATAGTGCAAGGTCTGGTACTCAATGCATGCTACCTGTTACTTTCTGAAGACCTTTATCCTTCATAGCACCTAACATATTGTATGGGAATTACTAGTGCTTAGTAGTAAAGCACTAGTTGAAAAAGCACTTAGTTGAAAAAATACCTAGAGCCCAGCTGACTGACTCAGGGTCCTTCTCATAGGGATCTTTCAGAATGTCTCTTGACTTTTTGTAGTCACGTGTTTTTTTTTTTTTTTTTAATATATAAACCTATAAGGACTTCCCCAGCGATCCAGTCATTTAGAATCCACCTTCCAACGTACTGTTCATGGGGTTCTCAAAAAACTGGTTCCAAATCTGGAAAGGAGTACGTCAAGGCTGTATATTGTCACCCTGCTTGTTTAACTTATATGCAGAGTACATCATGAGAAACACTGGGCTGGATGAAGCACGAGCTGGAATAAAGATTGCCGGAGAAATACCAATAACCTCAGATATGCAGATGACACCACACTTATGGCAGAAACTGAAGAATAACTAAAGAGCCTCTTGATGAAAGTGAAAGAGGAGAGTGAAAAGTTGGCTTACAGCTCAACATTCAGAAAACTAAGATCATGGCATCCGGTCCCATCACTTCATGGCAAATAGATGGGGAAACAGTGGAAACAGTGACAGATTTTATTTTTTGGGATTCCAAAATCACTGCAGATGGTGACTGCAGCCATGAAATAAAAAGACACTTACTCCTTGGAAGAAAAGCTATGACCAACCTAGAGAGCATATTAAAAAGCAGAGACATTACTTTGCCAACAAAGTCCATCTAGTCCAAGCTATGGTTTTTCCAATAGTCATGTATGGATGTAAGAGTTGGATTATAAAGAAAGCTGAGTGCCAAAGAGTTGATGCTTTTGAATTGTGGTGTTGAGAAGGCTCTTGAGACTCCCTTGGACTGCAAGGAAATCCAACCAGTCCATCCTAAAGGAAATCAGTCCTGAATAGTCATTGGAAGGACTGATGCTGAAACTGAAACTCCAACACTTTGTCCACCTGATGCGAAGAACTGACTCATTTGAAAAGACTCTGATGCTGGGAAAGACTGAAGGCAGGAGAGAAGGGGACGACAGAGGATGAGATAATTGGATGGCATCACCGACTCGTTGAACATGTGTTTGAGTTAACTCTGGGAGTTGGTGATGTACAGGTAGGCCTGGCATGCTGCAGGCCATGGGGTTGAAAAGAGTCAGACACAACTGAACAACTGAGCTGAACTGAACTGAGCTTCCAACGTAGGGGTCTTGGGTTCAATCCTTGGTTATGGAACTAAGATTTCACATGCCCTAAGTTTGCATGCCACAAATAGAGAAGCCCACACATCACAACAGAGATCCTGCATGCTGCAGCTAAGACCCAAAGCAGCCAAATAAATATTAAAATATAATAAAATGGCTCTTTAAAAAAGATAAACCTATAATTATTATCTTAAGACACTTTAAATAAAGGAGACATACTTTTTTTTTTTTTTTGTAACTGTGGCCTACCTCTTTGTGGGGCACATTACTTTTAAAGCTATAAATCCATAAATTGGTATAACTGTACCAGTAGTCATGTACAGATGTGAAATTTGGACCATAAATAAGGTTGAGTCTTAAGAATTTATGCTTTCAAACTGTGGTGCTGGAGAAGAGTCTTGAGAGTCCCTTGGACAGCAAGGTGAACAAACCAGTCAATCCTAAAGGAAATCAACCCTGAATACTCATTGGAAGGACTGATTCTGAAGCTGAAGCTCCGATACTTGGCCATCTGATGAGAAGAGCCAACTCATTGGAAAGGACCCTGATGCTGGGAAATATAGAGGGCAGGAAAAGAAGGTAAGAGAGGATGATATGGTTGGATGGTATCACCGACTCAATGGAGATGAGTTCCAGCAAGCTCTGGGAGATAGTGAAGGACAGGGAAGCCTGGCATGCTGCAGTCTAAGGGGTTGAAAAGAGTCGGACACGACTTAGTGACAGAAATACAATAACAAAGTCTCTGAAGAACAGACTCTTTTAGCTAGAAGGGGTCTTTGTCTTTTCGTTGAAACCATCTCTCACTTGAGGCAGAAATGAAATCGATGGTATTTCAGGCATAGCTTCTATACACCATCCATTCATTCATTCAACAAGCATTTACTGTGTATATACTACATTTTTTAGGCACTGGGTAAAATGGTTCTTAAGACATTTAAAATCCAGTGGAAGAAACTTGCAAAGCAGTCGGTCAAGTGCAGGTTAAATATACAATATATATTTTGTGCTTAGTATATGCCAGGAGCGGTTCTGAGTGTTGTCCATGGATGAAATTTGATCCTTACAAGTCATCGTGACATAACACTTAGAGTCTGAACTCTCAGCACCCATGCCTAACAGCAGAGGACGCATGCAATCTACTGCTCACAGACAGCAGAGGGAGGACCCCAACCCAGGCAGTCTGATCCAGAGTCTGGGCTTTTAATGATGGTGCCATAGAAGATACCGGAATATGTGGAAGAAGCCCTGGTCCAGCCTGGGGACTGGGAATGGTTGAGGCTTGCTTCCTATAAATAGGTATCCAGGGACTCACCATCTGTAGAGACAGGTCACCAGCTTTGGATAGCTCATGAATGTACTCCTGAAAAAGAAGAGAAAACACAAAACTGAACACTATGAACCATTAGGAAAGGAGGGAGGAAGGGAGTGGGAGTGAGTAACCCAGGGAACAGTAAGTAGGTGTGGGGAGATAAGGGAGCAGTCAGTGAGAAATGGTGAGTTCTTTTTCTCGTTTCATGACTGTATCACTGAGACATATGCTCCCACCTCCTGGTCCTGGAACTTGCCAAGATCCACCTCCTCTACCCACCAGCCTCTGCCTGAGACACCCGCCCCACCATGGCCATGCCGCTCTTGCCCTCAGCATCACTTCCTGGGGCGGCTGGCCCACCCCTTGGATGGTCTTCCTGCCACCATTATACGTTTTCACAGAACCCTTCAGAGACCTCATCACAACTGGAATTATTTGGGTAATTATTTAAGTGCTGGTTTGACATCTGTCTTTTTGCCCTAATTCTAAGCTCCATGAGGACAAAATCAGTCTCTTTTCTGTTCGTCATTATCCACCTGGTACCCAATAGAGTGGGCTTTCCAAGTGTCTCAGAGGTAAAGAATCCACCTGTCAATGCAGGAGATGCAGGAAACTCAGGTTCAATCCTTGGTCGGGAAGATCTCCTGGAGGAGGAAATGGCAAACTCATTCCAGTATTCTTGCCTGAATAATCCCACAGAGAAGCCTGACAGGTTGCAGTCCTTGGGGTCCCAAAGTGCTGGACATGACTTTGAGACTGGGCATACACGCATGTACCCAATGTAGTGCCAAGGTCAGTGTTAGTGCCTGTTAGGGGTTGAATTTTGTTCCCCTCAACCCCTCAAAAAAGATATGCCGGAGTACTAAACCCTGGTGCCTTAGAACGTGACTTTATTGGGAGATGAGTCTTTACAGAGGGAATCAAGTTAAGATGAGGTCATAAGGGTGGGCCCTGATCCAATATGACTGGTGTCCTTATACAAAGGGGAAATTGGATTAGAGACACTCAGACGGTGAGGACACTCTGCGAAGATGAAGACAGAGATGTGCGAGTCAAGGAACCCCTCAAATTGTCAGCAAACCACCAGGAGCTGGTGGAGAGGCCTGAAAAGGCTCCCTAACATTTTCGGGAGGAGTCAACCCCGATGACAGACACCTCAAGCTTAGGCTTTCAGCCTGCAGAGGAATAAGTTGCTCATTCAAGTCACCCCCTTTGTGGTCCTTTTTACTGTTTTTATCAAAGGAGGGATTTCAGATACACACACACACACACACACACACACACACACACACACAGTGTGAAAATGAAGGCAGAGATCTATAAGCCTAGCAGGTAGCTAACACAGTACCCAAGAGTGAAAGTGTTAGTCACTCAGAAAGTTGTGTCTGACTCTTGTGACCCCATGGACGGAGGAGCCTGGTGGGCTACAGTCCCATCAGGCTCCTCCATCCATGGGATTCTCCAGCCAAGAATACTGGAGTGGGTAGCCACCGCCTTCCAGAGGGCCTTCCTGACCCAGGAATTGAACCCAGGTCTCCTGCATTGCAGGCAGATTCTTTACCATCTGAGCCACCTGGGAAGCCTATATTAGCTGATGAATATCTGTTAAATACGAAAAAGAAGAAATCATGCACAGATTGACACAGTCCTTTCCCTCACTTGGAATAAGGGCTCAGCCAATGTCTGTTGCTAAAAGGATGTTTAACGTGTCACCTTTTGTTTGTTTGTTTGCATGTTTGAATTTTGTTTCTCATTGTTACTTTCAAAGCCAAATGAGTTTAACTCTTTCCATTACTCTCAAGAAAAATGATGTTTTAACTTCATCAATTCTTTATTATTCTTTGTGTCTTGAATCTTGGACTAGAGAGGAAGAAGGAACAGCACAAGAGAGTGGCTGGTGCCACCCAAGACCGTGGATGACACCAGCGATAAGGATGAAATCTTGAAAATCACACACCGCAGAGCTGGCTTTACATTGTGGGGGGAAATGTGACTCATCCGTGCATTCGTGATGATGTTGCCATGCACGGATTGGTACCTGGCAGGCTGCGTTTTCTCTAGGATTTCTGCCACCAACTGTCACTACATACTTTCCAATTTGCACAATCTCATCACTGCCAAGAATGAAATCCTCCCTGTGACTTGTAATTACAAGACTGCTCCTGTTGCCCCCCTCCCCACATCCCTGGAGATTAAATTTGCACATTCTGACAAAGTCATTTCTTGATTTTGTTTTCCATATGAGTCATGAAAGTTTTCCTTAACAAGCTCCACGGTAAACAGGGAGTAGGTGTCAACTCCCAAAAGTACTTTCTCCTCTGATAATTCAATTGTTTTCTTGGTCTCCAGGCTTTTCACCTTTTACAAAACATGATGTTTTCTATATATCTTGTCTAAATACAGATATGAAAATACTGCACAGGTTTATAAGCTAAAGAGCTAAAGTTTAATTAGAAGACAAATGGGATTTTTTGGCAAATATGTACAGAGTGTCTTGAAAGACCACTTGGGTTTCTCAGGTGCCCTTGACGGCTTGAGACTGATGTCCCAGGAAGCAGAACAGAAGGAAAGGCAGGGATTGTCTGGAATGTCACTCAGGTTGTTCAGTTGCTCAGTTGTGTCTGACTCTTTTGAGACCCCATGGACTGCAGCATGGGATTTTCCAGGCAAGAATACTGGAGTGGGTTGCTATTTCCTTCTCCAGGGCATCTTCCCAGACCAGGGATCGAACCTGTGTCTTCTGCATTGGCAAGTGGATTCTTTACCACTGAGCCACTAGGGAAGCCCAGCCATGCAGGTACCTTGGTACTAATTGCCAGTTTGGATCAATTCATTGTTTGCCCAAGGGATGTGAGTACCTTGGCTCCCCTGGGGACTGCCTCGCCAGACCTTGACTTGCTTTATGGTTCATAATGAGCCTTTGTGCCTGGAATCCACGCAGTCACAGGTAACACTTGTTCCAGGTGAGCCCCCCACCTGCTCTCTTCACCCCACTCCTCCTCCCTCCTCTAAGTTCTTACTCTGACATCTGCTCCGTCTCCTTTGACTCTTCCCTCCTGCTTCTCTGTAACTCCTTCCTCTCAGCCTGTGTGCACATTAAGTATATACCATCTTTAAATGAAATGGAACAAAACAAAATTCTTCTATTAATGAGCTTCCTCCTCGAGGTGGAACCCTCCTCTCTCATTTCTTTTTTTTTTTTTTTTGCAAAAACCTGGAGAATCTTTCTAAACCCAACATCTTCCCTTTTTCACCTTCCACTCACCTCAGCTCACTCTGCGGCCACTTCACCCTCCCTGCTGTTATTAAGGTGTCTAAATAGTCCCCAAATTGGGAGACTTTCAGTCCTTATCTCACTTGACTGTCAGTGTGACATCATCTTCCCCAGCTTCAAGTGCTGTCTCTATGCCTTGACTCCCAAATCTTCACTTTTACTAAGGACTTGAGTGCTGAGCTCTAAACTTATCATCTAAGTGCTCGTTGGACATGACCCCAGCAAACTGTCTAGGAACTTCAAGTTGAGATACCACAGGGGAATTTGATAATGTCTTCAAAACTGCTCCTCGTTGTAGTCCCTATTTCAGCAAATGGCAGGACGCCCCCCCCCCCCCGCCCCCCGCTGCCTCCTCTAAGCTAGAATCATATGTATTTCCTTGTTCTTTCTCTGTTACATTTCTCACATCCAATGTTATCAACTTTGTTTAGTCTTTCGTTGTATATAACTCTCAAACTTGTTGTTTTTTAAATTTGCATTGCCGTAAGTTTGGTTCTGCCCTTAGCATCTCTAAGACCTGTTAACTAAGAGGTAGCCAAGGAGATTTTTTTCCCCTTAAGGTGCTGCTGCTGCTACTGCTAAGTCGCTTTAGTTGTGTCCGACTCTGTGCGACCCCATAGACGGCAGCCCACCAGGCTCCCCTGTCCCTGGGATTTTCCAGGCAAGAACACTGGAGTGGGTTGCCATTTCCTTCTCCAAAGCATGAAAGTGAGAAGTGAAAGTGAAGTCGCTCATTCGTGTCCGACTCTTCGCGACCCCATGGACTGCAGCCTACCAGGCTCCTCTGTCCATGGGATTCTCCAGGCAAGAGTACTGAAGTGGGGTGCCATTGCCTTCTCCGCCTTAAGATGCAATCTCATTAAAGTCTGGACCCTGATTTTGAAAGTCCGTGATGGGGTTTGAGACTGCTTTGCTAGCCTGCTCCTTGGTGTTGCTGCAGTGGGTTCAAGGCCCATGTCTCAAGGAGCAATGGTCCCAACAAGCAACTCCTTTTCTCACATCCTCCACCTTCCTCACCTCTGCCCTGCATAACACCTCCACCAACTTTTGCAGGTCATTCTCTACAACGTGGATGACCTTCTAATCTCTTAAAGTAAAAATATGATAATGCCACTGCCCTGTTTAAAAAGTTTTAATTAGGCTCTCACTGCTTTCAGGGCAAAATGCAAGCTTCTTGGTAAAATCTACAGGATGATTTTAGTGATCAGAAACCCACCTGCCTCTTGTCCCCTCATCTCTCAATCCATAGGAGATTTATATTCCTTTTTTTCAGGGGAAGGGACTGAAGACTCTGTTGGATTCTCAAACTGGTCTTTAGCTGAAGAAAGGGGAATATCTACTGTCCTTTCTTGATGAGGGAAATGTTATATAGATCGAGAAACAGGGACCCACATGGACGGGAAAATTTCTCTGAGCTCATCAAGCCCAGGGAGTTGCAGATACTGCACTAGACCTTCAATCCTTGGGGTCCTAGCCCAGTGCTGGTTTCACAGAGCCATTAACACTGCCCTTCATTAGTGAGTGAGATTGAGGTCAAAATGAGATGTGGAAGTGTTACAACTTCAGGTCACAACAGCAAAGCAACTGGCTTTAGTTGCTTTGCAAGTCTTGAGTTCCTCCTCCTTTGTTGAGTCCACAGTGGGGGAAGTCTTGACTGTACTTAGATGACAACGGAAAATAAACAGAAGAAAGAGAGATGCTCTGGCAATGCAGGAAAGGGAACTCGGACTGTGGCTGGAAGAAGTGAGCAGTGTTAAGAGGTGGTTCATGTCAAGATGGTGATCAGTGAGCCACAGATGGAGGAGCTTGGTTACTCAGCCTGGAGGAGAGAGGCCGTGAGGCTGGGGGGCCCTTCCAGGAAGTCGTACTGTCAGTTTTCCAATATCTGCCAAGTTACTCTGAGGGTGGAAGTGGGCTTTAGGGGAAGCCCACAAAATAGGTAGAATTGTCCAGGGAGGAGATGGGATGCACTTCGGTGTGGCAAGTGTTGCTCTAGCAGGGTTTCCGTGATGACATCACATGGCTTCTGTGGATGCAACTCCTTTATACACGCAAGGTTAGATCAGATGACTTCTGCTGCTGCCTTTACCCCCAGGTCCAAGATTGTTCATGCTTTAGTGAGAAAGACAGTGATGGATTCTCACCTCGTGAACAATTTAATGGTCTCAGAGATAGGTAAGTAGATGCCATGGATGACAGCTACAGTCAGAAAAGGTGAAAAGTGAAAGTGAAGCTGCTCAGTCGTGTCTGACTCTTTGTGACCCCATGGACTGTAGCCTACCAGGCTCCTCTGTCCATAGGATTTTCCAGGCAAGAGTACTGGAGTGGGTTACCATTTCCTTCTCCAGGAGATCTTCCCAACCCAGGGATTGAACCTGGGTCTCCTGCATTGTAGGCAGACGCTTTACCTTCTAAGCCACCTCTGACTTTTCATCAAGTCAATGTGCATCTATTCTGAATGGGTGACTATTTGTTCTCTCCTTATAATTTTCTAAGGTGTTCTATGGCCAACTTACTTCATGGAGTAAACCAAGGATTGTCAAAATGTTTCTGCAGCGGGTCAGATAATAAATTTTCAGCTTCTTGGGTTGTAGGGTCTCTGTCCTGACTACTTAACTCTGCTGTTGTTGCGTAAAGTCTGTCCATAGACAATCTATACATAAATAGAAGTGGCTGGGTGCCAATAAAACTTTACTTACAAAAACAGACAGCAATCCCAGTTTGTCCCAACAAATTAGACAGTCTCACAGTGCAAACACTTTTGTGTTTAATTTGAAACACTGATGAAAAACAGAAAATGCATTCAACATGTGTTGATTTTCTATGATGTTTTTGTGATCATGAGTATTTGTTTGAATGAAAGTGAAAGTGGTGATTGCTCAGTTGTGTCTGACTCTTTTCGACTCCACCAACTATAGCCAGGGAGGCTTCTCTGTCTATTGGATTCTCCAGGCAAGAATACTGGAATGGGTTGCCATGCCCTTCTCCAGGGGATCTTCCTGGCCCAGGGATTGAACCCAGGTCTCCTACATCACAGGCAGATTCTTTACCATCTGAGCCACTGGGGAAGCCCTATATTGTATTTGTATGAATACCTAGGAGTAAACGGGGTTTCTATGGGATCGCTAGTTTAACTTTTGGTTAGTGTACTGAAACATCATCTCAGAAGACCAATGTTTTCTTGTTTCTGCAGGAGACTTCCAAACCAACCAGCAGAGCAGAGGGAGAAATATATGTTGACTTTAAAGCTGTAAATTTTGCTGTCAGGATTGTTCATCTTTAAAGATACTGTTTTGACTCTCAGAAGACATTTAAAGAAAAAAAAATCAAAATAAATAGCATTTGACATTTTAAAACACAGGCTTCTCTGGTGGCTAAGCTGGTAAAGAATCCGCCTGCAATGTGGCAGACCTGGGTTCGATCCCTGGGTGGGGAAGATCCCCTGGAGAAGGAAAAGGCTACCCACTCCACTATTCTGGCCTAGAGAATCCCATGGGTTATATAGGCCTTGGGGTCGCAAAGAGTCAGACACGACTGAGCGACTTTCACTTCACTTCACTTTTAAAACACAATTAGTGTTGAGCATTCAGTAGGGGGCAGGTAGGAAAAGCAGCTGTGCTTGTGGAGGAGGAGTGGTTTCTGATCACTCCTATTTATTACACTTTTGGAATAATGGCAAAAGGTGGTGACTGCTACATCTTGGGGTCTGTTTAATCTCCAGCTGTGAACATGTGATCAATCATCTTGTGGACAACAAAAGACTTTTTCCCAGACCAGCAATGATTTCCATGTGCTCACAGGAGGTTTATGTATGTGCTGTCCTGCCAGCTGACTGGCCCCAATGATGCATTCTCTGTGCTCCATGACTCAGGGGAGATAGAAAAGAGGACTTAGGGCTGATTGCTTCCGCTAATGACTTTGCAGCTAACTTACTACCTTGGGGGATTGTCTCTGTTTTCCTCCTAAGAAAGATAAGGGAAACAATACTTGTAAGTTTACAATTTCAAGTGCAAATATTATCAAACCATTTTGCAAATGACTGTCATTGTCACTGTGTCTCAGTTGCTGTCTTTTATTTACAAACAGCTGAGGCTCTTTCTCTCACTTCTGGATGAGATATTGGAAGGGCACCAAAACCAGTCTCAAAGGTTCTAAAGGGAATGTATGTTGTCCAGACATGAAGCATCGATAGTGCTACTTTCAGAGGGTAAGAAAATGTGAGCTACATCTGTTCCCGAAGTTTCAGGCTATTTGGCTAAAATTCCTCCATGTGTAGGGATGTATAGGGTGAATAAGTAAGTAAGTGTTAGTCTCTCAGTCATACCTGACTCTTTGCGACCCCATGGACTGCAGCCCACCAGGATCCTCTGTCCAGGGGGATTTTCCAGGCAAGGATACTGGAGTGGATTGCCATTTCCTTCTCCAGGGGATCTTCCCAAAGCAGGGATTGAACCCAGGTCTCTTGCAGTGCAGGCAGATTCTTTACCGACTGAGCTACAAGGGAAGGCCGTATAGGGTAACTATAACTCAGCAAATAAATACTTAATTCAAATTTAAACCTAAAGAGCTATCTGAGACAAAAACCATTTTCCAGTATCTTCATTCTCTATAATTTTGGGGAAACTGAAATTACTTAAAAGAATTTTATGTTTTATTTGTGACCATTTAAGAATTGTATCATAGTAAGGCTGTGAAATTGACCCTTGGAATTCCCGTTTCCACCATTTGCAAAATGGGTAGGGATGGTTGAGGGCTGATGTGCCACTGGTGGGGGTTTTCTAAGTTGCTTTCCATCACGTGCTTAGTGAAATATGGCAAAGCAGATGGAAAGTGGGTGATTCATGTCCATAAGAAGATTTCCTGGGGAAGGTTGAGAGGCAGTGGGTGTGTAGAATTGCCCCCACTGCACCCCACTAAAGCTTTTGTCTAAATGAAACAGAAGCATTTTTTCTCTTTCAGATTTTCAACTTAATGATCCCATAAATGTTTTGTAAATGAATGTTTTCATCTTTTTTTTTTTCTCTTTGTGTGGTCCCACGTCCTTTTTCCAGTCTTATTCATCAGGGCCCCACTCTTTCCAGGTAACTGAGGTGTGGGCATTTGAACTTACCTGTTCAGTGGTGCTGGCAGGGACCAGAGAACGCAGCCAGTGAGCCTGTAGCAGTGCAGGTGACCCCAAGGGAGGACACGATTAAATCAGGAAGATTGTTTCAACAAATAGATGGCAATGTGTATATTAGCAATGAAGGCAGGTAGATGTTTAGGCAGGGCAAGCTGTTGATTACAAAAACTAATTTTGTGGGAGATCAGGGTGAAGTGTACATGCTAACAATCCTTGATTTATCAGCATTATTCAAAAATTGAGCTGAATCTAAAATTTCTAAGTGAACATTTGTGCTATTTCATTGGAGGCTGATGAGTACATCTTGAAGTTAACCTTTAAGTATCAATGACATGACTGGAAGAAACTTGAGATATGGATACTTTTCATAACAATATTAAAATGCAGAAAAAGTCAATAGTCTGCTACAGTTATCCATTCCTCTTCTATCTATAAAGTGGAAAGTGGTGAGCCACTGGAAATTATTATATTCATTCAAAATGTTGCATGTCAGAAAAAGGAGAGTTTGTTACACAATTAAATTTAAAAAAATCAGGATATAAATAGCTTTAATGCTACAATCCCATTCCTTAAATCTATCCATAGTATTCTTCTTCTTGTTTAGTAGCTAAGTCGGGTCTGACTCTTTGCGACCCCATGGACTGTAGCCCACCAGGCTTTGCTGTCAATGGGATTTCCCAGGCAAGAATATTGGAGTGGATTGCCATTTCCTTCTCCAGGGGGTCTTCCCCACCAAGGGAGCGAACCCACATCTCCTGCATTACAGATGCATTCTTAACTGCTGAGCCACCCGGGAAGCCCTATCCACAGTACTAGGTTGAGCCATATCACATTAGCATTTTGCATGTCAAATGGTTTGACATCAGCAATTTCAGACAATTTGGGGTATAAGAGAAAACACACATATACACATCCACATGAAAGATAATTACCAAAAGTTCTGGATGGTGATCATTGGCACTTGATTTTTTTTCTTTTTCTTATTCATACTTTCTATAAAGAACATGCATTTCTTTTCTGATGAGAAAGAGAGACAGAAAATTTCTCTGCATGCTCCAGGCTCCTTCACTGTGAAGAGGTATTGGGTCTGGAACAGATCTACATGGTTTGTCAGTAGATTTGAGAATTTTGGGTCTCTGGTTTCCAGAATTCTTTATAAGTGACCAGATTTGGTAAAAATACTTATCTTTCTCTTCCCTTCCCCAACTAGATACCCACAATTAGATCCTTTACTTGCAAACCTCTGGCATTTAGTAGATGCTGAATAAATCTTTGCGGAGTGGCTAAATGAGTGAATACATGAATACATGAGGGAGAGAGTGATTAAATAATAAATGTGTAATGCATTCTGAAATTTTGCTTTTTTCCTCCTGATTACTAAATGACTTGAATTGTCTTAAGAGAGAATGTGGCAGAATTGTCAGTCCCTACATATACACATAGCACTAAGAGGGAAATATAGTTTGTCAAAAAAGACAAGGAAAATTTTTAATGGATTCTGCCGAATGATTCTAGAAGTATCTACCCAATTCTCCTGGATAGAATATAAAATAATGTCTGAGTAAAAATCTCAGTTCATTATCTGGAAGATGTTAGAATTTCTGGACTTTTTACCATACAGATATTTCTAAAGCAGTTTCACTTGTAAGGACAAATTAGCAGTGCCCGGCCTGGGTCCAGTCTCTGTTCTAGATCACAGAGGGCATTTAACTCTGTGTGTGATCAGAAACATTCCTTTCAGTGGCTATCCATTTTTACTTTGGAATAAAAGGAGGATAAGGAAGAAAGGAAGAAAGAGGGGAGGAAGGAGGAAAGAAAGAAAGAAGGAAGGGAAAGAAGAAAGAGAGGGAAGAGAGACAGAGAGATGTTTAGCCACATGGGATCCTCATTCAGTCGTATTTTTAGCAAATGGTTATAAAAAAAGCTCCAAAAGGTAGATATTGATTGTTTACCAGCTGACACAATCAGTGGAGCACTCTTTTCATCCTACGATTACCTCTAAGTGACTCATGCTAGCTCAGATGAGCTCTAAGCCCCTTAGTAGACCCCATCCTGAAATTAACTTGAATAATCTAATTTCTACCTTCCCGGAATCTCTCCTTACACACTGTGCACAGGGCAAAACAGAAGTGAAACAAGAAAGATTAACAAGGTCTGTGCCAGCTGTTGGAGGAGAAGGCATTGTTTGTCTGCATTTAAGGAGAAAAGGACACTATTTGGCCGCGTGGGGTGCCTCGGGTTGGCTGGTGCTAATGATCCTCCGAGGTGGAGCTGTAACGCGAGCTGCCCGTGGACCCTCTCCGCTGACAGGTGTTAATGGGAGGGGGCAGGACACAGCTGCCTGAACAGGAATCCCATTATCCTTTGCTGGATATTGATATGCCCTGTGGGATGTTTTCTCCCTGTCTGTGTTAATGTTCAGCGCGCACACTTGCCTTGTTCGTGGCACAGAGATAGAGAGACAGAGGTGCCCGGGGCAGACGTAATGGGCTCTGCCTTCCAGTCTGCAGAGGTTGTGTCTGTGGGGATGGAAGGCTTCCTTAATTATAGTGCCAGCTAGGGGACAGGTCTCGAGGAATAGCTCTGCCACAAATAGAATTGCCTGAGGTGCATAGTAAATTAAACTAATGACATGAGGTGCCTGTTGAAAGTCTTTTTTTTTTTTCTTTCTATCCATAAACAGTAGTTTTTGTTTTAAAACTTGATGTTTTGTATAGAAATTCCAGGAAGTGATCCAACAGTGGAAATCTTGGCCATCCACGGTCCTCTAAACAATTTCAGACTCCTTGTTGTCTCCAGTGAGGGATTCTGAAAAATCTCTAGAGATAATGTAGAGATAATCCTTGCCTTTGGCCATGCTCTGTGATTTGGTGGCTGACTTGAAGGGCAATATGTGATGGGGTTGGGTTTGTTGGAGTTAAAAATTACTGAATATGACTTGTAAAAAGATCTTACCACACAGATGAGTCAAGGCAGAATTTACTGTGAAGATTTACACAGCACAGACTCAACTCTGAGCAGCAAATTCACCTTTAGGTCCACTCATTTGACATTCTCCATCATCAGCCAGGCCACACTGTTCACCAGTAGAATCTCTCTGTGTTCAAGTATTCCTTATATTAAGCAAAAACCTGCATTTCTATAAATGGCAGGCAGGTGTATACGTCGGGTAGCAAGACTGTGGCATTTTGGGGCATTTAAGATATTTCAACATTCAATTTAGTTCAAATTGCCCAGTTTCTGCCAGCTGCTGTGTTTTTATTTTCTCTCAGCCTTTTGGCTAAGATCAAGTGTAGCAAGGGGGCTTCCTAGGTGGCACAGTGATAATCTGCCTGCCAATGCAGGAAACACAAGACATGTGGGTTTGATCCCTGGGTCCGGAAGATCCTCTGGAGGAGGAAATGACAACCCCTCCATTATTCTTGCTTGAAACATTCCATGGACAGAGGAGCCAGGTAGGCTACCGCCCAGGGGGCACGAAGAGTTGGATACAACTGAGCGACTAAGCGCACATGGCAGAGGAAGTGTATGACTCCTTACTTCTGACGTGTCTCTTATCTCAGCCTCTGTCTCTATCGGCCATTCCATTCTCAGCCTCCCGTTCATGTTTCCGAGCAGCGAGGGTCGTACTCTTTGGCTCGCATTTCCCCTGAGAAAGGTGACACAGACAAGGAAAGATCTAGGCTCAAAGCCTTGAGCAAAGGCTGTTGTGAGGTCCATTCCCTAGAAGATGTCTCCATCCATTTGCGCTGCTTCTGTCAACAAAGAAAATTCACCTCAGGTTTAGCTAAGCAAAGAGCAGAGGATAAGCTGGGGACGAGCAGTTTATCTAAGATGGTTGGAAATGACTCTCATAATGATGATAGCATCTTTCCCCTTCAGCAGTCTCAAGGCACTTCCTCTACTCTCTTTCACGGCTTGTGGGAGCACTCCTTGCTAACCTTGTTTAGCTTCATCCTAGTCAATAGATTAGGGATGGAGGGTGAAGGGCATGTCTGCTCGGGAGCTGGAGTGGAACATACGCCACGATTTGGTAAAAATATACATGTGAATTTGGTAAAAATATGTAGAACTGGCTTGAGCCAAGAGGCTGCACCTCTTTTTCAATGCATTATATTTTTCTGGTTATGCAAGTAATTATGTAGGTTCTGTGGGAAATTCAAAACTGCAAAAAATGACAACCATTCTTGATTCTGCTATTCAGAAATAATAACTGTCATTACTATTTTGATAATTTCTGTCCATTTATAATTAAGGGATATATTTTTTTTGCGTCCTTTTAAATCACTTGCTGTTTTGCCCCCAAAACATTCCCCCACAGCATTAAAAACTCTTTAGGGAGGTAAGTACCAATGACAGTCATATTCAGGATAAAGGAGGACCCGGGGCGGGGGAGCGGGGGGTGGTGGTGGTCCATCTCCACCTACCTGGAGCTCTGGGGGCAGAGGGATGAAGTCTTCCTGCAAGCTGCTCAGGTTTCTCAGGTGCCCTTGATGGCCTAAGACTGATGTCCCAGGAAGCAGAACAGAAGGAAAGGTAGGCATTGTCTGGGATACCATTCAGGTTGTTTAGCTGCTCAGTCTTGTCTGATCTTTGGGATCCCCTGGGCTATAGCCTGCCAGGCTCCTGTCCATGGAATTCTCCAGGCAAGAATACTGGAGTGGGTTGCCCTTCCCTTCTCCATGGGATCTTCCTGACCCAGAGATTGAACCCAGATCTCCTGCATTGGAAGCAGATTCTTTGCCATCTGAGCCACTTGGGAAGCCCCGGAAGAACAGCTTAGGCTACCTTTAGTGGACATGAATAGTTAACTGTGGTGAGCAGAAAGAGAACCAAATGAGGAACAGTAGCTCCTTTACCATCTGAGCTGCCAGGGAAGCCCTGAACTCTCCAAAGCAGGTAGAAAATGCTCAAGGACAAGATTTACATGCCTTGGCCTTTGGGAGACTTCTACCTCCCTGTTTGATGAAATGGGAGCAGAGTTAGAAGTGAAAGGGGAACTTCACAGTGATAGCACCTTGTAAAGAAGCAGGTGACTGGCGTAGAAGGGTAGATGGGAAACGCTGCCCTCTGGTCTGGGAAGCCTCAGTAGAATAAAGCTGAAATCGCCTTACGGTTCAGACCCTCAGCTGCTGAAACTTAATCCTCTGCTGCCTCCAACACTATCCTGCAAATAGGTGACTCATTGAAAAATTGTCCTGAAATAAGGTACAACCTTTGCAGATTGACTCCAAGCAGAAATGCAGAGTTAAAACATGGAAAGTAAAAAGTTCATATAGAATACTTACCAGAAAAAAACGATGTCACAGAGCTTAAAAAATTATGAGCAACTATTTCTTCATGAAGGCAAAGATGTTAATGAAAGGGTGACCTTTCTGAGAGTAAAACTCCAAGGAGACCTATAGGGCCTCTGAGAAGAAAAGTGAGAAAATCAAAGCCATTATGGAAATGAGAGTCTCATTAAAAGAGACAAAAAGCTGTATGTAGCTAAAAACTCAGTCAGGGATGTAAAAAGTAAGTCTGAGAAGATGAGCAAGATGAAATGGAAAAGAAACACATTACAAAAGTTTCTCAAAAACATTGGTAGTGAAGACAAGTCATATAATAGCCCCTGGAAAAAAAGAAGGGAGAATATTTTAAGTGAGTTTTAAGATTTCCAAAAATGAAAAAAAAAGAAAAGGTTGAAATGCAGAGATTGAGAGAGTACAGTATGTCCCAGGAAAAACAAGTTCAGAATACAACTATTCTAATATGATTTACTGAAGTGAGTGGAGATAATTCTGTGGCATAGAGGAAAAATCAAGTTATTTATAAGGGGAAAAAGGTAAGGTGACCTTGGGGCTTTCTCACAGCATTTAAATGTGAAAGTCAGCAGAATATGCTAAGTTCTTAGAGATGAAAGTGTGACTCAAGATGTTTATATGCATGCTGTTTTTGTTGCTGTTCAGTTGCTCAGTTGTGTTCAACTCTTTGCGACCCTATGAACTACAGCATGCCAGCCTTCCTTGTCCTTCACAGTCTCCTGGAGCCTGCTCAAACTCATGTCCATTGAGACGACGATGCCACCCAACCATCTCATCCTCTGTTGTCCCCTTCTCCTCTGGCCTTTAATCTTTCCCAGCATCAGGGTCTTTTCCAATGAGTTGGCTCTTCTCAACAGGTGGCCAAAGTATTGGAGCTTCAGCTTCAGCATCAGTCCTTCCAATGATATTCAGGGTTGATTTCCTTTAGGACTGACTGGCTTGGTCTCCTTGCAGTCCAAGGGACTCTCAGAAAAAGTCTTCTCAGCACCACAGTTCAAAAACATCACCTCTTCAGTGCTCAGCTTTCTTTGTGGTCCAACTCTCACATCTGTTCATGACTACTGGAAAAATCATAGCTTTGACTATACAGACCTTTGTGCACAAAGAGGTATCTCTGCTTTTTAATAAACTCTCTAGGTTTGTCATAGCTTTTCTTTCAGAGTGTCTTTTACTTTTGAGGCTTCAGACATCATCTACAGTGATTTTAGAGCCCAAGAAAATAAAATCTGCCACTGTTTCCTTTTTTTCTCTCATCTATTTGCCATGAAGTGATGGGACTTGATGCCATGATCTTAGTTTTTCGAATGTTCAATTTTAAGCCAGCTTTTTCACACTCTTACCCTCAACAAGAAGCTCTTTAGCTCCTCTTCACTTTCTGCCATTAAAGTGGTATCATCTGCATAACTGAGATTGTTGATATTTCTCCTGGCAATCTTGATTCCAGCCTGTGATTCATTCAGCTGGGCATTTCTCATCATGTACTCTGCATATTAGTTAAATAAACAGGATGACAATATACAACCTTGACATACTCCTTTCTCAATTTTGAACCAGTCCGTTGTTCCAGGTTAACTGTTACTTCTTGACCTGAGTACAGGTTTCTCAGGAGGCAGGGAAGGTGGTCTGGTATTCTCATCTCTTTAAGAATTTTCCACTGTTTGCTGTGATCCACACAGTCAAAGGCTTTAGCATAGTCAATGAAATGGAAGAAGATGTTTTTTTCAATTCCCATGATTTTTCTAAGACCCAGTGGATATTGGTAATTTGATATCTGGTTCCTCTGCCTTTTCTAAACCCAACTTGAACATTTGAAAACTCTTGGTTCATGTATTGTTGAAGCCTAACTTGAAGGATTTTGAGCATTGCCTTGCTAGCATGTGAAATGAACACAATTATATGGTAGTCTGAACATTCTTTAGCATTACCTTTCTTTGGAATTGGGATGAAAACTAACCTTTTCCAGTCCTGTGGTCACTGCTGGGATTTCCAAATTTACTGGCATATTGAGGGCAGTACTCTAACATCATCTTTTAGTATTTGGAGTAGCTCAGTTGGAATTCCATCACCTCCACTGGTTTTGTTTGTAGTAATGCTTCCTAAGGCCCACTTGACTTCACATTCCAGGATATCTGGCTCTAGGTGAGTGACCACACCATTGTGGTCATCTAGGTCATTAAGACCTTTCTTACATAGTTCTTCTACATATTCTTGCTGCCTCTTCTTAATTTCTTCTGCTTCTGTTAGGTCCTTCCAGTTTCTGTCCTTTTTTGTGCCCATCTTTGCATGAAATGGTCCCATGTTATCTCCCATTTTCTAGTCTTTTCCATTCTATTGTTTTCTTCTATTTCTTTGCATTGTTCCCTTAAGAAGGCCTTCTTATCTCCCCTTGCTATTCTCTGCTGTTATCTCCTTCTTTTTTAAGAAATACCCCTTTTTTTTAAGAAACACTTTTAAAATATCCTCTAGAGTAGTTATGATGGTAGTGAATTATCTCATATTATGTTTCAAAATGTCTTCATTTTTGAAATGCTCCTTTTGCTGGATAAAGAATTTTGAGGTGACAGCTTTTCAATATTTTAAATGGGTTTCTCCGTAGCCTTCTGGCTTGCATAGTCTGTTATATTTAGTATCTTTGCACCTTTTTATTTACTGTATCTTTTTTACCTTTTTTTTTTTTTTAAGTTATCTCTTATGGCTTATTCCTAGAAATTTTTGACTTTGCATGTTATCCCTTTTCATTTATTTTGCTTGGGTTTGTTAAGATTTTAGGATCTGTAAATTTATAATTCCCATGAAGTTTGATTTAAAGAAGTCTTTATATTTTTACAAAAATATTTTTTGTTCTTTTTCTTTCCTCTCCTTCAATAGCTCCACTTACATTGTCCTTTATTGTGGATAGTTTCCACTGCTATTTTTAAAAATTCAGTTATCTTTCCTTATATAGCATCTGATCTGCTTTTAATACTGTGCTTTTATTTTTAATTTACAATTTTTATTTCTAAAAGCCTCATTTAGGTCCTTTTTTTGTATCTTAGATCATTTCCCTTCTCATCATGGTCATGCTTTCCTCTAACTTTGTGAGCCCTTGGAATAAAATTATATTAGCTTTTTAGCTTGTGAGTCTGTTAGTTCCTTCATATCTATCATGTCTCGATCTGTCTATTTTTTTTTCTTCTGGTTATAGAAAAATTATGCTCTTTTTTACAAGACTGGTAAATTTTTAATAGACACTATATATTGTGAATGTCATGTTGTTTGCTGTATTTTGGTGTTTGAATGTGTGCTGAATAGTGATCTGTTTTTGTTTTTGTGTGCCATTAAATTAGTTGGTGGACTTCCTTAGTAGTTCAGCTGGTAAATAATCTGCCTGCAATGCAGGAGACCCTGGTTCCATTCCTGGGTCAGGAAGATTTCCTGGAGAAGGGGTAGGCTACTCACTCCAGTATTCTTGGGCTTCCCTGGTAGCTCAGACAGTAAAGAATCCACCTGCAAAGTATGAGACCCGGGTTCAATCCCTGGGTTGGGAAGATCCCCTGGAGGAGGGCATGGCAACCCACTCCAGTGTTCTTGCCTAGAGAATCCCCATGGACAGAGGAGTCTGGCAGGTTACAGTCCATGGGGTCACAAAGAGTCAGACATGACTTTGTGACTAAGCACACACAGAAGTTAGCTGGTATCAGGTAGTATCATTTTGAGACTTGATGTTTCTCTTTTCTACTGGAACCATATATTATATTTTGTCGGGGTATTCAGTCAGTCATACATGTCTGACTCTTGAGATCCCATGAACTGCATCACACCGGGCTCCTCTGTTCATGGGATTTTTTTCAGGCAAGAATGTAGGAGTGGGTTGCCATTTCCTCCTTCAAGGGATCTTCCTGATCCAGGGATTGAACCCAAGTCTCCAGTGTCTCCTGCATTGCAGGTGGATTCTTAACCACCAAGCCACCTGAGAAGCTGCTATATTTTATTTTGTGACTTGTTATAAGTTCATGTATATTTCTTTGTGTATGTGGATGTATACTGCAACCAGTTCTATATTTTCTTTCTTTAATCTTTCATTTAAATTTATTTCAAATGTTCCTTAAATTGTATTTAAGGTTTATTTTTTAATTAAATTTTTTCATTTTGAAATAATTGTAGCTTGACTTGCAACAAGAAACAGTGCAAAGGGATTTCATGTGTTCTCTACCCAGTTTCTCCCAAAGGCAACACTTTGCAAAACCACAAGACAGTATCACAATCATAATATTAATGTCGGTACAGCAGGATATAGACGGTTGCACCCTTCACAGGACACCCATTTCACTGCCAACCATGCCCCTTTCTTACCCCGTACGATAGCGATCTGCCCTTCATTTGCATAGTTTTGTCATTTCAAAATGTTATGTAAATGGAATCATACAGGAAATACCTTCCTGGAATTTTCTCCTTTCACCCAGCATAGTTTTCTAGTGATATATCTAGGTTGAGACATCTGTCAAAAACTGGTTCTTTTTTTTTACTGTTGAGTAGTATTTCCTGGTATGGGTGTTTCACAGTTTATTTAACCCACTGAAGAGCATCTGGGTTGTTTCTAGATTTGGGCTACTATGAATAAAACTGCTATGAACATTTGTGTACAGGTTTCAAGTGAACTTAAGTTTTCATATTTTTCTGGATTAATGCCTGGGAATGCAATTGCTGGTTATATGGGAACTGCATGTTTAGTTTTTTGAGAAACTTCCAGACTTTTCCAGAGTGGCTATACCATTTTCCATTGCCACCAGTGACATATGAATAATCCTGTTTGTCCACATCTGTGCCAGTATTGATGCTGTCATTTTAAAAAAGTTCTAGTCATTCTGATGAATGCTTTTATCCTGCATTTCATGAGCAGATAATAACATTGAATAGCTTTGCATGTCTTTATTTGCCATCTGTATATCTTCTACGGTGAGATGTCTTTTTATGTCTCTTATACATCTTCTAATTAGACTGTTTATTTCTTTACTGTTGAATTTTGAGAGTTGTTTATACATTCTAGAAAGCAGTCCTTTGGTGACTATGTGATTTTCAAATATTTTATCCCTGTCTGTAGCCTGTCTTTTCATTTTTTAACAGAGTGTTTTTCAGGGCAAAAGTTTTTAATTATGATCAGGTCAAAACTATCAGTTTCTTCTTTTATGGATTTTATTTTTGGAGACAAGTCTAAGAACTCTTTACCTGTCTTGAGATTCTAAATATTTCCCCAATTTTGCCTTAAAATTTTAGTGTTTTACATTTAATTCCATTATCTGCTTTGAGTTATCTTTGAGGTTTCCTAGGTTGCATTAGTGGTAAAGAATTCACCTACCAATGCAGGAGACACAGGAGATGTGGGTTCAATCCCTGGGTTGGAAAGATCCCCTAGAATAGGAAATAGCAACCACTTCAGTATTCTTGCTTGGAAAATTCCATGGACAGAGGAGCCTGGTGGGCTACCATCAGTGGGAGGCATAAAGAGTTGGACATGACTGAGCACAAACACAGCCTCCAAGATGTGAAGTTGAGTTCTAAGTTCTTTTTTCTTTTGATATGTTTGTTAAAGTTTTCGGTACCATTTGCTGAAAATACTATCCCTCCTTCATTGACTTGCTTTTGCATCTTTCTCAAAAACCAGTTGTGTGGTTGTTTCTGGGTTCTATATTACGTTCCTTTTGTCTATGACTCTCTCTCTCTCTCCACCAATACCACACAGTCTTGATCACTGTAGCTACAGAAAATCTTGAAGTTAAGTCGACTGAAACCTTATTTCATTTGTTTAAAAGACTGTTTTTGGAGAGTTTTAGATTCATAACAAAATTTATAGGAAGGTGCAGAAATTGCCCATATAGTCACTGTCCCCACACATGTATGTGAAAGTGAAAGTGAAGTCATGTTCGACTCTTTGCAACCCCGTGGACTGTAACCCACCAGGCTCCTCCATGCATGGAATTTTCCAGGCAAGAGTACTGGAGTGGGTTGCCATTTGCTTCTCCAGGGGATCTTCCTGACCCAGGGATTGAACCCGGGTCTCTCGCATTGCAGGCAGACGCTTTCCCATCTGAACCACCAGCGAAGCCCCACACATGTATAGCCCCCCTGTTATCAACACACTTAACAGACTAGTACATTTTTTTTTTTTTTTACCAAGGGTGAACCTACATTGATATATCATGATCACCCAAAGTCCCTAGTTTACTTGAGCATTCATTTTTGATGTTGTGCATTCTATAGTTAGACAAACGCATAATGAAATCTATACATCACTTTGGTATCATACAGAGTATTTTCATTTCCCTAAAAATATCCTGAGCTATGCCTATTCCCTCTCCCACACTCTTACCAACAGATACCAGTCTTCTTGTCTACACAGTTTTGCCTTTTCCAGAATGTTATATACAGCTGACCCTTGAACAATGTGGATTTGAACTGTATAGATCCATGTACAGGCTGGCTTTTTCAATAAATACTGCAACAATACGTGGCTCAGATGGTAAAGAGTGCATATTACCAGTGGAAAAGGCCTCTGTCACCTACAATGCTGGAGACAGAGCTCAATTCCTGGTTTGGGAAGATCCCCTGGAGAAGGGAATGGCAACTCACTCCAGAATTCTGGAGAATCCCAGGGACAAAGGATCCTGGAGGACTATAGTCCATGGGATCACAAAGAGTTGGACACAAGTGAGCAACTAACACTTTCACTTTCACGACAATACTACACACTCCAAAGTTGGCTGAATCCGCAGATACAGAGACTCGGATACAAAGGGCCGACTATAAGGTTATCCGTGGACGGCCAGCAGGATCAGTATCCCTACCACCCACATTGTTCAAGGGTCAATTGCATTATAGTTGGAATCATATCGTATATACTTTGTCAGATAGGCCTTTTCCACTGATAATATGCATTAAGTTTCCTCTATATGTTTTCATGGCTTGATAGCTCATTTCACTTTAGTTATTAATAATATTCCATTGTCATGTGCCAGAGTTGCTGTATCTTCTTGCCAAGTCATTATGGTTGCTTCAATTCAGTTCAATTCAGTCGCTCAGTCCTGTCCGACTCTTTGCAACCCCATAGACTGCAGCACACCAGGCCTCCCTGTCCATCACCAACTCCCGGAGTTTACTCAAACTCATGTCCATTAAGTTGGTGATGCCATCCAACCATCTCATCCTCTTTCATCCCCTTCTCCTCCTGCCTTCAATCTTTCCTAGAGAAAGACCCTAGAATCAGGGTCTTTTCAAATGAGTCAGTTCTTCGCATCAGGTGGCCAAAGCACTGGAGTTTCAGCTTCAGCATCAGTCCTTCCAATGAATATTCAGGATTGATCTCCTTTAGGATGGACTGGTTGGATCTCCCTGCAGTCCAAGGGACTCTCAAGAGTCTTCTCCAATACCACAGTTCTAAAGCATCAATTCTTCAGCTCTCAGCTTTCTTTATAGTCCAACTCTCACATCCATACGTGACTACTGGAAAGTTTTGGCAATTACGAATAGACCTTCTATAAACATCTATGTGCAGGTTTTTTGGTGGATATAAGTTTTCGGCTCCTTTGAGTAAATATTAAGGAGCACAATGGCTAGATCATATGGTAAGAGAACATCTAATTTTGTGCAGCCCATTTGGAAGACAGTTTGCTTCACATTCTTACCAGCATTCTGTGTTGTCAGTGCTCCAGATTTTGCCCATGCTAACAAGTATGTGGGGATAGCTCATTGTTGTGTGATTTATATTCTTCATGCCATATGATGTGGAGCATCTTTTCATAGATTTATATACCATCTGTATATCTTCTTTGGTGAAGTATCTGTTAGGTCTTTGGTCAACTTTTTAATGATGCCATGAATTTTGAATGCTATTATATGGTCATGTAGCCATTCTGCCATATTACTCACCCCTCTCTCCTCAACCTCATCATCCCTCCTTCCTTCAATCCTGTCTCTGAAATTCCTAGTCACTTCTCATGCACAGCATACTGGCTCTATCCCCTCATGACAGCCTGTTCAGACCTTGTCTAAAGAACCGTCTCATCTTTCTCTCCAAACTTTTTTTTTGTTTCGTTTTCAGAGTTATCCATTGAAACACTTCAGAGGGTACGTCTCACAGGGAATATGCTGTGAACAAGTCCTGGATCTGTCTGCCTGGGACTTAGGCCTGGGTGTGGTACAGACTTTAGCTCTTTGACTGTTAACATATGCCTTCAACACACTCTTTCTCATTTGCCATTTGTCTTACAATGTTTGCTGTTTTATCCTGCTGTATAAACATATTTATTTGCATAAAACCTGTATTTGAAGTTGAATATACAGCTTTCCCTTTAGGTGTATTTATTTTTCAGGCTTATGTAGAAAATCCTTCTCTGCCTAAAGGTGGTAAAATATTACTCACATTTGTTGTGTGTGCGTTTCTTTCCCAGTAAGAAATTCCTTTCATTTGCTTTACATCTGCGTGAGTCCCGTTCCGGGAGCATGTTCATAAATCCAATTTGTTCTTAAGTCCAACAAAGTCAGCCCAGGTGCACAACTAACACAATTAGTATATAGAACTGTACTATAATAGGTTTAGAATACTTTTCACACAAGTAATACATAAAAACAAACACAAAAAATAAAAAAACCAGTTTTTAATCTTTTGATACAGTACCTTGAAAAGTACAGTAGTAAGTACAGTGCAACAGCTGGCACACAGGCGTTGGCATCAAGCGAACAGGCAAGAAGAGTTACTGACTCTTCTTGGGGTTACTGACTGGAGGAGAGAGAGGAGGGGGAGATGGTAGAGCTGAAGGGTCGTCAGCAACAGGACATGGAGGACAAGCTGCAGTTTCGCTCACGCATGATGCTGAGGGGACTCACGACCACCTCTCTGCAAGTTTGAAACCTGAATGTTCGGCTATAAGAGACTTACTGTATTTCTTTATTTCTGTTCTTTTTTTTAAATATTTGATTCTGTTGGGAACATTTTGATATAAGAAAGGAGCTGAAGACCCTGCATTCTTCTCCCACTTGCCAAAGAACTTGTCTGACATCATTTACATGTTAAAGAATTATTCTCTGTTGAATTGAAATGGCATCTTTTTTTCACATGCTCAGTCTCTATTTATGCTTGAGTCTTTATCTGGATTCAAGCATACACACTACTATAGACAATATAGTGAAGAAGGACCTACTCAATAGCACAGGGAACTCTACTCAATTCTCTAGTGATGTACATTTGAAAAGAATCTAAATAAAAGTGGATATATGTATATGGATAACTGACTCACTTTGCAATACAGACAAAACTGACACAACATTGTGCACAACTATACTTCAATAATTCTTTTTTAAATAAAAGAAAATTTCTAAACAAAGAAGATTAAATTCTTATCTGGGTCTCTACTCTTCTCTGGCCTTGGTCTTTTATATGTTGCCAGTTGTGTCCTTCATAACATCATTGTTAAAAAATGAGATTATGTCTACTCCCCACTCCCAGTCATGATTTTATCTCGGTTATTCTAAAGATATTATATTGGGGTTCAAGGTCCTAGACTGTCAGAGTTATGTGGGATCAATGTCATCTGAGGCTGGCCGCAGCAAGGCATGGATGGGGAAACCAAAGACATAAAAATAGAGCGATGTGACTGTTGATGGATGGGAGTCATCACCAGGCCCAGGATTTAAGTCATGTTTATACACTTTGCTTCCTCCCTTCACCTTTGTTCCTACCACATCGCACGTCCTTGTAATCTACCTCTGCTCACTGTGCTGGTCCCCTTCTCCCCACCCCAGTGGATGCTACCCAGTCCTTCTAACATGATCTTGGAAAAGCAGAAGCTGGGCAGGAGAGAAGTGAGGATGCTGTGTTGTCTGTGTGGAAAATGCCACCATGTTACACCCTGTGGGGCTTATTCTGAGCTATCTGTGGAGTAAGAAGACCCTGAAGTCAGGGCTGCTTGGCTCTGGAAGCTCTCTTATCACGTGGGACTTGAGGTGAACATGGCTGTCCTACCACCCCTGGTGCAGGACGTCAGGAATGCCAGCTGGCCCGGAGCCTGTTGGCAGAGGCAGCAGGGGCAGCCCTAAGCCAGGTGCCCAGTGATGTACATGATGGAAATGCAGCAGAGGCCAGCAGACCCACAACGGGGAGGTTTCTGAAAGACAAGCACCCTGGCTGCTCTGTGAGTTGAACACAACCAGGGCACGAGTGTGAGGCTGGGAGAGTGTGTGTGTTCTGGGGTGCACGGCCGAGATCAGTGATGTGAACCGGGTGGCAAGAAGCGGGTGTCTGTGAATGCTGGGAGAACGGTGTTTGGAGAAGAAAATATGGGATGGAAAATGTGGACCTTCTCCTGGCTGTAGCAGGAGTGATGCCTACTTCTCCTGGGGACAGGCTGGATCCAGACACAGCACTTGAGGGATTTCTGAAACCACCCCCTTCTGAGGCTCTCATGTGGTACCCGACACCCGGGCCTTGGCTGGGAGAGACTGTGGGACTTGGTGACCCCAGGGCAGTTTCCTGGGCAGGCCTCAGCAGCTTTATCATCAAGGCCATTTGGTGCCAGAGAGGAAGATGAGGATAACTAATGGCCATGGCCCATGGGATTTGTTTCAAACCTCATAGAGGGCATTCTCAGGCCTTCCAGAAATAACAGAGAACGTTTTTCTGGGGGATATAATTCCTGCTTCATGGAGGAGGAGCAACACAAATTTTGCAGCCCAAAAGTCCCCCCGTTTTTCTTCTTTTTGACCTCATTTTTCATACCGAGTCGAGGTGGCCCAGGAACCCTGGGGTTATGTGTGTTTTCCCATGTTGCCTTGGACACCCAGTATGTTGGTGGAGCTCTGACTGTTCCGAGATTAGCACGATTCAAAATATGCTACCTTTGCCCCCAGGCATGAAGCCTGCATTTTTTCAAGGCTGAGACCTGTCAGAAGAGGAAGCAGAAGCGAGTTGTGGGAAAGCTTGATAATAACGTGGGCAAGAGGAGAGTATCCTTCTCAACAGGCCTCGGAAGCAAGATTCCTGGGGAAGTCAGGCTCAGCTGGTGACAAAAACAAGGAGCAGGTACTTAGGATCTCATAATTCTAAAATGAATTCTAAAATAAAAAATCTCTGCAGTTCTGTTTTAAGAGTACATCACTATGTAAATATTAACAGATGGGGATACTGACTTAGAATAGTTACTCCTCATAGTAAGTGGCTCCCCTGGAGGAACCTTAGCATCTTCCCTGGGGACAGAGGAAGCAGAAGCTCGTGCCTCTCCAGACGGTTAGAGGGATGAGATGCCCGGCTGCTCTCAGCTAGTCCTCAGTTTTTTTCGTGGATCCCCACCATGTGCATCATCAATCAGGGAGGCAGGCAGGAAGTCACCCATTAGGGTGGGTTCTTGTGCAGTGTTTTGGGGAAACACTAGCTGTTTGTCTACCCTGGGGTTGGGGAGACCCCACAGGAACAGGTTGTTATGGACCGAATGGCTGTTTTCCCCAAAATTTGTGTGTTGGAACCCTGACCCCTAATGTGAGGGTATTGTGTTGCCATTGTTGTGTAGTTGCTCAGTCGTGTCCTACAGTTTGTGACCCTATGGACTGTAGCCCACCAGGCTCCTCTGTGCATGGGATTCTCCAGGCAAGAATATTGGAGGGGGTTGCCATGCTCTTCTCCAGGGGATCTTCCTGACCCAGGGATCGAACCCAAGCCTCTTGTGTTTCCTGCATTGGCAGGCAGGTTCTTTACCACTGAGTCACCTGGGAAGAGCAATGTGAGCGTATTAGGAGATGAGTATGTTTAGATGGGGCCATGGGGTAGAGCACTGTGTTGGGATTAGTACCTGTAGGAGGACAGGGGAAGGCACCAGAACTTCTCCACCAGGAGAGGAGACAGCAAGAAGGCAACCATCTGGTGCTAAGAAAAGGGCCCTTGGTAGACCCTGGATCTGCCAGCACCTGGGTCCTGGACTCCTCAGTCTGCAGAACTGCTAGGAAGACATCTGCTGTAAGTCCCCCAGGTCAGGACATCTCACTCTGCCAGCCCAAGTAGACTAAGGCAGAACAGGCAGTTCCGTGTCAGAGACAGCTGGGCCCCCGGCTCACCTCCACCATTTCTATAACTGGATGACCTTGCACGGCTCTGAACTCAGTACTTCTAAAACAGAGATAATGTCTTCCTTATAGGACTATTGTTCCGTCTAGAACACACACACCCAACCCTTGACTCCTGCTTCCCCCTCCATGTGTATATAATGCATCTGGCCCTCAATGCACCTCAATATATTATTCTTCTTGTCTGCATGCATGCATGCTCAGTTACTTCAGTCATGTCTGACTCTTTGAGACCCCAAGGACTGTAGCCCACCTGACTCCTCTGTCCACTGATGCTCCAGGCAAGAATACTGCAGTGGGTTTCCATGCCCTCCTCCAAGGGATCTTTCCCACCCAGGGATCAACCCTGGGTCTCCAGGCAGATTCTTTACCGTGGAGCCACCAGGGAAGCCCAGTTCTTATTGTCTACTGGTTTATACAAATAGAAGCTCTTTTAGAGCTGCCATCTATGTGGTGAAGGTGATGTGCTAAAGGAGACATTTAGAAACTGGACTTTAGAATGGAGGAACCAACTGGACGTGGAGGTCCTAAATCTGGAGGGACTCAGATTTGACTTATTTTTAGTATACTCTAATGTGGAAACTAAAAAGGTAGCATGCATTCTCCTCTAGAGGTAAGCACCCAATAATAAGCCCCTATGAATAGTGAAGAAAAATTGCTGCATACAGCTTTTCCGTTTTTGATGAATAGGCTCTGATGCCACAGTAATGGTATTTAGTAAATTATAATGCTTCCATTAAATTATAGTTCTGTGATGAGTAGTTGTGAATTCAATTACACTGCTTGGCTTCTAGCTATCCTGCATATTTCATCAAAAGTTGATTTGCCACCGATAGCTCCACATTTCTATGAAGAAAAGAATGCATTTGGCAAAATTTGGTTTGAAAGTCAACCAGCGAATGAGAGGCTTATTGGAGTCCTCCATTATCTGGGAAATTTGCAGTCACCCTCCATTGACACGGGGCTGCTCTAAGACCCTGTTCTAGGGAGGCCTTCTTTGTGCTGCTCCTTCTATCCAGGCCTACAGTCCAGCAGCCCCAAGAGAGGGTAAAAGGTGGTTCTCCTCAATTTTCAGGTGAAACTAAAGGTGGATCCCACCTGGAAAAGGAAGGCTCCAGTGCATAAGTCTGCCAGGAAACCTCAAGTTCAAGTTAGCCCTCCTAGGACATGAACTCCAGTTAGTGACAAGAGACCTGAGAGTCAGCTTTCAGGAGTTCAAGCTTTCTTTGGTGGATAGGATCTGAATTAATTAGCCCTCCTGAGCAGTGCTAAAACTTCACTGTAGACTGAGAAGTCTTCACAGAGAGGTCAAAGGCAGGAAGACATTGGCATGACCCAAAGAATGAGGCAAACAGCATTACTTACCTCAAGTGTTGATGTGAAGAGTGAATGAATAATGAATGTAATATACTTGAAACAGTGCCTGGCCTTTAAGAATGTTACATGTAAGTATTATTATTGTTATTAAGCATATTATATATTATTAGCACACCTTGAGGAACTCTGTGGTCCACAGAGAATATTGGGAATCATAGCCAAAGAGGGATTCTTGAGAGCAGATCAGTCGTTGTTGTTGTTCAATCCCTCAGTCGTGTCCAACTCTTTACCACCCCGTGGACTGCAGCACACCAGGGTTCCCTGTCTATCACCATCTCCTGGAGTCTGCTCAAACTCATGTCCATTGAGTCGGGTGATGCCATCCAACCATCTCATCCTCTGTCACCCTCTTCTCCACCTGCCTTCAATCTTTCCCAGCATCAGGGTCTTTTCCAGTGATTGGGCTCTTGGCATCAGGTGGCCAAAGTATTGGAGCTTCAGCTTCAGCATCAGTTCTTTCAATGAATATTCAGGGAGTCAATAGTTGTCTCCATTTTGTGGTGTAAGATGACCTTGGTTCCATGTCTACCTGATAAAGGAACACACTTTCCAAGTCCATCACCTGATTGTGACGCAGGGCTGGGATTTGGATCCTATCATACTATGGCACCTCCTCCTAGACACCCATTGCCACACAACCAAAATATCATAGAACTTAACTGATTAACAAGCTCCCTGACTCTAGGACTTGATTTGTTAACTTATTAATTAGGCTTCATACTATAATACTGTAAAGCCTGATTTGGGCCACATTTGGGAGTATTTGAGCTGCTGTGTAGCTGAGACCTTGGTTTCCCTGATGGCTCAGTGGGTATAGAATCCTCCTGCAATGCAGGAGACAGGAGACTCGGGTTAAATCCAATATTCTTGCCTGGAGAATCCCATGGACATGGGAGCCTGGTGAGCTACTATCCATTGAGTCACAAAGAGTTAAACAAGACTGAGTGACTAAGTACACACACACACACACACACACACACACACAGCTGAGAACACGCCAAGGCAGAGGACCTGTGTATGAAGAGGAAAAAGGAAATCCCACAATCTACAGACACTGAGAGGTGATGTTGATTCCTGCAAGGTTCTAGAATGTCCATGGATTAAGCATGAGAAGTTTTCAGTGATGTCTGGTTCTCCCAACAGCTGGTCAGAGGATTGAATTCTGCTTCCTGGAAGTTGAGGGTGGGTGTGCAGAAAGAGGTGATACAGATCAGTTCTTATTACTCCAAGTCTGCTCCTCTCTGCTCTCCATGCCACAAGTACATGTTGGCATGAGACTGCCTAGAGAGCAAAATATTCTGGTATTCTTGGCTAACTCCAGGAGGACAGCTATCTTGGAGAGGAACTAAATTTGTCTTTGTCATCCACTGTTATTTTGGTCTTGTGCTTTTTCTTTTGTATTTGTTTCTGTTTTAAATTGAAGCATAATAATCTGTCTTGCTTTTTTATTAATATATGGAAGCATAGTCTACCTTGATTGATATTACATGGTTTGTAAAGGGACAGGTCTAACTAAGAGATCAAGAGGAACTATACACACTTCCATTATGTGATGAATATATTGTAGGTTATTTCTTTTAATTATGCTATTAGACTAGCAAACTGGGGCAATGATGTTCATTTCATTACTTAGTTTTCATTACACTTTTTGAAAAAAATATTTATTAAATTCTCTTGAGCAAGTAGGAAAAGTATGAGTTCAGTGCTACAAGAGTCAGATTGAATTTTTAACATATTAATTAATGTATTAAAGTGAATCTGAGCAAAACCTCCGGTGAACTGTCATGGGATTGGTTCATTCTTTGAACTGTGAGTATGCACTCAGTCACTTAGTAGTGTCCAACTCTTCAGGACCCCATAGGCTGTAGCCCACCAGGCTCCTCTGTCCATGGAATTTTCCAGGCAAGAATATTGGAGCAGGTTTCCATTTCCTTCTTCAAGGGATCTTTCCCACCCAGAGATCTAACCTGCATCTCTTATGTCTCCTAGGTTTGCAGGCAAGTTCTTTACCAACTGAACCACTGGGGAAGTCCTTCATTCTTTGCTCTGTACCTTCCATAAAAAAAAAATGGTTGGAACCAGGATTTATGATATTCTTGCTAAATGTATAAAATTAACTAGATTAAATTCAAATTAAATTATGTTCAGTTATATGTTATGATGTTAATTTAATAGTATAATATAAAATTTCTATGCTCATTTAATGCAATGTTATTCATTTTCTCCAAAGGTTGGTAAACACCTATCCAAGACTAGGAGAGCTATTCAAGACTAGGAGAATCCCGCCAGGCTCCATAGAATTCTCCAGATAAGAATACTGGAGTGAGTTGCCTTTTCCTTCTCCAGGGGATCTTCCTGACCCAGGGATCGAAATTGGCATCTCTTGTGTCTCTGGAATTGGCAGGTAGATTCTTTACCACTAGTGCCACTTGGGAAGCCCAACAGAACATTACACACCAATTAAAAAAAAAGAAGAAAAAAGGACCAAAGTACCCAAAGAGGATTTTTCTTCTTTCTCTTTCTACATTTCCAATAGTTTTTTACATAGATGGGTATTATTTTTATAATGAAAGTAACATACTTTTAAAAAGAGGGAAAACTTTATATATAATGATTTCAATACTCTATGGCTATATGGTTTTCAGTGGTCCACTCGAGGTTTCTTTATGGGCCATGGTTTGAAATAAAAGACATTTGATTAAAAAATAATTAAAAAAACTTTCCAACAGATATATAAAGAACTTTGTCAAAAAATGTATGAGAAAAAAAATCCCCTGGATTTTTCTCAAATACTATCTGCTCTCATTCATTCACACATTTGTTTTTCTATTTGCTTGTTCATTCAACACATCAGTATTGAGAACCCAGGTTGCTCAAGGTCACGGGTGCACTAAGTTGACTATTTGCCAGCTCTTTAAGTACAGATCAGGGGCTTTCCTGATAGCTCAGTTGGTAAAGACTCTGCCTTCAATGCAGGAGACCCCGGTTTGATTTCTGGGTCGGGAAGATCTCCTGAAGAAGGGATAGGCTATCTGTTCCAGTATTCTTGGGCATCCCTTGTGGCTCAGCTGGTAAAGAATCCACCTGTAATGCAGGAGACCTGAGTTCAATCCCTGGGTTGGGAAGATCCCCTGGAGAAGGGAAACGCTACCCACTCCAGTATTCTGGCCTAGAGAATTCTATGGATTGTATAGTCCATGGGGTCACAAAGAGTCAGACACGACTGAGTGACTTTCACTTTCACTTCACTTTTCACTAAGTACAGGTCTTGTTCTCCACTGTACTTGAGCGTTCAGAACCACTGAATTCCACTGTTGAGATGTATGTTACAATACTACTGCTGGAATATTGTGAAAACTGCAGTGTGTGCTCATTGTTCCTTCTCCCTGTCCCAATTTCCTTCCTTCCAGTTGATGGTGAATTACAACAGATGCAGACAGAAGAGGCCAGAGTGGCAACCCGAGTCATCACAACCGGGGACCAAGGGGACAGTGGGTCAGATTCTACAGGTTGGGGTATACTCTATGCTGCACTTTGCATCTGGGACACTTTCCCAAGAAGGAAAAGCAAAACGAAAGAATGCACACAGGTCAAAGATTTGAGGCTGTTATCCGGAAACCAGGGAAAACACGCAAGAGGAGCTGGGGTTGTTAAGCCAAGATGTGCATATTTGATGCAACTAGTTAATTTGTTCAGATCCTTAGGGAACATCTACCTTCTAAAGTAAAGAAATGTTGCTGTTCAGTCATTGTCATGTCCAACTCTCTATGACCGCATGGATTGCAGCATGCCAGGCTCCTCTGTCCTCCACAGTCTCCTGGAGTCTGCTCAAACTCATGTCTATTCAGTCAGTGATGCTATCTAACCATTTCATTCTCTGTCATCCCCTTCTCCTTTTGCCTTCAATCTTTGCCAGCATCAGGGTCTTTTTCAATGAGTTGGCTCTTTAGTGTTGGAGCTTCAGCTTCAGCATCAGTCCTTCCAATGAATAGTCAGGGTTGATTTCCTTTAGGGTTGACTGGTTTGATCTCCTTACTGTCCAAGGGACTCTTATGAGTATTCTCCAGTACCAATTTGATTTAAAAAAAAAACCAAGAGCAAAAATGATGTACTGTAGCAAACAGGCCCTTAGAAGTGGGTGCTCACTTCTTCACACTTACACCTTCACTTCCCCAGGTGCAGAGCTCCTGAGAGGCACCTATCAGTATCGGTTTTATGTTGAATTCGCTGAGCCTTCACTTGTCAACATCAATTAATTTATAGTAGGTGCTTTTAATATGCTAAAATATAGTAGAATGTGGAGAAGCAAAATTTTAACAGCCATGGAAGCTTCCATTGTCCCTGCCCCCAGGCACTATATTTTGTAGTGTAATTTTAAAAGTTACAAGTCATGGGGAAGAAAGCATTTCACAAGCCTCTTGGGAAACAGCTCTCTCTTCTGTTCCCTGTAGACTGTTATTTGGAAAAAAAAAATATCCTCAGAATTAGAGGACTGGGCAATTTTGCTTTGTTTCTTTATTGAAAATGAGATAGCAGAGACAAATATATTTTATTTGAAATGCGATTTTTTTTTGATTAAAAAATAAGATATCCTTATAAAAATTCAGAAACTATAAGAACATATTTTTATACATATAAATTTACTTTTAAACATACTTAAAAGTAAAAGTAACCCTAATTTTCCTAGTAGACATAGTCACTGTTTATATGTATAGTTAGACAGAAATACACACATATAGTTTCACATAAAAATTATACAGTTCTTTATATATAAAATAATCTCAAGTGTGTATATTTATAGAATATTTTGCATTTTCCTACTGCTTTATATATACAATTTTTTCTAAGCATTTAAAATATAAATTGACATACTTCCTTTTATAAACCTCATTTTATTGGCTGCATAATATTCCGTTGCATATTCACAATGGTGATTTTTTTTTTTTTTAAGGTAAAAATTCCCTTTGGATGTAAAATCATAGACTGGTACTCTTCCTACCTGAAGAAGTATTGTGAAACTCTAAGAAGATAATTCTTAGATCAATTGCTAAAAAAAATCCACAGACTCTGGCCAGCAGTAAGTACCAGTTCACCTACTCTCATCTAAAACTGGAAAGAGTTAACATATGTGCTGTCACCATGAGCACAGTGTGGGCAGGAAAGCCGTTCTCCTTAACCATTTTTAAATCACACCCAGGATGCATCTGGAAATGATGTCAGGCCAAGACAGAAGTATTCCTAAGTTCTAATGAAGTCAGCAACAGGATCACACGTGGGGCACCTCGGGACACAGACCTCCAAAAGTAGATCCCCATCTCTCCATGTCTGTAACATGACAAAGTGTTGTCATTTGCTAATTAAATGCGTAGAATCTTTTCTCGCTTTGTAAGATAGATTTCATTCGTATACATTATATAAAACTCCATAACTTAAAAGGAGAAATTATAGGACTATTTCTGACTGGGATTTTTAAATTCTGATTTTACTGAATGACTAAGCAGTCTTGAATTCATAAATATATCTCACTTACTCAATTGTGTCCACAATGGATGGGTCTGCCATCTTCCCGTTCGCTGGCTTAGCGGATCGCCTGCACTTCCAGAATTAGAAGGGCTGCTGTCTAGACCTTCTGACGTGTGAGCAGCCCGGGCTGTGGTCCTCTCGGGCTGCAGAACTGCTCCATCCCCGCTCTGGAGCCGCCTTTAATCTTGGTGCTGTTTGCAGACAGACTTTAAAAAGCTGCCCCGAGAATACATCCCTGCCAGTAGTTTAGTGTGTCACGCTGAGGATGAGAATTTTGTTCTATTCTTAAGATGCAGCTATTTGTGTCGGGGGAGCTTTGGCCAACAGGAAAGAAAGCCGAAGGTCAGGAAAAGAACTCTGTGGGATCCCATGCCCCGTGGGGTTCTAGGAGGGCCTTTCCTGGAAGGGAGGGGAGATCTGGATGGGTCAGCACACCCCGGGGGTGGCTGTTTTGTGGCTTCATGAGATATTAACCCCCAGCACTCCGGGGTGAGAGATGTTGGAGCTAGACGAATTCTCTGCTTAAAAATTGTTTGCACTCTCTCTTTTTACTTTTTCCAAAAAATAATAAAATCCTCTAAAGAACTGTTTGTGGGCACTTGTCCAGAAGCAGAGATGTGAAGAATAAAGGTAAATAGCTCTTTGTAGAGAACTGCACCTGGGGAGATTGGAGGGAAATGAAAAATTTGATACCCTGGAAACTCTAAATATGCTTTTCTTTTTTAAAAAGCGTTTGGGATCCACGTGCCATCCCCCACACTGGTGGAGGAGGTTGCAGAGCGCCGGCAAGCCCCACGCTGGGCGGGTGGCCGTCCTGCCCCCGTCTGTGTACTAGCGCTGCCACCGGCCACGGCCAGGGTTGGCTCAGGACTCCTCATGTGAGTGAGATACCGAGGAGAGGATAATTTATGGCATGTGCTTTGAGATTCCCTTAAATAGAAAAGACCAGCCGCTCAAGTTTTCTTAGCATGTTTGCCGCTCCCAGGCCGCTCGCCGAGCACACGGCAAACACAGAGCCCCAGAAATGTCTGCAAAAAGGTTTGGGAGCAAGCCTAGCCTCCAGACTGCAAGGTCCCGAGTGACTTCCCAGTGGCACGCAGCCCTGCAGAATGACGGCAAGGTCAAGTGTGGAAAGGGTAGGGACACGCCTCGCCAGAGTCTGGCCCCCAAGCCGGCGCCCCACCCGCATCCATCAAGCCTCATTTCCTTTCCCAGAGTGCAAATGTGAGCAGAGAAGTAGCTTATTAAAGAATAATTCATTGTAGAATGCATTACAAATTGTGATTTATAGTCTTCACTGCAAACTGAACATTGCTTTAAATTTTAACTTTGAGTAAAATGGAAATTCATTAAATGTCTACCTGGGAAGGAATGGACTTCCCTGATGGTTCAGATGGTAAAGTGTCTGCCTAAGTGCGGGAGACGTGGGTTCAATCCCTGGGTCGGGAAGATATCCTGGAGGAGGAAATGGCAACCCACTCCAGTACTCTTGCTTGGAAAATCCCATGGATGGAGGAGCCTGGTGGGCTACAGTCCATGAGGTCACAAAGAGGTGGACACGACTGAGCAACTTCACTGGGAAGGAATAGTTCATGATTATTTAGAATCCTTAGGAGGTCATCGGGTTAGCGTTCATATCCCCTACAATCAGCATTTTGTAGACATCTCCTTTTTTTAGATCTTGGGCTCAGCAACTTTAAATAGGTGACTTCCTATATCAGGGGGTTCATGGGATCTTCTGGAACCCCAGTGCTCTCATACCCGTCCCCAGGTTCCCACTGAAGACTCAGTTGGGTGTTTGTGATTCAGAATTCAAGGGAAAAGGATAAGCGGGTGTGACGTGTGAGGAATTCTTAGGAGGAGGGCAAAGTGATGAATCTTATCCTGACTGTATAGAGGGGGTGACCACCAGAAACAAGTCCAAGGGGCTAGGGGAGGGGGAACACAGAGGCAGCGATGGTCAGTGGGGTGAGGGAGCTTGAGGGAAAGCTTCTCAGACACGTGGCAACCGGGAAAGTCCTGTAACATGAGTCAGGCAAGAGTGTCTAGAGAGGAGAAAGAGGGTGTCGAGGTCAGGTGAAGGCAGGGCCAGGACACGGTGTGTCTCGGCTGCAGGATGGAGCCTACTGGGGTGAGAGCTTGGGCAGGAGTGTGAGCCGCGCTCAGAAGCGTCCTGGGTCCTCCTGTAACTTCACTCTGATGTGATACAACAGATGCCACTGGCTGGGAGGGCCTGGAGAGTCAGCTGCCTGTTTCCCAACTTTTGCTCAGAAAGGGCCTCAGGGAAGACTCCACAAGCATCCTTGGACTTTGTGCATGACAGAGCCCGGAGTCCCAGGTAGCCAAGGAGAGGGACAGCTGGATTTCGTGGTGGGAGGTGCTTTATAGAGCAGATTATGTTCCATCTATAGTCTTCATCATGCAGATGAATCATTTTAAAGCACTAACTGAGCACATGATGACTTCCTACTTAGTGCTATTTAACATATTGAAGCACCAGTGTTTTGGTCCTCTGGTGTGAACAGCCGACTCACTGGAAAAGTCTCTGATGCTGGGGAAGATGGAGGGTAGATGGAGAAGAGGGTGACAGAGGATGAGATGGCTGGATGGCGTCATCAGTGCACTGAACTTGGACTTAGGCAAACTCCAGGAAGTGACAAGGGACAGGGAGGCCTGGCGTGCTGTAGTCCATGGGGTTGCAAAGAAGTCGGACATGACTGGGCGACTGAAGAACAGCAACATACACCCGAGCCTCACTGGAAACTCAGTCCGAGGCTCTGATGCTGATGGGACCAGATGGAGGGTAGATGGAGAAGAGGGTGATCACAGAGGATGAGGATGGCTCAGAGACTGTGAGTAAAGAATCCTCCTACCAATGCAGGAGATGCAGGTACGATCCCTGGGTTGGGAAAGTTCCCTGGAGGAGGAAATGGCAACCCACTCCAGTATTCTTACCTGGAAAATCCCATGCACAGAGGAACCTGGCGGGCTAGAATGCATGGGGTTGCAAAGAGTCGGACATGACTGAGCAACCAAGCATGCGCACACACACAGTGTGATATTAGTATAGCTCCAGGAACTGTGCTGAAGTAAATGAGAGAAAAAAGAAAGAAGGAAAGCATGGAATGCCAATGAGAAAACTGAAGCGTCTCCAACTTAAAACAAACAAAACACGGCCTTGATTATTAAAAATAGAAACCTGAGGTAATACATCCAAGAACGTTACAAATCCATGCACTTTTCATTAGTTCTTCAAGGGAAAATCTCCTGCAAGCTCACAGAAGCTCTCTGGAATCCTGGGGATGGGGGCAGGGTATAAATAGATGTGCGGGAGACACGGATTCAGAGACGGTTCTATATGCTGACAGGATGGTAAACAAGTGAGCAGTTGCCTCCGTGGC
Organism: Okapia johnstoni; assembly: GCA_024291935.2. Lineage (NCBI taxonomy): Eukaryota > Metazoa > Chordata > Mammalia > Artiodactyla > Giraffidae > Okapia > Okapia johnstoni. The sequence goes on along the minus strand of CM044306.1, from coordinate 52,015,060 downwards.
ACAAACACTGGGACTCGGCTAGTTCCGACTCCTAGCTCTGAGTCTCTGTGACTGTGCCACCAAAATTAAGATTTCTCACTTTACATCTCACCATTCCTGACGGGGCCAGAGCTGGTACAACATGAAATTCCGTCTAGAGTGATTTCACCCTCGAAGCAAAACTGCAATGTCTCATATGGCAACGCAGCGCTGTACTCATGACTGCCTTTCCTTCCTTCTTTTCTTTTCTTTTTTTTTTCATTTTTCTTTTTATTTATTTATTTATTTATTTTGTAAGCAGAAAAAATAATGTGGTTTGATGCAATGGTCCAACACAATAGGAGCTAATGAATAGAGCGTGTTGCACTTGAGAGACTGCAGTTCAATTACTGGTGGTGCCAATCAAGTCAGAAATATTAACCATGGTAACCGCAGATTTCCAGCTTTATAGAGGCATAGGGGAGGCAGTTGCTCTTTGCTGATCACTGGGGTCCTGGGAGGGCCAAGGGCTCAGAGTGACAAAGCACCACTGAGCTGGTGAAAGCCGGTTTCACAAAGATGGGCATTGATGGACTTCTGCTCCAAAAAGTCCCGCTGAGGAGGCCCAGGGCTTTATTCCCAGAGAACTTGCAGGAGTCCAGGAGGGACGGCACAATGGTGGAGAAATATGTATTTAGAGGGAGCTTAATAGAGAGAGAAGAAAGGAAGTTATGCGCAATGGGTCATTCTTTATTACAGTGAACTGGATTCATTAGAAATTGGGGGCTGTGAGTCATGTACAGGATAAAGTAATTCTTATGGGAGAAGGGGACAACAGAGGATGAGATGGTTGAATAGCATCACTGACTCAATAGACGTGAGTTTGAGCAAGCTCTGGGAGATAGTGAAGGACAGAGAAGCTTGGCGTGCTGCAGTCCATGGGGTTGCAAAGAGTCTGACATGACTTAGCAACTGAACAAGAAGTGGGTTGAACTGTGTCTGTTTAAAACTCATATGTTGGGGCCCTAAGTCCCAGGATGTGACCTTCTTTGGAAATAGGGTCACAGCAGATGTAACTGGTTAAGAAGAGGTCATCCTGGATGATCAGTGACTTGGGTGAATCCGACATGGCTGGTGTCCTTATAAAAAGGGGATGTTTAGACACAGAAATGCAGACAGGATGAATGCCATGTGAACTTGAAGACAGAGAATGGGTGGGTGTATCATCAGGACACAGGACACCAGAGGTGTCAGCAAAGCCCAGCAGCTGGGGGAGAGGCATGCAACAATTTCTCCAGGGCACCTCAGCCCAGCAAACCCTTGATGTCGGGTTTCTGGCGTCTGAGGGATGAATAAATTCTGAAAGCCATTGCATTTGTGGTGCCTGTTATGGAGTACCACCCAGATCCATGGAATCAGGAACTTTGAGAGTCGGGAAAGTTACCAGAAGATTTTGATGCACATTCAAGTTTGAGAACCACCCCTGCCAATTTTTGTTCTTAGTAAAAACAATCCAGGCATGTTTAAAAAACAAAAACAAACAAAAAACCCCAGACTTTTGGCCTTTCTTCCTAGCAGTTATCATACTCTGTTTTCCCCGCGTACACACCCCAATTATTGAATTAGAATCTCACAGATATTTTTTGGAATAAGTTGTGAATCTTAGGGGCCAGGTTTTCCTGGGATGGGCCTAGTGATTTTTCTAGTAATTGATTTCCCAATAAGGAGTCTCCACTTTCGCACTATGTTTCCCAGTTATAACACAACTTAACACATGAACTGGTTCATTTGCATAATTGTAGGTCCTGACCCACTCATGGGGAAGACTAAAAAGGAGACAGTTCCACTTGTCCGGTGGCCCCTTGGTGAGCCAGCATGGGTCTGAGGCCTGAGCAAGTCTGTGTTCCCCAGTGCTGGGGGATAACCAAGGACCGCCAGAGGATCCAGACAATCACACAAGTTTGGTTTGCAGAGAATCTAGCAACACTTGCTCATGTAATGCTCGATTATTAGTTTGGTGTCTTCATTTGTAAAAGAACCTTGAAATGTGATCTTGACCATGGCTTCACTCCCAGCCCTCCAGAGCTCCATCTGTGTCTCTGTGACCTTTAGGATGGCACCCACGTTCCTGGGGTGGGGCCTGTCACAATTTACCCCCACTTACTTTACCAGGCTCGTTACCCTGGTCCCTCCCACCTCACTCATGTTCCATGTCATCACCTCCAATGAGAATAAAGACATCAGCTAACATTGCCCTGCCATGCATCACTCTGCGTATGTGTGCTAAGTCCTTCAGTCATGTCCAACTCTTTGTGGCCCTGTGGGGCATAGCCGACCAGGCTCCTCTGTCCATGGGATTCTCCAGGCAAGAATACTGGAGTGGGTTGCCACGCACTCCTCCAGGGGATCTTCAGGACCCAAGGATCAACCCATGTCTCTTACATCTCCTGCATTGGCAGGTGGGTTCTTTACCACTAGCGCCACCTGGGAAGCCTGTGCACCACTCCACGCTCTCCTCAATGTACAGATACATTTCCTAGGATCAGGCTCCAATCTGGGGTCTAAGGTGCCCCCAGAATTCTAACAAGCTCTCAGGTGTCACTGGGAGGGTAGTAGTGATGGTGGGCATGTCGCACTTGAAGGAGCAGGCACTTAGTATGTATTCGTGTGTTTAATCCTCACAACCACAGGTGACGTTGGTGCTATTGTTGTCCTTAATATTCAGATGGGAAGACTGAGGCACAGGATGGTGAAGTGACTTGCTTGAGGTCACGCCGCAAGGAAGTGTCAGAGTTGGGATTTGAACCCAGGAAGTCTGGCTCTAAATCCACTTTCCTGTTCACTTGCCTGTGCTGCTTTTGAAACAGGCCTGGTAAACTCTTTGTGGTATTCGAAGACCCCATCTTCTTTCTCTCCTCAATGTTCTCATCTGTGAAATGGGGCTTTGACAATACCTACCTCATAGGGTTTTCATGGGGATCAAATGAGATGATATGTGACGTTTCCTTCTGCTTCTCCTCCTTCTTTTCCTTATTATTTATACTACCGTGTGGTTACTAACGTGGATTGAACCCCACTGACTCTTGAGGCTGCATCCTTAGGACTCCTTAGCTGATGAGTTACTGAAATTCTCTGCAAGTCAGTTTCCTCTTCCAAAAGAGGCATAATAATCATTCCTTCCTCATAAAATTATTTTGTGAAGGATGAACTGGATAAAAACTCTTTGTGCAAACTGGGTACATAGAAAAGTGTCAAAATGTTAATTATTATTATTTAATTAAATAAAAACACTTCTTTTAGGCACATCCACACTTTTATCCATACACACCAAGGCTTCCCTGGTAGTTCAGACGGTAAAGAATCTACCTGTGATGCAAGAGACCCAGATTTGATCTGTGGGTCGGGAAGATTCCTTGGAGAAGGAATGACTACCCACTCCAGTATTCTTGCCTGGAGAATCCCAAGGATATAGGATCCTGGTCAGTTACAGTCCATGGGGTCATAAAGAGTCAGACACGACTGAGGGACTAACACTTTGGTTTGAACTTTGGTCTGTTCACATTTATTGTCAGTTAATATTCTAAGCACTTTCACAGGTATCTTCTTGTTTAATGCTTACAAAAATCTTATGCAACACTTATACCCCCTGTGTGAGTGAGAAGATGGAATCACAGAACCAGTATGACTTTCTCAGGGCAAGTGCAACCATGCTTATAGTTCATTGTTGGTAGAGCAGAGTGGAAACCCCTAACAATGCCCATTGGTTCCTCTTTCCAAAATGGCCTGTGCAGCTCTCACAATGAAAGACCCCCTGAATGCATGGCAAGATCACTTGCATGTGTGAACTTCATGGAGTTTCTTTGCAATCCAATACATTTCTGCTCACTTAGCTTTGGTATTTTTGTGGTTTCCTTATATCTTTGTTTTAATTATGTATTTATGTTGCTTTTTTTCCTCTCTGACTGTGAGCCTTTTTGTGATAACTCTGAGCAAGTAGTCATGTCCAGCTGCTCCAGTGATCAGTCTGTCCTTGATGCTTCAGCATCATCCGTATAGCTGGTCCCCGAGAGCCAAGTTCCCAGAGACAGGGTGTTGAGGTCAGAGGGGCAAATGGTTTCGCACCCCCTGCTCCTGGAAGCACTTACTTCCCCCTTCATCATTTTGAAGCTGGGGCAGGAGCCATTTATGTAAAATTAGAAAACTGAGTCTAGCTTGATCTCATAGCTGAGTTGGTAAAGAATTCACCTGCAGTGCAGGAAACCCAGGTTCGATTTCTGGGTCTGGATGATCTGCTGGAGAAGGGATAGGCTACCCACTCCAGTATTCTTGGGCTTCCCTTGTGGCTCAGCTGGTAAAGAATTCACCTGCAAAGTGGGAGACTTGGGTGTGATCTCTGGGTTGGAAAGATCCCCTGGAGTAGGGAACGGCTACCCACTCCAGTATTCTGGCCTGGAGAATTCTATGGACTGTGTAGTCCATGGGGTCACAAAGAGTCGGACATGACTGAGTGACTTTCACTTTCACTGATTTCAGTACCGTGTGCAGCCATGTCCCATATGGCACTCTGAGATGAACTGAGCATTGTCTAGGGTGGAGACCAGTAACTTCCCTAGGTAAATAAGAACCTTTCCAGAGGTTGGTGGTGAGCTTACAGATATTCATTCATTTTTTTTTTAATTCATACCTATTTATTAGTATTATTATGGCTTCCCAAGTGGAGCTAGTGGCAAACAACCTGCCTGCCAATGCCAAAGACCCAGGAGACCCTGGGCCAGAAGGTCCCCTGGAAGAGGGCATGGCAACCCACCCTAGTTTTCTTGCCTGGAGAATCCCATGGACAGAGGATCCTGGCAGGCTACAGTCCACAGGATCACACAGAGTTGGACATGACTGAAACAACTTAACACTCACACATTATTATTATTATTTTAGGCTGTGTCATGTGGCAAACGGGATCTTAGTTCCCTGACCAGGGATCAAACCTGGGCCCCCTGCAGTGGAAGCGTGGAGTGTTAACCACTGGACCACCAGGGAAGTCCCTATTGATTCATTTTGGCTTCAAATTTGGATAGTTAGTTCTCTCCAAAGTGTTACATGACCTAAACAAGTGTTATTTGTAAAATGTAAGTGAATTTATGTGAATTTTATTTTCATGTCAGCAAGCATTTATCATAGGCCTGTGATGTGCTCAGGAATAGGACAGATCTTTTGAGGGTTAAGAGCATCAGAACACACGCACTCACCCATGTGCATGCACACACACAATGCCTTACAATGAACTTAGGGAGATTTGCCTCTAGCTTGGAGACCTTACAAAGAAAATAATTGGAAAATATTCACAATGTTTTCCAATTAAGAACCCAATGGAATGCGTAGGCTGCTTTAACGCTGAATGCTGTGTAGTCAGACAAAAGTGCTGCTTTTTGTGAATAATTGGGCCCACTTCATCTTGCTGTGTGAAGGAGACAAAATTTTCACTTTATCGGGGTGCAGGTGAGATGGAAATGTGGAGGACTGCTTTTCTAGAATGGAAGTGGTAATATCGTGGGAAGAGCATTGGGCTTGGAGGCCAAAGATTGCAGTCCAATTTTCATTCTGATATTTGCCCACAGTGGGATTTTTAAACAAGTTAATTAACCTCTCTGAACCCAATTTGCTGATCTGTAAGATGCAGTTAACAACATCTCCTTTAAGGACTGCTGAGTGAAGAAGATATGCAGTGATAGAAGGAAGCATGTTCTGTAAACACCGAGGCGCTGTGTTCATTCAGATGCTGTGATGCTAAGAGTGCTCTCAACGTGACTAAGGTGAATGTCCACACGTGGGGGTGATGTCAGGCAAGGAAAGAGGAGATCCATTTGGTGTCCCCATTTCTGCCCCCAGTGAGCAGCCAGGCCTGAAATGGGGGACCGAGAGTCAGTGTGCCTGAAACATCGTTGGTGCAGCCCCAGGGAAAACTGGTCCTAAAGGTGGAGAAGTATGGAGTTTAGTTGTATTACTATATTCACAATGCATAGTCATCGCCATTTCTGGTTCCAGAATTTTCTATCACTGCACTTATTAAATGTGGAAAACCCACACCTGCTATGGAGGTAGTCTGCAACCCTCCCTCTCCCTTGCCCCTGGCAACTGTCTCCATGGATTTTCCCATTCTGAATATTTCCTGCAGGTGGAGTCGCCATCGTCTGTGGCCTTTTGTGTCTGGCTCCTTTCATGGAGCATAGCGATTCTGACCTTCATCCACATTGCAGCATGTACCCCCATGCCACTCCTTTTTGACATCTAAGTAATATTCCTTTGTGTGGTTGTGATTGTCACATCTCATCTCTCTGTTCATCAGCTGACAGACATGTGGGTTCTTGCTACCTTTGGGCAGTCATGAATAGTGCTGCCACGAACATGGCCGTGAAGTTTTTTGTTTAAATCTGGTCTAATCGTGCCTGCCCTTATTTCATTCTCCATCTGGCCAAAATAATCTTCTGGAAGATAAATCTGACCTTCTCACCCCTTTCGTAAACCTCGGTGGCCTCCCTGCCTTGCAGGATAGTCTTGAAGATCATGTACGTGACCCGCAGGCCGACATGTGCTCTGGCGTTTGCCCACTGCCTCAGCATGCCGGCCACCCAGCTCTTCTCTCAGTTCCTGGAATCCAGCAGGCTTCCACCCGCTCCCCTCAGTCCCGTGATTTTCCAGCTCAGCCTATAAAGCTCCCCTGTGCGCTTCTTTACCAAGCGCCCTCCTAATCACCCTTCAAAGTGTGACTAAATCTCACTTTCTAGGGCAGCTTCTAACAACCTGCCAGGCTGCATCCAGCCACCCCCAAACGGCCCCGTAGTTTGTATTCTCTCACACTCTGCCCTTTTCCTTGGCAGTATGCACCACCCCCCCTTGCCATGTTCATGATGAGCTGCCTCTCCCTGAGAAAACGTTAAGACCCCCTGAGAAATGGTACCTGGTGTCTCGCGCACAGCCATAAATCCAGCACATAGTACGTTTCCTGCCACCGAGTAAGAGCTCAGCTTTAATTTGTCAAATGTCCAGGGTGTCTGACCCCCAGCAACTCCAACACATTTAACAGCCTCTGCTCCCTGCACTCCTGGCTGTTGCACACTTCCTGTGTTTGCACAGCATGTGGCAGAAACAGGGAGGCCTCTTTGTCCGGTGAAGAATTCAGGGAATGGGCATCATTCCCTGTGAGGTCTGAGTTGACAGCCCAGTTCTCCTGGTTCTGCCGGAACTGTGAAGGTGAGAGGTGCGGACTATTTCTCGAGACACTCACAGCATTTTCCTCCTGGGACAAATTGAGGGCAAGTGGGGTACAGGTGCCTCAGCCAGGACAACAGCCATGGAGACCACACTCTGCAGGGTCCATGTAGGGCTGCAGGCGGTGGCAACAGCTGGGACGCCCTCTCCCATTGCAAGAATGAGTCACTGCAGGTGAATGACCACACGCCAGGAGAGGCTGTGGAGGGTTGCGCCCAGACCAGTGGCCTGGAGTGATCGGTCACTGAAAGCTGGCAGTGGAAAGGGCAATGGAGGCCAGCTGGACAGGTTCTTGGCTAGAGCAACCTTCGGAACATTCTGAGTATTTCACTGCCCACGAGGCATATGGAAAGACTTAATCAAGAGTTTGCTTTGGTTAGGCATTCTTTCTATTAAAAAGATTTTTAATGAGGAAAAATTGACAATAAAGCGTTAATTACCTTTCAAAATGATGGCTCGCACCCATTTAAATATGCCTCCATACCGGGCACCGGGCTGTGTGCCTTACTTGCATCATTATTGCTAAGTCCCCACAATGACCTCCCAAGAGGGAGTCCTGATTAGCCCATGGTACCTAAGGAACAAGAACTTGGGAGATTGAGTAAACAATGTCTCTAAGAGTATTTAGCTAAGAAGGGCTGAAGTGGTATTGTGACCAGTTTACTTTGAATTCACAGCCAGTACTTTTAAATTTACAGTAAGCTGACATCATGTTGGAGGTTTGGGACGAGGGCAGGACCCCCTTAGGATTCAGTCCTATGCAGCAGGGTGTAGTTATAGGTGATGAAATAGGGAAATTCATCAGCAGTGTCCCCAAGGAACTCCAGACTCACACACAGGTACACACACACACTCACACAAACACACACACACACACACAGCAAAAACAAAGACAAGCAGATGGCCCAGGAGCCTCAGAGGGTAAGCACCTCCCTGTCAGCCTTATTGTGGGGTCCAGTGAATTGGTTCAGGTTGATGGTGGATTTGGAATCATGTGAGCAAACTTAATATTCGATCACCCTCTTGGATGATGCATTTCTGGCTCAGTGCTACACTGGACTTATGGCATTACTGCTTTGACAGTGATCAGAAGGAGGTGGTTCCTTTTCAATTCCTCCCCTTGTAATAAATGTCATCAGTTCAGTTCAGTTCAGTTCAGTCGCTCAGTCGTGTCTGACTCTTTGCGACCCCATGAATCGCAGCACGCGAGGCCTCTCTGTCCATCACCAAGTCTTGGAGTTTACCCAAACCCATGTCCATCAAGTCAGTGATGCCATTCAACCATCTCATCCTCTGTCGTCCCCTTCTCCTCCCAAAGTATAAACACTGTGCTGTGGTTCACAGGGAGGAGGCTTGGCTCAGGACTTAAGAACACAAGCCCTTGGGACAACTGTCCTGTTCAAATCCCAGTTGTGCTATGTGCCACCATGTAGCAAGCCACCATGTGACTTGGACTAGTTGTCTAAACAATCTGTATTTTCCTTTCCTCTTCTGTGGAATGAGGGTGATGAGAACACCTTCTCATGATGGTTAATTGTCGGTGTTATCTTGGTTAGATCACGATACCCAGATATTTGGTCAAACATTAGTCTGGATGTTGCTGGGAAGGTATTTTGCCAGGTGAGATTGATATGTAACTCAGTAGACTTTGAATGAGACAGATTATACGCTGTGGAGAAAGATGGAGGAAAGCAGAGGTCCTGGTAACAGGCTGACCGCACACAGTTCTGTTGGACCCCTTGTCCTGCCGCTCAAGGTGTCCACCTTGATCTGGGTCCTTCTGTTGTCACAAGAAGGGGTGAGTTTCAGGTGATGTCATCCACCCAAATGCAAGACTGGCATTTTGCACAGGGATGCTGATTCTCATTCAGGAACGAGGTTGCAAAGGTCAAAGCTACAAATGAATCTGCAATCCTTGGCCGTGGGGCAGGTAAAGAACTCATGTTTTCAGAGTGATCTGTACGCTCATCTATGGTAAGGTGAGCACAGGTGCTGGTGAACTAGACAGGCAGCTCCTGTCCTTGGGGAAACCCAGAGCCTGGGAGGAAAATAATTGCCTGAAACCAAATCCTGGTCATGACCTTGCGGAAGTGGAGGTCAGGGCCAGGGCGCTTGCGCACTGCGGGTGGAACACCAGGGCCAGTCGGGGGTGGGACGAGGAAGGCAGTGGAGATTCTGTGGTTAAAGATTGTCCTGTGAGAAGCAGGGGAAGGACGTCCCTCAGAAAAAGGTGCAGCCTGAGCAGAGGAGGAAGCAGAGGAACACTGTGTCCTGGGGGCAGGGGAGGAGGAGTCACCTGAAATGAGGGAACTGAGACCGGACCAGCCTCAGGGACAAACCTGCTTGCGATTGTGTATCATTCATGTTAATTATGAGAAAGAGAAGGCATTGTTGCTGAAAACTGCGTTTACTCTAGCCTATTTCTTTTGCGTGCTACATGCTCAGTCTCTAAGTCATGTCTGACTCTTTGTGACCCCACGGCTTGTGGCCCACCAGGCTCCTCTGTCCATGGGATTTTGCAATCAAGAATACAGGAGTGGGTTGCCATTTCCTCCTCACTTCTTTTACTTAAAATTTAAGCTAATTTTGTGACACCACAGAGAAGGAGCACCAAGTCCTTGGAGACAAAAGCATTGTCATGTTCTGTCTGAGAGCTCCTCTAGCAGCCAACTTAGTGACTTACAGAAAATGCACTTGAATACATGTTTATAGAAAAGAATCAAACAGTAAACCTTTGCTTTTCAGCTCATTCGATTGATTCAGTGTTTAGTGATTGTTGGCTGAAATATAATAAAATATTTGCTGATCAAAAAGGACCCTTAGGTATCGGTATTCACTCATCTCACTATAGAGATGGAGGTGTTGAGGGCTCAAGATAAGTCATTTGCCCCAATGCACCAAGTAGCGTGGCTTGTCAGATAGAAGCTTTATAGTCTAAGAATCAGAGTGATGATGCAAATACTCTGGAATTGCACAAATCTTCAGATATGATTTACTCATTTGTTCATTTATTTGTGATCAATCATTTCTGTTTTTAAGAGAGAGGGGCTAATAACACAGGGCTTCCCTGGTGGCTCAGTGGTAAAGAATCTGCCTGCAATGCAGGAGACCTGGTTCTGATCCCTGGGTCGGGAAGGTCCCCTGGAGAAAGGAATGGCAACTCACTCCAGTAGAGATGGTTCATGCAGTTCCACGACAGGTGAGTTGGCCATCTTCTGTCCTCGGTGAAGGACGGCACTGCTCACCAGCTCATAACCCACCAGATCGGTGGTGGGAAGGCAGTGCAGGGTCACCTTGCAAGTATTTAGTGACATTCAAGTATTCCAGTAACTGCCAGGTATGATTGTGAAAAAAAACGTACAGGTCATGGATTGTAACAAATGTTCCCACTAGTGGGGATATTGGTAATGGGGGAGGCCATTGGAAGGACTTATGTTGAAGCTGAAATGCCAATACTTTGGCCACTTGATGCCAAGAGCTGACTCATTTTCTCATCAGGAAAAGACCCTGATGCTGGGAAAGATTGAGGGCAGGAGAAGAAGGGGACAACAGAGGATGAGATGGTTGGATGGCATCACCGACTCAATGGACATGGGTTTGGGTGGACTCCGGGAGTTGGTGATGGACAGGGAGGCCTGGCATGCTGCCGTTCATGGGGTCACAAAGAGTCAGACACGACTGAGTGACTGAACTGAACTGAACCGAACTGATGCATGTATGGGGGCAGAATGTCTATGCGAAATCTCTGTACTCTCCTCTTAATTTTTCCATGAAACTAAAACTGCTCTGGAAATGCAAAGTCTTTATTAAAAAAATACCTGGAATGAATGAATGAGTGACCTGCCCAAGGTGACTCACATGGCATGTGACAAGATAGACAAAACTTGCTCTCTGGATTTGAAAGTGAAAGTGAAGTTGCTCAGTCATGTCTGACTCTTTGTGACCCCATGGACTGTAGCCTATCAGGCTCCTCTGTCCTTGGGATTTCCCAGGCAAGGGTACTGGAATGGGTCACCATTTCCTTCTCCAGATTTAGTGCCCTGATTTAAGGCCACTCCTGACTTAAGACTAAACAGGAATGCATCTCTGATCAATACGCTGCCTCTCTGGGCTCCAATTGTGGAATCAGCAGATGAAGGCTATCACACAATGTGTATGCACTCTTGTTCATCCTCATTCCACAGGCATTCCTCCACAAGGACACCGTCACTGCTCCCTGGAGGGCATGTGCATATCTAGAAGGTAAGGCGAGTCACCTTCCCCTTCCTCTGCTCACCCTTCTTGTTCTAAACTTGCCTCTCTCCTTCCTGCCTCCTGAGCAGGCTTTGGTGTCTGCATCTCTGGTCATTATTAGGATCTCAAAGACGGAGGTTGTGTTGGAACCAACTTTCTACACCCTCTCTCAGCTCTGCGCTCTGTGCATAATAGGTGCTCAAAAACTGCTTACTGCAGAAGAACTCTGACCATTGCACTGCCTTTGTCTGTCCCATAGAAAATAGATTCCAATTAAAGGCCTTTTGTTGGTGGTAACAACAACAAATAATAACGCCAAAAATTCTTGTGTTACTGCCACGCTTTCAAACAAAAGATTACATAATTGTAGGAAAGAAGCTGTTCCTTCGGAAACTACAAAGAAGTCTTCCCTTCTGTCATAAAATATTTCGGACCCTAGTATGGCTTAATCACTGAAAATAGGACAATGACAGTCTATGGATGGATGGGTGGAATAAGTGAGGTTAATAATTCAAGTCTTGCACGTATTTGTAGGCGTGAGTCCCTTCAATGTTCACCTGAAACGATTACAGTGTTGTTAATCAGCTATTCCCCAATACAAAAGAAAAAGTTCAAAGTTTGAAAAAAAAAATAATTCACATTCCAGTTGACAAGTGTTCCCACGTGGATTCAGAGAACATGTTCTTTTGCTCACTGTTTTGGATCACACACTTCTGAAAGACTAAACCCCACTGTTTGAGAGTCCTAGCTGATGAGCAGAATGTCATGAACATGTCTGAAGTTGGTGACATTGTTTACCGCCTAACATTAGAGAAAAGGGACAATGAGAGGAAAAGTAAGGTCAGGGTGTTGCTTAGAAAGCAAGTATGTATGTATGTATGCTCAGTCGTGTCTGACTCTTTGTGACCCTGTGGACTGTAGTCTGCCAAGTTACTCTGTTTGTGGGAATTTCCAGACAAAAAGACACGTGTACCCCAGTGTTCATTGAAGCACTATTTACAATGGCTGGGACATGGAAGAAACCTAGGTGTCCATCAACGGATGAATGGATAAAGAAGTTGTGGTACATATACACAACAGAATATTACTCAGCTAGAAAAAAGAAGGCGTGTGAGTCAGTTCTAATGAGGTGGATGAACCTACAGCCTATTATACAGAGTGAAGTAAGTCAGAAAAAGAAAGACAAATATCGTATATTAACACACATATATGGAATCTAGAAAGATAGTACTGATGAACCCATTTGCAGGGCAGCAAAGGAGACACAGACATAAAGAAGAGACTTTTGGTCACAGTGGGGGAAGGAGAGGGTGGGATGACTTGAGAGACTAGTGTTGAAACATATATATTACCATATGTAAAACAGATCAGTTCAGTTCAGTTCAATCACTCTGTCATGTTCGACACTTTGCGACTCCATGGACTGCAGCATGCCAGTCTTCCCTGTCTATCAACAACTCCCTGAGTTGCTCAAACTCATGTACATTGAGTGGGTGATGCCATCCAACCATCTCATCTTCTGTCATCCCCTTTTCCTCCTGCCTTCAATCTTTCCCAGCATCAGAGTCTTTTCCAATGAGTCAGTTCTTCGCATCAGGTGGCCAAAGTATTGGAGCTTCAGCTTCACCATCAGTCCTTCCAATGAATATTCAGGACTGATTTCCTTTAGGATGAACTGGTTGGATCTCCTTGCATTCCAAGGGACTCTCAAGAGTCTTCTCCAACCCCACAGTTCAAAAACATCAATTCTTCAGTGCTCAGCTTTCTTTATAGTCCAACTCTCACATTCATACATGACTATTGGAAAACCATAGATTTGACTAAACAGCCAGTGGGAATTTTCTGTACGATGCAAAGCCAGTGCTCTGTGACAACCTAGAGGGGTTGGGTAGGAAAGGGGGTGGGAGTGAAGTTTAAGAGGAAGGAAACATGGGTATGCTGATGTTGATTCATGTTGATATATGGCAGAAATCATCACAATATTGTAAAGTAATTATCCTTCAATTAAAAATAAAATAAAAAAGAATACTGGAGTGGATTATAGGCTAAACACTGGAGACTTTCTCAAGGTAAAGTTGCCATCAGAGAAGGGAGTGTGAATCAGAGTGAGAAATGAAGTCAACAGACAGACAAATGTGTTTTCTGCTGGTGTTGATAAACCAAGCCCAATAAAGGAAAGATAAGCAAATGTTCATTTGTAAATGAAGTTTCAGAGTAAAAGCAGCATTGGACATATCAGATGGAAAATTTGTTTTAAAAATAGAAATTAATTTGTTCCGTAAGTCAAAAGATGAGTGAGGCTGTCACTACATAAAAAAATGAAAGATGATCACTACAAATGTGTTTAATGCCAGGGAACGCAACTTTGGCAATACTTTTAGAACTGGATTAAAAAGTAACTTCAATCACTGTCTTGCCAATTCTTTATTCCTTCTTTTTGTTTCTGAAGGAAAAAAAAGCCCAGGATTGCTCTGAATCTAGTTTGAGGATTTCTGGAAGGGAATTTGTCCAAGATTCTGTAAATTGCTGACGTTCTATTTTGCCATGTCTTATAAACATATAAACTTATAAACGTTTTGTTGTTGCACATATAGGTTTTTAATCACTTTTCAACTCCTTTACCTCAGGAATCCATTCAGTTACCCTCTGGATTTTGTTTCTTTGCTTTTTGTATATACTCCTCCAGATACTCACTTATGTTTTAAAATTTATTTTATATTGGAATATAGTTGATTAACAATGTTGTGTTAGTTTAAGGTGGACAGGAAAATGATTCAGTTATGCAATCCCGAATATTCACTGGAAGGACTGATGCTGAAGCTGAAGCTCCAATACTTTGGCCACCTGATTCAAAGATCCGACTCACTGGAAAAGACCCTGATGTTGGGAAAGACTGAGGCCACGAGGAGAAGGGGGCAGCAGAAGATGAGATGATTGGATGGCATCATCAACTCAATGGACATGAGTTTGAGCAAACTCTGGGAGATAGTGAAGAACAGGGAAGCCTGGCCTGCTGCAGTCCATGGGGTTGCAAAGAGGTGGATCTCACTTAGGGACTGAACAACAACAGTCATATACATGTACCTCTTCTTTTTCAAGTGCTTTTCCATTTAACCTGTTACAGAATGTTGAGCACGGGCTACAGAGTAGGTCCTTGTTGGTTGTCTATTTTACATGTAGCAGCGTTGGGAAACCATATGTGAAGATCAGTACTTTTTATGAGAACAAAGAAATAAGTCTTTCTTGTACAGAATAATTCTACACTGGCAGAGAGCTGTACTGGATGACCTAATAGGCCCTCTCTATCTCTAATTTCTATGATTCTATGAAAATCATCACCCAGGATAAGAAACAGATGTTGGCTGGTGACAATGGCCATGAGGCTCCGTCTTCCTCCCTCAGCCCCTCTCAGAGGAGTAGGTTGCCACCTCTCCCCCCTCTTCTTTGCTCCATGGCAGCTGATGGGATATTTATAGTCCTCTTCCGCAGCATGCCAATTATAATTATCAATATCTCCACTGATAAAAAAAGAGGCATCATCTGAGTTGCGCGCCGTATGCGATAAGCCAAGTTTGAGTCGAAAACGAGAATAGTTTCTTCCAATTATGGACAAAAGAGAGGTGCATTTGGTAGTGGGGGCTGCCATCGAGGCTGCGTTAATGCAGCTTTTGCCTCCCGGAAAGCACTGCTGTGGACAATAGCCAGGTGGAGACGCTCTTCTGAGCAGCTCTGGCTTGAACAGACAATGTCGTCGGTACTGTACAGAGTTAGAGAGTTGCTTTAAATATAATAAATAAAAGTGAAATCTTACACAAGGCAGCACAGCTTAGTAATTGCTGTTTTGGAGCTCACGTCTCTGCAGTTATTGAGCTCAGCATTTCATCTCCAGCTGCAGCACAATTTTTGCCAAATATAGATAAATGAAGTTAAAGTTATTGGCAACCACTAGTTCTGTGTCCCTGTTTTGAGTTTATAGATTTCATAGGAATGGCATTACTTTATTTCTGCAGCAGACAATTGTTGTTCTGAAGTGAGAACTTTTTCCATGGTATGGTCTGTGTGGCATCTTGATGGAGGCTGGAAATGTTAGCAGAGGGATCTCTGGGCAGCTGGAGTAAGGTTTTTGTTGAAATTAAGAGGTGAGGGAAGGCGGGTTCTCCACCTGATCGGTATAGTATAAGCGTTTCCAAACCTTAACTGGATTTTCGTAAAGCACCTGAAGATACTGCCTTTCATCATGGACTCCCTTCCGACAGCAAGGGCCCCAGCCCCATCTGCAGCATCCTGACACCCACCTGCAGAGACAGGCAGCCCCAGGGAAACTGTGTTGTTGTAGCCTTTTATTTCTGGAGAAGTTGGAAGCTGTGCAATTTCTGCTTAGATGATTCAAAGATATAGATGGGGATATAATCAAAGAATTATAGCGTGAAGTGTTGAAAGTGATCTTAGAGCTGGATTTCCATTTTCTATAGGGTATTATTCCCTTCTGAGGCAGATGACCCCTGATCTCTTTTTGATCCCCTTGAGTGGACATAAAGCCTAGTCTTCCAAGAGGCATTCATTTGCAATATCCGTTCTCATTGTTGTAGTTAACTATTTCCTCAGCACTTTTTGGGTAGGGTGTTCCCTTCTCCATCCTAATCTCGTTGATTTCTTCAATGATCTTGTTATAGCTATGGTTTTAGACTCCTTAACACTCTTTGCTGCTTCAGAAAAATAATTTCTAGAACCCTATGTGGCTGCAAAATGGGACGAGAAGACACATTTTGGAAAGAGATCATCATGTGAGTCATAGTTAATTCTATTCACACACACACACACACACTCACACACACTCACATACTCACAATCTAAAAGCTTCAGCCATTAACAGACCTGAATCTAGTAACTTCAGTTCTTCAAGTTATTAATAATTTTTCTATCCCTGTTTAACTCACTTATACCAATCATCGGTCATTCCCACATTTTTTCCCTTGCTGAGCCCTTTGTAGATGATATTTGAACAGAGTAGTAACTTAGTCTCTTTTTCCTCCTCTTTCCCTCTCCCCTCTTCTTCCTTCTTTCCATTCTCATTTTTTTTTTTCAGGAGTGATTTAAACCCATTTAAAATGTAACCAAGCTGGACCTTAGGGGGGCTTTCCCAGGATAGACCTTCCCCCATATCCTCTGCTTTAGCTCCTCTCTGAATGAAGCTGAAGCTCCAATACTCTGGCCACCTGATGTGAAGAACTAACTCATTGGAAAAACCCTGATGCTGGGAAAGATGGAAGGCAGGAGGAGAAGGGGACAACAGAGGATGAGATGGTTGGATGTCATCACCACTGACTTCGATGGACGGGAGTTTGAGTAAGCTCCGGGAGCTGGTGATGGACAGGACAGCCTGGCATGCTGCAGTCCTTGGGGTCGCAAATAGTTGGACATGACTGAGCGACTGAAATGAACTGAACTGAACTGAAGTACCTAGATAATGGTATTTGATGCAAATTTTCTGAGTTGTCTTGCAGATATGAACCACCCCCAACCCAAATGGAAGATGTTAACTACTTAATGACCAGGAGCTAGCATAGCCCCAGGCCTCCTGTAGCCCTAGGACTGATAATATTAACCCCTATGACACCACTTAGTTCTCTCATCATCAGCTAATCAGAAAACAGTGCAGAAGCTCATAACACACTCTGTGATGCCCCCACCTCCCAACGTGGCTTTTAAAAATGCTTTGCTGAAACCCTTTGGGGAGCTGGGGCTTCATAGGGCTTTTTGTGTCCCGGGAAGGTCCTGCAATAAACCTTACTCTGCTCCAAACTCTGAGGTTTCAGTTTGTTTGGCCTCACTGTGCTGGATACACCAACTTGCTTTAAATAAAAGATGAATGCAATTCAACAATGAGGAAATAACTTAAATATTCTAAAGTGGATCCTTTTCAACTCACAACATTCGGGTGACCACCTCTACTAGAAATGACTTTAGGAAATGCCTTTCTTGTGTATTGTCTTTCCAGAAAAACTCAAGACTCAGAGCAAACCCCTCTCACCCAGAGTCGGGGGGACCCTCTTCCACAGCCCGGGCCAGCTCTGTCATGACATTGTCACACTGTACTATCAATACAGATCTGTATATAACTCTTCCCCTCCAAACCTGTTAGTGACCATTTTTATTTTCACATTCCAAGTCCCAGAATGCTGGTGACTGATGCAGAGATGGTTTTCTGCACATCTTTTATCAAATGAATGAATGTGTAGATTTGGGGAAGTAGTACCAAAACAAAGGGAGGGCCTCTGAACAGTGTTTATAAGAGGCGAGGATGCTTTAGTGAGTATGTCGGGTTTGGAGATGTCCCCTGCTCACATGCTGCCTGGCCCAGCTCCCCAGAGCAGTCTTGCCCCAGTCCTGCCTGGTTGGGGACCTAGAGCAGGGCAGGCCCTGTGCCTTGAGGGTGTGATTCTTAGAGGTCAGCTGAAGGCGCTGTTCTTGGGGAGCGTTGCTACAGGCTTAGCGGCAGGCTCAGCGCCAAGAGTCCACCTTTGCTGGCTGCCTGCAGACCTCACCTCCCTGTCCCCCCAGGTATAACGAGATGTACTGCTGCTGGGTCTCCTTTTGAGACAAAGTGTGTCAGGGGGCAGGGGTGCTTCACCTCTGAACCTGAGTTGGTGACCGCTGTCTTGTCTTCGAACAACAGAACTAGAAGGAGCAGCTGTCAGCCCCCTCTTCGGTTAGTCCACTTGAATATGAAGAGAACTTCCCAGTAGGAAAGGACCTGTAGGAGTTGTGTTCTCCAGCTGAAGGAGGCGCCCATGTCCTCTTGCATGTTCTGGGCCCTAAGTCTTGCCCTGAGGCAGAGACATGAGGCCCCTGAGCATCTTTTCTCCAGACTGAAGATTTTATAATTCTGAGGGTGATCTTGGGTGGCCTTGGTCTGCAACAGCTTGGAGTGAGGCCTGGGTTCCCAGCCAGAGACTGGGCTGGGTTGTGGAAGTGAGAGCACCAGATCCTGGCCACTAGACCAGTGGTCAGTGACAAGGGCCTGGCCTTCAACTTTGCAGTACAGAATTCCCACAAAGACGGAAAGTACTGAAACTATGAAGTGTTTATTAAAAGGAAAAAGAGCACAGTACTTGTGGATAGGCTCATGGGCAGATTCAGATGGAGGGTAGCTGAGTTGTGTCCTCATGGAAGCTTAAATCACTTACGCGGGGTACTTCTTCCAGTTTTCCTTTGGCCAATCATTCTCATTTGCTTGCTTCACAGTCCGTATTTGGTATATCTCAGGATCCTCCCATGTGTGTGCATGCATCTGTCTTAGCCAAGGTGGATCCTATTGACCAGGCATCTAGGTAGCCTGGCGTTAGTTAGCATCACCGCCCTTTGGCCTCCAATGAGCCTTTCTGTGCAAGTGTGGTCCAGGAGGTCTCCTGACCTCAGGAATGAGAAATATGTGGTCTGAAAAGGGCCCTGCCTCCTCCCTTAATTGCCCTGCTATTCTTGTCTTGGAGTTTCTATTAGTAGAGAAAGAATCTCCAATTGCTTTACCCCGGTGGAGGGAGGATCTGCCTCCTCCCTCAAGGGGACCCAGGTGAGCTGCTCCGAAGAAGCCTTGAACTGGTCGGCCAGGCCCCATGCCAGCTCCAGCCTGAGAAATGGCCAGGGAAACCCAGCAGTAGCCAGGCCACTGGCTTTGATCGAGAAGTCAGTTTAGGGTCACCCTTAAGTGCTTGGGCTCCTCTGGTAAGTGGTGCTTTTCTTGGTCCATTTAAATCCATGGCTACCATTAGCGTTTTTCTTCTTTTTTTTAATTAAGGGGAAATTGATAAAACATAAAATCAGCCATTAACCATTTCATAGTGTGCCATCCAGCAACATTCAGTCCATGCACAGCACTGTACAACCATACCTCTATAAGTTCCAGAACATTCTCAGGACCCCAGAAGGAAACTCGTTCCCAGTCGTCAGTCACCTCCACTCCCCCACCCCCTGGCAAGTGTTCTCATTCTACTGTTAGCATTTGCCTCTTAACATGGTGTGTTTTAGAAAGAAGTCCTCTCAGACCTTTTATTTTATTTCACTTGAAACAAATGCATTAACACAACTTGTGCCAGGCAAAAGGAGAAGACTCTTGAGAGTCCCTTGGACAGCAAGGAGATCACACCTGTTAATCCTAAAGGAAATCAATCTTGAATATTCATTGGAAGGACTGATGCTGAAGCTGAAGCTCCAATACTTTGGCCACTTGATGTGAAGGGCTGACTCATTGGAAAAGACTCTGATGCTGGGAAAGATTGAAGGCAGGAGGAGAAGAGGATGACAGAGGATGAGGTAGTTGGATGGCATCACTGACTCAATGGACCTGAGCTTCAGCACATTCTGGGAGACAGTGAAGGCCAGGAAAGCCCAGTGTGCTGCAGTCCATGGGGTCGCAAAGAGTTGGACACGACTGACAGACTGAACAACAACTTGCGCTGAGTGTTTCATATACATGCCCTCATTTACTCATGGAAGCAACACTATAAAGCAATTACTATCTTTCTTCCTACTTGACAGGTGAGGAGAAAGAGCCAGAGGGTAGTGTGGTGATTGGGTAACTGTCACGCAGCTCGTAAGTGGCTATGCCGGGCCTGAGGGCATGTCACTCACTCTTACATGCTTAGCTGGTGGTCCTTTGTGGTCGGCTCCTGGATGACCTGTCTCTTTATGCTGCCCACAGAGCTGCCTTCCTTTCTCACTGACCACATGAGCCTTTCAATTTTCCTCCTTCTGATTTTGTTTTGTGGCTTCGTGAGCTTTGGGCAACGGAAGAAAGATCCCGTGTCAACATCTGTGTTGTAATTTTCCATGACCATCTCAGGATGACCAAAGATGCGACTGCTATTTTCTGGATCAAGGTGTCTTTCAGGCTTTAGACTGACCTCTTTGGACAAACAGCATTTAGGTAAGAGCCCAAAGACTTCACAACATTCTTCTGGAAACTGAGCAAAGCTGGAAATGTTATGAGAAACAATCAAGGTTCCTTGGCAAATAGTAATGTGTTTGCTTAACCTTGGGGGAAAAAGGGATTTTTTTTTTTTTCAGTTAGAGTTTAATGTCATTGTAAACTTTCCTCCAACTAAAAAGGCAACAGGGTAGGACCCAGGGCTGAAAATGGAAAAACATTCAATATGTGTGCATATAGATATACATCTAGTTAATACGTTTTTATTTTACTGTAAATACAGATACATGCTTCTGATAAATACATCGACCTAGTTCCTTTCAACTTTCAGAGTTACAGAAGTTACCATTTTTAGCGATTTCTCTAATGTGAACAATTTTTGTTCTCAGAAAGCAAAGGTAGCTTTGAAAATTACCTGTAGAATTGGTGCAGATCATCCCAGTCATGAGTGGGGTTGGGATTTTGTCTGGAGTTTGCTTATGAGGGATCGGCGGGTGAGCACTGGGGCTGTGTCCCATCACGTGTGCACGCGGGACCTCCGATGACCTGGAGTTTCTGGCCCTCACTCCTCCTTAAGACCTGTGGAATGATATTGGTGGTCATCAGAGGGCGAGCTTACAGGGTCTGAGTAATCCCTAAGGGCCTCCACCACGTCTTTCCTCCCTAAATCCTCACAAAAAAGCCATCAAGTGGGTGCGGTGGTCGCCTGCACGTTATGGAGGAGGAAGCTGACCGGTGTACAGGTAGGGGCGCGGTAAGCATGTTCTGGTTTCATTGCCACCACCAGGAACATAGGTGTTCTCCATCTTTCCCACTCAGTTTCCTTCTGTTTAGATAAATGAAACTGATGGAAACAAATACAGACTATACTGCTAAATTTTCTGTTTAGTCCCCATGGACAGGACTGAGAGAGGTCCTGTGTTTCTCCATCTGCCCGGGGTAACTGTTCTGCCTGTGGTGGTCTTGGAAACTACAGAAGACAGAGTGCGGTCTGGGCCTCAGAGAGGCACGGGGCTATAGATGACCCTGTAAAACCATCAGCTTCTTTTTGATGTTGGTTTTCAC
This sequence comes from Okapia johnstoni, assembly GCA_024291935.2. Classification (NCBI taxonomy): domain Eukaryota; kingdom Metazoa; phylum Chordata; class Mammalia; order Artiodactyla; family Giraffidae; genus Okapia; species Okapia johnstoni. The sequence goes on along the minus strand of CM044306.1, from coordinate 51,993,618 downwards.
CTTACAGAGCAAGGGACTTGTTCAGTCCTATTTTATGACTTTGGGTTTTTCTTTTCACTCTGGGTTTCACTATTTTCACAGAGGGGAAATAGAATTCTATACTATCTCAAAGGAATAGAGACATATATTTTCAGTAAGAGCACACGTTTTTTAGTTAAGTTTACATGTGGCCTAACAGTGAGAGTCCCTCAGTGTAAATAGCCTGTGCAAATGCACGGCTTGGTGTCCTCGGGGGTGAGGACTAGCTTGACCATGCAAATTCTCATCCTCACTTCTGTCTGTCATCTTCAGCCCTGCAAGCAGGTGTTATGATCATGTCAGGGCTCTGACATGAGGAAGTGAAATAGAAGAAATGCAAGGAGAAAGGTCAGTAAAAGAAAGAGCCCAGGGATCCAGTTCCTTCCATATGGTCAATAGAAGAGACATGCAGGCCAGTTGAATATAAAGTGTTCTAGTTTGAACCAGGTAAGACCAAGTTTAGCTTGATGCAAATTTAGCTTGATACAAGTTTAGCTTGATACATTTAGCTTGATGCACGTCTCGCCTGTTGATAGTGCGTGTATGGAAAACTTTGATGAAAAAGATTTTAAGGCTGAGATGCCAGTTGGAAGCATGCAGGGATGGTTCAGAATGTTGGCTGTGGGTCAGCAGGGGCTTGTGCACGTTGTACCTGTAGCCAGGTAATGGAAAACAAGCTAAATTTTATCATTTATTAAGTCTTACTAAAAGTGCACATCAGATATTTCACACAAAAGCTAACCCATAATTCTTCTAATCACCCAATGAGATGTGAGAGTGGGCCCATAAAGAAAGCTGAGCCCAGAAGAACTGATACTTTCAAATTGTGGTGCTGGAGAAAGAAAGTGAAAGTGAAGTCACTCAGTCACGTCCGACTCCTTGCGACCCCATGGACTGTAGCTTACCATGCTCCTCCATTCATGGGGTTTTCCAGGCAAGAGTACTGGAGTGGGTTGCTGTTTCCTTCTCCAGGGGATCTTCCTGACCCAGGGATCGAACCCGGGTATCCCACATTGTAGGCAGATGCTTTACCATCTGAGCCAAAGACACTTACAAGTTCCTTGGACAGCAAGGAGATCAAATCTGTCAATCCTAAAGGAAATAAACCATGAATATTCATTGGAAGGACTGGTGCTGAAGCTGAAGCCCCAATACTTTGGCCACCTGATGTGAAGAGCTGACTCACTGACTCTCTTTTCCAGACTCTGATACTGGGAAAGATTGAAGGCAAGAGAAGAAAGGGGCAACAGAGGATGAGATGGTTGGATGGCATCACTGACTCGATGGACATGAGTTTGAGCAAGCTCCAGGAGCTGGTGATGGACAGGGAAGCCTGGTGTAGTTGATGGGGTCTCAAAGTGTCAGACATGATTTAACTGACATGACTTAACAACAACAACCCAATGAGATACTTATTATTAGGCTCTTTTCCAGATGAGCTCATTGAGAAGGAAATTGATTAAGTAACTGATCCAAAGTTATAGGGCGGTTCGGTGGCAGAGCCTGGTTTGACCTCACGTCTGTCTGTCTCTCCCCATCTCTCCCTGCTGGCTGCCCTCGGCAATCAGCTCTCATTCCTGCTGAGTAGGCACACATGCTCCTGACAGCTTTTTGTCCAGGCACTGATCTGGGGTGTTTCCTCATCAGCAGAGGCTCGTCTTGGTTTGGACCTAGAGAAAATCCCCAGGAGAAATGTGGATAAAGGAACACTCGATGAACTGGACATTCTGCCTTTCCTCTGACAATATTTGGCATGGACAGTCCTCTTTAGCATGACAAACTGGGGTTCATGGGGACATGGAAAATACCCTACTTTTACTGAATGTATAACCAGGGGCCCATTTTTGCACATTTGTTTCAATAAATCCTGATTACCAGGGTAGCTGACTTGTGATTCATCACTCTGCTTTTCATGTGTAGGCATGGTCCAGGGGTGAAGGGAAAACTGGAGAATCCTACTATTCTGTTGTTTTCCTCTGTTCCCCACAGTAGAAAAAGAAACGAAAAAGGCTGGTTTCGGTCCTGGCTGGTGACCGAACTGTCCGACTCTGCACTGAACTTGTCCGATGGTGGTTCCAGCTTTGTTCATGAATGATCAGCAGTCACATCTGGATTCACGTATTTACCTAAATGTAGACAAACCCCAGTTGTCTCGGATCTGCCCGATGTATTTCCATCTGATGCTGTATTTCTTTCCCTAAATATCTCGCCCCACCATCTCACGCCTCCACGTTGCTCTTTTCTCCAAAGACTTAACAACAAAAATATGTGCCTCTCCCCCCACCCCCCCAAACCTTCTCCACCCGAACAAGGAGTGAAAGAAGAGAAATATATGTTCTTTCCCTTTAAAGTGATTCATACAAATGTTCGAAGATGTGTGACAAGCAAAATATCAGCACGTCTTAAAACAGCGATACCTTCAGAGATAGCGTGTTTTAACGTCTCCTCTTGAACGAAGCCTGATCAAGATAGTCTCTGTACCAAATAAGGAGCCTGCGTTCAGGCGCACACACAAGCACGCCCAGCCCTCCCTTCCACTCCCCCACCTCCTCGCTTTTTTTTTTTTTTTTATTAGAAAACACTTGAAACTTATCATGTGAAGCAGATGGGAGTAGAAAATGCAACTTGAAGACAGTTATATAAATATATCCTTGATGTCTGTTTTGCTTTTCAATTTGCAATGAGAAGTACAAAGGTAGAGCTGCGTGCCAGCGAGGGCCGCCTGTGTCTCCTGATATCCATTCCAGATGCTGGCTAGACTTCCTGGAGCCAGGCTTATGGCACTGGGGCTGAGCGCGGGTCTCCTCCTCCAGGTGCGATGCCTCATGCTGGTCCCCCACATGCTTCTGGCCTTGTCCAAACACTCCCGACTCCGGACAGGCCTCCACCCCACCCCCAGACCCTAATTTACATTCCCTGAGGCCTAACTTTCTGCGAGGAGAAGTGGATCCTAGAAATCAGAGTCACGTGTTCTTGCTTATCACCTTGAGTTTTCATGAAAATGAGGACCCTAGAACAGAAAAATAAATACATGAAAAGAAAAAAAAAAAAAACCCAGAAAGGAAAGGGAAATAAAAACAGGGGGAAAAAATTAACCCTGATTGTGTTTGCAAATGCTGTTTGCCAGCCCACGAGAGGCTCCCTGTGCCCGTTTATTGCTGTGTTTCATGAAGGCTGGGCTATTTGACCCCTGGGCCTGCAAAGCACTAATGGTGCTCTCTGTTTGTACATGCTTGTAAAGGATTTTACACCGTAATATGTTAACTTCCTGATTAAACAGTGCTAAGCACAGAAGTGTATCATAAATCTTACAGGCGCCAACTTCATTTATCTGAACGTTGGTTACTGTCTAGTGCGGGTAAACACATGACAGGGGCATTTATTACGATGTATGGGCCCACAGGACAGGGCTATTAATAATGTGTGCCCCACGTCCCCTCACCCAGACTATACCCTTGTCTTTGAGAGAGAGCCTGCCCATCTGTGACCTTGCTTCTCAGTTGAGACTTGTCTCATCCAGGCGAGAAATCTTTGAATTTCACAAAGATTTTTCAGGAGAAAGATTATTGGGCAAAACCAAGAATCACCAACTGCCCTCCAGCTTTCCCAACCGGGCAATTCAAGGCACTTAAGAGTGATGGCGACCAAGGGGCTCCTGGATGTCACGGGTCTGCACGGTGCTTTGTAATTGGGAAGGGTTGGACAGGACAGTTCCAAGGAAATGATTAGGAATGACAGATGAACCAAAGGTTTAGGGACAGAAATGGGAGGACTGGGTCTAGAGGGAGCCCATTTTCTTCCTAGTGCCTTTAGAGGCAGGAAATTAACTGTGTGAGGCATTATTAGCACAAATGGGTCTATTCCTCTGTGTTAATGACAGAAAACAAACACTGGAGATTATCTTGCTTTCCCTTCTGCTTCCTCATAACAAAAAAAACCCCATTTTAATTGGATGCATTTTTACTATTTTGACTTGTGTGTGCATGTGTGTGCTTGAAGAGAGGGCAGATACACACCAACCTATGGATGATATAATAGGGAGAAAAAAGTCCAAATTCTCTATTTGTTTTGTTGCTTTGAAATTCAGTCTCAGTTTTACCTGTTCACTGAGGTCTATGTATAAACACTGATTCATTGAAAGTTGCTACAGTATCATTCATTCTTCCCTGAACTAGCTGTGTACCTTTGGGCATACTGATCAACCCAAAGTTGATTCCTTTCACCTGTAAAATGAGGAAAATAGGGTTACCTTGAGCTGTAAATAAAATAATTTTTATGAAAGAGCCTAGCGGAGTGCTAGGCAAATTATTCTTACCACAGTTAGGAAATGTAGAATATGGAACAAGGCTCTATCCAAGAGGTATTTGATGAGACAATTCAAAATACTCTAATAATTCCTCTTGTAATTAGATCTATTTTCAACAAATATCACAGGAGATGTGGGTTCTATCCCTGGGTCAGGAATATCCCCTGGAGGAGGAAATGGCAACCCACCCCAATATTCATGCCTGGAGAATCCCATAGACAAAGGAGCCTGGTGTGCTACAGTCCATAGGGGTCACAAAGTATCGAACATGACTGAGAACACACACATGCACACATGCGCGCGTGTCAACAAACAAGCTGGAAGGCTTAGCATGCCTGGGAGGTGTGCAAGCAAGTGTTGCACATATCATGGGGCCCCGAGAGGAAAGGTCAAGACCTGTCCTCACTGGGTTACAATCTGAAAAGGAGACAGAATGTGGATGCCACTGGTGATACACATTTTGGTGGAAGGAGCTTTGTTCAGTGGCTTCAGTGGTGCCAGTGGTGCATGAGGAATAGGCTCATGGATCTGGAGAGGCTGTTAAACAAGGATGCCTGGCTCTCAGAGGCATCTTGGTCAGGGATCAGCACTGTCTTCCTAGGAAGAAGCATGGAAGAAACCTCCAGATATAATTCTCAGAAAGAATCACCCTGGAGCCCAGGAGGGAATGTGCCTTCCCAGCACATGCATGGCCTCCATGTCTGCCTCTTCATCACCCCAGCCTTGTGTTACAGTGCCATCCTGCCCCCCGCCCCAGCCGCTGCCACCCCAGCCTCTCTCAGCCATCCACACCTCTGCTCCTGCTATCAGAATCAACTTTCCTCCCTTCTCCATCTTACTTTTCCCTCAGGGTTCTGGCTCAAAGTCCTCCATGAAGTCTTCCCCAACTTCTTGGCTTTAACCAATCACTCCTACCCTGGGCTGCCCTAGCCTTGCACATACATTTTTATTTTTTTTTAATTCAAAATTACTTATTTATGTATTTGGCTGCATTGGGTATTAGTTGCAGCACACTGGATCATCGTTCTGTCATGTGCAATCCTTCATTGTGATGCATGGACTCTCTAGTTGTGGGGTATGGGCTCAGAGCTGGGGTGGCATGGGCATATTTGCCCTGTGGCCTGTGATTTGAACTTGAGTCTCTTGTATTGCAAGGTGGATTCTTAACCACCAGACCACCAGGGAAGTCTCTGCACATGCATTTAAAAAAAAAATGTCCTTTTTAAGCGCGCCCGTAAACTGAGGCGGGGACCAGGGAGGTGATAAGCCGCATCGCCCCAACAGGGGAGAGTGCGCTCGCCAAACTCCTGGCTGCCTGAGCTGCTCCGACCGGTAACGGCGCAAACCGCCGGCCCAACCAAGTCTGCGCCTTTGTGGAGTACCCGGGAACCTGAACCTGAGCAGTTTAAACCTGGGAAGTGCGCGCATATCAGGGCCCACCCCCCGGCAGAGTAACCTGAAGCCTGAGCAGGGTAGATGGGGAAAGCACACACGCCGTGAGCGGGGGTGAACCCAGTGTGGCCGAGACACTGCGAGCTCTCCACACACACGCCAGTGATATTGGTTGCAGTGGTCCTCTCTCCCCACAGCAGGACTGAGCAAGTGAACCTAAAGAGACCACCTCCGCCCCTTTGTGGCAGGGCGGAAATTAGACACTGAAGAGACCTCCAAACAAAAGCCAAATAAACAGAGGGAAGCGCGTTGGAAGGGACAGGCCAACAGATTAAAATCCCAGTAGTTAATACTGACTGCATTGAAAGGGGCCTATAGATCTTGAAAAGTATAAGCAGGAACAAGGACCTATCTGAAACTGAAGAGACCCCACACGGCTCACAACTGCTCCAGAGAAAGTCCGGGATATATATTTTTACTATTATCATTTTTTTAATCTTTTTTTTTTTTTTTTTATTTATTTTTCTTTCTTTTTTCTTTAAGACCTCTATTACACCTTTAATTTTCATTCTCATAACCCACTACTACCTTGAAAAAAAAAAAAAAACCCTATTTTTAAAACAAACTGCGTACATATATCTTATGCTTTTTGCGTTTTCTTTTCTTTTCTTTTATTATTTTTTTTTACTGTTTTTTCCTGTTTTTCTTTTTTTTTTACTGTTATACTGTTTTACTGTCTTTTTTCTTTTTATACTGTTTTCTTTTTTCTTTTTTTTATATTGTATGATTTATAAGAGTCTAACCTCTACTCCAGATATTTAATTTTTGTTTTACATATTTGATATCAACTTTGTGCATTTAAGAATACAATCTTTAGTACCCATTTTTACTCAGGAGTGTGATTACTGGCTTGATTACTCTCTCCCTCTATTGACACTCTTTCTTCTCCCCCAGGGAACCTCTATCTCCCACCCTCCTCCTTCTCTTCTCAACCCAATTCTGTGAATCTCTGAGGGTGGTCTGGGTACCGGAGAACACTTCGGGAACAGAATACTGCCCAGATCTCTCTCTCCCCTCTTGATTCCTCCCTTTCTACTCCTCCTCACCTCTACTGCCTTCCTCCCCCGTCTCTATGTATCTCTGTGAACCTCTCTGAGGGCTCCAGACTGTGGAGAGCACAGAGGGAAGAGCTTACTGGCTAGACTGCTCTCCCCACGTTTGAGTCCCCCTCCTCTCCTCCTGGTCACCTCAACCTCCCTCCCCTTCACCTCTCCATGTAACTCAGTGAACCTCTCTGGGTATCCCTCACTGCGGAGAATCTTTTCACCATTAACCTAAAAGTTTTATTATTGATGCTGTATGGATGGAGTAGTCTTGAGGCTACTGCAAGAATAAGACTGAAAGCCAGAGGAAACATTAATTAATAAGAGATCTTCCAAAAGCCTCCACATATACACTGAAACCAAGCTCCACCCCAAAGCCAATAAGTTCCAGAGTAAGACATACCACGCAAACTCTCCAGCAACGCAGGAACATAGCCCTGAGCATCAATATACAGGCTGCCCAGAGGCACACCAAATCCATAGACATCTCAAAACTCAATACTGGCCACTCCATTGCACTCTAAAGAGACGAAATCCAGCTCCACCCACCAGAACACCGACACAAGCTCCCCCAACCAGGAAACCTTGACAAGCCACCCGTCCAACCCCACCCACAGTGAGGAACCTCCACAATAAAGAGGAACTTCAAACTACCAGAATACAGAAAGGCCACGCCTAACACAGCAATCTAAACAAGATGAAAAGGCAGAGAAATACTCAGCAAGTAAAGGAAAATGAGAAATGCCCACCAAACCAAACAAAAGAGGAGGAGATAGGGAATCTATCTGAAAAAGAATTTAGAATAATGATAGTAAAAATGATCCAAAATATTGAAAATAAAATGGAGTTACAGATAAATAGCCTGGAGACAAGGATTGAGAAGATGCAAGAAATGTTTACCAAGGACCTAGAAGAAATAAAAAGGAGTCAATATATATTGAATAATAAAATATAGGAGATAAAAGACACGCTGGAGGGAACCAACAGTAGAATAACAGAGGCAGAAGATAGGATAAGTGAGGTAGAAGATAGAATGGTGGAAATAAACGAAGCAGAGAGGAAAAAAGAAAAAAGAATCAAAAGAAATGAGGAAAACCTCAGGGACCTCTGGGACAATATGAAACGCCCCAACATTCGAATCATAGGAGTCCCAGAAGAAGAAGATAAAAGGAAAGGCCATGAAAAGATACTCGAGGAGATAATAGTTGAAAATTTCCCTAAAATGAGGAAGGAAATAGTCACAGAAGTCCAAGAAACCCAGAGAGTCCCAAACAGGATAAACCCAAGGCGAAACACCCCAAGACACATATTAATCAAATTAACAAAGATCAAACACAAAGAACAAATATTAAAAGCAGCAAGGGAAAAACAACAAGTAACACACAAGGGGATCCCCATAAGGATAACAGCTGATCTTTCAATAGAAACTCTTCAGGCTAGAAGGGAATGGCAGGACATACTTAAAGTAATGAAAGAGAAAAATCTACAACCAAGATTACTGTACCTGGCAAGGATCTCATTCAGATATGAAGGAGAATTCAAAAGCTTTACAGACAAGCAAGAACTGAGGGAATTCAGCACTACCAAACCAGCTCTCCAACAAATGCTAAAGGATCTTCTCTAAACAGGAAACACAGAAAGGATGTTTAAACACGAACTTAAAACTACAAAGTAAATGGCAACGGGACCATACTTATCAATAATTACCTTAAATGTAAATGGGTTGAATGCCCCAACCAAAAGACAAAGAGTGGCTGAGTGGATACAAAAACAAGACCCCTACATATGCTGTCTACAAGAGACCCACCTCAAAACTAGGGACACATACAGACTGAAAGTGAAGGGATGGAAAAAATATATTTCATGCAAATGGAGACCAAAAGAAAGCAGGAGTCGCAATACTCATTTCAGATAAAATAGACTTTAAAATAAAGGCTGTGAAAAGGGACAAAGAAGGACACTACATAATGATCAAAGGGTCAATCCAAGAAGAAGATGTAACAATTATAAATATATATGCACCCAACATAGGAGCACCACAATATATAAGGCAAATACTAACAAGTATGAAAGGGGAAATTAACAATAACACAATAATAGTGGGAGACTTTAATACTCCACTCACACCTATGGATAGATCAACAAAACAGAAAATTAACAAGGAAACACAAACTTTAAATGATACTATAGACAAATTAGATTTAATCGATATTTTCAGGACTTTCCACCCCAAAACAAGCAATTTCACCTTTTTCTCAAGTGCACACGGAACTTTCTCCAGGATAGATCACATCCTGGGCCATAAATCTAGCCTTGGTAAATTCCAAAAAATTGAAATCATCCCAGCCATCTTCTCTGACCACAATGCAGTAAGATTAGACCTCAATTACAGGAAAAAAACTATTAAAAATTCCAACATAGGGAGGCTAAACAACACGCTTCTGAATAACCAACAAATCACAGAAGAAATCAAAAAAGAAATCAAAATATGCATAGAAATGAATGAAAATGAAAACACAACAACCCAAAACCTATGGGACACTGTAAAAGCAATGCTAAGGGGAAGGTTCATAGCAATACAGGCGTACCTCAAGAAACAAGAAAAAACTCAAATAAATAAACTAACTCTACACCTAAAGCAACTAGAGAAGGAAGAAAAATGAAGAACCCCAGGGTTAGTAGAAGGAAAGAAATCTTAAAAATTAGGGCAGAAATAAATGCAAAAGAAACAAAAGAGACCATAGCAAAAATCAACAAAACTAAAAGCTGGTTTTTCTAGAAGATAAACAAAATTGACAAGCCATTAGCCAGACTCATCAAGAAACAAAGGGAGAAGAATCAGATCAACAAAATTAGAAATGAAAATGGAGAGATCACAACAGACTACACAGAAATACAAAGGATCATAAGAGACTACTACCAACAGCTATATGCCAATAAAAAGGACAACTTGGAAGAAATGGACAAATTCTTAGAAAAGTATAACTTTCCAAAATTGAACCAGGAAGAAATAGAAGATCTTAACAGACCCATCACAAGCACGGAAATCGAAACTGTAATCAGAAATCTTCCAGCAAACAAAAGCCCAGGACCAGACGGCTTCACAGCGGAATTCTACCAAAAATTTAGAGAAGAGCTAACACCTATCCTACTCAAACTCTTCCAGAAAATTGCAGAAGATGGTAAACTTCCAAACTCATTCTATGAGGCCACCATCACCCTAATTCCAAAACCAGACAAAGATGTCACAAAAAAAGAAAACTACAGGCCAATATCACTGATGAACATAGATGCAAAAATCCTTAATAAAATTCTAGCAAACAGAATCCAACATCATATTAAAAAGATCATACATCATGACCAAGTGGGCTTTATCCCAGGAATGCAAGGTTTCTTTAACATCCGCAAATCAATCAATGTAATTCACCACATTAACAAATTGAAAGATAAGAACAATATGATTATCTCAATAGATGCAGAAAAAGCCTTTGACAAAATTCAACATCCATTTATGATAAAAACTCTCCAGAAAGCAGGAATAGAAGGAACATACCTCAACATAATAAAAGCTATATATGACAAACCCACAGCAAACATTATCCTCAATGGTGAAAAACTGAAAGCATTTCCCCTAAAGTCAGGAACAAGGCAAGGATGCCCACTTTCACCACTACTATTCAACATAGTTTTGGAAGTTTTGGCCACAGCAATCAGAGCGGAAAAAGAAATAAAAGGAATACAGATAGGAAAAGAAGAAGTAAAACTCTCACTGTTTGCAGATGACATGATCCTCTACATAGAAAACCCTAAAGATTCTACCAGAAAACTACTAGAGCTAATCAATGAATATAGTAAAGTTGCAGGATACAAAATTAACACACAGAAATCCCTTGCATTCCTATACACCAATAATGAGAAAACAGAAAGAGAAATTAAGGAAACAATACCATTCACCATTGCAACAAAAAGAATAAAATACTTAGGAATATTTCTACCTAAAGAAACAAAAGACTTATATATAGAAAACTATAAAACACTGATGAAAGAAATCAAAGAGGACACAAACAGATGGAGAAATATACCGTGTTCATGGATTGGAAGAATTAATATAGTGAAAATGAGTATACTACCCAAAGCAATCTATAGATTCAATGCAATCCCTATCAAGCTACCAATGATATTTTTCACAGAACTAGAACAAATCATTTCACAATTTATATGGAAGTATAAGAAACCTCGAATAGCCAAAGCAATCTTGAGAAAGAAGAATGGAACTGGAGGAATCAACCTGCCTGACTTCAGGATCTACTACAAAGCCACAGTCATCAAGACAGTGTGGTACTGGCACAAGGATAGAAACATAGATCAATGGAACAAAATAGAAAGCCCAGAGATAAACCCACGCACCTATGGGCACCTTATCTTCGACAAAGGAGGCAAGAGTATACAATGGAGAAAAGACAATCTCTTTAACAAGTGGTGCTGGGAAAACTGGTCAACCACTTGTAAAAGAATGAAACTAGAACACTTCCTAACACCATACACAAAAATAAACTCAAAATGGATTAAAGATCTAAATGTAAGACCAGAAACTATAAAACTCCTAGAGGAAAACATAGGCAAAACACTCTCCGACATAAATCACAGCAGGATCCTCCATGACCCACCCCCCAGAATATTGGAAATAAAAGCAAAAATAAACAAATGGGACCTAATTAAAATTAAAAGCTTTTGCACAACAAAGGAAACTTTAAGCAAGGTGAAAAGACAGCCTTCCGAATGGGAGAAAATAATAGCAAACGAAGCAACAGACAAACAATTAATCTCAAAAATATACAAGCAACTCCTGCAGCTCAATTCCAGAAAAATAAACGACCCAATCAAAAAATGGGCCAAAGAATTAAACAGACATTTCTCCAAAGAAGACATACAGATGGCTAACAAACACATGAAAAGATGCTCAACATCACTCATTATTAGAGAAATGCAATTCAAAACCACAATGAGGTACCATTACACACCAGTCAGAATGGCCGCTATCCAAAAGTCTACAAGCAATAAATGCTGGAGAGGGTGTGGAGAAAAGGGAACCCTCTTACACTGTTGGTGGGAATGCAAACTAGTACAGCCACTGTGGAGAACAGTGTGGAGATTCCTTAAAAAACTGGGAATAGAACTGCCATATGACCCAGCAATCCCACTGCTAGGCATACACACCGAGGAAACCAGAATTGAAAGAGATGTGTGTACCCCAATGTTCATCGCAGCACTGTTTACAATAGCCAGGACATGGAAGCAACCTAGATGTCCATCGGCAGACGAATGGATAGGGAAGCTGTGGTACATATACACAATGGAATATTACTCAGCCATTAAAAAGAATACATTTGAATCGGTTCTATTGAGATGGATGAAACTGGAGCCCATTATACAGAGTGAAGTGAGCCAGAAAGAAAAGCACCAATACAGTATACTAATGCATACATATGGAATTTGAAAGATGGTAATGGTAACCCTATATGTGAGACAGAATAAGAGACACAGATGCATAGAACAGTCCTGTGGACTCTGAGGGAGAAGGTGAGGGTTGGACGTTCTGGGACAATAACATTGAAACATGTATATTGTCATGTGTGAAGCAGAACACCATTCCATGTTCTGTGCATGGGACGGATGCTCAGGGATGGAGCGTTGGGATGACACAGGGGGGTGGGAGGGGGAGGGAGGTGGGAGGAGGGTTCGGGAGGGGGAGCACATGTGAACCCATGGCTGGTTTATGTCGATGTATGGCAAAAGCTACTACAATATTGTAAAGTAATTAGCCCCCAACTAAAATAAATAAATTAAAAAAAAATGTCCTTTTTAAATGCAGCTGTCTTGGAAAATGGGGCAGAGCCTCATTCTGCTCTGCATCCTTGGCAGCAAAGAGGTGATCCCAGCGGCTGTCACAGGGGAGGGAGAGGGCCCTCCGCTGCTCTTTCTGTGTCCAGAGGCACGTCCCTTTCCTTCCTGGCTTCACAGGCTCTTCCCAGCAATGATGGTGCCACATTTGGGGTCAAGACACTGAGGTTTAAAAGAGATTTATGAATGTGTTTGTATGCACATGCTCAGTGGCTCAGTCATGTTTGACTCTCTGCGACCCCATGGATTATAACCTGCCAGGCTCTTCTGTCCATGGGATTCTCCAGGCAAGAATACTGGAGTGGGTTGCCATGCCCTCCTCCAGGAAATATTCCCCATCCAGGGATGGAACCCGGGTCTCCTGCATTGGCAGATGGATTCCTGACCACTGAGCTGCCTGGGAAGTGCATGAATGTTTTTGAGATCATACAAATAGTGTGATGATGAACATAAGATTTGAACTCAGGTGTTTTTGATCCCAGAAACTTTGATTGGACAGAACTCCATGGGAAAAATCCACAGCCAGGATGGGTGGGAGCAGTTGGTGAGCCGCCAAGGAGGGTGCTGTGACCAAGTGGCCCCAGCGTGTGGCCCACTGCCCTGTGCTCCAGGGTTCCTGTGAAATCAGGTAGAGCTGGTCACGGTCTATGGCTAGCTAGCCTGGTAGTCATGAGCTTGATCCGTGCAGTCGGCAGGGTGTGCAGCTGAGGAACCAGATCTGAACCCTTTCTTCATCAGCTTCTGCCGGCATGGTTGTTGCGATGACACAGGTAGAGTCTCTGTGACAGTGCTGGACACCCAGGAGTGATCCAAATGCCATTCATAGTCTTAAAATAATACTTACGGTATTTACCTTCTGCCCTCAGAGGGCCAAGAAAATGCTTTTATAAGAACTGGCAATTTCTGTAGATGTCCAAAAGGCAGAATGTGAAAGATCATCAAGGGTAACTCAAACTCTGAGCTTAGGAGCTTACTGGACTCTTCTTCAGCCTGCCAACTGGTTGTCAGGGAAAAATTAGAGTAACTCTAGAATAGGGATCGACAAAATGCTGCCTTTGGCCAAACACAGCCCTTGTCTATTTTTCTACAAACCATGAGCTGAGAATAATTTCCACATCTTTAAAGCATTGTGAAAATAAAAAAAATCCAAACAAGAGAAGCCTATGAGAGAGATCCTACATGTCCAACCAAAATGTTAGTTGCTTAGATCTGTCCAACTCTATGCGACTCCATGGACTGCAGCCTGCGAGGTTCCTCTGTCCATGAGATTCTCCAGGTAAGAATACTGGAGTGGATTGCCGTTCCCTTCTCCAGGGGATCTTCCCAATCCAGGGACTGAACCTTGGTCTTCTGCATTGCAGGCAGATTTTTTACCATCTGAGCCACCAGGGAAGTGAGAGTTACAGACATGGGTATTAGAACAGGGAGTCTGGGAAACACTGGGCTGAGTAGAGCTAAGCAGAGAACTGTGCTGCAGGGTTAGCATTTAAGCCCACAAATTCATTTGACCTGGGAGGTCCATCTCTATTTATCGCTTTAAGGACACATGTCCCAAGGCAGTATTTTAAGAAATGCTGATGGAAGAATCTTAGTACAAAGGGATCTCCATCTGCTAAAGTCAAAGAGAAAAAGTGCAGGCAAAGTCACAAATGAGAGACAGTCCGCTTTTAAAGATGTCAGTTCTGGTAGGTTTCATTCAAGGGAGAAAGCTGGAGAAAGCAAGATGTCCCCAAATGATTTTCATTTTTGTGGAAGGGTTAATATTTTTACTTTGCATGATAGTAGTGAAATAAAGATGAGAAGATGGTTTTGTCCCCGGCAAGTGCCTTGAACGTGTTCTAGAAACCACGCTGTCAGTTTGCTGCAGGCCCCATCAGTCTCTGAGGTTCACCCTGGGATGTTTGAGCAGAAGAGATTCTTGACAGATCAGAGTGTGAGTCAAGCCAAGCTGAGCTGTTTGTTGTGCTCCAAGGCCGGCAACATGCCTGGATTCTTTATTTAGTGAGGAGTACTTGAAAGGCCAGATCTGGCCAAGGTAGACAAAGTCCAGCTAGGATTGAGCCAGGATTATAACAGAGGGCCACCACCTTCCTTCACTGCGCTGCTTCAGGCAGTTACAGACACCAATCACAGGCTCGGCGTTGTGCTCAGTGCTGGTGGATACACATACAATCAAGACTTTCTTCCACCCTCTAGAAACTCATGTTATTCATGCCTGCTTGCTGTCACTTCTGTTGTGTCTGACTCTCTGTGATCCCATGGTCAGTAGCCCACCAGGCTCCTCTAACCATGGAATTCTCCAGGAAAAAATACTGGAGGAGGTTGCTATTTCCTCCTCCAGGGCATCTTCCCGACCCAGGGATCAAACTGGTGTTTTTTATGTCTTCTGCATTGACAAGTAGGTTCTTTACCACACATTAGTCATAGAGTTTATTAAGGCTGTATGCCCTTCAGGGAAACATGGTAGATTTGACTTTGGCCTTAATGGAGCTCACAGTCTGGCAGAGATGGCAATTGGCAAGTAACTAAAGTAAAGTAAAGTTACTTTAGTGAACAGGGACCAGAGTGTTGAACAAAGCAGACATGGTCCTTCCACTCTTGAAGTTCCCAGCTCAGTGAAGAAGGCAGACACATGCTGCAAGAGTCGCAGGGCAGTGTGGCGTTTATAAGAAGGATGAGAACGGCTGCTGTGGGTTCGCAAGAGCCATGATGCTAATTTTGCAAATGAAATGGGGAAATGTTTAGTCAACCGAAGGTCACCGAGGTGTTCACAAGACTGAGAAGTGGGATGTGCACTCCTGGAGAAGCAGAAGGATAGGAAAGAGCATGTCGTGTGGACACAGAGGGCAAGGAGGCCAGAATTAAGGAGCCACCAGAACTTTGAGAGGGGGAGGGAGCCCGAACCCCACCAAGTGCTTTGTTCTTACTCTGTGCATGTTAGGGGCATTTCTGAGAGCTAAACTATCAACAGTGACCAGCACTGCTGAAGACAAATGGATGACTTTTGCTTCCTGCTGATTCCTCAGGTCAGCTGAAATCTCCAGATCAGCTACCTTGAGATGGGAGGGTGTGCCCAGAGTGGGCCTGGGTCAGTGGCTCCTGCAGGTCAGGCACCATGCAGCTTGGTAACGTGCTCTTTGAGAAGAAGACAAAGTTTTCTTTGAAACCATAGAGCCTGAGCTGCCAAGGCGATCGGTACAACAGAAAGAGGAATTCCAAAGTTCACTTGTTCTAAATCTTACCATACAGGATAGGATGCTCTTGTCTGCTATGTTTTCCGTTTTTGGTGCCTCTTCATGCTCCACTTGTAATAATAATCTACACATTACGGTAAGAATAATAGATGAGCAATTTAGAAGTTTCAGGCAAGAATATTTACTTCTTGAACACCTACCAGGTGTCAATGCTTTGTTAAATACTCATTATTCAAAGAAAGGATGAAGATCAGTATTTATTGAGTGGGGTGTGTATGTGTGTATTGCTTTCTCATGTGAACGTATTTCACAGAACCCTCCCTAAAACCACCTGAGGTTAGGCATTCACTTTGCTCATTTATTAATGAATAAGGTGGTAAGCTGCAGACAGCTGAAACCACCTGGCCAAGCTTACAGAGAAGGAAATGGTCATGGCAGCATTTCAGAGCAGGTTGTCCTGACTCCAGAGCTCTAGCCTTTCCTTCCCATTGTGCCTGTGGACTCCTGCCTGCGAGTGGTGGTGTTTCGAAGGCACAGGGTCAGAACGACATTTGCAAGAGTAGCCAATGTTTCCTGAGCAGTTTCTGTCTGTGAGCCCTGAGCAGGTACAGGGTTACCTCCTTCCATCCTCACAAATAGCCGGCAATGAGGTACTATTATGACATAATTTTAGAGACGAAGATGAAGAATGGCGGGCATGGGGAGCCTTTCATGTGGCCCCTGTTTTGTATGGAGTCATTATTGTTGTTGTTGTCTCATGTCAGGGAGAGGAACGGTGTAGTGAAAAGGATACTCACACATGCTTCCAGAAACTCTGCTGGTACGGAGATGTGAACACACGCAGATCCTCTGCCATCTAACAGCTCAACGGTGAGAGGGGTGACGGCCTAGCAGACAAGCCAGAACTTGAAAAAGTCTGAATAAGAGCAGTGATGGATGTTTGCTGGGGTTTAGAGGGTACAGACGTGGACAGTTCTGGGAGTACTCTCTCTCACTCTCACCCACAGCCATCCCCGTGTGGGTTCTGCCCTGGCAGGAGAGACGAATATTTGACCATGTTTTAAAATTGTATTAATATGAGTAGCAGCATTGATATTAAACAAAATCCTTGGATTGCAGACCCTCCAGGCTTGCTGTGGGTGGGGCGTGAGCTCAGGGTGCCTCATTTTCAGCTGTAAGTTTAAAAAAGTCTACTGTAAAAATGGATATCAAACTAAACAGAGGCACAAAGAGCAAAAGAGCTATTTTGGTTGAAGTCACAGAGGGGCAGCTGACCGCTCCTGCACGTGGGCTTGCCCAGTGGTGTTGCTTAGAAACAGGGCGTTATCAATGAGAACCTCACGGTAGGTTGGAGCAGTTCCCAGACAGCCGGTTAATAAAGATAATTTGCAACGGAAAAAAGTCTAATATCTGCTCCAGCAAATTTTCTTCTCTCTTGATTTAATGTCTTCATACTTAAGAAAATAATCTTGGAGAAGAAATGGTAAATGTGGTTGATACTTCTTTTGATAGGCTGTGACTGCTCAGCTCAGTCTCTTTGAGACCCTATAGACTGTAACCCACCAGGCTTCTCTGTCCAGGGGATTCTCCAGGCAAGAATACTTAGGTTGCCATTTCCTCCTCCAGGGGATCTTCCCTACCCAGGGATTGAACCCGCATCTTTTGCGTCTCCTGAATTGCCAGGCGGACTCTTTACCACTAGTGTCACCATAGGATGGCAGGTTAAATGAGACAATACATTTAAATACATTTCATAAACTGTAAAGTTAACAGTGGAAATGTACAACTTGTCAAAATGACCATTAAAAAGATAGGGTAGTCTGGGGAGAAAACAATGCAACTTGGCATTCAAAAAAAAAAATGCTAGGAATTTCTGGCAAGTGATGATCAGAAAGGGGACCCTACAAATGACAGATGTATCCTCTACCTGCGTGTTGATACAGGTCAACCAACAGGTTCCAAAATATTTCATCAGCATGATAGCAGCTCTTCTGGATGATAGCATTCAACACCAGCCAGGACATTCACTCCTTCTGAAAGGACATTAAAATGTTTTTAAAAACTCCAGCCTTTATGACTCTCATAGTTAAAAGGGCCTGTTTATTATTATTATTATTATTACCCCAGGTGGTGCTAGTGGTAAAGAATCTGCCTGCCAATACAGGAGACACAAGAGACTTGGGTTTGATCTCTGGGTTGGGATGATCCCTCTGAGTAGGAAATGGCAGCCTGCTCCAGTATTCTTGCCTGAAAAATCCCATGGACATAGGACGGTCTACAGTCCATGGGGTCACAAAGAGTGGGACATGACTGAACACATACATTATTATTATTATTATTATTATTATTATTATTATTAAGATGTTTTTAGAAAGCCAGACTAATTGGTAGAAACACTAAGATGGAACCAGTAAGAGAGATTTAAGCTTGAATGCTTACAAAACCACCTAGTCCAGTGGATTTCAAAATTCCTCCCACTTAGTTAAACTGTGAAATTCTTTTTTTTTTTTTTTTAAAGACCTGCCATTGGAAAGCCAGTTATGTTAAATCAATAAACGCATGTCTTCCCCAGGGATTGTAGAGGGTAGTGGATTCCCAGCCACTGTCCTCCCTTGAGTCAGCCTTTCAGACACCCACTCCTCAGCTTCTGCCCTTGACTCTGTGTGAGTGGTGGGCCTCCCTCGAGGCCGCTGAGGGTCCCCTTGAGTGTTGTCATCCAGGAACATCCCACAGCCAAAGGGACCACCCACCCATGACCCATCTGGTGAGAATGAACATCCTGAAGAAATGATTTATAGCATCAAGTGTGTTTTAGTGAAATGTCTCACCCACAAACATCTTTGTAGAATTCCAAGTATCCATTTTCAGCACACATTTTGCAAATCCAGTCCCTGGCCCATACATGAAAATTCCCAAATAATTGTGAAATGCTCTAGTTGAACTCCAACCAGCAATCGGCAGGAATTAAAGTCTATTTCTCACCAATTCACTTACCTTCTTCTCTCCTGGTACAAGAGAGACCGTGTCAGGATCAGTCTCCTTGTATTTCCCTCCTCTATTTGGTCAGATGGTAAAGAATTGGCCTGCAATGCAGGAGACCTAGGTTTGATCCCTGGGTCAGGCAGATCCCCTGGAGAAGGGAATGACTACCCACTCCAATATTCTTGCCTGGAGAATTCCATGGATAGAGGAGCCTGGTGGGCTATAGTCTATGGGGTTACAAAGAGTCAGACACAACTGAGCGACTAAACAGTTTTACTTTAGTTTATTTCTTTTTTCCATGAATATGTTTGCATAAAAAAGAGTGAATAAATTATCTGCGAGTTTCTGTGACTATATGGATATGTGTGTGTGTATGTATATATATATATGGTAGATAAATATATGTTTATGTACATATACATATGGGTATGTGTACTTTTTTTTTGTTTTCGCTACTGGCCACCAACAGTGAAAAATCTGGGGTCCCAGGTACTTTCAGAACTGACACCAGGGTTTGGTTGTGATTTCAAAAGGTGGTGCAAGGTTTGGGAATCTTAACGTCTGAATCAGTTGCTCTTGGAAGGGCTGGGGTTCAATCTTCTGTTTAGCTTCTGTAATAGAGTGGGATTGCCCCTTGATCAATGAAGGCGAATTTGACTCCTGAAAGGGCAAGCTTATTTCTACTCAGTCTCCATTCATGCCTGCCTGTGATCGGTTTCTAAACAGAGTGTGGAGAGCTTTGGGAGGCACACAAGGCGGTTGTTTCTACCGGAAGGCACACCAGTACTTTCCCCGCAACCTGCATGCCTTTTAAAGTGATAAACTATCATTGTTTAAAACTTGGCTCCCTTTTTTCCCCCAATAAGAAGCTGAAGTCTGCCAATTTGAACTTTAATAGTTTTGGAATGGTGTAATCACATTGTTAGATGCATTTTGCAGCTGGAGCAGTGAATGATATACATTCAAAACCCAGCTTTACCTGGTTGACTCCAGGTTTCCTACATACATGCACACTGGGCACATCGTCACCCCCGGCCTCCCCTCAGCCAAGGAAACCTTTAATCCTGGAGGAAATCATTTCTGCTGTCATGCTGGCACTATGAAGAGCCTCGCCTGCTCTCTAAAGAGCTCTCCAAGCAGATGCAGAGAGGGCTTGTATCAGGGCCCTTGTACACATGGCGGATGTCTCGCCCATGCAGCAGATTCTATTTCTGAGAATTTTGTCAGGAGTCTTGACAATCAACGAGAACTGAAAACAATTAGTCACAGTCATGGGGCTCTCTTTAAGTTCACGGTCAGAACAATGTCACAGGAAAGCCACGTCTGAAGGTGAAGATCAGGGCTGGGCTGAATTTGGGTTTTACCCAGACAATGGCGTTTCAGTCTCCGGCTCAGGAAACGTCATGACGTTCCTTTTGTTTAATCAAAGTTCTCTCTAACTTGCAAAGGCTGGCTAATCTGTAGGCCTGCCTTACATTTCTCATCTCTGAGAGATGATGTAGTTGGTGTTGAAATCTTTACAGCTAATCTGAGCAAAATGTTTTCAACCAGTAAAAACCCAGCCAAACAGTGTCATTCTCATTATTGATCAAAGAAATTTCCGAATTTCTCTGAATCAGAGAAGGACTCAGTTTGATTTCATCCCATTCAACACACCCAAGGAAATTCACAAAGGTTTGAGAAGCAGGAAGCCGGGCACAGAAACCAAGTCCTCTGCTGCTGAAAGAGGTGTTGGAAAATATCATTTGGGGACCGTCTCTCAGCAGATCTGAAAACCCGTTTGGCCTGCTTTCTAAGGAGCCTTTCATGTGGCCCCGTTTTGCGTGGTATCATTTTCCATTGTCTCACGTTAGGGAGAGAAATGGGCTAGTGAAAAGGATACTCACCCATGCTTCCAGAAACTCTGCTGGTGCGGAGACGTGAACACACACAGCGCCTCTGCCCTCCAACAGCTCAAGGGCGAGGTGGGGGACAGCCTTGCACACAAGGCAGAGCTTGAAAAGGTCTGAAGAAGAGCAGTGATGGATGTTTGCTGGGGCGTAGAGGGTATGAGCAGTCCTTCCTGGGTTGGTGGGAGGCAGGCAGGGAAATACCGAGGGGGCTTGAAAGACCTACTGGGTTTGCATGGACAGGAAAGACAGTCTACCCAAAAAAGCCTGGAAAAAAGGGACAGTGGCCTGACACACAGTTGGGTCACCAGGTGGCCCTTCTACCCCATGACATATAGTGACTCTATAACCATAGTGACTCTATAACCTTGGCTCAACTATTCAGCCTCCTGAGTTCTGATTTCCTCATCTATAAATCAGGGATAATGCTCATCCTCCTGGTTTGTTACATGAAGGTTATGGTGGTGATGGTTTAGTTGCTAAGTCATGTCCGACTCTTGCAACCTCATGAACTGTAGCTGGCCAGGCTCCTCTGTTCATGGGATTTCCCAGGCAAGAATAAACCCAAGGAAATTCAGCGTAAAAGTGTGGGTAGTCAGTCGTTCTCTTCTCCACGGGATCTTCCCAACCCAGGGATTGAACGTCTCCTGCATTGCAGGCGGATTCTTTATTGCTGAGCCATCACAGAAGTGCAGGTGAGGGTTATCCAGAGGGTTAAATAAGGTAATAGGCACATAGCATGGAGAGCATGAAGCCTGGTATACGGACACAGAGCAGGAAGGTGATGGAGGTGGGTTGGGGTGTGGTGGAAGCTGGCTTCCTTCTCTCCCTGGGCTCCTGGCTTCTCGCCCACTGCTGTCCCTGGAACCTCAGACCCCACGGGCATGAGTATTGCTTGTTTGCTGGTCTGTCCTTTCATAGCATTTCTCCTGGGCTCTGTCTCCTCTGCTGTGCTGTTTCTGGGTCACTCTCGGCTCAGTGTGGATAGCACCCCCTGGGTGAACCATCCCTCCTTCCCCACCCCTCCCTGGCTGCCCTGAGCCAAGTTAGTCTTTCAGACCCTCTGTCCCAGCTCTCCAGGTCTCCTGCCTGGAAGGCATCCTTGTGCCTCTGTCTGAACCTTCAGGGACAGAAAGTCAGAGGTGGTTTGCTGTCTCTCCCAGGCCTGGAAGGCTTGGGGAAGGATGGGCAGCCAACAGATACTGCTGTTCTTTGGGGGGGGGGGCGGTGCAGGGGAGGTGATAAGGGCGGTGGCAGGAGACGGGGCTTCATGGGAGGCAGAGCTTCATGGGAGGTGGGGCTTCCCCAGGCCCTGGAGCAGGAGACCAGCTGCCCTGCAGTTGCAGGGCAAGAAAGCAGTGCAGGACAGCCTCAAATAGACCCTGAAGGTTTGCCTTAACTGATCCAATGACGTGAAAGTCATTCAGTCAGGTCCAACTCTTTGTGACTCCATGGAGAGTATGTAGCTTGCCAGGCTCCTCTGTCCATGGAATTCTCCAGGCTAGAATACTGCAGTGGGTTGCCAGTCTCCTCCAGGGATTTTTTCCCATCCAAGAATTGAACCCACGTCTCCCACAGGTGGATTCTTTACCAGCTGAGCTACCAGGGAAGCAAGGAGGCAGATCTCAAACGTATCACAAAATGTTCCCTGCTTTGACCAAATCTTACAAAATACATCTGGAGCAAAGGCCCCGCGGAGGAAAAGACTTGCTGGGTCCAGGTCTCCACTCTGTTTCTTGCTGAGTCCTCCTCCAGGTTGGAGAGGAAGATATGTGAAGTTGCTTTTCTCCCTGGGGGCCAGGGTGAGCTGGAGGTGGCCTCCTTTTACACAGACATCACCTTCCAATAATTTGAAAACAAGAACTGGAGTCAGGAGAGGCAGGCTGCAGACTCCTCACAGGCAGCCAGTGAGGGCATCACGGAACTTCAGCTATTCTTCACCCCAGCTTTGTCTTTTCTTAGTGTGAGTCTGGCCACGTGCTCTGGACCTCACTAGCAGCCCACAGCTGCAGCAAATTGATTTATCCTCTGATGAGAGTTGGGGCTGCAGCCTGTAACATTAGAGAGACACTGCTTCTCAGGCTGTTTTTCAAAGACACAATGCAATTTCCTTAGCTATTTTCGGTTCTCCTGGGCCTGTGATATTTTGTGTGATTTGTGATATTACAAATCGCGGTTCATAACTATTGTATTTTTCAAGTAGGGGTTGTATTGAGATGCATGCCTCTGAGGGAATACCAGGATATGTCACATGATTCACATAAAACACCCCAAGACACCTGCCATGCTGGGCTGCTAAGTTCATTGCTTTTCATGAATTCCTTTTTTGTTACTATTTCTTACCCCTTGGGGACAAGCTGAACCAGAAGTGAGGGGAAGTCTGACCAGATCTAAATGATCTCATTCCCTGACCACTCAGAGCAGTCCACAGAGCTGAGCCAGGGCATGGACATGCCTTAAGCAGGGAGATGACCACGGGGTGCTCAACCTGGGACAAGCCTGACAGAGAAGAGCCTGAGCCAGGTAGGATGGAAGGGGCAGCACAGCCTGGCGGGAATAACCCAGGGTTTCGAGTCCAACAGACCTGCTTTGAGTTCCCTTTCTACCTCTTTCTAACCTGTAGATGAGCCATTTCATGCTTTTGGATCTAGGGTCCTTCATTTAGACAAGAATACTGTGCAAGTCACCTCTGAAGAGTGTTGTCAGGATTAAGTTAGGTGAGGGAACATCTGCAAAACCACCTGACAACAGGACCCAGTAGTGCTCACACGGCATCTACTACACTGATAATTTTCATCTGGAAGGGAATCAGGTGACCTGGAGTGGCCAGAGCCTGTCTGAGAGGGGGACATTGTTTTTACAAGAATCCAATCCCATCTGCTGCTCCCTGTCTCTTGGGAGGGTGTTTCCCATGGACTTGCCAGCACCATCTGCAATGTCAACTTCAAGATTCCATTCTCAATGGCTTCCACAGCCTTCTGAAAGGCTCACCTGGACCAACTTAATCTGAGAATGCTTCCCGGAATGCTGCAGCTACATTGCTCATGAGAATAATTTGTAACCTTACTCTGAGAAAGAAGCCACATCAGAAAAGAATGGGATAGAAGGGGGTTATCTGGATTCATGTAAACTTGCAAACCACATTGCACTGCACCTGTTTACCCCTCCTGGTCCTGGGGTTTGAGTATCACCTAGACCTGGTGCCCTGTGACCCAGGGATGTCATTTGAGTGGGTGTTTCATGTCCCTGAAATTTAACCCTGCCTTCCTGCCCAGGTTGGAAAGTAGCACTAGAAATCCAGAAATCCAGCCTCCCATATTCTGCATAGACAAAAGTGCATTTCCAATTAAAAGTAGAAGTTTGAGGGTATGAATCATGCACTTTGTATAAATTATATGTGATGATTTATTTTCTTGACACCAAATAAATTATGCACAGTGAACTTGGCTTACATTTACACCATCTCATCTATGGATCGTGGGTTAACATCAAGAGAATTGATTAAAATGACAACTAATTTAGTGGGTAATGAGGACCCCAAGATACAGACTCTGGAGGCAAATTATTCTAAAGAAGTGAAGAATCAAAAGAGCTTTTGTGAACCAAAGGGTTTTGTAATTCCTAGAGATCCTTTCAGACTCAGAAACTCACCTAATACGAGCAGTACAAGGTCTCACCTCCCCAGTGCAAAGCCCTAAAGCATTTCCCCAAAGAGGCAGTGATTACATGTAGCCCTTAATGACCTACTTCCCTGTTCCCACTTCTCTTCTGCCTGAATTAAGGAAGTACAGAGAAGAAAGACTTCAAAGCATGTTTGGTTTTGAAATTAACTTAATTGTAATAAGCTATGGCTAGACCATTTTAAAGCTATTTTTTTAAAATACCAATCTCCCTTTAAGAAGAAGTCATTTAATAAGCCTGATAATGCATAACATGCTCCTAAGAGCTGACTACAACTGACTTTCCATTGGTTTCTTCCCAGAACAAGTGCTATTAGATCTGGGGTTGTGCGATCGTAGACTGGTAAGCAACCATGCAAATTAAGGAACCAAGGCTCAAAGAAGGTTCACATCTTGTTCCATGACACACAGCACAACTAGGCATGTTACAACCACATGGAGCACACAGGCTCCCTGAAGACATTCTTGTTGGTCCCCCCCCCCGCCCCCGCACCTCCTGTCTTTGCTGCTCAAAGTAGTGAGTCTGCGTACCATCATCTTGACATCATCTAGGAGTTTGTCATAAGACTTTCAGGCTCCAGCCCATTCTACTGAATCAGGATCTGTACTTTGGGTTAATTGGCCACTTCTGTGAAACTGGAAAAGAAAAACCAGACAAACCCCCAAAACCAGCAAAACAAACTCTTAATTTGCACCCCGTTAAATTCTGTGGAATACTATAAATATCTGAATATCTCTGTGATTCCCCCTCCAACTCCTCAACTCCCCATCCTGAGCCCCATGCCTCCAGAGTTTCTCTCCAAAATGTCTCCCCAGTGCCACCAGAGTGACTTTTATGAAACTCAGCCTGTTCATGCCTGTTTCTCAGCTTAAATCCTCCATGGGTTCTGATGTGGAGTGAACTGTCCTCTTCCAAATTAATATGATGAAGCCCTAACCCCCAGTGTGATGTGATTTGAAGGTGGGGCCTTTGGATGGGGCCCCCATGACAGGATTAGTGCCCTTACCAGCAAGCTTGCTCTTTCTCTCTCTGCAGGTGAAGAAGACACAGCAACAAGGTGGTCTTCCTCAAGCAAAGAAGAAGGATGGGGCCAGAGTCTAATCATGCTGGTACCTGGGTCTTGGACTTCCAACCTCTAGAACCTTGAGAACTAGACGTCTGTAGTTTAAGCACCCCCTTAAACCTTCAGTCTGTGATAGTCTTACGGCAGCCTGTGCTGACTAGGACAGGCTCTGTTCTGTTCAAAGAGAGAATTGCAAGCTCCTCAAAGTGACATGAGGCAAAAAGGATCTGAGCATCTTTCCAGAGCCCCGTGGATGGTTTCTGATTGTGTGGATAAATAGAGCAGTGCATTTATCCAGAAATTGATCCAAAGGTGGAAGCGATGGTGGAGGAGGGAGAACTCATCCTGAGCATCAGACAAGTAGTGTTAGATTTCATGCTGCTTCAGTGTTTGGTCTGGCTAATTTAATATCAACTTGACTGGACTATGAAGTGCCCAGGCACTTGCTCAAACATTATTCTAGGGCTTCTGTGGGGGTAATTCTGAATGAGATTAGTATTTTAATCAGTAGACTGAAAAAGCAGATTGCCCTGCAAGTGAATAGAGGGGCTCATTCACCAGCTGAAGACTCTGAGGAGAACAAACTGACTGAGTAACAGGGACTCCTCCTGTCTGACTGCGCGGAACTGGCACCTTGTTTCCTCTGACCTTTGGATTTGAACTGAAGCATTGGCCCTTCTTGGGTCTCCTGACTGCTGGCCTTTTCAGATTGGGACTATACCATCAGCAGTCCTGGTCCTCAGACCTTCAGACTCAGAATGGAATTATCTCACCACCCTCCTGGGTCTCCAGTTTGTCGAATGCGAATTTGGGGCTTTTCAGCCTCCATAATTCTTTATATAAATCACTTTCTCTTCTATTTTTCTCTATATGTATATATGTATAAACACACACATGCACACACATTCTGTTGGTTCTATTTCTCAGGTGAATCCTAATGAATGCAGGGTCTATATGACAGCAGAGTTAGGGCAGTGGGGTGCAGGCTTGGGAACCACCCCTTCTGCTCTTCTCCAACTCCTACTTGGCCCAGCTGAGCAGAGTGACCCAGAGAAGGCCAGCATCTCAAATCACAGGCGAACAAGATCAAGCAGTCATAAAATGGGGTTAAAGCACAGCCTACCCCCGTGTATAAGCTGAAGCCATGCAAGGGGCATCTTTGTTCCTGCTTAGATGATAAGTGGTCAGAGTATGCGTGCCAGCATTACCAGGTAGATCTCGAGGCTTGGCCACCACCCTGTCCCTCCCCTAGACTCACCAATGCCTTAATGAGGCTGATGAGAGGTAGTAATGTGGCACCCAGACCCTGCTTGCATTGGATGTGGCTGCAGAGTATTTTATTACTTCATCTTCTCTGACTCAATCCTGACATTAAAGATGATAGCAGAACCATCTAGGAAATAAATTGCCGAAAAAATCTGAACAAAAAGTAGTAATTTCTTGCACAGTTATACATTCAACTTCATTAGTTTCTTTTCAATTTAGATGACAGTAAAACCTTCTTAGGTGGAATAATGGAGGCCAAGGGCAGGTCAAGGTTTTGGGGCCTGAAGTATGTCCAGATTTTTCAGGCTCTCTTTAAGAAAGAGAATAAAAATTATAGATGCAAAATGAAAGGGAGTATTTATTTAGAATGAGAAAGCAAATTTTAGGAATCTGAAAAGTATCACAAAATCTTAAAAAGCATAATATTTTCACTAATTAACTGCTTGACACATCTCTGCAATATTTTAATTCCTACATTTTGGCTGCATATTCTCTGAAGTGTTTCTACATTGGACAATAATTTATAATATTTTCTATAAAGACATGAGAAGAATAACTCAGTCTTCTTATAGCACACTTGATTTTAATCTATTTTAATTATTGATAGTTGGAATGTTTAAACATGCAACTCAACACATAGATGTATTCACTGTTTATGCTAAAGCTACAGACTTGTACCTGACTAACAATGAACATGGAATTTGAAATTAAATTTAAAATTAAATTAAACATAATACCATTTACATTAGCACCCTAAAACTAAAATGATTAGGTAGAAATCTAAAAAATATGTATAAGAACTCTATGAGGAAAACTAAAAAACTCTGATGAAGAGCTAAATAAATGAAGAGATAGTCCTTGTTCACAAGGAAGAAGACTCAATATGGTCAAGATGTCAGCTTTTCCCAATTTGATCTATAGATTCAGTGCAATTTCAGTAAAAGTCCCAGCAAATTATTTCATGGAGATCAACATGAATCTAAAGATTACATGTAGAGGTAGAAGGCCCGGAGTAGTCAACATGGTATTGAAGAAGAAAGAAGCGGGAAGACTAATACCACGAATTTCAAGAATTACCAGGAAGCTACAGTAATCAGGACAAGTTGTTATCAGCCAAAGAAAGTAGATCAGTGGAACAGAAGAGTGAATCCAGAAAGAGACTCACATAAATACAAGCCATCAAATGATCTTTGACAATGGAGCAAAGGAAACCAACAGGGCCAAGATAGTCTCTTTCGATAAATGGTGCTGGAAAAATGGAACTCCTCACATGCAAGATAAAAATGGATCTAGATGAAGACGTTATGCTCAGCACAAATACTAACTCAAAATGGATCATGAATCTAAACATTAAATGCAAAACTAGAAACATCCTAGAAGATAACATAGGTGAAAACCTAGATGATCTTTAGATACAACACCAAAGGCACAATCCTTGAAAGAAATAACTGGATTGCATTAAAATAAAAAACCTCCCCTCTATGGAAGAGGATCAGATCAAGAGGATTAGAAGACAAACCACAACCGGCTGGTGATGAGAAAATATTTGCAAAAGATATATCTAATAGAGGACCATTATCCAAAATATACAAAGAATTCTTAAAGCTCAACAATAAAATATCAAACAACATGATTTTAAAGTGGGCCAAAGATTTTTAACAAACACCTCACCAAAGAAGATACACAGATGGCAAATGAACATGTGGAAAGATGCTCCACATCAAAGGTCATCGGGAAATGCAAATTAAAACAGCAGTGAGATACCACCACATGACTGTTAAAATGGCCTCAATCTGGAACACTGACAACGCTAAACACTGGTGAGGATGTAGAGCAGCGGGAACTCTTACTCATTATTGGCAGGAATGCAAATGGTATAGCCACTTTGAAGGACAGTTTGGTTGGTTCTTTTCTACACAGCAAAATGTACTCTTACCATATGATGCAGCTGTCATGCTCCTTGGTAGTTACCTGAAGGAACTGAAAAACATGTCCACACATAAACCCGCACATGGTATTTCTAGCAGGATTGCCTTGTGGACAGCAGTTATCTCATAGCAGGATGTACTTCCTAATATTTAGGGAAGTAGCAATAACACTTCAATAATGCAGAGATGTAGCACTGTTTAAATTGGGAGACTCTCTCTAAGTTTTAGATCAGTCCTGGGGATGTAGGGTGGGCTTCCCAGGTGGTTCAATGGTAAAGAATCCTCCTGCCAGTACAGGAGATGTGGGTTTGATCCCTGGGTCAGGAAAATTCCCTGGAGGAGGAAATGGCAACTCACTCCAGTATTTTTGCCTGGAGAATCCCATGGACAGACGAGCCTGGCGGGCTACTCTATGGGGTCACAAAAGAGTCGGAAACAATCGAGTCACTGAGCATGCACGCCCACAGGCACGCTCAGAGATGTAGGGTAAGAAGCTGAATGAAGCCATCGCCCACAGCTTTATCTGTGTTATACAACACAGAATCCACTTCTCCACATTTCTCTGTTGACAGCACAAGCAGGATGCAATGTGTATCCATGAATTCACTGTTGGAGTGCAAAGCAAAATCAGAGGAAATTCAGGTGGTTATTTCCAAATGTAAACTGTGCGAGAAATAAATTATTTCTGACTGGATTCTATTAAGGAGCTCAAACTTGATTAATCTGTGGCCTAGATAAGCATTTACCTCTAGCAATTACATGCCACTATTACAGTGATTATTTTATAAAAGCTAATAAACACTATCTGGAGTTAATATTTGCTCCTGGGGAAAGT
The DNA here is from genome assembly GCA_024291935.2 of Okapia johnstoni. Lineage (NCBI taxonomy): Eukaryota > Metazoa > Chordata > Mammalia > Artiodactyla > Giraffidae > Okapia > Okapia johnstoni. The sequence goes on along the minus strand of CM044306.1, from coordinate 51,964,060 downwards.
TTGCCAATAGCTTAGAATAAATTTATGGAAGATTTTGCCTGCTAGGTTTGTGTGCAAAGTTTGAAACAGCAAAACCCTTTTAATATCATTAACAATAATAAAAAAAATCAGTGTACAAACAATTGTACCCAGGAAAGCTGAAATCTGATATAGAAATAGATAAAGTTTGGTAATTTTGCATAACTGGCCAAATCCTGTCAGTATTTGGCCAATTATGCAAAGTCCAACTAACAAATTCTGCAGTTGATTTAGTCTTTGAAATGATCTCTACTTAAATTTATACTATGTACTCTTGTGTGTGTCAGAGTTCTAAATAACGGCTGACCTCTTGCAAATTTGAAGACTAGAATTAGACTAGCTAGTTCTGCTAAACAGATTGTGATGTGTTTTAACCCACTCAGACCAGCCTAACAATGGGGTGTTTGCTAACGTTCTCAACAGGGGAGAAAAAGGAACTCATTTACAACCTGTGTATCTGGTTAGGTGCCCATTTTAATAATATGTTTAAGCAGGATTTTCTTTGAGTTCAATGATTGGTGGACATGCATAAGCAAATATGTTTGAATTTTAGTAAGGGTGTTAGATATTCTCACATTCTCTTAATTAGGCTAGAGATTCAGAAAAAAAACTAGTATTTTCTTATTATGGTATTATCATCAAGATACAGTATCCTATTTAAAATTCACATGTGAGTGATCTTTATGTCAAAAGAGTAAGCATAATGCATGATCCCTAATCTGCTACCATAATTTTCTTTATTTACGTACAGATTGTGTGTATGTGTGTGTACTCGGTCGTGTTCAACTCTTTGCAACCCTGTGGACTGTAGCCTGTCAGGCTTCTGTGTTCATGGAATTTTCTAGGCAAGAATACTTAAGTGAGTTGCCATTTCCTCTTCCGGAGGATCTTCTTGACCCAGGGATCAGACGCACATCTCTTGCATCTCCTGCACTGGCAGGTGGATTCTTTACCACTGAGTCACCTGGGAAGCCCACCTATAGATTTGTAGGCTCTGTCAGCTCAGTCAACAAGGGATGTGAGTGGAGGTGGAGGAAGCTACCATCTGGGTCTTTGAAGTTATTCACTTTCTGCAAACTTAATTCATCTCTAAAGCTCTCATGCCTCCTTGTTGATCGAGAACCTTAGATAAGATTTCTTGTTGGTAATGAGAAGGGAGTTAGATCTAAAGCTTGTTTCATTCTACAATCTGGTGTGCACCGAAAACATTTTTCTTAGGGTGAAAGATGACAGACAGATGTCCGATACACTAGGCTATATGCAGGTATCTATTCTGAGAAGCTGAGGAGAGAACGATGCTCTGAAACATACTAAAGTGTGTGTGTGTTTCTTCTCTGGAGAGGATGGGTCCTTTGGGGATTAAACAAGAAAATGCATGAAATGAACTGAGAGCTACCCCGTGTAGCCACTGTCAAGAATAGAGGCCACCTTGAGGGGCTGGAGAGGCAGCTCTGATAGTCTTATATTCTCAGCTCGGGGGATTAGGTGGGAAAATAGCAGGGACACAGGTTCTGAGAACCACAGGAAAGAATCCTAGATATTAATGATTGTTGATACGTTAAGTGAATTATTAGTCTGCCTTAACAGTGTCAATCAAAGCATAATCTTTTATAGTGACACTGCTACTTCAAAGAAGTATTCTTCAAACATGAATGACAAAATCAGAAAAATTCAGGAGTGTAGTCTGGGGGAGTTTTCATCTACTTCGGACTTTGAAACTAAGGGCCATGCATCCTTTTAGACCACAGGAGTTGCCACCAAAACATTGTTGATGACTAATCATTATTCTCTCAACTAAGAAAACATTTATCTTCCTAAAAGACAGATGTAAGGAAATAGATGAGCTGGACATTTTCCAGTGGAAACCTTTGCCCAATTTCTTATACGTTAAGATTATACTTTCAGAAAAGTTGTTCAGGGCCTTCACTGTAGAGTCACATCTCTCCTATATCTTATCTTCTAAAAATCCACAAGTTGTAATACTTGAAAAATACCTTCTTAAGTTTATTCTTGCTATAGCTTTCTGATGATCTTTTTTGTTATGCTTTTATTGAGATATATTCACACACCGTATAATTCACCCGTTTAAAGCATACAGTTCAATGATCTCTAGTATGTTCACAGTTATGGAGCCAACACCCAAACCAATATTAGAACCTTTTCATAAACCTGAAAGAAACTCTTTCCCTTTAGCTATCTCTCCCCATGTCATTCCATTCCTGTGTTCAGCTCAAGCCAACCACTGATCTACTTTCTGTCCTTTTTGATTTGCCTATTCTGGCAATTTCATATAAATGGAATCATATAATATGTGGTCTTTTGTGACTGGCTTCTTCCACTGAGCATAATATTTTCAACGTTCATTCATATTGTAGGTGCACCAATACTTTCTTTATTTTTATGACTGAATAATATTTCATTGTATGGATAGACCACATTTTGTTTATCCATTTGTCAATTGATGGTCAGTTGGATTCTTTCCATCTTTGAGCTATCATAAATAAAGTTTCTATGAACACTGGTGTACAAGGATTTTGTGATTTACACTTTCATTTCTCTTGGGTATATACCTAGGGGTGGAATTGCTGGCTCAAATGGTAGCTCTTTGTGTAATCATTTGAAGAACTGCTGGACTGTCTCTTAAAGCAGGATACGACACCATGATGTTCCCACAGGAGTGTGTGAAAGTGAAAGTTGCTCGGTCCTGTCTGACTCTTTGCAACCCCATGGACTATACAGTGCATGGAATTCTCCAGGCCAGAATACTGGAGTGGATAGCCGTTCCCTTCTCCAGGGGATTTTCCCAACCCAGGGATCGAGCCCAGGTTTCTTGCACTGCAGGCAGATTCTTTACCGTCTGAGCCACCAGGAAAGCCCAAGAATACTGGAGTGGGTAGCCTTTCTCTTCTCCAGTGGATCTTCCTGACCTAGGAATCAAACTGGGGTCTCCTGCATTGCAGGCAGATTCTTTACTGACTGAGCTACCAGGGAAGCCCAGGAGTGTGTGAGGGTTCTAGTTTCTCCACATCCTTGCCAACAATTGTTAATCTATCTTTTTGATTATAGGCATCCTAGTGGGGTGCAAAGTGATATTTAATTGAGATTTTGATTTTTATTATCCTAATGACTAATGATGACCAGTATATTTTCATGTGATCACTGGCCCTTTGTGTATCTTCTTTGGAGAAATATGACTTTTTTAAGTATGTTCTGTTGGGATACGAGCATAATTCCATTTGTCTTCTGCTGTCTGGTGGCCTTGCAGGATAGGGCAATTGGCAAATAACTCCAAGTCTGGAGATTTGCAAAACCACAACATAGTATGTTTAATGACACCTCAGTTTTGTTATTCTAACACTCCTTTTTTTTAAAAATAAGTAATATATAACTACTTTTATGAGAAAGTATTATTTGTCATTATACATTCCCAGTGAAACATGATACAGTTCAGCTCTCAACTTTAATATTTTCATTTTATGTACCTGATTAGGATAATTTCAGCTTTCATAATATTGTTTTTATGTATGATGAAATACTACTGGTCCAGGACAAATCAACTTTAAGTACAAAGTTCCTAGTTTATCTTAGAAATACCAGCAATCAAATAAGAGAATTAAAGAAAAAATGATCACGATTATGTTTCTTCTGCTACAGGGGCCACTGCTGAACTCTAAGGAACACATTTCTATTCTTTCTCTTTGGATAGCTTACCAAGAGTTCACTGCCAATTTGCCATGTGGTTTTCATATAGACAGAGTTCACGGCAGTGCATTAGACTGACTTCTCATCTCTAGATCTATTTCTTATAAAAGCATTCCATCAGTCATGCCTTAAAAATCTTTTCTAAGAATGAGGCTTCTAGTTTGGGTCTCATTCCTGATTTAGTTCACACCTGGAAAGTGTAAGTAAATTAGTTTTGGATCCTAGACTAACTCTTTTTCTCTGTCTTTCCTTGCCTTTCTTTTAATTTTTATTGAAGTATAGTTGATTAACAATATTGTGTTAGTTTCTGGTGTGCAGCAAAGTGATTCAGTTATACCTAAAAATGCATCTATTCTTTTTCAAATTCTTTTCCCATTTAGGTTATTACAGAATATTGAGCAGAAGACTCTGTTGCTGGAGATAAAAAATCAGTAACACCTACTCGTAGCCCAGTGAATGAGCAGAGAGGTATAGTGTTAATCTACCAGTGAGGTTGCTCTGATGGAGAACACAAGGGCCTGAGAAATACATGGGGCCCAGATGGCCAAGTCTTTGAGTACAGGAGATGTTAGAGCCAAGATTCCACAGAGGAGGAGATAACAGAGTCCACAATAATAAATAGAAGTTATCAGGTAGACAAATAAGAGAGGTCATTCTAGGAAGGGCCATAATGACCTAGACCCAGAGGAATGGCAGAGGGCTTAATCCTCAAGACTAGAACTGGGCACGTGTAGGTGGGCTCCATGGTGGAAGTGGGCTGGAGATAATAATAGATAAACGACCTTATTAGAGGCACTATGTTACTGTTCAGTCACTAAGTCGTGTCTGACTCTTTGCAACCCATGAACTGCAGCAATCTGTGCTCCTCTGTCCTACACTACCTCCTGGAGTTTGCTCAGATTCATGTCCATTGAGTTGGTGATTCTATCTAACCATCTCATCCTCTGCCACTCTCTTTGTCTTTTGCCTTCAATCTTTCCTAGCACCAGGGTTTTTTTTTTCCAGTGAGTCAGTTCTTGGCATCAGGTGGCCAAAGTACTGGGACTTCAGCTTCAACATCAGTCCTTCAATGAATATTCAGGGTGGATTTCCTTTAGGATTGACTGGTTTGATCTCCTTGCTGTCCAAGGGACTCTCAAGAGTTTTCATATAGCTTATTTGTTTTTTTCTTCCCATTGACCTCAGTTTTACTCTCTGGAACAGCAAAGAGTGAACTGAATGATTCTTTTCATTAGAGCTTTTCATAGATTTGACAACAGTGCTAATACCTCTCCCAAATCTTGAGTTTTCCAAAGGGAACATTCCATATTCCTTCACTTTTTCTTCATATGGAATGGTTTCCAAGATCTTCACCATCACAGTTTTCTCTACTGGATATGCTTCTTCAAGTTTTAAATTTCTTTTTAAAACATGGGTCCCGATGCAGAATCCAGCTCCAGATTGGTTTGCCCAATGTGATATCTTGGCGTTAATATTCCCTCTGCCACAAGCACTAAGCATTGGCATCCAATTGTGTCTGCCCAGGTGAGCTCATCTCTAACCTCTGAGCCTTGTTTCCCCACTGAACTAGATTCTTTCATCCTTGGGCATGTTACTTACTGACTCAAAAACGAGACTGGTTCTTTACACATAGTTATTTTCATCTGGTCAACTTTGAGTCATATTTCCCAGGAAGGCCAGAGCCGTTTAAAATCCTTATCCAACAATGTCTTGGTAATCTCTCTCCACCTAGTGTCATCTGAAGATTTCAAATTCATGAAATATTCTAGTCTGTCTTCATCTAACAATAGACAAAAAAATACTGATAACAACTGGATTACATACAAAATCAGCAACCTTGTTTTTATGAAGGAATTGGGAGACTGGGATTAACAAATATATACTCAGTTCAGTTCAGTCACTAAGTTGTATCTGACTCTTTGTGACCCATGGACTGTAGCACACCAGGCTTCCCTGTCCATCACCAACTCCTGGAGCTTACCCAAACTCATGTCCATTGAGTTGGTGATGCCATCCAACCATCTCATCCTCTGTCATCCCCTTCTCCTCCCGCCTTCAATCTTTCCCAGCATCAGGGTCTATGTATATGTATAGGGTCTATGTATACATATATACATCATACATATATATGTATGATGTATACATATATGTATATATGTATGATGTGTATATATATATATATATATATACACACACACACATATATGTATACATCACGGTCTATGTATAATATACACTACTATGTATAAAATGGATAACTGATAAGAACCCATTGTATAGCATAAGAAGTGAGCTGTGACATTATTTACAGGCAAATGCGTTTAAAGTGATGTGTTGTTGAGTGATGCCAGAGAGGTTCTTTCCAACCCAGGAAGTGAACCCATGTCTCTGGCGTCTCCTGCCTTTCAGGCAGGTTCTTTATCCACTGAGCCACCTGGGAAACCCTTTCAAAATATTGAGTTGGACAAAATATTCATTAGGGATTTTCCATGAGAGATTACGAAAACCACAAATGAACTTTTTGGCCAACCAAATGTATCTCAAAGACTTTTTCTTGATTCTTATTTATAAGAATATCCCTAGTATCCCTATAATCTTGGGGTTTTTTTTTGACTCTAATACTGAGAAGAAAAAGCTCTTTAAAAAAATAAAGATTTATTTTTCTCAATTGTGAAAACAAGCATGGCCATAGTGTAAAATCTATTAAACATAAAAATGTTGAAAAATTGATTATGCTACCCAAACACTACTACATTTTGATTTAGTTTAATTAAATCTTTCTCAGTGCACATTTATGTTCACAGTTGTCATCACCTCTTATCTATAATTTAGTATCCCTTTTTACTTAGCTTATTAGTTCTCTGTTTCATGTCATTATATAAACATCAAAATAAATATCACCATGTAGTTGACTCTTTTGTTGATTATTTTTGATAGTTTTTATAAATAAAGTCATGAGGATAGTCTTTGATATCAAGGTTTTCTCTATATATCTCTTGGGTAATTTTCTCAAGATAAAGTCAAAGAAGTGCTATCATTGTACCAAGAGGACATTTTTAAGGTTCCTGATGTTTTTTAGTCCCAAAGCCATGTCCAACCTTTTGCAAGCCCATAGACTGTAGCCCACCAGGCTCCTCTGACAATGGGATTCTCCAGGCAAGAATACTGGAGTGGGTTGCCATTTTCTCCTCCAGAGGATCTTCCCAACCCAGGGATCAAACCCACGTCTCCTGCATTGGCCGGTAGATTCTTTACTGCTGAGGCACCAGGGAACATATTTCCAAATCGTTTTCCATAAGAGTTGAATCCACTTACACACCTACCAGCAATATATGAAAATATTTATTGACATGATTTGTCCTAGGAAAAGCATAGTTACAACATTTTAAGGGGAAAACTATGGAATTCTATATTAGAAGAGAGGTGAAAGCATTGTCATAGTTGAAGCACATCTCAAGACAAGTTCCATGAACACAGTTTAGAATGTTCAGCAAATCCCTTATCTGTTGGACATGATATATGGTAAGCTTCCCAAAGACTGTGAAGAACACCAACAATGCATACAGAGACTATTATGTAGACCTTTTGCTTTGGAGTTTTGATTTTTTTTTCTTTTATTAGGGTTGGTTATGGGCATATCTGTCCTCTTTGGTAGAATTCAGGCTCCTTGAGGTTGGTGACCTTGTTTCCTAAATCTGGGTTCCCCTCCTTTCCCCCTCACCCTCACTGCCATGCTTGCTAGACTTGGTTGTGGTTGTTGTTGGTTCAGTTGCTAAGTAATGTCTGACTCTTTGCAACCCCATGAATTGCAGCATGCCAGGCTTCCCATCCTTCACTATCTTCCGGAGTTTGCTCAGACCCATGCTCATTGAGTCGGTGATGCCATTCAACCATCTTATCCTCTGCTGCCCTCCCCTCCTTTTGCCTTCAATCTTTCCTAGCATCACATTCTTTTCCAATGAGTTGGCCCCTTGCATCAGGTGGCCAAAGTATTTGAGCTTCAGCTTCAGTCCCTCCAATGAGTATTCAGGGTTGATTTCCTCTAGGATTGACTGGCTTGATCTCCTTTCTATCCAAATGACTCTCAATAGTTTGCTGTAGGCTCTCCATTAATGCTGGTAGAGTGGAGAATATTGTAGGTCAGTAAGTTCTGGCTCAGAGCAGCTGTGGAATGGCTGTGTTCTCCCCTGCAGGCTCAGGGATACAGGCCCTGGGGAGGCCTTTTCCTCTTTTCTGTGTCCTGGGAGGTCCTTTTAAGAGCAGAGAAAGTCAGGTGTAATATAACTGTTTAATGCTTTATGTGTATTACCTGGGAACCAGTTCACATAGACAGATTCCTAAAAATCCCACAGAGGCATGATAATCTAACAAGCCTGCTTCTTGGAGTTAACTATTGTGATCTTTAATGTGATGAATATTTTAATTGTTGCCTTTAAGAGGACTCACATGTGTTTTCAAACCATAAGAGTAGAAGTGAAGTTCAGGTAGGGTAAAATGGAAATAATAGAAAACTGGGGACTTGGGGTGGGTAGCCAACGTAGTTACACCAGGCTAATTCCCACCCTTGTCCCACATGGCACCCACACATCCAGACTTACCCTGCCATACAGTAGGAAAGGGGAAGGTTTGGGGCCAAACAAGTTGGGATTAAGACCTTAGTCCCCAGTGTTCACTGCAGCACTATGTACAATAGTCAGGTCATGGAAGCAAACTAAATGTCCATTGACAGATGCATGGATAAGAAAGCTGTGGTATGTACATACAAGGCTGGGAGGGAGGTCCAAGAGCAGGAAGATATATGCATACATATAGCTGATTTACTTCGCTATACAGCAGAAACTAACATGACATTGTAAAGCACTATATCCCAATTAAAAAAAAATATATATGGTCCTAGTCTTGCTACTTTAGTAAGTTCTTGGGAAATTTACTTAACTTCTCCAAGCTTAATTTTCCTTATCTGTCAAAACAGGTGCATCTCTATCATCTTTACGTAGGAGTTATTAGAGGAAAACGTATATAGAAGAAAGGAAACCAAGGAAGTAGATGAAGCTTCCCAGAGAAAAGACAAAAAGTTAAAAGAAGAACATGGTTGCAATATTTATATGCAACAGATAATCAACCACAGATTTGGTCAAAAAGCTTATGCTGCACTGCTCCTCACTTCAATTTATTCCTTTTCCAGTTACTTATTTATTCATTCATGTATTCATCTTTTACTTTCTCTATTCATTCATGCATTCAATAATCATTTGTTGAGCCAGGCACTGAATTAAATTCTGAGGACTCACAAATTAATGAGATATCATTTCTGCCCCCAAAAGGAGAGGAGTCTAGTTTAACCTAGAAGATCCGTAATCACTGTTCAAGTCATAAGTACTTTCATGTTGTTGAGGAATTATTTGGATCCAGGTTCCTAACCTACTCTGTGTCTACTTCCAGATGGAGGTAACCCTTGAACGGCAACGTGAAGGACAGGATAAACAGTCTCAAGAAAGGAGTGAGGAAGTGGAGGGGTATTTCAGGCTACAGGAACTGTTTGCCCCAAGTTCTGATGCATGAGACATGTGGTCCAGTGAGAAGTTCCAAGCTGGCTAATGTGACTCAACCAAAGGATGCTGTGGGCATGTGATAAGAGCTGAGATAAGAAATGGTCCAAGGAGCCCATGATGAAGACTGTGGTCCAGAGCAGCAGTTTAAGCAAATCTTAGAAGCAGTGGGAAGCCACGGGGAAGTTTCAGTCTGGGAGAATGACCAGATCTGTAGGTTACATGACCAGTGGCTCAATGTGGAATTTAGATAGAGGGGAGTGAGCATCTATGCTGAGAGTGTAGGAGACGTGTTTACAGTAAATTTGGTTAAAATGAGGAGTGCCTGACCCCGGGCAGTCACAGCGGTGTTGGGGAAGAGGAATGCAATTTGAGAGAAGTTAAGGAGCTAGAGAGACTTGGAAGCCAATTTGGTGTTGTAGGAGCTGAGGGAGAAGAAAGGACGAAAGAAAAGTTATGATAAAACCTGAATTTTTTATTCAGGTCAATGGATGATGGTGAGGATAAGGAACAACAACTCCACCATCACCAGAGAAACTAACTGCCTCTGCATTTGTGTATGTCTGCTTTTTATTTCTTGCATTGACAGGGAAGCTAAAATAGAACATAACAGAGGCCTGTAGTGCTCATTCCAAAGCTGCAGCAATACTTGGGGCCCTGCAGGCTGCGACTCTGATGCTGGGAAAGATGGAAGGCAAAAGGAGAAAGGGGCACCGCAGGATGAGATGGTTGAATAACATCGCTGACTCAATGGACATGAATCTGAGCAAACTCCAGGAGATAGCGAAGGACAAGGAAGCTTGGTGTGTGCTAGTCCATGGGGTCACAAAACGTGGGGCGTGACTTCGTGACTCAAAAACAACAACAACAAGGCTGCCACAGAGGCATGGGGACCTGTGACCAGGGGACCTAATGGAGTTCAAGCCCCTCTGTTGGAAATTGTATTATTGCTCAAAAGTATTGCCAGCTGAAATCTCTGGCTTCATAACTGCCTTTAGCCTCTCAGTTTGAACAACAAATTAAGACCCTCCTCTTTGGTGGCTAAGCTTCTCCTGTGGACCTCAGTTCTCAGCTCTGCTCACTCCCACCTCCTTTGTTTCAGTGTCCTCACGAGTCTTGGTGTGATGCTTCTTCCTCCAGCCCCCGTGTCCACGAATCCCACCAGGTAGACCACCTCTCCAGGACAATTCAGATGATCTGTTTTAGGCAGTCTGGATGGAGGGACTTATGCTAGAGGCTTTCATTCCCTTTCAAAGGGATGAATTTTACGCTTGGACATAACATCTAAGAAGGCAACATCAGCAGCAGGGGTTGACATACTCTGATCCACATGGGGGATGTTGGCTGGAGTGTTGACGTCTGTGTCTGGGGCAGGGTGGTCCTAGACAGACCCTTCTCTGATAAACCTACCCAGCCTGGGGAGTTTTCACGATCAACTACCTGTAGGTGAGAGGGGAGTGGCACCTGAAACTCATGTCTCTTCTGTCCCAGGGGAACAGCTGAGCTGCCTACAAGACTTCTCAATATCAGAAAGAGCCGGGACACTAGATTTTCTTCCTCCTGACTAAAGTTCTGGGAGAGTTCGGAAAGGTTTACATTTATTTTCCGCCACAGAGATGAGTCTCCTGGCTTTTCTCAAGCTTGACTGTGTGAATGTTGCCTGCTGTGAGTTTTGCCTCGTCAAAAGAAAAGAAAGGCTCTTAGCTGGCTAACCTGCATGGCATATTTGCTTGCTGTTACCACATCCCTAGGTATTCCTACTATTGTTGAGAGGGGAGTGTTGACAGAGGGTAGAAACGATGAGCCTGTGGTCCCAGGAAAGAGCCACTGATATTAGATTTTGTCCTCTTTTTACTGCAGCTCTGTGACAAACCATGTTTACTATAAGGAGCAAAATAACATTTATTCATAATATTTTAGAGCCGTGGTACTTTTACTTTCATATACATATGTATATATGCCTGATGAGAAAAAATAATAAAAAGAAAACGGATACAGTTCTTAACCTTAGCACAGGATCCATGCAGAAAGTTATGACATGATAATAAAATATTGAGCATGTGAGATTTGGAAGGCAGTTCCCTTACTTCTCTCCCTCTCTGGTCTGCTCAATGCTAAGCACCCAATTCCTTGTGTTATGTTTTTGTTCCAAATACCTGGAGTAGTTTGTCTTTCCTGCACTGGATCCTGACACCCGCAGTCACAGAGCAGAGGTAGATTGAAACTCCTGAGTAATGAGCTCTAGTAATTATGCACATAATCGTGACCTCATTTGCATAGAGCTACCCTCTTTTACATCATCCTGTCTCTTCTTTTTACCCTTAACATAATAGATTTTTAAAAACAGATAATATATGATGTCTGATTTTTCCCCCGTGACACATATCATATGAGAGTAAATAGAGCATGTAGCTGAGATTCTGAGGAACACCCTTCTCAGCCCGGCTGAAACATCTCAGCTCCATGACATCCGAGCATATACTGCAGAAGGATGTCAGCTCTGAGTTGTACCCTGGACCTCGACTCTAAGCATTGCTCATTGAATTGACTGTGCCATCTTATGGAATTAATTAGAATAGTCTAGTGATGGTGATTGTGAGTGACACGAGACAGAACATGACACTTTGCATTATACGACTTGTCTCAGACCAGGAAAAGAGTGATGGGAGAAGTAATTCTTAAAGACATTAAAGTTAGTTGTGTGGAATCATTTATATTTACGCATGGGGTCTATCCCTGGGCATAATCTGGATGAATGATAATGCTACAAACCGCAGTAGGGGTCTGTGTTGGGTTGATCAAAAAGTTCATTCGGGTTTTTCATAAAATGTTCCAAAAAACACCCAAACGAACTTTTTGGCTGACTCAAAATACTGATATGGTGGGATTCTATGCTTTACTTCTCTCCTCCACACCCCCGTCCCCAACTCTGACTTGAACAGAGTGTCAAGGGCTTATCTGCCTCACTTGCTTCTCTCACTGGAATTTTAAAGGAAGAAAACACGATGGCTGGGAGCATTCCTTCTAGAGAAACAATCAGACAGAATAAAAACCCGACTCTCAAGGGCTCTGTACCTTGAGTGGTTTGGGGAAATGGAGATGTGGGGAAAGAAAGGTTCAGAGAGTGTATTGTGGAGGGGGAACTGGAAGGGACAGCAATTAGGCTGGTAGTGTCGGTGATGGTTTTATAGGGTTACGAATAAATTTTTTAAATAAGGGTTTTAGAAGAGAAAAGAAGAATAGGAAATGCTCAACAGACAGTTTTTGAGCACCTATTTTGTTTTGGCCTGGGAATTGGATACTGGAAAGAAAAAAGATGACTAGTATTCTGGTCTTTCTCTCAGGCAGCACAGGAATGATAGAGAAAAATATATTTGTACAAGGAACTGTGAGGCATAAGTACTAATGGAAGAAGTGTTACCAAAGTGCTTAGAAATTCTGAAGATGATGGAATTCCATGTCATCATACAGACAACTGCAGAAAACACCTATGCAAAGGTACAAGGGAGTGTAGACAAAAGAAAAATTGCTCCACCAGTATTTGAGGATTAACAAGATGAACAATTTGGTTATAATGAGATAATAATTTCAGCAATACTAGGCACATAAACAACAACACATGTTTAGTGATTGTTTACCATGTAGACATTGTACTAAATGTTGACAAAGTATCACCTTGCTTCATCCCCACGTAGACCCTGTGAACCCATGAGTTAGGTGCTGTGTTTGTCCTCATTTTACAGAAGAAGAAATTGAACTTTCATTGAATTAAGTGACCTTCTGTGTGTCACACAGCTGCCAAGTACTAGATTGTGTTGGAGGCCCTTAGGCTTCATTCACATGGGCCAGCAGAAACAGGTTTGCCCAGGAAGATAGCTTAGCAAGTAGGATGGAGGGGCTGGGTTAGGAATCTTTACCTTACATGCCAGGTAATGCAGAGGTTTAAGCATTGTTCTCATTTTGAGAGTTAGCAAAATTGATGTTTTGGGAAAGGAGCCTGAGGTCAGCGTGCAGGAAGCATGGAGAGGAGATACGGTTACAGGGACCCTTGAAAAGGACTGCAAGTTCTTGCTAGGGGGCACCAGGATGGGAGCCTGGGGTCAGAAGAGATGAGCCTCACTGTCATTTATTTGAGGCGGTGTTTTATATGTGTCTATGTGTATGTTCATGTGTGGGGGTGTGTGTATATAAGGGCATGTTGTAAGTGTGTGCTCAGTCGCTGAGTCATGTCCTGCCATTTGCGACTCCATGGACTGTACCCTGCCAGACTCCTCTGTCTATGGGATTTTCCAGATAAGAGTACTGAAGTTGGTTGCCATTTACTACTCTAGGGGATCTTTCCAACCCAGGGATCAAACCTGCATCTCTTGCATCTCCTACATTGGCAATTGGATTCTTTACCACTAAGCCACCTAGGGAGCCCATGTATATAAATAAACACACACAAATATGCAAACTTAAACTATACCCCAAAGGGAAATTGGTATTTATATCCACTAATTGAGGACGTGTACTCACCAAAGGCTCGTCTGCTGAGTTAACTCCCATTATAATCAGATGGTCTGTTAATGACATAATGCATTTTATTAAAAAGCCAGTGGTTTTTCATCATTGAAATTAATTATGGTTAAAATATGTAGACTCATGTCAACAACACATAAAAAACTCTTTAAACTCATTAAGAACCTAACTTAGTAGAAAAATGGTCAAAAGATAAATGCACATATTCTATCCAGTAAATACTTGATTATGATCAGGTGATCATGGTAATGGAAATAAAGATCACCCTGAGATTTCACTTTTGCACCAAGTCAGTTAAGAATAACTAAAACTTTGATCATTTTAAATATTAATTACAAGTAATTGCTTGGGGGGAGGGGTGGAGACACATGTCACAGAAGAGCTCCTTTATGTTGCTGGTAGGAGGGTCCATGTGGCAATCATGGTGGGTTTGGTATCAGTTCAGTTCAGTTGCTTAGTCGTGTCCGACTCTCTGTGACTCCGTGGACTGCAGCATGCTAGGCTTTCCTGTCCATCACCCACTCCTGGAGTTTACTCAAACTCATGTCCATTGAGTCTGTGATGCCATCCAACCACCTCATCTTCTGTCATCCCCTTCTCCCACCTTCAATCTTTCCCAGCATCAGGGTCTTTTCCAATGAGTCAGCTCTTTGCATCAGGTGGCCAAAGAATTGGAGTTTCAGCTTCAACATCAGCCCTTCCAATGAATATTCAGGACTGATTTCCTTTAGGATGGACTGGTTGGATCTCCTTGCAGTTCAAGGGACTCTCAAGAGTCTCTTCCAACACCACAGTTCAAAAGCATTAATTCTTTGGTGCTCAGCTTTCTTTATAGTCCAACTCTCACATCCATACATGACCACTGGGAAAACCATAGCCTTGACTAGACAGACCTTTGTTGGCAAAGTAATGTCTCTGCTTTTTAATATGTTGTCTAGGTTGGTGATAACTTTTCTTCCAAGGAGTAAGCATCTTTTAATTTCATGGCTACAGTCACCATCTGCAGTGATTTTTGAGACCCCCCAAAATAAAGTCTCTCACTGTTTCCATTGTTTTCCCATCTATTTGCCATGAAGTGATGGGACCGGATGCCATGATCTTAGTTTTGTAAATGTTGAGTCTTTAGCTAACTTTTTCACTCTCCTCTTTCACCTTCATAAAGAGGCTCTTTAGTTCTTCTTCACTTTCTGCCATAAGGGTGGTGCCATCTGTGTATCTGAAGTTATTAATATTTCTCCAGGCAATCTTGATTCCAGCTTGTGCTTCATCCAGCCTGGCATTTTGCATAACACATTCTGCATATAAATTAAATGAACAGGGTGACAGTCTATAGCCTTGACATACTCCTTTCATGATTTAGAACCAGTCTGTTGTTCTATGTCCAGTTTTAACTGTTGCTTCTTGACCTGAATACAGATTTCTCAGGAGGCAGGTAAGGTGATCTGGTACTCCCATCTCTTGAAGAATTTTCCACAGTTTCTTGTGATCCACACAGTCAAAGGCTTTGGCATCGTCAATAAAGCAGCAGTAGATGTTTTAAAGTAGAAGCAGATGCAGCTATATGCAACAATATAAAGATACATTGACAAGGTACTATAGATGAAAAGTCTCGAAGACTATATATAACACAGTCTCTATCTTAAGTTAAAAATAATTACAATAAAAATATGCATGTATACTATTTTTAGGAACACATGTAGCTAAAACAGAAGAATCTAAGTAGGAAAGTAAGAGTCTTGGGCACAGAATTCCATTCCTGTGAAGGTGAGGTTTGGAATGAAAGGACCACAAGCACAACAGATGCAGCTTACTGTCAAGATCTCAGCATCCCTCCTTTTTTAAGTTGGTGGGGGTCACTGATGCTTAGTATGTAATTAAAAATAACTAATTAAATAAAACGGATGGAGGAATATATGTAGACTTGCTAGCTATATTAGTCAGTCAATTCTGCCTTTTTGTGAACAAGATAGAAAATTATCTTAAGTCTAAATTCCAACATCCATTGAAAATAGACCCCTAGGCTAAGGATTCCAAGACTGCCTGTGTTGTCACCTAACTGAAACTAGGTCAGCTGAATGATGCTGCTAGAATATCATTACATCGGCATTGAGTGGATATGTTGTGAAAAATGCTTAAGAGTATCAGAAAGCACAGAGGACTAGCTTTCACCAGTGTGGCAGAATATGTTGTTGGATGCACTTTTAACTACTTACTAACAAATATATGTGGGTCAGAATTCAGCTCAGACTTGTTTTAAATATGACTTGAGCTGAGCTTGTGAGGAGAAAAAAAAAAAACACCCAGAGCCCTCCAATCTATTGGCAGTCTCAGATATCTACCAAAATGTGTCTCATAATGGTGAGCACGGCCACCTTGGCTCTGGATGTGTTGCAGCAATGGGTTTGTTATGGGAGTCTGAGTATCAAGATCAAATGATTGAGATTGCTGGCGGTCCAAGCTGGACACACAGGTATTTCCAGGCCCACCAGGATCCTTCCATCACTTGCTGGGATCTGCTGCTTGGTAACAGCTGGTTGTGCTTTATAAGAAGCAGTGGAGAGTCTGTGTCACCTCTCTTTGAATCTGAATGGGTTCTCAGACTGCTTTGACCAATAGAACACGGAAGAAGTTATAATATTGCTAGTCTCCAGGCCTTCCAGGACTAAAGGGAAAGGCAACATAAACTTCTTGGGTGTTGAAACCCAGCCTCCATTCTGAGAAAGGCTGCACATTCCAGTGTAGAGGCCCCTGAGTTTTTCATCTGAGCCCTGAGCTGACAGCCGATATGGTAAATCCTCTACATGCGAACTGTCAAGTTGCAAACTTTCAAAGATGTGAACATGCATCTGGTTCTAGCAAGGTATCAGAACCTGTACCATCAGCATCAGGCATGAGTGAAACTGCAGCTCGCCCTCCATCTCCTACTGCTGACAATCATTCAGCTTTACTGTCTCTTACCTCCTTTCCCTCCTCTGATGGGTCAGAGGTAAAGAATCTGCCTGCAATGCAGGAGACCCAGGTTTGATCCCTGGGTCGGGAAGATCCCCTGGAGAAGGGAATGGCCATACTCCAGTATTCCTGCCTGGAGAATTCCATGGACAGAGGATCCTGGTGAACTACAGTCCATGGAGTCACAAAGAGTAGGGCATTACTGAGCGACTAACACACTACAACTGGTATCTCCTCTCTCTTCTCCATTGGTAACTCTTCTTGCCTGTTCACTTGATGCCAGCCCCTGGGTTCCAGCTGTCGTACTGCACTACTGTACTTTTCAAAATACTGTACTATAAGATCAAAAATGTTTTCTGTAAAGAAAAAAAGATTAAATGATTGATTGAATGGAAGCAGTGACAGTGTGAAAGGATTCAGAAATTATACTGGAGCATGGGTCCCTATGGTGGGATATTCCATTGACCAAATAGAGGAATCTGTAGAAAGTATCATTTTAAGGTGGGCAATGATGAGTAGGATTTCATATGGATTGAGTTTGAGCTGCTAGGGAGAGTTAAGAGTTAAAGTAAATCAGTGTCTGGAAATTCATGGTTGGAGTGGTGGACAGGGAGGCCAGGAAAAGCAGTTTTCTTTTTCGGTCAGTCACATAAAGGTGATGGATGAACTTTAGGAGCAATAGAACTACAACAAAAAGGAGAGAGAAGGAACAGGCTGAATAGGTGTTTGGTAAAGGAGGGTAATAAATAATCGAGGGAAAGAGGAACTAGGAGGGTGGATCAGAGGAGAGTCTTGGAGAGCAAAATTTCTGTTTTGAAATAGGGCTATTTGGGAATTTGTGTGTGTGTGGAAGGAATGCAGGGAGCAGCAACAACTTGACAATGCTAGAGAAAGAGCCATGCATTATTCAAATCCAGCACAGGGTGTATTCATACAAATACCTGCATTTCAGGCACATTAGAGATAGACTGACAAGGCCTGATAGCTATGGACAGGCCAATAGGCCTCTGATCTGGACGTCTAGGGGATGGGCTCCAAACCCTCAGCACTGCAAGAGACAGCTGTTAATAAAACATAGTGAAACAACTCTAAATTATATTAGTATTATTATGTATATTGAGATTGGTCATATCTTTACAATTGCTTTTATTGAACCTGAAAATAGTCAATAATTATATAAAATTTGGAAAATACACCTCATTAAAATGAATGGAAGGATTATTTTTAATTAATTAAAATTAATTAATTAAAACAATTTTAATTCTTTAAAAAGAATTAAATTTCACCTATTACCCATTTCTCTAACCACTGTTATCCTTTGGATGTATTTCCTTCCAATTCGTGGTACTTTCATTTGCACATAGTTGAGATTATATTGTATAATTTATCCTTTTTTTTCCCTTTAACATTATACAGTAAACATTTCTCCAAATCATTTTAAGTGTTTAGAATATTAACTTTTTATGGCTGCAAGACATTCCACTGAGTATGTGTACTATAAATTATTTCTCCATTCACATACAATTGGACATTCATGAATATTCCACTTTTATAACAATAGTAAATAATGTGATAAATAAAAGTTATTTTATTGGTGCTTTTTGGGCTGGTTTTTCTTCATATATATTCATAGAACTGGAACTACCGGGTCAAAGCACATCACCGTTTTAAGACTCTGTGAGTGTGGGTGTTTGTCAAACCATTTTCTAAAGCATGACACCATTGTGCTGTCAGGAGCTGTATTATAAGCTGGAAGAAACACCTCAGAGAACATAGTGTGGAATACATATGTGACTCTTTCTATGCCCAGGTTGAATCCTAGCAAACAATGGTTATATTTTTTGCCCAAAGTCTTTGGGATTGCATGACTTTTGGGTCGTCAAGAAAGTCTGCAAAATGAGAAAGGAAACATTTTCAACAAATAACAGCTTCAATGTCCAGGTCTAGGATGGCCTGAGTGTTGCTGAAAACGTCCATAAGCAAAGATCGGCTCTCCCAGCAAACACCCAAGGGCCTGGGCAGGTTTTAACTAGAACATGAGAGATGTCTTTTATCCTGTGATTAATATTTTAGGTTTTGTCTGGCAGTTATTTCTATAGTACCATCACATAATATCTACTATCTACTAATTTAATCTGCGACACCCTGTGTGGCCATTCATTGTCGCTTATATTTAGAATCAGTTGTCATTCTTCAAGTACCCGGCAAATTTCAAAGCCCACTAAGCCAGAGAATACATGTGTGTTTTTTTTCTAACCCTGTCGTTAGATAAAACACACACACATATTTTAGAAACCCACCCTGAAAAACATGGCCTTTGCTTAAAAAAAAAATAAGAGAAGACAGTTTACACTGCTGTGTAGCAAAGACCATATTTTCTCGTATTTGGGAACAAAGACATGTCAAGCTTTATTGAGCACATCACTAACTATATAACTAGCGTTAAACACTCTATTTGCAACTGTTGCTGTGTATTTTGTGTGTGATTATCACCCCTAGATCTGCATCCTATAAAAAGATATTTCTGTTTGCTTAATTATAAAGCTCTTTATGAACAGGCTCATCTGTAAATAGCTTGGTGCAGCTGAAATAGAAATATAATTATAATGAAGGCAGATGTTTGTAAGATACTGGCTCATGAAACTTGTTCAGAATCTACAAAGGAGAAACGTGAGCAAGTGTGTTTACTGCGGGGCCAGAGCCAGAGAGCAAGCAGTCTTTGCCTCTGGACTTATTTTAGAGTCGTCTCATTTACTCTCAACCTTTGCTTTCCTAGATCTCTGTAATTTGGAAAAGGAGTGGCTTACCTCTTCTTATTACTGAGCTACAGGGAAAGCTTATTTATAGGAGAGTTTGAGACAAAGCCAAAAGAATAAAATCATGAAGCTGGACTTAGGGCGAAGAACTGATGTCTGAGGCTATGGTTCCATCAATGACACAACTTGGGCTGAGTTTTAGTGGCTAGAGATTGAGGATTGAAGAATTCATTGTGGTTAAGATGACATTATTTTGGTGATTAATTTTTTTCTTGTTAATACAAATTTTCTCAAGGACACACAAGAAAGTGCTAACATATGGAGAGAAGAAGTTTAAAAAAGTGCTGACGTGACAAGCTTTTAACCAATCTCCATTTTGAAAAGTGGATATATTGATAAATGACTCTGGTAAACTGATACCTAGAGATTTGGGCAGAGGCAGGAGTTCATATGAGGTTTTAAAGTTAAGACATATTCATCCAATCAAATAATTATTTCCAGGCCAATAATGAGCTGTTTTATTGAAAGTTTGATTTAAACTAAATTCTGTCTGAATTCTTTTTCAATGAGCAGGGTCTTAAATTACTGTTTTTGATTTGTCCAATTTTTCTGAGTCATTACTGTGTTGAAGTTTTTTTAAGCACTCTGAAAATGTTAGTGTTTACTTTTTAAGTTGTTAAATAAGTGAATGAATTAAAAAACAGGTTAATGTCCCTGAGCTAACCCATCTGGGGGCACACTCCTTGTAGTAATGCTTTCAAGCCATTTGCAGCTATGTGTTGGTATTTCAGAATTTGTGTTTTGTGTTAATTGATAAGGAAAAGCTGTGTTCGAGAAGAAAAAAGGTAATGCACCCTCCTCTCAAGCTTGGTGCAGGAACTTTCCAAGAGCCATTTGCATCACACTTGGAGTCTTTTTCTTCTTAGTTTACATCCTGTCTGGAAAGACTGAGGACAAGAGGAGAAGGGGGTGGCAGAGGATGAGATGGTCAAATAACATCACTAATTCAATGGACATGAGTTTGAGCTAACTCCAGGAGACAGTGAAAGATGGGGAAGCCTGGTGTGCTGCAGTTCATGGGATCACAAGGAGTTGGACACAACTTAGCGACTGAACAACAGCTACCATCTTAATCTCCAGAAACTTGAATTGTCTCAAAAACTACTTGAGCACACTTAATCTTTGGTTCTGAAACATAATTTTACATGTGATATCTGCTCAGGGCCTAGGCACTCAATTTTTTTCAAATTTTGGAGAGTCAATGGTAGAACAATCTTGTGTCCCACAGAGGCACAGGGGAGCCCCTGGAGGAAGCGAACCCACTCTGAGGAGAGCAGGATTGGGTGACAGCTCTGGAAAGAACATCGGTTCCCCTATGACGGATGGACCCTTCGCCCGAGACTGAGCTGTGGGGGTGACACATCTCAGACTTGAAACTTTATCTCACAAAGTTCAGATCATGTTATCATGGACAGTAGTTCCTTTGGATTTTCCTTTGTTTCTTTGGGCTAATTTACAAGAACTCTGATGAGCTGTGTTGGTTAGAGTGAGACAACAATGCAGGATGGGTTTTCCTTTAGGATCAGAACCTGGCATTGCCACTAAAACCCGGCAGGGCAAGATGCCACGAGAGTGAAAAGAGGTCACAGGAAGAAGCAATTTGGCAAGCAGAGCTCCACACCACTGGCTCGGTTGGGATAAGAGAGAACCCAGGGTAAATGAATCAAGATGTGATACATACACACATAGGAATGCTATTCAGCCACAAGAGATAAAACCTTGTCATTTTTTACAATATAGATGCAACTTGAGGGATCATGCCATGTGATATGTCAGATGGAGAAACACAAACCATATGATTTCACTCATATGTGAAGTATAACAAACAAAATAAATGAACAAGCCAAACTAAATAAAAACAAACACCTAGACACAGAAAACAGGCTACTGGTTACCAAAGGGATGAGGGGGGAGATGAAATGGGTTAAGGGGGTCGCCTGTGTGGTGATGAACCAATGACACCTCAATATAAAAAAAAGATCATTCTCCAGAAGGCTAATGTGGCTTCTCAAGAAGGAAAAAGAAGAACCCAGGGAGCATTCAGCTTTGACCAAACCAGCAGCCAGCTTAGAACCTTGAGCAGCCAACACCAGAAGGAGCAGCAGACACCAGGGTGAAGCTGACCTTCTCATCACGGAACAGGTGAAAACAGTTCAGGAGCTGCAGATCCACTGAGCCCGAATTCTGCACCATCTCTAGACTTCCGTTCAGATGGCGCAGTCTCTACGATTTTAATGGATACCATACTGCTGCTGCTACTGTAACTACCGATACTACTATTGCTACTATCGATACAACTGTTATTGCTACTGCTACTATTGCTACTGCTATGACTATAACTACTCTTAGTGATTACTACTGCTGCTACTAGTATTGCTACTACTACTACTACTATTACTGCTGCTGCTATGACTACTGGTACTGCTGCTACTGCTGCTCTATCGATACTACTGCTATAACTATGCTGCTGCTACTGCTACTATTGATACTGCTTCTATTGCTACTGCTACTGACTACTACTGCTACTACTAGTATTGCTACTGCTACTGCTACTACTGTTACCTGTCAGTACTGCTGCTTCACAGTCACATTTCACTTAATCCAGGGGTCCCCAACTCCCGGGCCGTGGACCATTATGGGTCTGTGGCCTACGGGGAAGCAGTTCACACAGCAGAGGTGAGTGGCAGGTGAGTGAGTGAAGTTTCATCTCTATTTGTAGCCGCCCCCCAACATGCCTGAATCATCCTGAAACCATCTCCCTGCCCTCTTCCCCCCACCACCCATGTAACATTTGTTTTTCACAAAACCGATCCTTGGTGCCAAAAAGTTTGGGGGCTGCTGACTTAATCCTCAAACATGGACTTGAAGGAAGGGTCGTTAGCTTCACTTTAGGGACAGAGAAGCGGCCGCACAGCTGATGAGCAGACAGACGAGAACCACCCAGTTGTGTCTGCGCTGTTTCCACGGTTCCTTGCACATACTCTCCCTGGATAGTTAATATATTGGTTATTTTAGAGTAGAAAGGAAATGTGGAGATTATCTAGTCAAATCTGCCAATTATACAGAAAATAAAATGAAGCCTTGATTGGTTAGAGATTTCTCATTTGGGGAATAAGGACATGAATGTGGAAATCTGAGGTGTGAGGCGTTAAAATGCTGCAGCATTTATTCTCTTGCAATCTGAACATTTGATCTCACATTAGATAAATTCAAATTATTTCATATAAATTAGTATGATTTATATTCTTAAAAGTAGGAAATCTTCTAAGAGAGACTACCTTCTTGCATTTTTAAAAAAACTTGATAAGGAATGAGAAAAAGGCGTGCTTGCTTATTTAAAAAATAACACAACAGGCAGTGTGCTTTCAGAACCTCCTTCATTTCTTACATTGTAATAAATATCAGGTATCAAAAAGTCTACAAACAATAAATGGTGGAGAGAGTGTGGAGAAAAGGAAACCCTCCTACACTGTTGGTGGGAATGTAGATTGATACAGCCACTATAGAGAACAGTATGGAGATTCTTTAAAAAATAAAAAATAGAGCTACCATATGATCCAGCAATCCCACTCCTGGGCATGCATCCAGAGAAAACCATAATTCAAAAAATACATGCGCATCTATATTCATTGCGGCACTATTAACAATAGCCAGGATGTGGAAGCAACCTAGATGTCCCTCGACATATGAATGGACAAAGAGGATGTGGTAGATATATTCAATGGAATACTACTCATCCATAAAAAGGAACAAAAGAATGCTATTTGCAGCAACATGGATGGATCTAGAGATTATCATACTAAGTGAAGTAAGTCAGAGAAAGACAAATATGATATGATATCACTCATATGTGGAATCTAATTTTTTAAAAATGATGCAAATGAACTTATTTGCAAAACAGAAACAGACTTACAGATATTGAAAACAAACTTATGGTTACCAAAGGGGAAATATGGGAAGGATAAATTAGGAGCTTGGGGTTAACACACATACACCACTCTCTCTATATATAAGATAGATAACTAACTAGGACCTACTGTATAGCACAGGGAACTCTACTCAATATTCTGTGATAAGCTGTATGCGAAAAGAATCGGAAAAAAACGAACATATGTGTACTTATAATTGAATCACTTTTGTTGCACCTGAAACTATAACAACATTGCAAATCAACCATACTCCAATAAAATAAAAAACAAACAAACAAACACAAAACTATGTTCTATACAATGAGCTTCCCTGGTGGTTATATGGTAAATAATCTGCCTGCAGTGCAGGAGACCCGGGTTTGATCCCTGGGTCAGGAAGATCCCCTGGAGAAGGAAATGGCAACCCACTCCAGTATTCTTGCCTGGAGAATCCCATGGATGGAGGAGCCTGGCAGGCTACAGTCCATGGGGTTGCTGAGTTGGACCTGACTGAGTGACTAACGCACAGCACAACCCATGTTGTATACAAACATACCATTATTTTACGATCAAGGAGAAAATTGTGGTCAAATGATTACATGAAAGCTTCATACGTTTGTAGTTTTGTTGTGCCCCAGACGTGCACTGTAACACATGTAGCCTGTTTATTGTAATTCTTTATTTGTCATGTCCTTTGCACTGATTTGCTTCTGTTTTTCTTGTCAAACTAGGTCCTCATTAAGAGCAGGAAATACAGTTTGCTTATCTATCTATTTATATGTCTTGCAGGGTGCCTGGCACATACTCTGCCTCAATATGGGTTCATGAAACTGAATCATGATTTTAAAATACAGCACTGAAACACTCTGCACCAGTCTGAAGACACTGTGTGGCCTAGCTAAAAGCATAGCTAAGTAGGGAAGAATTTGACCAACCTCTGAGGATATTAACTTTAGAACTTTGATCACTATAAACATTGCCTAAACCCCCTGACACCCAAGACAGTCCTGACTAGTCAGCTGGCATCATGGGTGGTGAAAATTCTCTCCAAAGCACATGGGGAATTTGGCTGTTAAGTCACCATCAGCTACATACCAATGCATTGCCAGGCTGTATGACTGATGTCTGAGCTGTAATAACGGTTGCATTTGCCTGCAACTCCATGGCATTCCCGTGACATTACCACCACATTGGCACAGCTGAGAATGGTGAGAATGAAGTGGGAATTTGCAAACTTTTAGAGAAGCTTTGTGTTTTGTGTCCACATGAACTAAGGACTCCTCTCCTTTCTGCTGAGGTGGAACTAAAAGGTTCCTCTCTGAAACTTCTGTGGAGTTTCTGTGGTTTTGTGGTGCATGCCCAGGTTTGGGTCAGCTCTAACCTTTCTTCTGTCTCTGAGTGCAGAGGCCCAGCTGGTGCTCCCAGAAGAAATTTCTGGGTGAGAATGCACGTGCTGTACATTGAGAAGGTTACCTTTTACCCTCTGCCCACCTCCAGCTACTTCAAGTTTGTCCCCATCTCATCCATCCCCATTTGGCCTGTGCTTATAGTCTGACACACAAGTCACTACCAAATAAATTCTTTCTGTTTGTTCTATTATATTTTGTTTTCACGTTATCCTCACAGAATGTAATTTCCTCAGAGCAGGAGTCCTGTCTTAAAATCCTCTTTGTCTTGAAAGACCTATTATAGAGCAAGTTAAAAAGTAAGTTCTTATTAAACATTGGATAACTTCACCCCAAAAGGTGAAAGCATTCCACATGAAGTTTACACAACAGTAAGAAATATTTGGACAGTTGAGATTCAATGATTCTACATAATCTATATTTGAAGGCCAAATTCAAGTGCTCTTTTATTAACACACTGTCTGTTACCCCAGATATTTCCAAGGCTGATATTCCCAAGGATGTTAGAAGTGGTTTCAGAACCCAGGGAAAAAATTTTGACCTGCCAATAAGGTTTGTTTTTATCCACAACAGTTCAGGCTCTACACATGATCATAATTTTTATCATTTTACCCTCTTTTTAGTTGTTTGGTGGTTCAGTTCAGTTCATGTCAGTCACTCAGTCGTGTCTGACTCTTTTAGACCCCATGGACTGCAGCACGCCAGGTCTCCCTGTCCATCACCAACTCCCAGAGTTTACTCAAACTCATGTCCATTGAGTTGGTGACACCATCCAACCGTCTCATCCTCTGTCATCCCCTTCTCCTCCCATCTTCAATCTTTCCCAGCATCAGGGTCTTTTCCAATGAGTCAGTTCTTCGCATCAGGTGGCCAAAGTTTTGGAGTTTCAGCTTCAGCATCAGTCCTTCCAATGAATATTCAGGACTGATTTCTTTTAGGATGGACTGGTTGGATCTCCTTGAAGTCCAAGGGACTCTCAAGAGTCTTCTCCAACACCACAGTTCAAAAGTATCACTTCTTCGTAGCTCAGCTTTCTTTATAGTCCAACTCTCACATCCATACACAACTACTGGAAAAAACCATAGCCTTGACTAGATGGATCTTTGTTGGCAAAGTAATGTCTCTGCTTTTTAATATGCTGTCTAGGTTGGTCATAACTTTTCTTTCAAGGAGCAAGTATCTTTTAATTTCATGGCTGTAGTCACCATCTGCAGTGATTTTGGAGCCCCCCAAAATAAAGTCTATCACTGTTCCCCCATCTATTTGCCATGAAATGATGGGACCAGATGCCATGATCTTAGTTTTCTGAATGCTGAGTTTTAAGCCAACTTTTTCACTCTTCTCTTTCACTTTCATCAAGAGACACTTTAGTTCTTCTTCGGTTTCTGCTATAAGTGTGGTGTCATCTGCATATCTGAGGTTATTGATATTTCTTCCAGTAATCTTGATTCTAGCTTGTGCTTCATCCAATCCATCATTTCTCATGATTTAATCTGCATGTAAGTTAAATAAGCAGGATGACAATATACAGCCTTGACATACACCTTTCCCTATTTGGAACCAGTCTGTTGTTCCATGTCTAGTTCTAACTGTTACTTCTTGAACTGCATACAGGTTTCTCAGGAGGCAGCTCAGATGGTCTTGTATTCCCACCTCTTTCAGAATTTTCCACAGTTTGTTGTGATCCACACAGTCAAAGGCCTTGGCATAGTCGATAAAACATAAATAGATGTTTTTCTGGAACTCTCTTGCTTTTTTGATGATCTAGCAGATGTTAGCAATTTGATCTCTGGTTCCTCTGCCTTTTCTAAATCCAACTTGAACATCTGGAAGTTCACAGTTCACATACTGTTGAAGCCTGGCTTGGAGAATTTTGAGCATTATTTTGCTAGTGTGTGAGATAAGGGCAATTGTGTGGTAGTTTGGGCATTCTTTGGTATTGCTTTTCTTTGGGATAGGAATGGAAACTGACCTTTTCCAGTCCTATGGCCATGAGTGCAGCACTTTCACAGCATCACCTTTTAGGATTCAAAATAGCTAAACTAGATTTCCAACACCTCCACTAGCTTTGTTCGTAGTGATGCTTCCTAAGGTCCACTTGACTTCTCATTCCAGGATGTCTGGCTCTAGGAGAGTGATCACATCATCGTGATTATCTGGGTCATGCAGATCTTTTTTGTATAGTTCTTCTGTGTATTCTTGCCATCTCTGCTTAATATTTTCTGATTCTGTTAGGTCCATACCATTTCTGTCCTTTATTGTGCTCATCTTTGCATGAAATATTCCCTTGGTATCTCTAATTTTCTTGAAGAGATCTCTAGTCTTTCCTATTTTATTATTTTCCTCTATTTCTTTGCACTGATCACTGAGGAAAGCATTCTTAGCTCTCAGCTCTCCTTGCTATTCTTTGGAACTCTGCCTTCAAATGGGTATCTCTTTCCTTTTCTCCTTTGCCTTTTGCTTCTCTTCTTTTCATAGCTATTTGTAAGGCTTCCTCAGACAACCACTTTGCCTTTTTGCATTTCATGTATGGTGGTAGCAAAACTCTGATATTTGCAGACACTAATCAATGGTTGACTAGACTGGCCTCTCGAGAGACCCTGATTTCTTTACTGGAGAGACCCTGTAAAGAGTCTCTGGACTCTTTACTGGAGATTTTTATTTTGTTTACTTGAGTTGAGCTTATCTGTGTCCCTACCCTTCTTCAAGAGTCACTGGGAATTGGAAGGGGTGAAGCCTGCTGGCCCTGTCAGACTAGAGCCCTCATAAAGCAAGGCTGGGTTTGATCACTCTCTCTTCCTGGCCTAGTTGGAAATATTGACTGAATCCATGGTGAATGACTGGGTTGAAGGAGAGGGGAGAGATTTCCCTGTTAATGAAAGATTCAGTATACAGAGAAATTTAGTTGTGGAGGACAGACCTCTGATGTTCTGTCTCACCATGATATGCCGTGATTTGCTTGGTAATGGGCACAGCTTAGCAAAGTGTGCTTTATGCTCAAACCTCACTCATTGTTTAAAGATGCTGGCCAGGTGTCAGCCAGTCTGGGCCAGGGAGAACAGTTGGCCCATTTGTCATCATCTGTCATGCCTGTGGACTCCAGGGACCAGGACATTTACACTCAGAATCACAAAGAGAATTAGCACATTAACGCCTTTGTTCCTAACCACCAAGGCCATTCATCCGGTCCCAGCCTGGCTTCAAGGTCCCTGGAAGCTCTGCCAGCCTCCCCACCTGCCCACCACTTTGTTCTAAGACTTCTCAACAGTATCTTGCATTGGCTGCCTCTAGCTGGTTTTGTGATTGTTCAGAAGCCCACAGCATGATTCGACCTTCCCTCAGTAGACAGCATCATCGGGTATAATGAGGGCTTTCATCTTCCTTTTCTATTTTTGGTATATTTTTTCAATAAAATCAGAGTGTGGTTTCAATTTAATTCAAGAAACATTCATCTAGGGCTTTTAGTGCATCTTGATGGAGATAAAGAGAGATGCTTCATTGACCGCACAAAGGATGCGGTCTATTCTAGACTGGGTTTGGGAGGAGAGAGTGGATTAATCCTTAAATTCTATCCTTTCCCAGTATTTTGCATGCTTCATTATGAGTTGCTTTTCTGGAAGGAGTCTGTGAGCCAGGCACTGTGCCAATGCCCTTACAGTTTTCTGTTGATCTCTTCACTACATCTTTAAGGAGATATTATCATTCTTACTTTATAGGTCAAGAAACTGAACTTCAGGCTCAGAGGGATTGGATACTATGCCCAAAGTATCCTGCAGAGAAGAGAAGTCAATTTCTTAAGCACATGGAACCAGTAAGTGATTGGAGACAGGACCTGAACATAGGCCACTGGGACTCCTCCATCTCAGTCATCAACACAGAAGACTGTCCAAACACTTTACAAACAATATATGGATGATCTATGTTATGGCTGGGATGGCTTTACAATATGTTTGTAAAGATGAGGTAGATAAAAAAAAACAAAGATGATGTAGATAGACCTTAAAAATAGGCAAGATAAGAAAACATATGATTAAGTACTAAAGTAGATTAGGGGTAATTGATTTCATGCCCCAGGAAACCTTTGCAATCCTGTCCAGTTCTGTTATGTCCATATTATCAGTGAAGAGACTGAAGATCATTGACATTTCACATCTTGTGCAAAGCACCAAAGTTCCCACCAAAGTCTGAGCCATCACACAATTCTAACTTACCTTAATGCCGAGCTATGATCCATTTTGATGTATCTTCCTGCCTTGATGGCTTCTCAGAATCAAATTTTATCATGAAAATTTGTCAGTTTGGTGTAGGTAGTGGCTTAGATGGTAAAGAACCTGCCTGCCATGCAGGAGGCACAGGTTCCACCCCTGGGTCGGAGAGATCCCCTGAGAAGGGAATGACTACCCATTACAGTATTCTTGCCTGGAGAATTCCATGGACAGAGGAGCTTGGTAGGCGACAGTCCATGGGGTCACAGAGAGTCAGAAATGACTGAATGACTAACACTTTCACTTTCATGTCCAGTTGTGCATTTCAATTTAGGGAAAAAAAGTGGCTTACTTATGGGAATTCTCTTAGCTAATATCCTAATTCTTATAACCTAAATTTTACAGCCATATCTGGGTGAATCTTCAAGGCTCAATGTCTTACCAAATATGTGTAATGTCAGTCTGAGCCGGTATTTACAAATGAAGAGATGTTATTACTGGTATAATTTGGTTAAATGAATATTGTGCCAAATTATCTCAAATTTATAACACTTATAACAATTTTATGGAAAATTGCTTCCAGAATTATACCCTTATAAAGCACACACATTAATAACACACCACAAGGACACATAAATTATATGAGAGTCATATCTTTTTGCATTTGCATACATTGAATAATGTGATGTTTTTGCAAGAGTCAAACATATACTATGTTATTAAAACATACTGGCATTTTAAAATGCTACATTAATATCACTGTAGAAAACCAGATACCAAAATAATAATGACACAGTCTTTTGAGGAAGATGAAATTTATTACCCCTCTATAGAGAAAAGAAAAAAAATAAGACCACACATAAAAAGAACGATGAGTTCCAAATATGAATTGGAAAGTGATGGGGTCAGTTGTGTTATTTCGTTTAGTGTGTTACACTGAAATTAAGAGATGGATATGATCATCAAAAGTATGAAGAATTCAGTTATCTAGCAACAAGATAGAAGCACTTCTTTCCATTATTTCCTGGGAACAGTGGCTGCTTTGCCAATGAGTAGCAAGCCTAAGTCTAGAAGTGGTGGGTGAGCACCTCTGTCACTCAAATAGGTAGGCATGCAGAATGGTGCAGAGGCCCATCGATGCGCAGTGCTGTCCGTATATGTTACCACTCATGCTTCTGTTAATCCTAATTTTTATGTTTAGAATTTTCACCCTTCCTGCCCCATACTCTCTTCTCCCTGTGATGTTCTGGGGAATACAACCTCATCTTTCAGGATTTGGTTCGACAGTCACCGTATCTTTAAAGTCTTTCCTGACTCTTATCATGTAATTGCTGCTTCCTCATTCGGCCTCCCCTTGAACCCTCTTGAATCTCCTTGTTGGTCTCCATTGTGGTCTCTCCACTCGACTGTGAACAGTCTGAATCATCCCTGCAAACCTAAACACCATCACTGTGACTAAGTCAGATGGTGCATAGCTGTTGAATGATGGGTTGAATGAGTGAATGAACAGGAAGTGAAGCACAGAGGTAACTGAGAGCCCAGGGTGCATAAAAGGCACATCCCTCAACATCAGTGATGCCAGCTGTACCATCAATACTACCATGCACTTGGGATAGAACATTTCATTTGCATAGCTGTGAGTAGAGCAAGGGCTTCCCTGGTGTCTCAGTGGGTAAAGAATCCATGTGCAATCAGGAGGACCCTATGGAGGGGGTGTGTGTGGCAATCCACTCCAGTATTCTTGCCTGGAGAATCCCATGGTCAGAGGAACCTGGCAGGCTACAGTCCATGGGGTCACAAAGAGTCAGACACAACTGAAGCGACTGATGATGCATGCATGAGGTAGATTAGATATTTTTATTTGTCTTCTAGCACCTTCTTCATATTCCATAAAGAAGGCAATCTGTTGACAGGCTTCAAATGTAGATCAGCTGCCTACTTTTTCTGAGGTGGAGCAGGTAACTGCCAGCTACAACTGGATCTCATTGTTTGCTGTAGGAATTTGGTAGCAAGACTCTCGCTCAAACCATGCCAACTAAGTAGCCACCTTCTGTGTTTATGCCTGAAAAAATCAGCCTCAGTCCTAGAAAAACATCCTTCTCTCCCCTTTTCAATCCTCCCTTCTCTCCTCTTCTTTCCCTTTTTCCTTCCTCAAAGATTTTTTGAAGGACTACCATGTTCAAGTCCCCATGCCAACTGTTATGGATGCAAATGTTAACAAAGCCAATGTAACAACGGCATATTATTTTCTCTTTGACAGAGAAAAGGAGTTCTCATCCACATTTATGTCTGTCCCCTTGTGAATGAAAAGCTAGATAAGACTTCCACTCCCGTTACAACTTTTATGCGCCAAGGACTTGGTTTTGACCTGTGCAATTGTACGTGGAAGTAATGGATGTCATTTCAAGACTGACTTTTCAATCTGTCTGCAACATTAGCTGAGTTTTCTTTCTTTTCCCCACTGGCTAATTGGATTTAGTGGATTCAAGAGAGAACTGAAACCTTAGAATTTTATACAAGTTGAAGGAGCCCTGAATGGAGCAAAATATCTTCTCTCCCACCTCCACTAACACAGACAACCGATGATAGACTGTGAGAAGAGCGAAAAATGATTATGAAGTCAGTGAGACTGAGGAATTATTCACCAAAACAATCAGTCCACCCTGAAATAACTGACAATAAATCTTCACACTTCCATGTCCACCCATATTTTTCCTTCCTTTCCATTGTACTCAAGAGATGTCATTTTTTCTGGTGTAGGACCGCTTCCTTCCACTTAGCTAGAAATTTTATTTTCTCTTCAAATCCTTCCATCATACATGAAACACATTCAAATCTGCATCATCTTTTAAAAAAGGAAACAAATGAAACACCCTTCTGTGAAAACTTTTCCCTTTTGTTGCAACTCAACAACTTTCTCCTTTATAATTAAACTTCTTGAAATATTTGTGTGCAATTTATTTTCTCAATTCTATTAACTTCTAAGCCCACTGCAGTGTGAATTCTCTATGCCCTCTGCCCTCTTGCCATGAAATTGCTGTTACTCAGACCACTACCAATCTCTCTGCATTTTTTTTTCTTTTAGAAAACCCTGAGATGTGGGCTCAAACCCAGGTCTCCCACTTTTCAGGCAGATTCTTTACCAGCTGAGCCACAAGGGAAGCCCAAGACATGGGCTGGATCCTTTCTAAAGTAGATGAAAAGCATTTTACACTATCCTGGAAAATCCCATGGACAGAGGAGCCTAACAGGCTACAGCCCGTGGGGTCACAAGAGTTGGTCACGACTGAGCAAATAAATCACCACTATCAAGATATATAAAATTAATACTTATGTTACTCGACTTTTCAATAGCATGAGGCATTGTTGAACTTTCTTCTTTCTTGAACAAAAATCTATCGTTTTAGCTTCCATGATGATGCCATCTCCAGAGTCTGTTTCTGGCTCCCTGGCTATCTTTCTGATTTCAAGGATCCCTCTCTTTTTCCCACCCTTAAATACTGTCATCCTAAGCCACGTCATCTCTTCCTGACTCCCAAGTCTGTGTCTGCTGGGCAGGCTCATTCCACTCTCCTGGCTCTGAGAACTACTAGAAGCTGACCACTCCAGCTCTTTCTCCAGCCAGAATGCTTTCTTTAGCTCCAGAAGCATTTGTCAAACTGCCTTCTTGACATCTCCTCCTGGATATTCCTTAGGGGCTTCAAAGTGGAGAATTCCCAGCCTGAGTATATAACCTGTCCCTCTCTCAGTGACACTTACATTGTCATCCTCAATGCTTTTGGCTTCTTTTGTTGTGGTTTAGTTGCTCAGTCATGTCCGACTCTTTTGGAACTCCATGGACTGTAGTCCACCAGGCTCCTCTGTCCACGGGATTCTCCAGGCAAGAATACCTAAATGGGTTGCCATGCCCTCCTCCAGGGGATCATCCCATCCCAGGGATCGAACTAACGTCTCCTATACTGGCAGGCAGATTCTTTACCACTGAGCTGCCAGGGAAGCCCCCTAGCTTCTTTACCCAATTAATAAACAATTTCTGCTACTTCCTCCTTCTAATAAAAGTTTTTGACTTACTGCTCTCCACCCTAATTGCCACTCACTAGCCCGTGCACCAACTTTCCTTTCCAAGTGATTCCTAGGAATCTACCTGTCTTTACACTGATCACTCCAGAGAGCATCATTCACCTAGTACTTAATGCTCTGTGTCCTGGTGGCCTGTCTAAGTCACTTCTCACCCTACAGCCAATGTGACATTAAAGTACACCCACTTGTCACCTCAATCCTATTTAAAGATCTTAAGTTAGTATTAGTGTGTGTATGAAAAGGTCAGTTTTCATTCCAATCCCTAAGAAAGGCAATGACAAAGAGTGTTCAAACTACCGCACAATTGCACTCATCTCACAGGCTAGTAAAGCAATGCTCAAAATTCTTCAAGCCAGGCTTCAGCAGTACATGAACTGTGAACTTCCAGTTGTTCAAGCTGGTTTTAGAAAAGGCAGAAGAACCAGAGATCAAATTGCCAACATCCACTGGATCATCAAAAAAGCAAGAGAGTTCCAGAAAAACATCTATTTCTGCTTTATTGTCTATGCCAAAGCCTTTGACTATGTGGATCACAATAAACTGTAGAAAATTCTGAAAGAGATGGGAATACCAGACCACTTGACCTGCCTCTTGAGAAATCTGTATGCAGGTCAGGAAGCAACAGTTAGAACTGGACATGAAACAACAGACTGGTTCCAAATAGGAAAAGGAGTACATCAAGGCTGTATATTGTCACCGTGCTTATTTAACTTATATGCAGAGACCATCACGAGAAACGCTGAACTGGATGAAGCACAAGCTGGAATCAAGATTGCTGGGAGAAATATCAATAACCTCAGATATGCAGATGACACCACCCTTATGGCAGAAAGTGAAGAACTAAAGAGCCTCTTGATGAAAGTGAAAGAGGAGAGTGAAAAAGTTGGCTTAAAGCTCAACATTCAGAAAACTAAGATCATGGCATCTGGTCCCATCACTTCATGGCAAATAGATAGAGAAACAATGGAAACAGTGGCAAACTTTATATTTTTGGGCTCCAAAATCACTGCAGATGGTGACTACAGCCGTGAAATAAAAAGACACTTACTCCTTGGAAGAAAAGTTATGACCAACCTAGACAACATATTAAAAAGCAGAGACATTACTTTTCCAAGAAATGTCCGTCTAGTCAAGGCTCTGGTTTTTCCAGTAGTCATGTATGGATGTGAGAGTTGGACTATAAAGAAAGCTGAGCGCCGAAGAATTGATGCTTTTAAACTGTGGTGTTGGAGAAGACTCTTGAGAGTCCCTTGGACTGCAAGAAGATCCAACCAGTCCATCCTAAAGGAAATCAGTCCTGAATATTCATTAGAAGGACTGATGTTGAAGCTGAAACTCCAATCCTTTGGCCACCTGATGCAAAGAGCTGACTCATGGGAAAAGACTCTGATGCTGGGACAGATTAAAGACAGGAGGAGAAGGGGATGACAGAAGATGAGATGGTTGGATGGCATCACCGACTCAATGGTCGTGAGTTTGAGTAAACTCCGGGAGTTGGTGATGGACAGGGAGGCCTGCGGTGCTGCAGTCCATGGGGTCTAAAAGAGTCAGACACTGCTGAGCGACTGAACTGAACAGTCCTCTTTATAAAACACTCTCATAGTCCCATAGGGCGTCTACTTTAATTAGAAAGACTGTACCCTTTTTTTTATTCTCAAATAAATAGAACATCACTACTTTTTTTCTTTGAATATAAAACTATCATCCTAAATGTAAAGGAATATTTAACAATAGATATTTCAAAAATAAGAAAGTAGAAATCAACCCTAAATACTATCTCACAGAATAGTTACTGATAAGAATTTGGTGATTATTGTTCTAGATTTTCTCTCTCTCTGCACATGCATGAATTCACACACACACACATACACACACACACGGATATTCTTCACTATTGCAACATACTCAGAAAACTTTTCGATTCAGATCATTTCTTGAGATAAGATTTGTATCCTTCACTGTCTGAGCTCTAATTAGTCAGTTTCCAAATACAGATCCAAGTGGATTTAAATAACAAGGCAGCTCTCACTAAGCAAATTTACTATCCCAAATCCGGAAATGAATGACACTCTCATATACATCTGTATACATAGCTCTGACTCTCCGTGAATGGTTATATAGTACATGCTGTCTTACAAATTGTGCCCTTTATTTCAGTGTTGTGTCCTGCTGGCAAAGATGCTTCCAGGTCCATGAAAATTTACACCCTGTCCTGATGTGGAGTCTTAGCTGAGAAATGGCTGTCAGTCTGGGGACTGTTTTCCCAGGACCTGTGTCCAAGTGGGGCCCTTGGCCTGAGTTCTGGCTGGTGAATTGTGGGTCCAAATGATGTACTTACTTCATGAAATCAAAATTGCACTCACGACCCTCTACTTTTTCTCTCTTCCCGTTTGCTGGATGAACACAGATCCTAGGATAGCTCTTAGATTTATGCAGAATGGACAAGATAAAGGACCTCTGGAAGCCTGTTGCCCAGTGTATCTGTGTGGGGCTCAGACAGGAGCCACCTGAGGTCCATTTCCACCTCTGCAGTTCTGGAACCTTCTCGAATGTGTCAATAGCTCAAAGCAGGTGTGAATCTCAGTGCAGCCTGATGCTGGCCTAGTGCTGTTCTGCTTGGGACCTGTGAACCCCAAGGCTGTCAGAGCATCATTTAAACAACAGCGATGCTTGCAGACAGATCAGACAGAAGGAGACCTCAAGTGAAATACTTGTAATGGAAGGAGCCACTTGGGTCTGCGCTGAGCCAAATAGATGAGGAAATGGCTTTCCTGCCTGCTGTGGGCATCAGGTAAGCGGACCTGCCTCCCTGGGAGGTGGTGATAACCAGCCTCGCTTTCCCCTTGCCCTGAGGGTAAAGCTACCACACAGCTGGGACCGTGGGCAGAGCACATCACCTGCCCTGAATGAGATTCCCTGGCTGGAAATACATGGACCAATTATTATGTGAAGGAGTGGTTGAATTTGGGAAGCAAAATAAAAATAAATGCTAGGACAACAAACGTCAATGGTGAAATTCTGACACTTAAGTGATAGTTAATGGATTTCCTCATCACTCCAAACACCAGTTATTTGAATAAAATGTGAGCTTCATTTTTTCTCCACCCTTTGTGTGACTTGAAAGCTGTCAGTCCTCTTTGCTAGGTGATATGCTGCTGATCTGTCTGAGCAGGGACTTAGGGAGTCTTCATACACACACACACACACACATACACACACACACACACACACACACACACACACACACACGCATATGGCCTTTCTCAGTGGATCTGACAATCATCAGGCATTATTTCCCCAAGAATATTGAGGGCTGTGTCTTGTTCATTAATTCCAGTGTACATCTGCCTGGAAGAAAATATTAATAGTATCACAGATCTTCCAGAAAAGGATTAGAAAGAATTTGGGATGGTGTTATCAATGGCACCCCCAAAAATGTCATCAGATGTGGCAACTCACAGAAGAGAAGTGTTTATTAAAAAAACCTTCAATATCTGAAAGCATATAATGGGAATAAGACACTTTCACAGATGGGCTACAGACTAATAAAACCATTGCTCTCTGCAGTTGAATAGAACTATGTACCCCCATGTGGACCTTCCTGTCCCCATGGCGACAGACCAGGGTGTCTCTAAATGCACAGGCCAGCTTGTCCCCACAGGGAGAGATGATAATTTTCCTGGTTTGAATGAGGATGCTGAGATTCCAGTAGGTTAGGTGCAAAGTCCACATTCATATAGCTCATTAGCCCTAGGGCCGGAGACAATAAATACATCCTGCTCTAAACCCAGTGCCCTTCGACATGTCATGTTTGTCTCCTGATTTAGAGAGAGGCAGTCTTAAAGTACTTATACCTCTTCTTTCACAGTCTCTGGGGGTTCGGGTGGGAGAGTTCAGTGGGGCATGCCAGTGTGAGCTAGTAAGAAACTGCAATCATAAAATGTCTCTAGTTGAGAAAATGCAATTCAGTAGTGTTTAAGCAGGGCGGGAGTGGACCACAGGGAAAGGCAGGTTATTCAAGGAGCCAAGGAGGCAGGAGGAGTCCAGCAATCAGGCTGAGATGGTCACTTGGGCATCTTTCTCTACCTGCGTGTCCTCTCCAGGTGTTCGTGCCCTGCTTCTCACAAGGGAGCAAACCCACCAAACCTGGGTGGAACTTCCCGTCACAGGCAATGTGCCACTGCAACTTCAGGGAGAGTCAGTTTTGCTTTATCTGGGGGAAATGTGATACTGTTAGCTTTAAATTAAGATACACCCATACACATACCTACTCATACAGGTATACATAAACTGCACTAAACTCAGGCAATTTTTTGTTAATGAAAAAAGAAATGCTGGAAGAAATGTCATGCGTGTTGTTTCTGCTTTGGGCTGAGCACCCAGATTCTTATGACGGGATACTATCTCTGTTGAGCAATTGAAAGGACCCTGGGGGAAATGATTCAGAAGAATGATGAACAAGACACTTCAAATTGAACATTAATTTCAGGACTTCCCTGATGGTTCACTGGTTACGACTCTGCATATCCAATGCAGAGGGTGCAGATTCACTCCCTGTTTGGGGAATTAAGACACCACATGTGACACCATGTGGCCAAAAATTTTTTAAAATGAAGTAAAATTAATTTCAAAAACTGAAAGCATCATTGTCCTGCCAGAGAAAGTCCTCCCCACCACCTGTAAGGTTCTCCCTGCCATAAACCCAGGCTCCCACCTCTGAGTCCCTTTGATGTTCACTCTCTTTCCTGCTTATAACACATGACAAATACTAATGATCCTTTATCTTCTAATATCTCCTGAATCTATCCTTGTCGTTCTCACTCCCAGCGCAGCTGCCATAGTTCAGAGCTCCAGATTCTCACACAGAGATTATTTCCACTTCGTATTGGCTAGTCACTCTCTTCTTTTTCTGTTCATTTCATCATAAAATTTTAATTGTGTTTTGTTTGAGGTTGAAACACAAAGACATACAAAGAATGAAGATATGTGCTTTTAGATCTCTTGATGTTTTTGATTCTCAAAGTTATAAAGTCCTAGAGATAAAGCTCAGCTTTTAATAAAAAACATGGTAGACTCCAACAAAGCTTATTCGTTATGATGCCCCAAAGCAGCTGATTAAATGGGCATCTGTGTAAGGGCTGAGGAGTCTTGATGGCCAAGCTGACTCCTGCCTTCATGGAACAGTCTGCAGTGGTACCAGCTACACACCATGGCAGCTGTTGTGTTATTGTGTCCAGAGAACTGAGGTTTAGGAACGTTGAGTCAGGCATCCCAGACCGCACCAGCTGTTAGTTCCAAGCCCATTATCTTTCCTTGAAACTGTGCCTCTCATGTCCGGTGAAGAGAGTTGTCTTAGCATCTGGGAAAGCAACCATCCCATGGGAGTTGCCAATATTTGTTTATGGACCAGATAGTTCAATGAACATGCAGTTCTACATGCATGTGGGTATGCATATTTGTACATTCCTATTTAAAAATTCTTCCAAATGGGATTTGTAACTCTATAAACAAAATACTAACTGGAGAACAACATCTTTTTGCTGGGGGGAGGGATGGAGGAAGGGATGGTTAGGGAGTTTGGGATAGACAAGTACACACCGCTATATTTAAAACAGATAACCAACAAGGTCCTACTGTTCAGCACAGTGAACTCTGCTCAATGTTATGTGGCAGCCTGGATGAGAGGGGAGTTTGGAGAAGAATGGATACGTGTATATATATGTGACCGAGTCACCCTGCTATTCACCTGAAACTATCACAACATTGTTGACTGGCTATACTCCAAAACAAAATAAAAGTTTAAGAAAAGAAGAACAAAACCTTTTTTTTTTAATAACCAAAAGGATACGAAAATGAGAGTAGGGACACATTTCTTATAGACTTGTTCATGTTATTCTTTGCTTTGACTTTTGCCAAAAGCTTTAAAAATCTAGGATTACATGTCTGGACCATTTTATCTTAACCAATAACTGCTTTTTACTGTAGGGAATGGAAAATAAAATACAGCTAAAGGAAAGATTACTGACTACTTTTGATAAAGAGCTGTGACGGTGAGCAACGTTGATTCCACGTGCTCTCAGGCCATAATTTAAGAGTGCTTTATCTTTGTTGAGTACTGGGGACTTGTTCAGTTCTTTTACCTGGTCACTTACACCCTGCCACACCACACTACAGGATGCAATCTGTCTCCAATTTAGCAGGAAGTGTTCAAGTTGCCAAAACGTGGGAAAGTACAGTCTTTGCTACAAAACATATATTTCGCTTAACCTGCCATCCCAGAGCTTCCTGAGAGATGAGAAAGCACTCACGAAGCACATACTTTCAAAACCAAGACGGAGCAATGCCTCACTTTCCTGGCCCACTGATTTCCTTCGGAGACGTGCCGGGGGTCTCTTGGTTGGGTTGTGGAGTGAGCAGCTGGAGGTGTCCTGGGTCACACATGTTTTTAATACTAAGTCCTATGCTGGACTCTAGACTGGTTCTCACACTTTAAAATCACAGATCTAGAAGAAATACAGGAATGCTGCAGTAGTAAGGGAAAAAGTAGCTCTCGTCATTACAGATTTATGGTGCTTGTATGACTCACCTACTTCCATATTCAGTTTTTACAGAGGGTACTGAACTAATGAAGTTTGACTGGTTTTGCCTTATCCCGGAGGAAGCGTCCAATAATCCCATCCCAAATCTCTCGATGAACCAGCATTCCAGGCACACTGTGTGGTGATGGTTCATTTGTCTCCTGCTCCTCTGTCCGCAGAGCTCTAGATCCCTGTTGAGTCTCCAACATCTCCCTGGTCTAAAGGAAGGGACATGTCTCCCTGAGAGCTACAATGGTTTCTCTGCCCACATCAGAATTCCTCTCAACCAGAGGGTGTTCCCTGCTTCCTACAGGCCATGATGCTGTGAACCACTGGGAACTGAACATCACTCTTTCTCACCCACGTCCCTGTTCTCATTTCTTCAAACATCTTCAGAGGACATCGTCCTTCTGAAATCGTGTGTGTGTCCCAAGACACAGGCACCCCTCTCTTTTCTCTAATCCCTCTGTGGACAAGACAGGAGATTGGGGTGGGGAGACCCACTCAAAGGAGAAGCCAGTCTTAGGGAGGACAAGAGGGGTGTCATTCTGAGCATTAGAATGCAGTAATCCAGGACATGCGTGGGCATGCATGCACACACACACACACACACACACACACACCCCACAGGCACTGTTTCCAGAAGACATATCCACTGAGTCTGAGGTTAGAAATTCTGATCTTTATTTAGCTTTAATCTGCTTATTTGCAGAAACCCCAGGCTTCTTAGACTAAAAGTGGCAGCGAGATAAGGTTTAACCACATGATTACTTGGTTCAGTCTATTAAGAACCAGCGTGGATCTCTGATGTGTCCAGAAAGAGTCAGGGATATGATGCGAGTCCTCTCTATGTTCCCACTCTTGCCAGCCCCACAGGCACCAATGTGCTCCACTGATCTGACTGTGCTTTGAGGAAATCTTGAACGTGGTACCTCACCCCATCACCACAGTGCACGCTCACACTTTGGCTTGCCCCGATGAAGCAAAAAGCAATCCCACGCCCTCCCATCAGGCCAGACACTACCCTGAGCTGTGCTCCCAAAGCTGTGATCAAGTTGTGCGTTTCAGGACATACATGGCTGCCCCGGGCTTCCCAGGGGTTATCAGAGGGTAATTGCTATATACCAAAGCCATCATGGCAGTGGCTCCTCCTCCAAGACCCTGGGAGTGTGAACCGCAGGCCATCAGCTAGCCTTTTGTCCCACTGGGGCAGATCCTGCTTCTTCTCCTGCAGATCTTTAGAGCACAATACAGCGGAAGCTCCCATTTCTCTCTCCACACTTGTCAGTTGCCAGTTCCCAAGCCAACTCTTAGCTCATCTGGATTGTAAAGTCCTGTAGCTGCTACTTACTCTTCAGTGGGCCTCTGGCAGCTCATTTCTCTGCAGCATCTTAGCTGCAGGGTAGCTGTCTCTGGCCATCAACTCCAGTCTCCACTCCAACCCTCTTCCCGGGTGGCACACACAAACCATGCAAACTTCAAATCATTGGTTTTTATATTTGGTAGGGATCTTACCAATGATCTAAATAAGCCCATCGAGTTTTACACTTGGGGAAGCTGGATTCACGGAAGGCAAGATCCTCAGTCCAGTGTTACCAGCGTGTGGTCAGTTACCCAGCCAGGACCAGAGCAGAGTGCCGAGTATCCCATACAGTGGTCCCTCCCTATCCCCACGTTTGCATTCCAGTCTCGTTAATATCACTGTGGCTCTTTTATTTTCAAATGTGGCTAGCCCTGCCCTGCTTTGTTCAAATAGCAAAACCCAACAATGTGGATTGCAAGACTCTAACATAACAAAATAGCAATAGGTAGATAGATTTTTAATGGTCAATGCGAAAAGACAAACAAAACGGTGGGATGGAACCAGAGGGAAAGTTAGTCATGAGAATTATGCTGTAAGGTCCTCTTCATTTAGTGAAATTGGATTGCAAGTTAAAATATGGCCTTCCTGACAACCGAAGCAAAAAGGAAAAGTGTACAGTTGAAGCCTCACACAGTCCATAAGAGAAAGTACCAATTGCTCAGAAGTAAGCCTTTCCTGGACCTATTTTGTCATACATTCTAGATTTGTTTTTTTTGTCTGAGGACATAAATGCCATGCCCCTCATTAAAGAAGGAGTAAACTTTTTTTTCTCCTGCCTCTCATTCCTTCCAGGATGCGGTACTGTTCCCTGGTTTCCTTCCAGCCAAAGGCCACTCTCCGGCTTGGAGCAATGGCTTCTAACCCCTCCTTGGTAACCAGGCCTCCTGAGCCTTCCTAGCTGCTCCCTTTTTGCTTCTGCCCGGGGCTGTCATCCTTCCGCAGAACAGCTGCTGCTTGAGATGTTTGCTGTGGTTCATCTACAATTGCCCGATGCCCGAACTGACCAGCTGGACACACAGGCAAGGAGCCTTCACTGTTGTGCTGTTCTCCTGCCTACTGGCAGCTGTAGAGGAGACACAGTGGAGAATTGAGGTCTCCTGTCTCATCCCCCTCCTGCCACCATCCCCTGTCTGCAGACTAGCGCTGCTGGGAAGCCTGGTCCCTCTGCTTGTCACCTGGAGCCAAGGGATGCTGCAGGGCCCAGGCGAAAATGGCAGTTCAGGGGCCCTGAGGACATAGTCTGTCCCCAGCAGAAACCAGCCTGTTCCCAGCAGAAACCAGCGGAGAGTTGTTTTTTCTAAAATTTTGATATACCATCTATTTTTATTGCCTTTCTTTGCCTATTTACTACACATCTATGCCTCTCTTGCCTTTTTCCGTAAACAATGTGAAGTGACAAAAAATTTTCAGATGATTCAAACGGATGAAGTAAGTATCGAAGAGAACCAGGGTCAAGTTACCTGCCTGGGCCCCCAGGTCCTGGCTGCCAGGATGAGTGGAGACTTTGGGGTAAGCTGAGTTCTATTTTTAATACCTTCTAATGATGAGATGCTGCTGTTCATTCTGCAATCACTTTGAACTTCTTTTTCTCCTGGGCATCTTGTGGATTGACAAGTGGCCTCTTGACCTTAAGTGCTCCCATTGATTCACTCAGTCAGCACATGCAATAAGTCACCCAGTCACAACACAGCATTTGTATTATGCTGTGTTAAAGCTTTGCGACACTGACTAATTGGTTCTCGGGGTTGGAGGTGAGGATTAGTTCTGAGAAGAGATTTTTGTCTCCTGCTTTGTTTTCGGACCTCTGCAGTGGTCACCGAAGTAACAGGACAGGGCCAGACGACCTCACAGTGTGACCATCACCTTTCGCTCTGCCTGTTTTCCTTCTGTTCCAGATTTTCCACAGCTTGACCAAGGACAGGTGAGGGAGAGATGCTGTTTGAGGAAGAATGCTGGCAGTGAAGGAAGAGACTTCCCGCTCAGCTACAAGCAAGCTGATGATCTCCGAGGAGAGGTCACTTTACCTCCCTGTGCCTCTTTCCTTAGCTGTGAAAAGGATAAGATGGATTAGATGATCTCTGCTGAACTTCAGCGCTAAGCACTCAGGAGTCTACATGCTTCCTGACACAGACCTTTCCTGAAGAAACTTCACCCAGCTTGCAAGTCTCAGGATTCTGATTCGTATCCATTTCTCAGTTCCTGGACCTCCCTCCCACCCCTTCACAGCCCGTTACAAAGGCTGAGAGGGCAAAAACAAGGATCAAGAAACACTACGCAAAGAGTGAATCAGTCACCCTCACTCCATACAGAAAATTATTGCCAGCTGTTGCCCAATTAAACGCAGCGATCTTGCCAAGCTGCAGCGGTTCAAAGGGGAATGAATGCACACGCTGAACGCCCAGCCAAACTGCTGCCACGAACACTCCGAGGATTTGAACGTGAAAACACATTTGTTCATCAGCTCCGCTTGTGTTTTCATTAGAAGTATTCCAACTCAAGACTTGGTGAACAGGTAATGAGCTCTGTTCGTTTCTGCACTGGCTTTTACCGTACTGCGCCTATATCATCCCCAAGATGGGAACTTGAAAGAGCCCTTTTATTACAAGTGCTGCGTGACTACATTGAGTTCTTATTGGTGCCCCAAATCATGAGTAGATAAAGGCAACAGCGCCCTTACTGTGAATTCACCCTAAATTGACTCTACGTCTTCTGGGCCAGACAGGCTGCTAAGTTTCTGAGCATAGAATCTATTAGATGGGTTTATTGCCATGAGGGAACTCAAAAGTCTGGCATTACTGACAGGTGTCAAAACTATAATACAATATTACAACATCATAAGCGTTTTTCTAGGAGCTTGGACCAAAAGAGCATCATGATGCTCTGAGGAACCAGAGAAAGCTTCTAGAAGGAGCTATGTTAGGGCTGCAGGGCTAGTTTCTAAATCTAATCTAATCCTCTAAAATGACAGATTTTTTTTTTCCAGTCTTGAGTAAAATTGTAAAGATATTTTCAAGGGATGAAGATATCACTTTCTATTGTCTTCTAAAATCCTAATAATTTTGCCTTCCACATTTAGGTTATGATATACCTGGACCTGGTGTTTTTGCAAGGTAGAAAGCAGAAATCATTGAAAAAAATTTTTTTTCCAATGTGGATGCCCTCCCTCCAAGCACTAGTGCCATGCTGAATGTAGAGAGAGGAGGAATTCCATCCAGTTGACAGTCTCAAAGGAAAAGCTTTCGTGCACTGCATGTTTTAGGATTTCTGTAGTGTTT
Source organism: Okapia johnstoni (assembly GCA_024291935.2). Lineage (NCBI taxonomy): Eukaryota > Metazoa > Chordata > Mammalia > Artiodactyla > Giraffidae > Okapia > Okapia johnstoni. The sequence continues at coordinate 51,919,690 of CM044306.1, read as the reverse complement.
GGACTGATGTTGATTAAGGAGGTTCTTTCACATTCTCCTGGGCTCACAGTAATTTTTTTTTATCATAACTGATTGTTAAATGTTATCAAATTAATTTGATCCATTGATTAAGATCATGTGTGGTTTCTCCATTAATCTGTTAAAGTGGTGAATTATGCTGGTGATATTTCTAATGCTAAAACAATCTTGGATTCCAGATATAAATTCGGTTAGGTTATAATGTATCGATTCTTATTTATACAGCTGGATTTGGAATGCTAAGCTTATTTTAAGGATGGTTGCATTTATGCTTAAATGTTAGATTGTTCTATAATTTTCCTTTATTTTTCAGACCTATTTGAGTTGTGGTTATCAAGGTTCTTCTAAGCTCTTGTTTGTGAAGAGTGCCTTTTTAATCTCCTTTGTCCTTTGCCCTCAGAAGACTTTGGGGAAGATTGGCTGAATTTGCTGTTGAAACTATCTGGGTCTGAAATATTCTTTTTAAGGAAAAAGTTTATTAATTGACTCAATTTAATTGAGTCAGTTCTGGTTGTCATGTTTTTTTTTTTTTCCTCCTAGGAATTTGCTCATTTCATTTAAATTTTTGGTTTTGGCATAAAATGATTAATCCCCTATCTTTTCATTTTGGATTATACTTTCTCCTCTACTTTTTCCTTTCTCTTTCTTGAGCAATATTACCACAAGTTTATCTATCTTTTTACTTTTTTCCAAGAATCGACTTTTGGTTTTTTAACCTTCTCTAGTTTGTGCCTTTTGAAAACTTTCATAGATTTCTAGATTTAAATTATTCTTTTCTTACAGTTGTGTATGGGGTATTATTCTAGCTTGCTGACATGAATGTTTAGTTCATTAACCTACATTAACCTTCTGTCTTTTTATTTTTCTTTTGTAATATATGTGTTTAAAAAGATCCCTCAAATAATACAGGGGAGGGATAAATCAGATGTTGGGATTAAGAGATATGTGATACTATACATAAAGTCGACAAACAATAAGGACTTACTATATCACACAGTATAAGTGAATCACTTTGCTGTATACCTGAAACACTGCGAATCAACTATACTTCAACTAAAAAAAAAGAGAGAAAATTTAAAAAATAAAAAGATCCCCCAAGTTTTGATATGCAGTATTTTTGTATAGTTTATTTAAACATATTTCTAATTTCCTTTAGGCTCATGGCCTGTTTAGAAGTGCAAATTTTAATTTCTGGACAATTGCGCTTCAGCGTGCCCTGGGCTCTTCGAGTTCCCTACACTGGTACCCAATGACGGGCTCTTCATTGCCAGTTGGCCAGCTTGTTGTTCACTTCCAGAATCCCACTTGAGAGCCAGCTTCCTCAGACTTGTCCTGGAACCAGCCGCCGGGCCTCAGGTTCCTGGGAGGGCAGACTCCAAGACATACATATCAGGGCAGAAATTTGACCAAGATGTATCCTTGGGATCAACATTTTTGGGGAGTAAAGCAAGCAGAATTAAGCAAATGGCAGAGTTTAGCTGAAATAAAATCAATGCAAAGACATGATACAATTCCACAGGGAGCTCTGGACTCTGCTGCCCTGCTAGGAGGGAAGGACACGGGGCCTCCATATGCTCACCACTGACCAGTCACCAGACGAAAGCTGCCCCAGGGAAGGAGAAATAATACATAAATGATTATCACGATAAACAGCTGAAACATCCACTCCCTCACACACTTGTCATGTGTGTGTGTAGCTGTAGCACTTACCATCTACCCTCTGAATAGCTTCCCATTAAACAATGTGCTATTGTTAATCATAGTTACTCAGACTTCCTCATCTTATCAACTAGAAGTTTGTTCTCTTTGACCAATGTCTCTTCATCCCCCAGCAGCCCCTGGTAACCACCATTCTACTCCCCATTTCTGTGAGTTTGGCTTTTTTAGATTCTCTGTAGAAGTGAGAACATACAGTATTTTCTCTAACTTATTTCACTTAGCGTAATACCCTCAAGGTCTATTCTTGTTGCTGCAAAAGGCAGGGTTTCCATCTTTTATGCAGCTGGCTCTTATTTTATGGCACATGTATACCATGTTTTCTTTATTCGTTTGTTGATGGATACTTAAGTTTTTTTCCACGTTCTGGCTATTGTGAATAAGGCAGCCGTAAACAATGAAGTACAGATATCTCTTTGAGATGGCTAGCTCATTTCCTTTGGATATATATACCCAGAAGTGGGATTGCTGGATTGCATAATAGTTCTATTTTTAATGTTTTAAGGAAATTCCGTACTGTTTTCCATTGTGGCTGCATCAATTTCCATGCCCACCAACAGGGCACAAAGATTCCCTTTTCTCTGCATCCTTGCCAACATTTATTGTCTCTTCTCTTTTTGATGACAGCCATCCCAGCAGGTGTGAAGTGATCTCTCATTGTGGTTTTATTTGCATTTCTCTGATGAGTAGTGATGTCACGCACCTTTTCATGTACCTATAGTCCATTTGAAAAAAATCAAATTCTTTACTTATTTTTTAAATTTTATTTGTATATTTTTTGTCTGCCCTGGGCCTTCCTTGCTGCACGGGCTTTTATCTAGTTGCAGTGAGTAGGGGCTACACTCTACCTGAGGAGCTTGGGCTTCTCATTGTGGTGGTTTCTCTTGTTGTGGAGCGTGGGTTCTAGGGTGCGCAGGTTTCAGCTGTTGCTGCCCCTAGTCCCTAGAGCACAGGCTCAGTCCTTGTGGCACACAGGCTTGGTTGTTCCACCATATGTGGGTCTTCCCAGATCAGAGATGGAACGCATGTCTCCTGCACTGGCTGGTGGACTCTCCACCACTGAGCTACCAGGGAAGCCCTATGTATTTTTTAATCAGATTTTTTTGGCTATTGAATTGTGTGAGTTCCTTATATATTTTGGATATTAAGCTCTTTTCAGACAGATGACTTACAAGTATTTTCTCCCATTCCATAGGTCACCTTTTAATTTTCCCAATCCTTTCTTTAGCCATGCAGAAGCAATTTAGTTTGATATTGGCTTTATTTTTTCAAAGTGGTCGTGTTGCCACTAACCCAACCTCTTCTCTGCCCTGGACCCTCCTGCAGTGAGATTGTTGCTTTTGAGAGGTGACTCGGGTCATGGTGGCGGCAGGGCTTGCCTGTTTAAAGAATATACCTGCAAAATGTGATGTCTTAATCAAAAGACGCACATCTCATGTAAAGGCTTTACTTCTGCTCCAGGCTGACCATCAAGAGGATTTTCTGCTGACTCCACTAAGTTGTCCTTGCAAAAGTTTTCATGACCCAAGATGCTTAAAATAATGCTAATCATACCTGACATTTATTAATTCCTTCATAATTATCAAAGTGATTCTAAAGACCTTAATTACTTGCTAGATCCAACCATCCTAAGAAGACTGTCTCCTTCAGGCTTCCACTGTTCTGGAAGAATCCCAAGTCTGGGGTCCCTGATATCACTCCCCAGGTGGCCCAGTTGCAGGAAGGCTCAAGGAAAAGGGTGCAGTTACCTAAACAGCAGAGGCTGTGCCATATAGGATGCAATTGTTCAAATTATGCACCCCCCTCCCAACACACACACACACACACACACACACACACACACACACACACACACACACACACTCATCTTTAGTGAACTTGCTAAGCTGAAAGGCCAAAGCTGATTGGATTGGAAGATAAAGGCCTAATGTTAGCATGTTTGACACCAGGCACAGTGGGCAGAGGAACTCAGCTGCTAGGACTTATGTGAATCAGGGCTTTGAGCTCTTACTCCAGAGTCAGCTTAGGCTGGTTTTAACTGGATATCAATTGCAGAGAAAGACCCATCCAACATCTGGTCACATGAACATCTGGTCATCCAACATCTGGTCACACGGACAACAGTAATGGGAGGAAAGAAGGGCACTTACTCAACAGTCCCAATGTGAAGGTCAGCACAAAAGCCCAAGAGGGTAAAGGGACAAATCTCAGCCTCAGTAGTGATGCTAGTGGTTAAAACAAGGCTCCTTCCCCCATGTCATTTCCCCCCTTCATAAGCCCAAACCACCACCAGGGACTAACCCTGGACCGTGAGAATGCTCCTCTGGGATGTGGATCCCTCATCAGGAAGGGAGGCAGATGGAAAACGAGAGGGAAGAAACAGATGGTGGCACAGTGTTCCTGGGATCGTAAGGTATAGGGAGACGGTGCTGCAAGGTAAATTCTGTCTCAGATTCTCCAGGTTTCTTATGGAATTTCCTAAGGCTTTGTATTAGCACCAACCATCGGTCTTAATTACAGCCTTTGCCAGGGTCCTGGGCATCCTGACTCAGTGCCAGCGATGCGCTGAATCAGCAGGAAGTGATCTCATTGACTCTGTGGGAAGTTCTTACATTGTAATGGAGAAAACAGAGTCCAAATAAATTGGATGGAAAAGAAAGTCCTCAACAGCAAGAATGGGAGTTTGTAGCATCAGAAGTGACTGTGGTGGGATGCTGGGGACATTTTAAATGGGAAATGCTGTTAACTTTGATCTAGGAGGAGATAATTTGATACAAAACAAAATAGAAATAGGCAGGCAGATCAAAGTCTTTTATTTTCATCACAATTGCAGTGTATATTGCTTATAACTTATAAAATTGTGTAATTCTCTCAAATAAGGAAACTCCCTTGTAACTGTTTTACTAAGGAAGCTAGTAACTCTCCTTAATAAAACAGATCCCTACTGGCTTGAATTTGATTTGTATGTTAGAAAAAAGTTGTCCCTTCGCTTCTTGTTTCCAAGGGGATTTTTTTTCTCCCCAGAAATATATTGCTTATTGGATAGTACATCTCTAATTTTGGAGACCATATGTTCTAGGTATTCTGGGAGTGATCTGGGTTTCAAATACTGTGTCCATTCTTCCCAGAAGCACTACATACTTGACAATCCCAGGAGTGACAGTTATCTCTAAGTGAACACTCTCTACAACTCAGGGACTTATGCACAGTAAGCCATTTAATTTTTCATGGCAATTCTTTTTTTTTTTTTTTTTTTTTAGTATTTTCTTGGCCAGTGCTGTATAGAATGTGGGATCTTAGTTCCCTAACCAGGGATCGAACCCGTGCTCTTTGCATTGCAAGTGCAGCATCTTAACCACTGGACCAAGTCTCTTCAGTCTTGTCTAATTTTTTGCAATGCTATGGACTGTAGCCCTCCAGAGTCCTCTGTCCACGGGATTCTCTAGGCAAGAATACTGGAGTGGGCTGCCATGCCCTCCTCCAGGGGAGCTTCCTGACCCAGGGATTGAATCTGCCTCTATTATGTCTCTTGCATTGGCAGGCAGATTCTTTACCACTAGCACTACCTGGAAAGCCCTAGGCATTGCTATTACTACCTTCTTATCTATTTGGAAACTAAGATTTGGAAAGGTGGCTCAGTATCTCCCACTTGGCACATGGGTTCGTAGTCCGATATTTTAACCAATATGGGCGAGTAATGATGCTCTTTCCCTTTGTTGTCAAATCTTGTGCACTTCTTCAGTCAGCAGAGTTCCAATATGACCCCAGGATACTGCACACCTATCCAATGCCCTCCCCTTGATGGCTGGGAGAACCTGGGAAGATGATGGGATCTCAAACTCCTGGAATTAGATTTTTAACTGAGTGACTCTGAGTTCATCAAAACAGAGATGATCCAGGTGGGTGTAACTTGGCCAGGTCATTCCTTTATAGGCTTCAAAATGCCCCTTCCAGAAGGTAGAGATGGGAAACTTTTAAGGACCTAGAGATGGGGTTATCTGGCTGGCATGTGACTCCACCTCTGGGAGTTTTGTTCTCCAGGCCAACAAGCAAGAAAAACATTTCCTTCTTAGCTTCCACATAAGGACAAAGCCTACAGCTCCTTGATTTCAGTCCTGTGTCACCTTGAGCAAGGAACCAGCTACATCATGCCTGACTCCTGAGGAAGCTGTGAGATGGTGAGTCTGTAGTATTTCAAGGCACGTGTCTATGCAACTCTGACATGCAGCATAGAAAACAAATATACTATCCACCTCTTCCGAGATCACCTTTCATCGTTCCTTCCACATGTATGTATGGAGCATTTATTATGCATTAGAATGCATGCCAAGAATTGTAGCTACAAGGGCCAGCAAAAGCAGATGAGGTTCCTGCCCTTGAAGCTTATGATAGGGAGAAGTAGAGAGATGTGAATCAAATAACAACATCATACCTGTGAAACTGAGCTGGAAATAAAGCAGAAGGTCACCTCACCCCCTCATCCTGCCAAGGCACTGTGAGAGTGTGACCTTGATCACAGTCGCCCACCTAGCCAGAGAGCCCAGAGAGATGCTCCCCATGCCTCAGGAGTGTGAGCAGTGATCACCTCGCCCAAGCGGCAGAGAAGGGTGTTGTGGGTAGCGGGGCAATAGGACAAGTCCTTGCTCAGGGGAAACCATGCTTCCTGAACAGCATGGAGGTCTTGAGGCTGCAGGTGGGGATTGAGGTGGGAGACATGGGAGCTGGGCCCTCAAAGCTTTACATCCTGAGATTTTCCCTTTGTGACAACAATAGGAAGTGAAAGGAATGTGGGAGTGGAGGGTGTGGTGGGCAGGACAGGGCAAAAGCATGGGGGACAGCCTGTAGGAGGAAGACCAGGATCACTCAGGGAGCCACGTCCTAAGGAGGAGAGGGGCAGAGGCGGGTGGCAGAGGGGGGGTGGGATTTGGGTTGTGGGCTCTGAGGAGAAGAGGAAGTCTGCCAGGCTCCAGTGTTTTCACGTCTTGGAGGCAGGCAGCAGCAGCCTGGCAGGGAGCAGACTTGAGAAGTAAGGTCTTGCTCTGACTCCTGGTTCCTGTCTCCTGAGCATAGCTGGGGGGACCCTCTCTCTATCCAGAGCCCAAGGTGGGGTCATGAACTTTCCATCCATAGGAGAGATGGCTGAAACTATGAGAGTGAGTGGCATCTCTGATGATGAGGGAACAGAGAGGACGAGGCAGGGGCAGAAGTACCTGGGGACAGTCTATTTCCTTCTCACTTGTTTGAGTGACTTACATCTTCTCTTTCTTACACTAAAAATTGAGTAACATGCACTGCCTGCCTTAAGTATCAAATAGTAGAACATTTAAATAATAATAAATAAATCTGGTGTCGATTGGTTTAGTCGCTAAGTCATGTCTGACACTCGTGACCCCATGGGCTGTAGCCAGCCAGGCTCCTCTGCCCATGGGATTCTCCAGACAAGAAGACTGGAGTGGGTTGACATTTCCTTCTCCAGGGAATAGATAAATAACATAAATCATATTGTAACCTATCCTATGTTTACATAATCTATAAGAATAACTTAAGTAACTGAATGTCAGAAGCTATCACATGACATAATGGTCAAGGATCTTTTATAATGGTCCCAAGAAAATATGTGTGCCCAGGACGCAGGGAATGTAGCAGTGACTTCCACAAGAGAGTGAGCCAGACTACCTTTGAGTACTTGAGTGTGTCCAGTGAAGACACGGGTCAGCAGTGACATGCCACGGGGACAGGGACACTGGCCACAGCAGACCTGGGAGATGTGGTATGTGGCATAAATCCTCTTGGAGGAGGTTGCCATTAGCCTACCATAGAGCCACCAAGCAGACGACCCACAAACTAGAGAACAATTACACCAAAGAAGTTCTTGCACTGGTGCAAAAGTTCTAAGGCCCACAACAGTTTTCCCAAGCTAGGGATCTGGCAGAGGGACTGAGAACCCCAGGGATTTGACTTTGAAGGCCAGTAGGATTTGATTACAGAACTTCCACGGGACAAGGGAAACAGACTCTTGAAGGACACAAAAATCTCTGTGTGCACTGGGACCCAGGAGAAAGGAACAGTGACCACAAAAGAGACTGAGCCAGACTTGCCTGTGAGTGTCAGGGAGTCTCCGGCAGAGGCCTGGGTCAACAGCAGGCTGCCGCAGGTCAGGGGCACTGACTACAGAAATAGCTCCAGAAGGAATGAAGAGGTTGAGCCAAAACCAAAACAATGCACGGTTGTGGATGTGTCTGATGGTGACAGTCAAGTCAGATGCTGTAAAGAATAATAACTCATAGGAGCATGGAATGTTAAGTCCAGGAATCAAGGTAAATTGGAAGTGGTCAGACAGGAAGTGGCAAGAGTGATCATTGACATTCTAGGACTCAGTGAACTAAAATGGATCAGAATGGATGAATTAAATTCAGATGACCATTATATCTACTACTGTGGGCAAGAATCCCTGAGAAGAAATGGAGTAGTACTCATAGTCAACAAGAGTCCGAAATGCAGTTCTTGGGTACAATCTCAAAAAAACAGAATGATCTTGGCTTGTTTTCAAGACAAACCATTCAACATCACAGTAATCCAATTTATGCCCCAACCAGTAATGCTGAAGAAGCTGAAGTTGAATGAGTCTATGAAGACCTACAACACCTTCTAGAACTAACACCCCAAAAAGGTGTCCTTTGCATCATATGAGACTGGAATGTAAAAGTAGGAAGTCAAGAGATACCTGGAGTAACAGACAAGTTTGGCCTTGGAGTACAGAATGACGCAGGGCAAAGGCTAATAGAGTTTTGCCAAGAGAACCCACTGGTCATAGCAAACACCCTCTTCCAACAATGCCAAAGAAGGGCAATGCCAAAGAAGTTTCAAACTACTGCACAATTGCACTCATTTCACATGCTAGCAAAGTAATGATCAAAATCCTCCAAGCTACGTACAAGTTGGATTTAGAAAAGGCAAAGGAACCAGAGATAAAATGGCCAACATTTGTTGGATCATAGAGAAAGCAAGGCAATTCCAGAAAAATATCTACGTCTACTTTATTGACTGTGCCAAAGCCTTTGACTGTGCGGATCACAACCAACTGTGGAAAATTCTTCAAGAAATGGGAATACCAGACTACCTGACCTGCCTCCTGAGAAACCTGTGTGCAGGTCAAGAAGTAGCAGTTAGAACCGGACATGGAACAACAGACTAGTACCAAATTGGGAAAGGAGTACCTCAAGGTTGTATTTTGTCACCCTGCCTTTTTAACTTATATGCAGAGTACAACATGTGAAATACTGGGCTGAATGAAGCATGAGCTAGAATCAAGAAATATCAATAACCTCAGATATCCAGATGACACCACCCTCAGTGCAGAAAGTGAAGAGGAACTAAAGAACCTCTTGATGAAAGTGAAAGAAGAGAGTGAAAAAGTTGGCTTAAGACTCAGCATTCAAAACCTAACCTCATGGCATCAGGTCCCATCATTTCATGACAAGTAGATGGGGAAATATTAGTAACAGTGACACACTTTATTTTCTTGGGCTCCAAAATCACTGCAGGTGGTGAATCCAGCCATGAAATTAAAAGACGCTTGCTCCTTGGAAGAAAAACTATGACCAACCTAGACAGCATATTAAAAAGCAGAGATATGACTTTGACAACAAAGGTTCATCTAGTCAAAGCTATGGTTTTTCCAATAGTCATGTGACAGTTGGACTATAAAGAAAGCTGAGTGCTGAAACATTGATGCTTTTGAACTGTAATGTTGGAGAAATGTCTTGAGAGTTTCTTGGACTGTAAGGTCAAACCATTCAATCCTACAGGAAATCTACCCTGAATATTCATTGGAAATACTGATGCTGAAACTGAAGCTCCAATACTTTGGCCACCTGATGCAAAGAGCTGACTCACTGAAAAAGACCCCAATGCTGGGAAAGATTGAGGTCAGGAAGAGAAGAGAATGGCAGAGGATGAGATGGTTGAATGACATCACCAACTCAGTGGACTTGAGTTTGAGCAAGCTTTGGGAGTTGCTGATGGACAGGGAAGCCTGGCATGCAGCAGTCCATGAGTTGGACACGCAGAGTTGGACAAGATTGAGTGACTGAAGAACAAAAAGATAATGTAAGCATTAAGAATACATTACTGCATATTTAAGTTAAATACCTTTATTAATTTTAAGTCCATGATTTAGCCAGCCATAAGGCTGATGACTCAGATGGTGAGGAATCAGCCTGCCATGTAGGTAGACCTGGGTTTGATCCCTGAGTTGGGAAGATCCCCTGGAGAAAGGAATGGCTACCCACTCCAATATTTTTGCCTGCGGAATTCCATGGACAGAGGAGCCTGGTGGGCTACAGTCCATGGGGTCGAAAAGAGTCAGAAACAACTGAGTGATTAACACTTTAACCAGCCATGATCAGATGGGCCTATGGCCACACAGAATCTAATACACCCTCTTTGCTTGTTTTGTTTTTAGCCCAAATTGTATTTATTGTGAATTTTTCATTCAAGCACATCTGGAAAAAAAATTTTTTTGATTTAAAAATGAATGAATAAAAAGACTTCACATTTAATATCCAACTCACTGAATCAGATTAGAGGAGCCTCTGTAGACTTCCCAGGTGGCTCAGATGGTAAACAGTCTGCCTACAATGCAGGAGACACAGGTTCAGTCCCTGGGTTGGGAAGATCCCCTGGAGAAGAAAATGGCAACCCACTGCAGTGTTCTTGCCTGGGAAATCCCATGGACAGAAGAGCCTGGTGGGTTACAGTCTGTGGAGTTGCAAAGCCAGAATGCTCTCCTTAGCCAGGAGATGGAGCGGCCAGTGTCATTGTGTCCCCACTGCTTGCCAGTCCTTACCCAGGATACATTTCATCTGCAATCAGACAGCAGGCTTTAAATCCTAGCTCTGTCACAGACCTGCTCTATGACTCTATGGAAGCTATTAATTATACGAAATACTTACCTGTTAAGGAGGTAGTGAAAGTTTCAAGAGATAACATAGGCAATGTGTCTAGAAAATAGTGTCTGATTGATTGATAAGCAGAAATTTCCTTTTCCTGGTTGTGTCTTTTCATCAAAAGCGGCTGATTTAACCTCCAGTTTTAGGTCAATTTCCCTCCAAATAAAATCTTTTCTTCTCAACAAGTAAAGTAACAAAAAGTGAAACTTTTATAATATTACCTAAATGCCTCCTGGGATACTGTGAGTGGAGAAGGGGAGTTCATAAAAAAAAAATAAAAGAAATCTAGCATTTCATTCATTTTCAGCTGCTGCCTCTGACATATGGAAGGCTGTAACTTCACAAGGAAGTGAAAGCTTACCTCCTACCAGGTGCCAACATATTTTAAGAAGAGAGATATCACAACTCTGGAATTATTGAAAACCCATGTTCTTTCTCTCCAGTTGCCTGGGGCTGACGCAAAAAGTCACATTTTGGAAATCAGCATATGACGTCACTGGGACTGTCTATCAAGGAGGTGACGGTGGATGTGGCAGACGGTGGAAAACAAAACTATATTTGGGGGGCAGAACTGTATTTAGAATTTTGTTACACAGGGCTGTTCTGATGCTCTGAAAACAAGCTCTCATCTCTCAAAGTACATTGACTGTTCATGGCCCTGCAGTCCAAAACCTTTGCTTAGAGGTGTTTCTATCTTTCCCTCAGCTCTCCATCTCTTTAAAGGTTAAAAACCAGAAGGTAATCGGCATGTGTCCTCTCTATGCACCCAATTTCAGCTCATTTTAAGTGTCTAACTGACTTAAATAGCCTTCAATTCATCTTGGAAATATTTCGACATAGCAAGAAAATATAAGGATGTCTATGACCTACTGGCATAATAGCATCTTGAGAAGTAGGTGGAGAGAGAGAGAGAGAGAGAGAGAGAGAGAGAGAGAGAGAGAGAGTGTGTGTGTGTGTGTGTGTGTGTGTGTGTGTGTGTGTGTGTGTGTGTGTTTACCTTCCCCAGGGAACAGCAGTGTCTGTATTTACTGTTCCTATTTCAGTCCTTTGTCATCACTGCTGTAACGGAGCCCGCTGTCATCTGGTAGGAATATTTACCCACGGGCTCTGACTGGCCTGGTAACAGTGAGGGCACATCTGGAGTCTAGACTCAGCGACTCTGCAGGCAGGCTCCTAACCCAGAGCTCCGTGGGCTCCAGGGCTCCATCTCGGGGCACCCAGCTCTGTTGACATAGGTGGGGGGCTGCCTCATCTATCTCAGCAGTCCTTCCTCCCGGACTCCCCCAGCGTCCACCGTCCTAGCTCTGGCTGTGAACCTTGGAGGTCAGCTCCCGGAGGATCCCTCCCCGCTCGCTTCATTGACCCCCACTCCCCATCTGCCACCATGCTGAGGATGCTTTTTGGGGGCATCCTTCTTCGGGTGGGAAGGAGGCAACTTCTCACCAAGGAGTCAGAGCCAATGAGAAATCTGAAGATTGATGATTCCTCTTGTTAGCTTGTTAGTGTTGACGGTTGTGTTGAGTTGGAAAGAAGAGGTTTGATAAAGTATAGGAGAGACAGAATCTGATGTGGTGAAAAGGATGCAGATGTTGGAATATAGGATTTGGGCTCAAATTTTGTCCTCAGCCATCACACCAGATGTGGAACCTGGACAGCCTCTGAAGTTCAAATTCAGGTGAGCTTGTCAATTTAGGGCAAGAGTGGCCATCCCATAAAGTTGTTGGGAGAAATACATAGGTCAGGAAATGCAACATTTGTTAAAGTGGGAAATAAAAGCTAGTTACCCTCTTCCTAGCATGTATATACCATATACAGATGAGACAGTGATGCTTTAACCTAAGGTACGAAAAATAACCTTGATATTTGCTGAAAATATAGGGTGGTTGCTTGTTTGGGGGTAGTGTAGGCTGGAGTAGGGGCTGCTGAAATCTTCATGTGAGATGAGAAGATTTTGAAGTTGGTTCAATAGCAATACCTACTTTTAGATACAAAGTAACAGAGAAAAAGGCAACCACATTCTTGTGGCTGCAACATTTCCCACATGGGATCTTTTTTTTTTTTTTCTCTTGCTTTTTTCTTTAATAAAGTGTAACTTGTGAGGCTCTGATAATGGGTTCCTGACTTTTAGAGAGTTAAGCTGGAGCCCCACAGAGTTAAACCTTCCTTGGCATCCCATGCTTGGTATTTGAGAGATTTTTAATGCATGTTCATTGCTTTATTTATTAATTTTTTTTTAGCAATGGATCATCTTTAGTGTACTTCCTGCCTAAAAATACTACAGTAAACTGTAACAAAGTTAGCTGTATATATCTGTACCTAATTAATTATATCTATTCTATGATCAAGTGACACCTAAATAACTTCCCTGTAAAATATAATCATTTGGATGTCTATCCAGCAAACAAAAGCAAGACTTTGAGAAATTATAGTTTTCTTTCAGAAATTTATTTAATTATATTGAGGTCAGCAAACCATGACCTGCAGCCCACAATACAAAAACTGTATATCTCTTGCCAAACCAAAAGTATATACTCTCTGGCCCTTTGCAGAAAACCTTTGTCTATGTCTGTAATTATATAAATAGAATTTTTAAAATGTGGTTTTTCTCATTTAAAATAAGAAATAAATATCTATTAGTATAATCTTATCATGATGCTACTTGATGTAAAATCCATCCAACACTCCCGTTGATGACAATCTTAGTCAGTTTTCAATTCAGTTCAGTTCAGTTCAGTCCCTCAGTTTGTCTGACTCTTTGCGACCCCATGGACTGGAGCATGCCAGGCTTCCCTGTCCATCACCAACTCCCGGAGCCTACTCAAACTCATGTCCTTCGAATTGATGATGCCATCCACAGAGGATGTGATCTCATCCTCTGTTGTTCCCTTCTCCTGCCTTCAATTTGGGTATAGACTTTTTCTATTCAGTATATAGTATATATACACCACCCAAATAATTTCATCTGAACCTAATTACTTCCCAAAGGCCCCACCTACAGATACCATCACACAGAGGGTAAGGGTTTCAGTGGATGAATTTGAGGAGAAATCTGGATGTGAGAGTTGAACCATAAAGAAGGCTGAGTGCTGAAGAATTGATGCCTTCTAACTGTGGTGCTGTAAAAGTCTTTTGAGAGTCTCTTGGACAGTGAGAAGATCAAGCTAGTCAATCCTAAAGGTAATCAACCCTGAATATTCATTGGAAAGACTGATGCTGAAGTTGAAGCTTATTCCAATACTTTGACCACCTGATGTGAAAAGCTGACTCATTGGAGAAGACCCTGATGCTGGGAAAGATTGAAGGCAAAAGGAGAAGAGGGTGGCAGAGTACGAGATGGTTAGATGGTATCACTGACTCAATGGACATGAAATTGAGCAATCTGCAGGAGATGGTGAAGGACAGGGAAGCCTGGCGTGCTGCAGTCCATGGGGTCACAAAGAGTCAGACATGACTGAGAGACTGAAACAACAGCAAATAATTCAGTCCACAGTGACTATATAATAAATTCCTTATCAAGGTGTAGAAAGCCCTTCTCTATTTGATATTACTGTGACATTCGACTTCATTCCATGGCATTTGGTGCTATCTGACTTGCGTTCCAGACAATGATCAAGATCCTATAAGATGCAAAGGGAACAGACAGGAGGGAGAAGGTAACTTTGCCCGAGGACATCAGAAATACATGAGCGGAGGGTATTTGACTTGGGCTCTGGAGAATGGAGAAGGAGTCCCAGGAGTGGGGCTGGTGGAGGTGAAGGTCGCTGTGATGTGTGTGCTGCAGAGACTGGCATGTGAGGCCAATCCGGTGTCATGGGTCTTTTCTACTGCTCCCTCTGCACCTGACTTTGGGGAAGTACTTAGGTTTATAAGCTTCAACATTCTCACCTGTGAAATGGGAACACTGACAGCATCTAGACTGTAAGGCTGTTGGGAAGAAGAAACAGAAGTGAGGTGGCACAGGGAGGGAGCACTCACGACTGTCAGCTACGGCTGCCCTGGCCATGACCTCGTCATGGACCATGGTGTACCCTCGTGTTTCCCCATACCACTCGCTCAGCAGAACTACCTCTGCAGGCCCTGCCTATTGGTAAAGGCCCAGCTAGAGAAGAGTCTCCATTACAACCCTGGGTGCTGTGGTCACTCTTAAAAAAAAAAAATCAAGCCACCTAAAGCATCTGTAACTACAACCAGCAAGTTGTCAGCCTGTTGATTCAGTGCACATGTCTGTTGCGGCCTTCAAGAGATATTTTGAGCCTTTAAGAGACCAACAATCAAAGATTTATGTTTGGTTTGGGTTTGGTTTTTACACCCATCATTTTCCAGTTTGGTAACTAGTAGCAGAAATCTAGCAGGTTAACCAGAACTAGCATTTAAGTTTTAGAACCATGAAAGCATACGAAAGGCCAATTACTAAAAGGCCTAACATACCCCTTATCACATTTTAACATCACTGGCCTGTATAGCTAAGTGTAAAAATAGACTTTAAAAATTAAGTGCTTTTATTATAAGTCCATCCATGTGTGGAACTCTTCTTCAGACCAAGAGATATAGTATATTTTTTAAGTTTGGCATATTTTTTAACAGTTACAGCGAAAATCCCCAACACCCAAGCTAACTATTTGCTTTATTTCTTTTTCATGTAAGTGAAAATTGAGCCTAACTAAAGAAAAAGTTATGGATTAAGTTTTCCCTTTCCTAGTCACCAGAATTTGCCAATGTGCATGTCAAAGTTTGCATCATGAGGGTTTTGGTGTGTCATCTGCCTCAGCTGGTAAAGAATCTGCCTGCAATGCAGGAGGCCCTGGTTCAATTCCTGGGTTGGGCAGATCTGCTGGAGAAGGGATAGGCTACCCACTCCAGGATTGTTGGGCTTCCCTTGTGGCTCAGCTGGTAAAGAATCTGCCTGCAATGTGGGAGACCTGGGTTTGATCCCTGCATTGGGAAGGTACCCTGGAGAAGGGAAAGTCTACCCATTCCAGTATTCTGGCCCAGAGAGTTCCATGGACTGTATAGCCCGTGGGGTCACAAAGAGTTGGATACAACTGAGTGACTTTCACTTTCACTTTTCACTTTCAACCAATTCAGAAGTAACAGCTGGCATTGATCATTGGTTGTGTATGCACACATGAGTATACATGTGGGCGGGCATATGTGTATGGTGTGTACCTGCTTGTGTGCCTATGTGTACACACAGGCCAGTAGGTCTGAGTGTGATACATGTGAATGCTGGCAGATGAAACTTATTTGAATAATAGATACATTGACTCCATTGAAGGTTTGCTGGCTTAAGGACTGGAAAGGAAGTAGAAACCTTGTCCCTGTTGATTATGATGTCCCCACATCCCTTGAGTACACTCTTGCCTTTGGCTGGAGGTCTTGCTGGGTTCACAGCAGGATCTGATTTTGAGTCATGAGTTCTTCTCCCCAGTCGCTGAATTCCTTCTGGGCCTGATGGACAGGAGCCAGAAGTCTACAGAGATCTGGCTCACACCGCACTTATCTGCGACAAGCCTGTTTGGCACATGAAGTGGGAATATCTTTATTGTCACCCGCAGTAGCAGCAGCAGCAGCAAAAACTGCTTTCCGGCAGCACGCCCAGCCCCGCAATGAGATTTCTTCTGTGGAGCCACAGTCCAAACCTCTTCTCAGGGGCCAGTCCCAGAGAAGTTCAGTCCTGGAGAAGGGAGGAGGTTAGGGAAGAGCTTGTCAAGTACTTTTATTTTATAGATAAAGGATTTGAGGCAACAGAGAAGGGCTTTGCCCCACAGAAGACCAGAACTGACTGGTGAAGCCAGCATCTCCAGACTTCTATGTAGAATTCTTTCTACCATCACATGCTTCCTGATCTCCTAAAGAGACTGCTAAGAAGATCCCATATTTTAGCTACATTTTACATTGGGTGGACATTGTACATTGTATCTGACATAGAATATACCTTTGAAAACAATTGTTTGAATGAATTAATGAAAGAATGAATCGAGTCAAATTCCAATGATCTATAAAAGATTTCAAGAGGCAGAGACATGTCCATATTATTTAAGAAGAAATAATTTAGATCTCATGCCTAGCATGGTACTCAGTTAATTGTAACTACAATTGTCATTGTCGAGACTGGGGCATGCATCATTCTTTTCTGTCACGGTGTTATCCTGCATGTAGCTAACTTTGCTCTTGGTATTAGAATGAGAAAATTCTAAATGCGGTTGAGTGCCAAAGAATTGATGCTTTCAAATTGTGGTGCTGGAGAAGACTCCTAAGAGTCCCTTGGGCAGCAGGAAGATCAAACCAGTCAATCCTAAAGGAAATCAATCCTGAGTATCCAGTGGAAGGACCGATGCTGAAGCTGAAGCTCTAATACTTTGGCCACCTGATGCAAAGAGATGACTCATTGCAAAAGACCCTGATGCTGGCAAAGTTTGAGAGCAGGAGGAAAAATGGGTGGCAGAGGAAAAGTGGTTGGATCACATCACTGACTTAATGGACATGAATTTGAGCAAACTGCAAGAGATAGTGAAGGACAGGGAAGCATGGTGTGCTGCCGTCCATGTGGTTGCAAAGAGTTGGACACAATTTAGCTACTTAACAACAAGAGTACTTCAGAGGTGAAGAAACATATAAATAAGAAATGCAGCCAAAGCCAAAAAATTGCTTATGCAAATTAATGAAGACTTCCTTATCTCAGATATTTTGATGTAATAGCTGATAGCTTTCTCAATTTCAGGTTCAGAAGAACTGCATGTCATAGGATTTTAACCTTCAGATTCTTGGACACATGGTGGAAAGTTTATTTTGCAAAAAAATCTTACTGTCTGTACCTCGTTATTCCTGCTCCAGGCTTAAAAGTGAGTGGAGTTATAAAGAAATGCTGGATAATCTTTGAATGAGAAATTACAGAAAAGATCTGTTTGCAATTATTTTACTCAGTTAAGGATAACTTCCTTTAGTGACGAAATACAAAACATCCCCATTTTATGTAATCTGGAGATTTTACTGCAGTCCACAAAAACTGCAATCAATTTTCAAAAACCTGATCACAGAGTAGATATGCAGAACACAAGCTGGTAATGCAGGACATATGGTTTGATCATGCTGATGTCCGAACTCTTTTTGTAAGTCTGCATTTGAGATCCTATCAGGTATTTTTGAGGCAGAAACTGTGTATAATTAACTTGCTGTGTCTCCTCTTTGTGGCAGTTAGAGTTACATCCTTGTCCATCAGATAAGGATGTCTGTGGGATGACAAGACGAGAGGGCATTTACATATTGGAGTCCCTTGGTCAAACTCTGGCTTTGGGGAAGAGCATTGAGGAGAAATGCAAATGGGGGTGGTGCTGATCACCTGGGAGGCTTCTTTGGAAACTGTGGCCCCATTTGGAAATTAAGAGCACCAGAAATTACAGATGCAGTTCCCTTAGTCATCATCAAGGCACCTTAAAAACATTTAAGGCTGTTTTTCATTTTTTCAAGAGAAGACACGTAAGACTGTTCTTCTTTTTTTTAAGAGAAGCTTCAGGTTCACAGTAAAATTGAGAAGAAGATACAGAGATTTCCCATATGTTTCCTGCCTGACACACACACAGCCTCCCCACTACAAACATCCTTCACCAGAAAGTACATTTGTTACAGCTGATGAATCTGCACTGACCCATACTATTCACCCAGAGTCCATAGTTCACATCAGGGTTTACTCTTGGTGTTGTGCTTTCTGTGGTTTGGGCAAATGTATAATGTTATGTATCCATCACTGTGGTATCATACAGAATATTATCACTGCCCTAAAAATCCCCTCTGTTCTGCCTGTTCATCCCTCCCAGCCTCCAATCCCTGGCACCACTGATCTTTCTAGTGTCTCCATGCATTGGAAAGTGAAAGTGTTAGTTGCTCAGTCATATACGACTCTTTGCCACCCCATGGACTGTAGCCTGCCAGGCTCCTCTGTCCATGGAATACTCCAGGCAAGAATTATGGGAGTGGGTTGCCATGACCTTCTTTGAATTTTAGGTTCTCTAGAATGTCTTTTTGTCGAAATCATAGAGTACATAGCCTTCTTATACTGGCTTGTTTCACTTAGTAATATGCATGTAAGTGTCCACCAGGTCTTTTCATGACTTGGTAGCTCATTTCTGTTTTGGTGCTGACTAAAGTTTCAATATCTGGATCTACTCAAGGTCCCAGAACTCCCTTCTCTCCAGATTCTCTTATTTTCTCCATAGTCAGTAAAAACTCTAATCATTTGTTCTACAACACAGACCTGCACACCTAGATATTTTGCCTTTTTTTTTCCTCTCTCAAGAGTTTCATAAGATGTTAGGTGCTCAGTTGTTCAGTCACATCTGACTCTTTGTGACCCCATGGACTGTAGACCACCAGGATCCTCTGTCCATGGGATTCTCCAGGCAAGGATACTGGAGTGGGTTGCCCTTTACTTCTCCAGGGGATCTTCCTGACCCAGAGATCAAATCCATGTCTTCTGCATTGCAGATGGGTTCTTTATCGCTGAGCCATCAGGGAAGCCCTTAATCAATGCCTAACTCGGGTTGGAAGTTCTACTAGTCTTAGGGGCGTTGGTGTCTAACACAGTCCCTGCCCTAAGATGCTTCCTATCTGTGGAGATTTTGAGAGATTAGAGGCACCTGCTGAATGTCACATGCTGTTCGAAGACCTGGACCACACTGCCCTCCACATCACCAGTATGTCTTTTTCCTGGCTGGTGGAGTCCTTGAAAAAACATACCTGTTCCCCAGCCTGAGATGTCACATATCACAGAGCAAGAGCCCAGAGAGGAGGAGGCTCTTTTGCAGAATTGCAGGGTACAGTTTCTCCGTTTTACCCAGGCAGTCATCATCTGTGTTCTGATGAGTGGACAAAAGAACAAGACACCACTGAGCAAGGCTTTCGAACACAATTCAGCTGGAAAAGGACCTCTAGATATTAGCTCGCACATCCTTACTATTAAAAAGTAATGTTGTTGCAAAATATGCCTCACAGTGAAATAGTCACACAGTAGAAAGGATTCCAACCCAGCTCTCTGAATACCTTCCAGACAGTCAGTGTGAACACAGATGGGTTCCCAAATGAGCGAATGTAGAGATGAGGTCTTCCCAGGATGTGAGCTAGTGGGGTCATTCTCAAGCCTGTTCCTGGACCCACACACCCAGGTGGACACTTCAAATGCTCTTGTGCTTAAGTGCATCTCCCTACTCCCCCCCCCCCTTTTTTTTAAACTAAAATAATTTTTTTTTGGTTGTACCACACAGCATGTGGGATCTTAGTTCCCTGACCAGGGGAACCTGTGAACCTGTGCCCTGTGCAGTAGAAGTGTGGAGTCTTAACCACTGGACTGTCTGGGAAGTCTACATCTCCCCTCTTTACTGGAAGTTTTCCTACACTAATTTGTAAGAATTTTTGCCTGAATGTAGGTTATATACTTAGTGAAATGTCACTACATGATGTATTTCCCTAAGGTCCTTCTCCCAATTTCTTGCCAGGAACTGTTCCATTACCCTAATTTTAATTCATTTATTCCTCATAATGATTTTATGCTGAAGGTACTGTTATGGATACCTTGGATATCCATAACATAGTGGATACTGTTATTGACATAGCTCCACTAAATGAACAACAAACTGAAGCTTTGGCAGTAAATTCCCTGGGTGCTAAAAAGCTGTGTACCCCTGCCCCCAATCCCCACCCCATCCCAATTAGGAGTTCCTTTAGAGATGGAATCACAACTCCATTTTTTTTTTTTTTGGTCTCAAAACACCATATGTGGCACATAGCAAGTGCTCAGTTATTTTTCAGTGTATGAATTAATGCATTTCTAATGAGAAGCAGTCTTTCCATATTATGCTAGTGTTTTGTTAGACATTGCTTGTTGTAAAATATGTACCCTTGAAGAGCAAGGAGATCAAACCAGTCAATCCTAAATAAAATCAACCTTGAATATTCATTGGAAGGATTGATGCTGAAGCTGAAGTTCTGATACTTTGGCCACCTGATAAGAAGAGCCAACTCATTGGAAAAGACCATGATGTTGGGAAACATTGAAGACAGGCGGAGAAGAGGGTGTCCGAGGATGAGATGGTTGGATGGCATCACTGACTCAATGATATGAGTTTGAGCAAACTCTGGGAGATAGTGAAGGACAGGGAAGCCTGGCGTGCTGCAGTCCATGGGGTCACAAAGAGTCGGACACAACTGAGTGAAAAATAACAAAAATATGTACTAATTACTTGAACACTCCCCTGCTCCCTTGTTCAGCTAGTCCAGGAAGGAAAGCAAGCAGTCACCAATTCACAGTCTCTGCATGGGCTCTATTGTCTCCAGATGAACAAATGTGGGGTTTAGGACAGGAGGATCCTTCCCTTCCCCCACCCCAGAGGAACACATCACTTCAGTTATTTTCTGAATATTTTTTCCTTAAAAGTGAGAGCTATGGGAACCATCTTGGCATGGGAAGGAAAGATTCCAGAGTGTGGGGGGTGGGGGTGGAAATACTCTTTAAAAATTTTTTGGCAC
This sequence comes from Okapia johnstoni, assembly GCA_024291935.2. Lineage (NCBI taxonomy): Eukaryota > Metazoa > Chordata > Mammalia > Artiodactyla > Giraffidae > Okapia > Okapia johnstoni. The sequence continues at coordinate 51,898,487 of CM044306.1, read as the reverse complement.
AGGAAAGTTGGCTATTTGTTTGAATTGTGCAGATCAGAAAGACAGAAACTGTCTCTTCCCACCTTCCCTCCTCCAAGCCCTCAAATTCCCTCACCAGCAGGCTCCTTCCAAATGTGCACCCACCATGTGCCAAGGCAAACTCAAGCTTTGGATCAGTATTTGAACTGGCGGGCACTCCTTTGGCCAGTGCTGATAAGGTTATACAGCTGTGTTCTCCAACACAACGGGCGCTGTGGTGGATTAGGCCATGAGTTGGTATTTAGACAAATTGGGCAGTGTTTTCTAAACTTTCTGAGCCATATGTCCACACAAGAATGGGATAATGAGCGATGTGCAGAGGTAGCAGCAGTAGGCTTCAACAAAAATAACATTTCTAAACCAGCAAAACCTCAAACACATGGAAGGCAAACGTTTCTAAACCAAATTTTAGATCCCCCCACCTCAGTCAGCTAAACTATAATAAAAGTAGTCATTATTCTCTTTATTACAGAATCCTTGATTTGTCTTTGCATAACATTCCCCATTCTCATGTCTTCACTTGTCTTATTCACCTAGCTGCATTTCTAATAGTTCCATCAGGATGGGGGGAGTGGGAATGGATTAGAAATTATCATCAAGACAGTCCCCTTACACATGATCATTGTTTTTTGTATTGTTATTAAGATACATCAGGGGCAGATGCATGCTGAGGCTGAATCGAATGCTGTATGCATCGAGAGCATACTGGAGACAGACAAAATTGGGGGCAAGAATTTGTCTTCTGGTACTTCTTAATAATGTTCATTAGAAAACACACTAGCTTAAAAAAAGGATTTTAGTATCTGCGTGCAAAAGGAATATAGTGACTGGGTCAAGTTTAAAAGACATGGAATTTGAAGGGGGAAATGTTTTGGTTTGAATTTTCCTCCATCACGGTCTGATCTTATAAAAGCCATAAAATTTCTCTGACTCTCAGCTCCACAGCTATAAAATGGAGATAATTACTTTAGTATTAAAATTTTTAAGTTATGTATAACCTGGTGCCTGGCACATAATAAGCCATTCCATGCCTGAAAATAACTCTTAACCTGATTGCTTTCCTCCATTCTTTAAATGTCAGTAGCATCTCCCAGTTAAGACAGTGAAACCTCTTGTGTAAAAACTTACTGGATGCCTTCTATGTTCCCCAAACAAACAAAGCACAATTCTTCCTCAGGGGTGGAAACTTTTCCAATTTAACCCGAGCCAAAAAAAATTGATTTATTTTGGAAAGTTTCTTTAAAAATTCATCAGGCTATTGTTTCTGGGATTAGAGTTTGATTTGGTTTAAATTATGGCAGTACAGAATAAATCATGTAAATAAATAACAGAAATACCCTTTAATTTCCAAGCTGAAGAATCTGAGTACATTCTGTGCTGAATTTGTAAACACCCAGCCAATTTCCGATAGAGTTACTGAACACCAGGACTCTTTTCCCTGCCTCTATGAGAAAACCAGGCATGTAGGAATAGTCCTCAAGCCAGCAACATGGTGATCAGTGGTCAAAGAATAAGTCATACAAGTCCTCAAGCCACAGTTACAGCACTGTTTCTGAAATATAAAAAAATCACCATCACTGTGCATTTGGGGCCATTGGTCCTTGAAGTTGGAAGGGGCCATAGCAATTCTTAGATATGGAAGCATCATTGATATAGTTAAAGTTTCACAGTGAATTCCTGGTAGAACCTTTAATGCATTTCCCAGTTTTGTCATTTGCATCTTGTACATGATCTCCCTTGACCTTCAGAGAGATGATGCCGCCTTCCTTCACAATGCACGCTCTCATTTCATGAGACATGTAAGAACTACAGTCATGTATATCCCCTCATTTGATCTGTTTGAAATTGTCCCCAATGCCCAAGCAAGTCCCAGAATGTTGGTATGATTTTCCTGTCTCATATGCTGAGGTGTGTGAATCCAAGATAAGACAAACATATCTCTCTTTCTGATGGCACACTTGGTGCTTTCATCAACAGCATTAAATTGCAAAGAGAGTAACTTGCTGTTTCTTTACTGACTTGCATCTGGCTGGATGAAGTACAAGCTGGAATCAAGATTGCCAGGAAAAATATCAGTAACCTCAGATATGCAGATGTTACCACCCTTATGGCAGAAAGTGAATAATTAGAGCCTCCTCATGAAAGTGAAAGAAGAGAGTGAAAAAGTTGGCTTAAAACTCAACATTCAGAAAACTAAGATCATGACATCTGGTCCCATCACTTCATGGCAAATAGATGGAGAAACAGTGGAAACAGTGACAGACTTAATTTTTTGGGCTCCAAAATCACTGCAGATGGTGAGTGCCGTCGTAAAGTTAAAAGACACTTGCTCCTTGGAAGAAAAGCTATGACCAACCTAGACAGCATATTAAGAAGCAGAAAAGTTGCCAACAAATGTCCATCTAGTCAAGGCTATGGTTTTTCCAGTAGTCATGTATGGATGTGAGAGTTGGACCATAAAGAAAGCTGAGCACCGAAGAACTGATATTTTTGAACTGTGGTATTGGAGAAGACTCTTGAGAGTCCCTTGGACTGCAAAGAGTTCCAACCAGTTCATCCTAAAGGGAATCAACCCTGAACATTCATTGGAAGGACTGATGCTGAAGCTGAAGCTCCAATACTTTGGCCACCTGATATGAAGAACTGACTCATCTGAAAAGACCCTGATGATGGGAAAGATTGAAGGCAGGAGGAGAAGGGGACGACAGAGGATGAGATGGTTGGATGGCATCACCGGCTCAATGGACATAAGTTTGAGTTAACTCTGGGAGTTAGTGATGGACAGGGAGGCTTGGCGTGCTGCAGTCCATGGGGTCTGCAAAGAGTCGAAAACGACCGAGTGACTGAAGTGAACTGAACTGACTTGCATGCTTGTTGTTGTTCAGTTGCTAAGTCATGTCTGTAGCCAACCAGGCTCTTCTGTCCATGGGATATCCCAGGCACAAATATTGGAGTGGTTTGTCATTTCCTTCTCCAGGGAACCTTCCATCTCAGGGATTGAACCCACGTCTCCTGCATTAGCAGGCGGATTCTTTACTACTGAGCCACCTATCTCCCACTTTAAAAAAAAAGAACAAAAGAGAGGAAGAGGAGGAGGAGGAGAAAATATGAAAGCATGATCATTTAGGTTCATCTTTTAATTACATGGCTGCACTCACCATCTACAGTGATTTTGGAGCCCAAGAAAACGAAGTCTCTCACTGTTTCCATTGTTTCCCAATCTATTTGCCATGAAGTCATGTGACCAGATGCCGTGATCTTCTTTTTTTGAACGTTGAGTTTTAAGCCAGCTTTTTCATTCTCCTCTTTCACTTTCATCAAGAGGCTCTTTAGTTCTTTTTTGCTTTCTGCCATAAGTGTGGTGTCATCTGCATGTCTGAGGTTATTGATATTTCTCCCGGCAATCTTGATTCCAGCTTGTGCTTCATCCACTCTGGCATTTCTCATGGTATACTCTGCATATAAGTTGAATAAGCAGGGTGACTTTTACAATTCTTTTAGAAGCAAATTCTTGTAGAATAGATCAAATCTTCTACAAGATGGTGGAGTAAAATGATTTCCGTTCATTCTCCCTTGCAAGAACACCAAAATTACAACTTGCTGATGGACAACCATTGACAGGAGAATGTTGGATCCCACCAAAAAAATATACCCCACATCCAACAACAAAGCAGAAGCCCCAGCAAGATGGTAGGAGGGGTGAAATCATGTTTAGAATCAAACTCCATACTCACCACATACGCTCAGAGGGTTCAAACAAAATCTTGTGTGCACCAGGAGACCCCACAGAGACTGAGCCAGACCTGCCTTTGAGTGTTTGAGTGTCTGTTACAGAGGTACGGGTCAGCAGTGGCCTGCCACAGGGGCAGGGGATCTGGGTGTCGCAGACCTGGGTGTAGCATAAGCCCTCTTGGAGGAGGTTGCCATTAACCCCACCATAGTGCTGTCAGAATTTACACAGGACTGGGGAAACAGATTCTGGGAGGGCACAAAGAAAACCTTGTGTGCACCAGGACCCAGGAAAAAGGAGCAGTGATCCCACAAGAGACTGACCCAGACTTGCCTGTGAGTGTCCAGCAGTCTTGGGCGGAGGCTTGGATCAGAGGTGGCCAGCTACAGTGTCCGGGACACTGAGTGTAGCAGTGCATGCACAGGGCCTCTTGAAGGAGGTTGTCATTATCTTCATTACCTCCACCACAGTTTGGTCTCAGGTCAAACAACAGGGAGAGATCACAGTCCTGCCCATCAACAGAAAATTGGATTAAAGATTTACTGAGAATGCTCCCACCACCATCAGAACAAGACCTAGTTTCCCCCACTCAGTCTCTCCTATCAGGAAGCTTCCATAAGCCTCTTATCTTTATCCCTAAGAGGGCAGATAGAATGAAAACCACAATCACAAAAACTAACCAAACTGATCACGTGGATCACAGCCTTATCTAGCTCAATGAAACTATGAGCCATGCCATGTAGGGCCACCTAAGACAGACGGATCATGGTGGAGAGTTCTGACAAAACGTGGTCCACTGGAGAAGGGAATGGCAACCATTTCAGTATTCTTGCCTAGAGAACCCCTTGAACAGTATGAAATGGCAAAAAGATATGACAGTGAAAGATGAACTCCCCAGGTCGGTAGGTGCCCAATATACTACTGGAGATCAGTGGAGAAATAACTCCAGGAAGAATGAAGAGATGCATCCAAAGCAAAAACAACACCCAGTTGTGAATGTGACTGGTGATGAAAGTAAAGTCAGATGCTGTAAGAAAAATATTGCATAGGAACCTGGAATGTTAGGTCCAGGAATCAAGGCAAATTGGAAGTGGTCAAACAGGAGATGGCAAGAGTGAACATTGACATTTTAGGAATCAGTCAATTAAAATGGACTGGAACGGACGAATTTAACTCAGATGACCACTATATCTACTACTGTGGGCAAGAATCCCTAAGAAGAAATGGAGTGGCCCTCATAGTCAAAAAAGGAGTCCAAAATGCAGTTCTTGGGTGCAATCTCAAAAAAGACAGAATGATCTCTGTTCCTTTCCAAGGAACAGTATCACAGTATTTTCAGTATCACAGTAATCCAAGTCTATGCCCCAACCAGTAATGCTGAAGAAGCTGAAGTTGAATGATTCTATGAAGACCTACAAGACCTTCCAGAACGAACACCAAAAAAGGGTGTCCTTTTCATTACAGGGGACTGGACTGCAAAAGTAGGAAATCATGAGATACCTGTAGTAATAGGCAAGTTTGGCCTTAGAGTACAAAATGAAGCAGGGCAAAGGCTAACAGGGTTTTGCCAAGAGAATGCACTGGTCATGGCAAACACTCTCTTCCAACAACACAAGAGACGACTGTACACATGGGCATCACCAGATGGTAAACACAAAAAGCAGATTGATTATATTCTTTGCAGCCAAAGGTGGAGAAGCTCTATACAGTCTGCAAAAAAAACAAGACCAGGAGCTGACTGTGGCTCATATCATGAGCTCCTTAAGCAGAATTCAGACCTAAACTGAAGACGGTAGGGAAAACCACGAGACCATTCAGGTTTGACCGAAATCAAATCCCTTACCATTATACAATGGAAATGACAAATACATTCCAGGGATTAGATCTGATAGAGTGCCTGAAGAACTGTGGACAGAGGTTCATGACACTGTACGGGGGGCGGTGATCAAGACCATCCCCAATAAAAAGAAATGGGAAAAGGCAAAATGGTTCTTTGAGGAGGCTGTACAAATAGCTAAGAAAAGAAGACAAGCAAAAGGCAAAGCAGAAAAGGAAAGATATACCCATTTGAATGCAGAGTTCCAAAGAATAGCAAGGAGAGATAAGAAAGCCTTCTTCAGTGATCAATGCAAAGAAAGAGAGGAACACAATAGAATGGGAAAGACTAAAGATCCTTCTAGAAAAATTAGAGATACCAAGGGAACATTTCATGCAAAGATGGGCACAATAAAGGACAGAAATGGTATGGACCTAAGAAGCAGAAGATATAAAGAAGAGGTAGCAAGAATACACAGAAGAAATATACAAAAAATGTCTTCCCAACCCAGATAACCACAATAGTGTGATCACTCACCTAGAGCCAGACATCCTGGAATGTGAAGTCAAGTGGACTGTACAGAGAGCATCACTATGAACAGAGCTAGTAGAGGTGATGGAATTCCAGCTGAGCTATTTCCAATCCTAAAAGATAATGCTGTGAAAGTGCTTCACTCAATATGCCAGGAAATTTGGAAAACCCAGCGGTGGCCACAGGACTGGAAAAATCAGTTTTCATTCCAACTCTAAAGAAAGGCAATGTCAAAGAATGCTCAAACTACCATACGTTTGTATTCATCTCACAGGCTAACAACCTTGGAGAAGGGAACAGCTACCCACTCCAGTATTCTGGCCTGAGAATTCCATGGACTGTATAGTCCACAGGGTCACAAACAGTTGGACAGGACTGAGTGACTTTCACTTCACAGGCTAACAAAGTAATGCTCAAAATTCTCCAAGCTAGGCTTCAACAGTATATGAACACATAAAATTCCAGATGTTCAAGCTGGATTTAGAAAAGGTAGAGGAACCAGAGATCAAATTGCCAACATCCGTTGGATCATCGAAAAAGTAAGAGAGTTCCAGAAAAACATCTAATTCTACTTTATTGACTATGCCAAAGCCTTTGACTGTGTGGATCACAACAAACTTTGGAAAATTCTTCAACAGGTGGGAATACCAGACCACCTGACCTACCTCCTGAGAAATCTATATGCAGATCAAGAAGCAACAGTTAGAACTGAATATGGAACAATGGACTGATTTCAAATTGGGAAAGAGGTACATCAAGGTTGTATATTGTCACCCTGCTTCAGTTCAGTCCAGTCAATCAATCGTGTTTCACTCTGTGACCTGATGTACTGCAGCATGCCAGGCTTCCGTATCCATTACCAACTCTTGGAGCTTGCTCAAGCTCATGTCCATCGAGTCAATGATACCATCCACTAATCTCATCCTCTATGTTGTCCCCTTCTCTTTCTGCCTTCAATCTTTCCCAGCATCAAGGTCTTTCCCAATGAGTCAGTTCTTCTCATCAGGTGACCAAAGTATTGAAGCTTCAGCTTCAGCATTAGTCCTTCCAATGAATATTCAGGGTTGATTTCCTTTAGGATTGACTGGTTGGATCTCTTTGCAGTCTAAGGGACTCTCAAGAGTCTGCTCCAACACCACAGCTCAAAAGCATCCATTCTTTGGCACTCAGCTTTCATTATAGTCCAACTCTCACACCCATACATAACTACTGGAAAAACCATAGCTTTGATTAGATGGATTTTCGTTGGCAAAGTAATGTCTCTCCTTTTTAAAATGCTGTCTAGATTGGTCATAGATTTTCTTCCAAGGAGCAAGTGTCTTTTAATTTCATGGCTGCAGTCACCATCTGCAATGATATTAGAGCCAAAAATAAATAAATAAATAAAGTCTATCACTGTTTCCATTGTTTCCCCATCTATTTGCCATGAAGTGATGGCAATGGATGCTGTGATCTTGGTTTTGTGAATGTTGAATTTTAAGCCAACTTTTTCAATTGCTTCTTTCACTTTCATCAAGAGGCTTTCTAGTTCTTCTTTGCTTTCAGCCATAAAGGTGGTGTCATCTGCATACATGAGATTATTGATATTTCTCCAGGCAATTTTGATTCCAGCTTCTGCTTCATCCAGCCCAGCATTTAGCATGATGTATTCTGCATATAATTTAAATAAGCAAGGTGACAATATACAGCCTTGAGGAACTCCTTTCCCAACTTCGAACCAGTTTTTTCATGTCCAGTTCTAACTATTGTTTCTTGACCTTCATACAGATTTCTCAGGATGCAGGTCAGGTGGTCTGATATTCCCATCTCGTGAAGAATTTTCCACAGTTTGTTGTGATCCACACAGTTAAAGGCTTTGGCATAGCCAATAAAGCAAAAGTAGATTATTTTCTGGAACTCTCGCTTTCACGATGATCCAATGGAGTTGGCAATTTGATCTCCAGTTCCTCTCCCTTTTCTAAATCCAGCTTAAACATCTTTAATTCGCGATTCACGTACTGTTTGAAGCCTGGCTTGGAGAGTTTTGAGCATTACTTTACTAGCGTGTGAGATGAGTGCAATCATGTGGTAGTTTGAGCATTCTTTGGCATTGCCTTTCTTTGGGATTGGAATGAAAACTGACCTTTTCCAGTCCTGTGGCCACTGCTGAGTTTTCGAAATTTCCTGGCATATTGAATGGAACACTTGCACAGCATCATCTTTTAGGATTTGAAATAGCTCAGCTGGAATTCCATCACCTCCACTAGCGTTGTTCTCGTAGTGATGCTTCCTAAGGCCCACTTGACTTCACATGCCAGGATGTCTAGCTCTAGGTGAGTGATCACACCATTGTGGTTATCTGGGTTGGGAAGACATTTTTTGTACAGTCCTTCCGTATATTCTTGCCACCTCTTCTTAATATCTTCTGCTTCTGTTAGGTCCATACCATTTCTGTCCTTTATTGTGCCCATCTTTGCATGAAATGTTCCCTTGGTATCTCTAATTTTTCTAGAAGGATCTTTAGTCTTTCCCATTCTATTGTGTTCCTCTCTTTCTTTGCATTGATCACTGAAGAAGGCTTTCTTATCTCTCCTTGCTATTCTTTGGAACTCTGCATTCAAATGGGTATATCTTTCCTTTTCTGCTTTGCCTTTTGCTTGTCTTCTTTTCTTAGCTATTTGTACAGCCTCCTCAAAGAACCATTTTGCCTTTTTCCATTTCTTTTTATTGGGGATGGTCTTGATCACCGCCCCCCGTACAGTGTCATGAACCTCTGTCCACAGTTCTTCAGGCACTCTATCAGATCTAATCCCTGGAATGTATTTGTCATTTCCATTGTATAATGGTAAGGGATTTGATTTCGGTCAAACCTGAATGGTCTCGTGGTTTTCCCTACCGTCTTCAGTTTAGGTCTGAATTCTGCTTAAGGAGCTCATGATATGAGCCACAGTCAGCTCCTGGTCTTGTTTTTTTTGCAGACTGTATAGAGCTTCTCCACCTTTGGCTGCAAAGAATATAATCAATCTGCTTTTTGTGTTTACCATCTGGTGATGCCCATGTGTACAGTCGTCTCTTGTGTTGTTGGAAGAGAGTGTTTGCCATGACCAGTGCATTCTCTTGGCAAAACCCTGTTAGCCTTTGCCCTGCTTCATTTTGTACTCTAAGGCCAAACTTGCCTATTACTACAGGTATCTCATGACTTCCTACTTTTGCAGTCCAGTCCCCTGTAGTGAAAAGAACATCCTTTTTTGGTGTTCGTTCTGGAAGGTCTTGTAGGTCTTCATAGAATCATTCAACTTCAGCTTCTTCAGCATTACTGGTTGGGGCATAGACTTGGATTACTGTGATACTGAAAATACTGTGATACTGTTCCTTGGAAAGGAACAGAGATCATTCTGTCTTTTTTGAGATTGCACCCAAGAACTGCATTTTGGACTCTTTTTTTGACTGTTATGGCCACTCCATTTCTTCTTAGGGATTCTTGCCCACAGTAGTAGATATAGTGGTCATCTGAGTTAAATCCATCCGTTCCAGTCCATTTTAATTGACTGATTCCTAAAATGTCAATGTTCACTCTTGCCATCTCCTGTTTGACCACTTCCAATTTGCCTTGATTCCTGGACCTAACATTCCAGGTTCCTATGCAATATTTTTCTTACAGCATCTGACTTTACTTCCATAACCAGTCACATCCACAACTGGGTGTTGTTTTTGCTTTGGTTGCATCTCTTCATTCTTCCTGGAGTTATTTCTCCACTGATCTCCAGTAGTATATTGGGCACCTACCGACCTGGGGAGTTCATCTTTCACTGTCATATCCTTTTTGCCATTTCATACTGTTCATGGGGTTCTCAAGGCAAGAATATTGAAGTGGTTTGCCATTCCCTTCTCCAGTGGACCATGTTCTGTCAGAACTCTCCACCATGACCTGTGCATCTTAGGTGGCCCTACATGGCATGGCTCATAGTTTCATCGAGTTAGACATGTCTGTGGTCCATGTGATCAGTTTGGTTAGTTTTTTGTGATTGTGGTTTTCATTCTGTCTGCCCTGTGATGGATAAGAATAAGAGGCTTATGAAAGCTTCTTGATGGGAGAGACTGACTGTGGAGGAAATTGAGGCTTGTTCTAATGGACAGGGAGGCCCTGAGTAGTAAATCTTTAATTTTCTGTTGATAGGCAGGGCTGTGTTCCCTCTCTGCTGTTTGGCCTGAATCCAAACTATGGTAGGGGTAATGAAGGTAATGGTGACCTCCTTCAAATGAATTTGTGCATGCACTATTGTATTCAGTGACTCTGATCCTGTAGCAGGCCACTGTCGACTCACACCTCCACCGGAGACTCCTGGACACTCGCAGGCAAGTCTGGGTCAGTCTCTTCCTCGTTTCTACTTGCTTCTGGTGCACATAAGATTTGTTTATGCCCTCCGACAGTCTGTTTCCCCAGTCCTATTGAAGTTTGGTCATACCCAGCCATTGCATGGTCATACACTGAAAATCTACAGTAACTTCCTGAGCCCAAGAAGAGACATTAATACTAAGATCCCAGAGCTGGGGTTTTTGCCTCAATATCTGGAAAAGCTTTTGCTTTTGCTTTGATTTCTGAACTCTTTACCCATTTCTCGAAATAAGAATCAGTAGCTCTATTGAGAATTTGCAGACCCTCCTCTTGGAATGGACCCCTTTTCCTGCTCAGGAATGGCTTACACTATAGGGCAAGCATATGATTAGGGACCAGAGGTGAGATTGTGAGGAGGGGTGACTGGTCCATGGAGAGGATCCTGGATGGGGATCCTTTGATTTCTCCTGCCATCACAGAGGTTGGTGGTAGGGAGAGTGGGTTGCAGAGTGGCTGTCTCCCTGTTCCCTGGGGATGAGGCTTTTGAGATCCACTGCTTAACTTGGAGTTTCTGGGGTTGCCCAGGGTCAGGCACATCCGCACAACATAAGAGATCGCAGAAAGCTGACGGGCGCCTCGTAGGGTGTCCACTGAAGATGGGAGGTCCCAGTTGTGTCCAAGGGGAGCTCAAGGGCAAGGCTTCAGAGTAGAAAGAATCCAGCTAATCAAAGTCTGGCCAGGCTCCAGACCAAGACATCAAGGGAGGGTGGGCTTCCTTTGCCTGGAGGTTCCGTAATCACCAGACGGGTGTGTGAGTGGGTTCTTTCCAGAGCTGTGGAAGTAAGAAAGCATGGTGAACTGTAGCAAGGAAGGAAACATCTTGTTTACAAATGTCAGGCAGCAATTAGCATATTTTAAAGAGTGGAGCCACCACTGCTGTCTTTTGTTAGTTGAAAACCTCACTTGCTTTCTTGTGGGTCTGCTTTAAGAGGCCGGGTAGACACAAAGACTCTGAACTCAGTTCATAAATAGTTGAATTCATATTTTAAAATCTTGCACTAAAACTGTCACCCCCTCTCGTGGATCACAGATGGTGAAGAGCTAATGTGTTACTGTTTGATAACTGCTTTTATGTATCAAAGCGCTTATTTACTGCTCTGTGGGGGAAATGACAGACTAAGAACCATTGTGTGTTTTCTCTCCCTTTTGCTTTAACCGCGAAGCTTCTTGTTTCCCTATAGCTTGTTTCTCATTTGAAACATAAAATCATGAATCTTTTGCATATGCTGGCCTGATTGAACCCCCTTCTGGGGGGATCGGAAGATGCTCTCCAAACATACACCCGAACCCCTCTTTCCTGATTCTTTTTAATGCCCTAGAGCCACGTCATAACACCCATCTCTCCTGCTCTCGCAAGCCAGGAAATGTTTCTAATCAGAGATGCCAATGGGGGCTTTGCTTTTAAAAACTGTCAGGGAAATGTACCAAGGTGTGAGAATAGTCATGAGGTGAATCCAGATCGCACGTTCCTGGTTTCCAGACATACCTCTCTCCTTTGATGATGGATTTTCGTTCATTCACTCACTCACTGATTCCCTCACTCACTCAGTCACTGATGTATTCACTCCTTCATTCATTCATTTCATATTTAATTCACTTTTCACTCAATCAACCAGTTGACTGCTTTCCTTTGTGGGAGGACCTGCTGGCCTGATTAGAACTTAGCTGCAGGTGAGGTGGAGGCTAAGCTTTGTGTGTCTTCAGCACCACCCTTGCCCCTGACCTTGAAATGCCCTAGGCACAACCTAAAATGCCTATAGGACAACTTGCCAAGGAGCTAGTCCAGGAGGGCAAACTGCAGACTAGGAGCTGAGAGTAATTTTTGTATTTTCAAATGGTTAAAAAAGTCCAAAGATGTCTTGATATGAAAATTATAGGAAATTCAGTTCTTGGTTTTCTTGGAACTCTGTGTCAATGTTGGCTGACATGTATCGCTAATGACCACTTTCTTGGTCAATGACCACTTTCCGCCACTTTCCACGCTGGAGGAACTGAGTCGTTGTGAGTGGTGCTATGACCCACAAAAACTAAAATACTCATCATCTGGCTTTTCACAGAGAAAGGTTACTGACCCCTGAGCTGGCTCATTCCCTGATTCTTTGATACAATGAGGAAAGATTTGAATCACACCCCTCGTTGTAATTAAGATATATAGAAACCTTTCTGTGTGTGTGTGTGTGTGTGTGTGTGTACATGCATATATATTAGCATGAAGATGGGGTGGAGCACCAGAAGTGGTGTGTGTGTGTGTGTGTGTGTGTGTGTGTGTGTGCACATACATTAGTGTGAAGGTGGAGTGGTGTACCAGAAGTGGTGTTGGTGTGGTAAGTTCTAATTAACAGTAGAGCCTTTGTGGGAAGAAAAGTGTAGATTTAAGAGTGTGAAGTAACCCTTGAACTCAAATGAACCCATCACTCCCCCCAATACAGAAAGAAATCAGAGCATCAGAACAGAAATAATTATGTCCTGGGAATCTTGGTTCCTCTACTACAAGAGCTACACACTAAAGTTCCATCCACTAAGAGAAGTCCTTTCCCTGCTGGCAGAGAGAGACCAGAGTCCCAGTTCAGGGCGTGTGGAGGAGATAAGCCCCAAGAGCTGCAAAAGGCAAGCTCTGGGGCAGCTGGTCTGGGCATGCATAAGAGTGACACCCACGGGTCTAGGAGTCCAGATGATCTAGGGACCACATCCCACAGGGTCATTACCTAGAGCAGAACTGACAAGTTGGCTAAACCGAGGGGTATTCAAGCTCTACACTCATTCATTAAACACTTACTGTTCCAAAGTTTGTGCTGGATGCACCTGCTCCAAGGTGGTACCTATGGCATATTTCTTATCCTCAATGCAGAAAAAAATGAAATGTCACCCAGTCCCTAAGCAGAGAGGAAAACTCTGTGTACAGTTTAGCTCCATCCTGGTAGCTCCCCCTCCTCTACTCACTGAGCATCAGTCATCCTGCAAATGTTGTCTTCTGCCCTAGGGCCTTTGCACATCTTGTTCTCTTTGCACACACAAATATTCTTTATCCACACCAATTTTACATATTCTTTTCTTCCAGGTTTTATATTGAATGCCACTTCATCCAAGGAGACTCCACAATGCTTCAGACATTGCAGACAGGTTCTTATTCACTAAATCATCAGGGGAGCCCTTGTGGTCTAGGCACTGTGATAAATGCCGTTCACATTATAGTGCATAGACCCCTCCTTGATAAGGTATGAATCTCATTTCGCTGATGGAGAAAGTAAGGATGCTTTGGAAGGTTTGGCAGAGTTCTGTCTGACAGTGAGAACCTGCTTCTATCTGACTCCACATCTTTCAGGACTATTTTACAGATAAGGAAACTGTGTGTGTATCCCATCATGAATCAAATCAATTCCCACTGGGAAAGAAAAGTGCCACAGAAAATATTTTAGTCTATACACAAAAAGGTTTCTCAGCATGTTTTATCAACATAATCATCGCCACATTATCATCATTAAGACATGAAAGAGGATCACACAATTCAGAGTCTCTCCTTCCTTCTCAGGCACTCGGGGAGCAGACGGCAAACAGACAAACTGCTCTGTTCGACTTCTGATTGTGCTTCCTTTCTCAAATATTGCAAGATGCTGGAGTGTTAGGAGGAACATTCGAGAAGCTCTCACTCACCCCGCTTAGTCCTCACCCCAAAAAGTATAAGGGGACTTCTCGTTCAGAGAATCCTCAGTCGACTCAGATCCTCAGAATAAACTTTCTCAGCAGTGTTTGTTCCCGGGACTCCTTCCTGAAACCCTCTTTTGACTTTTTCTGTACTTAATATATGGCTCACTTTCAGCTTCATCATGGCATGCGTTTTCATGCTATTTAAACTATTCCCCCTGCCCTCCCCCTCACACCCTGCTGTGGGTTGCCCAGGGTTTGATTTTGAAGAACTGAACGTGTGAAATCAAGAAAGCAGATTTTACTTGTCACTCCTGGCTCATCAATATTGGATCGTGGGTGTCACCACGAGTCAGGGTGTGCTGGGAGGACACACCCTTCTTAGTGTACCCGTCCCTGTTACTCTTTGCCCACGTGAAGTCCAGAGGGGCTGCTTAATAGCATGAAGCCACTTACAACATAAGTGTGAATGGAGATCAAGAATTCATCCTGTGCTTTCAGAGCGCCCTTAGCCTTCCTCTGGATACAAAGTGATGATGATGATAGTGACAAGTATGAAAGCAGTAGGTGTTTAGAACGCACTTTAACCGCTCTAGAAAGGAAGTGAACCATGCATTGTGATGATGCATGTATACATTGTGCAAGGACTCAGCCCCAGCTAGTGATCACATGTCTGTCCCCCAGCTAGTGATCATCATCTCACTTATATATCTTCCTCTTCTTTTTTCTTTTCTTTGCTTTGCTTCGTTTTCTTTTTTTTTTTTTTGGTGAAAAACATTTAAATTCAACTCTCTTAGCAAATTTCAATGATATGATACAGTGTTACTAACTACACTCACCACATTTTACATACATAGATTCTAAGACCTTGTTCCTCTTACAGCTGAAAGTGTAAACCTTTTCCCCAACGCTTCCCTAGTTTCCTCACCCACCAGCCCCTGGGCAACCACTTTTCTACTCTGCTTCTATGAACTAGACTTTTTTTTTTTCAGATTCCACCTATCACTTATATGTAGAATCTATAAGTGACAGCATGTGACACGTGTCTTTCTCTGTCTTAGTTCACTTAGCATGATGCCCCCAAGGTCCCTCCATGTTGTTGACAGCAGCAGAATATCCTTCTATTTCATGGTGGAATGTTCCATCGTATCTCCGAAACTTGTGGTGTCCTTCTTGGCGGGGATTCAGGTTTACACAGCATCTGTGAGCGTCCCATGTATTAATAACATCCTCCTGTCAAAGCCTGGTGTGAGTACCCTGCCACCAACGTCAGCTCCACAGTGTCTTGTTGGCTTTTCAAACTTACCTGTCCTTCTCCAGCCAGGGCTGTGTCACTCAGATGGACTCGCAGTGTGTGAAAAACACTTTCTTCCTCTCCGAGCCATGGCCTTTTTTCTCATTCATACTCACAACATCTCCCAGATCCTATAGGTGCCTTCATGCCACCTGCCTTCTTGAAGATCTGCACCTAAGTCAGGGTTGCAATGGGACTGTCGCCTCTGGACACCTTAGGCAAGGTCACCAGCAGCTGGGAGGGCCACGTGGACTTCATAGATATCTGTCATCTCCCAGCCCCTTCTCTGCCCTCCTGAGACTCACCCTGAGGGCTCCACCCAGCCCTGCACCACATGGTCACAGATTTAGACATGCAGCTCACGTGTGTGTCTGTGTGTGAGTGAGGACAGACATGTGTGTGTAGGGGATGGCTAGAGAAGAAGAACCTCGGAGAAAGAACACATTCGAAGTTATCCTTCCTCATGTGTTTCTGTTTTGGGGATAAAAGTGACAGCATGTTTAATGTGACTCTGCACCCACATGGCAAAAGAAAGACTTGTGCTGTACATTCCTTGTACATTCTTCCCAAGGAAGCCCATCTAGTGTGTATCTCCAGTGTAGGGACATATAGAAAAGATTTCTGTATGTTCCTTGAAGATGTTTATATTCTAACATGGGAAACAGATGTGAATATAAAAGAGAAGGGATGTGTTTCCACAAAGCTAAAAGTATGTGAGAAATGTTTAAAATGGTCACGGAACTGCTCTTGTAATTCTTATGGGGACTCCAGTCCTCGGCGCCCTTTTTATTTCACTCTGGGGGCCATATGGACTTGACTTCTCATGTCTTCGTGCCCTGACCCACGAACTGCCTCTGAGCACGGACATCGTTGGGGCTCCTGGGTTTGCTGAAGCCATTCTCTCTGGCAGAGGTTTTACGACTTTAAGGCACTGGTTTCCACTTAAGTGGATGATTTAGAGTATGCCAGGGCAAGGCATTATTTGCCAGCATTTTAACATGATACACAAATAAGGCCTGAATTTCTGCTTGGAAACAGGAAAAAGGTCATTTAAACAGCTTAAATATTATTAACTCTCTTAGAAAAAGAAAGAAAAAAGAACCCTGAAGCTATAATGGCATCTCCAGCTAACTGGCGAGATTTATTGAAGTTTTTGTTCTATGTTAGAAATAAGTCTACAGATGCCCCGTGGTAAAATTAGGTAGGCTTATGGCACTTAGAAAACTGAAATCTAGAAACACATGGAATGAGTAAGATGATATTTCCAGCAATCAATGCGTTCTATAAAATGATTGAGGAGAGCTTCCTCTACACAACAGTTTTGGACTTAAGTTCTGTGTTTCTTGTCCTCAATTATGGTAAAGGCCAAATCCCATTACGACAAATTGTAATAGATCATCAAAATTCTTGAGTTAGACCTACAAATCTGTTATGTTAATGCCTCTTGATCTAAATGTGACTGGGACTTGGAAATCTTTTTTGTTGTATTGAAAATTCTGGCTATAAAGATATGCCATGGATGTGTTCAGTGCTCCCATTCCTAGAGCAGAAAAGGTCCCAGAATCTAAAAAGTGCAGATTACTGGGTGAACTCGCCTAGACCAAAGAGCAGGGCTGCAGTCTCATGTCTGTTTATTGCTGATCCAGCAAAGGAGCAGAGGTGTAAGAAATCATGGACACCCGTGGGTGTGTGTGGCCTTGGGGACCCCTTTGTTTCTCACAGAAGAGGGACTCATAGTGGTGCAGAGAGCCACTTCTGTTAGTAAGGTTGGGGGCTGGTGCACCTCCCTCAAGGCTAGGCTCCAGCCATTTTAGCACTCCAGGAGTACTTCATATCTTACCAAATAATTCTTCCTGCATTCCATATAAACATCAATAGGTCTACCCAAACTTTCAGTGCAGGACTAGCTAAAAAGGTAACTGCTGAGATAGACTTCTGAAATAAAGAGTTTTTACTAAAAACTGTGTCTTTTCTGGAGGGTAACATATTAAAGGTACTTTAAAAAGAGGCCAGAGTTTTAGAGGCCAATGATTTCTTTCTTCTATTAATTTGTTGGTGATGATCAGTCATTTAGTTGTGTCCGACTCTTTGTGACCCCATGGACTGTAGCACATTAGACTTCCCTGTCCATCACTGTCTCCCAGAATTTGTTCAAACTCATGTCCATTGAGTCGATGATGCCATTCAACCATCTAATCCTCCGTCGCCCCCTTCTTTTCCTTAATAATTTTATGACTTTGACCGTAACTAATGAAATACATGTGCATATTAAAATGTCCATTAGAGTCAAAGTAGCCTTTTCTTCACAAACACATTCGCTATGACCTTCCTATTGACTGGGCTATTTTATGACTCTAGAGGGTCAGAGTTCAGGGCTTCCCAAGTGGCTCAGCAGTGAAGAACCCACCTACCAACGTAGGAAGCGGGTTTGATTTCTTGGGTCGGGAAGATCTCCTGGAGAAGGAAATGTCAACCACTCCAGTATTCTTGCCTGGGAAATCCCATGGACAGAAAAGCCTGGCGGGCTACAGTCCATGGGGTTACTAGAGGTGGACATGACTTATTGACTAAACAACAACAAGAACAGCAAGAGATAGAGGTTAAGGTATGGATTTTTATCTGGCAGAGTTACAAATAACCCTGTCCAGAGGGAATAATTAGCCCCAAAGATTTTGGTGTATGGCCTTATAGAACATTAGTCAGTTAAGGAGATAACCTAGCAATCTTGTTCAGTCTTTTAACAATATAAATGTATATTTACAAATATCTAGCGCTTCAAATTCTCATTTGACCCATTATTTACATTTTAGTGACTTCCTCATTAAGTAATGAACAGAAAAAAAAATCTATGGCATGTGTTTATATTTGTGGTAGAGTCGCATCTTCTTTAACTTTTTGAAAGTTAGACTGTAGCACTAGGAAATAATGGTGCAGGGGCTTGGCGATTTCTCTAAAAGTTTTTTGCAGGATGCTTTGAATAGCGTTCCATTTCTATCTCTCTTCTCTGCCCATGGGGCTTTTCTGAGAAGGATTCACTAGCTTCCACTCTTCCCAACAAAATGTTCAACTGTATCTGCACATGCCAGGGCCATCTGGATGGAACTCAGACTTCTAAGAAGAGAAAGATGAAGCACAAAGTAAGTT
Source organism: Okapia johnstoni (assembly GCA_024291935.2). Classification (NCBI taxonomy): domain Eukaryota; kingdom Metazoa; phylum Chordata; class Mammalia; order Artiodactyla; family Giraffidae; genus Okapia; species Okapia johnstoni. Next base: position 51,879,937 of record CM044306.1, on the reverse strand, counting down.
TGGTGGTTCTTGCCTCACATAGAAACTCTGCCAGCAGGATAGGGAGGCCCTGATCAGAACTAGGTGCTGCTCATGATCTTGAGACTCTGTCACCCCAAAGCCTGCCTCCCTACCCTGTCGTCCCCCCAGGGTCCTCTTTTGGACTAGCCACTTCCTTAGAATGGCTTGTGTTTGCCACTTTGACCTAATGTAGCTTTTACCTGCCCACCTCACTGGGGCAGTTTTCCCTATGGGAGGTTTGGTCTTGCTGTCCAGGGACCAACTTTGCGCCTACAACCTGTCTTTTCACATTCTGACTCTGCTGTCTCTCAGAATTGCACAAGACTGTCAGCACAACGTTTTCTGGTGTTTGTTCATGGTAATTTGCTCCTCTCACTTCACCATTATGTACAAAATGCACTCTCTGCCTCATTATATGTCCCCCGCTTTTTCTTCTTTTTCTCTTTCTGGGACATCTTCCCCACTTAGAGGGCTCAGGCACAGTCCAAATCCTTTAATTTCGTATTGTTGAGTAATTCACATCTGCTTTTCCAGAACAAGTCTTGGGGGTTGCAACTTCCCATGCAAAATAGACCAATTAAGGTTATTTTGACAAGTAAAAGGGTTATGGACTCTAAGGAAGAAAGTCCCTTCTCTAGGAATCAGAAAAGACAGCAGTGTTTCCATCAGTCTGAACAGCAACACTTTTAACCTTCACCGTATACTAGCATAGGTGTTTGGGACAAAGGTGATACTGAGGCAGGAGATAAGCGGGCCCCAGGCTCAACAGTTTCTCCCCCGTGGACAGATTCTGAAAAATAGCAGCAGTGAGAGAGGAGCTGAGCTCTGCTCAACAAGAGAGCAAAGACCACATTCCCGACAACAAGGAGACCTTCGAGACCACACACGTGCTGAAAGGCTCCTTGGAGGTCCAAAAGGGAGGGGGCGCCACCCCATAACAAGTGCTGTCAACCTACCCAGAAGCCTCTTTGCTAGAATCTATCTTGACTAAGAGATGCACAGGCATACGCTGGGGGATCCTGAGATAAGCCAAATATGGACTTGTGTGTGTGCGCTAAGTTGCTTCAGTGGTGTCTGACTCTGCGATCCCCTGGACGGTAGCCCACCAGGCTTCTCTGTCCATGGGATTCTCCAGGCAAGAATACTGGCATGGGTTGGCGTGCCCTCCTCTAGGTGATCTTGCTGACGCAGGGATCAAATCTTCTGCATTAGTAGGTGGGTTCTTTAACACTAGCGCTACCTGGGAAGTCCAAGTATTGACTCCATTACCAGGCAAATCAAAATGATTGGCCAAAGGAAACCTGGAAGAAATGCCCCATAAAAGAGATTCAAACTACCAGGAGGGCACAACTCTGAGTCTGCCCTTGCATCTATCCAAATGTATCCTTTTTCTTCCTAACAGACACTTTACTTGTCTCACTACTTATATCTCCATGTGGAAATCTGTGTC